>CM065322.1:11302568-12605137 GCA_033032175.1 Saturnia japonica | reverse complement strand
GCAATTTTATCTTTTAAACAAGGTTCGGCTGCAGGTTTGGATGGAATCTCACCCCAACATTTGAAAGACTTAACTTCACATTCTGTGGGTGATGCAGGCGAGCAACTTGTAAATTCGATCACTAAATTAATCAACTTCATGTATTCCGGTAATGTCATTCCAGAAATTGTTTCCATTCTTTTCGGCACGAACCTCATTGCCCTCACCAAAAAGAACGGAGGGGTGAGACCAATTGCTGTTGGATCAACACTACGACGTCTGGCCTCCAAAATTGCTGTTCGACATATTTTACCAAAATTAAATTCGGAATTTGAACCCGTACAGTTAGTTAGGCTTCGGCGTAAAAGGAGGGTGTGAAGCAGCCGTCTATGCCCTACGCTCTTTCCTAACTTACGGACAGCCTGACTTGTTGCTCAAAATTGATGTCAAAAATGCATTCAATTCGGTAAATAGGGACAACCTGCTGACGGAAATAAAACAACATATACCGGAAAAATACAATTATCTTCTTACAGTTACGCTGACCCAACAAAATTGTTATATCGTTCTAATGAACTGTCCTCGGAAGTAGGTTGTCAACAGGGTGATCCCCTTGGGCCTGCAATTTTTAGTTTGGCTATAAATCCGATAATCAAAAATTTCAATTCTAAATTCAACGTATGGTATTTGGACGACGGAACCCTAGGAGGTGATGTGGATACTGTGTTTTCGGACCTTTTTTTAATCAAAAATAAATTTGAAGCCATTGGTTTGGAGCTTAATTTTAGCAAATGCGAACTTTTTATAAATAACTGCGACTTAAATTTAAATGACGTAAAACAAAAATTTAATATTTTGACTCCAAATATTAAGATAGTTAACAGTAATTCCCTTTACCTTTTAGGTTCTCTAATTTTTGATAAATCTTTTTCTGAATTTTTCAATATTTCAATTACTAAATTCCAAAATTCTGCTGACCGTCTCCTTGAAATTAGTCCACATTATGCACTTTGCATCTTAAAATTTTGTCTTTTCGTCCCTAAATTTACATATGTGCTCCGTTGCTGCTCCTTTTGGAATCACTCAGATCTTTTGATACAAGTAGACGATTTAATCAAAATTACCTTAGAATCGATTGTTAATATGCAGCTGCACGAGCAATCTTGGACCCAAGCATCCCTACCCATCCGTTATGGTGGTTTAGGGAATCGCAAAATTTCCATTGTCGCTTTACCAGCCTTCCTATCTTCTGTCCATAGTTCAGCAAATCTCATAAGTAAAATTTTAAGGGTATCTCCTTCATACTTTGAGATTGCTGGCTTGGAAGAAGCTAGAAACGCTTTCTTAATTGCATGCCTAGGTCAAATTTTCCAGTTTCTCCAAATTTACAGAGGAGCTGGGACGACATAAACTGCAAATTGACTTATGACAATTTTTTGAGCTGTAGTACGGGTTCGGCGCGTGCTAGGCTTTTGGCCGTAGGTGGCGCATGAGGCCGGCTACTGGCTTCAAGCGTATCCTTCGTCAAATACAGGAACATATCTTGAACCTGACACGCTCCGAATCGCAACCTGTCTACGGCTTGGGGTTCCGCTGCGCTCCTCATAAATGTCCCTGTGGCAGTGATGTCAACAAGCTAGGACATCACGGACTGTCATGTCAAAAAAGTGCAGGCCGCTTCTCGAGACATGCCGCACTTAACGATATCATACGCCGGTCCCTTGCTACCGTCAACGTTCCAAGTTTACTTGAGCCGACTGGTATTGCAAGAGACGATGGCAAGAGACCGGACGGTATGAGTTTGATTCCATGGAAGATGGGCCGGATGCTAGTATGGGATGCAATCTGTAAAGACACGCTGGCCCCTTCCTATCTTCTTGGAAACAGCAACAGAGCTGATGTGGCTTGTGCGGCAGCTGAAAAAGCTAAGGTATGCAAATACAGGGGTCTGGGCTCTGAATATGATTTTGTCCCTTTCGGTGTCGAGACCCTTGGCCCGTGGGGTCCTAGCGCTACAAGGCTTTTTTTAAGGAAATAGCAAAAAGGTTAGTCGACATCACAGGAGACCGAAGAGCTGGCAGCTACCTCGGACAAAGAATTAGTCTAGCTATTCAAAGGGGGAATACTGCCATTATCTTCGGAAACTTGCCTAAAGGGACTCCTTTTAATAATATATTTAGGTTATTATAATAATTATATTATTTGCGTATATCACTTATTTGCCCGCTTATTACCCGCTTTACTATAATAAAATATAAAAAAATCGTACACTTTCAGTCAATGCGGTGGTGTAATTGAAATAAGTAAATTCTGGCAACACCGTATATTATTGTCATGAGCATTGAGCACAGCACTATATCTACTCCTGGCGGTTTTTATCAGTCACACTGTCACAGTACTCAGTTCATTGTTGATATAGTTCAGCGGTGACGTGCTTCGTGTTAATTTAAAACCAAATTTGGTAAACAATTTTTCATACATTATTTTCCTGACAACAATAAGCCAGAAAACCCTGTACACGTAATGTATTAATTTATGTTCATATTATAAATACTTATATATTTATAATTAAAATATATCTTATAATATACGATATTACTATGTAATAAATAAGTTAATATGAAGAAAATAGAATTAGAATTTTAGTAGTATTATATAAGAAGAAAAAAATTGGTTTCTCGGAAACAGCTCTAACGATTTCGATGAAACTTTACATTTAGGTAATGTTTTACATTCCAAGTTTACCTATACGTTTCAAGTTTACCTAGATAAGTGTCTTTGAAGACATCGAGCATAGCTCGGTCGCCTAGATATTAATACGTTATTATAATCTGAAAGTATAGAAAGTATAACGGAACCAGTATCGATAATTGTACTGGATTCCGTTGGGAAGTAAGACTCCAGTTGAGCAACAAGGGGTATGTGAGATATGAAAGATATACTTACTGGTGGTTCAGCATACAGACGTACTTTGTGTGATAAGATTAATTATAATTCCTGCGATTAGATTAATTATTAAATCCGAATTATTAAGAAAGTCGCTCAGTGTATATTCAAAATATATATTATTTTCTAAAAGGAGAACAAAATTACAAATACACAAGATAGTTCTTGGAAAATGTTGGTAATTTTGTTAGGATGTTTTTTATTTATTTATTACAAAGCATATATATTGTCGGAGCGAATAATAATCTGTGTAAACAGTTCAGAGCACTTTCGTGCCATGTCCGTGACTGGACAACTTCTGACCTGCCTAGAATTGTTTTTTTGACTGCTTATACCGTTAGCCTTAGGGGCCTTGGAGCCTCTGACGGCTTTTACAGCTTCACCGGACTTGTTCTGTCTAGAGACCCTACAACAATATTTATGGCACGGTTTGCTTATCAAAAAGGCTTCTCGTTGACGGGAGAGTGCTTTAGTCAATTACAGAACTGTACCGGAAGTCAATGTAAAAATCTAATTATATAAAATAATATTTTTCTCCCTAATATATAATTCAGTTTTTGATACCAACTAGATTTACGAAGTTATATTTTAAAACTTTTCAATTGCAAAAAACGGACGTATTATTCAATTGGCGTAGCAACATTGTTCCAGTAATACAAGGATGGTGCTCACGTTATATAAAATGGACGCAAGTTCTCCAGTACGATCGGTCTACATGGTTATAGAAGCTCTCAACCTTCAAGGAGTGAAATACGTTGAAATTAATTTACTGGGAGAAGGCGACCATCTCAAGGAAGATTTCCTCAAAGTTAGTTCAAAAATACATAATAAATGCATTTGATTTGGTCAGATTAAGCTATAACTTGTAAAGGAAAAGTAATATTAATGAAAACCAATTTTTACCAAAAAAGAAACCCAACTTCAATAATTTTAAACCTTCGAAGTTGAAGATCCAATGCCAATCAAATAAAAAGGAAATTACCCTTGAGGTAACCTCTATCTAACAAAAGAAGAATTATCCAGTTCGGTTCATAAAGAAAGACGTTATGCCTGAACATTCATTTAAAAAAAGAAGTGATTGAGTAACATCTACTTTTTTTGAAGTCAGTTAAAAAATAAATAAAATACGTCATTATAATAACAATACTGTTTAAAGAATTGTTTCTTCGTGAAGAAATTTCCTCACCGCTTTTATTTAACAATTTTAGCAATTGTTGTTATTTTAGAAAGTTATTTTTATATAATTGTTTATTTGGGAAAATAACATTGTAGACCCAAAAAGAATAAAAAATATAATAATAAAATAATTAATTGATTAACTTTAGATACCAATGAGTTTTCATCAAATGCTGTACAAGTTTATCACAATTTAGTATTTGCCTAGGCAAATTGCTAGCATCCAATTAGAGTATTAATGGATCTGAAGTAAAAGTTATTATTTAAAAATAAAATACTCAGATATTAAAACTCTTTTTACAGCTAAATCCTCAGCACACGATCCCGCTTCTTACCGATGACGATTTTACTGTATGGGATAGGTAATGTAGCCACTTGATATAATTCTTTTGCTTATAGTTGATACAAGTTTACTTGTAGATAACTCATATAAATAGTTATACATTTCCCTCTATACCCTTCACAAAATAATAGGTCACTTTTGACTTTTCTCGTTGATCATCACGAACTAGCTTTGTTCGAACATTTCAACATAAAATATAATATAAAAAATACAAATACGTAAACACTGAAGTTATTTGCAGAACCTTACGATGATAACAAACTATAATGTTCACTTTACTAAAACAGATGCTTCACTATTTATAATTTTTCTGACATCTATTTATCATTGATCGAACAACACAGAAAAACGTTGAAACGAAGATACAATACAAGAAAAAAACGTAACAAATGTCATAGGGAAGAGATTATTAAACTTTATTGTACATCTACCTATCTTTATTATAAAGATTAAGAGAATATTTTCATTTGAAATGTGCCAAGCTATCACCATAAGGAACGGAATAGTAATCAAGAATGTTAAGCAGTCTGGAAAGCTGTATGCGACTACGAGAAGCGAGAACAACGATGCGCAGTGGAGAGTTGGTCAAATAAATTTAACACGGATGAAACCCTAAGACACAGCTAGCAGATGAAATATTCTCGAAAAAAAGTTCTGGTCACGTCATTGCGCATCATTCTTTGATAACCTCATTCTTTGATCCCTGCTAGATAGCAAACGAAACGCCAGGAATTTACAAAAAAATAATGGAGTTAAAAGCACCGTAACCGCAATAAGTTTGTCCGTTTACAGCTGCTTGCATCTGATTAGTACTATGTTATTTTTCTTATAAACTGCTTAAAAATAATTTATGTAATTGGATATATTTTTTCAGTCACGCTATTGTAACATATTTACTTAACAAATATGGAAAAGATAGTCCACTTTATCCAGGAGATCCAAAGAAGAGGGCTCTCATCGATAATAAGTTGCACTTTGACAGTGGGATTTTATATCCAGCTTTGAGAGAAAATGATGTAAGTTTTTTATTTTACTTTTAAAAAAATGGGTTTTGTCTTTTTGCTTCTATAACGCCCCGTAATTATATCTCACACACATAACATAATTGTTTTACTAAATTTGAAACACGATTTTCAATTCTTATAAGGTAATTTTGTGTTTCTTTATAATATTTTCTCATTCTTAGACAGAGAGTTTGACCGCATTAAATTATAGATACATTCACGGATCAATGGATCCATCTTAAGTAATTTCTTTAATGGATTAATAAGTTGTTGAAAACAAATCTTAAAGTAATTTTCCTTATAACAAGTGCTCCTTCTCGTAAACATTTGTATCATAAGGGCTATTTGTCAATTGGTAATCAAAATTAGTACGAAAAAGAAAATACAAAACATACTTCGTCATAGTTTTGTACCAACATTTGCATTTTTAAGGACTATTTTAAAATTAGATGATAATTAAGTATACATAGCTAGGATAGGTATCCACTTGTTATTGGTAATATTTTATAAAAATAATTTTATATATATCGATAATAAATTATTTTTCTTATTCTGTTTTTGTATTGTATAGTCAAAAACATTGATAACAACATATCAACAGGTGATATATGATTATGTCATACACTTAAACATGAGATAAAAAATAATGTATGATGAAATCGGTAACATTTTTTGTCTCTTAACAACACAGTTAAATGAGTAAAGACATCGGTCAAATAAAATTGATTAATAAATGTATTTATCGATAGTGGTAATATTAACAATTCTTTTACTGTTCGCGCAAAATAAATATATTAGTTATTATAAACCAACCAAAAATACAGATTCTCATGAAATCTAGACTTTAATACCATCTAATTAAATCGAATGAGTATGAACAGATCCTTATTTTGTAAAATATATATTATTACTTAAATAAAATGTTCAGAAGAAAACACAATTCATTTCTTTTGGAAACGTTACTTCCAGATGATGAAAGAACTCTCGACGGAAATTCTTTCTATAATAGAGTTCTTCCTAATGAAAGTACTAAAAATCTTTCTACAATAAGTTCTCTTTATATATATACGGGAACACCACCTCATGGATATGGGAGTCAAGCACCTAAAGTTGCAGAAACTGTAAATAGGAGTTTGGAATATAATAGGAAAACCAAGACAGAGAAAACAATAAAAATTGGAGGAATTGATATTGAAATATTATAATTGAAAGGCCTCAATATACACACTACAAAATCACAGAGGAACTGTATTAGCCAAAACAGTTCACCTTTAGACATCCATCCCTTTATTCCGAATGCGCCTACTTATGTAGCCAACGATCCAACACCTTTCCACACATATCTTAGCCATTTGAAAAATAGTATACTCATTAGGGTGACAGTAACAAACAGTAAGCAAGCTGAAGTGGCAGTGGGCTAGTTATTAGAGTTATTAGAGTAGGAGAGTTCTTGTATGGTGTAGGACGTCCTAAAGCTAGATGGATTGACAGCTTGGCATAAGCGTTTGCAAAAGTAGGGTATCGGATACAGTGACGACCCTTGAAAGAGACCTGTGTGAGTCAGTGGACTGATACGGTATGATGCTAATGATGGTTTTCTTATAGTTTTTTTAGATTTGCATAACACAAATCTATACATGCTCCTAACTATTTTCAAAATTCGATTTAACCGATTCCTATTATATACTTTTCAGGAACCTATCTTTTTCTGGGGTGAGCCATCTTTGAAACCTGCCGGTATAGCGAAGATTAAATCGGCATACGAGTTTACTAACACGTTTTTAACTAATTCTCCATGGTTGACTGGGGACGAAGTCACTGTAGCTGACATTTGTTGCGTAGCCACAATAAGTTCGCTCAACGAGTTAATTCCTGTCGACGAAGAAGAGTATGTTCATAAATTTTTATACTATAGTAGTCTCTTAGTTATTATATCTAATAGCTATCTTGATACCTTTAATTAATAACTCAAATGAAGCTTCTTAACTAATATGCCTTGCCCACGATGTCATATGGTGCTAAAATAAAGAAGCTTTCTAATGAAACTGTTCGCACAAGACATAGAGCGCTTCATCTTAGGCATCGCGCCTAGTGTGATAAAATTAGAAACACGAATATTAAAAAAAAAACACGAAAGTGGAGGATATCGGTGTTCGTATAACTCCAATCAAATGACGTCGGTCACTAAGCCAAATGTGACGATAATAGGTGGAGTAGATTCCTCAAGGTACAGTGACCGACAGAGGGCAAACGTAGTGTAGAAAGACCGGTGGCGAGATGGGTCGACGACTTAACAAATAATGTTGGGTGTACCTGGCCAAGGCTGGCATAGAACAACGATGAATGAAAAAAGGAGAAGGCTTATACCCTATAATGGGTTGAAAAAAGCTGTCCATCATCACGAAGCAAGCATTTTGTTAGTTCCTCTTAGTGCGAGTAAAGAACAGCTTCATCTTGGAACTAATACAATTTATTATGTTTAAAATAGTACCTAATAATTAATAAATTCATTTTGGTAGTAAAAATACCAAGACTAAGAACGCAACTTGTAGAAGGACGGAATACTGATAGGAATAAGACAGGACTGAAAGAAACAAAACTGAAAGCAGAAATAGCAAATTAGTTTCTCGCAGTGTACTTGGACAAAATTTCGAAATTAAACTATACAAATTTATTCATTTTTAGATATCCACACGTAGTCGCATGGTTAAAGCGCTGTTCAGAATTGGAGTTTTACAAGAAAGGAAACGTTAAAGGTTTGCTCGAGTTTGGACACTATCTGAAAGAATATATGGGACGTAATAACACTACGTCCTAATCACAAACATAATATGTAAAAATGGATGTATTTAATTGTTAATAAAAATAACATATGTATGTATTTAATTTAAAAATAAAATTGTTTGTCTATTGAAATAATGTTATTTTAAATATAATTTTATCTACTAGTTTTGGATTATGATCTGATTATAGGTAAAGATAATTACGTAGTTATTTATGTAATAAATGTACGTTCATCATAAGAAAGGTTGCATGAAATATTCTTACAACCTAAAATGTTATGCTGTGCAAATTTCTAAATATCTGTGAAACCATACCTTACCTATGGTCTTTAAACCTTGAGTAGACAAAATAAATCGAAAGAATAGAAAATTAATCTGACGAATTAAACAAACGAATAATAGTGCGGACTTTTTAACTCACAAGAAACTATTAGTTGACGTTTATAATAAGAAACTCATGGACTCAGTGACCAATTTGTGTTCCATGGCTACTCTATCGGTACCCCGATAATCGTCAATTCGGATAATATATCTTAATACTGAATACAATGACGAAGACTTTCCTCGCCATTCAAGAGTACCCTTCATATTGAAACTACAGGTGCTTATTATGATTAAAATTTAATTTAGGTAAGAAGAGAGATAGAGAATAAACTAAACGTAGGTAAAATGAATGAAAGTTTTATAATTTAGGATAGTTATGTATAATTTTCCAGCATACCTTACAATTTTCAGATAATATGGGTTTTACAAATTATTAGTACACAATTTTAATGTCCATAACCGAGACGTTCTTCTTGCTCCGACAGCTCAGCGTAGAGATCCTTGCCTAGGATCTCTCCGTGTTGAGTAGGTAGGCCAAACAAGGTTGAATCACGAGGCTCGCCCTCAGCGGACAACGTGGTGTGAGCCGTATGAACAAGCTCAGTCCAAGTGAAGACGTCGCTGCATCAAGTGGAACGTCGGAATCCGTTCAGCTCTCGATATGGCGAAACAATAATATATATATCAGTAATTTATATATTAATCCAGGTATAAGTTCCTGGAATATTATTGTCTTCTTCAATAGGGTACTTCACCCACAAAAATAGTTATTTTATCAAACTGTAGATATTTAAATTAAAAACGTATCAACTATTCAAAGGTCTGCAATACAATTCCTTGGTTTTATCAAAACTCTTGATAATTATTATATAAACGTTACTCGATTCCAAGGTCTGCCGTACAATTCTTTGGTTTTATTAAAACACTTGATAATTATTATATAAACGTTACTTTTATCAAAACTCTTGATAATTATTATATAAACGTTACTCGATTTAAAGGTCTGCCGTACAATAATCCCATGATCAGATCGATCCTGAAAAATCTGTCATACTCTCTGTTCTAATTTTCTATTTCCGTTTGAATTCAAAATTTCATCTTACTAGACTTTTCTTATTTTAAAAATTCAAAATAAATCTAATCATAGATTTATTTTGCTAAACTAGAACCTGGATAGAATATTTGTCTATACCTGAGAAACTCCTAACTGCGCATGCTCTATTACTATCAAAGAATTATCAATGACAGAGATTGTCATAATATTGCAATGTAAACAATACGAACCTAAAATATTAACAAAGTTGTTATTAAACCAAAATTATCAAGTTATAAATTATCTAAACGCATCAATACATAAACCTATCATTAATTGGTATCCTGGAAATAAAAGAATAGGTACACCAAAACAATAATAAGGTAAATCAAATGAACTTATGATGAATAATATAAAGTAGATATTAAATAAGATAAATAAGATTATCTTCCAGATAAATAATATAACATGCTCCCATATATACACGTCCCAGACCGTTACTTCCAGATAAATACAAGGAAGTAAAGGCTGAATATCAACGCGAGCTAGAGATAATTACAATAAACAATAGTGGTAATGCCTAGCACAAGTTTAGGACAAGGAACCAAGAGAAAGCTAGAGGATATCATTGTTAACCCTGGCACTCAACAACAAATAGAAGATAACAAGAAACCCAAGATTGAACTAAGTGCTTAAAAAATTATGCATGCAATTAGCATAGTTCAACAATTAAGGCAACTTAATTGTTGAAGTATACAATTTCCTAATTATTGAGGCATCCTCTTTATAAGGCAAGATGCAAATGCAGCAAAGCTACTTAATGTCAGACGCAAAACAGCTGCTACATCATTCGTGGTACCTTATAAGGGGCAAGGAATATTTATTACAAACTAAAAAATTTGACCAAGCTGGGTAGAAATATTGAAGACATATAAGCTGGAATAAAACCTGTATGGCAAAATGGGACCATTTTGGAGATATTTTTGTCTTATGCATTGAGAAAAAATGAATTAAGATTGGGTCATAATAATATGCTCTTATCGAAATAGAATGGCGTCCACAAAAGTTTTCCTGTTTCTAAATATGGACTGTCACCAGCCCATGATGTTCTTCTAGAAGGAACCTAATTTACTCCTGAGAAGCAGTCTTCTATTGTTCAGAATCTTGGGCCCATGATGCACTGATGACATAACAGAGATAGCCAAAAAAAATAAAAAAGCATCTGAAATTGCAATATTTACAACTCTTATTGCTGAATTCTTGTTAATAACTTCTATTCATGCTGTGGTATCTTCGAACAACGTTTTTTATTATAATTTAGCGACATCTTTCGAAGATAATTGATATATCAACGACAGATTTACATTACATTGTTACCAGTAGTAAAAAGGATTCATAATATTATCAGTACGAATCACGAACCTATTAGTTACTACTTTATTAATAGAACTTTATTTCTTCACTTTTCTACTACATAAATAAAAAAAAGTTAAAAGATAACAATTATAAAGTTCTGTGTTAGACTTAAAAAAATATTTTATCACCTTTACCAGATCAGCACATTTCCTCCATATTATAAGATTATTATAAAAGGGTTTAGAGAAAATCTTTAAATATATATGGAGATAAATTATGAGGTTACAAAATATAACAAAGGAAATAAGGTTTTTAGCATAGTAAAGTACGTAGTAACAAATAATATTGTAAATGACCATACTATTTTGGAGGGTTTTATATCTAAATCTCAAAATTTGGGGATTTTTTTGCTTAGGTTAGTGATTAACCCATTTCTTCCATTGGCAACATTTAAAAAATGTCTAGGTACCTGTTTGGATGCGCATAAGCATTTTTTCGTGTAGATTATTATCAGTGATTTGAGCAGTAGTTTGAGGTTTTAAAAACTTTACGGAAAGTGTTTGTCATAGTGTTTGTGTTATTGGCGTCGAATTGAGTTATCCTTCGTCCGAACTTAAGAACTGTTATTAGTGTTAGGTTAGTTTAGAATTTGAGTCAGGACTCCATAAGTATGTACGTCATATGTTTATATAATACAATAAATATATTACTATTCTCATGAAATGAAATTGTTTTAATTAGAGTGAATACCCTATAAATAAAAAATAAATATTTAATTATTCTACGTTCGTTTAAGTACTCTTATTTCAAGTATATCCACGAGATGGAGGCACTCAAAATAAAAGTATATTTTTGACATACCCATCTATTTCCGTATATTCATATTAATCTATGCTTCTATTCACCAAGCAAAAATGTTACAACGACTTGCATAATATAATACAATTATCTTATTCCACAAAATACATAGTAATGTACAGTACAGCACATAAAGAATAAACTTTCGACACAAAGTTAAACAAAAGTAACAAATGATAACAGTGACACCTATGTTACTGTGACAATCTGTAAACGTTCAACTACTAGCTGACTCGTGCGAACATTTTGCACATTACAGAATGTTAACAATTTAACAGCTGTTTAATAGATGGCGCCTTGAATATAATTTTCATAAATATCAACAGATGTCATTCATAACGAAAAAGTTTTATGAAGGCATTAATTTTAAACTATTTGTCTACTCATGGGCGAGTCATTAAATTAAGTTAACGGAGATTTGGCGTTGCCAGGAAAAACATCTTTGATAATTAATATACAGGGTAGAGTTTTCAGATGGGCCAGTAAGAATTTGGGCTACTGTGGCGCGTTGTCTTACATACCAGCTCTGTTGCCTCATCAGGTGAGTGCTCTAGAAACATAAAGAGAAACAAGAAATATTTATTCACACGGTCGCAAGTATTGTTATCTAGTTGCCAAGTACAAACAACTGAACAAAATCCTCAAACTTCTTCCCGATCACCTCATAGCTATTTTGGTCTTCATCTTCAGTGTAGGCGTCGCCCATTGCCACTCTCCAGCCACCGGCAAAACGACCATAGTGATAGGTATTTACAAGCCCGACAAGAAAGCTTCGCTTCCCGATAACTATCACTCGATCAGTCTCCTGTTAACACGCTGGGGAAACCCTACGAAATCTCTTTTATGGATTATCTCAAGACCGTTAATATCAATAAAAACTTACATCCACCTGAGCAGTTCGATTTTAAGCGCCAAACATTTACACTGCCTCACGGAGTATGTATATCACCTTTAATTATGGTAAACTATAGAATAGAATAGATAATACTTTATTGTTTCAAACATAGTGTATGTTTATATACATGTGTATAAAAATCAAAAGTAGAAAAAAATATAGAACAGAAACAACAGGCGGCCTTATTGCTTACAGCAATTTCTTCCAGGCAACCTTAAAAAGGATTGGAAGATAGAAAGAACGATATAATTAAAATATAAAGATAGACTAGTTAATATCGTACATATACAAAAACAAGAACAAATATAATATACAATAACATTAACAATAAAAAAGCTACAAATCTTTAAACATAGTATAAAATTATATATACATACACACAAAAACATACACACATACAAACAAGCACCAACAGAACTGATTAAAGCGATAAATAGTGACCCTTAACTAAGTTTTTAAATATATTAAGTGATTGCGCACGTCTTATTGGTAAGGGTAATGCATTCCATAACCGAGCTGTCTGGGTTGAAAAAGACCTGTCAAGAAAACTAGTCGTATGTTTAGGTATATCTAAAGTTAGGTCTTTAGACGATCTCAAATTACTTGTATGTAAATCACGAAGATATTTAAACCGTTTTTTAAGATAAAAAGGGGTCATCGGATTAAACAGAATATTATAAAGTAAAACCAAGATATGTATATCCCTGCGTAACCTTATTGGTAGTCATTTGAGTTTAGTACGGAATTCAGATACATGGTCAAATTTGCGTAACCCATAAACGAACCGTATGCCAAAATTTTGAAGTCACTCAAGTTTATCAAGTTGTGCTTCTGTCAGATCTAGATAGCTGGTATCAGCATAGTCAAGGATTGGAAGAAGGAGAGATTGAGCAAGAGTACTTTTTGTGGCAATAGGGAGAAAGTTACGCAATCTTCTCAGTGATCCAGCAGATGCATACATTTTCCGGCTGACTACTTGTAACTGAGGACCCCAAGACAATTTTTTATGGATATAGATCCCTAGGTTTTTTACTTTGTCACTTATAGGAATTATAGTACCATTAAATATGACAGGAGGAATTTGTTGGTAGTCAATTTTGCAATCAATCTGGGACTTAACTGTTGGATTGACTCTTAGATCATACGAATTGTTCCATTCGCAAATATGCTCTAAATCCCGCGTAAAATATAACCCGCGCCGTACACTTGCGGTTTTCTTCAACGTTTTCAAAGCCTTTGATAAGTTCTAGCACGCCGGACTAGTCTACATACTACACCAAGTAGGAGTCCCAGGTAAGTTAGTCTACATTATCCTCGACTATCCCAATGACCGCACCTTCCACTACCGAGTGGTAGGTGTACTATTCACACCCCTTCCCATACGCTCAGGTGTTCCGCAAAGCTTCATTCTGGCGCCTTGTCTGTTCAATATGTACGTCAGTGACATCCCCCCCCAACATCCAGATATGTTTATACGCTGACGACACAGTCATCTATGCCACACGCAGGAACAGATTTCAACTGAGAACACGTATCCACCGATTCATTACTATTCTAAGGACATGGTTTCGTAAATGGCGCATGGCTATTAACCCTGAAAAGAGTGCCGGAAAACTACAAAAGACAGTTGTACCACATCACGTTTTCGGTACTCAAATCCCCTGGGCCACCCAGAATAAATATCTGGGTGTCACTTTCAACAATAAACTTAACATCAATGCACATTTCCGTATAATCCGGAACAGGGCCCCTACGGTCCTGGACCGATTGCATCCCTTGCTATGCTCGGCAAGCAAAATGTCCCTGAGACATAAGTTTACACTATATAAGACGAGTGTCCGCCGGATCCTAACATATAGGCGCCCCACATATGTCCAAATACAATTTACCCTATTGCAAATATTGCAGCTATTGTCTTTATAAGTTCTTTTAATAACATAAATGAACTATATTAGAATATACTGTAGAAACTAAGATACATAAGAAACTAAACTTTTTTCTTACAAAATGAAATTTCTAAAGAAAATGTATTTATTGTGAAAGAATAGAACAATTTAATACAAAGTATGGGCTCCTCTGCTATTCAGAACTTGTCGGCAACGATTATTCATTGAATTAATGAGACTGTTTATGTCATCTTGTGGTATTCGCTCCCAATGGAATTGTAGCAAATCCTTCAGCTGTTGGGTTGTTGTCGCTCCGTCCAAGTCCTTCAAAACACGTTCTGGAGCATGTCCCATGCGTGCTCGATGGGGTTGAGATCTGGCGATTGTGCAGGCCAGGGCAATACCCGGATGTTCTCCGTTGCAAAGTATTCACTGGTTCGGCGAGCTGTATGTGAACGCGCATTGTCATGCATTAACCTAAAATCGGAGCCAAAGGTTTATGCAAATAGGTAGACATAAGGTCTGAGAATATCCTCAATTTAATTTTCAGCATTCATGTTTCCATTTACAAAAACGAGCTCAGTTCGCCTGTTCTTCATAATACCCGCCCATAACATAACTGTTGAGCCGCTGTATGCATGAACTTCCTGAACGCACCTGAGTCTTTCAGTATTTCCGGGCCGACGATACACTCGCACCCTTCTTGTATCAGGCTTAAACCCGAATCGCGACTCATCGGAAAACATAATTTTATCCCATTGTTCCTGGGTCCATGTTATGCGTTCTCTACACCATTCATATCGACGAGCGCGATTCCCGTGACGTATCGGTGGGCACCTGATTGGGCGTCGAGCTCGTAGGCCGTACTCATGCAGTCGATTTCGCACAGTTTGAGGACTTACATCAACATCACTTGAAATTTGTAGCCTCAAACTTATCTCTCGAGCGGTTAACATCGGCTGGCGTCTTGCAGTCAGTTGTATGTACCGGTCTTGCCGAGTGATTGTACTCCTTTTACGGCTTGGATGCTGTTCAGCGGGTTCTCCTGTATTATTGTAGCGCTGCCAAAGACGACAAATAACACTTCTATGAATGCCAAAATGTCGACATACCTGAGATTGATTACTTCCCGCTTGCAACATCCCTACAACTCTTTGCATTTCATCTGCCATCAAATGACGTCGCTTCATGACGTAAAGAATATCTAACAATTCAATTTTGTCGCTAACTTTATTTAAATGGTTGGTAAAATTATAAAATCAAGACTAAACGTAGCAATTAAAACGCACTTAAATTCAAACAAATTCGCAGTCATTTGAATTTTATGAAAAAAACAAAATATAATCAAATTTTTTTTTTACAACCAGCCTGTATGTCATCAATAACAAAAAAGTTTACTTACCTACGCACTTTGTTTGAGTAAATATTTAGAAATTAATTAATATAAATGGAAAAATTTGTAATATCACGCATGTTGCTTAGACTTTTTTGATGTGTGTAGTTCATAAAATTCTTATATATTGTAGTGATGTATGGAACCTTTGTTATAAGGTTCATTTATATAAAATAGAACGAGTATACAACGATTCTAGTTATTCCTTTGTTTCTCCGAAAACAAATGCCTTACCTTAGACTCGTACTTCAAACGTCTTACAGAACATATACCTATTTAAATGAAAATATAAATGATTTTATAACAAAGTTAATAAAAATTGTTTGCTAACTACATTTTATGCATTACTAAAAACTTTGCCATTTTGCTGGTACCTATTATGCGGTTCGCCTCTTTATCCGTATCGGTAAAAACATATATAAAACTTTTATCTTTTGATTACCGGATTATACTTAAATGTTATATCAACCACACTGACTGGATGTATTTCAACGTATTTAGGTACAGTATAACCGGTCATTGGAGAAATAGAGAGTGCCCTCGTTATTTTGTTTGTCTTTAGCATAAACGCTGACCAGTCAGCGCAGTGCGGTCGTGCGTCGTGTATCTTTGAAGGTAATTAATTGAAAATGTTTAAATAACACAGACGGTTCCCAGGTCGTTGAATTAACTACAAACAAATATACAGTGTCGAAATATTATTAACAGTTATTACCAACAATACGTTGAAAAAAATTGTTTTATGATTTTCTACCAGATTTGTATTTATTATGATGCATGTATTCTATTTGGTGACGGTGAATGATTTCCAACAAGCAATAAAAAATAATGTAACCGAAATTTCTTAGCCACTTCCACCTGCAACAGAATAACAGCAGTTTTCGTCTTCCTACAACTTAAAAACATATAATTAGTAAGTCAATGATAATAATAATTAAGGAAAGTAAATTTCGGAAAAATGATTTACGATGGATTTTCACAAAGTAACACCTTCGTTCTTTAAAAAGCTATCAAACCAACAAGTACATAAAAAAATATGTAAAATTCACGTCCACAATATATAAACATGTTTTGTAAATACCTATATAATTTATTATACAAGATTCCTCTTTACAAAGTAAATTGATTGGACCTTATCTTATTTTAGCAACTCATATTATGAAAACAAAGACGATTGGACTCAAAACAATGGTTTCATTTGCATCTCAATATATAACAGTTGCTATGACAACTCCCTCGATCGTACAATATTTATTTTACACTGCATGTTTTCAATTTCAATGCTGTTAGGTTTTAAAATAGTAAGTAAAATATCCTCTAGGTCTATCTCAGATTTAACTGTAATTTTATTTTTGATTGACTAATATATATATATATACCTACCAATAATAATAATAATAAATTTGATATTAAGTTTGACTTGAATCATCTGCCAATACAAATCGAAGACTGTTGCAGATTTTGAGACATTTGTTAGGAATTCTTTTGTTGTAAGTCAGTCCAAAATGGATTAATTTCCCTTCTGGTTTTAATAACCTAAAAAAATGTTTAAGATCAATAAACAGGTACCGTTTATAAAAAATATTAGCTATAACTCTATTAATAATTAGATGCTATGCAAACCACTGTTGATAAAAATTTAGAATGCCAATTTTACTTTACAGTGTAATAATAAAATAACATGGTACTGAAACTTTATAAGCTCGATGCAAGTCCACCGGTGCGATCGATATTTATGGTCATCGAAGGTCTCAAAATACCAAATGTCAAATATGTAGATGTCAACCTTCTTGATGGAAGCCATTTGAAAGAAGAATACTTAAAGGTACTGTTAAATCTTAGAACAGCGTTATAACAGAAAACACATGAAGAGATGAACTTCAAAAGAAACCATCTAAGTGATTATAAGAAAATCTTTGGGCTTTATTAATTGTAGCAACTTGATTGCAGAAAATAGATGTTTGAAAATTGTGAAGGAAATAAAAGAGTTGTATGTTGCTGGTATAGAAACAGAAGACAAACACACCAAACACAATTAACAATTTATACAATTGCATTAACATTTTACAACTCTTTTTTAAAACAAGTCGGCTACGTTGAAAGTCTATAAATATGATTATAATATATTTTATTTTTCCAGATAAATCCTCAACACACAGTTCCATTACTACAGGATGATGACTTCTACATTTGGGATAGGTAAGAATCTACGGTAACATCTTAATAGTTTATCGCAATTTCAATTTCCGTATTAACAATAAGTGTCTCACAGACTTCCCTTAATTTCAAGCACGTAAGCAACAAGAAAGTTCAAACACGATGTTAAATACGTTTTGTTTACATGATTTGAATTTTATTTGAGGCTATACGTGATGCTGTGGTTGAGTTATTTACTACTAGGAAGGGCCTACTAATGTCTGTGGACCAGTTAGTATTATATATTTACTATATAGGTAATTACTTAGTATAGACTCTTCTATTCAACCTAGGCGCTTAATTTTACTAATCTAGGAGATTTTTCTTTGCAAATACTTTTCATTTATTTTTATTGATGACATCCTATATCACAAGTGTCAAAACGCTCACTTCAAAACCAATATTTGTGAAGCAATTTTTTAACACATTATTTTATCATATTTAATTGTTATTATTTACAGCCATGCCATTGCTGCTTATTTGGTGAGCAAGTTTGGGCAAGATGATTCTCTTTATCCAACTGATCACAAGAAAAGGGCTGTAGTTGATCAAAGATTACATTTTGATAGCGGTATTCTTTTCCCGGCGCTTCGTGGAACAGTTGTAAGTATCAATTTGTTACAACACATTGTGTTGCAGTAGAGATACATTCTAAAAATGTATTGAATGGTAGAAAATTAGAACGAAACGAAATAATGGTAGAAGCATCTTTGCTAGACCTTTTTGTGCCGTAAAACATCACTGCTCACGTTCTGTGTTCTGGTTGTAAGGATATAGTTGGCAATACGTACTGGCATACGAGGTCTTCTAACTCAGTCCTGAAAAGTAACATCCTATTAATTACTGGCCTCAGTAAGGATTGCACTCTTTTTTGTGTTTTGTTATAAATAACCGTGGACTGCATGTCTCTTTGCTGTTTTATAATATGTGATTTTTTTGACTATAATTGTTTCTTGTAAAGCTATCAAATTGATACGAATCCTTATGGATTACAATAGTTATTAACTACTAAATACATGATGTATAAAAGTTTTTGATTTGCATTTTTAAAGAAACGAGTAAATTATCATCAAGCGCAAGTGCATGAATCGTACAACTTATTAAAAGGATCCGAATCTTATTCACAAAAGAGACAGGTCGAGGACTAAATCGATGCACAAAAATTCCTTTCTTCTAATGATAAAAATCTTACGAAGCCATTATTATTTTCGATACAGTTAAAGTCTTACGTTGGGGAAGTTTCTAGTGTTATTTCATAAAAATAATACACTGGACGAAATAACAGTGGAATAATCCAGTATAATGCAAATAACTTAAAACATGATAATGATAATTACTTGTATCATATTTACATCTATTTACGTAATACGTCTTCACAGGTCACGTTCTAAATCACTCGTAATACACACTCATCATACACACACATTAAAGACTATATCAGCGCGACACTAAACCATCGAGCGAGCAGTAATTGCCTAATGAGTCTTATACATACTAACCGATAGACCAAAGTGAGTAGTTTTTTTATATAGTAACTCGGAAAATTGACGCCACTATCCTTGATGAAAAATCAGAACAATCTAAATACAACTGCGACTACCAAGAGACTTACTGGGAAATGCGTCCCCATAAGACGATTGCGTAACGAACAGCAACCGTTCTGACTTGCTTTAATGGCATACTTTACGTGCAAGGCCTTTTAACCATGACAATCTATCTATATTGGTAATAACCAATACTATAAAGAGGAAAGATTTGATTTTTTACTTGTAGTTGATAAACTCAAACCTACTGGACCGATTTTAAAAATTATTTCACCAATATAAAGCTACATAATCAGCAAATACCATAGTCTATATTACAATTTGAAAAATTAATTTATTCCTCATAAAAATTTCGATAGTTTAACACAAAACATAAAAAAATGCCTACACGGGGGTGCGTTGGCGATGTTTGTCGTATAAAATTAACACGGGTGAAACGACAGCCAGTATAAATATATAGAGGATACTGTAATTTAATTATTATTGTATTGAAAATCGACACTATGTATTTCCTAAAAGAGTATTTAAAATATAGTTACCATGTCAATTGTACAACGAAATTTATATCTTGATTTTATCGTGATAACTAATTATTACTAACGCCAATTCAGTGTGCCTTCAGTGTTACTGAAAAAGTAGATGAAAACAACGTCCAGCTAGTAGCATTTAATGAATATAGATGTAAAATCTTTCAGGAACCAGTTCTCTTTTGGGGTGAAAAATCCTTTAGACCTGAAAATTTAAACAAGATCGAAGCAGGTTACGCATTCACAGAGAAGTTCCTTACCACCCCATGGCTGGCTGGAGATAATGTAACATTGGCGGATCTGTGCTGTGTATCAACTATCAGCTCAATGAATGAAATATTGCCTATTGATGTGAATCTGTAAGATGTACATTTTATTAGTATAACTTTACAATAAACTTTATTCCTAGATGTAGTCTACAGACTACACCACAGTACACTGCGCTAGCACCAGACCTATTGCTGTTTTAGAATCAAATAATACCTTGCTTCGTGATGATATTGAAGACCCGGTGGTACGATAGATGGAATTTAAATCAAAATACAGGTTGTTTTGTATATTCATATAAAAAATTACAAAACACTGTGAACCACTGAAATTGTTTCAAGCCACACAGAGCCTAAAGAACGAGACTTTCGACAATACTGTTTACTTAATCATTAATTTTATTATATTTTTAGACCTAAATATTACAATGTTTTCAAACTCTGAAACTGAATATACATTTATAAACTCAGGTACCCAAAAGTAACAGACTGGTTGGCGAGATGCTCCGAAAGTGAAGTCTACAAAAAAGGAAATGCACCCGGACTGCAAATATTTCGCGACCTTTTGAAGACTAAAATACCCTTACCAAATTGAGGAAATAATTCACCAATGAAAAAGCTTTGTTTAATTGCACTCTTTATTTGAGAAATTAATTAGTTACAAGACAAATAAAATTATGTAATTTGTAATTTCATTTTGTTCTATTTTCATATATTTAAAAAAAAACGTAGATAACGTAGAATTAATTAAACACTTGAGATAAACAAGATTGTTGGTGATATTTTTTACTATTAAAGCGATATTCTGATCTTTATATCAGCGTGTAAAAGTTGTATAAATCCTGTATATATTTTGTTAGCAAAAATACAGGAATACACTCTTTAGAAGATTTTTACTACAAGATATTTTAACAAAATGTAGCCCTTAATCCTATTCTTCACAGAAATTTCATTAAAATAAGGCAAGTAGACTTAATTTTCTTAATTGAATCTCTTAAAAGTAACCGCAGAACGCTGTCATTTGTTTGAGTGACAGAAATTTAATTATTTGGGTATTACTAAATACCTATGGTTCGAAACAGAAATTGACGACGTTCAACTTTAACTTAATTATCTTTGCCATATCATAATTTTTTCTTTGCCATATAATAATAATCCATGAAAATATATCCTTTATAGCATATTTGCATGACTTGGTTTAAGGCGGCGAGTGGATACACTTTTCTTGTTATCTATACATGATTATTATGAAACTTAACGTCTTTCGGTTACGGTATTTTCACGTCAAAATCATTTACCTGATTTACACGGTCTTTTTTTAACAATACCATCTGGCCAAAGTATAGGATATATTTTGTTACATGACAAAAAAATCATTGACAATAATGGTAATTCATTTAGAAAAAAAGACACCTTTAGGGCGCTTAAGTGGCTTACGCTGATTATACAATAAGAGATATATCAAATTAGTGTAACTGTTTACGCGCGATGGCTTGCACGTCACGTGCTGGCCGTTGTTAAAAAGAAGAAAGTTTTTTTGTTGAAAGAATCGAATATTTTGTTTTATGATTTGTCATATTTTTCTCTCTAACAAGCAATTACATGTAGGTACATATTTCAATTTATATTATATTTTTCTTCAAATATTATACTATTAAACTATATACCTATTCAGCCAAGTCTATATAATTCTGTCGTTACATTGCTCAAAAGCAGAGCACAACAAGCCACATCGGAGATCCCAATATATACATAAACATTTTTCGAGCCGGATCTAGAAGAAGCAAGAGATGCGGTAGCTATGCAGCAGAGCGCTGTGGTGTGATGTCGGGCTGTCGCATCAGCCATTTTATTTATGTGGAGTCATAATACCAAGAAAGGGGGTTTATTACATATATTATAATGAAAGGCAAGTCCGTTCCAGTTACACATTTCATTCATTAGTCAAATTCATTACTCATTTACTTTTTTTACGTCATCACAACTACCTGTGTAAGGTATTGAGTTATTGATTATTATGGACCTTAAAAGATTGCAAAAAACCAGAGCTACCCATAAGGCAAAGGTTACCATATTTAAAAATTATATTGATACCATTTTAAATAACAAAGATTTAAATAAGGCTCAAGTCTATGAACTAAATAATAGACTCGATGTGTTGCAAAAATTATATTCCGAGTTTAATTCCAATCAATCTGATATTGAACTTTTAACTGAAATTCCAGATGAAGAGTTTAAGGAACGGGAATCTTTTGAAAGCAATTAATTACTTTAGCATAATCTCCACTGCACAAGAGCTGCTTGAAAGATTTTGTAAAATCAATTGTGCAAATAATGATGGCTCGGAAATTGGTTCAAGTTCATTTGGGAATGCAGGTTTGCCGAGTATCAAACTGCCAACTATACATCTCCCTACTTATTCTGAACGCTGTCAGGACTGGCTGGAGTTCCATGATACATATAATTCACTTATTCACAAAAATCCAACCCTCCAAAATATACACAAGTTCCACTACCTTAGAGCTGCATTAAAGGGTAGCGCGCAGCTGAAATTATTCATTCACTCAACTTTTCTGAGGAAAATTATGATGTAGCATGGTCATTAGTATGCCACAGGTACAATAACAATCGTATTTTAATTAATAACCACGTTCAGGCTTTATTTAATATTAAACCGATTACTAAAGAGTCTGCAAGTGCTCTTCATGCCACAATTGATTCTATTAACAAAAACCTTCGAGCACTAAAAATTCTCAAAATGCCGACAGAACATTGGGATATTTTAATTATCCACATAATGACCCACAAGCTTGATGCCATATCATTTCGTGAATGGGAAACCAAGCGAAATAATATTAAAGACATACTGACACTAGACAATTTTATTTCATTTTTAAAAGACAGGGCCGATTTGCTTGAAACTATAGAGGAAAGTCATGTAAAACATAGATATAGTAATATAATTCCTATTCGGTCAAAGTCATTTATTTCAAGTCAAATAACCACATCCGTCGATTCAAAGTTAAATTGTCCTATATGCAAGTATAATCATCCCATATTCAAGTGTTATAAATTTAAAGGTATGTCTATTGAGGCACGCAACGACGTAGTAAAGAAGTTAAAACTTTGTAAAAATTGTCTTAAATCGGGACATACTGAGAATCACTGTGGACTAAGTCATTGCAGACGTTGTCCTCTACCACACAATACTATGCTACATATCGAAGAAAAACCAATCGTTCAGCATTCAGCCGACATTAAACAAACCACTCCTCAGACAAGCGAACGTGTAGGTACACCTTCATCACCACATCCACGAAATCAAGTATTATTGCATACAGCAGTAACTAAACAATGTTTTACTGATCGCACGGGAAATACATATGATTCTCAATTTTTTTCTGACTCCAATGGTCAGGCTCTCAAATTACTCACATCAGCTAATCGCAATGATCAGGCATTTAGTTCAAGTGGCCATCATAATCAGAATTGTCAAGAAGTAAACAAACAGGGAGATACAATTACACTCTCATCTATACATAGACAAACACAAGTATTATTATCTACAGTAATAATCAATATTGCTGATTGCAATGGTAAGCTTCATAAGGTACGAGCATTATTAGATAACGGAAGCACATCTAGTTTTATAACAGAAACACTACAATCACAGTTACAAATTCCAACTTACTCTACATCAATTTCAGTACATGGACTAAACGAACAAATATGTAAAATAACTAAACGTTGCGATGTCACCATTACATCGCATAGAAATAATGAATTTCTAAAAGATATCACATGTTATGTTGTACCACAAATTACTCAAAATATTCCGACAACAAAAATCAACTGTGATTTGTTCAATATTCCCTCACATATTCACTTGGCAGATCCATCATTCAATACTCCATCTGAGATACAGATACTGTTAGGTGCTGACTTATTTTGGGAAGTGTTATAACATAATTATATTAGCTTAGGGAAAAATAATCCAACCTTAGTCGAAACAGCACTAGGATGGTTAGTCTCGGGTTCGATAAACGTATCGAAAGAAATGTTTATACCTCATAACGATACAGTCCACTGCAATTTTATAAATAATATCGATCTTGATCGAAACCTTGATATGTTTTTTGAACTAGAGAGAAAGCTTTATAATCAACACGTACCAAAACCAGATGAGGATGTGTGCGAATCAATATTCACACAAACTACAGTACGTAATCCAGATGGTCGTTTTGTAGTTACGATCCCGTTCAAGGAATCACCTGAATGCTTAGGCGATTCTAAGACACAAGCTTTACTAAGATTCAATGCATTAGAACGTAAACTCAAGCGCAATCAAAATTGGTCATGCAGATACATCGATTTTATGAAGGAATACGAAACACTAGGTCATATGGAACAAAATACACATATAAATCACACACAGATCGAATATTTTCTTCCACATCATGGTGTCTGGCGAGAAGATAGCTTGACAACTAAGTAGCGAGTTGTGTTCGATGCCTCTGCGGTTACACAATCAGGTAAATCATTAAATAGCATCCAACATATCGGTCCAACAGTACAGGATGACCTTATAAGCATACTTATTCGGTTTAGACAGCATAAATATGTAGTAACGGCCGATATTGAAAAAATGTATCGACAGATACTCATTGCTCCTAGTCAAAGGAACCTTGTTATATTATTTATCTGGAAGATAATCTTATTTATCTTATTTAATATCTACTTTATATTATTCATCATAAGTTCATTTGATTTACCTTATTATTGTTTTGGTGTACCTATTCTTTTATTTCCAGGATACCAATTAATGATAGGTTTATGTATTGATGCGTTTAGATAATTTATAACTTGATAATTTTGGTTTAATAACAGCTTTGTTAATATTTTAGGTTCGTATTGTTTACATTGCAATATTATGACAATCTCTGTCATTGATAATTCTTTGATAGTAATAGAGCATGCGCAGTTAAGGGTTTCTCAGGTATAGACAAATATTCTATCCAGGTTCTAGTTTAGCAAAATAAATCTATGATTAGATTTATTTTGAATTTTTAAAATAAGAAAAGTCTAGTAAGATGAAATTTTGAATTCAAACGGAAATAGAAAATTAGAACAGAGAGTATGACAGATTTTTCAGGATCGATCTGATCATGGGATTATTGTACGGCAGACCCTGAATCGAGTAACGTTTATATAATAATTATCAAGAGTTTTGATAAAAGTAACGTTTATATAATAATTATCAAGTGTTTTAATAAAACCAAAGAATTGTACGGCAGACCTTTGAATCGTAGTAACGTTTATATAATAATTATCAAGAGTTTTGATAAAACCAAGGAATTGTATTGCAGACCTTTGAATAGTTGATACGTTTATAATTTAAATATCTACAGTTTGATAAAATAACTATTTTGTGGGTGAAGTACCCTATTGAAGAAGACAATAATATTCCAGGAACTTATACCTGGATTAATAAATAAATTACTGATATATATATTTTTGTTTCGCCATATCGAGAGCTGAACGGATTCCGACGTTCCACTTGATGCAGCGACGTCTTCACTTGGACTGAGCTTGTTCATACGGCTCACACCACGTTGTCCGCTGAGGGCGAGCCTCGTGATTCAACCTTGTTTGGCCTACCTACTCAACACGGAGAGATCCTAGGCAAGGATATCTACGCTGAGCTGTCGGAGCAAGAAGAACGTCTCGGTTATGGACATTAAAATTGTGTACTAATAATTTGTAAAACCCATATTATCTGAAAATTGTAAGGTATGCTGGAAAATTATACATAACTATCCTAAAATATAAAACTTTCATTCATTTTACCTACGTTTAGTTTATTCTCTATCTCTCTTCTTACCTAAATTAAATTTTAATCATAATATTTGGCGCCCAACGAAAAATAACCCCTATAATTCTCTGAAAATTCTGAAACGATCACACTCGTGATAGTAAATTTTTTGAAAAATATTTTGGACATATAATATTTTATATATATATAAATTCTTCACATCATTCATTGACAGTATTTATTTAAATACTTCTATTTAGTATAACTAATATAACATTTTTAATTAATTATCAAATAAATTTGATTTGATAATTAAATTTTATTAAGTTAATATCTTTAACATATTATTTTTATGATTACTAGAGCTATGGCTAAAGCAAGGGAAACCATGGTGTACAATTTCAGTCTAAAGAATTTGATACTTTGATGAAAAAATATAGTATTCCTAACGTTTTCTTTTCACCTTTATATTGTCCTCTAGTAAATCCTACGGAAAGATATAATAGGACTATAATTTCAGCTCTTTCATCATTAGTAGGTGAAGATCATAGATCATGGGATAAGCATCTTTCTGTTATACAATTTGCCATCAATAGCTCAATTAATAGTATAACAGGTTTCTCACCAGCTTACTTAATATATGGTAGAGAAACCATTCCTTGCGGTTCATATTATTCTCATTCAGAAAGTATTGATGAATTTTTTTTTTACCTCGCGACATCTATGCAAATAATATAGGTTTACTTACTAACATTTTTAATAAAGTACAATTTACACTTTATTCTGCACATACTAAAAATGCAGCAAGATATAATCTTAGACATAGTGTTAAAGAATTTGAAGTAGGAGATATTGTATGGAGAAAAAACTACACACAGAGTGATGCTAGTAAATATTACAGTGCTAAATTAGCACCTAAATACATTAAATGTAAAATTATACAAAAAATATCCCCTTTAGTCTATAGTTTAGAAGACAAAAAGGGTAATAAAACTAAATGGCATATTAAAGATTTTAAAGTTTAATATTATTTAAATAATTATTTTAATCCCTATTTATTTTTTTAATTTTTAATTAGCTTAATATTAATTGTATATTACTCGATTAATATTTATAGGTTTGATTATTCTTATTTCAGCATTCAGCTGTAACATTATTTTCTGAATAATGTGTTTTTGTTGCTGTGTTGAATGAATGTTGAATTTATTATCTGTAATTTAATAATTTATTTTAGTGTTATTTACATAATAACATATTTTCTAATTCTATAGGGACTACCTATACCTATTATCTGTAACAATAATTTCATATTGATGTTTATTGTTGTAGAATAAGGAGGTATATTATATATCAATATAATATAATTTTCCTAAAAATTCAAAAACACTTTATCTAGTGTTGGTATATGTTTTACATATATATATTTTTTGGAATATCATTTGGTTAGCTGCTTATTTTTATAAATTTGAAATAAATAAACATCAATATAAAACATTTCCCTTTTATAAAAATTTCTTTTTAGGTCTTATATTATTAAGTATATGTGTATATGGGGATAGTATATTTTATTTTATTTATAGTATATTATATAATATTAATTATATGTAATATTATCTTTATTATATTTCTTGGCTGTTGTCCAAGATATTTACAGCATTTTAAAGGCTGAGATTATTTTCGGCATTTGTGCCGGTATTATTATGCAGCGTCTAAAGCTGTTACTTATGCAGCGGTTATGCTGTTACTTATGCAGCGTTTATGCTGATTTTATGCAGCAATTATTACTGATATTGAGTGAGGTGGAATTATATTTATATATCCTTATTTATATATTGGGGTTTATTCGACTAAATATTAGTATTATATATAATGGAGCGGCTGTCTACTACTCCTTAAATAAGCCATAGGACAAAATCAATATTTATTTATTGTTACAGAGCGGGTGATGACTCTTCATAACAAAAGCCAACATTCGAGTGGTAGGCAAGCTCGTAAAATATACCATTCTGCCTTAATGATGAGCAACTTCTGGAGTGGGAGCCATTGACTGTGAGCCCCAACCCTTACGGTGTGCCTGGTGATGACATGTTTGAGGTATGTATGGAACTTTGTTAGGATTTGATAGGGTGAGGTATGTTTGCTGGTATGTTAAAGATGTATGTAATTGTGAAGCTAGCTCTCTATATTATAAAGTATATATTATCAAAATTTTTCCTTCAATTGAAAAATTTTACGGGTCAAAGGGAAATGTTATATTATTTATCTGGAAGATAATCTTATTTATCTTATTTAATATCTACTTTATATTATTCATCATAAGTTCATTTGATTTACCTTATTATTGTTTTGGTGTACCTATTCTTTTATTTCCAGGATACCAATTAATGATAGGTTTATGTATTGATGCGTTTAGATAATTTATAACTTGATAATTTTGGTTTAATAACAGCTTTGTTAATATTTTAGGTTCGTATTGTTTACATTGCAATATTATGACAATCTCTGTCATTGATAATTCTTTGATAGTAATAGAGCATGCGCAGTTAGGAGTTTCTCAGGTATAGACAAATATTCTATCCAGGTTCTAGTTTAGCAAAATAAATCTATGATTAGATTTATTTTGAATTTTTAAAATAAGAAAAGTCTAGTAAGATGAAATTTTGAATTCAAACGGAAATAGAAAATTAGAACAGAGAGTATGACAGATTTTTCAGGATCGATCTGATCATGGGATTATTGTACGGCAGACCTTTGAATCGAGTAACGTTTATATAATAATTATCAAGTGTTTTAATAAAACCAAAGAATTGTACGGCAGACCTTGGAATCGTAGTAACGTTTATATAATAATTATCAAGAGTTTTGATAAAACCAAGGAATTGTATTGCAGGCCTTTGAATAGTTGATACGTTTATAATTTAAATATCTACAGTTTGATAAAATAACTATATTGTGGGTGAAGTACCCTATTGAAGAAGACAATAATATTCCAGGAACTTATACCTGGATTAATATATAAATTACTGATATATATATTTTTGTTTCGCCATATCGAGAGCTGAACGGATTCCGACGTTCCACTTGATGCAGCGACGTCTTCACTTGGACTGAGCTTGTTCATACGGCTCACACCACGTTGTCCGCTGAGGGCGAGCCTCGTGATTCAACCTTGTTTGGCCTACCTACTCAACACGGAGAGATCCTAGGCAAGGATCTCTACGCTGAGCTGTCGGAGCAAGAAGAACGTCTCGGTTATGGACATTAAAATTGTGTACTAATAATTTGTAAAACCCATATTATCTGAAAATTGTAAGGTATGCTGGAAAATTATACATAACTATCCTAAAATATAAAACTTTCATTCATTTTACCTACGTTTAGTTTATTCTCTATCTCTCTTCTTACCTAAATTAAATTTTAATCATAATAACCTACAACAAATTTTGTGGCGATCTATTCCCAACTTAAAAATAAAACAATACACACTTAACACGCTTACATATGGAACAGCATCGGCACCTTATCTAGCCACCCGATGTCTTGTACAAATAGGTAGGGATTGCAAAAACAAATTGATAGCTGAAACAATTTTGCACGATTTCTATGTCGATGATCTAATAACAGGGAATGATATCCAAGATATATGAGTACATGTAAGGGATTAAATCAACAATTAAAGGCTGCTCAATTTCATTTGCGTAAGTGGCACTCAAATGATCCCAATGTACTTAAGCACATTGTTGGTGAAAGTAATGATGACCTTTCTTAAATTTAGCAAAGAGGAATACTCAAAAACATTGGGCTTAATATGGCTATCTCAGAGGGATACATTATTATTTGCATCTACAAACAAAATACAAGAACCTCAAGTAATAAACAAATCCACTATCGCACAAATTTTTGACCCACTGGGTTTAATCAATCCTTGCATGTTACAAGCCAAGTTACTTTTACAATCATTGTGGTCTAAAAATATATCCTGGGACAATACACTGCCCATCGAAATCGAATCACAATGGAATAAGTTTGCACAGACGATTCCAGAATTAATTAATATAGAAATTCCACGTCGAGTACTCTGTGATCTTTATACTGACGTTGAGCTGCACGCTTTTAGCGATGCTTCAACCAAGGCTTATCCTGCTTGTATATACATACGTTCTATTACAGATAATGGAAATGTTACTGTGCGATTACTTCTTGCAAAAAGCAGAGTGCCACCTCTAAAAAATCGTTTAACAATACCGCGGTTAGAGCTTTGTGGTGCTCTTTTGGCTACTCATTTGGCAAAAAAGGTAATAACCTCATTACGTTTGAATTTAAAGTCTCTTCTTACTTTTTGGTGTGACTCAACAATTGTGCTAGGCTGGATAAAAACATGTCCTAAGAAAAACCTTAAACCGTTTGTTTATAATAGGGTTAGTGCAATTACACAAGAGACTAAACCATCTACATGGTTATATGTTTCCACTAATCTAAATCCTGCTGATATTGGTTCTCGGGGGCTTGAACCCCATCAACTCCAAAATTCAGTTCTTTGGTGGAGAGGTCCATTATTTCTGCAACAAATAAAGGTAGTAGTTCCAAAGCAGCCCCAAGATGTGACGATCGAATGTCTACCAGATGTAAAGGCTTCATGTCATATTTCAACGAATTCTTGTGAAATCAATTTCATTTCTCGTAAAACTTCAACGAATTGTAATATATATAAATAGATTTATAAATAACTGTCATTATAAAACTAAAGGTAAATCAAAATTATTTATAACTTCAGAGCTGAACCAGGCTAATGAGACTTTATGTAAAATCGTTCAAAGAGAAGTGTTTTCAAAACAATACACGTTGCTAATACTTAAAAAAAAATTACCCGCTAAAGATAAACTTCTTCATCTTAATCCATTTATAGATAATGCAGGTTTGATACGAGTAGGAGGACGTCTTTCAAACTCCCATTACGACTTTAACACTAAACATCCCATTTTACTTCATGCGTCACATCATATCACCAAGTTACTTGTAGAACACTACCACAAATGTTTGTTACACGCAGGGCCACAGTTACTATTGGCAACTCTGCGTAACAAATTCTGGATTTTAAATGGTCGCAAACTTACTAGAAAAATAACTCATAGTTGCGTCAAATGTTGCAGATTCTCTGGAAAAATATTCCAACCTATTATGGGTAACCTGCCTGAGCAACGACTCAAAATTGAATATCCATTTTATAACTCAGCCGTGGACTATGCAGGTCCAGTCTTGATAGCAGATAAAAAGGGTAGAGGGAGCAAATTAAGTAAGGCTTATATTTGTGTATTCGTATGCTTGGCATCTCGTGCTGTTCACATAGAACTTGTCTCAGAGCTGACATCAAAGGGCTTTCTTGCAGCTTTGCACAGATTTATTTCGCGTAGAGGAAGGCCATATAACATTTTTTCAGATAATGGGACGAACTTTGTGGGTGCTTGTAAAGAGTTAACGAGTTTTTTAAAACAATTTTCAAATGATATAGCTATCAATGCAGCTGAGCATGAAATCCATTTCAATTTTTGCCCAGCTTACAGTCCTCATTTTAATGGCCTAGCAGAAGCTTCAGTCAAGTCTACCACCTAAAGCGTGTGCTATCTATGGCCCATCTCACCTATGAAGAGATGTGTACCGTATTAGTAGAAATAGAAGGAATCCTTAACTCAAGACCTCTCACACCTCTTTCATCAGACCCATCTGACTTAATTCCTCTGACTCCTGCACATTTTTTGATTGGACGGACAATTGCAATGTCACCAGCACCCCAGGTTGAAGAGAAATACATAAATACCCTTTCCCGTTACAAAAGGACACAAGCACTAAAATATCATTTTTGGCAAAGGTTCTCTCAAGAATATATTTCTGAGCTACATAGACGTCACAAGTGGCAAAGAAATGGAGAAGCACCACAAGTATACGACATGGTTCTTGTGAAGGACGAGCGACTTCCACCATCAAGATGGCTGCTTGGGCGAGTCATTATGGTCTATCCAGGTACCGACGGTGTCAACCGAGTAGCGGACATCAGAACCAGCTCCGGAACTCTGCGACGGGCATTCAACAGGCTATGCCCTTTACCAACATTTTTGTAACCAGCGGTTCCAAGGCCGGCAAGATGTTTACGCGCGATGGCCTGCACGTCACGTGCTGGCCGTTGTTAAAAAGAAGAAAGTTTTTTTGTTGAAAGAATCGAATATTTTGTTTTATGATTTGTCATTTTTTTTTTTTCTATAACAAGCAATTACATGTAGGTACATATTTCAATTTATATTATATTTTTCTTCAAATATTATACTATTAAACTATATACCTATTCAGCCAAGTCTATATAATTCTGTCGTCATAATGCTCAGAAGCAGAGCACAAGCCGCATCGGAGATCCCAATATATACATAAACAGTAACTACTACGTAATTTTAGATCTTACAATGACCTACATAACAGTCAATGATAGCATAAGTCCATCTTACAAGTATTACTTATAATAAAACATATTTCTTTTTAAAATCTCCTCTCTTTCTAGTAGAAGGCAAGCAAGTGAATTAATTTAGCTACATAAAATTATTAATTCTACTATACTTTACTATAGACTGCCCAATAGCAAATATGTGTTCCTTATACAATAATATAAGAACATTAGAACGCTCTTAATGGACCCCACTAATATCTTTAACTTGAATCGAAGTCTATTCCGATGTGTAATTCAAAGTTACTTTACTTTAATTTAATACATTCCATGTAATGTAATTCTACTTACAAGTGACAAATTTTTGATGTGAAACTTCAATGCGCGCATGAGTGTAAAATTTTTACGGGTGAAACGCGTCACGAAGATGTAAAACGTTTTGAGAGTGAGCAAGAGCGAACGTAGCCATGGAGACAATGTGTAAACAGTGAGTTCAATTTATAAATAAACATTTTGTGATAAATTTGTAAATCGTCCTATACTAATTAGATGTTCAGAGTAAGTAATATATTTGTTATCTTTTTGTTAATATACAATTTTTCATGGTAATTCGTTTGAAGGTAAGGAAGTTTTAATATTTACAAATAACATGTAGCATTTTAATTAATGATTAATTTTAATTAATTTAAAAAAATAATTAATAATTTCTAATATTTAGTCTACAGTTAAATATTAATCCAAATTCAGGAACGACAATTGATGCTATTTTACAAGATATTTAGATAATGTTGAAACACCAACTTATATCGCATATTTCACTTATCATAATGCTTTAGTCACAACAATACCAATAGAAATCGCATCAAATAATGTATATATCGATGATATAAATTAAAATTAAATTTATAATTTGTATTAATTTTTGACACTATCAATAATTTAATGACAATTAAATTCCTAAAATAACTTCTTTTTTCTCTCCCTCCAAGTCTTGGAAATCTAAAGCTTTAGATTAGTATAAATATAAACGTTAAAATAAGTACAACTGATGCGCACTAATAAATTGGATGATAAGCTAGTTAAAACATATAAAATTTTGATATTTATTCTTATTTTGTTTATAATCTATTTTGTGTGCCTATAAAAATAAATAAATTAACCGACGTGCGACATCCGGGACGGGGAAGCACGGTTCGCACGTGCGCTGTCTGACGTGACAGCTATCATTATTATACATATTAAAATTCACATAATTGTATACAGTTTCGCTTAATTTCAAATGGCACAACCACGCTGTCTTATTTCACTGTGCTTATATATCTATTAAACATTTCTAAATTACCTCGTAACCTAGAGTTTAAACTGTTTATACTACTAAACAACTGTGTAATTAGATTTGTAAGTGAAGAACAACTTTCAAGTTAAATGTAAATTGAAAAAATTATGCGCTATATTAGACTGTATTCAAAAGTAATCAAGTTACCTAAATTAATAATTCCTTAATGTATGTATATATTGGATATAAAATATTTAGTAAAGTTATTGATCATTGCGCCTAATTGAAAATACCTCTCCTAAATACTCTAAATATGCACTTATCTATAATATTCTTTGCATTCTAGATAATCGCAGATTAATTTATGAGATTTTTTGCCCAATGTTAAAACATTTGATAGCGGTATCAAGACAGAAAGGAATTTAATAACCTTAGTGTGTTTTAGGTTTCACAATTGATACAAAATTACAATAGTAAATAAAATAATATTAATAGCAATATGTAGTTCTGTAAATTTGCCTTTTGTAAAGTTGAAGTGAAGATATGTTTATTAAGGGTAGATTATTTAATCTTATTAAATTAGAAATTTCTATACAAGTGGCATATGTGTTACCTTTAATTTTGACAAGGAAAATACACGACGACAATACGACAGGATAATTAAAAACAAAACGAATTAATTGAAACCTATTGTTAAATTTTTTTTATTTGAGAATTCAGCAGTTCGACATAAAACGACAAAATGAGATAAAACCAGTTATGTAATTTACCTAGCCAATGATCTTCTTTTTAGGAACCTATCTTTTTCTAGTCTGAGGCACTTTTGAAACTTGCAGGTATAGCAAAAATAAAATGGGCATACAAGTTTGGGCTGGGGACGAAATCACTGTAAAGTAGTAGTAAAACAAATTTTTGGTGTAAGCAAATTATGTTTAAAGTAGTCATCAATAAAAATGTTATTATGACGGTTATGTAAAGGCGGCATACTGGTGTAAAGTGAGAGAAATATCTAATTCATGTTTTTCTATGTATTATTCATTGTGTAAGTATATTCGATAAATGGCACCGTATAATGTAGACGATATGATGTAAGTAATTACGATTACAATGAAGTCAACACTGTTATAACAATGATTAATCGGGCCGATAGGGATATGTTACTAACTGGATCATAACTATCATACGCATGATTACAGATTACTTTATTGTACTTTTCGTTTGTAAACTGCCGAGCTTAATGCTTTAAAGCATTTTCTTCCAGCTAATCAGCGGAAATGTGGAAAAATAATAATATTGCCGGTAGTGCAATAAAATAAACCACAGTGTAGTAATTACTCGATTAATGATGTTCAGTGTTAGATAGTATAAAATTTACTTTTTAGAACGGCTTCATTATCTTTAAATTATTTTAATCACCGTGTAACTGAACAATTTTACTTATCATAGCAGATAGTTACTATCATAATTAGCATTATCGTATTATTTGTGTCAAAACAAAAAAACAATGACTATAAAATTTAAGGACATTTATTTCCTTTTACATAACAACTTTTTTAATATTTTAGTGTAGATATTTATTGCAATAACTTGATCATGAGCAGAGTTCAACTAAGAAGAAAAGAAAGAAAAAAATAATTAAAAAAGAATAAAGATTTTTCACTACAGGCTATGTTCTACACAGGATTGCTAATTTTTGTATATAATCAACGTGCAACAAAGCTAATGATTTAATGGTGTTTTTAAAGGTCTAATAGAAATCTTTTTAAATTTAACATTTTACTTTACATTTTGAAATAAAAGCTCTCTTTAATGCTTTTGATCACAATTAATTGAACCGTATGTTTTTTTACGCAATGGTTATTTTTACGCACTACACAAAATACTAGTGTTTATAATATACAGTTTGGTGCATGAGTCATACAAAAGTTCCATATTTTATGGCTCGTCATCTATCGGCATACGAAAACGTGCAAAGTCATCGACGGGTGACGTAGTATATAGTTCGCTCCAAGACCAGCAATTTTAAATACTAACAAATGTTTTATCGTGTCATCATGTATCATTTGTTTTTTACCTATATAACATATTCACACACCATGGCACCGCAGACAGAGTGTTTTTAACGTACAGTGTAAATGTCATTAGAGCGTCTCGCGGCCTTGATTATTTTATTTTGACTTTGTCATTAACGTTAACAAGTTGATATAGTGTGGTAGTTTCGTCGTTCGTGAATCTATCGTCGAAAATAAGGTAATGAATTTGTTTAATTAACCATAGACGGTTACCAGATTGTTGAATTATCTCCAATCATTTAATGTAAATTCTGAAATATAATTAATGGACTATACATTGAAAAACAGGTTCTTGTAGATTTTCAATCCCAAGCCGGGTGATGCTGTCAAAGCCTCTAATGGCTTCAGGGCCCATAAGGCTAACAGTATAGTCACCTCGAAAAAAAAAGATTTCTTTTACTCCGAACATTATCATGATTCTACATTTAGTGCGAGTGTTTAAGGTTAACATAAAATATAATACAGTGTGTTTTAAGTCAATTATTGATTTCAAATAAATCGTATTAATTTTATATAAAAATTTATGTAAAAGTCATGTGTCTACAATAGGTACATAATTTTGTTACACCAGTACTGTATTTTGTACTCTAGTAAATGATACATTCTCACAAAATGCATTATATCATATAACACCTTCTACTTTACAAAGTAAATTGATAAAACCTTACCTTAATTAGGCAATTTAAATTAATTATTATACTATTGGTCTCAAAACAACGATTTTATCAACAATGAACTATTATTTATCAGCTGCTAAAATTTAAATTCCATTGAAATCAAAAATATATTTTACGCAATCTGTATAAAATTTTACTGCATTAAGTTTCTGAGGGCGTCAATAGAATATCGTCTTGACTTACCTACTGCAGACTTTATGTTTATATTATGTTACATTCGATAACTTGAATCAACTACCGATAGAAATCGAAGGCAGTCGCAATTTTTGAAGTATCTATAACAATTGGAAATTCATTTGATGTAACCTCCCTGGTGGACTTCTTGCGCTCCTCCAAAGTCAAAATATATATATTGTTTTTATACAAATTAAAAATTTCAAGTAACATGTTCTTAGAACAAAAAATAAATAAAACATAATTTACTAAAATAGCTTTAACAAAAAAAAAAATTATATTTAGACTCTTCCAGCATAGTTAATCCGACTGTTCAAAAAGCTTTTTTAATTGACGGAAAGTTGAGTAAGAGATTAAATCCGGTTCAAGAGGGAAAATTTAATGAACACAAATTATTTTCATTTATTGAAAGTGCAATCTTTTTATTATCTGAAATTTATAAAACATTTTTACTTTTTCGTACAAAATAATACTGAAATAAAACTTTAAATATTTAAATAAATTAAAACAATTATAAATAGTAATAGTAATTAGAAGTTTCGAGGACAAATATTTTCACCGGGGCTTAGTTTAATATAAGTATGGTAAGAACAAATTGGTTCTCATTTAGGTCTTTTGCAGAAATCAAAGAATATCAAGTTGTTAAAAGAATTATAATGCGTAGCATTAATTTATATACTCCATTAATGTTTAATTGCTTGTAAGCCACTGTCAATTAAACTTTATGATATCCTACTTACAGTTTATTAAAGAAAATGGTGCTCAAACTTTACAAGATCGATCCAAGTCCGCCGGTGCGATCCGTTTATATGGTGATCGAAGCTCTCAATATACCTAATGTAGAATACGTAGACGTCAATGTTCTTGAAGGAAGCCATTTGAAAGAAGAATATTTAAAGGTACCTACTGTTAAACTTAAGAACACAGTATTGGAACAGAAAACATACGAAGGGATGAACTACACAATAAACTACGACGATATTTAAAAAAAAACTTTACACTTCATAGAATGTGCTAAGAACTAAGGGAGTTGCATTTTGAGTATAGCAACAGAGAACAAACACACCAATGAATACATACCAAAAATAAAGTATTATTTTGCATCAATATTTTTCAACTTTTTAGCGTTAAAAGTTTCAAGCAAATAAACTAATAATTTTAAAATACATAATACACTTTTTTTCAGATAAATCCTCAACACACAGTTCCGTTACTACAGGATGGCGACTTCTACGTTTGGGATAGGTAAGAGGATAATCTATTGGATAATCTATTAACTGTTTATTGCAGTCAAAGTCAATATTTTTCAAGAATATTTATATATTGACCACTAGAAATGAGAGAATAACGGTTGGCGGGGCCAGCTAGTAGTCTATAAAATTACGTGTTATGAACTATTTTCATTCATCCTGGGCGCTTAATTTTTACTATTTTGTGAGATTATTTTCTAAGTACGTTCGAGTTTAAGAATTATTTTTAAATGAATTACGTCATATCACAATAAGTTAAAGGAGTCTACTATTAATTAATGGTATTAAGAGACATATTCCATTTAACGAATCATTTATATTTTATTTCTGCCATTGTATCAGTTTGATAAAAGATAGATTTTTATTAAAAGTCAAATAATTTAATAATACTAATCTTAGCTAATTATATCTTGTTCCTGATAATTATTACTATTTTAATTTAATTTAAAATATGCTTTGTGTCGATTAATATATTTTAAGTTTCAATGTATGTACGAAGCTATGGGAAATGCTTACTACTTATATATAATTATTATTTTACAGTCATGCCATTGCTGCCTATTTGGTAAACAAGTTTGGTAAAAATGATTCACTGTATCCAACTGATCCCAAGAAAAGAGCTGTAGTTGATCAAAGATTACATTTCGACAGCGGTATTCTATTCCCGGCGCTTCGTGGAGCAGCTGTAAGTATAAAATTAGCCAGACTCATTATTTGTGTTTCAGTAGAGATTTATTCTAAAAATATGTATAGAGTTGTAGAATCTGTGCAAGGTTTTACTGCTGAATCAGTACCGCAAAGCAACAATGCTCGTGCTGGTTTACAGCATGAACTAGCACATGAGGCATTGCAACTCAATTATCAGGAGTTAGTGGCCTTCTATTATATCACTCACCAATACCCATAGACCGCAGTCATGCCAGTCTATTTCTTTTTCATAAAATAAGGAAAAAAGTCTTGGATCTGATAAAAATTCCTTATGGATTACTATAGTTAGTTATGTGTAGGTATATAGTTAGTTAGTTCTACAGTTCCAGTAAGATTTTAAATCTCGATATAATAACTGCAAAATAGAAGTTGAAGTCTTATACAAGCTGTTGATTTGTGTTCTTTTCATATACCTAAATTCAATAATAAGTGTCCTGAAGCACATTATAGGCCAACAATTTTATTAAAATTACTTCATAAAAAAGCTACCCTTAAAGCATAAGACGATCAACAACCAGTTATAGGGATCTAAAGAATATACTAGAACAAGAACACATTTAAATTAAATAACTTCTTTATTTGAAATAATTTATTCTATATAATTGAAATAGAGTTTGAAAGTGTAGTGAAAATCATATATAAAAAAGCTGAAGAGTGATTAATAAAGTTTCTTATATTTGGAAAACGATAAAGAGAAGAAAAGAAGACGATATAAAGTGAAGACTAGAAGAGATTAAGTTGAGTAATCTCCATCCGTGTATAGAAAATGATTGTTTGTTTTTATGTTATGTGATTAAACGAATGTGTTGAACGAAATAGCAGTAGAATAACTAAGTTTAATGCAATTATCTAAAACATAATACAGCGTATTCAATCATGCGCTCTACCGCACAGCCATAATTACTTCTCCCATAACTGCTTGTGCTTAAGAAAAAGGCCTTTGTAGAGAATATTTTAAGTCACTCAATTATCACTAAATCGCTCGTCATATACAAACATTAAAAGATTAATCTCAGATCGGAGTAAATAAGGCGAGCGAGCAATAGTCGACTCACGACTCTTGTGTACCTGCAACGACTATCTTCACACAAATTCAAGGCAATTATTAACGTAACCGTCATGGTGCAGGCCAAATCAATGGCATAATTTATGAGCGAGGCCATAGTACCTATGAAAAAATATAGATGACATGTTAATTTAATTACCATACATTTGGTAACTGTATGACATTGTAAATCGACACCACATATTTTCCCAAAGAGTATTGAAAAAATGTACGATTTAAAGTATTCAATATTCCAACGAAAACTATGTTTTGGTCTTCTCGCGATAGCCCTTACTAACGCCTACTCAGTGCGACTTAAATGTTATTGAAAAAGTAAACGAAAATACCCAGTTAGTTGAATTTAATAAATATACGGATGTGAAATTTTTCAGGAACCCGTTTTCTTTTGGGGTGAAAAGTCCTTGAGACCTGATGAATTACGCAAGATTGAAGCAGGTTACGCGTTCACAGAGAAGTTCCTTACCGCTCCGTGGCTGGCTGGCGATAACGTAACGTTGGCAGATTTGTGTTGTGTATCATCTATCAGCACAATGAATTTAATACTGCCGATTGATAAAAAACTGTAAGATACATTTCCCTTATTAATACAATATACAATAAGCTCGGTTTGTAGACGTAGTCTATATAACATTTAACTCCGCTAGCATCAAATCTATTGTTAATTCAAAACAAAATACCTTGTTCCGTGATGATGTTAAGAGACCAGATGGTTCGATAAGGTAGTAAGCCTAAATAATAGGAAAGTTTATTGATATGGGATACTTTGATACCATTGCCCACTTCACGGAGAACAATCAAAACTGAAAACTGTGCTAAGGAAGATAATGCTGAATTTTAATCTTTTTGAATAATTTCTATTAAAAATACAGGGTCATTATGTGCACGTTTTATTTGCTTACGCAAAAATTACAAATCACTTTAAACCATTAAAATTGTTTCATGCCACACTAGACCTCAAAGGATACTCATCCAAACAGTTGAATGTTGCGATTATTTCATTTACACTGTTCAGCGAATATGAATATACTTCTTGTTTTTTTATATAAATATTTAGGTCAATAATCAAATATTTTATAAACTCAGGTACCCAAAGGTCACAGACTGGCTGGCGAGATGCTCCGAACTTGAAATTTACAAAAAAGGAAACGCACCTGGTCTGCAAACATATCAGGACCTTTTGAAAGCTAAACTACCCAAACACTGAGAAAAGAAATCAAAAATTGGGCAAAAAAGAAACCGTTAAACTATTTTTTAAATGCACCATTTATTATGTGAATTTCATTGATTATTATAAGTAATTAATTATGTGATGTTATATCTTTAAATTATATGGTTTTATTTTATATAAATAAAATAACATTTGTTTGTATTTCCAGTGTCTTAAACAATAAATAAATAAATGTATAAAACGACTTATTTAACGCACAACAATATTCTGACCTATATATCAACATATGTAAAGGTTCTATAAACGTGACATTTATTTCGTTTGCAAAAATATACAAAACACTCTATAACAGATTTATTTTACAAGATATTTTAACAAAACCTAATCCTTAATCCTATTCTTTACAAAAACAACGCAACTCAATTTTCTTAATTGAGTGACGGTTAGAGTGACATAAATTTAATTTTGATTTTACGAATTATTTTTAATTTTATGACGTTATATCACAATAAAAAAAACTGTGTTACAAATAACCGTAACTACGGATTATTTGATTTTTACTTAATATGGTTCGAAACAGAGTTTACACATGACTCTACACATCATCATCAAGTGTAATAACTACACTGTCCTTGGTTTAATCTCAATTTTTTTCCTTACACATAATCAAAGCATCCTGGGTACAGCTTAACCTGGAGAGTTTAAACTTTTGAACAGGTGTGGGATGGATATGAATGACGACGCCCAAATTATAAATCACGTAATATGGAAAAATAAAGCGCGATATTAAAATGTATTCAAAAGTAATAAATTTTTACTTAACAGATTAGTATTATCATCATAAATAATTATGTATATATTGAATTTGAAATATAATATTTACCAAGTTATATGATCTCTGGGACCTACCTCTTGCAATGTCCACTTATGAATATTTTATCCGTTTTAAACATTCGAAAAGTATATTTTTTCATAAAAGAGAACAAAAAAAGTAAATGGACCCGCGGGCATAGATAGTTATATAATATAAAAAATTCTGCAGAATGTGTTGGAGAGTTTGTCCAACATGCTGGAGAAGACCGGAGAGAACGTTCGCCAACTTTACAAAATTGTCAAAAACTCATACAACCTGCCAATTATATCGACACTTCATATTACAAAGGGCTTATAGAACCGCAACTTGTCAGGAGAAGCTTGTAATTGTAACAATGTCTTTATGGATTTATTTAAGAAAGATTTTTCTTCCCTTTTTACCCTTTTTTTTCCCTTTGTAATCCAAAGTGTGTTATATTATTTATCTGGAAGATAATCTTATTTATCTTATTTAATATCTACTTTATATTATTCATCATAAGTTCATTTGATTTACCTTATTATTATTTTGGTGTACCTATTCTTTTATTTCCAGGATACCAATTAATGATAGGTTTATGTATTGATGCGTTTAGATAATTTATAACTTGATAATTTTGGTTTAATAACAGCTTTGTTAATATTTTAGGTTCGTATTGTTTACATTGCAATATTATGACAATCTCTGTCATTGATAATTCTTTGATAATAATAGAGCATGCGCAGTTAGGAGTTTCTCAGGTATAGACAAATATTCTATCCAGGTTCTAGTTTAGCAAAATAAATCTATGATTAGATTTATTTTGAATTTTTAAAATAAGAAAAGTCTAGTAAGATGAAATTTTGAATTCAAACGGAAATAGAAAATTAGAACAGAGAGTATGACAGATTATTCAGGATCGATCTGATCATGGGATTATTGTACGGAGACCTTTGAATCGAGTAACATTTATATAATAATTATCAAGAGTTTTGATAAAAGTAACGTTTATATAATAATTATCAAGTGTTTTAATAAAACCAAAGAATTGTACGGCAGACCTTTGAGTCGAGTAACGTTTATATAATAATTATCAAGAGTTTTGATAAAAGTAACGTTTATATAATAATTATCAAGTGTTTTAATAAAACCAAAGAATTGTACGGCAGACCTTTGAATCGAGTAACGTTTATATAATAATTATCAAGAGTTTTGATAAAAGTAACGTTTATATAATAATTATCAAGTGTTTTAATAAAACCAAAGAATTGTACGGCAGACCTTTGAATCGTAGTAACGTTTATATAATAATTATCAACGTAGGGCAATGTTAAAGCGTGATCGTGCATTTCGTAAGTTCAAATGTCACAGGTCTGATGAAAATTGGGTGCTGTACAAGGCCTTAAGGAACAGATGTAATCTTCTGTGCCGGAACGCCAAACGTCGCTATATTTATAAGCAACTTGAAGTATCCACACCTGCTTGCTTAGGGAAATTTCTAAAGTCGCTCGGACTATCCAAACCCTTGAATAGGGACGATAAAATTCCTATTGACTTGAACTTGTTAAATAAACATTTTGCAAGTGCTACTAAGCTCACACTGAATGTTAAAAGTCTTACTCTTAAATTTCTTGCTTGTTTACCCCGTCCTCAGATTGAGCAGTTTGAGTTTTCCCCTACTAGTGAAGATGATTTTACAAAAATATTCCTAACTCTCAATTCCAAAGCTGTGGGTTGTGATAATATTGGTCGTGTCATGCTACAATATATTTATAAGCTTATTCTCCCATGTGTGACTTCTATCATAAACTTTTCTTTAACCACGGGGATTTATCCAGCTTCTTGGAAGAATGCTTATATTGTTCCGCTTTCTAAAGTTACCAATCCCACAGCTCCTAATCATTTTCGACCTATCTCTATTCTTCCCTTCCTTTCCAAAATTTTGGAATCTATTGTCAATAAACAAGTTACTTCTTTCCTCACTGACAACGATCTATTAAATCAATTTCAGTCTGGCTTTCGAACCGCCCACAGTACTACTACTGCTTTGCTTAAGATCACGGAAGATGTTAGATCTAATATGGAAAAAGGTATGGTCACAGTATTGGTCCTTATTGATTTTAGCAATGCATTTAATGCTGTTGACCACGATCTTCTGATTGCCGCTCTTTCTTGTCTTCAGTTTTCACCCTTAGTACTGGAATGGTTTTCTTCTTATCTCCGAGATCGTCACCAGGCTGTTCGCGTCTATGATGGCGAATCAGATTGGTGTGCTCTAGAAGCTGGTGTTCCCCAAGGCGGCATTCTTTCTCCGTTACTTTTTTCTATTTTTATAAACTTACTTACGCCTATTTTACAATCCCACTACCATCTCTATGCTGATGACCTGCAATTGTATCTGCATTGCGAAATAAAGAATCTTCCTTCTATAATCAATAATTTAAACAAGGACCTCTCAAGTTTACTTTCCTGGTCTGAATCTTACGGGATTTATGTTAATCCAACTAAGTGTCAATCCATTGTAATTGGTAGCTCAAAACAGCTTGCTAAAATAGACTTTAATTCATTGACTCCTCTTCAATACAATAAATGTACCATTCCTTACTCAACTACGGTGAAAAATCTTGGTATCATCTTCGATACTAAATTATGCTGGGCAGACCAGGTCAAGGAAGTTAGTAGAAAATTTTATGCTTCTCTTCATTCTCTCATGCGTTTGAAAAACTTTCTTCCTGTTAATACTAAGATTTCCCTAGTGAATACTCTTCTTCTACCACTTCTGGATTATGCAGACGTTGCTTACTTGGACCTCTCAGAAGATCTCTTAAATAAATTTGATCGTCTACTCAATAACTGTATCCGTTTCATCTTCCGTCTTCGGAAGTTTGATCATGTTTCTGAATACCGAGCCAGGTTGAAATGGCTACCTATTCGGCAACGTAGGAATATAAGAATACTTTGTCTTCTTTTCTCCGTACTTATTAATCCCAAATCCCCTAAATATTTAAAAACACTTTTTCAATCTCTCGCGGATACGCATAATAGACAGCTAAGGTCTTCTGATTCTTTAATTCTCAGTATACCAAGTCATCATACTAATTTCCGCGACCAATCCTTTGCCGTTACAGCAGCACGACTGTGGAATTCACTTCCTATCAATATCCAACTGGCCAACTCTCGAAATTCCTTCAAGTATTCGCTACGTAGGTTTTACTTGGAGCATTTGAATACTTCTTAATAATATATAATCTTAATAATCGTTATAAACTTTTTTTTTACTTAACATTATGCACACCTTGCATATACCTTTCCCTTGCTCCCTTGGAAGACTGGCAGAGAATGCTTTTTAGCATTAAGTCCTCCATTTGTACTTTTTTTTTTTTGTGCAATAAAGAATATAATAATAAAAACTTATATTTTTAAAAGATTTCGAAAATAGTATAATCATTGATATTTTTATATTTTATTTGGTAAAGTTACCTAAAATAACAAGTTTATTAGTACCAAACGAATATAGGAGTAGGAAGTCTCAATCCGAGGTATTTATTAATTGCATTACTAAATTCTTTTTTCATGGAATCAATCTCACCTTGTGAGAATTATTGTTCCTGCGTCGAGCCTGCTCAACGCTGTATACCCAGGATGAAGCATCACTAAGCCGACCACCCGGGTAGACGCGGCTAGGGCGGCGGTTCCTGACCTCAATCTCCATTGCGCTGATTTCACTGGTTGATACCTTACGTCGCAGCTAAGGCGTTGGATCTTGGTTTATATCCTTTAAATCAAACACTATCTCGTGAGATGTTAATGTTTTAAGTGAGGTCTTCAATATTGAACTTTAAGGTTTTATAAAATTATTTATTAAGGTAGGTAACATTTTTATTGTTTAAAATCTTATTGAACGAACTTCAGGGAAATAATATCACGTGAATTTGTAAATGTCCTGGAAATATATTTATAATAGATTTTATTTTTCTTTCATTCCATATTCCCTTTTGGCTCTATAAACTCCTTTATATTCATAGTTATATATCATAATAAAATGGTGATAAACCTTTCCATGATTTTCTTTTAGTTTGTTGTGTTCCGAGACCAGTCGATGTATATGCATTAGGTAATATAGCGGAGTAGTAGGAATCGCGACCACCATATGCAAAGTGATAAACCTGTTAGAAATATATCGTATGCGCGGGGGCAATCGTTCTGCGCAGGCGCTGCACCACCCCGCCCCCCTAGCTTCGTCCTACGGCTCTGCTGGCACGTAAGCCAGCCTGCTTCGTGCTTTGGCCGTGAACTCGCGTTTGTTTGTTTTGTACGCGCTACGCGCTACGTCATTCCGGACGTTCGGTTAGCGCTAAGATATATGTGATTTACGGTGGTTGAAGTTTTTGCATTGTTTAACTTTGCGTTGATGTCCCAGGAGGGTTTTGATGAACAGATTACTTGCGTGACAGTATCCTGTGGAATGTGAAGTGCATACACACACGTGTGTGCACACACACACACACACACACACACCGTTTACTATACACACACATACTTCACAATCTGCAGTCCAGGTCGACGGGGCAAGGTCAAGGTTACCGTCCGCTCCTGACATGGTGAGTCTCTTTTGTTTGTTAGAATAATTACTGTGTATCGCAGCAATAGCTTCGGGAGGGATTGATACGCGAATGATTGAATTAAGGGCCCATCACATATTACGCGAACCGTCTCAAACAAAACCTATCTATAATTATCTTGTTTTGGTTTGTTGTGTTCCGAAATCAGTCGGTTTATTCCAATATTCTGAACTTCATGTGAAACGGTGTAATATAACTGGTATTACAAAGGTATTTAAAGTTTGGTTTTGCTTATTGAGGCAGTAGCATGACAAATGGCTTAAATAATAATAGTACATTTAATACATAGATAATAAATGAAACATTTAGGTACTTGATATAATTTATTACCTATATAATGTATGTTAACAAATTAAGAGTACAACAGATTCTTTAAAGCATATTAGAGAAAAAAAATCGTTTTAGTGCTGTCCAAATTATAATATAAACCTAAATTTACAGATACAGGCCTTACAGAGTTGAGACAATAAGAAATGACGGCTACCAGTTGGAATAAAAATATTAATTTAGCTTCTTTTGTACTACTCCGTCTCACTTAAGAACAAGTGTAAACATGAGATTCATTGTTTCTTTTAAAATGAAATACTTATCAAAGACTCACTACTCACGCACGTACTAATAAAATAAGCCAATTATTAAAAATATCAATTTAAGTACACACAGTAAGAAACCTCAGATCAAAGTTTTATAAACAAATTTCATATACGAATGAAAGCCATCGACACAGAATTACAACGCAATTGCGAGAAGAAATAGTGAGTAACCAAATCAGTTCACTAATTTATTTATCTTATAGGGAGGTATGATTTGTATGTGCCTAGTTGAATTTTTTTTTATTGTTTTTGATTTGTTGTTTATTATACTGTTGACTTAATCAATTACGTCTTAATTTACAATAAGTACTTTCCATCTTGTACGTAAAATTATTTGAAAGCGTTTTCCAAAAAGAAATTAAATATTTGCATAACGCAACAAGATTGTGCATTGTGTTCGCATATATTTCCTAATTTGAATTTGGTAACACGATAATGACGAAATCTGAATGCTTTAAAAAAGTTGGTATAGTACCACTGTACGTGGGGCAAATATAGAACTCTGAATTTCTCAGCATTTGAATTCGCGAATAGGCTTTAGGCTAGCATGGTGATTAATACTATACCTCCGAGAAGAGGCCTTTACCGCTTTCCGCTGCTGAGTGGATAAGGACGGACTACTATTATTATTATCAACAAGATTGTTTGATACGTTATAAAGATTCTAATACATGATTTATCATTTAAAATGAATTAGTATTGTTTAGTTTCATGAGTTTTAAATTTGCTACAAATTGAAATATATATCAATTTTTACTACGGTTATACTAATCTCATTAGCATCGCCTTTAATTTTAGGTATGATCGAAGCTAAGCGTCGCGTCGGCTAGCAGATTTAGAAAAAATCACAAATTAATTTATCTTAACTCATCATCATACAATAAGTACTTTTTTGGAAGCCATGCTTATATAGTTTGTAATCGAGTTGCCGTGTGAAAAGGAAACCAATGTAAAACAAATCTACACTATTATTATACATTCGAAAAGTAGCTCAGTCTGCCTCTCTGTTTGTTGACTTTTCATTACGAAAACTCTGAACCGATAGCAAAGAAATTTTGCTTAGAGATAGCCTGGAAGATGGAGAAGGACGTAGTATGAAAAGCAGCATACGAAGTAAATGGAAAAATCTAGTATTATTTTTAAATGACAAAAGTGACTGAAGCCAGCTTTAAATCTACATGTGTTCGTCCATAAGACAACACAAAGAGAGACTATAATATAATATAATTAAAGATAAAGATATTTTTAATTATTAAACAAATCTATGTAATAACTTTATTGTTTGTACATTAAACTGTTTGAGACTCCTTTGTTATATTAAATTTAATTATTATTATGCTTCAGAGGAAACTCAAACCAGGTTTGTTTAATCTTGCGTGATAACGTCATACTGTGTTGCGACAATATTGTTATAGATTTTGCATAATTAATGTGCCTGAATTGCTTTTCACGTCGGAATATTTCAATTTAATTTACATGGGTTTTAAAAACGTTTGAAGTGTGTTTGTATGTATCAATTAGATAATATACTATTAAGTATGAACTTAGATGAATAATATGAATAAAATCTATTACAAAATGTAGGGGATAAAGAGACAGGCGAAAGTTTTTATTTAAATATAATATTTGAAATTTTCATACGTTTATATGTTTAGAAAGTTAAAACAAAGCATTCCTTACTTTATCACACAATGGACAGTCACATTGAAACGTGGCAAAAAATATACAGAAAATTCTACGAATTAACTGAAACTCCATTAACTTTTGTAATTGTCGGATGAATTATGAACCACAATGTATAGGATATGAGTAGCTTTAGTAATTAATTTATAGAGGTCCGTGTCCCGTATAATTGGCTATTAAACGGGGAATTAATTTGCCAATGACATTTTTCGACTCGATTAAAAGCTCAAAATGGGAACAATGAGGCTTTTGGGGGAAAATATTAATACAATATTAAAATGAGAAACGACTCGAATATTTATTATTTTTATAAAAACCAGAAGACGAAAAAATATAATACGGGTGATGCCCAAAGAACGAGTAAACATGAATCCACCCGGGTATACTCAGAACTACCCAAGCTTCTTGGGTAAATTGCGACTCTGGGGTTCAAGGCTAAAAGTGTAACTGGAAAAAGAAATGTGCTGCGAATAAATTTACATGTAAGGCTGTTGAAAATTATCCAATTTAATAATAATCCAGCATTTTGCAGCTTAAATAAATAATAATTTAACTGTAATGGATAAAAATAATAATAATAAATGTAGAACTGTATATTTCTCGGCGTTTGAAATCGCCAATAGGTCGTGGGCTGGTGTGGTGACTAAGCTCATACCTTCCCTTTGGAAGAGGTACTTTCCCAGCAATGGGACTTTTTCAGGCTGATAAGAAACGTAATATCATCGGTCTTTTCGATCATTCCTCGCTACTTATTTACGGTTGAATGACTAAACTACCTAAACTAAATAATTATTTCGAATATAATTTGGACTTTACCCAAGTAGGTTAGGTAATTCTAAGTAAACTCGGTAAACTTAGGTTAACTCGATTTTTGGCCATTACCTGCGAAAATACGATGTGAAAAGTTATGACATTTATTCCTTGGCTTCATTTCAGATTGAAGGGTTTTAATATTATCAAATATTTTAAGAATCTCTTTGTGATTCAAATGTTAAGTAAATCTAAAATTCCAAAAAAGAACTCATTTGAAACTCGTTGGGACCAATGATATATACAATATTTCTTTTCCAGAAACTGTTATTATTATTCACGATCTGTATACAACAATTTTAAAGCTGTAAGGTTTACAAAATGGAAACTCCGAAGTACTTTTAAACGGCATACTGAAATAAGTTTATAAACTGGCGCAGTACAAAGCAAGATAAAGTGGAATCCATTTGGATGAATAAAATATGAGCACTGAAGACCGAGTTAATATTAATGAGCCAGTTACACATTGTTTACAATTATTCAAGCCTCAGAGAAACAGTTTATAACTTTGCAAAAGTTCAATTTTTTATTTCTTTATAATTGAATAAGTTTCTCTAAACATAGCTTACGTAACGTTCTTTCTAGTTTTTGTCTTAGATAATGTTGACAATCTATGGCATAGCCAAAATAAAATGAAGACTTTTAAGTACAGATAACGAATATTAGTGAAATAATATTTAATAATATAGAATTATTTAAAATGGTAATTTTTAAATGAAAGTTGTTTGTACGTATCTATAATTTGAAATTAAGTGTTTTCAATGTTTATTTACTATAAGTACCCACTTTAATTAATTAATTGATTAATATTGATTATTATTACAATAAATGTAATGTAAGAGGTATGTTAGGAGTGAAATTGAGTGACAGGATAAGAAATAGTGTGATAAGAGAGCTTTGTGGTGTGAAAGAAGATTTAAGAAGACACGGATTTAGAAAAGGGTGCTTAGATGGTTTGGGCATGTTGAGAGGATGAATGAAAGAAGAATGACTAAACAAATTTATGATGCGAGTATGAAAGGAATCGTTGGAAGAGGAAGGCCTAGACGAACATTTGTCGATCAAATCGGAGACGTTCTGAAGAAAGGTAAGTTCATGAGTACTCTAAACCGACGAGCATGCATGAAAAGATTAATGAATGTCGAAGAAGCGAAAGAGGTATACCAAGATCGTAACAGGTGGAAGGACGTGGTCTCTGCCTACCCTGTTGGGAAATAGACGTGATTTATTTATGTATAAATGTGAACGTTTGTATATTTTTTACTCAATCACGCAAAGATGGTGAATGGTATTTGTATGAAATTCGGCACTCAGATAATCTATGAACTGGGTTAACACATAGGATACTTTTTATCCGGGTAAGTGTCATAGCTTAACCACCATTATCTATTTAGGTTTGTGGGTAGTTTATGTTCAACTGTGAACTATAAATTACTTCTTACTATTGTTTTCATTATAATATCTACGACCCATGTGATAAAATTATTGAGAATGCTACATGCTACGTGGACAAGTAATTTAAATGTGAAAGTTTGGATGTTTGTTAGTCAATCACGCATAAACGACTGATCGGATTTGGGTGGAATTTGGAATACTGATGGATTATAACCTGGATTAACACATTACATACTAAATACTCCTCTCAATTTATATTATTTTTCTATATCCACGCGAAGAAAGTCGCGGGAACAGCTAGTTTATAATAATATTTTATATATATGTGGGAATAGTTAAAACTATTAGGAATTTAAATTTTTAGATCTGGAAACACTGAACTGTCAATGCAACGCCAATGTCTTTTTGGATAAAAAGAGGTAAGAGTTCGGGAAAATGTTAAGATTATTATAAAATGTATTTTTATTAAAATAAACGACCTAATAAATATTTGCTTCACTTCTCGGCATTATCACTTTCCCGCATATATTTTAATTATTATCTATTGTTGTCAATTCCGCATAAATAAATAAATAAAATATTAAGGGCACATAATATTAAGTTAACGAAGGCGAGCGAAGCTAACGAAGGAGCGGAAACGAGTAAGTGTGAACGATTTACCGAAGACAAACGAACGTGAACGAACCCTTGGAGATATAATTAATATGAGAATTTATTTAAATAACCTGATCCCATTTGAGTACTACAAAATAACCAATTTTCCTCGTTAAATATGTGCGATGGGTGCCAAACCAAAAGGATTTCACGAATATCACAACTGTTTGAGCTTGTTTTCAAGAAATCTGTATTTAGGAATAAACATGAATTAAAGATTCATGAAAATACGCCACATAATAAAATAATTAGCGCTAAATTTAACTTTGATTTAATATACGAAAATTACCTTTTTTAGTATCGAAAGAACAAAATTGTTCCCCCGTTTAACTGTTGTATCACAGTATTATAAGCGCTATACAGTTCCACAGAGTATGAAACATCCGTATAGAAAAAAAAATTCAAACCACATCGTGATCAGTAAGCGAACTCGAGGGCATTTAATACGCAGGTGCACCGTACCGTATCTGCACGGATTTTAAAATTGTGATTGCAGAGTTACACTAAGATAATAATCGCTTTGAGGCTAATAAAATAGCATATAGAAAAGATGTCAATCAAAGTAATTGGTAAACATGTAGTATCAAGACAAATCCAATTCCCTATACCAAAATAATAATAAAACTGCATTCAAACAACTCCTTGGGCTCATAGAAGAATCCAACTAATTTCAAAAATGATCAATAAACAAAATGACTTTTAAATAGTCGTAATACCAATTACATTATTAAAATTCCAAAAGTATTTTCAATCTCAAGAAACTCTTAGACAGGCTTAAGAACTTAGGCTTCTGAATACGCCTCAATTTAATCTCAATTTTGTTTCTCACCAAAATTCCATTTAGTGACGACGAGAGCCGTGGACGCTCTAAATGCGACGAAAAATTCGCAAAAGCTTAATTTGAATAAGGCTGAATGTGAGAGTCGTTAGCGGTGCGAGTGTGCGGTAATGTACCGAAACTTTCACCTTTATGCTTACCACGAAATACCGAAGCAACAACACGGAGTAACAAAACCACCCTTTCAAATTAATTGTAAATGCTACCTGTACAGTCTTAGGTTTTTTTAAATCAAATAAAATAATTAATATTGTTTTAATATAAAACAAAAGAATAAAGTATACCTTATACTATTTGGCAAATAAATATCGGAAATGAGAGTGATGAAAAGAAGAAATATTACATCATGAATATACGAGACTAGATAGAGGTCGACCAAGAGAGATGACCAGATATCGTGAGTCAATTGTCAACAGAATATGAAAACACTTGATGCTGAGGACAACAAGAGTGAAAGAATTCAAGGGGCATAAATAGGAAAAAAAACGTGCGGTTTTGACAAAGGTTTTATTTAACGCTTCTTTGCACCTTGCAGAAGGGAATAATCTTTTATCCAGTACGGCACACACTATACTAGATTTTTGGATTTATAATTAAATTAAATTAGTAATTAATACATAGTTATTTTCTTTTCCACAGCGTTGGGAATCATTTACAAAACGCTTACATTATGTAGCCTAAACTAAAATGTAGTTGAACTGTGAGACTTCTAAGAAAAAATATCTATTGAAATTCATGACCACTTCGAAAAACATTGAAAACAGTCAAAATTTTATATAAATACAAAAATGTTTTTTTTCAGTATTTAATAGTAGCGGCCCAAAAGTATTCCAGACTTAATTAAATCAAGGAAATTAAATGTCTGTGCACAATTTGTGCGAGTTTGTTAAACCAGGCAAGAACTATTCCAACTTAGTGAATTTGTATGTATTAAGTCGTCATTTTTTACTGTTAAGATTAACTAGTTTAGATAGATAGGCCGGTTACAAAACCACTAAAATAGTGTCATATATTTTCATAAAGAATAAATGTTCCGTTAAAGAATACATTAAAAAATATTGTTAGTGACGTCCAGGCGTGAATTATTCAAAATATTGCAATAGGTTTAATCTTCCTAATTAAACAAGTATTCTGTTAGCTTACGATCCACAAACACTGAAGGTGAAGGTTTTGTCAGAGATTATTAATCTTTAAAACAGTAGAATTAATTTTGACGGGAATTACGTTGGCAGATTGATTATTTTTAGAGAATAATCTAGGATATTACATCAGTATATGATTATATTAAAAATAGCACTGCTTTCACTCGGGCATGAGATCTACAATATTATATAGGTAGCACTATCTAAGTACTACAAAAACAGGCTTCATGACTGTATATCCAGTGGATGAGGTAGAACAATGGACAAAAGATTGAAATGGATATTAATTACTAAAATTAAAGATTATAAGGACCCGAATATTTTAAAGGTGCAAAGCACAGTTTCTTTAATTAGAAACAAGGTTTCTTAATCGTAATATACAAAATGTATATACTATATTAAATTTGAGAAAAAGGCAGATATAGAACATAGAACACGGAAAGCTAGCCAACAATCAACAACTAATACTAAATCGTGTTAATTTTGAAAGGAAACGTCATGCAATGTCAGCAATATGTCGTTTTATGTGCTATTTCATTGTAAAAATTCTTACCGATAACAAAAAAGGAAGACTGAGTATCGTTTCATAGATAAGAAACATAATATTTTGATATTATTTTCCGTGTTATTTGTTACTGATCATAAAGTTACAAGAATGTTGCTAGGTTACAATGAAATATTTTTCTCGGTTATCATATATGATTGCATTATAATCGCATTTAAAACAAAACTCGCTAAAGAAAAAACTGCTCATTATATTATGGTTTGAAATGTATCCGGTATCAATAAATATTCCTAAACCAATGCCATTTCACTTTAATTGACTCGGGATATACGCGCGAGTGAGTTTCCTGCTCCAAACGTCAAAGCTACGCGATCTTAGTAAAGCGACTTGCAACTGACATCTGCTCATCTAATGATGTGGTTTAAGTTTAAGAATATAGCGGTAATAAATCAATTTTTAATATTTATAATATTTTTTATTTATTTAGTCAGTCTTATAATAAATCAGATACAATTTACAAAGTAATGTGAATCTTTATAAGACTAGATAAACTAGATACTGGGAAAAGAAGAAAAAATTCTTTAAGTAATAGTAAATGTATATTTCAAATATGGAATCTGCTTGCCATGGCGGTTACAATAAGTAAAATAGAATATCATAGATAATATTTTATCCATACCATGCTAATATGTATTATACTTGTATTTCAATTATTTATATGTTATGGTTTTGCTTGTCCAATGATATTCTCGAATCAAAACAATGGGAAAAGGGCAATACAACCATAAAGTAAAATGTGAAAAATACGGTAAACAGGGTTATTATAATATTTTACCTTTTTCAAACGGATATATAAATCGAATAGAGATCTACCTACCCCAGATTAAAATTACAGTTGGAAGATCGGAGCGAATAAGCCGCGAAAAATATGTTAATAGTAGAGTCAATAGTACGAACAATAGCTAATTAGTAAGGTTTCAATAATCACATCCGACACGATTCACGGACATACTTTCAATGCTTTTAGGTATAAATAATAAAGCTTTAAACCATTTATGTCAACGATACGGGCCCGCGGGTCGCATCCGATTCAAAAGCCATATTTTCAATACAGCTCGCAACCAGGACATCTCCAGTGAGGATTTTTAGACGGTACTCGATGCCACTACTAAACATGCTTAAAATTGTGCGCACTTTATTTATGTATCTATTCTTTCAATATTGGTTGCGCCGCTTTTATATAGTTTTCAATATTGTGCGATATTGTGATCGGTTCGCAACTTTTCTATCTCCGCTTACCCCCCTTCTTTGGCACATGCAAACAATACGATAAGTCGCGAGTTCGTCGCCGCGCCTCGTCGAATAAAGTTGATTTTCGCTCGGTTGTTGATACATTGACTTTAGTGCTCGTCATTGTTATGAAGGAGAAGAATTTGGGCAGTACGTCGAAGACGACCACCTAGCCGGCTAGCCAGGTGAAACCGGAACCCACCACGAGGTATGTGTCAAATTCCTATCCTATATCCATATAGCTGATCACAATCCCCGCAAATACAGTCCACTCAATTAGTAGTATTAAATGTGCTGCGCTTCCAACGGCGCAAGCATAATTTTTGGACCTCACGAGCAGGATATTGAATCCATCGTTAATTTAATTATTCGCTGTATAGTACTTTATTCCATAGGGAATAATTGCTTTGCACCTAAATATCTATATTTTAGTAGAAAACCCGCAATAGATATTCAGGACTAGAACTTAGGTAACCTATCTAGTGCATAGGCATAGGGTAGGACTAACGCTCTAAGTATTTAGAATCGCAGTTTGTTACTTATTAGTTTGTTCGCACCACAACCCTTTTGTTTAATTTAGTTATATTTGATTTAGTTTCGAATGTAGGTAGGTAGACAATTCGAAAGAACGTACGAAATTAATTATCAAGCGAGTGTTTAATCTTTCTTTCCGTACTTCTTTTAGGTACCTACGTATATTTGAAGTTTTACCTCGGGCTATTTAATTATTAGTAAAATAAACTCTCAGGACGAGGCAGCGACGTGACCTAGGGGGTATTATCCGATCTGTATATTTATCGTTCGATAGCTCCGCACTGTTATCTGATCATACATATACTTAACTACCTATTCACAGTCGCACACTACTGTTCTCCACCGCTTGCGTTACGATTTGGTTTGTTTGTAAGTAAGTAGGTAGTTGCTATTTAGTTGTCGCTATGCCACCCAAGTCGCGATAATGATCTAAGGATGTTGTATGCTAAACGAGATATGTTATTTTCTCGCATAAAACTCATTTCTGATTCTTCGAAAAATATTTACGATGAAGAGACGAAAGAATAATTTCTATGTTCAATGGAAACTGTAGACGATATTCGTATAGATTAAAAAAAAACGCTTGATAAAATATTATAATACATTTGAATTAGAAGTGAATCCTGATTTCGTAGTTAATTATCAAAATTTGTCGTCGTTTGAAGATTTGTTTTGTCGCGTAAAGCGAGCCGCGAAATTGTTGCAAATACCTGCAAATTCAGAACAAAAACCGATTGTTGAACAACCGCTCAAACGCGATAGACCAACATTACCGCCCATTCAAATACCCGAATTTAATGGTGATATTAAAAATTGGCCTTTGTTTTATGATAGTTTTGAGAATACAATTCATAAAAATGAAAATTTAACGGATCATGAAAAATTACATTATCTCGTAAATAAACTTACTGGTAAGGCAAAATCTGTTTGCGCCGGAATCACGCTTTGTGCACAAAATTATGAATTAATTTTAAATACTTTAAAAGTAAAATACGAAGACAAAAGATTAGTGACAAGTGCTTATTTAGATCAAATATTCGATTTGAAAAATATTTCCTCTTGCAATGAACACAATTTGGAAAAGTTTTTAGAAATTTTTGCATCATCTGTTCGCGCCATAAAGAATCTTAAAGTTAATGACCTTAGTGATTTTTTGTTTTTGTACATCGGCTTAAAGAAATTAGACACAGAAACTGTTCGTTTATTTGAAATGGACAGACGTGGAGACAATCAACTACCCACATTCGACGAGCTAGAAACATTTGTACGCGATCATATGAAAATCTTGCAACGCACTTCGGCACCAAAACATGAAGCTACAAAGAAAATTAATTCTAATCGTCGAACGGACGCGGTATCGAAATCATTTAAGCCCACTCAAACATACGTAAATATCGCATCAGTCTGTTTGTTCGTTATGTCACGCTCATCATGACCATATTTATAAATGCTCGAGTTTCCTAAAACTTACACCTAGTGAGCGTTATAAATTTGTTCGTGCCAATAATTTGTGTATCAATTGTCTTAGTGATGGACATCGTGTTTCATTTTGCAATTCAAATTCTAGTTGCCGTAGATGTCAAAATAAACATCATACATTGCTTCATTTTAATGATAAGAATGCCGCATCCAATGTGAGCAGAGTTGGTTTATCGCACGGTGGTAATGGTTCGTCAGTAATAAACTCTGCGCCCGCGCCCGGCCGCTTCTACGCAGTTGCGCAGCCACCCCCCGCCACTACCCGGTTGTTACCATCCATTGGCGACGCGCAGTCCGACACTGCGAGCGCGCGCGCCGCCGCGGCCTCCGCTCACACCGACCATTCAAATGACGTCGCCTTATGCTCGTTATCGTTATTGCGAACTCCTACTACTGTGCTTCTCGCGACCGCTCGTGTAATAGTTGTAGATGCTTATGGAAAAGAACATAGTGTTCGCGCTCTTTTAGATAGCGCTTCGCAGAGTAATTTTGTTACTCTCGAGTGTTGTCAACGCCTTGGTTTAGATATAAATAAACGGCCTGTATGTTCTGTAGTAAAAGGAATTGGAGGTTCTGTAAAAACCATTCAGGGCTCCCTAAAAATTAAATTTCACTCACGTTTTGACTCGAGAATTAGTTTTGATATGGATTCGTTAGTTGTAGATAAGGTGACTGAACGTTTGCCGACGGTCTCAGTCAATACTTCAATGCTGTCGAATTTTTATGACTTACCTATGGCCAATGATACTTATGCTATTCCAGGAAATATTGAGATGTTGGTTGGAGCCTCGATTTTCCCGCACCTCCTGTTATCACGTAAAGTTCACGGTCATCCATCAGAAACCGCACCGCACGCACTGGAAACAGTTCTTGGATTTGTTATTGTTGGTACAACTCCCGCACGAGTGGATTTTTACTCGACCATATCCTACTGCTGTGCCGTCGAGCCTCTAGAATCCGCCGTTCGTAAATTTTGGGAAATTGAAGAAGTCAATTGCCCTCCTATTCTCAGCCCAGACGACAAAGTCTGTGATGAGTTTTATAGCCGCATAACTACTCGTGATGGAGATGGTCGTTATGTTGTCGCGCTCCCCTTTAAGGGTGATATTTTTGCTCTCGGTGATTCTCGTAGGTTAGCCGAAAAACGTTTTTATTGTTTAGAGAAAAAAATGCTAGCGTCTCCTAAGTTGAAACAAAAAACCTGTTGGGCCGAGGCTGTGTCAACAGCGGCCTACATTATAAATCGATCCCCATCTCGAGTTTTTAATGACATAACACCAGAAGAAAAGTGGTCAAGAACAAAACCTAATATTTGTCACATGAAAATATTTGGATGTAAAGTCATGGTTCATGTACCGAAACAACAGAGACAAAAATGGGACTCAAAATCTACTGAAATGAGGTTTGTTGGCTATTGTGAAAATACAAAAGGATACAGATTATTAGACATAAAAAAAAGAATAATTTTGAAGAGTAGAGATGTTATATTTATAGAAGAAAGTCAAGAAAACTTAAAACCAACACTTACTATGACAAAACCAAACATAGAACCAGTTTCATTAACGTTGGGAGTAAGTACACAGAGTACAGAATTAGAAGTACCAACTCCGGATGAATCTAGTTTGGAAAACAAAACATATGATCAGACACTTAACCAAGACTCTGAAAATCCTACTTCAGAAAGTAGTTTATCTTTATCTTTTTCAGATGCAAATGACTCTATTTATATACCTAGCAGTGGAGAGATAGCCGATAACAGTTCATTTGAACATGATTTTTCCAATGTTACACTGAGACCACAGAACCAGAAGCGTGTACAAAAACACAAAATGACAAAGAAATCTGATGACAAGTTATGTTATGCAAATCTGGCTATATGCAATGATCCGATGAGTTTAGAAGAAGCTTTATCTTGCACAAATTCACAGCAATAGTTACAAGCCATGGAAGTAGAATATAAGTAATTAATTGAAAATAAAACTTGGATATTAGCTAAACTGCCACCTGGTAAGAAAGCAATACCGTGTAAATGGGTGTACAAGACTAAGAAAGATGAGAATGGAACCATAGTCAAGTACAAAGCACGATTAGTTGTGAAAGGATGTGCTCAGAAAAAAGGTATTGACTATGATGAAGTTTACTCACCTGTTATAAGATACACCTTGCTCCGTTACCTACTGGCACTAGCTACGAAATATGACATGGACATAGATCAAATGGACGCTTTTTCAGCATTATTACAAGGCGACGTTGAAGAAGAGTTATATATGGTACAGGCACCTATGTATGAAAATGGCAATGACACAGATGTCTGTCTATTAAAAAAATCGTTATATGGACTGAAACAAGCCAGCCGTAATTGGAATAAAAAACTAGATGTTACACTCAGAGAAATAGGTCTGAATCGTTCAAGTATCGACCCATGTATTTATTATAAAATATCCAGTGAGAAAGATATTTTATTTTCAGCAATTTATGTAGACGATTTGATTTTTATTCACAAATTCAAAATATACAAAAAACCATGTAAAACAAAAGTTATGTGAGAAGTTCTGCATGAAAGACATGGGAGAATTAAAATACTGTATTGGACTTCATGTAATGAGAGACAGGAAAAATGGTATTATGTATATTAACCAAAAGAAATACATACAGGAAGTACTACAGAAATATGGTATGTCAGACTGTAAACCTGTCAAGACACCAATAGATCCACTTACAAAGTTACATTCAACTGGCGAAGAAAATGCAATATTGAGAAATATTCCTTACCAAGAAGTAATTGGCTGTATGTTATATTTATTTCAAGGGACGAGATCAGATATCAGCTATGTAGTTAATTACCTAAGCAAATATAGCAATAAACCAGAAATGAAACATTGGGTAACTTTAAAACGATTAACGATCTCATCTCATCTCTCAATGATCTACGAGGCACCGAAAGCTACAGTTTGTCTTACAAACAATGTGCAGAAGAAGAAATCGTTCATGCCTATTGTGACGCCGATTGGGCTAACTCTGAAGATGACAGAAGGTCCTGCACAGGATATTCTTTTATATTTCAGGGAGGATCTATATCTTGGAGCTCAAAGCGACAACCTACTGTTGCACTGTCAACAACAGAGGCGGAATACATGTCTTTATCAGCCTGCACCCAAGAAGCACTATGGCTAAAACAACTGCAAGAACAGTTTTGGCCACATCTCAAGCATCATACTATACGTATTTATTGCGACAATCAAAGTTGTATTAATCTTTCAGGAAACGATGTTTATAATTTCAGAACCAAGCATATAGATATCCGGCACCATTTTATTCGGCAGAACATATGTAAAAAGAAGATTGAGGTACAATATGTCAACACTGGAGAGATGGTTGCTGACGTCCTCACCAAAGTGACTCCACAGATCAAGCTAGACTACTTCTCTAGAAAAATGGGCTTATGTTTAAGGGAGGATGTAGTAAAGAAATAAACACAAGCCGGTGAGCGCCACCTATCGTACAAATGTTACATACACACTGGCATAGACTAGCGTCTCCTAAGTTGAAACAAACTTACGACGACATTATAAGGGAATACCCTAGATAAAGGCTACATCTCGCCCGCACCTATTGATACTGTAGAGTCTATGAACGTTCCGTCGTATATTATACCACACCATGGAGTTATTAGGGAAGATAAATTTACCACAAAATTGCGCGTAGTTTTAGATGGTAGCGCTAAGACTAGTACGTCAGTTTCCCTAAATGACATATTATATAGAGGACAAAATCTGCAAGGTAACTTGTTCGATATCATAGTTAACTTTCGCTTGTTTTCGATTGCCCTTTCAGCCGACATTCGTCAAATGTATCTGTATATAATATCTCTGTATCGGTGTAAACGAACGCGACCGCAGATTTCAGCGCATTTTGTATCGATTTTCCCCACAGGAACATTTGAAGGTTTACGAGTTTAATCGTGTTTGTTTCGGGCTGAAGTCAAGTCCTTTTCATGCTCTGCGTACAATAAAGCAGCTTGCCTCAGATGAGAGATCTGCATATCCAAAGGCTAAGGAAACTATAGAGACTAGCCTCTACATGGATGATTTTGTTTATTCTGTGGAGAGCGAGATAGAGGCCATTGAAACTGCCGCTGAAGTAATTAGTCTCATGAAAGCGGGTCAGTTTGATCTAGTGAAATGGACTAGTAACTCGCGAAGAGTTTTGGATTCAATTGCGCTATCATATCGCTTGTCAACTGTTAAAGAGTTTGACGAGGGTGATTTGCACAAGATTCTTGGCTTGCGCTGGTCACCTACATCAGATTCATTCAGTTTTAAAGTTTGTTTGACTCCACCAACTTGCATCAAACGCATTATATTGTCTTGTGTAGCTAGAATCTGGGATATAATGGGGTTTGTAGCTCCTGTAGTTTTGTATGCAAAGCTTCTTATAAAAGAGCTTTGGTTGTCAGGTTGTGACTGGGATGACAAGCCGCCAGAGAGAATCGCTCATTTTTGGAATCGTTTTAGGGAAGAGCTTCCTTTGCTCGACCAAATTAAAATCCCACGGCATGTTGGTACCAATAAACATAGTATCATTACAGTTATTGGGTTCGCAGACGCTAGCGAGAAGGCGTATGGAAGCGTTGTTTACTTCCACATTCAGAATAATGACAACCTCTCAGTGAGCCTTATTGCTACCAAGTCTAAGGTTTCACCTCGTAAAGTCGTGTCTCTTGCGCGCCTTGAGCTTTGTGGTATACTTGTACTATCAAAACTCATTGGTACAATTGTCACGGCTTGTCACAACCGCATTCATATAAATAGAATTTTTGCATTCTCGGATTCAACTGTAGCCTTGTGTTGGGCTCATTCTTCTCTCCATCGTTGGGACACCTATGTTGGCAATAGGGTCGCAAAAATTCAATCTGAATTATCACCGCGAAATCTCTTCCACGTTGCTGGTACGGATAACCCTGCCGATTGCTTATCTCGTGGGCTAACTCCTGCGCAGATTTTAGATCACCCGCTTTGGTTTCACGGTCCTTCATGGACCCAAGCATCGCCCGAAGAGTGGCCTGTTTGTCCTTTCAACCCATTAACTGTGTCAGAACCACCAGAACAAAAGAAAAGTACTTTGGTTACAACTGCACCACGCGAGGAGTCACCAATATTATTGTTGTCTAGTAGACTGTCGTCTTGGTCTAAACTCTTGCGCTGCGTAGTGTATATGTGTCGTTTTGTTAAAATATTACCACCGCGTGAGTATATAGTTGCTGCAGATCTCGATAAAGCTGAGATAATTATTCTCCGTGAGCTTCAGCATAACTATTTCTCCATTGAATTTAATAAACTTAAATCCAACAAATCTTGTAGTCGCGCTTTTCGGTGTTTAAAACCCTTCTTACAAGATGGGCTCATACGAGTCGGTGGCCGTTTGAGTCAATCAAACTTGGTATTTGAACACAGACATCCGGTAGTTTTGCCACGAAAAGACCATGTTCTTAATCTTTTAGTGGATTATTATCACAAGATAAATTGTCACGCAGGACCTGATTTGTTGATGTCGATTATGCGGCAAAAATACTGGATATTTTCCGCTCGTAATTTGATTCGCTCTAGAGTACACCAATGCGTGCCGTGTTATAGGCTTCGTCCGAGAGCTGCAGCTCCGGAAATGGCTGACCATCGTGCTTGTCGTGTAGTAGAGTCAGTTAACCCATTCATACATACCGGAACGGATTACGCCGGTCCGTTAAGAGTAACGATTTCACTCGGTCGTGGTATACGCTCGACGAAGGCTTATGTGTGTATTTTCGTTTGCCTGACAACTCGTGCAATTCATATAGAGTTAGCGAGTGACTTAAGCACGTCAAGTTTCATGGCTGCGTTTAAAAGATTTTTGTCTCGTCGTGGCGCTGTAGGACAAATGTATTCGGTAATGGCACAAATTATGTTGGAGCTAAACGTAATATCACAGAATTGCATGCATTTTTACGATCAAAGTATTTTAACACTGAATTTGCTCAAGTATTAGCTGAAAATCGCATTAAATGGTCGCTGAATACCCCCACCGCGAGTCATTTTGGAGGAAACTGGGAGGCCAACATAAAGGCCTTAAAATCGCATCTATATCGCGTGATAGGCGAGCAGATACTTTCATTCGAAGAGTTAAGCACGGTGCTCGCTCAAAGCGGAAGCGGTTATGAACACCCGCCCACTGTGTCGGACGTTGTCTAGTGATCCTTCAGAGCCAATAGCACTAACGCCTGCACATTTTTAAACATGACTCCTCTCAAGTATCTGCCTTGTAGAAATATTGGTGAAGATCGACTACATGTTCTTTCGCGTTATGACTTATTGGATAAACTCGTCCAGTCGTTCTGGAAGCGTTGGAGGACAGACTATTTACACACATTGCAGTCGCGTCAAAAATGGAATACACCATCGACTCCAATTACTGTTGGAATGGTCTTGATTATTAGAACTGAAAATACACCGCCTCTACATTGGCCTCTAGGCATTGTTGAAGAAGTTTTTCCTGGATCCGATGGCATTACTCGCATCGTTCGCGTTAAAACCTCAACCGGATCGTATTTACGCCCGTTGTTCGTCTCTGTCCTCTGCCTAATCTACAGTAGCAGTGGTTAGTTTACTTTAGGTTTAGTTTATCATAGATCCGCTTTAGTTTAGTTATTTTGAAGGGAACCCTTCAAGCCGGGGGAAATGGTTGCGCCACTTTTATATAGTTTTAAATATTGTGCGATATTGTGATCGGTTCGCAACTTTTCTATCTCCGCTTACCCCCCTTCTTTGGCACATGCAAACAATACGATAAGTCGCGAGTTCGTCGCCGCGCCTCGTCGAATAAAGTTGATTTTCGCTCGGTTGTTGATACATTGACTTTAGTGCTCGTCATTGTTATGAAGGAGAAGAATTTGGGCAGTACGTCGAAGACGACCACCTAGCCGGCTAGCCAGGTGAAACCGGAACCCACCACGAGGTATGTGTCAAATTCCTATCCTATATCCATATAGCTGATCACAATCCCCGCAAATACAGTCCACTCAATTAGTAGTATTAAATGTGCTGCGCTTCCAACGGCGCAAGCATAATTTTTGGACCTCACGAGCAGGATATTGAATCCATCGTTAATTTAATTATTCGCTGTATAGTACTTTATTCCATAGGGAATAATTGCTTTGCACCTAAATATCTATATTTTAGTAGAAAACCCGCAATAGATATTCAGGACTAGAACTTAGGTAACCTATCTAGTGCATAGGCATAGGGTAGGACTAACGCTCTAAGTATTTAGAATCGCAGTTTGTTACTTATTAGTTTACATATAGCTGATCACAATCCCCGCAAATACAGTCCACTCAATTAGTAGTATTAAATGTGCTGCGCTTCCAACGGCGCAAGCATAATTTTTGGACCTCACGAGCAGGATATTAATCCATCGTTAATTTAATTATTCGCTGTATAGTACTTTATTCCATAGGGAATAATTGCTTTGCACCTAAATATCTATATTTTAGTAGAAAATCCGCAATAGATATTCAGGACTAGAACTTAGGTAACCTATCTAGTGCATAGGCATAGGGTAGGACTAACGCTCTAAGTATTTAGAATCGCAGTTTGTTACTTATTAGTTTACATATAGCTGATCACAATCCCCGCAAATACAGTCCACTCAATTAGTAGTATTAAATGCGCTGCGCTTCCAACGGCGCAAGCAAATATACTTATATATCAACGAACTTATCTCAAACAAGAGAACTCCGGTGTCCAGATCCTCAAGCTCAAGATCTATCAAAATAAAGATTTTAACAGTTCAGTATATGTTTTAGTTTTTAATTTCGAGTCTGGCTCACTAAAGCACCCTAAATCTTATATGGCTCTTTAGGAAAACCAGTTTGACACCCCTGTCTTAGACCACACAACACTAAGCGCCTGGTGAACTGAAATAATACAGCTGATTGCAGCTGCTTACTTTGATTAAAGGTAAGATTTATGGCAGCCGAGAGACTTGTTTATCGAAAGCCGCAACATCCTATCAAGTTTTCTGCTTGAATAGTTTCTACTACATACACTTCGGATTAGAAATAATCATGATGCAAGCTCGAAGAACCAAAATAGTTGATATAGAAATCTGAAAGGTAAAAGCAACCGCGGCAACTACTACTAACTACTACCAAAGTTAGTGGTTAATAACGGTGAAGTGTTTTACTTTTTAGTATAAAAACTAAGATCGATACTTGATAGTCTTTTTATATAGGTACGTATCTTGCATAAACTGGTTTAATATAAGTTCAAGATAGTTTTGCATTCTCGGATTCAACTGTAGCCTTGTGTTGGGCTCATTCTTCTCTCCATCGTTGGGACACCTATGTTGGCAATAGGGTCGCAAAAATTCAATCTGAATTATCACCGCGAAATCTCTTCCACGTTGCTGGTACGGATAACCCTGCCGATTGCTTATCTCGTGGGCTAACTCCTGCGCAGATTTTAGATCACCCGCTTTGGTTTCACGGTCCTTCATGGACCCAAGCATCGCCCGAAGAGTGGCCTGTTTGTCCTTTCAACCCATTAACTGTGTCAGAACCACCAGAACAAAAGAAAAGTACTTTGGTTACAACTGCACCACGCGAGGAGTCACCAATATTATTGTTGTCTAGTAGACTGTCGTCTTGGTCTAAACTCTTGCGCTGCGTAGTGTATATGTGTCGTTTTGTTAAAATATTACCACCGCGTGAGTATATAGTTGCTGCAGATCTCGATAAAGCTGAGATAATTATTCTCCGTGAGCTTCAGCATAACTATTTCTCCATTGAATTTAATAAACTTAAATCCAACAAATCTTGTAGTCGCGCTTTTCGGTGTTTAAAACCCTTCTTACAAGATGGGCTCATACGAGTCGGTGGCCGTTTGAGTCAATCAAACTTGGTATTTGAACACAGACATCCGGTAGTTTTGCCACGAAAAGACCATGTTCTTAATCTTTTAGTGGATTATTATCACAAGATAAATTGTCACGCAGGACCTGATTTGTTGATGTCGATTATGCGGCAAAAATACTGGATATTTTCCGCTCGTAATTTGATTCGCTCTAGAGTACACCAATGCGTGCCGTGTTATAGGCTTCGTCCGAGAGCTGCAGCTCCGGAAATGGCTGACCATCGTGCTTGTCGTGTAGTAGAGTCAGTTAACCCATTCATACATACCGGAACGGATTACGCCGGTCCGTTAAGAGTAACGATTTCACTCGGTCGTGGTATACGCTCGACGAAGGCTTATGTGTGTATTTTCGTTTGCCTGACAACTCGTGCAATTCATATAGAGTTAGCGAGTGACTTAAGCACGTCAAGTTTCATGGCTGCGTTTAAAAGATTTTTGTCTCGTCGTGGCGCTGTAGGACAAATGTATTCGGATAATGGCACAAATTATGTTGGAGCTAAACGTAATATCACAGAATTGCATGCATTTTTACGATCAAAGTATTTTAACACTGAATTTGCTCAAGTATTAGCTGAAAATCGCATTAAATGGTCGCTGAATACCCCCACCGCGAGTCATTTTGGAGGAAACTGGGAGGCCAACATAAAGGCCTTAAAATCGCATCTATATCGCGTGATAGGCGAGCAGATACTTTCATTCGAAGAGTTAAGCACGGTGCTCGCTCAAAGCGGAAGCGGTTATGAACACCCGCCCACTGTGTCGGACGTTGTCTAGTGATCCTTCAGAGCCAATAGCACTAACGCCTGCACATTTTTTAAACATGACTCCTCTCAAGTATCTGCCTTGTAGAAATATTGGTGAAGATCGACTACATGTTCTTTCGCGTTATGACTTATTGGATAAACTCGTCCAGTCGTTCTGGAAGCGTTGGAGGACAGACTATTTACACACATTGCAGTCGCGTCAAAAATGGAATACACCATCGACTCCAATTACTGTTGGAATGGTCTTGATTATTAGAACTGAAAATACACCGCCTCTACATTGGCCTCTAGGCATTGTTGAAGAAGTTTTTCCTGGATCCGATGGCATTACTCGCATCGTTCGCGTTAAAACCTCAACCGGATCGTATTTACGCCCGGTTGTTCGTCTCTGTCCTCTGCCTAATCTACAGTAGCAGTGGTTAGTTTACTTTAGGTTTAGTTTATCATAGATCCGCTTTAGTTTAGTTATTTTGAAGGGAACCCTTCAAGCCGGGGGAAATGGTTGCGCCACTTTTATATAGTTTTAAATATTGTGCGATATTGTGATCGGTTCGCAACTTTTCTATCTCCGCTTACCCCCCTTCTTTGGCACATGCAAACAATACGATAAGTCGCGAGTTCGTCGCCGCGCCTCGTCGAATAAAGTTGATTTTCGCTCGGTTGTTGATACATTGACTTTAGTGCTCGTCATTGTTATGAAGGAGAAGAATTTGGGCAGTACGTCGAAGACGACCACCTAGCCGGCTAGCCAGGTGAAACCGGAACCCACCACGAGGTATGTGTCAAATTCCTATCCTATATCCATATAGCTGATCACAATCCCCGCAAATACAGTCCACTCAATTAGTAGTATTAAATGTGCTGCGCTTCCAACGGCGCAAGCATAATTTTTGGACCTCACGAGCAGGATATTGAATCCATCGTTAATTTAATTATTCGCTGTATAGTACTTTATTCCATAGGGAATAATTGCTTTGCACCTAAATATCTATATTTTAGTAGAAAACCCGCAATAGATATTCAGGACTAGAACTTAGGTAACCTATCTAGTGCATAGGCATAGGGTAGGACTAACGCTCTAAGTATTTAGAATCGCAGTTTGTTACTTATTAGTTTACATATAGCTGATCACAATCCCCGCAAATACAGTCCACTCAATTAGTAGTATTAAATGTGCTGCGCTTCCAACGGCGCAAGCATAATTTTTGGACCTCACGAGCAGGATATTGAATCCATCGTTAATTTAATTATTCGCTGTATAGTACTTTATTCCATAGGGAATAATTGCTTTGCACCTAAATATCTATATTTTAGTAGAAAATCCGCAATAGATATTCAGGACTAGAACTTAGGTAACCTATCTAGTGCATAGGCATAGGGTAGGACTAACGCTCTAAGTATTTAGAATCGCAGTTTGTTACTTATTAGTTTACATATAGCTGATCACAATCCCCGCAAATACAGTCCACTCAATTAGTAGTATTAAATGCGCTGCGCTTCCAACGGCGCAAGCAAATATACTTATATATCAACGAACTTATCTCAAACAAGAGAACTCCGGTGTCCAGATCCTCAAGCTCAAGATCTATCAAAATAAAGATTTTAACAGTTCAGTATATGTTTTAGTTTTTAATTTCGAGTCTGGCTCACTAAAGCACCCTAAATCTTATATGGCTCTTTAGGAAAACCAGTTTGACACCCCTGTCTTAGACCACACAACACTAAGCGCCTGGTGAACTGAAATAATACAGCTGATTGCAGCTGCTTACTTTGATTAAAGGTAAGATTTATGGCAGCCGAGAGACTTGTTTATCGAAAGCCGCAACATCCTATCAAGTTTTCTGCTTGAATAGTTTCTACTACATACACTTCGGATTAGAAATAATCATGATGCAAGCTCGAAGAACCAAAATAGTTGATATAGAAATCTGAAAGGTAAAAGCAACCGCGGCAACTACTACTAACTACTACCAAAGTTAGTGGTTAATAACGGTGAAGTGTTTTACTTTTTAGTATAAAAACTAAGATCGATACTTGATAGTCTTTTTATATAGGTACGTATCTTGCATAAACTGGTTTAATATAAGTTCAAGATAGTTAACCTCCTCGCGGAAAATTATAAAAATGAAATCAAATTTGAATATTAAAAAGGAAACCAATCGTTTGAAAAAATATCATAAAAATCTATGAAGGATTTGTAATAAAGAATTTAAAATTATCATTAAATTAAATACTTTTATATTATAGTGACCTCATGAAATAATAATCTCAGGACCAAAACCTTCGCCTTCGGGGAGCTTTTACGACATTAATTCACCAAAAGTAGGTAGTTTATTACGAGCTATTTTTATATTCTTGTTTGCCGCTTCATTTAAAAATATTTATACAAACAGACACTTTCATTTTATTTATTTGTTGTATAGAAGATGGGAATTACTTAATATAAATCATACTTTTAAAGCTTGCTTTGTTGTGGCACTCTCATGTTCCGTTTCTATACCGTATCTGCCTTCTTCTAAGACCTATTTAGGGTAGGTACAATAATTTCAATCACTTTCTTTCCTCTCTTTATTTAAGGAGCTTTTATAGTTAGTGTATAATTTCAATCACTGATATTCATAAATGGTAACATATCCACGGCAATGCTATTTCCAATCACCAATCGGTTTCGAACATTAAATCCCTCAATCAAATTGCGCATATAAATATCCAAATTACTGGGAATACAGAAACAGAATCACAAAGTTATTACGTGTGTCGGGTACGTAAACCCGCGGATCATTTGGCCAACCACCGGACACCGCATAATTCACATATGTATAACATAAAAATATATACTCTGTATTCGTTTGGAATATTTGTGGTCAGCTGTAACAAATATTTACATTTATTCTTTATGTAACATTAAAAATGCTTTTTTTGCTTTGTATACTGTAGTTATAATGTTGGTAACATTTTACATGATAATATTACCCGTAGTTATTGGGTACAAGTCAAGTGAGTTCGAAAGTAATGTTGTCTAAAACAAATAACCAATTGAATATTTTATGTTTTAGAACTTGTATTTATTGAACTAAACAACAACTAATTATAACTTGTTTTAGCCTTATTTTAACTTATTTCTCCATATTAGTTCATATTTTTATTACACAAATGAAAAAACTTTATATATTCTGCTGTCCAAGAATTTAAAAATCTTCTTTCTTTTTCTACTCAAAATTAAAGCTTAAGCTTCTACGAGATAATAAGGTTTAACATACAATTATTTAAAAAAATTCGACCTAACATAGTTGGCAGCCAATTTTATGATAATAATTAATAAATAAATTATAAATGATTGAAATTATTGTGGATAACGTTATCTTTATAAAAAAATCGTTCAGTCGACCAAGACCAACTGAATATCTGTATAGATAAAACGGTTCGCAGATCCCTACGGCCGCCATCGGCCGAATGTATATGCAATCTCAATAAAACCTAAAACCTTACTACAATACACGTTCATGGCGCTAGATGAAGCATTTATATACTGACATATATAACATAAATAATCAAATCTTCCTAGAAATATTTAGTAAGATATGTACAATTTTACTACCTATAACAAGATTGAGTGTGTAAGTAACCATCGATCGATTTGTTGGTATATTGACCAACAAACACAATTCATTACTCTGCACTGACTTACAGCAACTTTATTGTAGACAGCGTACACCGTGGCAAACTGCGTCACAAAGGATTTTGCTCATTTTGGTGTATCAATGCAGTTACTCCACTTTTAGTGTTTCAAGTCCTAAAACATCGTATTGTTCAAATAGTCTATCTAATCCGATGTTAATTGTTGTTTCAAATGAAGATTAAGTAAAGTTTGGTGGAAGGGCTTTCTCGGTATACTGTTACGCTTCAAGGGTAAGTTTGCACATTGCAGAACTTGCTTCCTAATTATATTTGAGTTGAAGCAGAGTCAAGCAAAGTTTAATATCAATTTATCCCTTACTATTCGTAAACACACGTATCATGTATTTAGAAGTAAATTTAACATGAAAATGTTATAGTCATAGGAGATTTGGAAATAGGAGTACAATATAATGCTGCAACGAACGTATGTACATCTTTTTCATCATTTTTTGGGTGAGCAGCCAAATATTGTCGTTTTAAAAGAATCGTTATATTCCAAATAGACCTTTAATGAAATACTTCTGTGCATGATCAAACTACCGCCATATTTTTCAGGCACAAATAACCTACACAAATAAATTTTTAGTTTTTTGAAACTACATATATATAACGAAATGATTGTAAACAGTAGATCATTTTATAATGTGCGTTTGATTCAAGTAGGTATCTTCAGTTTTTTTAATTACTGACCCATAAAAATCTCGAGAAATGGGAAATTAATGCCTATAACATGGACCAATTTATTACGGGATTTTTCTTTGATTTGACTTGATAATAAAGGGAAACCAACCCTCTTCTTTGCCACAGCTGACTTCTGGGTACCGGACCTTTGCAATAGATAAATAACGGACCTTTTTCGGCGGTGAAACTTTTTTTCGCATGGATTGTGAAATGGCTAACAATACCAAGTTCAAGAGAAACAACTTAAAATGAATGAACGTTAGAAGAATGAACGTTAGAAGAATGAATTTTTGTATTTAATCTTCATCTCATATACACAAACTTGCCATATTTTAACCTGCATCTAAAGATAAGTTTGTTGACTTCATACAAAACTATGTTAAATATAAAACGACTTCCGTTATCAATCGGTGTATCCCGTTTGAATTATGTACTTATATTGTAGCGGAAGTTGTTTCTGTACGCCTATGTGTGCATAGTTTTGCTAAACAGAAATTGTATTATAAAAGGAATTAGTTCAATCAACCAGCAAAACGTGAACTTTGTGATGAGCCCTTAAAAACAACCTCTTCGCGAGTCGTTGTTAACCTCCTAGTGAAACTGTATAATACGCAGCATACCGTGCCTTTCCAAAATGGAAATTAACAGTATAAGTAGTGTGCTGTCCTCCGTCAAAGGTTCAGGAATAAACATTTATGCGTAGTGGTAGGTTTACATCCGAATCCTCGAAGTTGAGGTGACAAAACAATAGCCTGCATTTCGCAGGGCTGGGAAATTTATAAACAATTTATACAACAAGTAAACTCACCACTCTCGCAGCCTACTCGGAAGAAGTTCCACAATCCACAAGTAACAGACAATGGATAGGAAGCAAAGTCAGGTTAAGGTCAACGTCCAACAGCTTCTCACACCAATACGCTTCGTGGCGAGGTTACAAATTTATACAATATCACAATACAATAAATGGTCGCAATAAGGGGATCTCTCTTCCTGTGGCTCAAACACAGTTCAAAAACAACAATTTCAAGAGGTTTTATCACAGTTAATCAAACAGCGCGGCGCACAACTCAAAACCAGCACATTGACCTTCAAGACAATCACAAGTGGCCACAATAGGGGAATATCTCGTGCCATGGCCCAACACGCGCGTATTTAATCAACTGATAATAATGAACAAGGTAATAAACAAGTTATATAGCAAGCCGGTCAAAATGCATAAACTCTCAAAGAAACCAAAACAGCGCGACGACTGACAGAAGTGCCAGACCCCGGTTCTAAACAAGTAGTATGGGCAAGATAAAGGATAATGATCTGACATTAATAATGAACGCAACGAATATGAAAACAAAGTTATCACTTCTGTCACAACCATCTGTAACTACATGATTTATGATTACAATATTAGAATTAACTCATTTGAGTGCCATAAATAATGTTATTAACAAGTTTACTCCTATTACAACGTAACTTAAGACAAACAACTTTTGTTAGGGAACAAAGTTTGCTGTGCTGTACTGAATTATGGGAAGCATATTAAAGTTTGTACGTGATTAAGTTCTGTTTGGATTATTATATTTTTTAAATTTTATTATTAAAGCAAATTATTATAGAATATTTTTCATATCGATGTTTGCTAGAGATACATAAAATAACAATTAAAACTCCGAGTGACCTTTATACCCATAACATAGCCTAAGAGATTGCAACGTCACGAAAATGTTGATTTTAGTACAGTTAGATAATTGATACTATTAGGCGGCAACTAATTCGTTGGGTGCGTGAGAGAGATAGCTGAGACAGGGCGCGTTATAGTGAGAAACGTGAAGAATATTTAAAATAATTGATACCACTTTTAGAGGTTACAATTTTAAAACAAAATAAGTCAGAATCTCAATAAAATAACATTAATTATGGTTAAAACTCACAAAAAATAGTAGTACTTAAATTCTTGCAGAATTTTGACCCGTATTATCAGTTTAAAAAGATTCTCAAACTCATTATTTGTTATTATTAAACTTATTCCTTTCCTTCTCGGAAATATAAAAGTTTCTTGAAATACTGGTTTTGGAAATCACCAACGTTATATCAACATCAACGAATTGTATAATATAGGTACTGAGTAGCAATATAATAAATAAAATTCTACCTGGCTTTCATACAAACATAGCGTGGGCTTACACATCAGCTTTTCACGTAATCAATTAGTATTTTAAAATGTAGTTACTGACTACGATGAAATATAACTAGAGAATGCATTTGCTACCTTAGAAAAATACGTTTGTAATGTATGAAGTCTGTACATAGTGGAAATGGTAATGATGTTATATTTCACTTATACCTATTCGAATACTTGTCGGTCTAAAAATTCAAATTACAACGTAGAAAATAAAATTTTATTATTTTGATTCATCAAACATTCCTCTTATTAAAGCTAAGCTACGACAGCATTTATTGCGAGTTCGTTACATTGCAAAATTTTGTAGTAATGCTGACATAAAATATCCAACATCGTTATTCCTAAAAGCTTGTGGATGAATTATGAACAATAAAATCCAATATGATTTAATTTAGTTCTTTGGAGATCAAATTACCAAAATTACTTAGTTGCTAAATTACATTTCAAGGCAAATATTTATTTGTTAAATAAAAACAATTAACAAGTACGTAACATTTTACTTAATATTCTATTAATTATTTTTTAACAGATAGCAAAGTCCTAGAAAATAATGAAATTTCTAAATACTAATTAATAGAAGTAATAATAGTGGTTTTAATATGAAATTATCGCTTTTTTTCTAACTTTTTTCAGACAAAATTCTAAATTTTAAAAAAGGAAAATCCGTCACGGGACGCCTGGCAGATGTGAAACATCGAAATTATTTTGTATAAGTTATATGTATAAAAAACAGATTACGACAGGAATCAGATATGGCAAAATGAAAAGATTAAGATTATTTTCATAATTTCATATTCATAATTCATAGCACATCAAAAAACAATTTGTTTCGAAGTGAGGATTCGAACCTAGGAAAATAGCTAGGCTACGAGGTGGTTTTAAAAGTGTGCTGAAAGTATGCTTCTGTTCATATATTCCATCATATAGGGTGTCGAGTTATCGCAACGGCCTTTAACGCCACGCCAACAATCAGGTTTACCCCTCGCCTATAGATGTTTCACATCCGTAGGTAGTAGTAGTAGAATATTCGGCCAGCAGGACGAGCGAAGGAAAAGATTCATACTGCCAATTCTGAAGATGTTTCACATCAAAAAGGCATGACATTTGATGTTCGACTTTCAATTATTATTACATTCAGTTTTCAACGTGAAGATGGATACAGCGAAAATTAGAGTAATATTCCAATACAAATTTCGACGTAGAAACCGTTCGTATTTCAATGCTTTGTTTGGAGGGGATACGCATAAAGAACGCATCTTGCGTTATTGGTTTAAACGTTTTCGTAGTGGAAACTTCGACTTGACGAATGAGCCACGGGGAAGACCAGCCACTAAGGGAAATAAGAATGAATTGAAGGTAATGGTAAAAGCCGAACCGTGTCAAACTATCAAAGATTTAGCGGCACTTATAAACGTCAAAACGGCATAGTTAGCAATCCTGTGGCGCAAGACGGCGTTTACATCAGTTTCTGTGTTGAACTGTGACAAGTCGCCAGTAATAGCGATTAAAGTAATACTATTATTGTTCTACATCACTTTTTAGTATATACATGCTTGTTGATAAATATGTCATTCTTATAGAGTTTCCAAAATGCCTAGGTAAAGTGGAATTATCAAGTTTTACTATTACCAACCGCCCAAAATAACTACCAAAGATGGGATAAAGATAGGGTAGGTTAACCAAAGATGGTAGGTAGCTAATCCAATTGTGAATTGTATTTCTCCTAAAACGGCGTATAATTCAAGATGCATAACCTGACATGGACGGATGACATTTATGAAAAAAAGTCTTGAAAAGTGTATCAACTTCTAAAATAGCACTATGTCACTATTTAACAAATCAAACTTTTAATAACTTAGATCGGTGCTACGACACGTTTTATTCAATCAGCAACAAATTAAAAAATTGACGTGTAAGCTCCATGAATAAAGAAGTTTCAATAGCTAAAAAAAACGCCTAGAGTCGAGTTACAATGACGCTATGGAGACACTAGCGACTTCAAAAAAGTTTAAATGTAAAAAATCTTGAGTGGCAGGAAAAAGTTATCCCTGACCTAGATTAAAAGAAACTTGAAGAAATACCATAAGTACCTTTCGGGACCATTATTGTTGCTTTTTCATATACAACCAGTATGCTGTACGATCAAGTCATCTTAGTAGTAAACGTAAAAAAGCTTAATTACAAATTATATTCAGTTACCCAACAAATTAAATCAATACTCCCCCCCTTCCTTCCTTCTACCAAACATAAATGAACGCAAATGAGTTCGGCACCTCGGTAACGAGATCGCATTCAAATTTACAAAAGAGTCGGAGGTGAGCGCTGAATTCCGAAAACATTTGTGTAACACGTTAATTTGTTTGACCATTTCGTTTTAATGTTGCAACGGCGAACAGATTTTACAAAATTAACAATGTACTAGCAACCTGCTTAAATGTTAATTCACAGAACATATTGAAGTAAGTATTCTACTAGCGGTCGCCCAAATCAGCTTATCGGGAAATTTCCAATTTAAAAACGGAGCTAGATGTGTGCTTAATAGGTTTTTAAACACTTTATTTTACATTATGAATAAGCCACAACCGTCAAAATAGGAAACCTGTTAGTTCCACCTGTTCCTAAGAAATAAAGACTTCCAAAAACCTGTTTACATGATGCTACCTCTTTCTATACCATAATTGAAAAGTTTAAAGGGCATGTTCCAATTTATTTGTATCTCTGTCTAACAAAATAAAGATCCTTAAGCTTGAATAGATAAGAGCATGTTTCAAACCGAAACAGTTTACTTTTTTTTCATAGGTCAGTTTGTAATAGGTGCGTAGTGTTTATTAATAGCTTTCTAAGTTTAGTGTAAAAAGTTCCCATCTGTTACTTATAAATTAATACCTGTTATTTTAAACTATTCTGTTAAATACGTCTCATTACAATTATATGTATAGTAGCCCAGAAAAGTGAGAGAATAGCACAATCAATAGCAACGATGATCACACAGATATCGGCAATCCTTCGACGGTCGCCGCTGTTATACCAGCCTGGAAGCTTTTCGGTAGCTAGATACACACTGGTTGATCAGCGGAAAAGCACAAGAGAGTCACTTTATCTGGTTATTAGAGTTTACGGCCCGTACACCCACCCTCAATCGGGTACAGATCCCTACCATCCCGCTTGATTATTGGCTTACATCGGCCAATCTTTATTCTAATATATTTCTTTGTTATTGTCTGATCTAAATTTATTTGACTAACCGACCGACTGATCTGTCAACACAGCTCAAACCTCTGAACGGATTGGGATGAAATTTGACACACAAATGATCTGTTATTATGACGTAGATATCCGCTGAGAAAGGATTTTTAAAAAATCAACCTCTAAAGGGATGTTACAGGTGTTCAAAATTTGTATGGAGAAATAATATATTTTCGCGGGTGAAACAGTATAACAGCATAGCTAGTTTTAGTATAAACATTTAGCCTGGGAAACGTTGACGACGAGCCACAGTTAATACTAGTACTGTCGTCAACTTGCTTACGAATGTGCAATAACTAAATAAATCAAATATTTCATTCGAATAATAGAAGCGACAACCTGAACAAATCTACAACCTGGACCGATGACTACAACCGCGATTGACAAATCCTGTTTGTATCTGTTTTACTTTTGTCTTCGTGAACGAATAAAATCTTTAACCATCAGTAAACAGCATTTTATCACCCATAAGCGTAACAAGTAAAAATCTTGTTTGCGTCTGTCAGTGATTCTATAACTTCTGCGCTTACCGATTGAGCTCATATTCACATAATACATTTGTTTTATAGAAACGATGGTTCATAGCTATGTTAGAATCCGATAGGGGGTGCTGTGGCCGAGTCATTTACCATAGAAAGAGTAGAATATTTTTTGTCGGGCCAATATTAAACTATTAAAACAACCTAGAACTATCTAAAAGTATTAAAAAGTAATTAACAACTAACACGATGCCACATCATTTATTCTTCTTTAGCTGTCGAAACTATAAAACGATTTTTCAAACAAGTTTAATTAATAGAAAAGGAAATCCAACATGTCAATAATGTACCCAATGAAATTCATACATTGAACTCATTCTGCGTTCAGGTATAAATCCCATTAAATCCAACTATCGCACACAGACTCACGAAACGGATCGAACGAGTGCAATTTTTCATGTTGACGGTGTTAATTATCGCGGTTCGCTGAAACGTGCCACGTTATGAGTTCCTAGATATGCATTGTGAATTATTGTTTTTCAATACAATACAACAAACTGAACAACATCCGACTTTATAAATTTATTAACATGCACGTATCAAACTGCAAACCCATAAAGTAACTTCCAAAATAAACACTTCGGAAAATGGCGAGTGTAAACTATAAACAACAAAGAAATAATTAAGTTTTCATCGCACGAAACAACAAATACAGATTTCAGATGAAATTTTTCTAGGACCATGTTACTTAAAGTGGGCACTGGAGTTTTACAAGGATAGAAAAGGCCCAGATAAAATTACGGAGCGGTCCGGAGAGGACGGTTGCTGGCAGGTTAAAAAACGTCTTCCTGATATGTATTTTAGCTATTCTAAAGAATTAGAATATCCATATTTCATTCGTTTCTTATTCCCTCCTCTGTTTTTGCTTTATCATGACCTTCTTAGTTCGTGTGCCACGTCACGCCGTGTGTCGTCTTTGTAGTAATCAAGTAAAAAAGTCACTAAAATCGGATGAAGGATTGTCGAGTATCCATACCAACGGATAGACAGACAAAGAGATTATAGGCTTAATGGATTTATATTTATTCGCCTTGATAAAATTAAGACATCGAAACTACGTTTTATAATATGAACGAATAATTTTTGGCAGGATCTTGACTTCTCTTGTTGCGGTTTTAATTTTTATTGTTAACTTATATTTTTTCCCCTTGTATTATGTAGTTTTGGCGGCATTTTACATGATATCGTTTGGTTAAAATGCACAATTGAAGTGGATTATAAGTATTTACAAGAAACATACATTTTAAGTTGCAACAAAAACTCCCTGGTTGGTTTTAACAAGGGAGCCGCCATCTTGTTATACCCGTGTTTGAAGATTACAAGAACAATAATTACAAAAATATATTATTTACGTGACATTGCCGGAATTGTAGATACACACAGTTGCCATTAAATTAAAAGGCATGAAGAATCGATCTAACAATACACCTATATGACCAAGCGAAAACCACAAGATTTTTATTTCATACTTAGTAGGTTATTTTTTCAACCTAAGATTATATAAACGTTTTTCAACGATAACAAAGCAACCCAAACTTTTATTAGAACAAAAAATAAATTTTAATATCAATCGAGAAGACGACGAAAAACAAGAAACGACCAAGTGACTGATGAATAAAATATTAATAGAAACCCAACAAGGCTAAAAGCAACTCCTATAGGATTTTTTTAATTTATAATCAGAAGACACTTCAAAGAAAAATTTACCAATTAATTAATCACAACAACGACAGGTTTTTGAAACACAAACAACACAAATTTCGATAACAAAATGAATAATCCACTCCACAATTTTTTACTTATCTAATTGGCTTTGAATATTTCCAATAAAAATTCTTCGAACACATTTTACACGAACGTTTCAATATAATCTGACAGCAAAACAAATTAAAATCTAGAAAACATATATTTTTTAAGAAAATCTTAAAACGGCCAGTAAAAATGGGAAATATCTTGAAATAACTTTTTGAAGCGCAATTAAGCTGTATAAAAAAGTATCTACTACAGAGTTTTTACGGTATAAAAATATTAAAATCTAAATTAGCCTTTTTAATGAGCCAGAAATGGTTGTTCTACCTTACTTCGGGTAAGTATTTGATATACAAGTGTTTTTTTTTTTAAGTAAACTACTTTGAATCTAAGATTTAAATTGATACGAATATATTATAATAATAAACCTGATGATCTGTCTGTAGGTACATATAATAATTTTTTTTACATTTATTAAAAAGGACACTGTTCACAAATATGAGTTATTTGTCTGCCTGTCTGTCGGTTTGTATGTCCGAATTGAACTCAAAAATAGCACAACAGATTTTTAATGAAGTTTCGTGCACGGTAAACTTATGTAACTCCTCAACTGATGATAGAATAGCCAATAATATTAGTAAAAATAAAATTACGAAGCGAAACTAATTGCTACCTACCTTTAAATAAAATTTCGAGGTTTTGTTTTTTATGTAATTGCCGTTGCAAAATTGTTTTTAGATTTTAGGTTAAGTATTTTTTAAGCATGTTCTCAAAGTTTTATTTTGGGGAAGCATCAAATAGGCAAGTTTACCAAGACAATACAATACAATTGTATCTCTATTAAATTTTGACCAATAGAATTGCATCACTAGATTTTCATGCAATTCTATTAGTCGGAATAACACTCCGCTTCAGTGGACAGGTATACAGCCATAAATCTGTCTGAATCGACACTACCATACACCAAGCGTAAAATCCGCCACAGTGGCACGGTTTTGGTATATCACGTTACGGGACCGGCTTGTGTACATCCACTAATCAAATGGTAGCTATACCATATACTGAGTCGCGACCACCATACAAATGGTGATATGGGCTTAACTTAGGGATTCTCCTTTGATATGTTCCATTTTTGAATCAGCTAGTAAATATCCAAATATATAATAAAATATATATAAATATACAAGCCGACAGGACTGAGACGACCAGCGGGACGATGAGTTGACTCAACCTAGTTGGTCGTGGTTTGTTTTGGATTGTATTTTGTTCGCCATCGGACACAGTGACGTCACTTGCCATGTTACTATAATTCAACTTTAGCATAAAAACATAACTTCATATATCATAGAAGCTTAAATAGAAACATTATTTCCAAATTCGTTTTATTTATAATATTTCGGAGAAGAACCCCTACTGTATCGGGACCCTGAGAGTTTTTTTTCTCTCTCAAGCTATTTTTTTAAGAAGTGCCTTATCGCGGGTTAGGATCTAAACTGAAAGAATTCTCCGAACCGACCGAAGCTAAAAAACAGACAAACATATACATTTTGGCCCAGCTGTGTTATGACCAGATTTGTACACACTGTTGTATATACAGTATTAGTGGTCGATGGTTGACGTCACATCGTTACTTAAGATCAGGTGAGATTGTGGCCATAACGCAAAACCTTCATATAGTAAATAAATACATCGCGCCAAATTACATGATATATACACAAATAATATAAGTTTATGAAAAATAAATGCCGACACAATATGACAGATCAAGGTCTCGTCAAAAACTCGAAAACGTGAGTTGTGTCTAAAAAGTTTCCGAGCCTTTTCTTCGTCCCGTCTGAGGCTTCATTGTGTCATAAAATAAAAGTAAATAGGAAAAGGGATATTTATGCAAAGTAGGGAAAACGCTCGGCGATGTACCGTCTGCGTCGGCCGCTATACCCATGTGATCATAAACCTGCCGACGTTATTACGAGTACCTACCTACTATCGCTGATTTACTGGAGTCTCTTACAGGGCCGTATCAAGGAGTTTGATTTTTTCTTAATTATTAACTTAAAAATAGGAAATTATATTTGCTTCTGCAAGCTGCGTTATTTTTATTTGAAGTCGTTTTCATTTAATTGCTTAATTTTAAGTAATACTTCTTTTGGTGCATTTAGTAGAGGGTACGCTCGAGGTCCTAGGTTCGATTCTCAGGTCGAGCAATGGGGTTTTCTATAAAATTCTCAGCAGCAGCTCCGAGTTTGACTTTGTGAACGGTTAATGGCAATAGGCTCGCCCCCTATTACAAGGGACCTAAAAACACACCTAGCGAACTGTACTAATGTGCTGTGTACATTAAGTACACCTCTACCTAACCCTTCGGCGTGATGGTATGTTATTGTTACTCCCGTGGGTAATAAAAATGCCAATGATTGACGTGAGGAAGTTTTATTCGAACTCCACACAGTTACAGATTTCACGAACTCAGAACACTGTTATTACTTTCACTGTGGTTTCGCTTCTTTTATCGCTCGTTGTTAACGCTTTGTAATTCCAAACTGAACTACTACGGCGCCGCGCCTCTGCCGCTTAAATACCTACTCTAAACGATCGCAGAAAAATCGTGAATCATCGCTAACTTTCTCGACGTTTAGTTGCTATGCCTACTCAATGACGTAATCGAGGCGATAAGCCATATACATCTGTGTGTAAACTGCGATGTTTACACAAAAATGTGCCGCGGTTGTTTTACGACGCGAAACATTTCGAAATCCTGACAAGGCTGTAGTTGCTTCGAGATATTTCGGGAACAGGAGTCTTCTATCTTTTTAATCGGGCTGCAACAGGTCGTAACATTATGTTAGTAGAGGGAATAATTAAGAGCTTCGTGCGCATCATTCAACGGAATTCTTTAAGAATAATTTAACGTTAAATACTGCTATAGAACTAAGCACCCATTAGATCTCGGCTCTTTTATCGGTGACAAGGTGAGAACAACTTATATCAAACGTCTTTTCTAACGAACTTGGCCCCCTTTTTCATTTATGTTTTTGTTCGTAGTATACTATCGGGATACAAAGTATTAGAACTGGGTAATAAAATATATGATACTTAGGATGCGAATATTTACTTCACGAGTAGTTAGCCTTTTTATGCAAATTACAAGAATATAATATACAATTACAATAAATTGAAGCATAAAATATTTTTATTACATTAAAAGCAAAAGTCTTGTGAATTAAATATCCCCTACGGCCTATCGCTCACCATGAAGCTGTCACCAGCTAGGTTGCTGAATGCTAGAATACGTTAATTGTTTCCGACTTGATCGCGACTATCACAAACGTGTTGATAAGCCCGTGAAAATGATTCACTTTTCGTTTGTTACGTTTTGGGTTCAATAGGAATACGCATTCAGATGCCCAGAGATAACCAGTTAGGTTACCTATTATTCCGTGGACACCATTGTTTTTTAATTGTATCGTGCTGTCATCAGGCACAGTGTCACTTCGCCGTGCTAATTTTTTTATTGTAATTCAAACATCGAACTTGTAATATTTTTTATGAAATATAAAAATAGGGCAGAGGCCCCTGGTCATTCTTAAATACATGCCTGAAGTTTAGATTAGAAGATTTATAATCTACAAATTTAGCACCGTATCGGTAGGCAGGTGCGAGGCTAAATTCTCTGATTTGTGATGTGCGAATAATTTGGTTGAGTTTTTAATCGAAAACCCCGGTTCGATACGAATCATCCAATAATTTTTACTTTGCAATATGAGATTTAAAATTTACTACAGATTGAAAAGTTTGAATATTTTTCATTACGTTTATAAACCGATAATACCTTTGACGTTCGTAAGTTCCTACGTAAATATAGTACGTATTTACTTATAATTTATTTTATTTTATTCATGTTTTTACCAGCTTCAATAAAAGACTCAATACTCAATTGAAATGGATTTTTTTATGGATCTTCAGCTATAACTTCTTTGTCAACGGTGGTGCGGTCCCATTTTAATGTTATTGGCATTGGACCTTCACCTTTACCGAAGATAAATTCAAAACTAATTACTTAAATTAAGACCTTACTTGACCTCTTGTAGCTAACTTAATAATACTCTAACTCACATTAATATAAAACTTATTCAAACTATATAATAGTAACAAACTAACACCATAACAATGTTAGAAAGCAATTAACAACACTTGGTAATAATAATAATTAAACAAACAATATAAAGTAAAAACACTATTTTAAATATATCATCTCTTGATATCATAGCAAAATGAGATTTGTACACAGTATACACATTAGTATGCAAATTAACTCAGTACAAGACCACAGAGAAGCTGTAAAAGCTGTCTGAGGCTTCAGAGGCCTTAAGGTTAACAGTATTATAGACAGTTATAAAAAAACGGTACAAGTCAAATAATATTCATTTACGATTAGCCCTGTACTACCTTTAAACTCTAACATCAAACAAGATACTACACAAAAACAAGCATAAAAAATAATAAATTTAATAAACAGAAAATTTGTTAGAAGAAAGATAAGTTGTGTTAACACCATTTTTCATAAAATCATGAGTTGATTTTGTTTTTATAGGTCTCTCCTTATCTCCATCTATCTTCTTTACTTCATATCTGTATTTTCCTAACTTCTTAATAACTCTGTATGGTCCAAAAAAAATGGATTTAATGAAATTTATAAAGATTTAATGTATTTCCATATTGGGTCCATTGTATGTTTTAGTATAGTAATTTGATAATCTAGTGTGTGGCAGATGACGTGATGATAGCGTTCTTGTTGTATTTTTGTCGATGTCTATTCTGTTCTGTAAGAAGAAAAGGTGTGTCAAAACTGTGTCCAATAAATGTGTGGGTACCGAATATAATAAAATATAATTTTGTTCGTATTCTGCGTTTCATCTCAGTTACCAGCAGGTTATGGGCCCAGGCCCTAGAAGTATACAGATTTGAATATATATATTACGTATATGTAGTACACATTGGACAAAAGCAGTGAATCGCAATATTGCACGACAAAGTGGACTTGCCCAAATATAAAGTGGACTCGCCGAAGTGCAGCGTTCTTTTTCTTCGAGAACTTTACAGTTTTGTTAAAAGTTGTGGTGGCATCGTATTCCAATGGGTGATCAACATCTTGCGTTTGATAGATTGGAAGGGCGTAGCAATTATTCCAATTGGAAATTTGGAATGAAAATGGCTTTGATGCATAACAACTTGTGGAAGTTTGTCGAGGAAGCCACGACAGAAATAAAAGAAGAAAAGACAGAAGAATTGATACGCCGTGAACAAAAGGCACTTGCTAAAATATGCGTTATGGTTAGACCGGCAGTTTATCCGTACATTAAAGAGGCTAAGACAGCTAAAGAAGCTTGGCAGAATCTCGAGAGAATGTATGATGATAGAGGTCTTTCACAAAGATTATCACTTATGTGTCGTATTGGTCGAGCAAAATTAACCGATTTTCCAACAATGGACATGTATGTCAGTGAAATTGTGACAATATCACAGCGGTTAGTAGACATATGAGCTCCACTTGATGATGAGTTTGTTGATGTCATCATGCTGAGTGGTCTTACTCCAGAATATGACCCAATGGATAGGGCGATAGAAAGTACGAATCAACACATAACTAGTGATCTTATAAAATCAAAATTGCTTTAAGAAAAGATTTGTAAGGTAGCAGGAAGTTGTTTTAAACTCAGAAAAGGCTGTCATTGCTTCAAAGAAATATGACAAGAAAAAGATAATTTGTTACAGATGTAAAAAGCCAATACCTATTACCATTACCAAAATAAACGTCCTAATCATGAACAGAGTACCTTTTATAATAGTTCTAAAAGTAAAAAGGAGTATCCAAGTATATCTTTAGCGGCAGAAGTATCCAACAAGGCCGATGAATGGATAGTAGACTCCGGTGCTACATCTCATATGTCATGTCGCAAAGACTGGTTAAAGAACTTTGATCCGGATGAGCTACAAGTGACAATAGCAAACAATGCTAAGATCGCTTGTGATGGAATTGGAACTGCCAGATTTGGAAACCATGATGTTAAGCAAGTTTTGCATGTTCCTTTATTAAAAGCGAACCTGTTATCAGTGAACCAAATTGTTTCAAAAGGACATGTTGTAGTATTCACTAAAGAAAACTGTCAGATTTTAGATGGTAATTGTAGTATAAAGGGTGACCTTATGCTTGAGGCAAATAGAAATGGGGGATTGTTTAAGTTTACTACAAATATTAGTGACGCTCACAGTTTAGTGGCAGAAACATGTGATCAACAGATGTTATGGCATAAAAGGCTTGCTCACTTGAATTATTTCAGCATGAAATTGTGAAAAAACCTGGCAACTGGAATACAATTTGTTGATGCAAAACCAGAACCATGTGTGCCCTGTGTGGAGGGTAAGCAGACCCGTTTGCCTTTCATAAAAAGTAAAGTGAAAAGAGCAGAAGCATCTTTGGATTTAATACACTCAGATATGTGTGGCCTAATGCCACAAAACTCATGGAGTATATCCAGATATTTCTTAACATTTATTGATGATCATACAAGAAAGATGTTTGTGTACTTTACAGATGGTAAAGAAAAACTGAACAACATCTTTGAAGAATTTGTGAATAAAGTTGAGAGTGAAATTTCTTCGCTCTGATAATGGACGAGAATATGTAAATAGATCCATGGAAGAGTATATGAAGCTTAAAGGTATCTGTCATCAGCCTACAGATGCTTATAACCCAGAACAAAATGAGCTTGCCGAGCGAACTAACAGAACGTTAACGCAGATGGCACGAAGCATGATCAAAGATGCAGGAACTGATGAGAGAATTTGGGTAGAGGCTATAAAAACTGCAGCTTACATTAAAAATCAAAGCCCACGCAAAGCAATCCCTGGTGTACTCACCAGAAGAGCTGTGGAGCAAGAAGAAAGTTGATTTAAGTCATATACGTGATTTTGGTGTGTAGCATTCAATTATGTACCAAGCCAACTTAGAAAGAAATGGGATTCAAGAAGTAAACCCTATATAATGTTAGGATATTGTGAACCTACTAAGGGGTATCGATTGTTTGATCCAGAAAAGCCTCAGAGTATAACAAAAGGCAGAAATATTTCTTTGAGAATAAGTACTTGTCGACAAAAAATGAGATCAAAGGAGAGGCAGTATAATAGTTCCTTTAATTTCAGGTAATGAAAGCTACTATGATAAGCGAGAGCATCATTTACCAGATGTAGATGGTTCCTGTTACACTCAAAAAGTTTTCACAGAAGAAATGAGTGATAGAGACTGAGAAATCAGATCAACAATTTGAGTCTAGTGAGGAGTTAGAGTTACCTCTTAAAGAACATATTGAGAGAGCATCAGAACATGTAAGTCCAGAACTAAGACATTCTAAAAGGGTAAATAAACCCAAGATATTCCCTGACTTTGTGGCTTTCGCCTTCTTGGCTGATTTAGATGATCCTGTTGACATCAAAGATGCTTTATCGCGTATTGATAGTGATCAGTGGCAAAAAGCTATGCAAAGTGAATATCAGTAATTGTGTGATAATAAAACATGGACTCTTGTGTCTAGGCCTACTGATAAAAATGGTTGTAAAGTGTAAGTGGGTGTACAAACTTAAAGATCTACCTAGTGGTGAACTTAAATATAAGGCTAGGCTAGTAGCTAAGGGTTTCACACAACAACATGGAGTTGAATACCATGAAACATTTTCACCCATTGTCAGAAATTCTACTTTAAAAATAATGTTCAGTACCTATAGCTGCCTATAAAGGTTTAGATATATATCATTTTGATGTAGAGAAAGCATTTTTACATGGACAGCTGGACGAAAAGTGTTTACATGGAACAACCAGAACTGCTTATTGAGTCTGGAAATGAAGACAAAGTGTGTTTGTTAAATAAGGCTATATATGGTCATAAGCAGTCTTCTCGTGTGTGGAATCAAATGGTTGTAAATACTTTGTTACAAATAGGTTTTAATCAATCTAAGTATAAGCCATGTGTATTCACAAAATTTGAAGTATCAAACAATAACTATTATAACATTTTATGTCCATGATTTCTTAATATTCACTAATTGTCATACTAGGAAAGAGAAGTTAAAAAGTATTTTGTTAGAAAAATTGAAAATAAAGGATTTAGGACAGGTTAAAGAAGTTGTAGGTATTTCAGCTGTTAGAAATACAGATAAATCAATTTCTATCAACCAAAGTAAATTTATAAGATATTTGTTAATTTGTTTCGGAATGCAGAATTGTAAAGAAGCTAAAACTCCTCTGATACCGAACTTAAAACTTGAAAAAGCACTAGAATGTGACCCCAAGATACCTTATCAAAAGCTAGTAGGAGCTTTGATGTATTTGGCTGTGAACACAAGACCTGACATTGCATTCTCTGTCAATTAAATGAGTCAATTTAATACATGTTATAATAGTATATATACATTGGAGTCATTTAAAGAGAATTTTAAGATACTTAAAGGGAACTTTAAATTATAATTTAACTTTTAATTCTTGTTGTGATAATTATAAATTAACAGGATATTTAGGTTCTGACTGGGAAAACAGTGAGGACTGCAAATCATATAGTGGTGTAGTCTATAATAGTCTAGGAAACACTTGTATTTACTGGTCAGCCAATAAACAAAAATGTATTTTTTATCAACAACAGAAGCTGAGTTTGTAGCCACATGTGAAGCTGCAAAAGAAGGAATGTATTTAAAGAAATTTGTTAAATGAGTTAGGAGTTTATTTTAATAGTATTGATTTGTATAATGATAATCAAAGTGCACTACATTTGATACACAGTAGTAACATATTTGGTAATAGAACCAAACACATTAGTGTTAAGTGTTGCTTTATTAAAGATTTTGTAGAGATTAAAATTTTAAATGTTAAGTACTTATGTACAGAAAATATGTTAGCTGGCATGTTTACAAAAAGCCTGAGTGGACAAAGTTGTTATTTTGTAGTAAGGGTATTGGATTATCAAATTAAGGGAAAGTGTTAGTATAGTAATTTGATAATCTAGTGTGTGGCAGATGTGATGATAGTGTTCTTGTTGTATTTTTGTCTATGTCTATTCTGTTCTGTAAAAAGAAAAGGTGTGTCAAAACTGTGTGAAATAAATGTGTAGGTACCGAATATAATAAAATATATTTGTGTTCGTATTCTGCGTTTCATCTCTGTTATCAGCAGTATGGCTACGTGATCCCTACTAAGCTTAAACTTTTCACCTTCTTTTAATTTTTTATTGTATGTCTTACTGTTCTCTTTTTAAATCCTTAACAACTGTGCTTTAGCTTCTCTTCTTGTTTTGACTCTTCTATGCATAAATTCTGTCCCACCTTCTTCTTCTTTGTAGTAATTGTGATATTTTCCAGTTTATTTCAAGACCATATACAGCGGACACATTCAATACTTCTTTAAGTTTGGCTATTCTTTTCTTATACAGCTACATTGTGGTTGTCATAACTAAAATAAAAACAAATAGAATATTGATATTAATCATCATGACACTAAGGCTTTATTTCAACAGTAGAATGTTAATACTTGAGCGAAAAACTATTTTTTAAGCGATAGACTGGCTGAAAATGTTTCTTTATAAATAATACTATGTATGAAAAATATAAAATAGATTATCGCTGAAATATAAACCATTTACTGCATTAATTTAATATAATATTAAATAAATATTAATTAAATATAACATATATATAATATAGGTTAAGCTAAACATTCTACAATTGTCATAGTATTTTCTATAAACGGTTGACCCAGAATAACATTCTATGGTATCATGTTTGTGGGTACTATAAGGAAACTAATTGTTTGAAATGTTATGATTAATCATTAAATCTGTATAAAACATGCCTTCTGAAAATGCCTGACTAGATGCGAAGTTGGTTAACAACATCTTCTAGTGTATGTATACACTACTTCATCTTTTTCCTAACTTGGCCACTAGTCCTCTTTAATGCCATTATCAAGTTAATATAGTGTCCTGCCTTATGACGATTTCAGTATCCTAACAAGATGGTGACTCCCTTGTTAGAACTTTCTTGAGTATTTGCGGTATCCAAGAATGCATGCTTTCAGTTTATATTTATAATCCACTTATGCACAAAAACCAAACTATAAATATATTACTACTATTACTATTATAACTATATATAAATATAATACTATTATACATTACACAAAACGCCACCAACATTACACAATATAGGATCAAAAACCTAAACTTAATGAATTAAAAATAAAAACTACAAAATGTCACTTCAAGATCCCGCCAAAAAGTCTGAACACTCTAATGCAAATGCCATTAAATTTAAGTCATTACCTGTATCAATAAAAGAGTTCACACTGCACTGTAAACCCATTTAATTTTTATAATAATACGTTTTTTTTTTTCAATTTCGGATTTTAGATCACGGTTGTTTACTTGTGTTACGTCAGTTATGTTGTGTTATGATATGACGTGGCGATTACGAAATATGAGTTAACTAAGTAATCATTCGATTATGAAGATATATCATGATATCTCGATTAAAACCTTTAGTCGTAGTTCAATATGAGTGATAATTCATGATCGAATAACGAATAACGATAATTCATAATAGGGTATTTGATGTATTACTCAGAGGTGGGCGAGAGTGGAAAGCTAAATAAAAAAAAGTTTTTACAAGAACACATAACAATTATCTAAAAAAAGGTCGCGCAGTCGTAAGTCGTCAAGAAAGGTTTTTACAAGAACACATATAATATATCTAAGGCTCAATTTTGAATGATCATTCATAGTAGTAATTAGTACTTCCAAATTTTGGTTTTTTATGTCTGAAAAAACATACATTTTTATAGCTTCTCTACGTCTATGCAATTAATAAAATTGAAGTGTCTGTTTGTAATGTCAAAATAACAGCTTTTTACTAAATGTTTATGAAAGTATATACGATAGCTATAACATAAAACCAATTTAAAAATTTTGTTTATGTGTCTGTCTGTTTGTTCCTTGTAATCTCCGAAACGGTTAGACCTATTTTGATGGGACTTTCCACTGTAGATAGCTGATTTTGTAAGAAGTAACTTAGGCTACTTTTAGAAAAAGAATTAGAGTTCCACACAAATAATAAAAAACTGGTCATGGTGAATCATTTTGAACGCTTAAATGGCTTACGCTGAATAAACCATAAGAGATATACCAAACTAATGTACAAAATAATTGTAGACATTAAAGAGACCTACAAAAAATCATGGAGAGTATACGTCTATCTTCTAAGGAACATCCACAATAAGCATTTTTGTCTTTAAAATAGCCGGGAGCGGGGAGCAAGATTCGCACGGGCATTCTGTAGTCTACGTGAGCGAAGCCACGGGTATAGCTAGCATATACTGAGAATTTTATATTGATACATCGATTTAATAAAACATTAAATATTAATTTAAAAGATCGATACAAAAAATAAATATAATTGAAGTATCGATATTTTTTAACAATCCTAAGTCACATCCGGCACTCTTACAGTATCGCATCGCTTTCAACTTGCGCGGTTGTGATTTCTTTATAGTTAATTGGAGTTCCCTAAATATATTATGTACTCATTTATCAACTCCATAACCTCACTTATCGACTCGCACGCAAGCAGTCCATATGTGGACGGCGAGTGCACCACTCATTAACCACATGCTTACCGCGAGCTGCCAACGCACCGATCCCTAGTGGTTAACGCGAGGACGATGCGTCGTAGTTGCCGTAGTTGGTGCTTGTTGCGGCGCGGCACAACGGTCGGAACACACAGTGTTTCCAGATGATGAAGTTGAAAGTACTGTGTTTTGGGTTCAAAAATACACTGTAAAAACAATTTTTTATAAATCTTTGATATTCTCTTTTTAAAAGTTCCTAAATCACGTAAAACAACATTCATGCATCAATAAAACAAGAAAAATTATACTATCGCGTGCACCCTGTGATTTTTCGTGTAATATTATAATATAATAGAATCCAAAGAACCAGTCGGGGAATCTTCTATTTTGAATGAAAGTTAAAAAGCACATGGCTTTATAAATTATATAGTATACTTTAAAAGTAACGCTTATTCTTGTTTCTATAAATGAATTCTCAGCTTGAAAAAACTACAATGCTCTCCATAATATAATGTATTTTACTAATACAGTGAACAGTGAATGGCGTGAAATTATAGTAGATCTTCTGTAATTACAGTGCATCTGACAACACTGCGTACACCCCTCCTCCTGTCACCATGTCTCCTTCACTTCATTTAGAGCCCTTCATTTGAACATGTCGGCCGTATCGTACCTACAAAATGAATAAAGAGAAACTTATTGAAGAAGTACGAAAATTTAATTTCTTGTACGACGTTAACGACGCAAAATATAGTGACACTTTTAAAAAGGAAGAAGCATGGAATAAAATAAGTGACACATTATCGATACCAGGTAGGTAATATTTATTATACAACTGAGTGGTTAAATATACAGGAAAAGTTTGCTTGTTAGTTTAACATGTAGGTACTTAAATTTTAGTTACCTTTTTTAATTGCGGTATGCATGATTGTAATCAGAAAGCATGCTATGTCCATTTTACGTACGTACGTAGGTACGTATCTATAGTTATCGCGAGCGTTCTTGTTTTGATATCGATAAATTTCAACATTTACATGTTAGCTAACATAATGAAAAACAAGTAAGTACCTAAAATTATCAGACATTTCAATTACTAGTTGTGCCCCCGGGTTCACTAGCATGTACGACAGAGAAACCGGTAAAGCTTATAAAAATCGTAGTTTGTAAGAAGATATGATGTATTTTTTTTTCAAGGATCAAGTATCTAAGGAGTAAAACAACATTGATTAAAGTCTAGCCAGTACTTTTTGCATGATGCGCTGTGACAGAGACATCATCAGATTTATTTTTCGCCATTTCCCTCGTTCAGTTTGTTAATCCAATAACAGAACTAATGTTGACTGTCAGCGGCGACCCAGAGCGTGAGGTGCGGTCGCTCTACGCGCCAGGTAGAAAGGCGCGCCAAAATGCTAATTATGAATAACAACTTCGAGAGAAAATATAATTAAAATATATATTAATTAATTTAAACTGAGATTAATAGAATGAATACTTCTTTTAATTCTATTATTACAATACCTAAATAGCAAAATAAATGTTTTTATTGTGACTGGCTGTAATTAACACCAGATACTAATTTAATTGTATAGTGGTAAGCGGTAAGGTGTTATTATGTAAAAAACTTAATATAATTTGAATTCAATAATGGTTGATTTTTGAAATTAAAGAAAATTTTTCGCAATTTGGTAATTATTATTTATTTAACATACTGAAATACATTCATAGCGTGAAAGCATCTAACAAAGGGCACCGAAATACAGTCTTGCTATACCATAAATAAGGACACGCTGTTTACTCTGTATATTTAATATTTGTGTATAATTAAGTAAAAATCAGAATTAATTTTTTTCATGGAACCTGTCCCAAAGGGGGTTTGAAATAACTTGTGAACGAATCGCGTCCGTTAAAAGCGTTACTGGTTCTGTTTCCGCCACTTTGGTGGACATCACTTGATGCTACCTGACGTGGGTTAGGTGTGATGTTTAGTTATGCTGACTGTTAATTGCATTCTATATTAAAAGTTCGCATTATTTTATGCTGTATAGTCTTGATGATATCGAATGTTTTTGTTACAACGGGGGTCTGCCGGGAAGGTATACTAGTTTGTTTTGCTGCTATTTTGGTAAACATTAGTCTTGACAGTTCATATTTGGCAGTCGTGAAGTAGGCACGTGGCGAATTAATTATGGAAAAATATTCGATAAACCAACGTGTATTAATCGTTAAAACATTTTATCAAAATCAATCATCCATTACTGTGACGATGAGAAAGTTACGTGAAATTTTTGGGAGAAGTAACGTGCCAAGAAAACGCACTATTTATCTTGTAGTGAATGATTTCGAAGAAAGAGGGTCTGTAGGTGATAGGCCCAAGCATGGACCACAACGTACTGCAAGATCGGCTAAAAACATTACGGCTGCTCAAGAAAGTGTTCAAAACCATCCATCAACCTCAATTCGACGTCCTGCTCAGGAGCTTGGTCTTCAAAGAACAACTTTGGCCACAATTTTGCACAAGAATTTGCATTTGTTTCCATTTAAAAATCAATTGACACAAGAGCTTCTTCCACAAGACCATTTACGCCGCTGTATATATGCCAATAGGATGTTACAGCTCGCCCATGACAACCCCGATTTTCATGAAAAAATCATAATAAGTGACGAGGCACATTTTCATTTGAATGGATATGTGAATAAACAGAATAGTCGGTTCTGGGCAATGGAAAACCCACAAATTATTCATCAGTCACCTTTGCATCCATTAAAAGTGACACAGTCTGGTGTGCAATTTGGTCAGGAGGAAACATTGGACCTTAGGGGCCATCCATAAAGTACGTCACACGAATTTCATGATTTTTTGACCCTTCCCTCGTCCTTGTCACAGCTGGTCACATTTGTGAGACCCCCCCCCCCCTCGTGTGATGACACATATTTTGCAATTTTATAATTAGAAATTTATGAAATTAAAACAGCAGTGAATCGACATCAAATCAAACAAAGGTATAAAAATTAACAAAACATAAAAAAATCACTTTAATGAAAGATAAAAACTTAATCCTCTTCAGTGCATACACTTCGAATTCATTCCTTTATATTATTTATAACTGGCATAGTAGTCACATCGTTCTCATTTGGACAGTTAACATCAGAAACATTTATTGTGTCAACATCTTCTTCATCTAACCATAAAGCTTCATTGTCCTCATTCAAACAAAGAATTTCCCTGGCACGTCTAGCAGCAATGCTTTGAAGCCGAATTTTCGCGATGGGCAATACTTCTTCGTGCGTTTTATGTAATTTCTTGTGTAGGTTAGTGGCCTTGTATGATGCAAAATATAGACCACAGATGCCACATGATCGCTTAAATAAGTATGCCTCGACACTGGGGCAATAGGTTTCATACGGAACTTGCTTCAAATATGATGAAGCTCGGAGATCCAAAGATAGCTGAAGTAACAGTGGAGCGAATTTTCTTTCACAGTCATCTTTTTCTATGGTAAAATACCCGTTACACGTTTATTGTACTTGTACTACACAATGGTGTACTTACATTGTCGATAATATTCTTAAAGTCGGTAACTTATTTTTCTTCGAACTATAAAGGTAATAAGTTTCAAATAATCGAGTTGTAAAAGTTGTTAAATAAAACATTGCTATGTTCGAGATACAGAAGTTCAATTTAATTTTTCCTCTGATTATTTTGACTAGAGGGTTGAGATTTAGTGCAACGGAGGTTTTGGGGCTTGAATGGCCTTCCATTCAACATTCAACACATTCTTTCGAGTTTCCGAGGTTTTCGACTTAAAGATGTTCTAATGTACTTAGATATAAAATATTATATTTTGAAAAAATGTGATGTCACAAAATTTGGGACCCCTCCCCACCCCTTGTCACACTTCGTCGACCCCCTCCCTCCCCTAAACGTGTGACGTAATTTATGGATGGCCCCTTACTTTGAAAATGAAAAGGCGTAACGGTAACTGTGAATGGAGTGCGATATCGTGATATGATTGAAAACTTTTTAACGCCACAACTGCATGCTTTGGACTTGATTAACATGTGGTATCAACAAGACGGTGCCATATCGCATACAGCTAGGATTACAACGGAATTACTGCGAGTCCTCTTTCCACAAAAAGTTATTTCAAGAAATGGTCATGTTGATTGGTTTTCACAGTCGCCTGATTTGACTACCCCGGACTTCTTTTTGAGGGGATATCTGAAAAGCAAGGTTTATGCAAACAAACCAGAAACGCTTGAGCAACTCAAACAAAATATTCGTGATGAAATTAATGAAATACCGCGTGAAATGTAATGAAAAATGTGCTCAAAAGAGCTCGCATTTGTGAGGCTAACAGAGGCGGACATTTATCTGATATTGTATTCGATACATAATTGCCGACATTAAATAAAACATTTATCAATATAAGATCCATTCTCTTTCATTTAATCAAAAATTATAAACAAACAAAGTATTATGCCTTCCCGGCAGACACCCTGTACAATATGTATTAAAAATCTCGTCGAATCCGAAAAGCGTATATAGGTACCCCAATGACATTACCAAAAAAATATCATTTTTTTTTAAATTTAGCAAATTTTTAAAATATGTTAACACCGTCACCAGATCCAGAGACCACTGTAGCCATAGACAAATAACATAAACAGAATATAATCTCGACACCTAATAACACCTTCACGGATCCGACGGGTTTTTTAATACACATTGTATATTTCAAATTTTTGGTATAATTTTCCGAAAATATCTTCTACTACTTTGCGTGCATGCGACAGGCGACTGTTAAATTATTTTTAACCTTGAGAAAGGTCATGAGAACAAGGGCAGGGTCACATTACGCGTTTTTGTAATAGAAAAGCCTCATCCCCCACAACAACATGTGGAAGTATTATGTTTGCTACGATCAATGTTTTGTCATTTGAGATATTTAAGGTGCTGTTTGAAATTCGTTTTCCAAGTTTTGAAGAATCCCTATTTCTGCCATAAGTGCCAAAGTCAACAGTTCCCATCTGTATATATCACATCTATCTATTTATACATCTGCATTTATCATCAACTATGGCTAAAAAACTATCAAATGTTTTTTTTATAATTAATGTAGTTTTTGGGTGAAGCTATTATATTTACATGCTTGTCATCTATGGCATTAATGGAGTTAGGAAAATTCTACCTTTTATTAAACCCTTTAGAGATTTTTTGCCAATCTTCAGTAGTAGGTGTGGGAATAAAAATACCCAACATTTTATCATTTATAGCTTTGCACACCTCCTTTATTATTGAGGAGCTCATTGTTTTTTCACTTATTTTAAAGCTTGAAGATAAGGTCCTGATTGCAACATCGCTTACCATGTATCTGAATTCTGAAATAAAAATATTTTTAGGTCATATTACAATTTTATAATGATTATTTAATTTTCAGTCACAACTTGCAAGAAAACTTGGTCCAATTTGAGGGAAGCTCATCGAAGGGCCATTAAAAGAAAAAATAGCAAAAGTGGTCAAGCTGCCATACCTGATAAAAAATGGCAATTTGAAAATGAAATGGACTTTTTGTTGCCCCATTTCAAAGAAAGAGCAACTGTAAATTCACAATCTAGAGATAGTGATCAGGAAAGTGTTGGCAATGAAGATTCTCAATTGTCTCCTCTGGATCGCCAATCAGATACCTCCGGACATCAAGAAAATTGTATCATTTATGATCGTCCACCATCTGAGGCTTCTACAAGCTCAAGAAAGTTCTCAAATTTTCCGAAAAGGTCAAAGAAATTCAAGGAAGATAGACTCTCTGCATCGTCTTTGTTAATGAAATATATACTACACGAAAAACAAAATACTAAAGAGGAAGATGATATTGACAAATTTTTTTCGGGTATAGCTTCAACAGTTAAAAAGTTTAGTGATTATAATAAAGCAATGATCAAATCTCGAATTTTTAATATTGTTTCACAAATGGAATTGCAAGAACTTGAAAACCAAAGTAATTATGGCGGTAATAATAATTATTCATCTGTAAGTCCTGGATTCCCTAACACAAGCAACTATGAGCCACAAAATAATGCTGGGCAACAAAATGTTAAGCTAGAATTTGAATCTGCGCAACAAAATAACTTCGGTACTGAGAAAGATTTATCAGAATTTACTTAGAATGTACTCCTACTCCTATTTTTAGGTACTAAGTACATAATACTGTTTTACTGTAGTATAATGATTGGTTTGAATGAATCATCTCAAAGTTACATTATTAAAGATTCGCCGCAAGGTTTAAAAAATAATGTTGTGAAGTATATGGGAGACACAAATCTGAATTTATTAAAATTTTATTAGTATGTTAATAGTGTAAACTCTTTATAACGAAACTCAAAAGACTGAGCATTTTCTGTCGTTATAGAGAGTTATCGTTATATGTAGTGGAGTTTCAATATGTGGGTTTTAACGCAAACCAACCAAGTTGGGCTTACTTCAACGTTATAGGGAGTTTATCGTTATAAAGGATAACGTTATAAAGAGTTTACACTGTATTTTAATTTTGTACTGTTTGTATAATGACTGGATTTTTAAAGTGATTTTGGTAACGCATGCTTTATTTATTTTGACATTACATTTTTTTTCTTTACGTATTCAACTTTATACTTTCTACATTTGCTTTTTAATTATCACTACTAACTCCAACATTGATTTATGAAATAAACTATAAAAAACTATTATATTCAGTAAGGTCACAAATGAAGCATGCGGTAGTAGCGTTAAAACGCAAGTGCTTTATAAAATGTTTTTACTTTGTAGATTTTAATGAAATGTGGTGTATAGGCAACTGGTCAACCATTTTTCATGAATAAATAAATGAATTCGAGTTTTTCTTTATTATCCTGTTATTTCTAGCTGTACTAAAAATACACCAGTTTTCATTTTTGAAGTGAAGACTTTAGTACCATTATGATTTTGTAATGCGGTGAATCGGAAAAGCAACACAAAAAGAAAGAAATACAAACATCTATACGATTCAGTCTGCGAGGGAACAACCAAATAAAGCAAGACCTGATGAAATTCACCACTATGGTCGTCGTCAAATTGGCCTGGCGGTGTATGGACCAGATTTCTACGCACTGTTGTATATACAGTACGATAATTCGTATCTTGTAGATTTAGGATTTTAAAGAACATTTTTAAGTCACATAGAGAAGGCATAACGACATTATAGTACAGTGTTTCCTGTTACCTCGATCTTCTGACTATACGTGTGTGGGCGTTTTTCTATTACGAAGCCTTGGGAAAAGACGTCATAGCCAGCTTTATGTATTGTTTACGTGTATCGTTTATTTATTACTCCTACGTGTGAACCATTCCCTTTTTAAAAAATAATAGTGTTGCGAAATATTTATAAAAATAGTATGTACCATTCTCGAAATGTCTAGAATATACTACAAACATGTAGTATGTATTTTTAGGTAAGGTAGGTAGGCATCGCCGATCGCACACATTCAAAGCTTATCAACTTGATTTCGTAAGTAAACTTACGTTATCAAAAATAACACACTTCCTCTTCTTTTAGTGTTTAGATGGTAAGTTATGCTAAAGAGTAATCAATGCTACTCTAGTAATTTCGCTCATTTTATTTGGTTATACAGGGTATTAGTAGACCGCTCCTGAAAATGAAGACAGACGATAGTACTAATGACACCTTTGATGGTGGGATGGAAAAAAATTGATCCTGATAAAAAAAAAACATATTATTTAAACTTTTTATTAGCATTATTTACGCTCCATCGTGTTAGTACAGCTAAATGAAACGATAATTTCATAAAAAATACATTACTTTACTTAAAAAAAAAAACCAGCAATGAAACACAAAATCAAAAACAGCTGATGCTCGGATCAACGAACGCCCGGGCGCAGCGTCAATCTTGCGCTGCACGCAACTAACAATCAAATAAATACTTATTTACAACATTTGTCTACATAACTAACTTATCTACTTTGCCACTGTGCTAGTCTTTACCTAGCCACTTTCTTTCGAATTCACCGGTTGAATAAGCTAAGTACTTGAATGAAATTTTAAAAAGGATAGATTCATGATTTTTAATCCGTCGTGTAATTATGTTTATTACTCTGATGTATTCAGTTATGTACGATCTACTCAGATCAGTTCAAAAATAAGTTATAAAAAAAAAATTTGGTATGAAACAGCTTACCGATCTAAATCCTCCGTGGCCTTATGAGATGCGGCTCAAATTGTGCCCCATTCATTTCGAGGCAGATTTGAGCTCGGCGTTGCGTCTCCTTATGCAGTCGGGGCATCATCGTGGGGTCTTCGACACAGTCCGCACGTAGTTTGTCGAAAACATTCACGATCCTTTGGCGCATTTCGTTAGCACTATCACACTCACGATTAAAAACCCTTTCTTTCACATACCCCCACAGAAAGAAGTCTAACGGGGTCAGATCGGGTGACCGAGGTGGCCAAGCGTGTGGTCCTAGTCTGCCCATCCAGCGATCATCAAACAGCTCGGTGAGGCGCTCACGGACGAACCTTGCCACATGTGGAGGTGCACCATCATGCTGAAACCATGTGCGGCGATATTCAGTCAATGATAGGTCGTCTAAAATGTCCACTATTTGTTCATTTATAATGTTTAAATATCGCTGTCCGTCAAGTCGCTGTGGCAGAAATACTGGCCCTAGTATGCGATCCTTAAATAAACCTGCCTGTGGACGCGTCAACTAAGCAATATAGAGGGTCGCTAATCCACGAGCGGGGAGAGTTAGGAATATGTAAGAAAGAGTTACCTTGAAACTGGATAAGTAAGAAACAGCTGCACCGCTTATTCCACGATCACCTTTATGTGGTATTCTGCAGCTTCAGCCTGGCAGCGCTTCTTCTCGGCCAATTCCTCAGATTTGCGGCTTCGATAGTAGTGGACCAGCTGGATGTCGTGCAGCGTGCACAAGCAACTCCAACAAGCGGGATTAATATATAATTTAGATATATTGACTCGCGGCGGCGGTGGTCAATCATAGACTGCGTAGTGTGCGGTGCAGCGAAAAATAATAAAAAGAAAAACTAATAATGAAAGTACCCCACATAAATAATTGACTTAAATGCTATTGATAAAACATTAGGCGCTAACATTGCCCCCGGCTTTAAAACCATTGGTTTTAAAATAATACAATAAGGGAGCGGGGGCTTTGAAAAGTTTATTGTGAAGGAAGCGGGCAAAGACGAACCACAGGTCGCTTAAAAACGCCTGTAGCTGTTTTAACAGAAGCTACTCTAATAACTCCATCGCTGCCGGGATAAGTAGCGATGACGATGCCCAAAGGCCAATGAAGTGGAGGTATATTGTCGGTCACTATGACGACGACTGTGCCTACTGACACTGGATTAGATGGAGTATTCCACTTCCCTCGACACTGTAAAAGGTGAAGGTATTCCTGTTTCCATCGTCTTGCGAAAGACTGTACTATTTGATCAAGAAGCGCGTAACGACGTAGTAAGTTAGGCTTCTCATCGACAACTTCATACGCGGGTAAGTATTTTAGCGGAGTTGACATCAAGAAATGAGATGGCGTCAACGCGGTAAGCTCAGAAGGATCCTGACTTAAAAGCGTAAGTGGACGAGAATTAATCACTGTCTCAATCTGAGTCAAAACAGTGAGTAGTTCCTCGTATGTAAGTAACTGCGTGCCAATCACTCGATACAAATGCGTCTTAAATGCTTTCACATAAATCTCATAATTTCCACCAAAGTGTGGACTGCGTGGAGGGTTGAATTTCCAACTTATGCGGTTAGAAGCGAGTTCGTTTCCGAATGAAGCATTAAACTCCTCAGAATTTAACATATCATAAATTGCGTTTTTAGCTCCAACGAATGTTTTAGCGTTATCCGAATATAACACAGATACAGCACCACGTCGAGACAAGAAACGTTTGAATGCGGATAAGAAGGTGTTAGTGCTTAAGTCTGTTGTGAGCTCTACGTGAACTGCGCGGGTCGTCATGCATACAAAGATGCATAAATATGATTTTATGGACCTAACTCCACGTTTTCTGTAAGGTATAATATTGATTGGACCCGCAAAGTCAACAGATGTGTGTACGAAAGCTTTTACATCACTCACACGGCAAGCGGGTAAATGAGACATAAATGGAAAGGTCTGTTTAGGTTTAGCCCTAAAACACAAATTGCATTTAAATACTACGGAGCGGGTTAGAGTTCTACATGATATAACCCAATATCTTTGACGTAAAATTGACATTAATGCGACTGGTCCTGTATGACAGTTCGTGCGGTGATAGTAAGTAACGATTAATTCCACGATACGATCCGTTCGCGGTAATAAAATAGGATGTTGTTGATCATATGACAAGTCAGCATTAGAGAGACGACCACCGACTCGAATGAGGCCGTTGTCATCTAGGAAAGGAGCCAACCGTTGGATGGCGTTAGAGCAGCGTTTGTTTGATTTTAAATTTAGAATAATGTCATTAAAATAACGACCTTGTAAATATTTTAAAATGTATAATTCAGCGTAATTCATTTCACTGGCGGTAAAAATATTTGAGCGCGGTAGTATTTTTAAGAAACGTAAAATATACACGACTGTGTGTAAAAGCACAGGCCATATTGAAACGCGTTGGGATAATTCAAGAAGCGGATGAGATGTCGCTTCGCACGTGGTAACAGCAGGGAGCGAAATAACCTTTTCTTCCGGTAAATCAAGCTTAGCGTCAGGCGCAATAGTGGTGATCGGCCAATGACACACATCTTGTCTAAGCCAAGACGGACCAGTATACCACTCTTTGTTTGATAACATGTTAGCGGGAGAAAGACCACGCGATAAACAGTCGCTCGCGTTCTGAACACCTGGAACGTGATAAAAATGTTCAGATGCAATAGCGGACGTGATCTTAGTAATGCGTGTGGCTACAAACGTTTTGAACTTGTAAGGTTCTGAGTGTATCCAATGCAGGGTGACCATGGAGTCAGTAAAACAGAAAATGTCATTAATTTTGTGGCGTTTGCCGTAAGTATCGGCCACACGGCGGACTAGTTTGGCCATCAAAAGAACGGCACACAACTCTAGTCTGGCTATAGATACTGTCTTTAGCGGAGCAACTTTTGACTTGGCGCAAACTAACTGGGTTAATGCGGGTGCTAGAGAAGAGGGTTCGACGCGAATATAAATAACGCATCCGTAAGCTCTTTCGCTGGCATCGGAAAATGCGACTAGCTGAATTTGAGAACCTTCGAAAACGTTTAAATGACGCGGGATTCGTAAATGTTGTAAAGCGGGTAATTCGCGTAAGTAGTTTTGCCAAAGGCTTAAAATATCAAGGGGCGGTTCTTCGTCCCAGTCAAGTTTCAAAACACAAAGTTTTTGTAGAATAAGTTTAGCATACAATATGACTGGTGCAATAAGGCCTAATACGTCATATTGGCGTGCTATAACTGAAAGAATGTTGCGTTTGGTTATTGGGCGGTTATCAAGCGTTACTGTAAACATAAACTCATCAGTGACTGGCGACCACTGTAGTCCGAGTACCTTTAAAGTATGATTTGGATCATCAAAATTTATATTAGAATTATAGCGGTAAGATTCAGGCAGTGAGTCAAGCAACTCAGGCGTGTTGCTCGACCACTTTCCAAGCTCAAAGCCCCCGGCTTTAAAGAGATCGCAGAGGTCACATCTGAGCTGTAGACAATCAGAAATACTGGATATAGAATAACAGATGTCGTCTGTGTATCTGTTATTTTCTACAACAGTAGCTGCAAGAGGATAGCGAGCGCGCTCATCATTGCATAGCTGTCGTATGACGCGCAACGCTAAAAAAGGACTGCTACGCAGACCGAAACATACGCGGTTAAATTGATAGGTGTTTAGAGGACCCGTAGGGTCAGGGCGGTATAAAAATTTCTGAAAAATCCTATCACTCGTTTGAACGAAAATTTGAAGATACATTTGTTTTACATCCGCGGTTAAAGCTATTTTATAAAAACGAAATTCGAGTAAAATTGAAAACAAATCATTTTGAAGATTTTCACCAGTGTGAAGTATTTCATTTAAAGAAATTCCAGAATCCGTTTTTGATCTAGCGTCCATAACCATACGCCACTTAGTAGTGGTCTTATCAAGACGAGTCACTGCGTGGTGCGGGATATAATAACCAGATAAATAATTATCATCGTTTACTATAGATATGTACTCTTTTTCTAAATACTCTGTTATTATGGCGTGATATTCAACCTGTAACTGAGGCTGACAACAAAACTTGCGTTCGAGTGACAAGAAGCGGCGTTTAGCGATTTGATATGAATTACCTAACACAGCGGGATCGCGAGCGAAGGGTAAGCGAACACAATAGCGGCCTGTATCATCTCTCTTAATATTATTTGCAAATATTTCTTCACATTCGCGAGCGGCAACATTTAAAGTTGGTTTATATGAAACTTCTTCAAGTTGCCAAAATTTCTGTAAAATTTGTTCTAACGGTGGTTCATGATCTACAACCGAACATAAAGAGAGAGAACTCTGATTGTAATCATTATTGACAGAGGCGTTACCTATTATTATGTAGCCAAATATAGTTTCAAAACCAGTTGGCGTTCCTGGCGGGCCTTTTATGTGGTTAGAAAGTAAAATTTCAGAAAATAGCGGTGCACCAATGAGAATATCAATTTCTCCAGGTTTATTAAAATCGGCATCAGCAAGCGGGACATTATTTAAGTGCGGTAAAGAAAAAGAATCGATATTTACCACGGGCAATTTATCGGTAATGCGGTTAATAATATAAGTGTTGAGCGGTAACGAAACGTTTTTATCTAATCGGGAATATAAAACTAAAGATGTTTCTCCCTTGATAGGATTAGGTGCGGAACCTATGCCCTTAACAACGGCGCGAGTCATTTTATTAAAATTTAAATTAAGTTTATTACATAATTGCAAAGTAATAAAATTGTTTTGTGAACCCGGGTCTATAAGGGCGCGAACGGATTGCATACGACCATTCAAATCTTTAGAGTAGACTTGGACCGTGCCTAATAAACAAGTCGTATTGTTATACGAACTCGAGCGAACGTTGCACAACGAAACATGTTGTGTTAAAGCGGACTGCGGAGCGTTAGTACTAGAATAGTGAGGTGAGTCGAGACTAGGCGTCTGCGATGGTTGCGCGCAGAAGCGAGCGGGTGATATTGGAGGTGGCCGAGAAGCGAACATCGAGCCATCCAATGGTGGCGGCTGCGCGGGCGCAATTGTACCACGCGCTGTTTGTTTACGACATAATAGCGAATGATGTTTGTAATTGCAATATCTACAATTATAAGTTGATTTACAGGCGGAACTTTTATGAGAAACACTTAAACAATTTGTACAACCATTATGCTGTTTAATGAAGTTATATTTATCTTCGATAGATAAATTATAAAAATCTGTGCATTTGAACAAGTGATAATGATTAGTTCGTTTACACAATGAGCATGCCTTCAAACTCGACGCGGTTAGAAATACGTGAGTAGGCCTAGCGCTAGCGGTAGCAGTGTGCTTGAGCGCGCGTTCAGTGCGGCAACGCTGTGTAGTAGTTGAAGTGGGAACGGTACGTTCTAGGATTTTTGCCTGATCACGTAAAAATGAAACTAAGTCATCGTACATAGGTAACGATGTACTGCGATTTGACATTTCAAACGCTCTTGCAGTTTCTGTATCGATTTTATTTAAAGCTAAATAAAGAAACATAAAATCAGATAAGTTTTGAATATTGAGCGATTTGAGACTTGACACTGCGGTACAGAAATTTTCCAAAAATAAATCTAAGTTTTTGGATGTTGCGGCATTAAATGACTTAAATTCAAACATTTGATCCAAGTAAACGTTGGCTAAGCTGCGTTTGTCATTAAATTTATTAACAAGCGTTCTCCAAATTAGTTGATAATTTTCACCATTTGGTGTTATACCTGAACATACTGATAGTGCCCTACCTGACAGCTTCCCTATGAGATATTGAATGCGTTCATTATCCGTAATATCTGGATTATCATGAATCGTGCGTTTAAAAGATTCGTAAAATAAGGACCACTTTAAAGGGTCACCACTAAATCCGACTAAGTCCAATTCAGGCAAACGTATTGACCTTGTTGACGTTCCACATCTTGTTTCAGGTACAATATGTTTCTTATCAGCTATTAATTGTTGAGCTACATGTTTGCTGCGGCAATACAAATCTTCAAAAGCCGAAAAGCTTTGATAATTAACTGAGGCAGTAGGATTTAATATTAATTGCGTTTCATTAACTGTGTCAATAATTTTATTATATTCGGAGCGTAAACCATCTAAAGAGGCGATATTGTAAAGGAACATTTGTTGCGAGATTTCATCTTTGAAAGCATTTAAGGCGTGATCGTAAATAGTTTGCATACGAGCGAAAATGGCATCTCGTTTACCAATTAACTGTTTCAATTTAATCTCATTAAGATTAAATGAACTTTCAAAGTCATCATCCATGTCACCTTTTGACGACATGATTACTAAAAATGTTACAAGTTTTGTACTATTTCAATGTTACGAAATTCTCACTAGTGACTGCAACATACAATGCAACTGGCTCATAAAAACATGAACGCACGGAACGATTGAGTGATGCGTGGCGTAGTTAGCGGGAATACCTTCACAAGAGATTAAAAATAAATAAAATGTTTTGTATGAATTATTTTGCTTTTAGGAAGTGAAATATCCGAAATAATTGCACTATAGACACTTAAATACAAATATCAAATACTTAATATGTGAATAAGTATTATGAAAGCAAGTAAAATAGGATTTTAATACTCCATTATGGGTGATGTAACAAAGATGTATGTGGGAAAATAATACTAACGTTGAACTTGCGGGGTAGTATAGGTAGTTTTTTAATACTACATGAATGCGGAAAATACTATAAATTATTAAGAAAGCGGGGAAAATGAGGAGAAATGCGGTATAGGGCTCGAAAGCCAGAAAGAATGTGCGGTTAGAAAGATTTAGAAAGAACCATCCGGTTCGAAGGCCAAAAAAAAATGTGGACGCGTCAACTAAGCAATATAGAGGGTCGCTAATCCACGAGCGGGGAGAGTTAGGAATATGTAAGAAAGAGTTACCTTGAAACTGGATAAGTAAGAAACAGCTGCACCGCTTATTCCACGATCACCTTTATGTGGTATTCTGCAGCTTCAGCCTGGCAGCGCTTCTTCTCGGCCAATTCCTCAGATTTGCGGCTTCGATAGTAGTGGACCAGCTGGATGTCGTGCAGCGTGCACAAGCAACTCCAACAAGCGGGATTAATATATAATTTAGATATATTGACTCGCGGCGGCGGTGGTCAATCATAGACTGCGTAGTGTGCGGTGCAGCGAAAAATAATAAAAAGAAAAAACTAATAATGAAAGTACCCCACATAAATAATTGACTTAAATGCTATTGATAAAACATTAGGCGCTAACACTGCCCATATATTAACCGACCATCGGGTTTGGTGCCCGGTTTGTAGAACTGCGTTCGGGTTCACCTCGGAATACACGTGTGTATTTCTTCGGTTCCACAACCCGTTTCTGGTAAATGTTGACTCGCCCGTCCAGATGACGTGTTCAATGAAATCAGGGACACGTTGTTGCTGGTATAATAACCAACGGCAGAAACCTCGCCGGCGGTCGTGATCGCCGGGTACCAAAGCTTGCACTTTGTGCACTTTGTATGGCCGCATTCGGTTACGCTTTAACACCTTATGAACTGTCCAGTACGACACACTTGTTCCATTCCGACACCTTAACAATTTAGCAATACTTCGTGTACCTAAGTTCGGATACCGGCGAACGACATCTAAAATGCGCTCCTCGGCCTGAACTGCCACTTGACTTCCACCTCCTGTCGCTACTGGAGCAATGGGTCGATTTTCCAACACTCGCTGAAATGCTGCTGTTATCAGACGAGAGTCAGCCGGATGTCGAGCTGTCGGGAATCTCTCTCGGTAAATTCGCAATGCACGCGAAGCATTCCCGCGAGCTTCTCCAAGGCACATTAACATGTTATCGTATTCACGAGCACTATAAACGTACGCGTTAGGCATTATTAAAACAGAACAATAATAAAAACAACACAAACTTAACAAGATACACAAAATGTAAGATTAAAATATTAACAAGAATTTAAATATCAATACGATTGAACGAATATCTGTCGCTCATGCGCGCATGAAAGTCTACATGAAACTGTCTCAAAAACTAAAAATACTAAATTTGATAATCAATCCCGCCAAAACAAACCGCTCTTTTGGCGGTGAGCCGCGGCCGCCGTTGACGGCACTTTGTACATTTCCACAGATCGATAAAGCGTTAGACATTCCCAACTTTTATTTTATAAGCTTAGCTGTTATTTATAAAAACTATTTAATCTTTTTATCTTTGATTTTATACAAGAAAATAAAAATGAAATGGTACAGAATAATTTAATAGTTGAAATTAATTGCAATTACGATAGTCAATTAATCTATCAGAATGAATTTAAAATAGAATTCTTATACTTTATGTTAACACACTTCCGTTTTTAGTCCGGCCAATACTTTAATTTGAAAACAGGTAGGTACTTACAAAAATTACTTGCAAGTTTTATCGTGAACGCCGGCGCCGCCTCTAATTCTTTTATGGTGCTTGCAAATTTAGTACCTACACCAGCAGGCCGCGGCCGCGGCCGCGTGCCAGTGCTGTGTTGGCGCGCTGGCACGGGGAGGGCGCGGTGACGCGGTGTCACCGCCGATGTGTGTGTAAAATGAACGACTAAAATGAGCGAAAGTACGAAAAACCTAAAGTGTAGTGCTGTAATAATTCATAATGCATTGTTTTGTACAGAGTTAGATAGAAAAAATGAGGAAAATTTTACGGTGTGTATTTCTGAATCTTACAAAACAAAACACAGTAGTGACAATAATTAATTTAGTATGTGCAGATTCTACGTCACAAGGTTCCTTTAGAATTGACATTCCAACTTCGTCATTGCGTACTTTGGAGGAGAATCGAACCCGGCACTTAGCTATCTCAACGCCTGGCCCAAATCAGTACTGAACTGATCTGATACATAACTGAATACATCAGAATACTACTAAACATAGACGATGGATTAAAAATCTTGACTCTACCCTTGCTAAAATTTAATTGAAGTATTTTTTTAATTAGTGGGATATCGAACCCGGTACTTTGATCGGATTGAAAGCTGCTAGGTAGAGACTAGCATAGTGGCAAAGTAGGTATTTAGACAAATGTTGTAAATAAGTACTTGTGCGATCGCCAGCTGCCGGCCGTAATTTTCGATAGATGTGACGTACCTACCTGTTTTCAAATTAAAGTATTGGCCGGACTAAAAACAGAAAGTCTGTTAACATAAAGTACAAGAATTCTATTTTAAATTCATTCTGATAGATTAATTAATTGTCGATCATAATTGCAAATAGTTTCTTCAACTATTACATTATTCTGTACCATTCCATTTTTAATTTCTTGTACAAAATTGTAATTTTTTTAATTGTGTACGTGATAATCCAATTAGGTTAATTTAATATTCTAATATCATTTTTGTAGTAGCGAGCTTCTTGTTACGTCAGGGTACAATTGATTGTATAAATGTATAAAAAAAAATTGAATTATAACTTCTAAATTCCATATGAAGACTAGTCAGTAGGGATAACTGAACTTATGAAATAATAGTCGTGAATGTAGGTATAACGGTTTATCGATCTGCGGAAAAGATCAAAGTGCCGCTTTCGACGCTAACGAGGGACTACTGCAAGGAGGCGGCCCGCGGCGCTTTATTTCTTTTGGCGGGGTTGATTATTAAGTTTAGTATTTTTAGTTCTTGAGACAGTTACACTTTGACTTTCATTTCATGTGTGCGTGCGTGGGTGACAGATATTCGTTCAATCGTATTGTTAACTAAGTTCTTGTCATTATTTTATTGTTACGTTTTTTGTTTCTTTTCCTAACGCATACGTTTATAGTGTTCGTGAATACGGTAGCATGTTAATGAATAATGTGCCTTGGAGAAGCTCGCGGGAATGCTTCGCGTGCATTACAAATTTACCGAGAGAGATTCCCGACAGCTGGACATCCGACTGACTCTCGCCTGATAACAGCAGCTATTCAGCGAGTGTTGGAAAATCGGCCCACTGCCCCAGTAGCGACAGGAGGTGGAAGTCAAGTGGCTATTCAGTTCGAGGAGAGCATTTTTGATGTCGTTCGCTGAAATCCGAACTTAGTTAAACGAGGTATTGCTAAATTGTTAAGGATTCGAGATGTAACAAGTGTGTTATACTGGACAGTTTCCAAGGTGTTAAAGCGTAAACGAATGTGCCCATAAAAAGTGCACAAAGTGCAAGCTTGGTATCCGGTGAGAACGATCACTGGCGAGTTTTTTACCATTGGATAAGACCCGCAACAACGTGTGCCTGGTTTCATTGAACACGTGATCTGGACGGACGAGTAGACATTTACAGGAAACGGGCTGTAGAACCGAAGAAATACACACGTTTATTCCGAGGTGAACCCGCACGCTGTTCTACAAACCAGGCACCAAACCCGATGGTTGGTTAACGTATGGGCAGGTTTATTTAAGGATCGCATACTAGAACCAATGATTCTGCCACAGCAACTTGACGGACAGCGATATTTAAACCTCATAAATGAACAGTCGGAGGACATTTTAGACGATTTATCATTAGCTGAATATTGCCGAAAATGGTTTCAGCATAATGGTGCACCCCCACATCCTCAGATTCGTCCGTGAGCGCCTCACTGAGCTATTTGATGATCGCTGGATCGGCAGACTAGGACCATACTCTTGGCCACCTCTGTCACCCGATCTGACCCCGTTAGTCTTCTTTCTGTAGGGGTATGTGAGAGAATGTGCTTTTAATCGTAAGTGTGTTAGTGCCAACGAAATGCACCAAAGGACCGTGGATGTTTTCGACAAACTACGTGCGGACTGGGTCGAGGACTCCACGATGATGCCTGCATGAGGATACGCAACGCCGAGCCCAAATCTGCCTCGAAATGAATGAGGCACAATTTGAGGCGCATCTCATAAGACCACGGAAGCTTTAGATCGGTAAGCTGTTTCATACCTACATTTTTTATAAATAACTTAGTACTTAACTTGATATGAATAGGTACATAACTGAATACATCAGAATAATAAACATTCTTACACGATGGATTAAAAAACATGGCTCAATGCTTGTTAAAATTTTAATTAAGTATTTTTTTCATTCGCGGGGAATCGAACCCGTTACTTTTTCAATTCAACCGGAGAATTCGAATGAAAGTGGCCAGGTAGACACTAGCACAGTGGCAAAGTAGATAAGTTAGGTATTTAGACAATATTGTAAATAAGTATTTGTGCGATTGCCAGCTGCGGGCCGCGCGAGAATGGCACCGCGCCACGCTCGCGCTAGACTGGCGCCAAGCGCCGCGCTTGCGCGTTATTTGACCCGAGCAATCAGCTGTATTTAATTTGGTGTTCATTGCTGGTTTTTTTTTTAGTAAAGTATTGTATTTTTTTGTAAAATTCTCATTTCATTAAGTTATACTAACATGATGGAGCGTAAATAATGCTAATAAAAAGTTTAAATAATATGATTTTTTTTTAATCAGGATCATTTTTTTTTCCATCCCATCATCAAAGGTGTCATTAGTACTATCGTCTGTCTTCATTTTCGGGAGCGGTCTACTAATATCCTGTATAAGCGAGCCGTTTTCCAAGTCATGACATTTCTGTTTTTAACAACCAGGCGATAAAAGGAAGAAATTTGTAAGAGAATTGTGATCAAAGAGTGGTTCTGTAGCAATGACGGCTCAGTGATAGCGTGTAGGGACGTCGATCGACCTGAGTTCGAACCCCTGCAATGAGTCAGAGCTTTCGGTAAAGAAAAAAACTTGTTGAAACCATAGCATGCTGGTGAGGCATTCTGCAATGCCCTTGATTATCGTGATAATTTATTTTAGATACGTGCCAAGTATTTACGGTGTAAAAAAATATGATCAAACTCTGTGTAGTGGTTTTTGCGTGAAGCGCGCACAGTGACAAACCTTTATATAGGTGTGATCGAAGGCATGACAATAAGTAGATTAGTCAATTTATCTGAGTTATAAGTGACTTGGTCCAAATAAAACCAATCTTCTCAATGAGGGTCACAAGCGATGATCTGAGGGGCACTATGTGGTGTAAAAGTCTGTACTAACGATGTCACATACATCTACACCAGTTTCGATTATACGTTATATATTACGTACAATTTCCTATACATACTTAGATGATCAATAATAAATATAATTTATTTTAGGATATACTGCACGCAATAATAGGTACTACACCGCCCTTTACTCCATATAAAATTATGGGCTTATTAAAAGAAGCTTGGGTCCAAATTACACCGAAGAACTGGAAAAATTTTGTGGAAAAAATCAAACAAATCACAAATGGAGACTGGAAACATGATTTTCGTTTTGATAATTTACGGGAGAGCGAGTTTATTACAATAAATCATCAAATTGTTCAAACGAGTCTGAAATTGAGGACTATGATGACAATTTAGTATGCCCTTCAATATTATCTAATTCAGATTAAATAAGTAGGCACTGATTATATATTTACATAAAATATGTTTTATTTGAATATATTATGTACCTACGGTAATTATATTAACATTACATTACAATTAATTAAATAATAAAATAAAATAATAATAGTTAAATAAATAAACATTACTACTAATAATAATAGAGTAATTTACTATAATACAATAATTTGTATCGTTTTTTTTATTATTTATATTAAATAGATATAGTCTTTACACTAGCACATCCCTAGTGCAGTCATAGTGACAGCTGTCATACGTGTACACTCTGTATGACAGTACGATCAGAGCTAAATTTTACAAAGTACTTAGCTACTCATCAGTTCGTTGACACGCGATGTCGACTAACCGTTGAGCAACGGGCGTGAATTTGCCAGCCACGCGAAATTATCTTGTCGTTATAACACATAGCAGAAAAAAAACGACGTTAGAAAATATAGATAAGCTACCTATTATTTATTTTACTACGGTCTGCTATCAGCGCTAATCTGCATTTTGGCAGTTTTTGTAATTATTGTTGCAGATCGAGTTTTTTTATAACGCCATCCATTGTGTGATGTATTTGTAGTGAATTAACGATACCAACCAACTTTATTGTAGTAAATTAACGGTGAAAGTCAAATCTTTTTTGTTGCAATATTTTAACAATGTTTCTAACTACATAACTAGCAGAAATCTATACTATATTATTTTTATATTATATAATAAAGAAGAATAGTTTTTTTGTTGTTTGTTTAATTAAACACGCTAATCTCTGGAACTGGGTATCAGTCAGATTCAAAAATTTGTTTTTGTATACGATAGCCTGATAAGCTATACAGAAACAAGCTACACCTCCGAGCTAGCCTTAAAAATATTGATTTTTGTTATGTAAGTCGGAAGATAAAATGCTCCGCAACTGCTATAACCACTGGCGATAAATAAGTGATACGTAAATACAATGTTCTATAAACATATTAGTCCTTATTACCTACATCTAAAACATGTACATACCATATGGCTATGTCTTAATATGTCACAGTGTGCACAGCTAGTATTACAAAAAGCAGATAAAAAAAATCGCAGAAAAATTATGATTTCTGATCACGAAATCACATCTCGTTGTCCGGTGTATAAAGATTTAGTAGGTGATTTTGGCGTGGTATTATTTGGGTTTGTTATGATTTTAGGTGATAAATACCCGTAAAAAATGACTCGGACTGGATGAGTGTGAGGCTATTTTGTTATATTTGACCACAACGAAAGAAAACTAACTGCAATTATTGCAAAAAGTCTCTTTCGTAGGTACTTACAAATAAACATACAAATCGTACAAATAACATAAATAATACCCAATTTAAAAAAACATTTGTTGGTGTTCAAAGGAATGTGGAGACTGTAGAGTTAATCTCTCGATCTATTAGAACGATCTATAAGTACAACGAATCAAACGATATCGTATTATCACTGTTATAATACTTTTAGTACATAGCGTTTTGCTTCAATACGGAACACGGGCTGCGAGTTATAACACAATAACACTCACCGATGTAAACTGTAAAAAGGTTTAAAATATGATTATATTAGCGAAAAAAAAAATCTCCGTTTTAAATATAGCATACCGTTGTAACCACAGATTTAAATAGACGTCGAGCAAGGAGGCGGTGTTGGTCGGTTGCCGGGAGATTAAGTGAGTGACGACCTTTGTTCTCTACATGTGTTTTAAAACATCAATACAACGTGTTTTTTTTTTCCCCCCCATCCAACTGACACTATTATCGAACTTTGTAGCGAACGCAGAGGCACTAAACCGAAATGGCAACAAGTGAAAGAATGCAGAATAATTTCTGAAATAAAAGTAGCCTAAGCTACTTCCTATAATATCAGCTATCTAACAGTGAAAGTCCCGTCAAAATCGATCCAACCGTTTCGGAGATTACCCGGAACAAACAGACATACAGTCAAAAATTTTAAAAATTGTGTTTTGTTACAGGTGTCGTACCTATATATTTTCATATGCATTTAGTAAAAAGCTGATATTATGACATTACAAACAGACACTTCAATTTTATTAATTGTATAGAAGACGTTTCATAAACTAAAATAGATAGACTATAAAAATGTAATTTTAGTTATTAATTCCATTACGTATCTAAACCTATAGCTTTCTTTCCATGTTATACGATAGGTGGCAATGGATACTAAATGTTGCGAATAATTTTTCAGTAGGTCGATGCTGTTTTACCTCAATACGGGTTGCGAAACCTTCAGTTTGACTTCAGCTTTCATGCTGGAAGGTTGTACAGTTGAGGCGATTTTTCGCTTAAACTTTCGTAAATACGTGACGAGAATTTTCGTGAATCAGTGATTGTGAAACGGACATGTGTTAATGTTTGTAACATTTTTATTATGAAATTACGAATGTGATGTTTTCGAAAATTAGTTTAATTTTCGAAAACACCGGAAAGGCGTTTCCTGGTTTAGGTAAATATTATTTTTAATTATAATTATTTAAAATATTGACACTAGTAATACAATATTAAATGTATAGTTATTGTCTATTTAAGTGTTATTGTATGAATAATTATATAATAGTAAACAATACTTGCGTGAGTTATAAGCAATTATTAGATTAAATTATTAATAATATAATTTTATATTTGAATTGAAAAAAAAAAAAAAAAACAAAACATAATAATATAACTTCGTCAATAAATAAAATTATGCATTATATATAGGTTGTATGGCTTTTCATTTCACATATATAAATATTTTGAGTTATTTTTTTAAACTTTATGTAGTTTTTGTTTTGTTGATACGTTTTCTTTTAATTAAATACACACTTATATTATTTTCTAATTTTATATATAAAAGCTGAAAGATTTAAATGGTCCGCATCAATATATTATGCTATACAATATATACTATAAGCTATACAATTTGAAACCAATAATTGTTTGAATTTTATGTAGTGAAAAATTTACCTAAATACAAATGATATGTATGTGATGTAAAATTAAAATGACGTGTCCACTAGGTCGGCTTAAAAATTAAAAAGAGAAAATCTGTAACTGGGATTAAAATTTACTTTATATCAGAATAAGCAGCTGCTAAATAATAATTTTTTTAATGACAATGAATGACCAGTGGCCAATTAACTACATTTCATTAATATCTACAGGATTAAAACATTTTTCAGTGCATTTTCCTTTTAAGGTCACCACCGCATGCTTCATTTGTGACCTTTACTGAATACAATGGTTTTAATATTTTATTTCATAAATCAATATTGGAGTTAGTAATGATAAAAAAAATCCAACAAAATTTAAAAAAATGGACAGCGTAAATAAACACATAAGAAAAGGAAATGTCAAAAGTAGAAAGTTGAATATGTGAAGAAGAAAAAAAAGTGTAAAGTCAAAATGAATAAAGCATGCCATTACCAAAATCACTTAAATATCCAATCATTATACAAACAATAAAAAAACAAAACATTAAAATAAGTATTATTTTTAGTAAAATGCCACTATGCATCATTTTTAGGTCCATTATGTTTTATTATCGATACATCGTATTAGCTTCCATCCACGTCTACATTGGTATCGATTATTCGATTTCTTACTCTAGGTACTTTTAATTTTAATTTATTTTATTGTTTATATAACTACTTATTGCCAATAAATTACTTGAAAGCTTTACAAACAGTAGGTCGGTGATTTATGTGAACAAAGCTGCCGATAGAAAATTAGAATCTAATAAAGCACATTTCTATGATTGTCACATAGGTGATTATGCTGTTGGTACTGAATCTGGAACAGGCGCTACACAGAATAAATCTGACATGAAAATATTATTTTCGATACAAACTTTGCTAGCCGTTTTTATGTAATAGGTTGAATTATGAAAAATGCCAACGTGTGCGTTTAATTAATTTTGTCTAAGAGTAAGTACCTATTAATACCAAATTTTGAATAGACCCGAAACGAAAAATATAACTTCCCTTTCAAATTTTACCACCCCCCTTCACCCCCTAACGGGTCAAATGTCAAGAGATACGATCTTAAACGACGCCTAAAACATTAAGTAAATAATATCTTCTCCAAACTTCGCATTGCTATCCTTGTCGGACTAGGTGATGATAAGTCAGTCAGACCAACACTATATAGTTTAGCTCCGTGGCTCATCATCATCATCGACATCCAGTGCTGAACATAAGCCTTCCCCAATAATCGTCTTAAAGACTGGTCCCGCGTTGTTTGTATCCACCTTGTGTGGACGAGGGTTCCCGTGGCTCCGTACACCTTTATCATGCAATAATTATTTTCGTCTCATAATTAAATTTTTACTCATATTATTGATCGTTCTATAGCCTATCAATTCAGGAATGACATAAATTTATTTAAAATCAGTCGAGTCGTTTTTGAGTTAAATCCAGATATACAGACAGAAAGGCATTTCTTATATCGTGATTCGTTTTTTTTAATGATTCTATCGAGAAATTTGAAAAAATATTACATGTCAGGAGAGAACTACAGATTTACATAAAATATATAATTGTGCAGAATTTTTATAAACATAATATATTGCATCTTGCTAAAAGCTATGTTCAAATTCCCAATCGCAGTTACTACATTTACTAACATAAAAAGTGTTTTTACGCTTACTGTCGATTGCTAATCAATCAACTCCTTTAATTAACTTACTGAAATCAACTTATCGCTCAATCGGACGTGTGAGAAAACTCACAGTAAAACAAAACGTCGGTCGGCAAATGGAGAAGTTTCCGTTTGTGCTAACCATACTTTCGCTCTTTCACAAATTGAAAATGCTGTATGTGGTCCATAGCTCTATCTAGCTTTTATAATTGAATTGTACATAAAAATACTCTTTGATCTAATTATTTTATGGAGAATGGTACTTAATTTCAACTCTTTAATAGTTGGTACGGACACAGACATTTAAACTTAGTAAAATAATTAAAAATTTGAAATGTAACATTTAAAAAGCAATACAACTTTAAAAAAAATTAAATATTTTTTGAACTTAAGAATATCCTTCCACCATTCATACCAGCAATAGTTCAAAAACATCCGAGAAGAACGAATAAGATACTCGATTCGGTTTAATCACATTTTTTGTTATTTTTTTAAGCTATGTGTATTGTTTAGAATTATTTTAATGGATGTACGGAGAGGAATTTAATTCTTGAACTTATTATTTATCAGGAAACATTACTGAATATTGCTTCATTATTCCAAAATTTTAGATAAATTATTTACAATGAATTTCCGCAGAGTAACTAACGCCTTTGTCAACCAAATATCCAAAAATTTTTTCTTGTCTATGGATAGGATAATGGTTTACCAGCTATATTATTATTTGTAACCTACTTAATAATTTTTATATTTTTCACTATTTAATGTACTTATTACATATCTGCACGAATTACCTTCACTCTGTTTTTACCCGACTGCGAAAAAGGAGGGTAATGTTTTTTGAGCGTATGTAATATTTCTTTGGCACGCTCTGTAACCTAAACGGCTTGATGGATTTTAGTATACGAGGTGTCGTTCTTTCATCGTAATTATGCGAGTGACATAGGCTATATCTTATTATATTAAGTGAGCAATTATTGTCATTTAGATAAGGTTTTACATTCCAAGTTTACCTAGACAGGTGTTTTTCTTTTTTTGTTTATAAGACACCGAGCACAGCTCGATCGCTCAGATATTGTTATTTAGTTACGACTTCTGAGAATCAAATAAAAACCAAAATATGTTATTTTTAAACAAGTGTTTTTGTTGCGGTCGGGTTTTATGTTTCCTTTCTTAAAAAAGTACTTAGTTCATCTAAAAACACTGTCTAAGTACAAAATTACATTCAAATCTTTAGATACATTTTAGAAAAAAACAATTACTTATCTATTCTATTACTATCTGACCCAAAAGACGCTGTTCTGCCCTATTCGATAATCAATATCTTGACCACAGCGCCGCCTATCACGTTCAAGGATAGCATAAGAAACTTCTTCGTGAAAAATACTCAGATCAAACAAATTTTATTGAGATCTGTCAAATGTTTTCTCAGTATATCAGATATTTTATTTTGTTTCTATTAAATTTTATAAGTCGTCAACGAATATATTAACAATTTATATAAAAATGAATATTTTATAGAAAATTTAATGCTCTACAAAAAAGGTCATATGGTTTTTCGCTAAATATACTGATGCAAAAGTTATTCGAGTATAAAATTTAGCTTGTATAAAATTACCAAATATACACTGTACAGTTTTTATATATTATTTTAGTTATTAAATATGTATTGTATATGTATTATCATTTATTACACATGTATTTCTTTGAAATAATATTTAGGATTATTTAATGTAATGGCATTAGTTTAAAACCACATTCAATAATAGACGAAAATAATTTTATTTATTGATTTCGATCGATGCTACTGTAGAAGAATTTGAAAAATAATTATGTCTTTTGATATTGTGTCTAACAAAAACGAAGTCGCGGGCGGTTGCTAGGATATATATATATATATATACAAGAGTGGCTCATTGAATAGTATTAAATTAATAGGTACATGATGTCCCTGCGGTATAAGAGCCTCTGTATAAAGCATCTATTAAAGCTAACCAGACCAGACTAACTAGATTAGTAATGACTTGAATAGTTATAACATTGAGATTAAACCAATTATTGTATTCAAATGATTCTATTCCGAATTTTATAAGTAGAAGTGTCTATTTTTATATAATCATCATTTGGCTCACTTGACGTTGGCGAAATTGTCTACATATGCAGATAACCAAATTAAAAAAAAGGATAATAAAAAAAACACATGTGTCGACCACCGTCCGTGGATTACAATCTTTCGGTAGTCGTCGTTATATTAGGATTGTACTGTGATTACCATCAGGGACAGTACTGTCAATTTGCCGTGCAACAATAACAAAAAAAAAATGCACATCTATACTAATATTATAAAGCTGAACAGTTTGTTTGTTTGGTTGAACGCGCTAATCAGGAAGTACGGGTTGGAATGGAAAAATTATCTCACTGAATGTCCAATGCATATTATATAGAATTGAAAATATATTATTTCACATTTTTTTCTAATAAAACTTGATTTTCAAGTTGATGCTCGAAATAATGTGGATTATGTAGAACAAAATTACACCAGCTTTACATGGTCATATTTTCATTTTTTTGAATGCAAATCTGTAAGTGTGATATATGGTTAAAATGGTTATAAAGTACTTTATCAAAAAAAATCAGTAAAGCATTATGTAAAAACTGGAGAGGTACACAATATTTTTTACAGTATCTAATATCCTATAGGGGTGGGTGGTTTACATTTTCGACGTCGACGGAACGAGACCGTTTATCGTCGACGGTAACTTAGTTTTTAAAACCGTCTAATCTTCGACTAGTTTATACATAATTGACAGAAGAGTTGTTTTTTAACAGTCTATTGCTACAGTCCTTTAATGTGTGGCTCTTCATTCGCCACTATTTTGGTACTGGCTGTTTCTTATTGTTAATATCAAAAATACTTAGGTGATGACATATCGGATAGACATACGAAATTCAGGTTGTTGGTTTCACGTCACGTTATGTACTAAAACCTGTATTATTTTATTACAAAGTAAATGTGCTAAAGCCCTACTGACTAGCATTATTATTGAACACGCCAAACTGTGATGTGGCGCCTCATTCGCCACTAATGTATCAAGTATTTATTGATTCTATTATATTTATATATTATTTAAATGTTTATAATTATAACCTGGCCTACTTAAAGGTTCATTTCATTCTAAGTACATAATCAATGTATTTACACAATTATTATATATTACAGAATATACATATTTACTATTTACATGTAATTATAAAATCTTTTCTCATCTAGATTGACGTTCAAGAACATCAATTGTTCTACTTTGCTCGTAGTCAATCTTGTTCGTCTGTGGTTAAGTAAGAGGCCAGATTTCGAAAATATCCGTTCGCAAGGAACAAGTGTAAGAACAAGAGAAGAAACGAAAACCGTTAGCGGACGGACTGTTTCACGGAATAAAGAAGCGACTGTTTGCACGCTTCGACTATTTTCGGCCGAGTTCGCGTTTCACTCGTTGATCGTTGACAGCATAGAGTAATAAAGTCCGCTCACTGGCCGAGTTCATAATTCTATGGTTGACAGTTCACGAAACGCGCGACGTCGATACCACGATGCCTAATGTCGTTTATGATTAAACTAGTTTATGATTGGACGATAAACTAGTCTATCCGTTTACGTCACATAAACAGTCTAATTAAACTGTTCGTATAATTAACGACCACCTCTAATATCCTATGCTTATTAGAAACTTTAAATATACCTTTGACAGTTAGCAATGTTTGCCGATGTCGTAATTTTGAATAGTATCATATAAAAGTCAGGATAAAAAATTTTTTTGCCCGAATCTGCCCCTCTTAAATTAATGCCTGATAGGGAGAAAAACCAAAATATATCAAAATTTATTTTAACATTTGATTCATGAGATTTTTGGAAAATTAGGTTTTTTTATTGGTAAATGAATTGATAAATGTAGTGTAGGTAAGGTAGCCAGAAGTGGCTGGATGAGGAAAGTGAAGGACCGGGATATGTAGCGCAAACTTGGGGAGGCCTACGTCCAACAGTAGACTGCACAAGGCTGAAGAAAGATTATTTTTGACATATTTTAATTGTTAAATATTCGGATAGTCCATTTATCGAGGAAGACTATATGTAGGCTTTATAACTTCACGCTACGACAAATAGGAGCGGAACATGAATGAAAAATGTTGCAAAAACGGGGAAAATTTATTCTTTTTGAAAGTTTCCATTGCGTGCGCTGCGTAAATGGTTGAAGTTACGTAACAACAATGTGTGACGGAATTGTTATTCTTAAATGGTTCTAAAAAAAGTCCGCGATAGCATATGTCTATCTTTTAAAGTTGACGCAATATAACCTTTTTTATGGTAATAAAATTTGTTCGAAAATAATGAATTATTTGCGAAGGTATTTTATAAACATGGTATTAATCCTTATCAAAATATATACGTTACTCATCACAAGTATTTAATTTTGGACAAAATTGCCCTTTACATCATTTGATTTTAATGAATATCTTAGGAGATATCACAGTTTTAAAATAACTTCGCAACAAAATAATAATCAAGTACTACGCATGCAAAACACTTTTGAGAAAAAATACAAAAAAATTTTTTTTTTATTACCAACGCATTTTAATTGTAATTTTAATTAAAGTAACCCTCAATGAACTTGTATATTGAACGGGCGTCAGTACTGCCAGGCTTGGACAATATAGCATGGAAGGCACCCTGACCCCACATGTTGAGACCAAGGAGCCCCAACAGATTTTCTCTCTGTTTTGTTCCTGACACGTTCCATCAAACCGTGATGCATATCTTGGACTTTATCCTACACAGCACTCTTCCTCCTTCTCTCTACGTTGTATCTTACTTCTCTCTCATGTAACGAAAAGTGTCTAAACATAACGAATCCTTGAAATTTCATTCTCAATTCTCATCCGATTATCGAAACGCCGCGCCGCCTTAGAAATTTCACTTCAAAAAATCAAAGGCGTAAAAATATGAAAAATTCTTGTATATTAATTTATTTTTTATTATTAGGTATATATTTGACGACTTTACTACACTGAGCAAAGTAACTACGACACAGGAACGATCCAGTAAAATATATTTTCCATTGGTGTGATTAGATTTATGATTAAACGTCAAAAGAATTTGTTTCAGGTGTCGACCTCAGCGTTTCTCAGTGGTCTTGACGTATTCCAGCTTTAGAATCATTCACACCTTCAGTAATATAGTACTATTACAAATGTATTTTCAGTCCACTTCTTTACAAGTCAAAAGACCTACAAAAATTACCTAGACTTCTGCATAACTCACATAAGTTTTATTTATACTTTCGATTTTTAATTGAAATATGGTCGATTCTTATAGCTCTTAGCAATTATGGAATGACATATACTATTCGTATACAAATTTTCAGCAAAAATGGTTGAAAAAATATAGTATTTTTTATTTGCGCGGAACGCTAATTATTGTTCTAAAATAAAAGTAGCTAAAGTTTCGGTTAAAATCGGTCCAACCGTTTCGAAGATTAGCCGGACTAAACAGACAGAAAGTTAAATAAAAAAAATTAATATTGTTTTTTTTTTAATACGTATTTTCATAGGTATTTAGCGAAAAGCTGCTATTTTGACATTACAAAAAGACACTTCAATTATATATTTGTATAGATAGATCTACATAGAACGATACGTTTCTCATATTCAGAAACTACCGAGACCTGTCGAAGAATCCGAGGATAATTTAAAAAAATTGTAAATACTTCCTTTATAAAAATTCAAATTTGTATCGTAATATTGTTTAATTATATTCGTCATAACTGTTCATAGTCCCAACTCTAACTTCGCAACTTTCCGTATCATTTTTAAGAAGAAATATGTTTACTTCGTTATTATGGAGAGAGAACTTTTTAATTTAACTTTTCTGTTAAAATGAAGGTGAAATTGTTTAGTGTTTATTGAAAACTGTGTTGCTTTGTAAAATTCATAATATTTCAACATAAAAATCATGTTGATAACAATTTTAATAGTAACACAAAACAAATACCTATTTATTCCCGATAAGTATGATAAGTATGTATTCGTTAACAAAAACAAACGAGTAAAACTCACGATGCATCATGGTTAAAAGAGACATATTATAATAAATCTTCCTCTATACGGAATTGAATTTCCGCAAATGTCTCTGAAGGAATTGTTTTTTTTTTATGTTAAGAGATACAAAGATCTTTAATTTATGGATATATCGGACCAGGCGATGATTTTGAAAAATAGAAGAAACCTAATCTTTTAAATTCCTGATTTAACATAAACAAATGAAATACGTTTTTATTTCTTGCCTTCATACGTTTGTTTACAAATGTCTGTTATTTACAAGATGCCGTGGTTAAAATGATATAAAACAATGACAGACTTATAAACCAAATGATGTGGGGCAATGGCGAAGATATATCTGCGAATGTACCCCATCAAGTGATTGATGATGAATCATAATGAACAGTTGATGATTGGTTATTGATATTGCTAAAAAATAAATAATTACTATGATATCGTATAAAACCGGATTTTGCAGTATTTGGGTTATTGAAATTGAGGTGTAAAGATAGAAGGTAGTACTTTGAACATAAACTAGGACGATGTCTAAACTCCGTGAGAAAACTATACGATAATATCACGTGTCTTGCTCAGTATACTTTCAAGGATTATTTATACCAGCGTTCACATTTTAGGGTTTAACATTTTCTTCGAACAAAATAAAATTGAATTGAACATCGGTTACAGTGGATATATGTCGTACTTGTTGAATTAAATTCACTGCAAGAGGTTTCTTTTAACTTTTAATTCCATTGTTATGACTATTTATGTTACTTCAATAGGAACCCCATTTGTGTGAATTGTACAATATATTATGCGACTTCTACTGCGGTAGTAGTACTATCGTTAGCACGTGGAAGCTATGCGCTCGCTGCTGTGTTCTGATCTGAATGAGATGGCATTTAATCTGAATGGATCCGATCTTACACTGGCTTATCCCGAAACGTGACAAAAAAAAAACAAGTTAATGGGGGCATATCACTATGTGCATTATGTTTGCGTCCCAATGGTTCCAGATCCCTACCATCTCGCTTGGTTACTGAATATACACTAGCTAGTACTGGAACACGACATGTCTAAATCTAGCTTCATATTACTGTCTCGTGATGAGACAATTTGCTATCTTTTTCATTAATTTAGTATGACTAGTTCACATCAATGTGTTGCATTGTATGTCAGTCGAGACGACAGTCGCTCGAAACTCGATCGCGCCACAGAGGTGTTGGGCGATTTTCTGGTGCATCAGCTACAACACGCGACAATAACGTGAAAATCACAGTACGAAGCGTTATCTCGATAAATGCATTCCCTTACTTTAATACTACTATGTACAAATATCCGATGAACTAACTAAGTTTGTACGACAATATGTCACTAAATGCCAGGATTCTAAAGATTAATCAGAGTAATCTATAAGATATTCTGTTTGGGAGGAAATAGCAAAAACGTTAAATATATCAGGAAAATTTTTATTCTTGAACGAGATGGTGAAATGCATCTCCAGTCTCTATTAATCTATTTACTGGATGAACCCAACGTCTTCATTTCTTTTTTAAGATGAATGCCTTCATCAAAACGACTGTTGGTATCGAATGATTCTGAGAAAAAGCATTCCATTTTTACAAACTCTACGAGTAGGCAACTAAAATAGTGAAAAGTTAATTATTCACTGTCGCTTACCATGAAACTAGCTTAGAAAATATTCAGCTACTGGGCCACTAAAACCTAATTAAATTTACCGCGAACCAGATTCCTAAGTTTAATATTCAGGGTAGATAGCCTTAATTGATAAATCGTAAGTTAATTTTCATGACTTAGTATTTGAATTGTGCGTAGTTTGTTAACTAAAACGGAATACGGTTCCTTTGTATATTAAGGATGTATATATTTTTTGCTTTCTAGTTACCGTAAGACGGTTACATTGCACTTATGAGTCATCTAACAACGCCAAGCATCGTAAGAATGCTTACGTATATCTTTGATAAAACAAACCACCCACGGACGTACCCTAGTTTCCTTCCTTTTACCCCCTATTCTACTTAAGTAGGGTCGACACAACATGTTTTCTTCTAATTCTTACACACGCCGCGCCGGGGGAATACTTTCCACCATGTTGTGAATTTAGATTTGGCTTCTTTTTTTTAACGATCGGCCGCCTACCTAACATCAATCATCATTGGGACCAAATTAATCTACTAAGCAAGTATAAAGCAAATAATACCTATACCATTTCCATTTCTTTATTTTCTCGATGACAGCTCCTGTGAAAACTTGAACGAGCGTCTTTTTTACATTATTTTATAAAAATATTACGTTTACACACATACAAAGTTATACAAGAGAAACTGATAGGGATGGAGCTATATCGATAAACGTAACACGATAACAGACCCGATATTGTTTTACAAAATCTAAGAAACTAAACTACTGCCGGATACTTTTGTACAAATTTTATTAACTAATATTATATTTCATTACAAGATGTTACACGTATTAATTCTTGATTGGTAATGCCAACTTCTTCAAAATTTTCGAAGCTGTTGTATAATAAGTAGAGGTATAGGTATGTACTCGACAATGAAACGAAATAATTATAACGACAGGTAATCTTTATTTATTTATTTCAATCAAAATCTGATGAATCATCATCGGTATATGCGATCGATATAATTAATTATTTGGTCACAACACTGCAACTATCAAATATCAAATTAGAACTGTCATCGAGAAAATAAAGAAATTGAAATAGTATAATAAATAAAACGAATACGTTAATACACAATAATAAAACAAAATAGCAAGATAACTGCGGTTGCGGTAAGCCCAGAATCGTCAATTACAACAGTACGGGGGCGTATTATGTAGTTTTTTTAAAAAAGCTTTTCGAGGTCGCCCAATTTTTGATCTACTTTTACGATCAAAATATTATTTGGTACTAGCTGTAGCACTGGCTCCGCACGCGCTTATTACAGATAAAAGTAGACTATGTTACTCCTTATAACGTCAGCTATCTGCCAGTGAAAGTACCGTCAAAATCGGTCCAACCGTTTTGAAGATTAGCCGGAACAAACAGTCCGACAAAAAATGTAAAAATGTTTTTTTTAACTTTCATATAAAGTACCTTTAGTAAGAAGTTATTATTTTAACCTTACAAATAGACATTAAATATTTGCTTTAATATAATTTGCCAAGCGCTATTTCTGTTACCCGTACTATTATTTTATTTCTCATTGTGTATATTTTTCTAATATGTTTGTGTATTTATGATAGATTTATGTTTGTTATTATATTTTAATGTAACATTTCATGTCCGGCGACATCATCAACCAATTAACAGCTACCTATTCATTATCATTCATCAACTTCATCAATTATGCCACGGGCTACAGTCGCAGATGATAATTGTATAAAATTTCAAACATCTTCCCGACTGTGCCACACAATTTACTACTTGACATTGCTTCGTATTATTTTGAAAACAACATCTTGAACGGCAAATAAACAGGCGAAAAAACGCATCAAAGATTCTACGTAATAGATATATCAGTCCCATTGTACCCAATCCATACCAGCATCAAATTCATAAAAAAATACCATCCAACTTCATAGTGTAGACATTTTGTTACACTGCGCAGGCGCATTGTAAAAAATCACTCTCATAATTAATTCATATAGCTTAAAAAAATCGCTCGCATTTTCTTACCTTTATTTATTTTAATTGAAGTGATGATAAGTATGTGTTGAAAAAACTATAATTAGGAAAACAGCTTCTTTGAAATTGAAATTTCTCTAAATAAAGCTAAAAAATGCCTAGCAATGCCTAAATCTATATAACTTAAACAACAAAAATCTAAAGAAAGCAAATTCGAAACAAAATAAATTTGTATCGTTCATAAAGTCAACAAGAATTTTTATTAACATTTCCAACGTTCTGGTTTCATTTTCTTTGTTGGTTATAACTTTTTTGTTCTATGGAATATATTGTGATTTAACGTTTTAAGGCCAAGTTGTTTTAATGTTAGGTACATAAAATACCACCAAGCCAGTATTCCCGAATGGCTACACAGGGGCCATACTAATGTACTCCTACAGTTCGCTGGGTATGTTTTTTAGGTCCCGTGTAATCGAGTATTTGAAAAATGTGTGACTTCCTTAATAATTTTTTTTTTATGATTTGAAATATTTTCTTCATTTCTATCATTTTCATTACCTTACTTGTTTAAATTTAATATTTTGTTAAGAACTAAATAGTTGATATAAAAGGCTATTTGACTAGAAATAAATATTTTCTGTAGTACTTGACATATGGAACCAATCAATACTTATCGATTGTAGATATTAAAAGTGTAAAATGGCTACGTACATATTTTCAATAGAAAAATTATTTATTATATTTTTTATTTTGAACTGTGAAAACGCTGTCGGTCATGTTGTAGGACTCTAAGTATATTTCATGTCGGATCTTATACGAGTTAAATTCGCTATGTAGACTTGCGCTGTGACATTGACATTTATGGCATAAAAAGTATCGAGATTTTTACAATGATGAACGTTCATATTATGTAGTTTTATATTACCCATGCAGTTGCCTTAACAAGTATTATGTATAAATTTGTGACTGTTTTATGTTCTGTCAATACATCCTTCTTATGGATTATTATCACAGGTTATTTATTCTACAGTACACCGAACATTTGGCAACTAAATTCTATAACGTGTATTTGTCACACTTGACATTGGCAAAACTGCCTACATAGGCAAGAAAGTGAAAAAAAAATTTTAAACCTTTGCTAAATGTCAAATATTTGTTTTCGTCCCGTATGACGTCACAGCAGAGGGAGGGAGGGAGGGAGGGGAGGAAGGTCGGCAACACGCTTTTGATACCTATGATATTACAAGCACCTCCTTACAAGCAATTCCTTATTTGATACGGCTAAGATAGTTTGATTGTAAACTGTATGAAGCAGGAAGTGTAAAATCGAAGATATTGTTGTCACAGGATTCTCTGCCTTAAACAATGGTGGTAGAGCGGTACTGCAAGACTAGATGGCGACCATCATGGATGTGATGCAAATCCTATCATAGTGATTTGCGTAGCATTTTTAGTGGTGCATATCCAGTTTTAGTTTACGCAGGCTGGCATGACAGAGTCGACTGGCGATGGATTTATGAACTCTTGGTAATTCCCACAGTTTTTTCTATGTGCACTGTGCTTACCATGAGGAACAGTTTTGTTACTATATAATGATGTTGTTAAATGTGTTCCCTCCTTCTTACAACATCGGTCCTTTCATGCGTAACGTGAAGAGATTTATGCTGACCAGCATGATAGTGGCGACTGCCGGTGGATTTCGATTTCTCGGGGGTCGCTGTTGAATTTGGCTCGTACGGTTCTTACTATCAGGGACAGTATAGTCAATTAGCCGAGCTATTACTTTAAAAAAAAATATTATGAAAAAAGTTTGGAATTCGGTACTGTATTCTTATTTAAAGAGTGTTATAAACAGCATACGTTTACGCATGAAGCCGTATAGCTTATTCCTTAGAAATTGCGAGCTAACTGTTTTTGATTGTATCTTTAACAATTGTACTCGCGTTCCAATAAGTGTAACAAACTTTATGGCTGCCTTATAAGTAATGTTAAGTTAAAATCGGTTATTTTCAACCACAATGGGTTTTTCTTCGAATATAGTACATAGGTGTCAACGTTCATAAAGGCACGCCACTTACGTAATGAGTAAACCAATTTTCCACTGAAGTATTAATCCTGAATCAAGTTCTAATTGTTAAAACTAATTGTTTCAAACAATACAATGACTTAACTAAAATCAGAACGATTATTATAAACACGATAACAATCTTATGACTGGTCGTTATTATTTAGTAATTTTTTTTAATTGTAATGTAATTTTCTTTAGACACGATGAAAATAAAATTTTGTAACGGCAGTTGCGTGACGTCATGTTACGTTACGAAAGGTATGAAACAAATACTTAAGTCATTTAAAATTAAGTATGGCTGACCGATAATTTGGTAATAAAAAATAATAAACAATTACATGCATAGTCATTTATGATGAATAGGTATTTTACTATTATCCTTCGTTGAAGCTAACTGTAAAATATTCGTCAGGGATACAATAGATAGATTATTTCTTCTTTTATAATTGCCAGATTTGATTTTATACGACTAGTATCAATAAAATTGAAGTGTCTGTTTACAATGTAAAAATAACAGGTTTTACTAAATGCGTATGAAAGTATATACGATACCTATAACAAAAAACCCATTTTTTTAATTTTTGTCTGTCGGTCTGTTTGTTCCGGGTAATCTCCGAAACGGTTGGACCGATTTTGATAGGACTTTCACTGGTAGATAGCTGAATTTATAGGGAGTAACTTAGGCTACTTTTATTTTAGAAAAAGAATTAGGGTTCCGCACAAATAAAAAATCTGTTCATGATGAATCAATTCTGGCGTTTAAATAGCTTACGCTGAGTAAACCATGAGAGATATAGCAAATTAATGTAGTACATAAATATAGGCATTAAACTGCCTATAAAAAGTCTGGGAGAATATATATCTATCTTCTAAGGAAAACCCACAATAACAATTTTTATCTTTAAAATAGCCGAGCGGGGAGCAAGATTCGCGCGGGCATTCTGTAGTCCACGTGAGCGAAGCTACGGGCACAGCTAGTATTAAATTATATGACAAATTATTTGATTATATCCAAGGTGAAAGCTTTGTAAAATGTAAACCGAATGTATTTTGGGAAGGATTCATAAAATCTAAGAAAGTCGTTCGAGACAGCTAAAAGGTTTTTTCTCCTCGCGCAAAATTACCTCGTAATACGTAATTTTTTTTATTCCCGGTTTTGTAGCAGCAATACTTTCATCGTCAGAGTCTAAAAAGTTTTCTAAAATGTTATTTTTTCAATTGAACTGAGTTTTCCTGTCAAGTTTGTAAACTTCAATTGATCTCGGATCGGAAAATTTTATTTTTTATTGTTATTCCATTTTATAAAAACAAACAGAAATTTAGATACCTTAAGAATTCACCTTAGAATTGTTACAATTTCTCAGAAATCCTCTGACGAGGTGATTTCGACCGGAAACCGAAACGGAGTAAAACAAAACTAAAGACTCCATTTCGTGGTGAAATAAGAAACCTTGAGCGAAAAATTTAATTGTTGTAATGAAGTCTTTATAAAAAATTAACGTTTATTTCAGCATTTTGATTTTCATAATTTCTCTGGCGCAATATCATAGGACAATATAAAATTTAAAAGTTAAATCAAAAGATTTTCGGTCTAATAATAAACCTTTACTTCCTAGATAAATAGTATAATAGAGCATTTTCTAATGGCCGATTAGCTAGCTACCATCCTCAAGTTAAAAATCAGTCGCCAAGCACTTAAGTGTGTTCTGGCTGCACTTGAGAGCAAGTTTCCACACTAGACTTAACGTGCTACCATCGTGAGCCACATCATCACTTAACGCCAGGTGAAATTGTTGTCAAACGCTAAACATTTAAAGAATTTAAAAAAATGTATAAGCTTGACTTGAGGAGACGCCTTTGGCCAATTGTAAAACATTTACGATAATAGTAATAATAAATATGATTATATACAGTGTAAGATTCAAACTTCTAGTTATAAGAAATATTGGAAAAAGATATGCGCATCAAAGAGAAATTTCTATGATTTCAACTCTAGGAAAAGTATTTTAATTTTTTGTAACAAAAAAAAACTAGAAAGTAAATGTTATTATTGAAAAGATAAATTTTCTCAAAAAGGAATGAACTTAAAAAGGAAATCTTAAATTACAAGGAAGAAGACACCAAAGCTTTAATAAAATATTTTAAAATTGCAAGTTTAGAGAACAGTAAAAAAAAATCAATTGTAACAAAAAAGAAAAAAGAGAAACTTATTTAATATCTCATCATTCAATCAAGAAAATCAAAAAAATATCAACCCTTGTTTACACCAAGAAGAGGAACTTCCGGTCCATCGTAGGGTAGAATCAAGGACTCCAAATCACTGAGGATAATAATCTATTCTTATAATAATAGTTTAAAATAATAAAGCGTCGAATCTGTTACATTGAAGATATTTGTGAAAAATAATGTGTGTGGGGGTTTCAAATCATGGGCAGAACACATTTCAAGAGTGTTTGAAAATTTTGTCTATCTGTTGGTATGTTTGAACGCCAATCACACAAAAACTACTAGACCGAATTTAATGAAATTTGGTATGATTGTAGTTTATTTAGTCTGAAGGTACATTTAGGATATATTTTTACATAGGACAATTATATGGTTTATAAATTGCCTTTAGGTTATAGACACATAAAAAAGAATGTATAAATTAATCCAAATAATTTTTCCTTTACATAATAAAAAAAATTTAAAGTGTAAAAAAATTAAAACGGGTTTTTTCCAGAGGTATTCATAGATGGCGCTGTGTAGCATGGTTTACATTATCATGATTTTAAAAAATTTATTGTCACACTTAGGTATACATTCTATAAGCACATAAATCAATAATGTAAGACTGAGCTTTTATTATTATTTAAAAAAATATATTTTTACATAGATTTGAATGTTATTTTGAAATGTTTAAAATCATTAAAAATATCTATTCGATCTAAATTTTGTACGATATGTATCGTTGTTCGGTGTTTGCGCTATCAAGATTTTTATTAAATTATACTAAACAGACATACTATAAAGCATTAGAATTCACTGGATATTAAAAGTTATTAAACAAAATTAGCTTTTCGTAAAGGGCAGTTAATATTTAAAATGATTTTAGTTGGATATCCTCAAAGCTTATATCAGTCAAATACCATAAGGTGAGGGGAAGCTTTTATTTTCTTGCTGTTTTTCATACATAAAATATACTACGCGGATTAAGTCGTGGGCACAGCTATTATAAACACAAAATTCTCAATTTTGAATCAAGTTCTAAAATACCAACTACAACTATATAATTTATTAGAATTTTTCCATTAATAAAACCTATGCAAATTCACGTGCTTATACGAGGTATCATTCTGCTACCTTTGTTTTAAATACCAGCTTACATTGAGCCCTCGATATGACAAATTTAATAACGAATTACGAATTAGAATGTAAACCATTGTATAAAATGTGATTACCCTAAATCACCGCAATTGTTTTATAACATTTTTTTGTCGTAGCATGACAAAGTTACGGCAATGTACCTGATGTTAAGTAAGTATAAAGCAAATACAACGGCAATCACCGAAAGATTGCCAGTCATCGCTCTATGTCAGCTCGCTTAAACATGTCTTCATGTAATGTTTGAAGGAATACATATTATAGGAAAGAGGAAACACACTGACCGGGATTTACACAGCTTCACAATATACCTGTCACGTAGAGATACTCCATTTGGTCACTCTTTAAAATATTATTAAAATCAGTTCCGGAAAAAGCCCACAACTAGAGCACGCAAGTTTATTAAATTAAGTTTCGCAACAGTTAAAACATGACATTTCCGAGTATGCGATTACTGAGTTCACCATTTAAATATGTAGTAATTGAAGCCAGGGGCGAGGTTAATTATCGCTGGGTGTGTGTGAATTTCCATGACACACGCCCACACGATGCGTCAAAAACTGTTTCTTTTAGGAGTGTATCATTAATTTTAAGGTCACTTGTGTTCAATATATTAAAATAATGAAATATAAAGAGCAAAGTAACAAGTTATACAGTCTGCTTTTTGGATAAAAAAGCTTTCAAATTAGCCTTAAACGAGGTTAAAGTCCTACTGGAACTCATTTACATTCAGGATTGATTTGATGATTTGAGTAAATTGTGTTATTAATCACATTACTCAGACAAGAGCGGAATCACTGCTATTTCATGAAGAATCTAAGTGTGATGTTACAACAGTCGAATAATATATAGATTCTATCACTAACCCATATGTTTACTGTATTTACAAATATTGACGTCCTATTCAGAGCGGAAAAACCCAATATAGTGGTTTCAAGAGTAAATTTTCGGTGTCAGTCAGTACTACAATAATTCTTCTTCTTTTGTCGTTTCGATGATTGTATTAAATTAATACTGACCATAAATCTCGGTTACCTCTATGGCATTTACAAAAGCTAATAAATGGTCAGTGACTGTGCTGGAATATGGGCACAGAGACGTTGAAAGTAAATGTGGTATGGTTTAAGTTTTACTGTAGTAGCATAGAACTTAGCTTTCATATTTGCAGCCCTATTTAAACATGTTTCACTTGCAGAAAGCTCCTTGAGGTTTACAAATAGGTGATAGCAGTTTATATACAGATCAAGTTCTAGATGGACTGATGTGGGTACTGTTTTTTATAAGTAGTTCCCTTTTTGATTCTATTGGGTGATCGACTAAAGTTTATTAAAGATAATAACTTACTGTTATAAGAAAAGATTACATATGAAATAAGACACGAGATTATAGCATAACTTTTTAACAAAAGTAAAGACTCAGCTGCTGATATCTGGGTACATAGCGCTAGTTTTACTCTGTCAAATTCATTACCTATATTTAACACTAGTTGTGCCCGCGTCTTCGTTCACGTGATATATTTCGTCTATGAAAAACAAAACCTAAATAAAAATCTCGCTTCAGCTCAATCTCATCCTACGGTATTTGACCCGTATAAGCTTTGAAACTGCTCAACTAAAATCATTTGATATGCTAATCGATATTACAATTTAACAATCATACTGATAGTATGTAAAAGACACAAAAATGTTAAATTTTGCAATCCTTTACGAAAATTTAAGTTTATTTAATCAATTTATTTTTAATAACGCTATGTAGTATCTCTGTTTAGAGTAATTTAATAAAAATCTAGATAGCGCCAAAACAAGAAACAACGCCATTTATCGTAGAAATATTGATAGAAAAGATATTCTTAGTTATTTCAACATTAAAAATCTATCTTTTTTTTAAAATAGCAATTATAAGTCCAGACTTAAATTATTAAATATACATGCTTACAAAAAATATACTTAAGTTAACTTATTACTAATATGTACATAGTTAGATAAAAGTTTTACCGTGATAATCGCAAACGGATATGTTAACAGAGACTGTCACTAGCCAAAAGCACTACACTCATTTTTATTGGTCCAGTACATTTTCATCTACAGCTTTTCTTCTACTTCTTCTAGGGTGTCTTTGCAATCAGTAACTAGGTTGTAATGAGATAAAAGAGGTCGACGGCTCCCGAAATCCCCGTCCTTTCTTAGAGACGTAAATATTATTTCCTTCTATTGACCTGCTTTCACATTCTTAGCTTCTCTTACCGCCATCAATAGTTTGAAGAGTATTGTAAGTATAATACGTGAGCACATATACTAGATAAGTATGCAAGATTGGTGTTTGATAGCTTGCAAGAACTATAGTTTCTGGTTAATCCATCGTAGAATTCCCTTATTCGTAACTTTCTGAGCTAAGGTTTACATTAGTTTCAATAGATTAACATCTTTAAAGTTCCATTCGATTCTTAACCCGGAGAGTGCGCTGATAAAAACTTTGAAACGTCCATCGGAAACGACTTTCTGAATAATTCAACGGTAGATTCAAATCGTGACACGAACTGCGAAGGCTTTTACCAAAAACGGCAACGACTTTTTAAATTCTTCCGCAGTCTAGTCCAGATGTAATCGTGTTGAAAATCGTTTTTGATTGGAACGATTTATTTAACTGATTTGTGGTGAGTCTCCAAATTGGTAGCAGTTATATCTATTGGACTTAAAATTGAACGGTGAACCATTGATGTGGTTGAAATAGTAGCGAAATAAATGTTTTAACTTTAATAACGAAACCACTCAAATTGCCGTGATATTTTTAACGGTTTCGTCAACAATTACGCATGTTTCGGTACGATATCTTTTTTAATTATTTTTTTTTCAAAAATAGTGACATCTTTTTGGAGCTTTGTTAAATTTTAATAGTAATTTTAAAATGAGAAAAAATTAACTTTTTCACATGTGACTTGACTTTCACATGTGAGTGCTCGCTCGCCTCCATGCCACGGTGAAGCTGTGAAAGCCGTCTGAGGCTCCAGGGCCTCTATAGCTAACAGTATAGTCAGTGAGAACAAAAAACAAATCTGTGAGTACTAACGCGTCGATGGCATGAGCGTCAACAGCGTGTGCGTCGGGAGGGGAGTGCGCATTTCGCTCGGGTCTCAAGTTAACGGTTGCGTATTGTAGTTTCAGAGATTAGCGAATTAGGAAAAAAAAAACAATCTCTTGAATTTCATATTAAAATACAGATGTATTTATGCGGTTACCAGGACAAACCATAACAACCCGTTTCTACGGAAACACTGTTTATGCATGATGATTCCTGATAAACGATCTTATAACTCATGGGAACAATAGAAAAGTTCAGACATAGGGTTAGGTTTAGACTTACTAGTAATTAATTTATCCAAAATCATTATATTTGAAATCAGTTAAATTAAAAGATTTTTTTTTTAATACATTGATATCGCAAACTTGACTATGTATGCAACAATAGCTCACCCAATAATAGTATTAGACATGAAATACAAAAAATAATAATTAAAAAGTGTATATTCGTGTTATATTTCGTTTTCATTTATAAATTACCGTGTCCCTTTACGTTCTTCTTCTAAGTATAATAATGGGGAACGGTATCACGATGTCAAGATACTATCGTTTGTGAAGTTTAATTAACTTTAAAAATTAACCTGATTTTTTATGTTTTTAATTTTAACACTGAAGACTCAGTAAAGCCCTTGCTTCATTCACCAAGGTCATTGATTCGATTTCCGACTGTGATATCGAGGTATTTATTACAAGACATTTTACCCATTCAATCGACTATGCAATCTATGCGTATTATGATAATTCCACAATAGTGACTCGTTTGCCATTGTAGGTTGTCTGAACTAAGCTGTGAAATATCGTATGTGATCTGCTTTTTATAGAACGTGAACGCAATATGTAAAATTTATTGTTGATATTAATATGCTTGAGACAAGATTTTTTTTAAATTTCTGACGAAGACAGAATTTTCAGCCGAAACTGAACCGAAACTGAACCTTCGGCCTCGGACTCAGTTAGATATGTCATATTTTAAAATAAAATTAAGTGAAGTTTTACACATTTATAGACAGTTAATTCGCGTGAATTAAAAAAAAAACATTTAATTACATAACAACAAATCAACGATTGGATATAAAGTACAAATTCCATATTAACTGAGTAATTTTAATTTTAATTGTGTTGAAAATATTTTTAAGATAGAAGGAGATATGTATACGAGAGTGTAGAGATAAACACGAGCGTCGAACTCACAAGTACTGAGTTTCGGTGAAACTGTGGCCCAAACTGAAACTGAATATACGGTCAGTATTTTTTTTTTACTGTAACATAAATTAATAAGAAAAATAACCTAATTTTAATTACAATTACACAAAATGTGGAGTACCCGAGAACTTTACGCCCACATCAGCTATCCGTCCTACAAGCGATAGGCCCCGCCCACTGTCACTTAAATCTAGTAATTTTAAGAGCTGTGTCGGTGACTTTAGTTCTTCTGCCGATCTCCTCATTTCTGATAATTATAATAAATGAAAATACATAATTAAAATTCCCGCGAACCAAGCTATTTCGTGCAATGGCAAAAAGTTCGTGGTAGAAAAGAGATTTAACAATAACATCGCAGCGAAACGTGCCACATAGAACGTGCCGATACTGCCAAAATAACGTGTCAGATAGAAAAAAAAAATATTTTAGATTTTTTAACTCCAAATAATTTTATGTATTTGAGATATCAATAAAATTTAATTTGCTATTCGACATCGCCATGTCTCGAAGCGACTCAGCTATCGCTACAAAAAAACATTACTGGTCGTGGTTTATAATTTGTTATATAACAGTGAAAAAAAATTTCACTATATTCGAACCGGTGGTAGTGTTTTGGCATTCATGAAGGCACTTAGGGCCTAAATTGAATAGAGGATATTTTGATTTTGATTCTAAACTAGCTTTAATTTAGCTATTATATACAGATTGACGCCGAAACACTACATACCAAAGCTAGTAGTTTATTTTATCATTATTATTATACTTAAATAAAATTGGGCCCATCTCGCGTCAGGCTTGTTTAGCTTACAAATCATATTCACCATGTAAATCGGATAGCGTTTGGCTACGCGCCAAAGAACTCAGCAATAACTATGATAATAACGTTACATAGCCACTTTGATAAACCTCGCTTTGAAGAAATGTTCATAACCTTACTTGATACATATATTTGCCGCTAAAATGGTTCAGTATTTAATGAAAACGTTATTTAGGTTATGCAAACACTTCTATGTTGTAAAGTCAACATTCGCAATCGACTGGTGGAGTCTCGAAATACTGTTATAATTAAATCGTATTATTCTTACGCCAAATTTTTTCAACTTGTTTTATATTGTAATCATCTAAATTATCTACTTTTATAACTGAAACGTATATGAAAAAACGAGAGGTGTCGTGGGACACCCGATAGGAAAGAAGTTCTTTTCGCTATTTGTTATGAGTTATTAAATAAAAATGGAAATGAATTAAGAAACTCAGTAACATAACATTGGTGACCATTTGTTTAGATCAGAACTATGCGTGGTGTGTAATATAATAGAAATTATTGGCCTATCTAGAAACAATCATGCCACAGTACCCTACTTTTTGTAATAACAAAATCACGATAAAGCACGAGAAGACATTAAAATTTCTAACGAAATAACATTGGAAAACATAAATTAAGAATATCTTGAAGTGAAATCTTTGAGTAAAATATGAGCGGTCGAATTAAAATTCAACGTAAGTAGTTATATTGGAAGTCGATGAAACTTGTAACAATAACAAACCAGCTACATCAATAGACATTATGTTTCGAGAATAGTCTTGAATCTCAAGTATTCCTGAACTTCGATTTTACATTAGTTACGAACTGTTGATGTATGTTTTCGGCTTATGCTCGTGTAACTTTATTAATTGAATAGTTTTATTAAGAATGCGAGTCAGCTTATTTAGGCAAAGGCCACTTTTTTATAGTAACACAAATAAGTGACAGCACATCCCCTGTTACTATGCATAGTGCCAAAAGACAATCCAAAAACAGCGGTGACCATTGACAGATCTACAATACATAGCCAGTCACCGCTTTACTTAAATGTTTCTTCACATTCAGTTTGATTGAATGCACTGGTCAGGAGAAAGTTCCACAGCTTCACATTTATACGGCAAAGACATGACTGCGGATATTTTTTTCTGCTGCAACAAAGGTTGAAGTAATGATGGCTCAGTGAAAGAAAAAGTTCGGTGAAAGAAAACATCATGATGGAACCATACCATAGTGATAGGGTAATTTCTAATTTGCGCCTAGCTAGCTACCATCCTCAACTTGGAAACCTGTCAGCAAGTACATAGAGGTGTATTCCGATAGCTGAAATTTAAAGCCAGTTTCTGCTCTAGGACTTAGCGTATCAACATCTAAAAGATAACAAAAAGGTTACTTTAAACCTGTGGTTCCGGAGCCCAGCAAGTATGATTCTGTTATGGAAAATAGAAGAGGGAACTAGGTTGAACAGCTCTTCCGAACACTCACCGCGATACAGACATTTGAACACGCTCTACGCAACTAAAGACGGTAACTCTTGGTAAAGCCTTCAACTTGTACAATGGTTTTAACCCCCACTCCACAACCTATTATAGGTGATTGCAAAAGCTTACATATTCTTTTGAAAATAATTCTCAAGTGTCCAGGTTTCTTTACGATGTTTCCTTCACCGTTAGCCGAATAGCTTCACTAATTACAAAATAATTAGTAACCGTGAATTACTTAAAATTTGCTAGTGAATGCCACGACTTGAGTTTGGGGTCGTCGAATCGACCTTATTCTTAACCCTTCGTCCACAAGAACAAGTTAAATAATTTATTGCTGAAGTAAAAATATTCTATATTTTTTTCAATAACACGATTTTGATTTGATTTTCGTAGAACTGGGATGTGTGCTTGACTGTAAAGCAATCTCCACATATACTGTAAGAATACCAGTGTTATTAGCTAGCTCTAACAAACCATGTTACGAATGCAAGCAGTATCTTTTGCTGTGACATTTTCAACCATGTTTGCTAATAGCGTCCTTAAATAGATCTTAGTGCTGAGATTTTGTTATTTTAAATCAGGTGTAGTTATATTCTTAGATGGTTCAGTATTAAAAGGAAAAGTCCAGTTTCCCTTTAGCTTATGTGACAGCGTAACTTTTTACATTTGAAGTAAGAATGTATTTACTTTCACTGACTTATAGGTCAACAATATGGAATACTTTACCTGTTCGAAAAGGTCTATAACTCACAAAAGGTAGTAAATGTCTTTAACTGAATAAAACGGGGTGATAGCGTAAATATTACGGGTTGAAAGGCATCCAAATGCCATTATGATAACAAACTTGGAAAGTTCCACCTTAGACGTACCTATCTCACGAAATCTTACCGGGCGTGAATGAGAAAAGTACACAAATACTTCAGTAAATGTCGTACGTTTCCGTTCGGAAACTTTGAAAAAGGCGGTACGTCATGCAAACGAAGTTCTCGAGGGGGACGTTCCATTTCTTATAAATAAAGTTAAAAGGGTTTGGGCGACTCTCCGGGGAAGTCAACTCGGTCGCAACGTACAGCTTGCGGCCCAATACACTTTCGCAGCTCCGTGGAATGTTATCTAAATTAAAATTCAGTCCTAGCAACATTGAAAGATCGAAATTCCGTTTTAGAAATGTTTGCAAAGAATTTCTGATATACCAATTATATTTGAACTTCCAAAATTATTTTTAATTTAACTTCGTAGACAAAAACAAAAAGAAACCTTCAAAGTTATGACTTTAGAGAATTTTTTTTTGAACTGATCAATCAGTAAACGGGTTTTTATGACTTTGATAAGTATATATATTCCGGTACATCCCTTCCGGTCGGTATTCTTTATTTTGAAGATTGTGACTCCTTACATAGCTTTTAATGGGTTACCTCCATTGATTTCGATAGATAGCTGTGCTGACGGGTGGCTCCAATTGATCGGAGACTTTGACCGACCAAGTTTTTGTGCATCTCGGCCGTCTTTTTTCGGTAGATTTAAATAGTACTAGTTGTTCCCCAAAGTTTCACCTGCGCTAAATTTATTCTACCAATTCTCAAACGCGCCACTGCCACCATACCCAGTAGCATGTTATCATGTTCTCACTTCCATTATTTGCCTAAAGCTTACCAGACTAATTGATTTTCATGGTTACAGCTCTGCTCCTTAGGTTCGTAGCGTGTAGTTAAGTTATAACCTTCCACAATAAATAGGTTATAAAGAGCAAAAAGATTTTTTTCTAATATGACTGATAGTTTCAGAGATTTGTGAGTACAAACAAGAAACAAAAAATCTTTAGGCTTTATAATATTGTATAATAGTAGTTATATTTTATCCTAAAGTTTATTTAAAGAATTATCTCACCATATACATAAGTCACCAAGTATTACTTAGGAATAGTTATTTCAAAACAGCTTAAAGTTGGTACTTTTTTGCTTTACCTCAATATATTATTTAGATCACGTCCATAAATTCCCAAAACTTCTCTTACAAGCCACACCGCCTGTGGGTATAATTAAGAACTACCAACTTAAGATAGAAATTCTGTTAACTATAGTTTTAGAATTCATTTATCTGTACCCGTCGAGATATAAATGTATGGTTTTATATGAGAAAACTTAGTTGAAAGCTCGGCGTGAGGTAAAAGTTAGTAGATTTTCATGTTTCAGCTCGTTTTGGATTCATTTAATTGTAATTTTGCATTCATAAGTTGCAACACGTCCATGTTAAACTTAGTTTGTTGTTCTGGCATTAGCAATATTTTTTTAAATACATATATCAATTGTTTTTACACAGTATCAAAGTTGACTTAAAAGCAATGTATATTTTAAGTTGCAAAAGCTACGCAGTGAGAGAGGAGGCAGCGGTTTGATATGAATCACCTGTCTTCCTGATTAACAAATCAGATGATTGGTACAAAGACAACCAGATGTACATAAACTAAACAAAATATTACTTGGAAATTAAATATATTATATCAAAGAAATGAAATTTATTAATGTATTAGCTATTAGGTGTTATCTAAGTACCATCATATTCTATTTAAAGTATCCCTAGTATTTAGGACGTTGACTCAATTCCTGTAAACTCTAACTAAATCAGTAGTTGGTCCGATCCGGTAAGGGTAACACAAAAGGAAGCAAGCCTACCTGATGACTGACAAGTCATCCTAATTAAAGTGGTCCCTACAGTCTATGGAAATCTATAATCAACATAAAATAGAATCGCAGTCATTACTGTATTTTAGTCATACACTCCTTGCAAAGTAGTCGTGGCCATGGATCGATTGATATATTGATTGTGGCTTTTGCGAGACATCTCCATCTATCTATTCGTGGTATTGCGTGTACTTTTAGTGAGAAAGCACTTTGTAAATGATTTAATGAAGTCTATCCATCATGCGGGTAAGCAGCCCTGAGAACCTTGACCTTGTACTCTTCCTTTTACCGATAATCGTCCCAGTGAGCTGTGGATGATATGTCCAAACATTTTAAGAATTAGCATTTATACAACCGACGAAAGTCTTTCTTTGATTCAAAGTTATTTCAGGATAAAAACATTAGTGCAGCGAGCAGTCTATTTTATCCTCAGTAAGCGCCTCCGGCACCACATCTCATGGGCGCGAATTTTTAACGATATTTTTGATGAATCGTCTTTGTTTCAACTTCGTACAGAAAAATAGGAAATATTACGCATCTCATCAAACGAATCTTGGTGTGTTAGTAATGAGGCGATATTTCCAAACCTTTGTGAGCAAATTCACGGCTGATCATGTCACGGTACACCTTCTTCTAATTTCTTTTTCGTAACGTCCAGTTCATTCATTCATTGTTATAACTGTACGGACCTTTAACTATTAATATGAATTGCTGAATTTTTATTTTACTCTAAATTCATATTATAATGAAAGACAATACATAACAACATATACATTTTTATTTTATAAACAGTATCTCGATTGTAAAATACGATTTCATTAATTAATATTAATATTTAAAGGCCGCTCGAAAACATCAAAATCAATTAACATAAAAAATTTACCTACAAATTCTTGAGCGACCTTTAATACTATATTTTCAACTGAAATTTCATGAAATTTATGTTTCGTGTACAAAAATGAACCATAACCAAAGAGCAAAATAACAAATTTCGATCATAATATATATTGAAACTTGGGAGCGACTTCTAAAAAAAAATTTTAGCTGATTTTAAATTTTTATCTTGGTCTTCAAATAATGTGTTGGATTCTTAAAATATGATAACAAATGTATTGATACGAAATTTTTTTTTTTTTTGCGCTACTGAATTTTTTATGTATGCACATCAGGTTTTTGTATAGCTCGGTGGAAGCTACGCTTAGTTTGGAATCAGTTGAGCGTATTTAAAATTATTCGAATCCCAATTAATAACAATATACATAATTTTATATTCTATAAAATATTTTATTTTAAATTATGAGATATAGTCGACAGATTTATGAGAAATAATTAAACTTTAAACCTCAAAATTTCAGAGTTATTACGATCAAGTATGACCGAGATTAATTTAAAATGAAATATACATATATTACACGTGTACGTTAATGGTATGGGAGCATTCAATTCGCAAAGTCCTAGTAGGCGTGTCGCGCATTAAAAAGAATTTAGAAACCTTAATTATCATTCGGACGTCTCATTTGCCATTGTAATTGTATATTCCATTAGTTTACTTGTCACGTAACAGGTGCGGCATTCCCGTCGGTTATTAGACTAATGTTTTTACTGTAACTAAAAAGGTTTTCGTAGTATTGTTGTAAAAATTTCCGTTTGTTAACTACTTTAATTTACAACACTTTGCGTTTCAATATACCAGGTTTTTAACCGTTACACGACTCTTTTTGTAATTTATATTAAACCCCGCGGCTCCGAATATTTTTGTTTACGTGACGTAATTGTATTTCTAAAAATAGTACTTAGAATTCTTGTAGCATGTCAATTGACGAGTGACATATTATAGGTTGTACTTCCCGTGTACAAAATTTCCTTAAAATCGCTTGATGATATATTTTTTACGATTTCTTTAAGTAATAATGATAATTCTTAAAGCCTTAAGCATTAATCAAGGAATGACATAACCGTGAAATATAATTTCAATACGTGTTTAATTAAATCTGGACATATAAAGTGACTGACTAAAAAAAAAATTTGCCGTATTCGTGTACGAAGCCCGTTATATGTACCTAATAGATGTCTATCACGAAAAAATAAATATGTATAGACAGATCCACAAATTTATCAATATAGACCCAGACATATAGTCTATAAAGACAACATAGAATATACACATATAATACAACATAAGGACAACTACCAGAAGACACCTAAAAGTGGTTGGTGCATAAATTTTCACTATGAGGATGATAGTTAGCCGAGGGCATTAGAAAAAAACCTTATCAGCATACTATGGTTTCATCACGATATCTTTCTTCACCAAAAGCTGAGGCTTATCATATGATTCGACCCTTCATTGAATGACGCGATATCCGAACACGTTAAGTATAACGTGACCATAGCAATAAAATATGTACCTAGAGTTTCTCTACAAGACACATCCTCTATGACATCGGACGTTGGCATCGATTAGTTGCAATATTTGTAAAATTTTCACTAACATTTTAAAGTTGTTTTAGTGTCATAAGCAATAAATATTATTTGAAACTATAAACGTTTAATAATGTATTAAATTTTATGACGTCACAATCGAAAAGTATAACACTTCGTTATATCTTCCACTATATTGCTTCCATGTTCAAGTTTATGGACGGGATAATAAAGTCTCATTCGCTATAATACACTTTGATGGCTTTTTTGTTATAATTATGTTGTGTTATATTATTTTCATAACTACCGTAGTTTTTTTAGTACCCTGCTGTGTGAAGTGAAAAGTAAATTTTAATGTGGTTTAAATACAAAACTTTTTTTCAGTAGGTATACAACGCTTTAAAAGCGAACTAAATGGTATAAATTAATTTAAATATAAAATAACGAAGTTTTATGTAGCTGGTAAGTCAGTTTAAAATTTACATAAGTTTGATCGAACATAAATTTTCTACTAAAAGGAAATTTATAAAAATGTAACAAAATAATATTAAAATAAAATAATCGATAATATAAATTAACTACGTAAGTAATACTAAGATAATTAGATTTTTTTATCGTTATAGGTTTTAGCGTTGTGGCATAAGATGGTAGCACGCTAAGCCTAGTGGAAGAAGTGAAGCTGCCGGAACAACATATGACAACAAAAAGCCCTACCAATATGCTATAGTTTCATCACGATATTTTCCTTCACCGAGAGCTCAGGCCCATTGTAAGGATTCGAACTCACTTTGATCGACGCGATGTCTGTACACGCTACCAACTGAGCCATCATTGCTTCAATGTAGAAAAAAAGGCATGTAAATATAATAGTAATAATGAAGCCTTCTTCTCTTTATTCCATCGATGAAGACCCAACCTTTAATATATTGTTCCAATCACCTCTTCGCACGTTTGGTCCATTAATTACACTTTTGCCACCCATTCCACTAGGCTTAGAGTGCTACCATCTTAGGCCACATCGTCACACATAATCAGGTGAGATTGTGGCTAAAACCTTTAAAGGAAAAAAATGATCTAATGTATTTCCGCGAGAGTTACGTTTTTCTTGACTAATATTGAAACTGGGCTGAAAAGATGTTTGTTAAGTAAATCTGTTACTAACTCCTGTACTTATTGGGCTCAACAATTGATAAGTTAATCAATACAATACTTTGAAACTAATATTAATATTGTTCGAAGTTCATAAAACAGAAGTTCAGACAAACTTTTAGGTTCTAATTCTGAGAGAACATTGTATGATCACGCCTCCGTGGGAAATGTTTAATTAAAGTTTTATGTAATAATGTGGCTTCTTCTTGTTTAACATCTTGTTACTGATTCGGGGGAACCTTTCTTTATTATACCAGCGTCATTTTGAACGTTGTAAAAGACGCTCTTACCTAATTATCCTTTTTCATTTTAGGGTTAAAGTAATATTATCTTGTTCAATCTCAGTTAAAATGTCTGGTTTTTGAAAGTTTCTTGACATACAATGACAATGAAATTAGATAGGTTAAGTACTTGATGAAACAGATACAAGTGCATTAACTTAGACCATGGTAATTCTTAAACTATCAGTGCAATAAACACAAAGGAAAATCTTAAGTTGTACCATACATTATCATTCGTAAACTTTGTAATTGGCTTTATTTTATGCAGATCTTCTACGGATACAATTAAATCTAAATTATTTACTACACAGAGATATGATACATATTAAATAATGAAATCCATAAATTAATCTACTAACAGTTGTAACGTCATTCTTTTTTAAGAAACATAACAATACTTTTGGCTTGTTGTAAAAATATATATAATTAGTCTAAATATTAATAAATGCTACATATGCAATTTTTCGCATAAAAAAGTCTATCACATTATTAATCTAATTTTAAATTGTTTGTTGACAAACTTTGTTTTTCGTAACTGCAAAGAATTTAAGTGATCGTACTAAAAATAAAATTCATTCTCAAATACGGTTGCCGAGATAATATAATGATATGTGTGCGGGGACAGATTTTCAACTTGAGCAGGCTGGGAACAGGAGTACGTTTGCAGGCACACTCTTGTTAACGCATTCACCACCAACATTCATAATGTTGAAATTAAGTATAAACTCTGGCTTAGTGCTCAATATACTAAGGCGTAATACCTAGCTCTGATGGGTGTTAATCCATTATTAGAGCTAACTCTGATGGGTGCAGAGGTAGCTCTGACGCCTTAATAAGTTGAATAGTTAAGATAATTTTGTTTGCAGCAAACCTGCGCGGCGGGTAGGATGCGGCGTTATGCACTGCATCGTGTTGATGATGGCGATGCTCATGCGGGCCATCGCGCCACATACTACAGACAACGGTTTGTATTGACATTTAGATTTGTACTTGATGTAATAATTATTTGCCATATCATCATTTTTGGACGCTCACAAAATCAATATACATAAGCTCAAAATTGCACAAAAAACTATGGCGCGGGCCATGTTGGGTATTTCCTTCTTGGATTGTATCCCAAATGCAGAAATCCGGAAAAGAATTAAGTCTAAGGATATTGGCAATTAAGTCACGAGGATAAATTGAAGGTAGGCGGGACACTTGGCTAGACAAGGAGATGGATGATTAACCTAAGGGATTTAGGAGTGGTGGCTTAGAGGTGGAAAACTACTGTGGGATAGACAGCCAGCCCGATAGTCCGACGACATAGCGAGGGTGGTGGGTAAACTCTGGATGATAGCCACGCATGATCATGAATATTGGTGAGAGCGAGAGGAGGCCAGCAGTTACTCAGCAGTGGATAAATTTGGGTGAATGGACGGTGCTCGGAACCGGGGTCAGACAGCGCGAGTTGCCTATGTTTTTCTTTTTTTATATAACTTTGTGCTCGACAGCTGTTAGCTGTCATTTACTCGCGAGAGTGCGCGCCGTTTTTGGATTGCTCGGGAAGTTATGTTTTTGATTGGATTGCGATATAAAATGCACATTGCCTTGTTCATTATTGTCAGTTGATTGAATACGCGTTTGTTGGGCTATGGGATGAGATATATTCTCCGTATATTACGGATATTATGTGTACATAAGCACAATTTACAGACCATACAAATGAACATACGTGTAGAAATGTATCCTAAAAGTACCTTCAGACTAGGGATGTTGCGGATATTCGCCTCCGCATCCGCTTATACGGAACATTCGCATTAATTTTGACATCTGCATCCACATTTGCATCCGCAGCGATCGATGCGGAGCTATTAAGGATACGAATTTATAAGTGCAAGGCGCAAGCGAGTAAGAAACAACATGTAAAGAAAGTGGTCGGGGCCAGTGTATCACATGCCTCGCACGTCATTAGCGACAAATAAGAAGGCACATTTTGGTAACAAGTTCCTATCGGTTTTGTTAGTTTTGTTTTAGTAATCGACGTGATTTCCATTGTGAATCAATCACAGTGTTTGTTTACGGGGTTTATATCCAAATTATTTGCGTCATTGATGAATATTTCGATGTAAGTAAAACGGTTAAGTGAATAGGTGAATAAAAATGTCGCCACCAGCAAAAACAGTATCTGGACTGCATTACACCATTTAAATGTAAATTTACTTAAATGGTGGAAAGTTAATCATGTTGAAATTAAACCTCTCTCCAGATTTGCTCGCAGATATTTATCACTTACAACATTCAGCGGTTCCAGCGAATACACTTAAGAACAGGATAGAGGCTGAGAAGGCTGCAATATTACTATTTAGTAAATATAATTCACCAGATTAGCCACGAGAAGAATTGATGTGAAAAGCGGAGGGGAGTGACAATTTGACCGACTGATGACTAGACGATTCCTCTCCTATTCCTTGACTGTTGCTTGAAACTTGTGGAGCTTCTCCCGTCAGCGTAGACGCCAACAGTGGTGAATAATTTTAATGTTTGTGAATTCATCAGCCATGCGAAACCTGCAGGCGATTTGTGTGTTATACCATAGTCCATCGAGGGTTTAGATGATAAGTCTTCAACTGCACTTAAATAGTAATTCCTGAACATTATAGGACAAAACAGACGGATTGGATTTTATTTATGAAACTATGAAAGAAACAAACAAATATAGCTTCAGAATTTGAACTAAGTCGTCTCAGGAGTAACAACCTATTTCACCGATCACTTCAGTAAGGGCTCCGATTTTTTAAGTTTTTATTTAAGATCAGGTAACTTGCATGCATTTTCTTTTTAATGATGGGCTATCACATACTGTTCATAATTTATCTTACGATCTCAGAGTACCTGAAGTTTGAATTTAACAATAGATTTTGTCAGAAATTCAATAGAACAATTTGTTATCTGCTACATATTAAATTAACTTATCACTTAACTCGTCCACTATTCTTAAAAATAACGCCGTGATATTTGCAAGATATAACAACATTGATAATTAATTATTGATGCATTTCCTACTCAATTATAGTTTTGTGACTGTTCACTAAATTGAAAAAAAAAACATTGATATTTAATATATCTACTTTTGTAATCTAGATTGTAATTGCTGCCCCAAAAAGTAACTACTTCACATCAGGCCTTATGGTACTCATTCACCATCTTTATCTGTTATTATTGTAAAATACATAAATTTAATATATGATTGCAAAATATTTACTTATAATAATAAAAAATAATATTTGGTCTTTATGCTTACATAGTGCAACCAAACGCTGAGCCTATATCTCCAGCAATGAGCACGGTGTCACCCCCGCCGACTATCTTCCGAAGCGTACGTGTAACCTCAAAGCCCAGGCGACAGCAGATGCGCCAAGGGAAGGCAGACTCTCCCATGTTGAATTACATCTTCGACTCATATGCGACAAACAATAAGCATTTTCACGACAAGTAAGTGTTGCTTTTTACAAGTTCTTCGTTATCTTCCATTGGCATTGTAGTATTCATCTGGTATTTTGTAACTGGAGATTCTTCGTTCTTATTTTACAGATCGTACGTTCTTCAGTATTTAAACCAATGTACTTATGCATTAAACGTGGTCAAATTACGTTAATTACGCGCAAGAAAGATTTTGTTTAAATTCCCCATTTTCTATTTGCGCTACTAGCTTTTAAAATTATTTCATGTAACAGAATCTTATAATATTCATTTTTTAGTGATTATCCTAACTTTGAGTCTATATAAATTTCTACTTAATTCATGATCTCTATCGAACTATTTTTATAAATTCACCTATATAAATAACATTCAACACAGCCCTTGAATAAAATTATTATTATTTTCATTTTAGTACAACTGAAATATTAAATACAAGTTTTTTTTTTCATTATTTATTAGTTTATCGCTAGTGACCAGTATACACTATTCATATGCGAGATTTGGAATCTTATTAGTCGAAAATTATTTGATATTTTGGATTGGATTAATATATAATCACATTTATAGGTTTACTCTTATGTTCCAAATAAAAACAATAGGCAAGCCCGGCACGAACAAAGAATTTCGCTGTCATATCTTTGCCGTATTTAATAAATTTATAAGAAATCATTTGTAATTTAAATGAAAGGATATTGGGCCTCGAAATAAAATTAACAAACACAAAAGGCCTGCATGCGGAAGAGTTACACAGAAAAAAAAAACAAAAGAAAAATGTGGAAATACTAGCGACCTCTATGAAAGAAAAAGACAAATAAAAGAAGGAAACTATAACAAAAATATTTGACAAAGCTAACCAAAGAGACAAATGAAGGAATAAATAAAGTGAGTGAATGAATAAAATAAATTAAAGAGGTGATTGAAACCACACCATCTACTGACATATGCTAACGTAGCTCGGCAATCACTGACGCTCGCACATAAATTGCCAAAAGAGACGCCTTTACCCACATCGACATTTTCAATAATAATAACCTCTACGTCTGAAGAAGACTCTAGTAGTGACGTTTTAAATAAAATAAGGACTACCACTGACGCCAGCAGAACGGGTTTGAGGGTGAATCGCCTTAGAAAGGCTCGCAATTAGAACGCCGTTGTGGGTTGCGGTACTAAATAAGAGCTGACACACATAACGCTACGTATTAAGTACGTAGCTCTTAAACTCATTGTGGAAGAGGCCAAAAATAAGGATCCATTAGTAATAATTAAGGACGTCCTTACGGTGGTCACTGACGAGGAAATAATAATGGCCCTTAAAAGCCAAAATAAACAGTTATTCAGGGATATTCCAAATAAACAATACAGAGCTATGATAAAATATAAGAGAGCACGCAATTAAGACATCCAATACGTGGTACTCCAGGTGGCGAAGTATTAATAAAGTTAATATAAGCAGGCAAGGTGTATACACGCAAGGTACGTATAAGGTAGACACGCAGAGAGTGGAAGTCCTAGACCAGACCCCTCTCATACAATGCACGCGATGCCTAGGGTACGGATACGGGAAAACATATGCAAAGATGTTGATGACCTCTTCAGCCACTGTGGAGAGAAACATCAGAGAACGGATTGCCAAGCATGGAAAGATGGAGAAAGGCTTATTATATGCAGAAACTCCCTTCACACAAAAGTGGAACATACGGATCACAGTGCCTTCAACGTCGCGTGTCCGATAAGACGAAGATGAGACATAATAGCCCGATCAGGCATTTCGTACTGCTGAAGTTGTTCCGGTGGAGATTGGGACCGCTGATAACAAAAAGAGCCAAGAAATCTTAATGGGCATTTTTTATAACCAGGCATTTTTATAACGTAAGTAGTTAGCCACGCAAGAAATCACAATCGAAGCGAGAAAAAACAAGATCGCGATAGCACTTCTACAGAACCGTAAACTGGATCTAGTGGAATTTTGAAACAGGAGGCTTAAATTAGAATAGTACATTGCTCCGGAACTAAAGGAAAATCGGTTAAGGCTGCCATAGCGGTGTTCGACCATCGCATTAATGTTATTGAAGATCCTATGCTGACGACGGAAAACATGGCGGTGGCAATTTTAACTTAACAGAACCTTACACTAGGAGTGATATTCATATATTTTGATGATACTCCACCCAACACCTTATCTTAGAAAAACTTAGGAGCATTATATTAAAGCTGAAAACTAACAAAATTCTAAGCGGAGGAGACGTTAACGCGTGGAGTCCGTGGTGGGGAAGTTCGGAAGAGGATAGCAGGGAGAAGAACTGGCTGGAATAATCGAGGAAAAGGGACTACACATCTTAAATCTGGGTGAAACACCAACTTTTTTCACAATACGGATAGGAAAAACTTACCAAGGCCATGTTGACATCACATTATGCAGCGAAAAAATATTAACAAGAATTAAAGGGTGGATGGAGGATCCCGAAATCATAAGTTTGGACCACAACTGTATAAAATTTACCATTTAAATAGATAAAATTATAGAAAATAAGCAAACAAGAACGACTATCTCTATGGGATGGAATCTACCGGGTAATCCGCAGATCTACCCCTAGATACGAAGACCAACTTCTTGTTTGGGAAGAGCGAACCCAAAACCCAGAAATTCAGTACGGCTGCTTGCGGAAACTTCCTTTTCGGGCGATAGAACAGAAAAACAAGCACGGTCGATAAGACAATATCACTTAGCAGTTTATTTAAATCTGTTAGTTAAATAGGTTATATGGTGAATTTGGTTTGTGTTTTAATTTGATTTTTAGCGTCTTGATCCTCTCTTGTTTCAGTCTCACTGTTTCTATTGTTGTTTTTACTCCGCATTTAATATAATGTTTTGTAGATATCCAGGCTATATTTCACTATGTCCACTTTGTATGTTAACAATCGGTTGTTGTTTTCTTCATTTTCACATTAAATTGGACTAGAAAACACTTATATAATTTTAAAATCGCAAATTAACACAGAGTCGAAGTGAACCTCTCACATCGTATGCGATGTGCAAATTAGCCAAACAGTTTTTCATATCATACTTCCCCCCCCCCCCCATGTTTCATAAAAATAGGTACAAATGCGAAATTGAAACCAGAAAAACGCAAAAAAAAAAAACACGAAGAGACATTTGACCAAACCGACATTAGAACTGAAGATGAAGATTGTAAATTTTTCGGTGGCCTGATGGTAACTTCAAGTACATTAACGTCACTTTGCTATGGCTTCAATAAAAAAATTTATTCATTACGTTATTATTAGACTTAGATTCACAACATTTTCTTAGCAACACGGAAATTCCCAACGTTCACCTTTTTGCGTTTTCTAACGACGTACTGTGTACGCAACATCCGTGTCCCTTATTAAATATTTAATAAAGGAAAAGGGTATTTATATTCATTTCTTTGCGTTATTTTTTGTAGCGACTCAGTCATAACGTATCATTAAACGTACGTACTCCATTCAGTGGGAAGTCGCTTTGTTTTATAAGATATTATATTACATTTTTGATGTAACTGCTACATCATAATAAATTTATTATTCAAACAGCTAGGGTATTTTATACGATTCCCATTTTAATTTCTTGGGCAATGGACCTTCAACTTCGAAGATACATCAGAGAACTCTTCAAAATCATCGAAGTTGCTTTTCTTTTTTGTTAAAAATTGTCTTGTTGCTGAAAATATTCACAATTCATATAGCCTTTAAGAGTTTTTGAGTAGCGGCCATGTACCGGAAGACGAAGGTTGTATGTTCAGCATTGGATGTCTTTTTTAAAATAATTTTATGATTTTTTTTCGAATTGACTATACTGTTGGCCATTAGGCCCTGGATTTATTATTGACTTTGACAGCTTCACCGGGCTTTGGGATGAGCGCGGAAGGCACTCAGCTGCGTAAGCGGGACAACAAGCTCAAGGGTGCCAAAGTGTTCCAAACTCGGCTTGGGCGGTTATCGTACATGCAAATAGTCGCAATCTGACTAATTCACTATCTGTAAAATTGAATAAACCTAACTATACATATAGTTATATTAACATGGGTGTATGCATTTAGTAATATGGTAATTTGGTCTAAATTTAACTAGTAAAAAAAAAAGAAAAAAGGCCCGTTACATTACTTACGTATCTGAGTGGAGTGAATGTGTGAAGTGCAATGTTATGTGTGTATGTCGATAGCTAGTGAATGCAGTGTCACTGTATCTCGCGAGCGGCTGCTTGGCTCAAGGGCTCCATGCCGGAGAAACGAACCAAGGCTTAATAATAATAATAATCTTTATTTCAATACAAGATGAAGCAAAACATGTATTACAAGTGTAAACAAATATTCAACTCAACTATAACGTAAGCAAGACACAAAAATCTTATCAATTTTCAAAAAAATTCATAAAAATAGGTCAATGTTAGGAAAAGTGTTAGGTAGGTTGATGGAGGAGGCGCACTGGTATGCGTGCGCCCTCCAAGGCTCGTTGGTTTCCTCAGACCTTGACGGAGCCCTGGGGTAAGGCCACACCTGCTGGGTCCCAAGGGTCCGATATACCCCTCCCTTGGGCGGCCCGGCTCGGGAGGCGGATCCAATGCAGGATTTCCCCACGATAAAAAAAAGTAGAGTTCCTTCCTCATTACCTCCTGTCTCATTAGCTTAGTAGTCCTAAATGCGACTGCTATGCTCGAGGTCCTGGGTTCGATTCCCAGGTCGAGCAAAGTGTCATTGAATTTTTCTATGAAATTATCAGTAGCAGCTCGGAGTTTGGCTTTGTGTCCGATTAGTGGCAATAAGCTGGCCCCCTATTTTATGGGACCTAAAAACATATCCGGCGAACTGTGGGTGTAGGTACATTTATTAGCACAACTCCGCATACCCCTTCGGGAATACAGGCATAATGATATGTTATGTTATAACCTAAAAATGTGTTCTTATAAAACCACAATGCCCTAAAGTTGTTTACGTGATAGTAACATTGGTGAGTAGCATGAATTTAATAACTTTAGACCACTGAGGTATTGTAATGCAGTTAGGCCACTTTGGTTTTCCTGGCCTCATATGTATTTTCAAATTCGATGGGCTCTAAAAATTATCAATATAACCAATCGTTTTTTAATTTAGATCTCTGTTGTAATATAGCATTACGTGATCTAAGTAATTAATGCGTAATAAACGCATCCAAAGCGGTTATATTTATCTATATTTCAAATTTTCAATTTAGATAATATAGAGGTAACGTACTAAAACAAATAAGATACGACATGTACCTACTTTAATCATGAAAAAAATCCTAAGCGGCCTGTTAAATCAACATATTTTCATGCAAGAAATAAAAATTGGTTTTTGGGCATCCTGTTTTCTTTATGTACAACTAAGATGGCAAATATGCATACGGCTCACTTGATAGCAAGTGGCTACCGTAGCCCATGGTCGCTTGTAATACAATAGCAATCACCAGTGCGTTGCCGACCTTGGACTACCTTCCCCAAGGATCTCTGGAAACCCTACTCATCCACCAGTTGCCCCAAGTGTAGAGAAATCGTCAAAGAAATTCACCTTCTTTTAAATACCTATTTCAAAAGCATGACTAATGGTAATATAGAACGGATCCCAGACATAATCAACCCGAAAACTTTTTACACCAATAATACATGTAATAATATAAAAATTCATTCGGTTAATAATAAAGTACAGACGGTCGCGGCAGCTGCGGGTTAGAAAAAAAGTATTTCGCTTGAGCGAAATAGAAAGTGTGTCGCACATCTTTTCATAAAAGTTTTTGGCGACAAATGTTTTGTAATGACTACAGGGAGCAGATGTGCTTAGGTATATTTTAATATGAAAATAAGATTTCGAGGGATTTGGAAGTCAAGTCAAGTGAGTGGTTTAGTTTGTAATAAAAATTATAGTTACGTCATAGATGTAGTATAAATATACATCTATGGTGACAATAATAATAATACTAAATCATTATAAGTACAAATTTCAAATATTGGGTAAGCAAAAATATTAATATTGTTAGCTATTGTGTGTTTAGAAATACACACATCAGCACCGTCTTGGAATATATCGGATTTTCACAATTTACTCAACATTTGTTATAAATAACATAAATCATGTGTATATTTTTATAAAATACATTTATCAGACTGGACTTCAGAATAAAACAAAAATATTTTTATTTTACTCACAAGCAACTGAAGCCTTTGAACCAACTGCAAGGCCGTAACATTTGGTTGACTTCTCGCGGCAACTTGCAAAAATCGGTCTTGTCGTTGGGTGGATAAGCGCTTCCTGCCTGGGTGTCTTCCAACCACTTCACCAGTAGCACGATAACGTGACTATAACCTTGATATTACGTTTTATTTTGTTCCAATCTCCTCAGCACTACAACTTAGAGCATGCCTCCAGCCCTTAGCATTTCCTCGCTCGTTAAATGGCGCCGCTGCATTATGGATACAGTGGCATAAATTCGAAATTAACTGCTAGTTTATTTTGAAACTAAAAATTACCAAAAACTATGGTAGGTAAATTGAAACCTTCGAACGTCGATAAATTTGTGCCAGGTAAATCATTCGATTTTAATTTATTTTTTTCAAATTCAAAATTGATATCATCCGAAAAGCCACACAAAATACGCTCTCTTCAAAAGATTTTAAAACCGGCTAGAATTTTTTAAGTTTATGATTTTTCTATAAACTATTCCTAGATGGTTTTGATGTGTATATTTATAGGAAATAAATATTTCATTGATTGCTTGTCATCTATGCTTTCCTAAATCATTCATCCGATCGCTATAACACTTTCGGTGAGTTTTGTGCGAACATTCACGAAGGTTCTGTATCAATTCAACCAGTTAATCTCTTAGTCGTATGTATTGTATGTATTTTTTATTCAGTAATTTATCATTAACATTAATTTATATAAATCATTCACCGGCTATAACGACAGAAGTCAAAATAATAATATGACAAAATGTATCAAATTGCAAATGTCACCGCGATCGAATATCACAGCTAATTTACGTCTTTATACGCTATACTAACATCTATACTTTTAAGATCAGTTAAGTAAATATCCGATAACAATATGAATAAACTAAAAAAAATATTTACAGTTTTTAGTTTTAGGTGGCACGCAAATCGTTTCATTTTCAGTACAATGTGACCGAAGTCACGGGATAAATCTGGCTTAGTACGAAACAGTCCTTATTTAGTTTATGGAAACATTATCATATATGAGTATAGTGCTTTGTTCGACTGACTTTAACATTGTATCTATCTATGCATCGTCAATCTCAAAATTGTTATTCAAAATAGTTTTTGACTGTCGAGCTCAGAGTACAAGTTTTTGGCGGGATCTTGAAGTGAATGTTGAAGTGACATGTTTTTATTTTTAAATCATTAACTTATTTTTTTGACCCTTTATTATGTAATATTCTTTATATAGTTTGGTTGTTGTGCATATGTGCAGTGGAATATAAATATAAAGTGGACAACATGCATTTTGAGATGCAAAACTCTTTAGATAGTTTTGATAATGGAGCCACCATGCTGACAGATAACTCCACATTGTTTATTGGAATTTTTTACGAAGGTTTAAAAACATTGACAGTGGCAAGTGCTTTTTGCGGCGCCAAAACAACAAGAAGATGAAGAACTGAGAGTAATTTAAATAATGATAATTCGTAATGTAAAATAGAATCTAGATCCCTCTTCTTCTATATGACGAATTTAAATCAATTTCAGTACATAGACAAATGGTTAAATTTGTAATTGATTAAACAAAATTTAATTCAGACACCGCTACATTAGTTTCGGCTAGAAACGTAGACAGAGCGGGTGAGGCAAATTAAATTAATTATTTTGTCAAATAGCTGGTATGTTAAACCTTATTCATCACTTAAATGATTTTTTTTAATTAAAACTTCTTATATAATTTATAGACTTCATCTATATTATGTATATGAATACGTGTACCATTTTAAGCGTATTGCGTGCACGGAAGACTGAGAATTGGCATGGTTAAAGTTTTTAAGGAGAAAGAGCGCAGAAAGCTATATCTATAATATCTGTTACTAATATATTAAATTAAATTAATTAATACTGCGAATCCTTACCCGACAAGTGCCATTGAACTTAGATCCCCCCAAAATATTGAAATTGTCACTCAACGAAAATGACAGCAAGTGATGTAGATAAAACTTATTGTTTATGAATACTGTAAATGTCAAACAGAAAATAGTCTATAATTAAAAAGTCGCCGGTCGAATTTCGACCTTAGGGCGATCACTAGTAATAATTATTTAAAGATGGATTTTTTTTTTAATCTTACTTTTTTAGGCGCTTCGAGTAAAGAATTTTTACGCATTTTAACAAAAAAGTGCAGACCGATCTTAATCGCCAGTCAAGCTTGTGCTGGACATTTCGTATACTAAGATGTGTAAATGTGCTACTGTGTATAAAGACCTACTGATCATGGCCAGTCTGATATAAATAACAATTCAGATGGTGTTTTTTAGTTTTTTTTTAAATTGTTTTATGACAAAGAAACTTCCCTAACAGCCATGACCGAGAGATCTCTAAACCATCGCCATTCCCGGATCCCGAAATTCAACGCATATGCGTGTTTACGAATCACGAATTTTTACTACATGTTTGATGGTTGTGTCTCAGTCTTACTGTACAACCCTACAACCCTCGTGTTAAAGTTTTATTTTTCCGCCACATAAAATTATATGAGATTCTTTCACAAGTTAATAATACAAAAGGAAATATTTTATTTCTTCCACAATACAGTACATTTTAATATCTAAATTAATTTCAGTCATTCCAAACCTACAACGGGCTTCTCATTTGGCGATCTAATGAAGATCCTTTTAGGGGCGAAGTCAAAGGGTTCTGTTACACCGAACGTCAACAAATTACGCAATACTTAATAACTCAAGGGAGCTTTCATTTATTGTGCTCTGTTTCTATTTGATCTGGGGGCTATATTGTGTAATGAATTTACGTCTGAGTAATTCATTTTGGTGAACATCGAAATTGTTTGTTGGAAGTATTTATTTTCATTGCAAAAAGCTAGGACTTTGTTTTATATTCTTAGTTTGAAATTATATAAGAACTTCAAATTGGAAAGATAAAAAAATGTTGTTATATAGGTAGAGTTAAGAACATTTTCAGCTCAGTTAATAATAATAATGAAATGAATTAATAAGTATTTTATTGAACTTTTTAGCTTGGGGATAAGGAATTTTAAAATTAAACAAAAATGAACAAACACAAAAATATAAAACAAGAAAAGTAATAAAATTGAAATACAAAATAATATTTTATTAAATAATTAAAATAGAAATAAATATAAATACATACAAGAACATACATACATATTTAAATATATACAAATTAAAGTATATAGGTACATAAGTTATAAATACAAATCATAAAAATTTTGATTACTCTCTCTTGTATAATAAACATATATCAGTATAGTTGGTATTTCAATTTGGTGATTGTTTTAACATATTGAAGATGACGCGGTAACGCATTCCACAGTCGTATGGCAGTTATCGTAAAGGAGTTTGAATAAATTGCCGATTTGTACTCAGGGATTGCAAGGGTTCTGTTGTAAGCAGAGCGAACATCGTGACAGCGATCGGCTAGGAACATAAATCTCAATTATTTAATATATCTAGGCAATCTATCACAGAAGAAATTCATTTATATTAGGATATTTAGATTATAAGGGACATCAGTCAACATTTCAATGATCAGAGAAACAAATATCACTATTTCTAATAATGGAAAATAATAATAATAATAAAGCCCTTTATTTCGAACTAATAACATTTATAACTTAAAATATATTTAAAAATTTATTATAATATGTTCCTTAATACGGTGTGCCTGTTGGCAAAGGCCTCCTCCAACGATTTCCATTTTTGCCTGTCTTGGGCGACCCTTCTCCAGTTTGGTCCTGCCGTCAGTTTTATTTAGTCTTCCCACCTTATGTGCTGTCTTCCTCTTCTATTTCTATTTTTAAGTTCGTGGCATTTGTTTTATAATGAAGTTACCTAGAAGTATAATCGATTGTCTTAATTAATTGGGTTTAATCGTGCTTCGTTTTGAAGATTTAAGTCTTAGAAAGCAGCCTCTGATATAAATCCATTATGCCAGCACTAACTACTAGCCGAATGCTTTTATGGTACGTAGTTCTAGATACTGCAATGCGTTGCCAGAGCACACACAGTATAATTTTTAGTAAGAAGAACACTGTATATAGTATTTATACAAGAACAGCCACATATCCAGTAAGCAAAATACATAGTAATAAACCCATCACAGTAAGTCTGATTTGATTTGACAGGTTGACAACAGGGTCAGGTGATGGATTGCTGACCTACGGTGGTTACTATTTGCTTGTTGTATTGAATTGTATGTACTGTTTTCTGCAAGCGCGCCAATGATATTCGGCTTCTTTTCATGTAGTTGGAGTAAGTTATGTTATTCCTCTTTTGTTTTAGTAAATACTATAAAACTGAGCCAACTGAAGACCTAGAATTGAATATAAAGAAAAAAACTGTTTTGGACTTCATTATTTCGTTACAAACTTTGTAGAATAGATTTAAAAAAAACCTATTTTTCCTTAAACCTGAACTTTTTACTGCCTCCCCTTAATGACCATTGTTTTGATATTCATTATTATGATACAAACTTTATACTGAACCCTCTTGGTGACGACTATATTAAACGAAGTACTATTAAAGAACATAATTATTCACGACTTATATATTTACTTCATATTGATTTTAAGCTGATATAATAATATTCTATTACTATTTATTTATAGGTAATTCGCTAGTTGACTCTTTTTTAAAGTAGGTAATTATTTATTATTATCACCTATGACGTGACAACTTGGCCGACAGTATTTTTAGAGTACACTATTAAAAATAATCTTTTTTAAACTTGAAAATATGTAGCCATCTTACACTTTTAATATCTGATATCGATAAATATTTGTTTCTCAAGTCAAGTACAACAGAAAAAATATATTTATTACACCAAATTTGATGTTAGTCAAATAGCCTATTATTTTGTTTATAAATGTAATTGATTTCTCTAAAACAGCTCTAACGATATGGATGAAATTATGTATTTGGATAACGTTTTATTTTTCAAAATTACCTAAACCGGTTTTGTTTTAAAACACCGAGCAAAGCTTCTTGGCCCATATAATAAAATCTTTTTGGGAGATGTAAGTCCCAGACTTTTTAGCTAGTCATAATTTCATTCCAACTCCTCGGCTTGAATAGTAAAGAACAAAAACATTATTGAATTTAGCTTTAAATTTATTAATTTAGCCGATTAACTAACTCTATAGTTACGGTTACCGATCACGTTCGTTACGGTTCGGTGTAATATAGTCCCGATTAATTTGTATCCATTGCACGTCGGAACGAGAGTTTCCAGTTTGAGTGAAATAAGCGCGTTCGGGTCGCACTTTTCTTTGTAAAGCGAGCTTCCTCTAACACGTGTTTGTGATGTTCCCTTTTATATATTACCCTCACAATAATATCATAAGTTGGGTTGTTATATCTTCCTTTTGAGAGGGGGAAAATATATTGCTGTGCTTTTGGGTAAAAATTCGGTTAACTTCTTATAAAAAAATTTGATAGAAATATGGTTTCTTTAATCATTGACATTTCAAATAAACATGAGTAATGCCAACGAATATTAATTTATAAATATGAAAGTACGTTTGAATATTTTTCCATCAGTCATGCACGAATGGCTGGACGGATTTTAATGAAATTTGGCCATAGAAGTAGACTATGCTGTGAAATATGACATAGGTATGATTTTTTGTCGTTCAATGAAACTTACGGACGACAGCTTTACCATATATTATACTAGCTGTGCCCGCGGCTTCGCTCACGTGGACTTCAGAATGCCCGCGCGAATCTTGCTCCCCCCTCTTGGCTTTTTTAAAATCATTTTTACATCACTTAAAGAAGACTTTTACCAAATTTGGAGTCGATAGGAGCTATATTTTAAAAACGGGAATTTTTCATTGTTATCGCCCCCCCCCCCCAAACCTCTTTGGGGGAGGAATTTCTTAAAATCCGTTCTTAGCTGACCTCTACATGGTAAAAGTAATATTCCTGCCAAATTTCAAGTCTCTATGTCTTATAGTTCCAGAGATATCGTGATGAGTCAATCTATCTATAGAACAGCTCCTATATATATATATAAAGGTGAGAGTACGTTTGTTTGAATTTCTGTTCAACAATTACGCTCATTCGGCTGAACGGATTCTAATTAAGTTTGGCAAAGATGTATACTATGTGCTGGAGACCATGCCATAATATTCCATTTTTGATGTGAAACATGTAAAGCGGCAGGTCAGACCATTTGTTGGATCCAATGTTGGCCGATGTTGGTGAATTTTGGCGTGGCGACGCTTTGGTCCCAACGTTGGCTGTGTGGAAACGAGTTAGTGTTTTTAATAGGCAAACTAGATTGTTTCAATGTTTCATGTCAAAACATGCACGGTTGGTAGGGATCGCGACCACCATACACATAGTAATAAAATAAATATCTTCACAGTGGGTTTCTTTTGGTTTGTCGTGTTTTGGGTTCACCCGGTTTATTTATTTATCAGGTACAGTCAGTCAACTAATCACCTCTTTGTCTAATGCATATTATTCAAAGAAAATCGTACCTAAGGAATAGGCTCCAGCCGTGCATCGGAGTTGACACACACATAATTTTTTATATATATATTCAGAACTATGGTGCACATGTACTGGGCGTCCCGTTTTTTTTATGGCAATATCTAGTAAAAATAAATTCAAATAAGTATACTATAATAAATATTATTTATTTATTGTCGAATAGTTTAACAAGTAGTATTAATTGTGATCATATCTCCCCCAATTCTAGTCTATCGGTATTTATCAAGGAATTCGCTCACATCTACTATAAATATTATTGGTTATTATCGCTTAACAGACAAAGGGAACCTGGGATTGTTTAAGATATTAGGTACGTAATATTTTAAACAGACTTTATATTTTGTAAAGTTTCTGGGAAATCAAAAATGTATGTAAAATATTATTAAAATTAATGCAGCGATTTTTGAGACCTTGAAATTAAATTAAAGTCTTACGTCTCGACTAATGACAAGTATTCACTGAATAGAAAATTGGTTATAATAATGGTAATAAAAACAATTGGAAGTCACACAAGGAAAAGTAAAAAATCTTTAAAAAATATCCAGTTTATTATGATTAAGGATTTCAGTAAACACTTTTCTATTGTTCATTATACCGTAAAGGATTAACATAACACGCTATGAGTATATGCAAATTTTAATTAGTCCTATACAGGAGTTAAGAAAGTTTACCCAGTGTGACAACCCTGGATACTTAACCTAGAATGCTGGGTCGTAATTAGTTTACTGAACTAAAACGCGTGTATACGCGAAAATGGCTAGGGTTGTAACAACAAAAGTTACGATATTAAGTTAATTGAACATTTCTTCTCACTTCTTTACTTATGCGTGTGTAACTTAGCGACAGTAACTATTTAGCTTGCACATGACGGTGAAATAAACAGTAAACAATGGTAAACAATAAACAATTTCAGAGTTTAGATAATAAAGAACGAAATACAAAACAGAAAAAGTGTACCTTTTATGATAATGACTAACCAAGGACTATACCATGATATTAGAACAGTCCTTTTTTATTCAACTAAGATGGCAAACAAGCATACAGCTTGTCTGATGGTAAGCGGCTACCGTAGCCTACAGACGCTTGTAATACAATAGGTCTCACTATTCCGTTGCCGACCTTGAACCCCACCCCAAGGAGTTCTGGAAATCCTACTCACCGCAAAAACACAACACAAGGTTTATTTGGTTGCGATTTTCTCTAGGGTGAAGATACTTAACCAGTCGGAATGCCCCCAAAAGAGAGAAATCTCCAAAAAATTTAACTGTGTCATACCTTTCTTCTAATTGTACTAATATTCTATCAGGTGCGAACTTTTTGGACAAAGAAATATTCCTCCTTTCTTCAGTATCAGTTGCCTTCAATGTATCATCTTTGAGCCCACGAAACTGATCAAGGAAAACTTTTAAGTACAAAAACCGGGCATTCGATTCTAAAAATAAGCTTCATGATTTATGTTTTGTCTTTTTATTCGGACCATTCACCTACGTGACCTTACAGAGACCTTAATAACTTGCCCTAGAACGTGAGAATTGACAGGAAATTACACGAATCGATCAATCCAACCAATTTTTCTATCCAGGAAAAACTGGAACACAATAAGTGAGAACATGAATTAATGATTCCTATATAAGACAGCCGGACAGATTAATATTTCAAGACATATCTAAAAAGTCTTTTCTTGTTTAAGATTAATTTTAAAATTAATAAAAATAATGATAGAGTAGCCAAGGCAAAATTAATTATGGTGGAATACAGCCCTATGCCTAAGAGCTCAAATGCTTGTCTAATTGTATACTAGCTTCATACTGAAACCAATCTCCAAGCACGTTTTGGTGTCTCGGCAGTTGTTCTCGGCGTCCAGTGCTTTTTGGGCTTCCAAACTTTCATCAACATAATATGAGACTATTAGAGACATTATGAGTTCACTTTAGATTTAAAAAGTCATTTTTTTAATTTTATTTTTTAAATTAAACATTATTTTAAATTAATATATCTATTTTTTGTTAATAGCGGTGAATATAAACTTTAAAATGATGTTTTAATAAGTAATTTTGATGAAGAATGATGAGAGATAATAAGGCGTTGCCACATCATAAAAAACACTTTTGAGAAATAATATGTAGAAATTACTTATACTTTGTTATAGATTTCGCCCGCCATCTTTTGAAGGTGATGTAACTCGTGAAGACACCATCATTGACGCTGACACAGGATCGACCGTCTTATTCGATTGTAGAGTGACGGCTTTGAGAGACAAAACGGTTTGTAGTATTGCAAAATATTTTTGCTTCTTCATTATCTAGCCGGCTCAAATCCTTATTTGAAATTGGCTAACATTATTCTTCAAATTTATTTTTCTATGTCATCGTAGTGGTTTTACTATTTGGTCGTTTTATTCTAAGGGCCGATTTGTCGTACAGTATCAGTTAAGTCGGCCCTTACGGAAATTCTCATGTTTAAAAGTGACGTGGTAAAACTTAACCAGTTTTTTTACAATGCTTTAAAGCCTTTCTAAATAAACCAAAGGATGAAGTCTTGAATGATGTATATTTACTAAGAAATAAAGATTTGTGTAACATTACCTACATAACACAAACACGAGTCCTTTTTACTAAAATATTAAAGACTGACATACTTGTAATCATACTCAAGGCACCCCGTATAAGAAGCTATCAAATACTTCGCAGCTTTCAAGACCCACTTTAGACTGATTACGTGAACCTCCAAGCCACCTGCGCCGGGAAGCTAAACTTGAGTGTCGATAAAACGGTGCAGCATTCGTTGCAGGTATCCTGGCTAAGAGTCGCTGACAATGAAAACTTGGAACTTCTCACTGTAGATTTAGAAACTCATACAGCTGATGCGAGGTTTGTTTCTTAAATACATAAATTTTATTGTTTGAAATGAATTAAAACTGTTTGTATACTCGTTTGTTTGTTTGAAACCGTTTTCGAGCTGTAGATGGCCTTTCACAAAACATCTTGTATTACCCGTGAAATAATTTCTCGGCTAATGTATTTCCTTTTTCATATTACAGCAGTACCTTAAATAAAAAAATACTCCGATTGGCAACGGATTCTTATTGTCGCAGTGATCACCGTTGCATTTCTGGTGAATTCACTTTGCCTCAAGAAAATAATTGTTTATTTGACGATTATTACCTTAGGTACTGTAGCAATGATATAAAGCATAAACAATAAACAAATATATGGTATAATTTATGCTTAATGCAAGAACAAAATGCAATGCAAAAAGTATTATCTTGAACACTTAGTTTTAAAAATTAAAGATTTTCGAGATGCCATAAAGGAAAACAAATAATAGTAATGTACGAAAGCCTTACCTTTCTTAATATATTCGGCGAAAGAGTTTGATGATTTATGATACCAGGGTATTTTCTAGCGCTAGCTATCGCTAAGGATGAAAATCGTAACTTAACATCAGACGTGATCGTAACTGTCGCTATTTATAATAAAAAATACAGAAAAGGGTTAATACTTTCGTAAAACCAGGTTAATAAGTATTTCGTTATGAAACAATATTCTAGGTACCGAGTAGATTTAGCTGGCGAGAATTGGAAATTGGCACTCTCAGACGCGAAAACAGCTGATTCTGGGATATATTGCTGCCACGTGTCTACACACCCGCCTATGTTGAGACGATTTAAACTTATTGTTCATCGTAAGTATTTTTTCTTTTTATTTCATAAGCCTTTTAAGAAAAGCAATTTAAATATTGCAATATTTTAAAATGTACATATGATTTCTAATAAGTTTCTTATCAGTTCTTTTTTAATACTGCAATCTTCTGCAATTAGTAAACTTCTACTTTCATGAAAGTGTAATTAGAAATATTAATATAAGTCATTATAATTTTCTAATAGTTTTTTAATAGTCAACAAAGAGTCTATAATATCTCGGAGCATTCTAACAAATATCAATTTTCTTCCATAGCTCCCGCAATAAGAATGAATAAAGAGGCTTTTCTCGAGACGGGAGAAACGCTTTCCCTGAAATGTGTCGTCTTGAATTTACATCCAGGAGACAGCGTACCAGAAATGCATTGGTATAGAGGGAACGGGACAGTGTCATTGGACGAAATGCGCGGTGGAGTTTTCATCGAAACTGATCATTTTACGTTAACGAGTCACTTACAGGTAATGTTGTATTTGGGCATAGTTGTAAATATATATATATTTAAATATTAGGAATATGAATAGAGTTCAAAAAAATATTTACGCAACCACACACATACAGTATACCTACCCACACAAATAAATTAAAAATTCTTTATTATACATACGGTATATCGTTATACGAAATGTAATATGCTATGTATCATATTAACGGTATTTTCTATATCTGTCTTGTATTCTCAATTCACATGACTCACTTATATTTATGTTCAATTATGTTCGTTTATTGTTATATTAACAAAATCTATGAATTGAAAGAGAATAACTAACACTATTGGCAATCAATGAAGAAAATAGCATAAGGAGAATTTAACACTTGACAAATGTTATTTGTACAACTTATTTGCATGTACTGCAACAGCCCAAGCCGAGGTTCGGTCACTTTGGCACCGTTGAGCTTCTTGCCTTGCTTTTGCGGCTGAGTGTCTTCCACGCGCACCCCCAAGCCCGGTGAAGCTGTCAAAGCCTCTGATTGCTCAAGGGCCTTTAATGCTAAACAATATAGTCAGTTCGAAAAAAAAACTTAGAGATATCGATTATTATGAGGTTGAAATTGCTAATACTTAAAGGGGGTGCGTTGTCAGTAAGCCCGTAGTTGCAAGGAAATGGCTTATATTAATACACATATACATGTAAATGCGAGCATGGATGAAAACACAAATATTTTACCGTATACCATCTAAGTTGAATCGACATAACATGTTTTCCCCTTTCTCTCTCCTCTAACACTTAACTGTTTCAAGTATTCACCCCTTTTATTCTTTCACTCTTCGGTCTTCTTCTTCTCCTCTACCTTCAAACTTAACGATATTCTAGAATTTCATCTCTTCACATGGTAAGTCCATATAGGCTAACCTATTCTCAGACAAATATCAGTTGAAAAATCTTTATTTATGTAAAGCTCAAAATACAACAGCTTGATCGAGCTAACCACAATGACAGGAATTTCATAATTTATATGGTAATACATGTTAAAATTCAAATTATTATACACAGGTTTATAGAGTTTTAATTATAATAATAATAGTCAGATCGCAGTATATTAAAATAAAACCATTAATAGACGTTAAGCTAACTTAATCTCTAATAACAAACTTTAACACAAATTACGTCTGACAATTCATGCATATTCTAAACAAACATACTAACCTACTTATGGAACATAAACGTCAAATGTTATTATGAGACTCATTCGCTAGGAGCGTTGTAGCCAAAAAAAAAAAAACAATTTAAACTTAATTCTAAACAAAAACCTTTCAAAGTAGGTCATAATGCCAACCTGGGGGTAACGTAATTATCTATGTAAACGTTTATGGTCCAGAGATAACATTATGATATTTACCGTATGATAGCAATGAGTTAAGTGGCACGTTTGAGGTGTGGTCAGAAAAGGAGCGTGAATTCGATCTAATTTTCCACTATTTATCCGATCTGACAGATATGTAGGTAAATTTTTTTTTTTAAAGTTACACTCTTTTTTCCTTCTCTTTTTCCTGGTTTAGTAAAGGGAAAAATTGACAGAGAAAATTTGAAAGTTAGCTGTCAATGATAAAATGTGAATTAATTTAACTGATTTTTTTATTGTGTAATAATTTTTATTTTTTACAAATAGATTTTAATTTTAATTTAATTTTAATTTTAATTTTTAAACATATTTAAATAAGGTTTATTGATACATAGTTAAATCATTTTTGCACAATAAAATAATTAAAGTCCGTAAAATGAATTTACAATATTGTCATTATTTTCTAACTTCATCATGTTTTTGGCACGCGGGATAAAACTTTTGGAGTTATTATTGATCTGTTACGCCAAAGAAATATAACTTCTTCTTTCATAGAACCTAAATAATGTATAGAAATGACTTAACTATAAAATAATTTAAATTAAAATTGAAAGCAAAAACGAGTAAAAAATTTTTTTTATAAAGATTAACATGACGACTCATAAATGTGAAAAGATCGATTGTATTTTATCCATTGACTTTAAGGCCGTTTCAATATTTTGCCATAATCCGAGTTTTTCAAATTAGATTTATGGCTATTCAAAAATAGATCATCATTGTAAAGTTTATAGTCAGGAAATAACAGTAGCTTATTTATCGTATAATAGGAACCAGTCGAGTGGCACGTTTGAGGTATGGTCTTCGTCTGAGATCAGACGAGTAGCGATTTTTATTTTCCGCTACTTACTTAAACACTTTTGGTTTTCGTCCCTATAAGTAAATGTTAGGACACATAATAAGACTAATGATGTAACTATTTTAACAATGTTGTTTGAGACAGCATATAAACCTCTGCACCAAGTCTGGGCTCAGAAAAATCAAAATAGGATTTATCTGCAATAAGTGGATTATGTCAACGGTGGATAATATTTCTGACTATAATACATTAGTAATGAAGCCCGATAAAACAGAAAAAAAAACTTTTATATTATAATTTTGATACCAAATATAAATAAAATCGTAAATCAAATCAATAAATTTAATTTTTTTACACCATGATTCAAATAAAAATTAGATGATACATATTTTTAAGATGATAAATGGTTTTAAATTACTTTGACACAGTATTTGTGAATTCTAAGTATTTAATTAAATAATTAATAATATATTAATATATATTAATAATTATTATAGTAAAGTAAAAATGGATTTATTAGTTGTAGAGATAAAACTGAAGAATAAAGTTTTTTTCCTGTAGGTATTTGCTTAACGTTTATTTGTATTTTATTGGAATTAAAGTTACGACATTATTAATTTTATGAGTCGAAAGGTAATAAATTCCCGAATAAACGATTATACCCACATAACCAGCCAAACACCAACAACACAAAAACTACAACAGCATAATTAAAAAGTTTGTGCAAACATTAATTACCCGCTCACACTACAGACTCACATCAAGTTACGCGTTCACGACTCAGTAATTCTACCTCCCAACATGGTTTAAATTACCCCTATATATTTGCAAGGTAGCGTGTTAGTGGCCGGTTAAATATTAGCCTTGCTCGCTACATAATATAAAAATGTAATCTCTTCAAAGATGTCTCCCATAAAGTAAATGTTATGTCTGTGTTTAACGACAGAGCTTGTTTCGTGTTCGAAGATTGCCTCGTTTTATAGTACTGAACATGGTTTAAACCACGGTGGTTGGACATGGTTATGGTTTAGATTGTTGAAAGTAATAATTACTCTTCAGAATTACCTTCTCAGAACTTGAATCAAATAAAGTTTATTTTATTTTTATTTTTTGATGTGAAATTATTTAATGCGGAGGGTCACATCGGCTAGTTGGCGTGGCGACGCACAGTGGTTCCAGGATTTGAAAAATAGGGACATAGACATCAAAAGTCAGAATTTTGATTTTATTTTAATTTTATAGGATAATATATTACAATTCTAATCGTTTTTATTCTCTTTTTTATTATACCATAATTGTTTCCTTTCATTAACCATTCTTTCACTCAAATTTTCTATATATCTTAGTTTTGCTATTAGGTACGTTATTCGATATTCCTACGACGGCACATTTTTTTAAATTGATTATTATAAAATGGTAACTAATTTTTTAACCGACTTCAAATAAATGAGGAGGTTCTCAATTTGAATATATATTTTTATTATTGATGTTCATCCACAACTTCTTTGTTTATGAACCGATTTAAAGCGATTCAATGGTAGTGCCGTTGTTCAAAATTGTTTACTTTAGTACAGCAAGAAAAATATCATATGCATATTATATTTCTGATTTTTTTCATCGTAGTACGACAAAGTGATCGAGGTAGGCAACCGATAGCGTAAGCTAAGTACAACACAAAAACAATGTCGACCACCGATAGATCCACAGTTGATCGCGAGGCTACATTCACGGCTGACAAACATACATACAGAGTAAACAGGATATCCCTATAGATAAATAATTATACTCCCAGTTAATAATTACATTTCAACTGCTTACACTTTGTGATAGAATTGTAGTATTTTATTTTTCAAAGGCAAAGTACCTATACGTAGTGTGACTGATGTTGAAAAGTTTTAAATATTTTCTAATTCCAACAACTGGTATTAGCCAAGTTTAAAACAATTGACGTGTATAAAGTATGAACATTAATTTGCAAAACATTCCTAGCAAACTTCTACACTCCAATTGAAACAAACAATAGATCGTTAAAAATGAAAAATTACTAACTTGAATCATATTTTATATATGTAGTTAACGAGTTTGTAGCTTTTTATTTAGCGTTTGTTTGCACTCTTACTTTACAGCGACTGTAAAATTGAATAAACCGCGCTTGTTAACGACTTATAAAATATTTATGATGACAGTAAAGTTGTTTTCAATTCTATGTTAAAGCGCGAACAGTTACCTTTAAAATAAAATTTTATCTTTAACTACTTATGACAAAATAAACTTGTAATTAAAATGCAAATGAAAGAGAGGGATTTTCGTGACTTTGTAAATTGTATATTTCATATTCATATAATTATTTAAAGGAGACGAAATGAATTTTAAAGTAGATCACGAATAAATAATTAATTACTCGGCATTATTAATGTCGACGTCCGCCCTATTAATTACTGAATTTATTATACTGTACACATTTCCATATATTTTTTCTGGAAATATAAATTTCTCAAATGGCTACTTTTCATATATACCACCATGGTTCTAAATAATCACTTTTAACAAATATGAATAAAACATAGATAATGCAATTAATGGTTCTCATGCTTTATGACGGTGTAAAACAAGAGTAAACACTTTTGGAAAGCGTGTTTTAAACACTTATTATGTAAAAATAAAAGTAATATTTTTTTTATTGAAATTAAAATATGCCACAAAAATGTTGCATTATGGCTATGTGACCACGTGCGACGTCATCGTTAAATAAATAAAATTAAGGTTAAAGACATTTGTTATGTGTAAATTCGATTTTACTAGAATTTCAATTAAGATAAGTATGAATTTTCTTCAGCACTTCTATACAATTTTAAACCCATTATCTTCACATTTTTACAGTCACTTATTACAAGAAAACTTTTTGTTGTCTATCTGCTTATGCAGGCAATTTCGTCTATGACAAGTGTGACAAATACACGTTATAGAATTTAACTGCCAAGAAAACCTTATAAAACTTAGTTTTGTATATTTTTCTGGAACGATGACGTCACGTTTTCTGATTTTTGAAATCACGTAACTCACAGAAAAAAAATTAAAATCCGAACAAGCGAACATTTTTTTTTTCGAGATTTGTAGTGTTAGTCTTTTTATCAATAGACCAATAATATTAAATAATGAACTTTTATTTTTAAACTTACTGTTATGTATCTCGCGAATCGTATTTTATTATAATGTTTTCTAAGCAGGTCTCTCGCTTGAAAGTAGAAGATGCGGGTAATTACACCTGCGCCTTAAAAGCACCTCTCCAAATGAGGGCTATGGCCAGAGTACATGTTTTACAAGGTAAGTAACCATATTCACTTAATTTAGTATTTACTAAATAGGTACACCACACGCCATTTACTATACAAACGTTATAATATTGTTACGCTCATGAATAACTAAAAATGTCGTTTATTATTAAGGAATAATTCTTAATTTTCGTAGTTCTTTAACACGTTAAATATGTATTCTATAACACCGAAGAAAAAGTGTTATACATTCGGTTGCAGTCTTCTCGTTGTCACTCCTTTTTCTGTGCTGTTAACTGCGGTCAGTGGTCCGTTTATTATATAAAAATATTTTAAAGAAAGTTCAAGAGACGCCTAATTGCTTTGTTTGTATAATTTCAACAGTACTTATGTAGCTCCACTTAATGATTTTATTACAAAACTGTCGCCCTGTGAATTTTTCTCGTTTCCAGAACATTCATGAGGTAATCAAAAGAAAAAAAACGCTTGAGAAAAGCGGCTCTAGGATCTTCCACGTTTCCTGAATTATTTTTATAAGCAACAATACGCGCTCTTTACTATGAATTGTTATTTTTATGTGTAGTGACAGTAGTATTAGAAGAAGATAAAATTTAAGCCCGAATAGATCTTACGAATAATGAATACTTTAAAAACTTGTTTTCGTCATTAGGTTCAAGTTTAGCTGAACTGCAAAGCGGTGTGAAGACAACTACAAGCTACTTCAGTCTGCTATTGGCTGCCATGGTTCTAGCATTTGGGACTATGTACAGTGATATAAGGTGACCTATTTAAACAGGTGTCAAAGATAGATGAAAAAGGTTGGACGAAATAGATTTTGGAAATAATAATCAACTTGCATATTTTTATCAGCTAGAGTCGTGGTAGTCAACTGGTACAGCACGTTCGAACTCTGGGGTGGTACCAACGAATTTTCCGAATTCATGTACATTCATTAATTTGAAATAGTATCTATCGACTGACAGTGAAGAAAAACATCGTGAGGAAACCCGAACGCTCGAGGAATGTTCTTTTAGTATCACTGTATGTGAGCAAAATATAGAACTGTGAATTTCTTGGGGTTTGAAATTGCCAATGCGTCGTTGGCTCGCGTGGTGGTTAAGTTTGTACCTTTCGCCGAGAAGAGGCCTTTGTAGGCATAGGTGAGAAACTTACAGGCTGATATTAGGTATTATTAAAAATTGTTGATAGAACATTTTTTTTTGTAGAATTCTATAGTAAATAGTTAAGTTATGTGACTTTGCAAATGACTGCTAGAACAGATTGCCTACTGTAATTTGTACATACTTGCAAAAAGAAGCGTTAATTAGTTTTTGTTAACATTTAATAGTTATGTGCGTAATAGATAATCCTGGGACGAATAAGTTATAAGTATAAGACAAAGCGATACGAAAATTAATGACTGGAACGAAATAAAAAGATTTAAATTAAGAAACAAAATCGAAATAAGTAGGCCCAATTATATATTTTTTGAATAAACAAGACTCTTGACTCTGTTCTTATACTCATTTACTCAGTATAGAATGAAAGGGAGTTAGTTATTCGCTTATATTATTGCATAAAATACCACGTTTATGGATTTTTTAACCTTACGATTTACAATAAATCATAAAAGTGTGGATGCATACTTAATAGTTGTTCCGTAATCAAAAATACCCTGTTGCTATGAATGGCAAGTACTACACACCCATTACTATCAAATGATGATAGTTGTGATTATCATTTGAAGCTAATCCAGTGGTTTCAATAAACTGCAATTATAGAGACCAGACAGAGCGTCCCTTATCTACAATATATTACAATCTATTATTTTTATATAATAGCCGTTATCTAAAACTACAATAATTTGATACATTTATACAATTGAACCGTGTTATGTCGTTTCATAATGATATGATTCACAATTTTGATTATTATTTCAAGATTTCAAGCAATTCATTCTAAAGAGTTTTATAATGCAAACTTTACATGTCACAATTTTTTTCATTTTCACCTGACTGTGAAGAAGGAGGGTTATGATTTCTGGAGCGTCATGTATGTGACTATGTATGTATATTTCTTTGACATGCTCTGTAGCCAAAAGCCTTGATGGATTTTAGCTTAATGAGGCGTCGTTAAATTCGTTTTAATTGTGGGAGGGATAAAAGCGTATAATATTAAAGTACGTCTGGGAATCGAATAAAAAATAAAATTAGAAAAATCTAGTTTTATAGTCGTGTATTTTGTTTCCTTTTTAATATCTTTTTTTTCATTATAACTTCCAATTTCGAAGTAGATTCTTTTTCTATAATTATTTTTATTAGGTTACTAGCAAACCCAGGCATGCGTTGCTGTGGCTCAGGAAAAAATATTGGATCCGATTGCTACCAAAATGTACAGGATCACCAGCTGGGCAAATATGAAGATTGTCTGAAATTTTTATCAAAATCGATCTAGCCGTTTTGGAGTTCATAGGGAACATACATACGAACAGCCATTTTTATATAAATAGAAATATAGGCCAATGATTAACAGCAATATCACCTAAAGATAATCGTAGATGTGGCTGCCGAAGAAAACCGATACATATTTTAGCGACATAATTTTTGACTTAAGAGTAATTGCTAACCAGGCCACGATATAGTCCCCAAACAAAGCCGAAGGCTCAAGTTAACTCTTGCGGGTTATACACGTATCATTATTTGTATTGGACCGAATGCAAGGTTGAACGGTTTTTACAACGAACCTTTTTCTTAAGAGAAAAAAGTAGTATCATTGTATTTCCAAAATCTATTCGTCCAGTCTATAATGGTTGAAGAGATCCTTAAAAAAAGCCCGAATACCGTCCAAGGATCTACCAGGATAAAGGACCATTAGTGAGAATGTACATAACTTGTACAAATGTATGTAATACATATAAAAGATTATAAGGACTACTTTTATTTGTTGTTAAAAGCTACTGTTTACATATCACAAAGTACATATTTAACCTTCATATCACTAAATGCACTGTAATATTTTCTATTGACGTTTAATTTATCTGTAATTATTGTGATCCAATACTCACGGTAATCTTAATCTATATGTAATACGATCATAGATAATAATGTAATTAATTAAAGACATTAAATATACCTATAATATATAAATAAATGCATTTGTATAAATAAATCGCAGAATTTTTTATATAATTGCCGATTTTTCAATTGTCAAGTAACTTTATCAGAGGAATAATTTTTTAAATTTGACAGGCCATAAACGTAATAAAAATGTTTTTTTTTTTTTAATTATTTATGCATATTAACAATAAATTATTTTATTTACAATAGATTTAGATTATTTTTAATTTATTTTATTTTAATGTGGATATTAAGTTACACATATTGTACATTAAAGTTCACAATAATGAAATTATTATCAATTAAATATTCAATGAATAAAGACTTTGAATTGATAGATACAAAAATAACTAATCAATGTTTCAGACTACTTATTAATAACAAAGTATTCTATAGAAAAAAAAAAAACAATATTTTCTACTTTGGCGACAAATATAAATTTTTCGTTCTAAAACGACTTTATAGTCACACTTCACATTGGTGAAATTCACATGACATGGTCAGAACCTCAGGACCCATATTACATTTATTTTTTAATCCTTTTTTGTTGATGGCCAAAGGCTTGAACTTATATAACTAACAATATAGAGCTGGCTTTAAAAAATATATTATTTATTAGTACTGCATTAAGTTGAATATGATTAAAAACATTTCACGTACAAGACAGAGTATGTTTTGTTATTGATTTTAAAAATAGTCGTAAATAAAATATTTAATATCATTATCATTACACGTAGATATAAGAAATTGTTAAAAAATATTTTGTTATTATAATTATTATTATGACAGGCAATAATATAATTGTGTCGATTACAATTTTATTGAGAATAATATATTTAATTATTATAATGTAATAAACAGTTGTTATGTTAAATGTAATAAAATCATTATCTGCACTATTTATTATTTATAAACTGTGATGTACTTACGAAATGCAAAAAGCTAAAGTTTAAAATACTTTATTTAATATAAAGCTCTGAGAATGCACTAATGAACGTCAAAACAACACCAGTGTTTGGAAAACATCCCAGTCATCGAGAACAGACAGCAAGAAACATCAATATATTTTGTGTTTATTGTTATTTTTAACTTTGTTTTATTAGTAGGTACTGTATAAAGACGCTCATTATAATGTCTGTGGGGAAAAAGTGACGGAATTTTTTCGCCCTTCTCAGCAGGTTGCACCATATACGGGTGAGATTGCTTACTTTTGTACCTAAAGAAAGCATTTGAATTTGACAGTCGTTATGTGTACGACTTCACTTAATATTGGTGTTGATAAACATTGATTATCTATCGATTTATCGACAGTTGGTGATAAAACTATCGTTTGTTTAATTCCAGTACATAATACCGAGTATTTTTGGGAACACGACAAAGATTTGCTCAAATGTAACCTTTTTTATTATACTCATGTACCTACCAAATTACGCAAGCGCGGAACTCGGAGGAACCTCTTTTCGCTCAACAGGCTGACATTACATTCCGTACTGAGAAAAAATTCGATAGTCAAACAATTGATTGATAAATCAAACGATACTATCGGGCTTGCAAACAATCGTCACAACCTTTAATTACCATCTTCCGGATTCAAAATGTTATATTTTAAATAAGTCACAGTTTATAAATAACCAGATTTTTGTGCTTAAACATATCGGTGCTTACGTTGACTGTTGATTTAGCGTAATATATATTATTAGAATTAAATAGGTACCTATAATAATTGTGTAATATTGTGAATAGGTATAAGTCTTTTTGTAATAAAATATGTAGTAAATGAAGAGTATGACAGTTGTTTAATTTAAATTAACCTAAATTTATTTCTTCGAAATATATTGATTTTATTTTGATTTGTATCATAAAGTTTTAAACCATTTACCGATTTAATTGGAACACCCAATAAAATCTTAATAATTAAAAAAAAAATATCCTTATATCATCGTTTCCTTTTTACAAGATTTTATTTTAACTTACTTTTTCAGTGTGACTTAAAAATCTTGCAACTCATTTAAAACCCAGGACACAAAAAGAGGGGTGTTATAAATGTAACTACTGTATCTGTGGCATCGAGCTCAGAACCGATTATAGTCTAGTTTTCTGTTTGAAAGGTGACTTGATCAAGAGTGTTTAGAGCTATGAGTCAAGAAAATCTGTTCAGCCATTTGAAGATTATCAGCTCTCATATAATTGATAAATATATGTGAGCATGTTCTAAAAGTCTGATTGAGTCGAGATTTGGTATTATGTTACTTCAATGATATTAGAAAAACCTTGATATAATTCTGCAGTGTCATCTGGAATCCGCAGGATGCCTAACTCCTCGCCAACTTACAGCAGATATATCGTATTTGGGCTCATTGGAATGGTCTCAATGAATAGGTTACTTATGTCGGGGGTTTATAGAATGTTTAATTTACCATTATAAAACAGTTATTCTCAAAGTATTATGAACAAAGTACTAGAGACGACGCCCCAAACAGATTCTTGGAAACACACCTAGGAGTGCATACACTAGCACTCACAGTATGTGCCGGGCACTTCTTGCGATTAAACTTTTGAGTGCTAAATTTAACTTCATTAACATATTATGTCTCCAGGTGCAATTAGATATTGCTTAAACAACTCGCTGAACACAAGTAAGGCCTTTTTCCTACGAGGCTATTGCAAGCGACTTGCGTTTGATACGCACATCCTACTAGTTTCTCTTATGTAGCAGTCAAAGTCATACAATTTCGCTATGTTCCGCACAGTACGTGACGCGTCAATTACGTGTTTGACAGTCAAACGCAAACTTTGACATCAGTCGTAGTTGTGCTGGTAGCGCGCTACGTGATTAGGATACGTGTCACATCAAAATGTCTGTTGAGCAAGACTTATAAGATTTGTACTTTATTTTATGAATTTTGAGAGTTAACAACTACACCAAATATAAATAAGATTATTTTATATTCCATAAAAAGTATTAAACTTTTTATCGTCATTATCATGAAATTCTCAGGCAGCAACGAATGCTCATCTTTTTGTTTTGACGCCATAAGAAGCACTTGCCAGTGTCAGTGTTTTTAATCCTTCGTAGTAATAGCTATTTTGTATTCAAAATGCATGTTTTCAGTTTATATTAAGCACAATAATCAAACTATATCACGCAAAACACCACCAAAATTACATAAGATAGGGTCAAAAACGAAATATTAATGAATTAGAAATATAAACTACAACATGCCACTTCAAGATCTCACCAAAAACTCCAACGAATGCACTATATTTAATATCTTTTTAGATGTACAGATGTACCCAAAATCTCCGTTTTCTTTTATTTATGTTCTTGTAGTAAAGAAAGACGCGAGTATTCATCACTAGAGTCGCTTGTCATCATACTTGACGTCTCAAGAATGAACTAATATAGTCGAATTTGGATAACGCCGTGTGAGAAAATCGACTTCATATAGATACTACTCTATGAAGACCTAGACCTATGGTTCGCGACTCAGTCACGTATCTTGTGAATAGCCTCGTGGTAGACAAGCCTCAAAGTAAAAGAGTGAAATTTCATCACTAAGTTCGATGAATTAATACGGTACGGTATCATGTGGAGGACAATTTTTGTTCGTAATAATAGTTATTCCTCAAAGTCCCCAACCGATCGAACAAAAATTTTCCATACACGTTTAGTTCGAATGACAATGTATGATTAGCTAAGTGACGTCATTCTAAATCCAAAACGACAGACTTTCAAAGATGACTGACGAGTCTTTTTTATGCTCCGCCATTGTTTGCACCTATTTATCGTATTGTCAATCGATGTTATAATGTTCCATACCTGAATCCGATCCCCCCTCTCCGTGTAATTTCTTGTACTTATAATCGTGCGCGCGATCTAGCGTAAAACGAACCGTATCGCAACGACAAAATCGTGCCGTTTTGTCTGACCACGCGTAGATACCTTAAAACCTTGTAATTTGGAAGAAAGGGTCCATCTTCGACCTGGACAGTTTGTGAGTACCCTTTTTTTCTATCCTACTTATATTTTTTTCCCATTATCGCATTTCACTTAGTCTTACTTTCGTAGATACCTCAAAATCTTTTCGCTTCTGCTTAATTTTAATAAATCCATACAGTTCACTCATTATCGCGCAAACACCCATGATATAGATATCAAATCAAAGGGTTTACTGAGATAAATATGAATTTTTCAGAAGAATGTAGTGCAGAAAATGGAATTTAAACTAAATAAATGTATTGTGTGTTACAAGCTTTTAAAAAAGTGAAACTTCTTTGCTCGCATTAGGGTAAAAATTTTACGGATAAAACGCGTCACGAAGATATGAAACGTTGTAGAGAGAAAGAGAGAGAGAGAGTAATTTAGAGATAGTGAGAAAGGGCGAACGTAGCATGAAGCACGTAGCCATGGACACAATGTGTAAACGGTGAGTTAAATTTATAAATAAACATTTTGTGATAAATTTGTAAATCGTCATATACTAAGCAGTTGTTCAGAGTAAGTAATATATTTGTTATCTTCTTGTTAATATACAATTTTTTATGTTAATTCGTTTGAAGGTTAGTAAGTTTTAATATTTACAAATAACATGTGGCATTTTAATTGGCCACTCGTCATTTATGAATTTAATATACAATTTTTCATAAAATATATCATAAATTATCGTTTCTAAATTTTAATTAAAAAAATAATAATTAGTAATTTCTAATATTCAGTAAATCTGTATATAATAATTATAATATAAATAATATTAGTTATTAATTTAAACAATTTTATAATATTTAGTTATTTCTAATATTAATTTCAGTTAAATAATAACCCAAACGCACCAACTGCAAATTCAGGAACGACAATAGATGCTATTTTGCGAGATATTTAGATAATGTTAAAACACGAACTTATATTGCATATTTTACATATTATAATGCTTTAGTCATAACAATACATTAGCATTTGCAACAAATAACATCAAATAATGTAGACATCGATGAAGTAAATTTAAATTAAATTAATAATTTGTATTAATTTTCGACACTTTTAATATTTTAATGACAATTACATATTAAATTCCTAACATATCTTCCTTTTTCCCTCCCTCTAAGTCTCGAAAATCTAAAGCTTTAGATTAGTATAAACATAAACGAGATTTAAAAATTAATTTGCCAAAGAAGTTTCACTTCTGACATGTGTACTTTGTACGCACGCACATTAAAATTTTTTCATTCTTTATTTTTGGTATTTTTTGTGACATAAAATCATATACTTTATTTTTAAAAAAGATTCAAATCTTAAATATTATTACTGAAGTATAATTAATATAAGCCTCCCATAACGAATAATTATACCTATATTATTATAACCTGTAACTTTGGACGTAAAAATAACTAATCTTTTTTTACGCGGCTACGAGAGAACACTAAAAATAACCGAAAATATTCCGGTCTCATGATGGACCACTAAAACATCAGGTCACGAAAACTACTGTATACCTACTGTATACCTTCTATCAATTCCTATTATAGTAATAAAAATATATTATATCCATCTATTACAAATAAGAAGTTAAAGACATTACACAAAAGTCACTAAGCAAATAAAATGCAAAATCCAAACCCTAACAACTAAACCTATGCATTGCTAACAGGGTTATCGACTAAAAGATGTCATAATTATTTATCACTCTGGGTCCCATACTTTCAACTTATCTCGCCTGATCCAACCATAACACGGGCCACAATTCCACGTCTTATCTATTCCGATAAATTCCACGACTGCGCGAGAATATTAATATCCTTCTTTTTGGGAACAGAATTTTTTCCTTATTTATTCGACTTTTTTTATTTCGTTGACTTTTATTATATAATTAAGCAGCCAGTAAGTGAAAGGAATTATGTGATAATGTGTGAAATAATTTATAACTTCAAAGCTCTGAAGATCTTTTTGATATGGTGTCCTCACCACCGTTCCAAAATCAGACCGTTTGCCGTTTTGCCTCACATTCTAAAACTTAATCGGATCACAACAAGAGTACTGTACTCTAGAACATTTTAGTCGCGTACGTCAGAGCTGTGTTACGGATTACCCGCCACAGTGTTTCCTCTACGCTAGATGGAAATACGCTTTCCAAGGTTGGCCAAATAATAGTAATACTAATAGTGTTCCAGTTGTCATTAGATGACGGTAACCATCACTATCGGGTAGGCCATCTACCTGTTTGCTGCCTTTTTGGTATAAAAAAATATATTTCCTTAAGTATTCAATTGTTATTAGTATCTTACTTACTTCTTAGTATTCAGTCCAATTAAGTATGCAATTGAAGCATTTTACCCTCTTTTCCACTTGTCCGGCCATGATTTTTTACGAGGTTTTCTCCCTTCGTTATCTTTTGCGGATGAGCGCATGTAGGTTCATCCTTACCCCATTCTTGATCCCCTCTGATAAACAGAGGGGCACTGGAAGGATCCATGCCCCGTCATTGATTACAGTTGCCTAAAATCGCAACCTACCTTAATTATGGACTCCTGAATCATGAATTCTATTAACTACAAATTGTTTTTATTAAGCACCGATTTAATCTACATTCTCGATAGACAAAGGAGTGGAGTCTTATTCCACCTTTGAATTTAAAAGAATTATTATTTTTATGTAGCTTTTTAATTTTATTATATTAATCCGCAGAACTAAATGTGCGTTCAAAGCACATACCTACGACCTCAATAAAAAATAAATATACGACGGAATACGAATGTCGACACTTGGAGCTTAAAACGTAATGACAATAAAGCTAATAGCACAGTCATAAAAGATGATTAATAAAAGTAGAATGACTCGGCATAAAAGTAAAGGCAATTTATTTATTTTAAAAAGAATTAGAGTTCCTTGCAAATAAAATTGTATGTATATTTATATTTGAATCTATCAAAACTAAGGACGTCCAGGTGGCCCGCCGGCTGCTAAGAAATTGAAATTATATTCCACTTCCAAAATGAATTGGGCATCTAAATAATAGCATAGTATGTATTAAAAGCTTTGTTTACAAATATAAGCCTCTATCATACAAATGCTTATAAGTAGGCCTTTCAAAGCAAGTTAAAATATTATCGGTGTATTTAACTTTAATGATTATTAACCTTACAAATAGCAAGTTAGCAATCACCTTCGCTTAAAACTAGCAATTCATATAATTTCCAGAAGTACACGCGCTGGGCTTTGGAGTAACAGTTTTACAGTAACCTCCATCTCGACACGAACTAAAACGTTCTCTATGACTTATATTTGTCGTACCGTGAAGCTGTGGAACCTTCCCCCGGCCAGTGTATTCCCCCCTCCTTCTTATGACATCGGTTCCGATGGATTTAGATCTCTCGGTGATCGCCGTTGTGTTTGTATCAACTTTTAAAACTATATTATTTTGTATAATATTAAAACAAATAATGTATCCTAAATATTGGATTCAGTATTAGAGAACTTATCATATTATTTCGGTAACCACTAATCTAGATAATTAATTAGTTAGGCAATTAATATATTGATACATAAGGTATATCAACAAATTTTGTTAGACTAAATGTTTGAAATGATATCTTGTTTTACTTTTGTAGTCGCTAGTTAACCTTTATCAAGTGTGTTATGTAAATCAAACAAAAGGAAAAAAATCTTCCGTAGTGTTTAAAATATTTTTTCATTAATGTTAACAACTTTATACATAAATAAAAACGCAATGGACGTTATCTTAGATATAGTGTTGTCAGTAATTTAAGTTAGGATATATAGTAATAATTATTAAATTAATATATTTAAAAAAATTGTACTTTACATTCAAAATTATACGGTACTCAATAGGTATGATAGTATGTACTTAGTGAAATTCATATAAATGGTTGTTCATTAAACAACATCGAATCAAACAACCTGTTCTTAGTGCGCGACCCGAATCTAATTTGAATTTCAAATGACATGGTTTTATTAAAATACTAGGTATTTGCCCTTAAAAGGGACAGTCGTATTTTCTGATTGAATAGCAAAGGGATTTTATGGGTATTAATTGTATTTGACAACTCCCTTCTTCCGTTAATAGTTTACTAATTAACTACTTGCTTTTTATTATCTTAATTAATTTTTTGATTCAATTTATATTTCGTTTGACTAAAAATAGTATTGAACACTTATTAACTTAATTTTGTAAAAAAAAAAATGAAATTTTAAAACAATTAATCTCTTTTTCTGATGAATATAATTGTATCTAAACAATCTTCATTATATAATACAGTTTTAAGCTACGCCTAAATTATTAGAGCTATAGGATTGTAATGACAGGCTCTAACAATATTAGAAATGAGTGTTAAAAAAAATTATAAGAATTTCTTAATTTTTTGTGTACTTGATTGACCAAATGTCACAGTGAATGTGAACCACGGCCTGCAATATTATAATTTAGTTCATTATTTTAATCAATTAATTTGTAAATCAATAATTTGAAATTATTTTTACACATAAAAAAAAAAACAAAATTCACTAAAATGTTTTTTTTTTTAACGTTATGGCCACATTCTCACCTGAGAGCTGGCTCAAGATGGTAGCACGCTAAGCCTAATGACAGACTGGCTCTCAAAGTGCAACTGCCGGAACACACATATTGGTGCTTGGCGACAGACTTCCAACTTGAGGGTGGTAGCTAGCCATGCGGGCATTACAGAAAGCCCGACCACCATGCTATGGTTTCATCACGATGTTTTCCTTCACCGCAAGCTCAGGCTCATTGCAGGGATTCGAACTCACGTCGATCAGCGCGGAGCCCGTACACGCTACCAAGTTCGTAGGTAGTACCAACTGAGCCATCATTGCTTCATAATGTCGCACTTCGGTCAGATGATGCGCGCACCGCTCTCAATTGTACCACCACCTATACTGCGTTTTTTATTCCCATGGAGTAAATTGGCAATCTCTAATGTCAAACTTAAAAATAATGTTTCCGCATTTATTTTTGTAGTATTGTGCTACCGTATATTTTACAGTACAATTATTTGAATCGTAAGATTATAATTATTGAATTGAATATATATTTTTTTATTAATTGAAATATTTTATGTTATTCAACATACCTGATCATTTACAATTTATCACTACATACTTCAGGAAACTATGTATTAAAAGTATATTTGGTAAACAAGTGCACAAAAATAAAAAATAAAAAAGAACACTTTGTTTGCCCCACGAGAGATGCGAATTTGTCTCCGTTACTGGGTCTTCACATTTCAATGTTTTTTTTTTTTTAATAAAACTTTCCTATATGTGTAATATCTTATACGGTTTTACTGTTAATACCGATTGGTGACATCACTATTTTGAAAACATAATAAAGTAGCAACAGATGAAATGTCATTTTAAATCGTGGGAATAAAAAAACGCACATAAATAATTTTATTTAAAAAGAAAACCAACCTAAATGATTTTTAAGAGTTCCCTGGTGTATTTTCGCAGTCGAATGACCAATGCTAATGAAATTAAAATGGAACAACTCATGAGGTATCTTCCCTATCCAACGAAAAAATAATCATCCAAATCGGTTCATAACCAAAGAAGTTACGGTTACGGTTCTACATCCATAAAAAATACATTTGAATTTGGAACCTCCTTTTTTGATGTCAGTTAAAAATATCTAATAGCACATCGAGCATGGTAAACAATTCTAATGTATTTCATGGCTGCTGTTGGATACTTGATAGCAACAAACAAAAACAATAATGTTAAAGGAAAACCTTACATTAAAAAAGAGGAAACCACATTGAAACTCCCCGTTTATATTGTTAAGCATCGTTCAGAGATAAGCACAAGGTAATGGTAGCACGATCGCAATTCCACTTTGAAACATTCGTTGAAGCTCTGTTCGTGTCTGGAAGCGTTTGTTATCACAACAACTTGAGCTGAGCAGCTCGTGAATAATGCAAAAGTTTACTTAAAATTGTATCATGTTCAATTTTGATTTCATTATATTATAGGAATATTTATTTTTAATCGTAATACTTTTTTTTATGTGAAAACTTCTTTAGCCGCGATGAACGATATTTGGTAGGGGAAATATTTATGGGTTCGCTTGACCTTCGCGTCACCGATGACCTCTACATGGTGGTGAGGTATTATGTTTACGTCACACTAGCGACGCGTAGTGTAGCGGCCTGTGTAAATGTACTTATATGAATATATACACTAATACATTGTATACACTCGACTGCATCATATGCGTGTTTGACTTTTTTGATTGGTAAAATCTTGTGATTTTGCGTCACCGACATACTCTGCTATAATTCAGACTATAATTGATTTAAAAATTCAAAATTGAGTTTTCACTTCGGTGCCGACCAAAAGACTACCTCTGTTTTTTTTTTTGTTAAAATCATACGAACGCTTACTTCTAGAATAAGCGGTTTTTTTTTTAATGATAACACGACCGTACTGTCCAAACGCACAATCGCGAACCTATGGGACCGCTGGACCACATAAAAAGTTACGAAAGAACATAGGTAATTTACATTATTTGGATCACATTTCATTAAAACTATTTATTTTAACAATCTACTTTAAATTTTTTATCTCTTATATTTTAAATATTATCATAGTTTCCTACCAATATAAAAAAAATTCAAAGTGGATATTTAAAATATAAATGAATGAATTATAAATTAATAATACATATAAAATTAGTAAAAATGAAAAATTAGAGAAATTTACTATCAATTCGACTTTGACCTATAATAACTTTCGAAGTAGTAAATTTATAATGCAGTATTAATACATAGTAGCTGAAATGTGTATTTAATTATTTGTATCTTTTAAAAGCAACAAAAACTACATATTTAGTAATGTCATAAATAAAAATAACTTTCCCCTATATTTTTACAACAAACATGTATATTAACTCGAAATATTCTGTCATAAATCAAAATTAATGCAATAAATATTCAAATGAGTGCAATTTCGTTCCGTTCCGTTTCATACATTAAGTATTTTGTAAGACGTGACTCATTCGTTTTGGACATGATTCAAAATTAATGTTTCGAACTAAAAGAACCGAATAAAACTCCAGTCAAGATAGTTACTTAATTAGATATGGTAATTTATTTTATTTCGAAAGAGTCCATAATACCAGGTCAAGTAGATAATAATTATTTATACCTTTTAATATAAAAAATTGCTACACAAACTCAAGACTCAGGATCCAGGTCTCCGGTAGTCGCTTACAATCAGTCGGGTTGTATGCTTGTTTGCCACCTTAGTTATTAAAAAAAACGAATCTATATCGTTCATGACTTTATTGATGATAAGTTCAAAAATAAAAAATCTCCACGTGGTTTTCTGGCGAAATTAAATCTATGGTCTCGCTTTTAACGTAGGACTTTGGATATCATTTACGTTTTAGATTTTAAGTCGTATTACCCTTGTATTAAAAACCAAAAAACTGAAACTAAAATTCAGATATTACAATGCGGGATATGTCACGAGTCGAAGTAACTAAAAAAAGTAAAGTAAAATAAAGTATAAAGTATCATAAAAAAGGCTAAGTTTCATATTCAAGCTCACATAACTCAATATAAAAAAGGGTTCACGTAATAATACCTCAATATCAAATGAAGACGGTTCATATAAAATTCATTCAATATTTACAATAACAACTTAAAATATTCAGAGGTCGTGATACAGAAATATTTGAGGTTTTGAGTAAACTATAAGAATGAAAATAAAGAATATTATTAACAAACATATTACTCTATTAATTCCGTTACAACAATTTTGGTTTAAGTAGAGTTTAAGTAACATGTTGATTTTAGACTAGCGGTCGCCCAATGATCGAAAATCGACCAGCGACACAATGAATATTATATCACTTGCTATCACTTTTCATTGAGTGATAATGTTAATATTTTGGGGGGGTCTAAGTTCAGTGGCACTGATCGGGTTAGGATTCGCAATATTAATATTAGTAACAGACATTATAGATAAATTTCAGCTTTCTGCACTCCTTCTCCATATAAACTTTAACCATGCCATATCTCAAAGTCTTCTGTGCACGCAATACGCTTAAAAGGGGTACAAAGTTTTTGCTTCACGTATTATTATAATGATGATTATGATGATATTATTAATGTTTTTAGTAAAGCAGTAATAAACTTTGAAAATCATACTAGGACTTGATTTTTTGTTTTTTTTTTCTAATACTTAAAATCTGATTTTAGACCACAGTGTATTTGACCCGATGCTGTACATCATCTACAATTTGCAAAATACTCAACTCTTCACAGACTTACAGTAGAGGTGTCGTGTTTAGGTAATTGTAATTTATGGTCTCAATAAATAGAATATTTGTGTCCGGGTCTTTAAAATGTTAAATGTACCTTGTAATTTAATTAGGTATATTTAGAAAAAACAATACCTTTATGAGTATTATTATACTGTAATAACAGTTACCGAGTCATTCGTAGGGGTCGCGGTAATAACCTTTATTTAACCTCGCCCTCACTCACGTCTAACAAACACACAGAGTAAGCAGAAGTTCCTTAAATCGAATTATAGATAAATATACTCCCAGTTAATAATTCTATTTCAAATACTTTATTTTATACTTCAACAATAGCAAAGTGTCAACAGTGACAGACGGTAAGAACAGTACAATCTTATCCATGGCCGGTCGATGCTGTTGTGGTAGCCTGCAGGCCTCGCGGCAACTGCATATGAGCTGGTGATCTCGAAATACGACAAACTAAGAAAGAGTCACCGTCATGAGTTTTTTAGTGAAATTTGGTATTCTGTTACTTTAATGATATTAGAAAAACATGGCAATCCTGGGCTGATGTTGGGGAGCACCATCTGGAATCTGTTTAACTCCTCATCAACTTACAGTAGATATATCGTGTTTGGTCTAACTGGAATGGTCTTAATGAATAAGATGCCTATTGGTGTCATTTATAGAAAATATTTTTAGTAAAAAAAAGACAATCAAAAGTATGTACATTGTTTTCAAAACGACTTACAAAATAAATTTAGTATTGAAATAAAGATTCAAATCAAATAATGTATCTAGATGCATAAGATGCCTATTGGTGTCATTTATAGAAAACATTTTTAGTAAAAAAAAGACAATCAAAAGTATGTACATTGTTTTCAAAACGACTTACAAAATAAATTTAGTATTGAAATAAAGATTCAAATCAAATAATGTATCTATCGTTATGCTGTCTGGAAGTTGGCGCTATTGGCTGCGACACAGTCTTCACTATATAGCGCTAAAATCGTGCATTTTGTTTTTTGTTGTGACATGATTTTTAGTTCCATTAAATAATAATTATTATTATTATTAGCAACAATGTAGACTTCTTCTCGATTATATTCTACTTAACGATGTCTTTGTTAATTCTAATCAAATTAATAAATTTTCCCAAACTTTTAATATTTCTCAATCGATACAATATCAAAAATTTTGTTGCTTGATTGCTTGCCAATAATGTAATTAAAATGGAACCACCCTTAAGGTACCCCCTCTATCCAACAAAAAAATAATCATTCAAATCGGTTCATAAACAAAGAAGCTATGGCTGATCGATCATCCATTAAAAAAACATTCAAATTGAGTAAACCCCATCTTTTTTGAAGTCAGTTAAAAATAGAAGAAAGACGGGAAAAAGAAGACAAATGAAAAGTGATCACTCTTCTTTTTGTATGGGGACAGAATTTCACACAAAACCATTTAAATCCAAATTAGCAATGCTTGCATTATTGTAATAAAACAGCTGATATACATACAAATACATAATAGACACACATGCGACTATTATGTTCAGCTAACAAAAGTCCACTATATGCTGGGATCGAACCTAACTCTCAGCTCAATAGAAAGGCTTACCATAACTGCGGCACGAGGCCTGACAATAATAAATAGTCGACATACATAAATAAGCAAATACGTGCTGTAATATACTATATATATACCTCCTACATGTATTTTCAATATCTACATAAAAAAATTAGAAGTGAAAAGAAAATAACAGCTTGTTACTAAATGTAAATGAAAGTTTATACGGCACTTATAAGAAGGAAGCGATTTTTAAAATTTTTGTCTTTCTGTCTGTCTCTTTGTTTGTTCTGGGTAATCTTTGAAACGGTCCTGATAGTTTTTGATGGGACTTGCACTAGCAGATTGTTGATGATAGGAGTAATTTAGGCTACATTTATTTTAGAAAAAGTATTAGGGTCGTGCGAATTTAAAAAGTAAGTATTTTTATTTTCAACAGGCGACCGATGTGGATGGAAGTGGATTCACCACAATAACGACTACATTGTAATATATAATGTAATAATATAAACGTATATTCTACGTGACAGACCGTGCATCAGTTGAGAAAATCACTTGAAAAACCTACTGATCCCATGTAAAAGGATTTTGAAAGTTTACCTATTAGTAGTGAAATAATAAACGACTTCTCAATTTTTCTTTAGATCTAAAATGATTTCCATACACATCTAAGCTATGTTGAACCTTCAAGTGTTAGATATTTGTTGGTATGAATATTAAAACCGCACTATTGCCCCACACTATTAGCGCGGCGCGTTAGCAACAAGTATACCGTCTTACCGGTGCCCCTCCATACATGCGAACGGAAGATCTCCATAGAGATATAGATCTTCCTTCGATTCACTCTTACGTAAAATTCCTGTCGCAATCTTACTTCGATACCACGTCAAATCACTTTAATCCGCTAATTAAAGCAGCCGCTACTTATGTACTACTCCTACCGCCTCATGGGAAAATCGCCGTTAGTATACCGCTTCACGGAAAAAACGCAGACCGCGAAACATTTTCACCGATCCCAACGATAAAATCGAGGAAGCTAACGCGTTTTACTCCACCATCTTTCCAAACTGAGCGTGTCCGCACGCCCGCGTACCCACCGTTCTCTCCACAGAGGACGGGCAGTCAACTTCACTCCCGCACACCCGCCACGTCCACCCTCTCTAACGGCAACTCAAGCCTAGGTTCGTTCCTCGGTTTGAAACCCTTGAGTCAGGCAGGAATTAATCCGATCGCGACTTATTTGCCTGCCTAAGCGCTCGCCTTCAAGTCCGGTGAAGCTGTAAAAGCCTTCAGAGGTTCCAGGGCCGAAAATATTATTTATTTACATTACATGGATGACTAACAACTAAATTAACAACATAAAAGCAGCAAAGGAACCTGTTACCTTAATCAATGGTTTGTACTATTTTTATTGCTTTGTTTTATTTTTCTAATCTGCGATATTAAAATACGTCCCATCACTATGTTAATCCCAAATTTATATTTTAAATTGGCTCTTATATTTTTCGCTCACGAGAATTAATCTCGAGTGCCAGAGAAATTAGTGGCAAAAAGGTCGCTTTTAAAATTTCGCGTAGAAATTCGTAAACCATTTTCACGGGTTTACGTAAATAGCTAGGTTAATATTGTGATCATTAAAATATCTGTTAACATTATACTATATATTAAAAAGGTGGGCAAAAAAAAAATTTGATGCGAAACATGTGAAACACCTAAGGTCAGATGGTTGTTGGCGTGGTGGCGCTTTGAGTTCGTTTTTTTTTTCAATATACAGACTGGATAACTTCAAAGTTTCATATTAAAACATGTGATGGCTAACTTTTTTTATTCATAGTGGCAAGGCTAAGTGACTTTTACTGATGGTAAATACAGTACAGTACAATCATGGAGCAATTTGCACAAACCCTAATTTTTAAAGCAATGGTGGCTCACTGGTGGCATGTACGAACTGGTGTGAACGTGGTCGTCGATCGACGTGAGTTTGAATCCCTGCAGTGAGTCTGAGCTTTTGGTAAAGGAAAAAATCATGATGAAAGCCGTGGTGATCGAGCGGTTTAGACGGGCGGAATGTCGATTAGATGTTCGCAGGTTCGATCCCCCGGCATGTACCAACGAATTTTTCGAATTCGCATACATTTACTCATTCATGAATAATAAGTAACATTATAGGCTGACGGTGAAGGAAAACATCGTGAGGAAACCTAAACGCTTAGTGAGTGAGCTTAGTAATGTGAATTTCTATTTTTGTCAAATTTGGAACTAGAAATTTCTCGTGTTATAGAGAAAACTGTTTTTTTTTTTCGGTAAATCTACCTATTCGGAAATTTAGTTCGTGGTAAATTTCACGATTTTTGTAACATTTGCGACGAATTAATTGGTTAAAAATAAAATATTCTTTGAATGCATGATATTTTCTTCAAAAGAATATCACCCATTTATTTGGTGCTTTCCTTACTCAATTTATTGAACCGGCATAATAAAAATAAAAACATTACGAAGTGATACAGACATTTCAAGAAATATAAACCAAAATAAGTACTCAAGTAGAAAAGTTAATTATCATTGTTTAGGGATTTCTAAAAATCCTTAAAAAACAGAAAATGGCTTTATGGACGACAAAAGGTTATTCGAGGGCTGAGTGAGTCTCAAAGGATCCACGTAAATGTTACAAAGCGCAAAGTAATCCTTTTGGCTGGTATTTCTTATCTAGTAACTTTTTATCTGGTTGTATCCATTAATGAAACAAATCAGAGATATTAATGGTCTATTAAATTTTATTACGAGCTTTAATACTTTTAGTCTTGCCGTTAAATGATTCTTTTTCTAGTATTTTCTTCAGTAAACCGTCAATCATCAATGTAAAAAGATTATACAAGAGTTGTTATTCAAATGTAGTGTCCCGGACGGTATACTGTTATGTAAGTAGTCTTGTAAAAATTATGTCGTTATGCCATCATATCTCAAAGCTGTGAAGCTATGGAACCTTTTCCCTGCTAATATCTTCCATCCTTCTTACAACATCGGGTTCTTCAAAAACAACAACTGGTGATGGATACATTTATAATAATTTTAAAGCAATTAGAAAAATAAACTTCGAGTAAATTAATTTCGGCGACGTTTCACATCATCTAGTTTGTTTATTGTGTACAAGTGAAATGGTTTATAAATAATAACTTGCAACACGCATTTTAAGTTGCTACAAAACCGCTTGGTTTAATAAACGAGCCGCCATCTTGTTAGAGCTATTTTAAAAAGTTACAAAAATAATCTTAAGACACGGAAATGATTTCAAAACACGCTAGGTGTAAAATCCGCGTAAACGTGTCCTGTTCCGGGATCAACCGGTGTATATCGAATTATCCAGTAATCAGTGCTCATGGTTCATACCTAAATCTTTCATTCTGTCTCTCGTCTCACTACACATACCGTCACACGGTCACGCCTGTATTCCCCGAAGGGTTAGGTTAGGTACTAATTGTACACCCACAATTCACCGAGTATGTTTTTAGGTCCCATGTAATAGGGGGCGAGCCTATTGCCATTAATCGGGCACCAAGCCAAACTCCGAGCTGCTACCGAGAATTTCATAGGAAAAACCCAATAACACTTTGCTCGACCTTGGATTCGAACCTAGGACTTCGATCATAGCAGTCGCACTTACGACCACCTTTTTTTTAACGTGGAGAAACCCGTCATGGGTACACACTCGCCCGGAGGGAACGAGTGATTATGTGAGACTCTTACTCACTAAAACTCCACGGTGTACCTCCGCTGCCGTAATGGGGCAACGCGGGTTCGCGATTGCATTCAACCACGTCGCCCCAGTGGCCGGCACAGCTACTACTGCCGGGCAGAATGAATCACCTCCTGCTGCCGCCCGTTCGTCTTTGGTGGAGAGGGCCGCTCCGAGGATCGTATTCGCGTGTGGCCTCCCATGACCTCTCGCTGCTGAGCACGACGCGAACCACACTCAACAGCGAGAGGTCTCCTCCTACCATCGCGGTCAGAGCACGGCGTTGGCTCTCCCACGCAGCACACTACTATAGACATACCTTCACAATGTACTTATGTAATTTTTCTTCTTCTTATCTTGGCAACTAGTCCTCTTTAATGAAAACCATTCATTACGGACATTATCTAATTAGTAAAGTGTTCCTGTCTTATGACGACTTCAGTAGCCTAAAAATATGATGGCTCCCTTGTTAGAACTTTCTAGGGAGTTTTGTGGGATTCCAGAATAAATGCTTTCAGCTTATAATCATAATCTACTTCATTTAAACACAAAAACTAAACTATATTACGCAAAACGCCACCAATTTTATTATATTAAGTGATCAGTTCTTGTGTATATATTCAAATATTTAATTGGTTTCTCGGAAACGGCTCCAACGATTTCCATGAAACTTTGCATTTAGATAAAGTTTTACATTCCAAGTTTACCTAGATAGGTGTTTTTCTTTTTTTCTTGTTTATAAGACACCGAGCTTTGCTCGGTCGACCAGATATTATTGCATAATAAAAGAATTAAAAATAAAAACCACATGTCACTTCAAGATTCATACAAAAACTACATAAGTAATTATGTTAAAAAAAAACTCAAAACAGAAATGCGTACTGATTAAAAAACATTTGCATTTTTTAGTTTAATTTTATTCTCGAATATTTATTTAATTCATGATTTTAATCTACAGTTTGTACTTAGTTTATTTTAAACGAAACTCGTTTTAATCAAGTCTTATGAACAAGTTAGTTGTCAATTCCCTAAGATGTATAAATACTAGATGAGACCTTTTATTTTTACTTTGAGGCTTGTAATTACTAGGTACCACTGTTATTGCTGGAAATAGATGGACCGTTTGGAGATATTATAGTTTGTTCAGTATTCATTCAAGGTACGTTTCCGCAATATATGAGTATCCGTTTCCGTGCAAGGAAGTAGGGCTGTTTTACCCGACTGGGTCACGACCAGCATGCATGTGGTGAAAGTCCGTCATAGTCACTCGCTTTTCCGTGTCACGTTTTGGTATCAGTCTATGCATATCTAGTTACATTTTTGTAGGCTGGTATGACAGTACCGCCCATTTGCCGTACTGCTATTAAAAATAATTTGGCGATTAAATCAGCGCCTGCGTAAAATAATTAGCTAATACCACGCAATTAGCATTTACGAGCAAATAACGTACAGCAGCTAGCCAATGATGTATCGGTGAATGCCGTTGGTTTTCGAAGTCACTTTGCCATGGTACTGATAAAAAATACATAATTTCATAAATAATATTTATGAAGATCGGATACCTAGCTCATCTTACAACTAGAAACACTTTTAGAAAAAAAGAAAGGATATTTATTTGTTACACACAAAAATAAAATATGATTAATAAGTTAAGAAATAGTAATAGCAATCAAAAGGAATACAAAACAAATAAGCAAGCATACGGCCCGCCTGATGGTAAGGGGCTACCATAGCCTATGGTCGCTAGTAATACTATAGATATCACCAGCACGTTGCTAACCTTGAACCCCTCTTCCTCAAGAAACTCTGGTAACCCTACTCACCGCAGGTACACAACACTAGGCTATTTGGTTGCAATGTTCTATAGAGTGGACTGCTCTAAGTAGCGAGAAATCTTCAAAGATATTTCTTTGTGCCATACCTCTCTTTAACATTAAAACTAAAGATTTTGTTTTGTTACATATTGTCGCTTCTGTTTTCGGTTACTATGTGTGTTTAACAAATGGGCCTCGAGTCAGCATAATAATTGTGGGGAGGGAGTTCTCGATTGCTGACTGTAAAGTCTAACAGCGTTTTCAAACCGTAAAAAAAAAGTACGATATCTAGAAAACGTTTTTATTGTATATCATTGTACAAGTTAACTTGCCTCTCTAAGAACTTTGGGATGTTAAAAGGAATTTTAAAAGGGTCGATTCCTCTTCCAGTATTTGTGTTCTTATATATGTTAGTAAGTACTTACTTACTTAGTGGGTGAATATGTCGGCTTGTTAAAGATATTTGGTATTTGGGTCATCGTAATTCCTTTGAAACGTTACATGTATTAGGAATGCACGAGTTGACAGTATATTTAAAAATTTAAATTATTTATTTAATCATATTGGTTTATTGAGAAAAAGCCTAAAAATACAAATATAGAAAAAAAAAGTCTGGGAGTCATGTCATTTGAAACACCAGTTACAAAATATGAAGTCATCGTACAATATTTCTATACACAGTCGACTTGAGTGTCCTTATTATGTTATCTTGTGATGGGCGAGTCTAAAATTATTAAAAATTGTGAAAATTACATACGTGCTGAAGAAATTTCATGGGTTTCAACTGACTTTATTCTTAGTTTTATTTATTAAACGTTGACGTCACACCCGGTTACTTAAACATAATGCAGCGTTTTTAGGGCATATTTTTTATTGATGTTAAAAAATATGTAATTATGAATAACTATTAATTCACTGGTATTATTTTACACAAGTGTTTAATAATAATAAAAATTATTAAAAATAAACATATTTGCATTAAATAATTTGGAAGAATACATTTTCAGGAAAAATATATTATGTAGATTTCATACGCAACGTAAAATAAATTACAAAATCTTTGGTGAGAAGCTATATTATTATTACTAATGTATTTTGACATAATTTAACGAATACACCTGTCTATCAACACGCCGATTGCCAACTGGAATGGGCAGAACGAATGAAGACCCACTTTACTCTATTTTTCTTAATAACTTTCGATTCGTTCAGATTCATTAATTCATCAATCAAGCTCAACTGAATTATAGTTAAACTACCTCGATGATTTATTTCTTCTTCTTTTTTTTTAAATTCAACGGAAATTGTTTAAAGAGTTCAAACAACCCTCTAACAAGAATATGGATCTCTTGTTAAAACTATATATAGATAGTTTATAAACTACTTAAAATTCATGCTTCCAATTATTCATACTAATATTGTAAATGCGAAAGTAACTCTGTTTGTTTGTTACATTTTTACGCCTAAACCGCTGAACCAATTTTGATGAATTTTGGTATAGAGATATATTGGACCTTGGGAAAGGACGTAGGATACTTTTTGTAGCGAAAATAAAACTTTAAGGTTAAAAAATTGGAGATGTAGGTATGTAAGCGGGAAATATCAACTTCAATGACAACCGTTTTGTTGATTGATTTAAAAAAAATGTACTACTATAATTAAAAGGCTATAAGAATTGTTAAAAATGTATTAGAAATTGTACATTACAATAATAGTTTTCAACTGATTTTGATGAAATTATACACGGGATATACATGCCACTGTTCAATTGATACGGCATATGAATTGTCAACAATATGAGTAAAAATAAAGGGATTTAAATAATTATAGCGCAGTAAGAAACGCGCGCAGAGCCGCGGGCACACCGCTAGTCATTTATAATTCCAAAGTATATCACTCAAAATGCAAACACTATTACATAATGCAGTACCATGTAACATTAGTTTATGAATGAAAATAAAACAATAACATGACATTTCACAACCCAAGCAAAAATTATGAATAATATTTCTAATCATGATTTCCTTGTAAAGATTGATAAATAATACTTTAATATTTTATTAATATATTAAAGCAGAAGAGTTTTTTTTTGTTTGTTTGTTTAAACATGCTAATCTCTGGAACTACCAGTAACATTCGATTTTTTCACGAAGAATAATATATGCTATCTAAAATTACACTAAAACTCTCAGATAACCTTAAATATTGATTCTGCTTTATCTAAGTGCGCTGGTGTAGTGGTTAATGATACGTAAATACAATGTGCTACAAAAATATTGGCTCTTAGTATAAGTAAATAAATGTCTACGATAGCATATGCCTAACCCTTACAAATAAACCACAATAAGGTGCTTTGTGACTTAAATTTGTTGAATGTTAAAAAAGTTAAGGCATGACATATTAATCCTCACGAACAAGAGTTACTTCAAAATGAAGACAATATCATGAATCTAATCTTTGCCCTATATATCATGTTATTTGGACACATAATTTAGAATAAAGTGGAAAATTAATTTGTACTTGTGGGAAGAGGCAATAATTATGATAGGGTGCGTTGGCGGCGCAGCGCGATGTTTGTCCGATAAAATTAACACGAGTGAAACCGTGGGGCACATCTAGTAAAATTAATAGTATTACTCATTGTTAACCGAGATCGTTGCATAGTTTCCAACTACGGGCGTAACTAATAGGTCCTTATCTCAGAATAGTGCGTTATTAATGAGTTGAAACTTTAAATACTGCCTCACAGGATCAGTCCATTTAAATGACTAACGCTTTCAAAAGTTTCAATATATTTTTTTAACTCTTGTTAAAGTTAAACTTCTTTAGTTTAGGTACGTTATGAAAACTTATGAGGGTGAATTTGTACGAAGCGCGTGCACATTGTAACAGAAAGTCTACACTGTTAAGTTGCCTGCTAAATATATTGTTTTATTATAGTGAAGACAGTTACATTCGTTGCTATGTGCCACATATCATCGCGTGTATCTAAGAAGTATATATAGCTTCTAACGTGCGGGCATAAGTATCCCAGAGGATTATAAGTATGGGGTTCTTCAAAAAGGGAGTGATTAGTGAATAGATTTTTATAGGGTCGGCAACGTGGTTTTTACGCTTCTAGTGTTTTACGCGTTCCATAGGCTACGGAAACCGTTTACCATCAGGCAAACCGCATACTTGTTTGACACCATAAGTAAAAGTAGGTATACGCATCCTTTTTTATCTTCACTCGATATAATGAGTCACTCTTTTAGGTAGATTTTCTATACGAAATAAATAAGGTGTAAAAATGAACATGACGTTAGTAAAATAGTTTGCATTTTATCTGTATATATTTTATTTATCTATTTTATAAAACTTTGGACATAACAATGAGTATCAGTTGTATAAGAATTACCTATATTTAATTACTTTTTTCCTTTTGGTTCTTCGTCTTTGTGAAAAAGAATACGTATATAATAATTCTTTTAATTATAATAAAAATTGTAGTTAGTGACAACAAGATAATGGCAAATAAGTCCAAATACATCTTCTGGTACCAGGGAACCAGCAACGCGGGGGAGCGTAGGTGTGGAGCACCTCGTGTTCGGACAACGTGTTCCACCCAATGTACCAACTCCACACCTGGAGGTGACGGACGATCGTGGTATATCGATGACAACTCTTTGGTTTTTTGACGATATCTGAAAAAAATAATAGATTGATATAAATATTAAGAAAAGTATATTAATAGTTTTTTAGGTCAATCATCACCTTTTTTTTGTTCTAGCTTAGTCCCAAACATAGGTATGAATTTTTCTCAGAAACTAGAGTTAAACCAAAAAACAACAGTTTACGTTCCTCGGAAAAACAACTTCCTTAATCAATTAACAACTAACAACTGCGTATTCAGTAAGCAATTATTTTTTAGAGACGAAACCTCGCTTCTTGATAAAGTTAATAGAATTTTATGGACTGTATGCTTTGAAAAAAAGGGTAACTGACCCTTTTATGATTTAGGTTTAGGTTATTGTTTAACGGTGAAAGTAAATATAGTAGATATAATTATCTAGATATCTAGGGCTAAACGGACAATTCCCATTTATATTTGAGGAATAGTCTGGAATAAAGTTTCGCAGCCTACTATTGAGCCGAAAGGTCACCCGGGTTTGGTCCCCGACCGGACCAACTTTTGTGCTATGTGCAGAATTGTCAATTCTGTCTGGGTGTTAAATCTATATAAGTAATATGTACATATTATGTTTACCAATTACTTTGAGACTACAGTACAAGGAATTTGGAATCATTGTGTGAACCTTCAAAACACTTATAGAGTAAAACATACTTAGGATTACTAAGGACTTCATGTATAGCAGTATTCAATTCCAAATACATTTCATGACCAACGTCCACTTTTATCGCAAAGCCCTTCGTTTCAGCTCTTCGGATGTTTATGAACTGGTCGGCAAACAATGGTATACCAATGATAGGTACACCGTAGTGTAAGGCTTCTGTCGTAGAAAGGAGTCCTCCGTGGGTGATGAATAGGACGCAATTGGGATGAGCTGGAAAATCAACAACCAAAATGAAATAATAATAATTCGGCAGATTTGTACAAATAGAAGAAATATTTTTTAAATGTAAAAGAAAAACGTGTAATTAATTATGACTAACATTGAAAAACTGTAGTTTCGAGTCCTATAAAAATTAGCCAGAGCATTCGACGATGGAAATCATTATTATTATAATAGTTGGTATCGAGCAATGTAGGCATTTGATCATAAATAAAACATGCGTCATAACTCATAAAGTTTTAACATTTGTGGTGAACACATTGAACCCACATTGTGTAAAGAAAGAAATATATCGCAATAATCAAAAATATTGGCACTAAACACTAAATTGTTACTAACTAAATACGAAATACTTAAACTGTTAGTAGTTACCATACAATCCATTTAGTATAATCATATCGCATTGTGGTTGTATTTTTTTGCCCGTATGATTGGCTTTCGTTCTTGAATTAAAAATAAATTACCTCTAGAATTTTGGTTCGACAGCAATACTTATGAACTGCTTTTTATAGTTCTAGGCTTTAGATCCTAGTCACTAGTTTCTAGACTTCCAAGATTTTTAAGGCTTCGCATGTTACTTAATACCTTTTAGATGAGACTTACATTAAACGTATCAACATTATCCCCACATATGGTCATTGACCGCCATATGTACATCTTATCTTTATTCTTTCGCGCTCATGTTTATCTCTGTGCATAGCATGATCTTTTCTATTTCTCTTTCTAGTCAAAGAACTTTTTGCGTCAAAAACCTTGCATATATTATAAAAGATCCAATTTAAATTGTACTTTGAAAATTTGAATTACATGTACGGCAACCGCCCAACCCATTATTTGGCGACTTTGGCACTCTTGCGTTTATTGTCCATTTCGGATGAACACCTTCTGTGTTCGCCGTAAGCCTCGGCGAAGCCGTAAAGACAGTTCAGGCCAAAGAAGAGTCACTTCAAAAAATATTACTTACCGAGAATAGCTTGCTGTGGGGCCCAGCTTACAATATGCACGTTCTCTGGCAAATTCGGTAACGTTTCTTCCAATTTCCAAATGACAGTCTGTTTCAAACTAGAGAAGGTCTTCAGGAGTCCTTTTTTTAGTTTATCCGGCATCGTCCTGCTTTTCATCATTGAACCCATACTGAAGTATATCACACCGTCGCGAGCTTTGTCCATGATTGTTTGAAAATTCTACGGAATACAAAAAATAAGAAGTACATTATTAACTATATTATTAATAAACTGGTTTTTAACTATACGTGGCGGGCTCGTGTTTTTATTTATAGGTATACAATTTAAACTATAGCGTTCTCCGTAAATACTAACAAGTTTTATTAAAAAACTTTTTTTTTTCTAAAGTAACAATTTTAGTCGCCTAGTCACCAGAGAGTTCCTTTAATTAAATAGCTAAAATAGCTCTATTTTATGTTTAAACACTTTAAGCTGATAGATATAGATACCTACTTACTTAGTTTTTTACAAAACTGAAAATAATCGATACATATTACTTTATTCGAGACTATCGGTTTTTAACACTTTGGCACCCTCGTGCGAGTCGTCCTTATAACTTTCGCGACTGAGTGCTCCTAAGGCTAATAGTGTAGTCAGATCTAAAAAAAAAAATACTATCGGTTTTTTAATAATCGGCTTATAATAAACAATTAAGCACAATAGGCAATACTTGTGTACTTCTATGACATTTATTGCAGTAATTATTTTTATCTATAATATAATCTACTGAATCTACATCGGACATCTATCTAATAACTATTAACTATCCTTTAATTTAATTGTATAATATATTATACAATATAATAATAATATTATAATATAAACTCATAAGGTCTGAAAGCGGAACAGCCAACAGACACTCTACAAAAATTCTGATCTTAAGTGGGTCAGTAAATTGACCTAACGATAGCCCACTTTAGTAACTACGCGACTACAGACGTTTGAAAAAAAGGCAATGATAGCGTAAGGTAACTTGACGGTGGTGCCATCTCTTGCGAACGTTTTAAAACGGCATCGCTTGATACAGCAGTGAGCACTTGAGCAGTACATTCTTAATTGTTTTATTTAAACTTTAAAATATTTATAGAATTGTAATAATCATTATAGTATGAATAATATTTGAAATTAGAAAGATAAATGGATTCATTTAGGCTTTAGGATATAAAAACAGCCGAAGTATGTATAAAAATACATAAAATTGCCTTGTTTACTCTGTGTAATGTAATGTTCGTTGCTGTTTGCGTTTCCTAGCTTGGATATTGTGGACAAGTTAAGTAGAATTAAAAATATAGGCCATGAATTCTGAGATGACACAATAAAACTCATGATATATCTAACTATAGGGCCACCATTTAGTTAGAACACTCAAATTATCACTGCAAAACAAAACAATTCTCCATTTAATCTCCATTGTAGCAATCATAATTACCTATAATTGATTGATAAAGTAGCAAAAAGAAGAAGAACGAAATATCAATGCTTAAGGCGGAGTAGGCACTGGAGTTAGGTCCTAAACTGAATTTAAAAAAACGTGATTTTATAGCATTAGTTTGTAAGAACGGCTTAATCATTGACTGTTTTTTGTATAGGATTTGCGTTTGTTTTATTAGTTCACTTTAAAAGTTAATACTTTTCAAACCAATTATGTAGATTTTGTGCAACAGTTGATAGGTATATTATATACTAACTGTGTCCCACGGTTTGACGTGTGTTTTTATCATTATTCTCACTTCCCGTACTTTCATACAGCTCGCCAGATTTCTTGACGTTTGCGGTTTCTGCTACACTCCTTAGGATTGCACCGTGAAGATATAAAGCCAAACCTTACCCAATATTTAGACTATAAAATGCAAAAAGTGTTTTTACAAATATGACTGCTAGTTGCAGAGACTATCACGTACAAACAGCAAACAATCTCCTATATAAACAATCTCATCTCATTATAAAGCCATCGATATGTTTATATAGACAACTCACCTCAGGTAAGGGATCTATTTTATTACTGATATGGTATCCGACAACACCTTTGTAATTTTGAGGCAATCGAACAGGTATACCTGTTGACGCGTGGGAATTCCCCAAGACCATTGATCCATTGTATTTTACTTCCTGGTAAGGTGCTAAAGTACGACCCCTCTTGGTTAAAGCTGGCCCGAAAGCTTTCTTGAACGATTCCTCTTCTATGTGTGCAATTCGACTAATACAGATAAGTTAGTTAACTTAATATACAGATAAGTTTTTTAAATATTTTCTAGGTTTAAGCGTTATGGCCACAAGTGACGATGTGGCCCAAGTTATACGCTAAGCCTAGTGTGAAAAACTGGCTATCAAGTGCAGCTGCCGGAACACATTTATTGGTGTTTGGCGACAGAATTGCAATTTGAGAGTGTGGTATCTAGCAAGGCGGGCATTAGAAAAAACCCTACCACGATGCTATGGTTTTATCACGATGTTTTCCTTCACCGAAAGCTCAGACTCGTTGCAGGGACTCGAACTCACGTCAATCGACGCGATGTCTCTACAGACTACTACTGACCCATCATTGCTAAATAATTGTTGTGAAAGTATTGTTTTTTTTTTTTTGTTTTTGTCAACAAGGAATGTCAAATGAAACAGAAGCTAACCAGATAGCGGTAAGTTCCTATTTTTTTTTTTGCGAAGCAAAGTTTTTCCTTTCTTTATTTGTCTTTTATTCTATCGAATATTAAAGCCCTATTGTACCGTATCCTTTCTATGATCAAATCAAGAGAGTGGCTAATGAGATAAAACTACTGTAGCGGCGGATAAAGATGGGAACATAAGGAGGTACCTCGTTTTCTTCGGCGCTGGTTCTGATGATAGCGGTTGAGGTAACTTGTATATATGCACGTTTTTAATTGCACGCGCGCGTGGTGCTTCAGGGCACAGCGGCAGACTCACTGACTTTCTGAGGTAGTGACGAGAGCGGGGGAAGAGAGCGGGGGACATTTGTGAAGGAATGTAGGGTATATTTAAAAGGAATCGAATAAATATAATTATGATAGATAAAAGAGAAGGTTAGAATATATAATGGTGTATATATTTGGCGCAACCAACTACTAGGCCATATAATATCTTGGGATCATATTTTATTGTTATATTTTTATCACATCAGTACAATCACTACGAATTTTTACACTGGCATACTAATCAGTATTGATAACCTTTACATATTATGTCAGTTATAATATTAGTTAAAATTTAAAATATATTTTTAATATACTACAAAGGTGGCAAACAAGCATAAGGCCCGTCTGAGGGTAAGCGGTTACCGTGGGCTATGGAACCTTGTAATAGCATAATATGTATTAATAGTGCGATGCCGTCCTTCAACCCCACCACCATAAGGAGCTCTGGAAACCGTAATCACCGCAAGGGCACAACACAAATTTATTTGGCTGGAATATTCTGTAGGTTGGAGGTAAGGTAAGTTCAAGTAGAGAGAAATTTGCAAAAAACCTGTCTTTCCCCTAACTCTCTATAAACCATATTTTAAATATTTCTCAAGACTTTCTTAGGCAAGTCAGTTTAGACCGCCAGTGAATTTTGATTGTCAAATAATGGAATTGACTGTCCTGCTCTAACGTTTATTTATACAATATATTTGTTTCACCTCCTTGATGTAGGCGGCACTGAATGTCGTATTATCGGTCCGATAGTAACGTTATACTTGGAATAAAAACGACAGAAAAATAGGCAACCGCTTATGAGCCTGGTAAAGACTCGGATAACTTTACTCCTTTAGTAGTTATCTCACATTTTATCTGAGGATTGAAGAATCGGCCCTAAATAATATAATATTTATTTTATTTAATACAAACTATTTGTTGTTCAGACATGTTGATATTCAGATAGCGTGTAATTTGTATAATGTATAATAGTTGTTAGAAAGAAATGTCCTTACAGTTAACGAATATTTTAGGCTTGTCAAGGACATTCACTTTATTATAATGTTTGACTAGGCCTCCTTCATCGTTGTCATATTTATTTCTAATTTGATTGGGCGTTGTTCTTTTAAGTAGCTTTATTTGCAGTTTTAATAGCAGAAGAAAATTTAATAAAATAAATTGTACATTAAACTCTGAAGGAGTGTTTCTTTGATTTAAGTCAAGGGTAGTTTAAGAAAATAGTATGATTAAAGTTAAAATTTATGTTACATTCCTCGGTGCTTACCTTCTGTAATACAACACTTCAAATATCCTCCACAATTCACCAACTCTTTCCCAAAACGTCATGGGAGGTTCGAGTTCAGCCATATGGTCGGGCGTATAAGCGGTATTGGGAATATCATCAATCAGCCTTAAGATCATGGCATGGGGTTCCAGCGATGATGACCATATTAACGGGCAGTTAAAAACTGTTGCAAACCTATAATATTTGGTACACTTTAACTTATTCCATAAACTTTAATGTTATTTGTCATCGACACCTACCATGTAGATGTATTTATTAATTCGAAATATTAGATAATGGAGTCAAAATAAACACGCATGAATACGACGTGTATTTTGCGCAAATTTCCGTTTCATATGTAACTAGATATAATATCTGGGCGACTTAGATTAGCTCGGTGTTATACATAAAAAAAAAAAAGAAAAACACCTATCTACGTAAAACTGGAAAGTAAAACATTATCTAAATACAAAATTTCATCAAAATCATTGGAGTCGTTAACGAGGAACTAATTACATACTGGTATATATAGAACAATTGCTCACTTATTAGTATAAGATATTCGTTATAAAAATTAAAATTGTTTTAGCTTGGAATACCTACTTTGTTAATGGCTAGAATAAAGGATTTTTAAATTTGGCGAAGCTGTTGGAGTAAAAAACAAAAGCATGTAGTTGCGTTTCAAGAAGTCATTGAATTATTTCCTTATCATTTTGCATTATCTTATTGCCAACGTCGCAATCAAGAAAATACTATTCATTATATTAATCTAGCATTATCATAATGCCAACATCTCAATTAAGAAAATACTACTGATTACATTCATTTGGCATAATCACCGAGATTGTAATAAAAAAGTTTAGTTAAGCAAACTAAACAAAGACATTTAAATTTGATACACAATTTTTGCTAATACAATGAATATAAAACCGTAGTAGGTAAATTAACCTAAAGCTTCATGGACACCAAAAAATAATCACAGATATTTAATCAACAAAGCGATATAAATTATAAACTAAATCACTTCTCAGAGCACTTAACGATAAACTATTAAAACCTTACCCGGAATAGAGGTCGCTGTAAAGCCATTCAGAAATGACAACGTCGAACTCCTCCTTTGTGTCCAAAAGAAACTTCTGGACGTTTTCGTGTGTTATCGAATTATGCGCTATTTGTTGCATTAAACTATACATTATACTCATGTCCGTTAAATCGATCTGTTTATTAAGCAGTTTCTTGAAATCCAAAACGTCACCTGCAATAAATAAATTTTAATGTTATTATCTTTGAATCAGCCCTTTTAATAGCCTTTGCTGTTGGACATGAATATTTTTATTTCAGTAAGTCCATGATATTTTATATGTATATAAGGCATTGACGTTCTTTACATGGCATCGTAAATGGTGGGCAATTGTCTTCAGTTTCATTTCGACTTGATACTGGCATGAGCGAGAAGAAACTTTTATCCCTTTTTGACAACAGAGAGAGTTTCCACCTTACGCTGTGATTTCCTAACTCTTTTGTTTCAACATGCTGATTAAAAAATTTGTAACGGTTTCAAATTGCTTTTAGTGAGAGTATAACGCGTTTATTTATAAAATGTCAATGCAGTAAGTATAGAGTCAATAACATTACTGCAATAATACAACAACAACAATACAATTGCTCTAGCGACAAGTGCTGAGCTCTTAAATTACAAAAGAAGAAATATAGTGTGGTTGAAAGTGTTTTCCTTTTTATATTATGTCCAGTTTTGGGACAATATTAATAAGAAACCCAATACCTATTTATCTAAACCAATATTATAAAGAGTTTTTAGTTTGATTTTTTGATTGTTTTTTTTTTGTTTGTAATGGATAAACTCAAAAATTACTAGACTGATTTTAAAAATTCTTCCACCAATATAAAGTTACAGTATCAGCGAGTAACATAGGCTATATTATAATTTGAAAAATTAATTTATTCGTCATAAAAATGTCGATAGTTTTACACAAAGTATAAAAAATTGCTTACAGGGATGCGTTGGCGTTGTTTGTCGTATAAAATTAACACGGGGGAAACCGTGAGGCACAGCTAGTATATCATAAAACAAGGATAACTGACTGACTACCGGGGCTAGCCTAGGACCTTGAAAATTTGCATGCACGTTCCTTTATCACTGTAAGGTGAGCAATAAGGAAGGATTTTTGAAATATCTACCCTTAAGGTGTTGAATATGGGATTTGAAAGTTTGTATGAAAATCCGTCAGTTTTGCAGATAGATCCATGAATATTGGTATTTAGGACGTAACTCAACTAATGCGCGAGCGAAGCCGCGGGCAAAATCCTAGTCAATTATAATTTAAACATAAAATTGCTTGAATAGATTCCCACGTGACAGGTCATTGCTCTAAGGCGACTCGTCACCGCTATCTGGTTTTGCCGTGTGCTATTCACGAAAGTTTCTTGATACTAGAGTTTCGATGGTCATTTTTAAAATAAGATATCACTATTACAAACAGAAGTACTGCAGGTTTTTTTTTCTGATTCAAGTTAATAATATAACAGAAAAACGAACAAATGTTTGATAAACATATCCGGTTATTGTGAATATGACTAATATAATTATTGCTCTATAAATACGACACAATAAAACTTTATTCTTATAGTTTTGTAAATTATTGTTAACGCCACGAACAATAATTAAACTTATCTTAATTCACATTAATCAAGGTTTCTAACAAAAATTAAATACATAGACAATGTTACAAAGAACCTTACAATATTAAATAGTTTTGCAAATTGTTCTAGGTTTTAAATTTGTTTTACATTGAACTACATATTTCTTAATAAAAAAAATATATAGTGAAGGAAATTAATATGAAATGTAACGTGATATAATAAGGCAAAAGTTAGAAGTTCAAGAAATTGAAATAAAAATGTATGTCACTGTACTTAATCTATAACATAGTGTTATATTCTTATGGAGAGGCAAATGAAACTGATAAATCTCGAAGCTCTGATCGTAAATATGTTATAACAATATAATACAAGGTGTCCAGAAAGGGTATCGGGTATTTGTAAGTTCAATGAAACAAAAATTATTTGTATGCAATAAAAAAGTTTATTGTTTATTATTAGCATATGAATTGGAGAATTATTTGGAAAAGATGATGTTATCCAAATGATGACCGTTACGTTGCTGGCACTCTTCTAAACGGAAACGAAGATTGGCGATAACACGTTGACACATAGCTATTGATATTGCTGCCATTTCTGACCTGATGTTTTGCTTTAACTGGGTTAGATTCGTCGGATTGTTTTGATAAACCTTACTTTTAAGGTATCTCCATGCAAAATAGTCAAGCGGGCTAAGGTCGGGGCTTCTGGGAGGCCAGTTGATGTTACTCCTTCGCGAAATGACTTTATTAGGGAATAATTCGTTAACAACTTCCATTGAGTCATTTGAGGTATGGCAAGTGGCCCCATCTTGCTGGAACCACGTTCTTGAGTTGAAACCTGCAAACTCCTGCAACTCTGGGACCAAAAAATTTCGCAACATATCGCAATAACGGTCACTATTCACATTAATTGCTCGGCCTCGTTGATCTTCATGAAAATAAGGACCAATTATGCCTTTAGCAGACATAGCGGCCCAAACAACGACCTTTGGGCTATGCAGGGGTCGTTCATGCTTTCGTCTCGGATTCTCCACTGCCCAGTACCGACAATTCTGCTTATTAACATGACCATTCAGGTGAAAATTTGCTTCGTCACTGAACAGTATGTTGTTAAAGTTGTTAAATCGCTGCAGCATTTCGTTCGCAAAATTCAGTCGATTAGCATAGTCCGTATCCTTCAATTCTTGAACCAATTGAATTTTATAGGCTTTTAGATGTAAGTCTTTCTTTAAAATCGAATGTAAAGACGATTTTTTGATGTTCAACGCTTGGCTTCGCTTTCGGATGAATAAAGACGGATTTTGACGAACCGACGCCTCAACTTCTTCAATTGTTTCTTCATCGCGAACTGAACGAGGACGACCAGATTTTTGAATTTTAATTGTCGCACCTGTATTCTCGAACATCCTGATCCATTTCCTAATGCTATCGTCACTTGGCGCGTGGCGTGTACGATATTCCGCACGATAGAGACGTTGAGCAGTCACTATTGAATCACCATTACGATAATACGCTCGTACGCAAAATGCGCGATGCGTCCCCGAGTACTGTTCCATCGTGACTAAAACTCCACAAAATGGCGGTCGCCACGAACCCCTCCCCGCACCCTTTATACGCCCCGTTTCGAATATGGCGCGAAAACAAATACCCGATACCCTTTCTGGACACCTTGTATAACTGTAATGTACGCAATGAAACACGGACGGTCGCAGAATGAAAGTGTATTATCGCAAGCGCATTGACAAAGGTGAACGTGGGGGTACATATGAAAAACTTAATCAATCTATACATTACATTGTCCTCCTTCTAAATAAAGATCATCTTAAAACTAACAGAATAACCAAAATAAAGTATAAACGAATAAAACCTAATTTTATAGTTTAATCCACATCTAAAAATCTAAAATTATTTCTTATTTGACCTTGATCTTAAAATCATAGAATGACCAGGCTCCCGAATCTTTATTCGTGGCCTCAGAGTGATAGCTTTAGGTGAGCTCTGTTTTTGGGTAATCTCTGAATCTACGTTATTGGTTTGTTTAGGTACCATCTCTTTCTGGATTTCGTTATTTATATCGGATGAAACAACGTTATTGGAACAGGGAAACTCATTAACCGGAACCATCGGCTCATTGTTTTCATTAGAATTAGTTTCTGTATCCAATTGTTGTGTGATAATGATAATGAATGACGTGATTTTCTTTTACTTAATAATTGGTCGGTGTGGCGCTTAGATATGCGATCATCGTCTGTACCTTTAACATTGTACGAGACAGGCCCTGTTCTATCGATAATTACACCATCTTTCCATTTTATATCTTTATTGACATAATTTCGCATCAGTACCCCCTCCCCTGGTAAAAACTCACGCAACTTCCCACCACGGCGCGTCTTTTGCTCTATCTGCTTATCGTGGACTATTTCACTAGTAACCGGTCGTAACAAATCAAGCTTACCACGTAACCGCCGACCTAACATGGCCACTGCTGGCTCTTTTTGTGTTGTACAGTGCTCAACGTTTCTGTATGTAAATAGGAACCTAGAAATGGCTTTATTAAAATTTACATTTTCTATTGTTGCCTTTTTTAATACTTGTTTTACTGTTGTTGTTTAACTGCGTTTTCAGCAGCTCCATTACTAGATGGATGATAAGGAGCAACTAGTACGCGTCTGATACCATTCATCTTTAAATAATGTAAATATTCAGCCGAAGAAAACGGTGGTCCGTTGTCACTCACTATACTTCTCGGAGACCAAAACGAGCAAAAATTTTGCGCAAACTATTAATAACTGCCGTTGCTGAAGTACTATATACTTCTTCAACTTGTAACCACTTAGAATGAGCATCTATTAATATAAGAAAATACTTGTTACGATATGGCCCTAGAAAATCTATATTCAAACGGACCCAAGGTTCCTTTGGCCAGTTCCACGAATGTAATGGCGCTGGCGGGGCTTGTTCGCGTTGAGAAGCGCAAGCCTGACATTCACGACATATTCGCTCTATGTCTGCGTCTAACCCCTCCCACCAGACATAATTTCGTGCAACTTGTTTCATTTTGACAATACCTATATGCCCACTATGAATCTCATCCAAAATAATAGAACGTAAGTTATTTGGTATTACAACGCGATAACCCCAAACTAAACAACTATTTTCTATGAACAGATTATCTTTTTTTGAGAAATAAACCCTGTCTCGTTCACTTTCTACACGTTTTGGCCAACCAAATTTAATATACCCTACTATTTTGTTTAGTTGTATATCTTTCTTTGTTTCCTTTTGTACTTCATAAAATGTAACTGGTAAATCATTTTCTATAAAATGCAAATAGCTACCAATATAATTTTCAGAATTAATGTTATATTTATCGCTTGACTGTAACGGTAATCGAGACAATGAATCAGCAAAACAATTTCTTGTGGAAGGTACAAATTCTATGTTAAAATTATAAGCTGCCAATCGTATCGCATACCTTTGCAATCGACTCGCAGCTGTCTGCGGGATGCCTTTATTTTTGCCAAAAATAAAACTTAAAGCACGGTGATCACTACGTAATATGAAGTCTACCATACAAATATTGGTGATGTTTGGTTACTCCAAATAAAATTGCCAATGCTTCTTTATCAAATTGAGAGTAATTAAGTTCGGCCTCATTTAATGTGCGAGAAGCACAGCTAACGAGTCTCTCTGAACCGTCAGGAAATCTGTGAGTAAGCACTGCACCTAGCCCATACGCACTGCTGTCCACAGATAATATTAACGGTAATGTAGGGTCATAATGAGCCAACACCGGACTGCTACTCAACATGTTTTTGATTTCATTAAAAGCTCTTTCACACTGATTATCCCAATTCCATTTAACGTCTTTTTTTAATAAATTATATAATGGATGTAAAATACTACTAATATTCATACAAAAATTAGCGTAAAAGTTAACTAAACCTAAAAAACTTCTTAACTGAGATATATCTTTAGGAGGGGGCGGTCACTATCGCCTCAATCTTTTTCCTATCAGTGTGAAGACCAAACTTATCTATGCAGTAACCTAAATAAGTGACACTAATTTTAAAAAAATCACATTTTGACCAATTTACACGTAACCCTGCATCCCTCAATCTACATAGTACCGCTCGTAAGTTTTTAAAATGTGTGTTTCTGTCTACTCCAGTAACACAGATGTCATCTTGGAATGCCACCGTACACGGCAAGCCACAAATGGTTTCCTCTATTAATTTTTGAAAGTTCTCTGGTATGCACTTTAAACCGAACGGTACGCGTTTGTAAATGAAAGTACCCAAATGTGTGGTAATCGCCGTCATCGGTTGTGAGTCTTCCGTAAGAAGTAATTGCTGATAAGCATTAGATAAATCAATTTTTGAGTATTGTTCTCCTCCCGCTAATTTAGCAAATATTTCCTCAATTCGAGGGACCGGATAATGAAAATCTTTTAAAAGTGGATTGATTGTGACCTTATAGTCACCACAAATACGTATGTTACCATTTTTTTAAACTATAGGAACAATAGGTGTTCCGTAATCTGAACGATCCACCTTATATATGACGTCATCTTGCTGCAAACGTTCAAGTTAGCGCTCAACCGGCTCGCGCAGTGCTAACGAGAGCGTCCGCGCTTTTACATAAATCGGAGTTAAATCTGTTAAATGTAATTTAATGCGAAATTTATAAGTTCCTAACCCATCAGCAAATACTTCTGAAAATTCTCTACGTAATGCTTCTATCGAACATTTGTTTATGTCTGGCATTATATTATGACAATGTGTAACATTCAAATTCAAACAGCGTATCCACGTACGGCCTAACAACGGTGGGCCCCCCTTCTCTATAATAAACAATTTTAAATTTATATTTATTTGTCCGTACACAACATTAACCATAATATAACCCAGAGGTCTAATCACATTTCCAGTATATGTTTTTAAACTAGGCGACTCCTTAATTATGTTTTTAAGTGAGAAACATTCATCATAATACCTCTTAGAAATAACAGAAATTTTACTACCAGTGTCAATTTCAAACTTGATAAAACAATTCTCAACCTTAACATCAAGTAAATAAGGACCATCAGTATTATTACATAAAAAATTGTAAAAACTTAAATCACCGTCAGTATTCGATTCACTCAAAAAAAATTGACTTTTCACTCTCCTCGAAGAATTTGGTCCCGAATCTACGTCGTACTTACGACACATGACCTTCAAATGTCCTTTTTCACCGCACCGATCACAAGAGTACATCTTGAACCTGCATCGCGCGGCCACGTGATTGTCCTTGCCGCAACGCGTACAGGGGCCCGCACGGCCGGCGCAGCCGGCGCATCGCACGCTGTCACCCGGCCCCGGCACCGCCACGCTCACCCGATGTAGCCCGTCTACCTCGCCGTCGCCCGCACCGCTCTCGGCGCAGCTACCGCTACCACCGCCCGCCGCAATCGCCGCGTGCCGCTCCGCCGCTTTAAGTGCTAAAGCAAGCTCCACTGCCCGCTTGTAATCTAAATTTTGTTCAGCAAACAGCCGGGATCTCATATCCTCAACACGAAGTCCAGAAACGAACTGATCTCTTAAATTTACCTCTAGACCGTCACTAAAATTGCAAGTTTTAGCGAGATGTTTTAAATTTTGTAGGTATTCGCTTACAGTTTCTTCACGTCCTTGCTTCCTTTGCCGAAATACATGTCATTCTGCGATCTCCGACCGTCGCGGTTCCAGATGTTCCTTGATTATTCTCTCTAATTCTTCAAAAGATTTGTCTTCAGGATGATCAGGAGAACACAAATCACACATCAGCTCATAGCACGCGACTCTTACATGCGTAACTAAAGTCGCCACATGCAACTCTTTCCCGATGTTATTCAACGCTATAAATTGCTTCACACGTCTACAATATGCGCCCCAATTATGTACGCCTATTAAAAAACTTTCAATTGACCCGAATGGCATTTTGAAAATTCCTTTAACCGACTGCGTCAATGTAAATGTACGCAATGAAACACGGACGGTCGCAGAATGAAAGTGTATTATCGCAAGCGCATTGACAAAGGTGAACGTGGGGGTACATATGAAAAACTTAATCAATCTATACATTACAATAACAAATCGAGAAATATTTCCGCTTCTTTACTTTAATACTTACTAAATGTCAATAAATAAAGTTTCAATATTATCTATAACTTTTATCACTCATTAAATTGGACAGTTGTGACTGCTATAATTCTTATAAATGCTGTGAATTGATGTAAAGTTAATTATAATTGATTTATACATTAATGAATATAACTTTGAATCAGTTAACCTTAATAACTAAGAACTTTACTTTTTAAAACATTAATCTATTGTCGGCAACATTACGCGAAACATAGGTTAAATAATGTAATGTAAACAATGCATCATTTCCGTTACAATTTTTATTTTTCTTATCAAAGAAGTTTAACTACAAAAATATAAATCTAAATCAGACTTTGCATTTAGATGAGGTTTTCCATTTCAAGTTTACCTAGATAGGTGTTTTTCTTTTTTGTTTATAAGACACCGAGCTCAGCTCGGTCGCCCAGATATTTGTTAATTATATCAAATAGTTTTGTTGTCAGTGGTATTATGATTTCTTAGATCAAGCTTACCAAAAATAAAGTTTTTCAACTCGGACGAGACATCGACGTAACGTAACTTTGGATGCGGCGTCTTTAAAGGAATCGGTGTTATGTATGTAACCTGAAACGAACGATGAATTTATATAACTATAAATTAAATAAGTTTAAAAAGACTTAACGTAGTATCAAGGTTATTGAATGTATCAATAAGAAATTTGAACAGTAGGTTTCGGTCTTAAGGGCTTATCATGATTTGTTTGTCAAGCTAATGAAAATTTAGGTCAAGTATGGACTCGTTTAGGACATCAAAACAATTAGGACAAAAAAAAAACAGTTTAGGGCCTAAGAAATTGCTACCACCGTTTGGTAAACATCTTAATCATAGAGAAGAACCGACAAGAAACTCAATAGGGTTTATCAAAAAATTTCTTAAATTGTTTTTACCCGACTGCGGAAAAGGAGGATTATGTTTTTCGTACGAATGTATGTATATTTCTTTGGCACGCTCTGTAGAAAAGACGGGCCTTAGAAAAACCTTATCACCTTGCTATGGTTTCATCGCGAGAAATCAATAAATGTAAATATATTCTATCGCTCTCGAATAATTTACCCTTGAGAATCATCACCATCAGCCCTTATGACTTCATTGCTGGGTATTGATCTGGGTGAAACCAAGGTTCGCCAACAGATCCGATCTCCGACTTTCTGCAACCAGTCACTTCCAGCAGCCATTCGCTAGTCATCGTTCCATCTGGTTTGAAGTACACTACGTTTACGAGATGTAGTCTCCACTAAAGAGGAACTCTTCTACTTCATCGATTGTCAGTTCTTCGAAAGACGTGACCTGCCCATTGCCACTTTAGCTTACTTACTTTTACAGCTAAGTGCAGTAAATGGAAAAGTGGGTCAAATTATGTCGTTCTTAATACTACAGTCCTTGAGGACGAAAGTCTTCAACCAGTGTGTCCTACCTGTCATAACGTATCAACTATTGCGCCAAAACGTGGACATTTACGAAAAATTTCCATGACGATTCCTTCTATAAATAACAATAAATTATTCAATAAAAATTCTATTCAAAGTAAATAACTCGATGACATTATTGTAATGGTCGACATCCTTTATTTGTTCTTATAGTATAGATTTTATTGTATTTTATTCAATGGAAGAATTAAAAAAAACTACTTATATAATGTAATTCGCATTCCTATCTTTTTTATAGGATTTCGACTAAGTAAAACGATTTTTATACCTTACCTTTAGCTTTCGCGATCCTACCCTACCGCCACACGATATTTATATTTATTTACGTAGCCATTAAATTAATTTATTATTAATCTTACTAGAACCTGTAGTCTCGTTCACGAAAATATCCGCGATTGGCCACAATCTTATATTATATAGAGTGACAATTAAACACAATAAGCCTTGTTTACTGGTTCTCAACTGCAAGCTATATGTGATAGGTGCTTGGCGACAGATATTCAACTTGAGGATTTGAGAAAATGCCCTACTACCATGGTGTGGTTTCCTCACGATGTTTTTCTTCACCGAAGTCCGAACCTACTACTGAACCATCTCTGCTTCTACGGGAACTACGTATCCTACCTGGATAAAAATAACATGTCTTTCTTTGTTTTTAATTGTCTCTACAGGAAAGAATATTTACATCTAGCTTAGATGCTTTCTGAGGTTTAGAGTCCTGTATTAATTTAAAAACTACATTCAAATTACTTCAGTAGTATTCAAGTCATACGCGTACTAACTCGAAAAATTTAATATTGTTTTCTATATAAATATTTATTCTATTAGTCTGAATGAATAATCAGATACTCCTACAATGATAAAATAAATTACTCATTAATTGTATGCATGTCTATAATAATAAAATAGCTTTAATTTAATACGGAAAAAATTGTTTTTCTTAAGGCTTAAGCCATAACTACCCCATTTTCGTGAAGTTGCAAATAGTAGAAAAATGATATGTCGTAAAGAAGTTTCACTTCTTACCCGTGTACTCTGGTACACACACACATTTTTTTTTTTATTAAACACTCATGACTCGACAAGTATTCAAATATATTTTTAACCTAGTTTTAAATTATATCAACATAAATTAATTTTATAGTTGCCAGACTATGTCTAAAAACGATTAGACAATAAATACGCGAGTAGTATAAATAAAATATAAACAAGTTTATACGGCGGGTGAAATTATATAAAAAAAAATATTTATTTCAATAGTTGTAAAAGAAACATATAATTGGTAAACTCACATCATGGCCAGCTTCAAGCAGCAATTTAACATATCCTTCACCGAGTATGGTATGACTCCTGCCGGGGTATGGAAACGCCACTAATATCTTGTAAGAAAGACACAATTGCAAGGATAGTGCTAACACACACATTGATTTAAACATTTTTCTTAGACACAGACGTGCGCTTGCGATGACCTCGAACTACTGAATGATTTAATAGGTATTAAAATAATTTTATCTAAAAGTTATTACGTCATTGTAAATTATTTTAGAGGATCATGCACTGTTTCGCATTTATTTACACGATTTTACAATGAATTCTTCCAACCAAAAAATGTTTTTTAATCTAAATCTAAATATATATAAAAGGAAACCATGATTGATTGACAGATCTATCAACACACAACTCAAGCCACTGAACGTATTGTGCTGAAATTTGGAACACAGATATAGTTATTATGCGAAAAATGCATAATAAAAAATGCGAAGAAACTTTTTCCCTAGCCTATTTAATGTTATTTCTCAATTGATAGGATATAAAAATGAACCAATGGGTAATATTTTTAGAAATCATAAAAAAATAATATTTTTATTTCTTCTCAACCGATTTTGATGTATTTTTTACACAGAGAGTATATGTAAACATCATAAAATACGAATACAAATATAATTGTTGGATGTACTAATTTACTGCGCTTTAAACGCGTGCGGAGCCGCTAGTTGGTTTAAGAATAATCCCACTTAAGAAAAATGACCAGCGTTTGATAATAAAGAAATTATGAAAAGACCCTTTATTTATGTACGATGTATGATAGAATGACCTTTGCTTACAAAACTTAAAATATCTATGGTATGTTTTATTGATTATTATAGAGTGAAAGACGATGTAAAAGAGATGACGATAAGAATGAGCCAAGAGTGTGAGTGAACAATATGATATGAAGGAAATTGGTAGGTAATAGGAGGAGGGACGACGGGGGGTTGTGTGGCGACGTTAGCGGTGTTAAAACGTGTGTGAACGCGTCAACTAAACAATATAGAAGGTCGCTAATCCACGAGCGGGGTGGTTCAAGGATATGAGAGAAATTATCTTAAAACTGGGTAAGTTTAGAAGCAGCTGCACCGCTTATTCTACGATCACCTTTATTTGTGTTCTGGTGCTTCAGCCTGGCAGCGCTTCTTCTCGGCCAATTCCTTAGGTTTGCGTCTTCGATAGTAGTAGACCAGCTGGACGTCGTACAGCATGCACAACTCCAACAAGCGGGATAATATAATACACGATATCTAATGGACTCGCGTTGCAGCGAAAATAATAAAGAAAAAAAACCTAATTGCTAATGACAAAGCATTAGGCGCTAACAACGTTTATTAAAAGAATTTGTATATGTATGATTAAGAGTGTGATTATTAGTAAACTTGTAGAGTACCGATACAGAATATTTTATTTCACACCCACAATCCCACATTTATGAAGTCCAATAATGTTGTTATCGCGAACCAGATTACAATTACAATACAAATGATTTACACAACTGGACAGTCATTCTGATTACGAATCGTAATCTCATTGGAAGCTGACTGGTGTTTCTAAAATCATAATAATCTGCTTCATCATTAGTTAGGTCTAGTAATTAGGTAATCGTCAAATACGTTTAATATTTTATTTAAATAGTATCAAACCACAAACCTATTGGTTAGGATATAATAATGATCAATCGGTTAGTAAAATGATACTATTTAAAAACATTTTTATCTATAAAGGTTGTGGGGAAACTAGTGAAAAAGGAGGATCCTCCGACCAGACGGGTGTTATGTCTGGCGTGCAGCTGCCCAACGGTTGTTGTCGGGTTCTTGTATATATACTCAATTGTTCGGTTAGTTTCAATATCGTGGTCTCTCGACACAACTGACGCATCTACATAGCGACGTCTATCGAGCCACATACGACGCATTCTACATCGCGCTATAGAAATTAACTCAATCGTTGAGTATATATACAAGAACCCGACTACAACCGTCAACCAAGTCCGGTGAAACTGTAAAAGCCGCAGCGGCTTTAGGGCCCCTATGACTAACAATGTAGTCAGATCTAAAAAAAAAAAAAAAAAAAAAAAACAACCGTCGAGGCAGCTACCCGCCAGACATAACACCCGTCTGGTCGGAGGATCCTCTCTTTTCTATGGCGGATGAGGAACTTTACTCTCTGTTCCTCACCTCCGCTAAACATACATAGGTAAATAACTTTAAACTCTCTGTAGCTTCTTTATTAAATGAATGTATTTTTAACCAACTTCAAAAAAGGAGGAGATTCTCGAATTCGTTTGTGTTGGTTGTCTTTTTGTTCTAAATTAAGACACATAAACAATTACTTTGGATTTTTTTAATTTATTTTAGTGACTAATCGTGCCCCGAGGTTCCTCTGTCATTTATTACGCAGTACCTAATTATTTTCATCTCGTAATTTTATTTTTCCTCCTATTATATTATTCGCAGTTCATATTATAGTTGTCCATCAAGTGAGGAATGACATGTACTTTCCATGTACAAAATTTCATCAAATTTGGTTGAAAACTATTTTATGTAACGGTATCTAAATATATTATTGACGATTCATATAGCCTATCAATTGACCAATGACATAAGCTTCTCGTGTACAATTTTTCAGAATGATCCGTCAAATCTTTTTGACTTAAATTCGGACATACATAAAAAAAGTCTTATTATTGATCTGTTTCCTTATGTCTAACCTCTAATTTGGAGATTCTAACATGTACAGGGAGAACTACATATTTATTAATATAGGCGTCTATTGGGAAATTTGGGAAGAAAATTGCATGTACAGGAACTACATATTTGTTTATATAGATGAGTCTAAGTAAAAATATACACAACGTCATAAATTTTACACCTTTATCAAAAAACCTTCGCTGACTACTCTTTTAACACTGATGAACTGATCAGCAATTCCAACAACACAAAATGCTTAAGTTTCCATTGCACTATAAGGATACTACTTGGTAAATCAGATAAGCAGCTCTTCAAACTTTCAAATTACTGTTAGTTTCAATTTGCCAAACGACTTTAACAAAATATATTTCTTTGAAATTATTGACAGCGTTTTATTTTGCATAATCGTACCAAGATTAAAATAAATCACTCTATTTGTTGACCCAATCTAATAATATTTTTAAATCCTAAAATAATTTTTTATTTTAATCAATTTATTTAGTCTAAATATCTTGAATTTGTTATCAAAGGTATGTTCTATTGACAGTATATCTTTCATGGATAAAGTTATTTATATGATTTTTGCTTAAACCAAAAGTTCTTAGATTATCGTTTCAATACATAACTTTTATTTACTTTTTTATTAGCGAAAATATTTCACTTCCTTACTTATATGGTAAAACCTCTGATTTGTTTGTATTGTTTTAGTAGGCGACAAGCCAACCTTACAATATAAAATAGTTAGAAATACGTTGTATTTAATTTATTTTGAAACATAAAAATTGCAACATCTCTTTTTAACTGCAAGTTACAGAATGGGCATTGACCCAACTTGTTCAGTAAATCAAAGCTAATTATGGTCTCTGAAACCAGAGATTGTAATTTTTTCCTTTCACTGTTCTTGCTGTCTTTGATCGCAAATAAACATTTATCACCCATACTCTTCACTCTTCTACAATCAATCGGTCTTATAGAGAGAAAATTTTTAATTATTAAACAAGTTCAGTAAAATGATACGCCTGATACTTTAAAATTGAATACATAAAAATAATTATGATTTGACAAATTGAAGACGACATACTAAAGAAGATAATAAAACGAGGAAATGGAATTTAGTATTTACGATGATAACAAAATATTTAAGTACTATAGAACTTAAGTGACAATATGATTTAATTTAATTACATTTACTGATAATTAACAGGAAAATATAAATAAAGATGCTAATGTAATACAGTAAGAAACGAAAAAGTACCAAAATATTGTAAAGAACAATGAAAGCGAATGTGAAGTTTGGATAAAGTTACAACTTTATTTAGTCAATTACAATTACATAATTATACAATTAAATAATGGCAAAAGCATAGAATTTAAAAAAATAGATTAACAAAACGACGCAGGAGAGAATAGTGGGAAATAGGAAATAAAAATAAAAAGTCGGAGACCCTTTAGTAAACTAACAGAAAGAATACAATACACACACTGATTGACCTATAAATATTAATAGTGGTGTGCCAGTAAAAATACTTTTAATATCATTGTGTATTCAAGTTTACATGACACGGATGCAAAATTACTCCTAGCTGACTTTGCATGGCAAAGTATTACGTCTGTGTATCTGAGTCTTCTATAAACATACAAACAGGCAGTTTGAAATGAAATGATGTGCGTGACATTCCTAAGAATTTGACAGACAAAAAGAAGACTGGAAGAGCAACCAAGAAAGAAAATTCTTTTCGTTCATTTATCACAGAAGAATCAAGCTCTAACGTCGTTAAATTAATTTTCATATAAAATATTTAATTGTATTTGTATTGATACAGCTTTGCGGTGCCATGTGAGCACGAACGAAAAAATACTCCACGTCATATCTTTCCCGTACTGTGAAGCTGAGGAACTGTGTTCCAGCTAGTGTGTTCCAAACTTTTCACAACATGGAGTGCTTCAAACATAACGACTGGCGATCGATTATATATAGGATCTTTCGGTGGTCGTCAATAATATTGGATTGCACTGTGTTTACCACCAGGTAGGTAGAGAGCCGTCACTGTACTGAGCTACGATAAAAAAGTACTATAAGCGAGCTTGTTGTCATATTTAATTACTTTTACTTACAATTTTGGGCTAAAAAATAAACTAACTATTAATCCAAATAGTTTTTTTAAATCAGAATACAAAATAAAAATGGACATGGTTTGTACTAAAATGAAATAAGTAGGTACTGTTTTATTGTTCAATGAAAGATTAACTGGATTTTCAAGTAAATTGTATTTTTTTATGTTCCGAAAATGTCTTACAATGATCGTACAAACTTCCATAGACATAAATCACATATCATAGATTATCCGTAGACAAGCATCATAGATTATTACTTACAACATCTTCCCTCTTATTTTTTTTTAAACAATCATTACTATGTAATATAACTAATAAATTTACCAAACACTGAACACAACTACACCAATCAAACTTCTTATTGTTAACCTTAAAACATCACTACTAAGCATTATGTTCCCTTAAAATTAAAATATGTATCAACAAACATTAGTGTTCTAATTTAATAATCAATCAATTATTCATCTAACATTAAATGGGTAACATAGATTAAGTTACATAATCCATATATTTATCTGGAAATTTAATTAATCGACCTGATCGTGACAATTTTTTATTTGGGTTTGGAAGCTCAGCCTCTGCAGTGCACTCAGGACTGGAAACATCTGATGATTCATCTTGATCCCATACTCTCTGAGTGTGTTGGATATCTGTCACTTCATTCAATGGAACTTTATCTGTAACTTCACTTGGCCTAATAAAAATTTCATTTCTCCAGTATCTCTTTCCTTCTTCATTTTCCACCATGTATGCTCTTGGCTTATCACTTTTCTTTAAAATTTTTCCTTTTAACCATGTCTTCTCTATAGGATTCTTCTGAAATCTAATTAATTGACCTTCCCTGAAACCGTCTCTTTTAGTTGCTGTCTTGTCATAATTCATTTTGTTATCTAATTTTTGTCTCTTTAATATTTTTCTGTCCATATCATAAGTAAGCTTAGGTACCAGAGTCACAAATGAACTAGGAATATTTGTCCGCAGCTGTCTTCCCATCAGTATTGTAGCAGGTGAATGTACCTTGCCTCTAGGTGTATTTCTCTGGTTCAGGAGGGCCAGCAAAGGATCCTCATTAGCATCATCAGACTTTTTAAAGATTTTTTTTACAATTTTTACTGCACTCTCTGCTAGTCCATTTGATTTTGGATAGTGTGGACTAGACTTTATATGCACAAAACTCCAATCTTTTTCAAATAACTTAAACAATTCAGAATCAAAGCACAGCCCTCCATCAGAATATAGTAACACAGGAATTCCATGTCTTGCAAAAATAGCCTTCAATTGGTTAATCACTGTTACACTTCTCAAATCTCTTAAGCTAGCTACTTCAATGTAATTCGATAGAGCATCCACTACAACTAAATATTGTTTCTGTTTAAACTCAAAAATATCACATCCAACCTCTTGCCACGGAAGCATGGGAACTTTCTTATATTTTAAAACCATTTTTTGTTTGTTGTCCTGATATTTTTGACACACATTACAGTTTTGTACAAATTTCTTGATATCCCGTGCTATACCAGGCCAGTACATTGTTAATTCAGCCCGGCTCACCATTCTAGAGATGCCAGGATGACCAGTATGTAAACTTTTTAGCATGTCCTGTCTTAATATTCTTGGTATTATGATCCTATCACCTTTAAATAACAAATCTTTTATTATGACAATCTCATCTTGAAATTGGTAATATGGTTTTAAGTCATCTTCAACATCTTTATAAAATTTTGGCCAGCCATTAAGGCAAACAACTTTAAGTTTACTCATAACCCTGTCTTTACCTGCTGCTTTTGAAAGTCTTTCCCAACATTCAGGCGTAACTGGTAAATTTTGCAGTAATAAACAGATTTGCAATTCTATGTCATCTTCAAAATTGGTCTCATGATCACAGCCACTCACTGAAAAATCTCTTGATAGTGTATCCGCAATATATAAATATTTTCCTGGGGTATATACAACATTCAGACAAAAAGGTTGCAGTCGCATCATCATTTTCTGTAATCTCGCTGGTACCTTACATAATGGCTTATTCATAATTCCAATAATGGGCTTATGATCAGTTTCTACCCTAACTGAATTTCTCCCAATCAAATACTGTTTGAATTTTTCTACTCCAAAACATATGGCCAGCAACTCTTTTTCTATTTGGGAGTATCTCACCTGTACCTCAGTTAATGCTTTTGAAGCATAAGCAATTGGACATCCTTCTTGAAGCAAAACTGCACCCAATCCAACAGAACTTGCATCCACACTAAGTGTTAATTCCTTTTCTGGCTCATAAAATACTAATACGGGCGCATTAGTTATTAGTTTCTTCAGTTGCTCAAAACACCTCTCATGATTATTTTCCCATCTATAATCAACATCAATTTTCAAAAGATGCCTTAACGGTTCTGTTATTTCAGCATATCCTGGAATAAATCTAGATACATAATTAAACATTCCTAGTACTCGTTGCAAGGCTTTTTTATCTTTGGGATGTGCTAATTCAGTTACTGCCTTAACCTTCTCTTTATCAATGCTTACTCCATTTTTACTAATAATATGTCCCAAGAAAGTAACTTCATTTACAAAAAACTGACACTTTTGTGGATTAAATTTAATTTGATTCTCTTTAGCTCTAGTCAATACTCTACATAAAATCTTTTGCAATTCTTTCTCTGATTCAGCCCAACAAAGCACATCGTCTTGAAAAGTAGCAACCTGGTCAATGTCCTGAAATGTATCACAGACCACTTTGTGAAATATTTCAGGTGCTGGTGAAATTCCAAATGGTAAGCGTAAGAATCTATACCTTCCCCATGCTGTTTGAAAGGTACACAACCTTGAACTACTATCATCTAGAGGGCACATCCAAAATGCCGACTGAGCATCTAATTTACAATATACCTTAGCACCCGCTAGACGTGCTGTAATATCTTCAATTCTAGGAAAAGGAACATGTGCTCTCTTCAAAGCCTTGTTTAACGGTCTAGGATCTAAACATATACGGAGAGAACCATCTTTCTTCTGTACTACAATCATCTGACTTACCCAGTCAGTTGGTTCAGTCACTGGGGCAATGATACCCTTTTTCACTAAATTATCCAACTCTTGTTTAACTTTAGTCATTAAACTATAAGGCAATCTCCTGGCTGGGGAAACAACAGGCTTTACATCTTCACTTATTTCTAATTTTATATTAAAGGGTAAACAGCCTATATTCCCATCAAACAAATCCTTGAAACTCTCTGGAATAATAGATTCTAAACTTTTATTGATCTGGTCCACTCTCTGAATGAGTCCAAGCAGTTCAGAACTTTCCAAACCCAATAAATTATAACAATCTGAACCTATAACATAAAATTCAATTGGATAAACTTTTGATTTGTACTGACAATTAAGAATACATTTACCAATGACAGGCACTTTTCCCTTAGTAAAAGAAGTGATCTTAACATTAGTATTTTTTAAATCTTTTGATCTTAGACCTAACTTTAAAAACTGCTTTTCACTAAGTACATTGCATTGTGCACCAGAGTCAACCTTAAAGCTAACCAGTAATGTATTTATTTTTAGACTAACACAATACCATGAAAACTTTTTTTGATTTTCCAATGATAATATTGCTACATTATATCCAGTATCACCATCACTATCCTCCTCTAATATATTTATTTTTTTAGTTTTACACTTTTTTGCAAAATGATTCTTTTTCTTACAAATAGCACATGTTTTTCCATAAGCCGGGCACTTCCCATAGTCATGTTTATATCCACAATATTGACACTCTCTGTTATTTTCCGTTTTCTTCTTTACTATGTCTATATCTACTTCTTTCTTAATATTTGGCTCACAAACTTTTTCCATTTGACTTACTTGCTTATCAACAACAGTATGATTTCGGCAAATATCTAACGATTTTTCCAAGGTGAGGTTCGTTGCTCCAAGAAGCTGTCTCTGTAGCCCAGGGTTATTAATGCCACAAATGAATAAATCCCTTACCAGCTCATCCTGGATTACACCAAAATTACAAGACTGGCTCATCCTCTTCAGTACCGTCATATATTGTTCAAACGATTCTTCAGTCTACTGCTTCCTTGTGAATATTTGATACCTCTCATAAGTTACGTTAGTTTTAGGTATAAAATGGCCGTCAAACTTTTCTAACAAGCTACATAGTGTTTCTTCATTTGAACATTTAAATGTTTCATAAATATCTAAACAATAATCACCCCCATGGTGTAATAATATGCCAATTTTCTGTTTTTCTTTCGCTTCTGCATAATAAGCATCAATAGAAGTAAGAAATTGTCTCTTGAACAATCTCCAATTATTGTGCATATCACCCTCCGTCGACAATGTAGCAAATCCCTTCAGACTTGGCTCCATGATTCCTAATTGTTTACCGCTGTCACCATGTTTTAGTGTTCAATGAAAGATTAACTGGATTTTCAAGTAAATTGTATTTTTTTATGTTCCGAAAATGTCTTACAATGATCGTACAAACTTCCATAGACATAAATCACATATCATAGATTATCCGTAGACAAGCATCATAGATTATTACTTACAACAGGTACTTTACTATGACTAATAATGCAGAAATGTTTAATAACGTCTCCATAACTCATAACATGAATTTTAAGTATGCCCATAGAATGGTAAGGCGACAGTAACATGAATTCCTACAAAAGGAAGCAGAAAAATTCATAATAAATTTTCATCGGTTAGATGTGTTTATAATTAGTGATATTATAAACAACTTATCTGAAGCGTTAGTAAAAATAAGTAACGGAATTATGAAATATAATAAAATGGCTACACAAGAGAAGTTTTTTTTTGGCTTTCAAGAGATGTCTATGAACATTATGAAATACATTCAACACGGAAACAGCGAAAAATCAAAATTAAAAAATACTTTATTCAATTTAGGCCCTAAGAAGCGATTAGGAACGTCAAATACTACTACCGGTTCAGAAAACATCCCGGAAGAAACTCGATCGGGTTTATCTTCTTTTTTTCAACTGTCCAATAAAATCTAATATAATAAAATAATAATAACCATAAAAATAATTCAAGGAATGGATAGAGAGCGAGTCACTTTTAGACACTCGCTATCATACAAATAATGATCCACCCTATAATAACCTGTTGACAGTGAAACCTGCTTGATATGGTCCTTGAACTAATTTTTTTGGCAAATCAGTAATGTGCTTCGGAATCTTATTATAGAGCCTAACACTGTTGTTGTAAGTAATAATCTATGATGCTTGTCTACGAATAATCTATGATATGTGATTTATGTTTATGGAAGTTTGTACGATCATTGTAAGACATTTTTCGGAACATAAAAATACAATATACTTGAAAATCCAGTTAATCTTTCATTGAATAATAAAACAACTGTTACCTAAAATAATTTGATTAGTCTTACTAATTATAAAACAGTCTTTTGAGTCACACACAAATCTAGTTTGTCAAAGTTTTTACAAATGTACATTAACTTATCAAGAATGTATTAGGAGGGCAAAGTTAGAATATTAAATTCCTAGAAGTTGTTCGCTATAGTGAATCGCGGGGTTTCATGTTGTTTAATGCTTGAATAGCCAGGATTTGTGATATGAATATGGAGATACCTCAGCTGCTCAGCCACAAAGCAAAATACCGTAAGACATTGCTATGGAAGTAAGTGAATTAGACTAATCTATCAGTGGCAATATTATCTGTTAACTGGCGAATCTTACGTACTGCGAATGCAGCAGAACTTAATCTTCCCCACTGTAATTTTGAATGAAGCGTAATATTAAAACAGTATTATTTTAAGCCTACCAAATTCCCTAAATTAAATAACTAAATTCTTGATATTACTATCAATATGCCGAACATTGGGCAAGGCAAATTTAGCAGTAAATAATTTATAGCAAACCATTAACCATAAACCATTAACCTTAACTAAAGTATTATGTAATTGCCTTGTCTATGAATCTATTATTTTCACGTTGAATATAAGTGAAGTGTCATCTGCAAAAATAACCATGTCACCATTGTTCTCAGCCACTAGCGGTAGATCATTTATATATACGAGAAACAAAAATGGTCCCAAAATCGAGCCCTGAAGAACGCTGATTCTGGCTAATGATCCCGAAGAAGTTGCCCCATTTATACTTATTTTCTGACAGAGGTTTGATAAATAAGAGATTAACAGGTCGAGAGAAGTTAAACGCAAACCATACAGTTTCAGCTTAAGTATAAGCATAGACATAACGCTCAAATAATATACTTTATTAACGGTTTGACTTTCCGGTAAGAATTCTGAGTGCACAACACTGCGATAGGCAAAAAAAAAAAACAAAACATTACTTTACTTTGACTTTTCATCGACTTTGGCGTGGTTTTTTCGGTCGGACAACAATTCGAAGCTTTTTTTTTTTAATTTATTTTCCTTAATACAAAATACATAATATATTATTTTCTAAAATCGCCCAACTGAAAAACAGTTTGTTGGCGAAAAAAACTTTGGCTGTTTGACTGTTGACTGGTTTGCATGTCAAGCTCGTAAACTCACGTCTCGTCACCAGAAACAATGCGTTTCATGAATGATCGCAATTGACTCGTTCTAGCATGTCCTCAGCGACTCTTATGCGATTGAGTTTTTGGAGAAAATTCAGAACTTTTGGGACTAGCCGAGTGGCAACATGTTTCATACCCAAGTGATTATTTAAAATGATACGGATCGACTCGTGAGACACAGAAAGTTCAGCGGCTATCTCTTTCAAACTTAAATGAGGATTTCCAGTTACTATTTCCTTCACTTTTGCGATGTTAACTTCATTTGAAGACTTTGATGGCCTACCAAGGCGAGGCAAATTTTCCAGCATATCTCGACCGCTTTTGAACATTTTGTACCTCTCTTAAGCACGTGTTTTTGATAAAATTGATTAACCGTAAGCCTTCTGTAACATTTTCAGTGTCTCCGAACACGAAATTCCATTGGCTAAGCTTTATGTTGCTTACTACAATTATATTTTTTTGTCGTTCTTTCTGTATGTATATGACTATGACGAGATACTTTTTCTCGAAAACCAGTTCAGATATAAGGTTAAAATTTTTCGTCTTTTGAATAGAATCTGAATTGACTTTGAAGTTGAAGGAAATATTCAATTTTTTTTTTTTTTTTTTTTTATATAGAATTTTTAAACTTTTTTTTTGTTGCTTATGTTGATTATGCTCGGTATCGTGATTATGAATAAAAAATAAAATTTTCATTTGCGTTTAGACACTTAAATATAATCAAAACCTAGTGTTGTATAAATTTATTGTATTATTTGCAAACCCTTGGAAAATGTTATAATAAAAAAATAGTATTATTTAAAATAACAATTTATTAACAGCATAAAAGAATAAATTTACTAACAAAAGGCTTAACTTGAACTTATCTGTTCTTTTTATTTAAATCATATTTACTTCTAAACAATACCATTAACGAGTATTTTATAATCTTGATAACTGATAACATGATAAGTGTAATAAGTGCTATCAAGTCCAAGTATAGCTTTTGATACCAGGGCACCATCAGTGCCGGAGAGCGGAGATGTGGAGCGCCGCGAGTCCGTACTACGTGTTCTACCCAATGCACCAGTTCTACACTGGGACGTACAGGTCGATCATGATATACTATCGAGAGCTCTTTAACTTTTTCACGATACCTGAAACCATCACTGTCTTCATTAATCTACCAAAATGTCGGATAATTTTTTTACCTACGTCAAATTTTACTAGTCTGTATTGGGTGGGGTATTTGTTTGATGCATTAATCTCACAATATTTTCGTCATCCTTGGCTTTTAAAAATATCAGAAACAGTATATAAACTACGTGGAAGAATAATTCTTGAAATAAAATGACTACATATAATAATTTCATTGTATTCAAAGTAATCGTTACTAAACCTTTATTTTCAGATTCATGGCAAATTTAGTATTCAATACTTCATTTACATCAATTTGCTGTATCATTCATTAACTTCATTAATCATTAATTTTAGTCACATTTGTTGGGTGTATATAGCCCGATGGTAATAATAATATGCAATATATTTTACCTAGAGTTTTGAAGAACTTCTTTCAAGGCTATTTTCAAATTTTTTGGAATATCATAATCCATATTTACGCCTATACCAAAACCTTTGCTGCTTATTCTTTTAACATTGATGAACTGATCAGCAAATAATGGTATTCCAATAATAGGAACACCAAAATGTATACTTTCTGTTATAGAAAGAAGACCACCATGAGTGATGAAAATAACGCAATTAGGATGGCCTGAAAAGAAAATAAATTTAAGATATAATTAAATTTATCTTATCTCAACATGAAACATGTTGATATGCAACATTTATAATTTAACTAAGGCTTATAAATTAAATGAAAAAATATAAATTAAAAATTAAATGGTCTTGATTATTCTTTACTCGAATAAATCAAACATACCTAATATGCTTTGCTGAGGTGCCCATTGCACGATATGGACATTACTTGGTAAATCAGGTAGCACCTCTTCGAACTTCCAAATAATTGTCTGTTTCAATTCACCGAATGTCTTCAATAATTCTTTCTTTAAATTTGTTGGCAGTGTTTTACTCTGCATAATCGTCCCAAGACTAAAATAAATCACTCCGTCTGTTGCGTTATCCATTAGGATTTTTAGATCCTAAAAAAATAATTAATTCGTATCTTTGATTTAGTTCAAAGTTCTTGAATTTATTTCTAAAAGCCTTTCCTTTAATCATATTTTTAACTAAAAAGAGGGGTGTTGTAAGTTTATCGTATCGGTGTCTCCCAGGTATGTGTGTCTGTCTGAGGCATCGTAGCTCAAAAACGGCTAAACCGATTTTGATCTAGTTTAGTTTGAAATGTAACTTGATCGAAAGGATTCTTATCTATAATAAAAAAAAATCCATTCAGCCTTTTGAGGATTACCAGCTCCTTTAATCTTGATAAATAGATGTGAGCATCTTCCACAGTTCTGATTGAGTCAAGATTTGGTATTCTGTTACTTCAATAATATTAAAAAAACCTTGAACTGATGCTGCAGCGTCATTTGGAATCCGTAGAATACCTAACTCCTCATCAACTTACAGCAGAGTTATCGTATTTGGGCTCAGTTTTGAATGGTCTCAATGAATATGGTACTTGTGTCGGGGGTTTATTAAATATAATATTTACCTCGAAACTTTTTAAAATTATGAATAAAGATATTAAATAATTTTAAATTTTTCGCACCGACATATCTTAAGAAAGATTTGCTTACAAAAGTCTATAAAATGTTTTATCTACAACTATATTTTAAAAATCTAAAAAAATGGTATAACGTTGTCTTTTCTATTACCTTCGGTAAAGGTTGCACATCATTACTAATATGGTAACCTCCGATTGGTTTATAATTTTGTGGTAGGTGAATAGCCAATCCTGAAGACACATGAGAATTCCCTAACGTTAAGGATGCGTTATATTTGATTTCTTCTAAAGGAGGAAGAATTCGACCTCTCTTTTGAACTGCAAGTTCAAATGCATTTCTAAATGCTTCATCATCTCTGCTTACTGTGAATCTATAAATAAAGAAAAATCATTTACCACAAAATACGAATGAACGCTGGTAGAAAATGCTGTATAGCGTTAAGCTCGCCATTGTACGAACTAAAAGTGCAATAAAGTATTCATTCAGTATTTAATTTTGGCCGCTGAAACTGGAGTTCTCGATTTGATTCTATTAAGTCCGTAAGTCATAAATAAATGCTTAGCAACTATATTCATATTTGCAGCTCAAACTTATCGGTTTGTTATAACCTTAAATATTTAGTAGAAGCTATTATGTAAGAAACTTTATTGTACTGGCGCAGTAAAATGACACAGTACTCGTCGCAAGTACATACTAATAAATTATAAAGAATTTATCGGATCAAGCATAATAAATATGTCTCATTGCTCTACTTAGTACGTTGATAAATGGTAGGAACCACTGCAGATAAATGCTCGTAAAAGACAGTAATGAGACTTCTGGCACTGTCCACATAATTCATTTACGATGCCAGCAGGTACATTGAAAATATCGTTTGTGTATTTATATTTTTTAACCATACTAACAATTGCAGTTCGAGAAGTAATCGTGTATGCATGAAATTACAAAAATAACCAACGTACAATTTGAAGAACTTGATGGCCAGAAATATGACTAATTCCTTTGTGCGTTGGTAGAAATCAAACGGTGGCTGGGCCTCTGATATATGTTCAGGTGTGTAAGCTGGGTTTGGGCTTTCGTCTATTAGCGATAATATCAGGGAATGTGGTTCCATCGACGAAGACCAAATAAAAGGACAGTTAAATACAGCTGAAAAACTAAAATTAAAACGAGAAATTATATGAAAAGTAAATAAAAGCTATTTGTTTGAAATCAGTTATTGTTCTGAACAGTAATTGATATATCTAGTGATAAAAATTCCAAAACAAAAACGTAGTTTATCTAAAAATGTCAAAAAAAGCGATCTAACAAAAAATACTTATAAATAAAATTATGCTCCGTTTTGAGCTAACTTGTGGTAAGTCAAAATTAACGGTTTGTAGCTTTTCTGTTCTAATAATTTAAATTTCGTTAGACATAACTTTCTTGCAATTAGATATTTCATCTAACATTGTTCTTGATTCCTATAAATGTTTTAAGGATACTTCAGAATAATTTTTTCATCCATACTGAAGAAAGTGTCATTTTGGGTTAAAACACTTTTGTAATAGCAGTGCGATATGCATTGATTTGATATTATTATTTGCTTTTATAATCTGTGTAAATTATTATTTAGATTTTTGATACCAAAGCCTTACCCAGCAAAAACTTCACTATACAACCATTCTACAATAACAGCATCAAATTCAACTTTTGGGTCATGTAGCATCTCTTGGACATCTTTGTTCGAGATTGTATCATTAGTCAATACAAACATAAGTTCAAGTATGTCTGGTAGACTTGGTGTTTCTATTTTCCCGTCGACCATTTTTTCTATCGTATATTTTGAAGCTGAAATAGATTAGTTACTGTACATATTATATATTGTGAGAGCACTCGTAGCATTTAGTAACAGAATATTTTTTAAATATTAGGTTTTCAAATATATTACTATACGTGTATATTCATGATCTTGCATCCTTTAATAATGCTTAGTTATAAATTAATTTTTCAATAATACTACCATACTATATACGTGTTAAATAAAATGGTCATTTCTATTTCTTGTTAGCAATTTTCATAATACAAATTACAGTATTCCAAGAATTGCTCTATAAATTGACAGCCACGAAGATATTTAAACATCAATATAAGAAAGTACAATATACATAATTAATAAAACAATGTTCTATGTATTCTGTCTCTATTTAAAATTATACCTATTGGACAAAGTATAAATCTGTTAAAAAAATTCGATAATGTGTGTAAAAAGTAGAATGTCTATTTTCTAGCAGAGTAGAATTGTCTTCTCAAGTAAACAATATTCCAGTGTTGTTCCAAACTGGTAAATAAATGCAAATGGTACCCCACTCGTGTATCATTATAAGATGCATCAAAAATAAAGTAAAGGATGTTAATTAATCCAAAGCAATAACTGTCAAATTCTACTCTAAGATCCTTCTAAATTTGCTTCAAATCCAACTGCAATATGAGACTTCATAACACATTTACATTATTTATTATTAATAGACAATTTTACGTATTTATTTTACTTCTAAGCTAACTGGAAATTAATTTTATCAAACACCACCTTTGTGTGATTTTTATGACATTCGTATTTATTGTAAATAAATTTAGAAAAATACAAAATGGGAATAAACAAATATATTTTATTAAAGGTCAAACCTAGTTTGTCATAAAATTCCAGATTTTTTGAAACGTCTATTTGTTGAAGGTTTGCCGGTGGATTCTTTATAGGGTACGGTGTAATGTAAGTCACCTGAAAATAAATATGTTGTGATCAATTTTTTCTCATGTAGACGTAAAGGGCTATGCCATTCATGAATATTTTATTTTATATTGGAATAAATTTTTAAATAGTATTTTGATAATCTTCATTTATGGTCATTCGGGTGTATATAAATAACAATCATACAATTGAATTCCATCGAAAATAAAACGTAAAGAAGATATTCGTTTAAATCTTTGGCATTCAATTTATTCATATAACCTACTTTTTTTACGAAAAACCAAATTTTAAAAGTAATAAAACACTAGTTATTGCCTTCTTCAATTGATATTTTATCAATAATGGCAAAAAAATTATTATTTATATGTAATTGAGGGTCAGGCAGACCCGCAACAAGGTGGATCGACGACCTGATGAAGGTTGCAGAAAGCCATTGGATGCGAGTAGCGTTGGAGTGGTCGTTGTGGCGATTTTTTTTGGAGGAGGCCTACGCATAGTAGTGGAAAGACGTCCGTCTTTCGATTGAAATAATGATGCTGATAAACCGAAGAATTCAATACTATTTTTTTATCTACGAATGAGTAGCGTAAGCACTGGTTCGTTACTTTTTGTAAATATAGCATGCCAAATTGTTAGTCCGGGCCACTTCAGTTTGATTATTATTTACGTACAATGATACGGAAGGGAATGAAGGAGTAAAGGGACTTGCCAGACTATTGCTTTGCTAAAGTTCTGAAAGCCTCCTTTTCTTGTATATACATTTATTGCACGCACAGATGCATCTTTCACTAGTTAAAAGGAACAAATCTTTATTATTCGATTTAGTTAATTTCGTAGTCTCCGTTAATGTTCTCAGTGCGAATTGAAACTCAACAATGAGAGGCATACGGGAGAAAGGGATAGGCATATACAAAAAAGGGTGGAGTCTATCATTGTGCATTATAGGATTGGCCTACGTGCATTTTATTACCTAAACAAATAGAATATTATGAACTGTCGTTTACCATATTTATAAACTAGCTGTGCCCCACGGTTCCACCCGTTTTAATTTTATACGACAAACATCGCCAACGCACCCGTGTAGGCAATTTTTTATACTTTGTGTAAAACTATCGACATTTTTATGAGAAACAAACTAGTTTTTCAAATTATAATATAGCCCATGTTACTCGCTGATACTGGAGCTTTATATTGGTTAAAGGATTTTCAAATTCTGTCCAGTAGTTCTTCAGTTTATTCATTACAAACAAAAATTAAAAAAATCACCAAAAAATCAAATATTTCCTCTTTACAATATTTGCATAGATGTGCCTAATATGACTATAAGTGTTCATTTTTTTTCATTTAAATGCTTTATTACTTACATCATGTCCAGCTTTAGTGAGATGAGTGACATATCCTTGCCCAAGTATAGAATGACTCCGCGATGCTTGAGGAAATACGAGGAGCAATTTATAACCACTACACGAGTCAAAAGCCGATAAAATTCCCGCAAAAATAATAATTATAGATGTCATATTGTTCTACGCACGTCCACTCTCTATCGTAGTTTTACGTAAAATAATCATAAAAAAATAATTCTGACTTTACATTTACTCGTAGGCTTTTTAAATTGATAATAATTGTACACTATCCTGTAATCCAAATTTCGTTAGTAGTTTACACATGATTACATAGCAAACGCCATGGCGATTCTGGTTAGTTTTGTCTTGTGATGCGTGATGAGGTATTGTGTAACCTTGTGGTGTACGTATCTCGAACAGTGTCGGATATTTTTGGGTAGCGGCTAATAATAACCTAACTGGAGGTGATTATATATTATTTAACAGTATAAATATGACTAGCACAGTGGAAAAGTGATAGAGCAAAGGTAGGCTCATCGTGCACATTCCCTGCCGTCGGGTAGGCGCATGGAGCTTGTTTATAATTTGCTACCGCGAGTCTCTCGTAATTCCAGGGGCGTGATTTGCCACTCCGACTGATCCATAAGCAAAAAAATCTCTCTTGTGAGTTTAATGAAAAACCTTCCTTGATCAATTGAGAGAGAGAAAAATTGCGAGGAAGAAAACCTCGTTAAAAAATTACCGGGGAAGAAAACCTCATTTAAAAATAACATAGCTAAAAACACCTTAACCGATTCTTATGAAAACTTGTATTCGACATGCTTATGTCATTGGTCAATTGGTCATTGGTTATGATGGTTGAATAAGTATTAACATAACTTTTAGAAACCATTATTATTTTCGATAATTCTTAATCGATTTTCATGAAATTTTGTACACGGGAAGTATAAGCCATTCTAAAATTGATAAGCTATAAAAACAATCAAAGTAATTTTTTAAATTATAAAAAAAAACACAAAATTTAATTAGTTTTAATTAGTTAACAACCACTTTTGACAAAATTTTGTAGACGGGATGCTTTTATGTGATTTTATAATTGATAGTCTAGAAGAATCGTTAATAATGCATTAGAAATCGTAGAATAGAATAATAATACTCAACCGATTTTGATGAAAATTGTACATGGGAAATACATGCCATTCCTCAATTGATAAGGCATATGAATTGTCAATAATATGAGCTAGTAAGTAACTACAACGTAGTAACAAACACGTGCGGAGCTGAGGGCGCACCGGTAGTTTTCATAAAAAAGTTTTCAAAGTATTTGTTTGTACTTGTATAATTATAAGCGAGCCTATTTTCATTATTTAATTACTCATTTATTTTAATTATTCACTTACTTTTATAAGCCAACTTTGCTGTAAACTTTGATGACATTATACTTGTTTTGATTGTCCGCTTATCTAAAAATATTATATTACGATATTTAATAAATAATGATTGTCATATTTCTTTGATATAGCGTAAATCATGATGACTTGCAGTTATAAAATAATGACGTTATTAACTCGTCTAGAATTTTGTCGTCAAAAAAATCTTCCATAAATACCGGCTTATGATTATTTAACAGAACAATTTTTAACTAAAAAGAAAATCAACTTCTTATTTCGATGATGAGTGTTCATTCATAATCGAGCCCTATAAGTATACTCAAAGGTGGGCGATTATGAATGATGACTGAATTGAGATATGTACCTATCAAAAATGTAGAGTAGGAAGCTAAAAAAAAGGTCGCCTGGACCTCGCGGTCATTCGCGCGTTAGCCCGAGGCCCTATTGTTTCATGGGCTTCGGCGTGGGCCACCTCCTGGGGCCCACATCCTTGTGGAAGGATGCAGGGTTCAGGTTGGGGTCCAGATGAAGTATCTGGGAAGCAGGGCTCCCTGACGTTTAGGCCTGTGCAGGTGCTATGCGGACATGGCTGCTTCGGATGGTACCTGCACAAAATAGCCCGCAGGGAGCCCACCACTGCGTGCCACGAACGCGGTGCTCTGGAAGATACAGCACACTCTCTCTGAGTGTGGTGGGAGCCATGCTCGGCAGTAAGAGGGTATGCGAGGTGGATCCCATGAGTGGCCCTCTCCGCCAAAGACGAACGGGTGGCCGGAGGAGGCAATTAATTCGCCAACTCCCGCCACCCTAAAAACCTGGGGCGACGGGTCGGGGGACCCGTCTTCCCATTGCACAGGTTCGACGAACGGAGGAGACAGCTAGGGTGTACTGAGCTGTCTCCTATTTAGGCCGGGGCCCGGTATTGCCGGGCCGGCCGCTGGGGCGACGCGGTAGTATGCTACCTTCAGGTCCCGCGTCGCCCTGTTGAGGCGGCGGATGGTACACCGAGGAGTTTTAGTGAGTAGGAATCGCACATAACCACTCGTCCCCACGGGCGGGTGTGTACCCATGACGGAATCCTCCACGTTAAAAAAAAAACCTATACCAATTAGCTTAAAAAATGGTCGTTCGGTCGTAATAATTACTAATTCTATCAAATTAGTAACTATTACTATTAGTACCTATACCATACTTCGTTTACGTTAATTATATTATATGTAATATAAAATTTAATAAATATAAATTATAACACTCAGAGTTCATATACCTTAATGTTAGTTAAAGAATATTCAAAATCAGATCCGTAGTTCTAAAGATTGCCTCATACAAACACATTCACACACTTTACCTATTTATAATAATTTGTTCACACAATGATTACCAGTGATCGGCACGACCCGTGCCACACCGCGGGATTCAAAGAGTAAAATAATAATATGGACATGGCATGATTCGCAAAAATTAAGAGTTATGTATTTGTAAATAGAAGTGAGAATATTAAATAAACTCGTAAAATGTATCATTTTTCATGAAAGAAAATATTGATAATCTATGGTTTCATTTTATACTGCGTAAAATATTACGTGCACTCATATAAAACATGTAAGTATTAAAATATAATCATTTGAAGTGCATAGCGACCCTTTTCCCTACCTGGCTTCTACTACCTGGCATGCATGTAAAATGTTGGAAGTGGTAAATGGGAAAAGTATTGAAAATTTTGTAACTGATTGCTTAAAAAACTTATGGGGCGAATCTTATGAAAATAATATTGAAAATGTTCTTTTGATGTGTTTAGACAGCGTTGCCTATACGTTGAAGGCGGGGGGAATATTAAAGACAGTATTTCCAAATATGAAACATGTAACCTGTTTGGCTCATGCTCTTCATGTCAACCTATTTAATGCAAACAAACAAACAAACAATCAAATCTTTCCTCTTTATAATATTAGTATAGATAATTAAGTTTTATAGCTAAACTTGAGTAGTACGCGTGCATGGTGCCTGCTACAAGAGAAGATTCCAAATGGAGGTATCCAAAGTTCGCGAAAGCTGTTGTCTTGTGAGTCTTTTTACTCCTACATTCCATCGTTCCGTGTCATTGTGCATTTGTTGTGATCGGCCTGAGAAAGTGGCTCCTACTTAAAAATCGGGCTAGTTGGTAAAATATATCGAACGAACACCACCAATTTTTGGTTTATCGTGTTCCGAAATCATTCGGTGTATATGCAGTAATATAGCGGGCTGGTAAAGGATTGCGACCACCATACACAGTGATAATCCTATCAATGATTTTCTTTTGGTTTGTCATGTTCCTAAATCAGTCTGTTTATATCCAATTTTAGCAGCTAGTTAATAATAAAATAGTATAATTTAAAATTATAATTTATTATATCTTTAATTATATACGTAACAGTGTAAATTAATCAATTTTTTAACAGAATAAACACCTTGAAATTATCTCTTCTTTTTATTTAAATCATATTTACTTCTAAACAACAACGTTAACGAGTACTTTATGATAATGATAATTGATAAAATGATAAGTGTAATCATTGTGATTAAGTCCAAGTATAACTTTTGGTACCAGGGCACCATCAGTGCTGGAGAGCGGAGATGTGGAGCGCCGCGAGTCCGTACTACGTGTTCTACCCAATGCACCAGTTCCGCACCGGGACGCACTGGTCGATCGTGATATACTATCGACAGCTCTTTAACTCTTTCACGATACCTGAAACATTACCTTTGTCGTCAAACTACCAAACGTTGAATAAGATTTTTTACTGACGTCAAATTTTACTAGTCCGTATGGGGTGGGATATTTGATTGATGCATCTTACTCATTTACTCACAATCTGGCAATCTTTTCGTCGTCTTTGGCTTTTGACGATATCAGCCTTGACTCAGAAGCGGTATATAATATAATAAACAATGTAGAAGAATAATTATTGAAATAAAATGGCTCCATAAAATATTTTCATAGTACCCAAATTAATGATTACTAATATTTTATATATAATATTATATAACATACTTTATATATAAATATCTGGACGACCGAGCTATGCTCGGCGCTTCAAATTAAGAAAAATACCTATCTAGGTAAACTTGTAATGGAAAACATTAGTAAATACAATATTTCATCCAAAACGTTAGAGCCGTTTCCGAGAAACCAATTTCATATATATATACAAGAAATGCTAACTTAATATAAGATAATACTATTTTGTCAGATTCGTAGCAAATTTAGTATTTAATACGTCATTTACATCAATTTCATATTTCATTAATAACAAATTTAAGCATATTTCTTGGGTGTATAAGTACAGCTATAATAATTTAGTTATATCTTTAACCAATGGTAATAATAATATGCAATATATTTTACCTAGAGTTCTCAAGAACTTCTTTCAAGGCTACTTTCAAATTTTTTGGAATATCATAATCCATATTTACGCCTATACCAAAACCTTTGCTGCTTACTCTTTTAACATTGATGAATTGATCAGCAAATAATGGTATTCCAATAATAGGAACACCAAAATGTATACTTTCTGTTATAGAAAGAAGACCACCATGAGTGATGAATAGAACGCAATTAGGATGGCCTGAAAAGAAAACATAACATATAATTGAATTTACCTTATCTCATCACTAAGATTGTAGTAGAGCAGTATTTGTAATTTTAGTTAAGACTAAACATATAAAAAAAAGGAATAAGAATTTAAATGCTCTCGATCAATCAGTACTCCAAATTTTACCTACCTAAAATACTTTGCTGAGGTGCCCATTGCACAATATGTACATTACTTGGTAAATCAGGAAGCAACTCTTCGAACTTCCAAATGACTGTCTGTTTCAATTCACCGAACGTCTTCAACAAATCTTTCTTTATAAGAATAGGAAGCGTTTTACTTTGCATAATCGTCCCAAGACTAAAATAAATCACTCCATTTGTTGCGTTGTCCATTAGTAATTTTAGATCCTATAAAAATGTAATTTTAATTCGTTTCATTCATTTACTTCACGTACTTATTCTTAAAGACATTTTCTATTTTTATATCATTGTGATTACGATATGAATCAGCACATTTATATTATTACTTTTAAAATCATGGATAAAGCAATTAAATAATTTGTCAATTATTTACACTGACATATGGCAGTTTTGCTTACAAAAGTTCATACATACTTTTTTATCCTCAATATTTGCAAAATCTGGAAAAATTGTATAACTTTATCTGTTTTATTACCTTCGGTAAAGGTTTCACTTCATCGCTTATATGATAACCTCCGATTGGTTTATAATTTTGTGGTAGGTGAATAGGCAACCCTGAAGACACGTGAGAGTTGCCTAACATTAGGGATGCATTATATTTGATGTCTCCTAAAGGAGGAAGAATGCGACCTCTTTTTTGAACTGCAATTTCAAATGCTTTTCTATATGCTTCTTCATCTTTGCTTACTGTGAATCTATATATATATATTGAGAAATCGTTTAACACAAAACTGATATTTAATTTATTCAATATGGTACATTGAGCTAACTCATAAAATGAAAGCTAAATTTGGTATCTGAAACTAAAGACAGCAATTTCATCCTATTAAGTGTGCAAGTTGTAAATTAATGCTTATTAAGTACACTCGTAGACACAGCTATAAACGATCGATTTAATAAAACTCTAATATCTAGTACAATCTATTAAGTGAAAAATTGTATTTTACTAGTTCAGTAAAATGAGAAGTCACGTATAATAAGTACTGTATAGTCCGAGAGAAGCAATGATGCTTGAACAATGAAGATACGTTCACGGACTATGTTTTAATGCTGACTTACAAATATCATATTGGAAGTCTTAAACAGCTGAATTGCTGGCTGACACGAGTACCCTAGCATCTTGCAAATTAATGTTACTGTTAAAACAAACGGTATTGTATAAAAATAATTTATCGGATCAAGCATAATCTCAATGCATGTCTCAATTCTCTTGTTAATACCTAGAGAAAAGGTAAAAACCATGGTGGGTAGATGCTCGCAGTTTACCATGTGATGCATATGTATTATTATTGTCACCCATGAGACTGCTGCTGCAGCTGTCCAAAAAATACATTTACGATTGATTCACATATAATGGCAGTATATTCTTAATTGCACTGTTCATAATATTCAGACAGCACGGCCTCGAAACGACTATTAGCTCATAGCACATATTATCTGTATATCAATATTGTTTTAGTTGCAGTGCGAAAAAAAATCGTGTGTGCCTGAAATTATAGAAATAATCAACGTACAATTTAAAGAACTTGATGGCCAGAGAGATGAGTAATTCCTTCGTGCGTTGGTAGAAATCAAACGGCGGTTGGGCCTCTGATATATGTTCAGGCGTGTAAGCTGGGTTTGGGCTTTCGTCTATAAGTGATAGTACCATGGAATGTGGTTCCATCGACGAAGACCATATGAAAGGACAGTTAAATACAGCTGAAAACCTAAAATGAAAATGTGAAATTTTATGAAATGTAAGGTATTTATTTCAAATCAATTATTGATATTATTGTTGAATGTTGTGTTTGTGACAGTTATTTTATTTTATTTATTGATTTAAAAGTCTTACCCAACATAAAGTTCACTGTACAACCATTCTACAATAACAGCGTCATATTTAACTTTTGGGTCGTGTAACATCTCTTGGACATATTTGTCCGAGATTGTGTCATTAGCAGTTATAAACAAAAGCTCAAATATTGTTGATAGACTCGGTGCTTCTATTTCCGCATCGATTATTTTTTCTATTGTATATTCTATAGCTGAAATATATAGTTATTCATTACATACTGTGAGAGTACTCGCAGTGCTTAGGAACTGAATATATTGAAAATGAATTGTTTTCAAATAAATTATCATAAAAAACATATCGTATTTTGTATAATTTATATGATGCCTTAAGTTATTACTGAAGTTTTCGTGAATACTACATATATTATTGGTATTTATAAAAAATAGTATTTCTATTTCTTTTTCTTATTTAGCAATTTTCACAAAATAAATTTACGAATACGAATTTACAGTCACCAATATGAAAACCAATATAATAAAACAGCACATAATTTAGATTAAACCTTTAATATTATTGGATAAGTTTTGATCGGATTGAATAGATCTGTTATAACTATTCGAAAACATGTGAAAGAAGTAAAATGTTTATTTTAATAAAATTGCCTTCTCAAGAGTCATTTTCTCCATTACTGATCCAAATTGAAAAACCAATGTAAACTGTACCCAATCATGAGATGCTTTTTTAAATATAGTAAAGGATGTTACTTAATCAAAAATATTAACTTTTAAATTTTACACTAAATGCCTTAAAAAGTATCATTCCAACCTAACTCAATATTTATTTTACTTCTAAATTGACTGGAAATTAATTTTAGCAAACGACACATTTGTATAATTTGTTATAACTTTTATATGTATTTTCGATAAATGTATATTATTTATCATCATCATCTGCTAGACATAGGCTTCCCCCAAGGACCGCACACAACAACCAGTCTTTTCCTGCCCGCATCCAGCATCCAGCGGCTTATACAAAATTACTTCTTTTTTTAAGACATATAAAGGTTTATATGTATGTCCAATATGAGCTCCAAAACGGTTGGAGTGATTTTGATAAAATTTTCACACAATATCCATATTAGCCCAGCAGGTGATCCTGTAAAGTTTGGGAACGATTGGATCGATGTTCCCTATGGACTCCAAAACGGAACAGCAACGCGTGACCGGGTTTGCTAATACTTCTATACAATATAAATATGTTCATACATAGAAACAATAGACAGCAGACATGAACAAATATAAAGCATTATAGGTCAAACCTAATTTATTATGAAGTTCCAGATTTTTTGAAACGTCTATTTGCCGGAGGTTGACAGGTGGGTTCTTAATTGGATACGGTGTGATGTAAGTCACCTGGAAATAAACAAACTGAAATCAATTTCTGAGACAAATATAGCGTAAGCCTATTTATTGCAAGCGGTGAGACTGTTATAAAAGTTAATTACACATATAAAATACCGTCATTTTTACTATAAACAACAGACATTATGACGTTTTCATTCCAAAAACTTGAAATACATTTTATATGTCATATTCTTACGCTTAAAGATTGTTTTTTTTTTTTTTTTTTTTTTTATTTAAACGAGAGGTATATTTCGTACCTCAATTAATAAGCTATAAGAATTATCAATTTATTTTATTTCTTTTGATTTTCATGGAATTTTAAATGCAAGGATTTTATTTGTAATTCCGAAATTGATAGGCCGTAAAAATTGTCAATAATGTTTCAGCGATAACAAAATATTATGAGCACAAATAAAATTACAAGACGAAACTGATAATTACTATGCAATACATGTGTGCGGAGCCGCGGGTACAGCTAGTTCTATCCGTAGTCTTATTATATTTTATTTACATAACTATTTATAATACATTTTTAAAACACATAACAATGTTTTACTACTTACATCATGTCCAGCTTTAGTAAGATGAGTGACATATCCTTCTCCAAGTATGGAATGACTCCGCGACGGGTAAGGAAATACAAGAAGTAGCCTATAACCACTGGAGAAGTCAAAAACCGATAAAATTCCAGTCAGAACTATTAAAAATAACATTGTTATACTAAACACGTCTATCCGCAATGGTACATCTACGCAATATAATCGTTCTAACCAGTGACTAGTTTCATTTATCAATTTGGAATATACGGCCTTCAAATTGATATGGTATAATATTATCTTATATATCAGTCTTCGTTTGTACGTATCGTAAATCGTATACATTCGTAACGTCACTCCGGTTAGCTTAGTCTGGTGACGTAGGAGACAGACTTTGTGGTATTATTGACTATTCTACTGTCTCTATCATGGTGAGTGTTCTAAAGAGTTGTTCAACCTAATTCCCTCTTTTTCCTTTCATAATAAAACCACACGTGTTAGGCTCCGGAGTTAGGGCTTTATGGTGACCTTCATCTCAGCACGTACAAACAAGTTTGCTACGTTATATATTTGCAAGAGAGAGATTTGAACAGGCTCAAATGACTGCGACAACCAGTGATAGATTTTCGATCTCTCGGTAGTTGCAGTCGTTTTTGGTTTAACCTGTGCTTTAGTGCTTACCCTCAGGTACAGTGCCGTCTCTTTTACAAGTTACAATAAAAGTAAAAATGATAATCCAAAATAATACAATGTAGCGATTTAAATATTGAATTATTTATTTATTTGGACCTCCAGTGGTCAGTGCATTAAATGCAATTACAAAAATACACCCTGTTTCAAAGATACAATGCACAAGGCCTTATAAAGCAATCACAAAGTGCACATATTAGAAACAATATTAAAAATTTAAGTAATTTCAGATACCACATGCATGCACATAAAGATTATGTCAATTATCTAGGTAAGTATTAAAAAATATGAAATATATAAAAACCATTAAAATCAAATGCATAGAAAAATAACAAAGAAAAAGAATTTAAATCACTAAATGTCAACAAAATTAAACAAGCAAGAACACTATCTATATCTATACATATAATAAAAACGTAACTGGTCGATGTCTGTACATAGAAGATATATGAGAAAAACTATTATTGGGGGTCTGTATAAACGCAGGAGAACCCAAAACAATGATTGTTAGAATTTTTGTCTGTTTGTCTGTTTGCCAACTTTTGTGCGCGCTAATCTCAGAAACGGCATAACCGATTTGGAAACGGGTTTCACTAATACATTCTGGTAAGGTTCACTTAATATTTAGTGTTTGTTTTACTTCAATAAGTTCATAAATAAAAAAGTTATATCGATTTAAAAAATCACGTCGAACATTTGTTCGATAAAAATGCTATGAAATAGCTCTTCAGTTGTATTGGCTGAAAATTTGAAACTGGTTTGTAAAATGATGATTATTGAAAGTTTACATAAAGTTAAAAAATGTACAGTTTCAGAGAATTTTGAACTTTCCAATATGAGTTGACCACACATCTATATAATAAATCATATTAATAAGTGGTCACCCTAGGTTGGATATAATCACGCAAGCAACTCGAGTGCCCCATCGCTGCTAGGCAATTAATTCCGAAAAAGATCGATTCGAATCTAACTCTGATGTATCGATTCACAATAAATCGAGGTCTAAAAGCCCGATCTCTCCAAAAAAATTACCGTCTTTTATTCACTTTTCAGATTTGTGTTAACAATATAAAAATCCCTATTATAGAAAACAAAAAGGACACCAAACAATCGATCTTTTGCTATTTTTACCATGCTAAAATATCAGTTAAAGAGAAAAAAAGAAAGGTGTAGAGAGAGAGAGAGAGAGTTAATTTCAAAAATTTTTTATTATAAACTGTTGTCGTTATTCTGCTATTGGGTAATTTACTGACACCATAGAGAACGACAACGTAATGAAATGAATAATCCATACTAATATTATAAATGCGAAAGTAACTCTGTCTGTCCTGTCTGTTGCATATCATGCCCTGAAATAGACGATGAAGGTTTGTACGAAGAACGCATCAAACCAAATTTCATGAATTTTGATATAGAGATATATTGGACCTTAAAGAAAGACATTGGCTTACCTTATGTCGTGAAAATAAAACTTTAAGAGGTGAAATAGGGGATGAAAGATTGTATGAAGAACTTACTATTTCTAAATTTAGGGATATGAAAATTCATATTTATGCTTTTAGGAAGAAATAACAGTGTTTCGTGTTTTAAAAAATAAGGGTGATTTACAATACACATAGACTGCACCCCTTGATACTAAGAAAAATGTTCCTGAGACATAAGCTTACATTATACAAGACATATGTCCGTCCTATCATGACATATAAGCTACGCTACATTCGCTCATACGTCAAAGATCAACATTAATAAATTCCAAATCCTCTAAACCCGATTCTTACGCGATCGTACTTCGACACTGCTTTGAATTACGTGAATCTGTTAGTGAAAGCTGCCGCGACTTAAACCCCAAAACCGAAAATCCCCCGCGAACAACCCCGGCCGTGAATATCTTCACCGATCCCGTTTATAAGATCGAGGAAATAAACAAATACTACTGCACCGTCTCTCCATACAAAGCGTGCTCTCACCCACGCCCGCGAAACCACCGTTCCCTCCGCAGGGGATGGGCGGCTATTTTCGCTACCGCAAACCCGTCACGTCCTCCCTCTCTTACGTCAACTCAAGCCTAGGTCCGTTCCCTCGGTGTAGAGCCCTTGAGTCATGCAGCCGCTCACGCGATACTGGTGACACTGCACTTGCAATCACGTAGCTACCCACACACATAATTACACACAATATGTACATACATACGTGCACACCACATAAGTACATAGATCCTGTAAGGGACCTTTTTTTCTTCTTTTTTTACGATAGTTACTTTCGATCATGTTTCCAGGATACTAAATACATATACACATGTTCATTCCTTTCTCCTAGAGACAGGGAAATGTTATATGTATGTGTTAGTTTAGCTCAAATTTTCTATAGATAGGTAATTAGTCAGTTCGCGACCTTTTCACAATCGCGGTAACAGCCTAAGCCGACGTCCGGCCACTTTGGCACCTTTGTGCGTATGTTGCTCACGCTTTCGCGGCTGAATGCCTTAAGCGTTCGCCTCCAAGCCTGGTGAAGCTGTCAAAGCAATCAGTGGCTCTATTTCTTTAGGGCTACTTAGGCTAACAGTATAGTTACTGAGAAAGAAAAAAAACAACCATAATTTTCTTTTGATTTATCGTATTCAGAGATTAGTCAGTGTATATACAGTAATATAGCGGGGTGGTAGGGATGGTGACCATCATACACATAGTGTTAAACACATGTATGATTTTCTTTTGGTTTGTCGTGTTCCGAGGTCAGTCCGTGTATATCTATACTATTAATAATTTAGTATAGCGGACGAGTTTTTTTATTTGTTTGTTTAAACATGGTAATCTCTGGACAACGGGTAGCAGTCGGATTCGAAAAATTCTTTTTGTATATGATAGCGAGATTCACGAAGAATAGTATAGGCTATCTGGAACTAAGATAAACCTCTCAGCTAGCCTTAAATATTGATTTTTGTTTAAGTAAGTCGAAGTGAAAGTGTTCCCGAACTGCTTTATCCGCATGCGCTGGCGTAATGGTTAGTGATACGTAAATATAATATTCTACAAAAATATTGTTCTTTAGTATATCTAACAAAAGTCTCCGGTAACATATGCCTATTTCTTAATAGCATAAGCCACAATAAGGTATTTTGCGTGTTTTTATGTTGAAGATTAAAAATTATTTTGAGCTTTTATTTTTAGGCTTATTATATTAATCCTTACGAACCAAAGTTATTTCATCATAAAGACGATTAAAATTTTTCGTTTTATAGTATGTAATTAGGACACATAGTTTAGGAGAAAATGAAACATTAAAATACATAATTTGTACTTGCGAGAAGTGATAACGATTATAATTACACGGGTCCGTCGCGTTGGCGGCGCGGTATTTGTTGGATAAAAACTCGGGAAAAACCGAGGGGCACAGCTAGTATTTAAATATTTTTCTGTAATATACATATTTAACCGATTTCGACGAATTTTTGTACACGGGAAATTGATATAAATGTCATTCCTCATATGATAGGATATACAAAATGTGAATAAAAATAAAATCACGGTATGAAAATAATTACTGCTTAACAAACGCGTGCGAAGTCGCGAGGAACCACTAGTATTATATATATTTGTTTATGAACCGATTTGGAAGATTTTTTTTTTATCGACATGGGATACGGTGGTATAATATCCCCATAGCCGCTACTACCCTCAAGTTCAAATACCAATAGGTTTACGGTTGTCGCGATTGCAAATAAGTCGCGATCTGAATTTACCTATCCGTAAATTCGAGCTAACTATCATATACTCATATGCATGTTCCCCTCCTCCTGGGAGGAAAGAACGAAACATGCGTATGTGTATTTAGTGATCCGAAAAGTTTTTCTACACTAACTAGCGTAAAAAAGAAGAAAAAAAAGGTAAAAAAATATTTCGCGGTCGGCGTTTTTTCCGTGAGGCGTTACTCTGTCGGCGATTTCTCCGTGAGGCGGTAGGAGCAGGGACATAAGTAGCGGCTGCTTTAATTAACGGGTTGGCGTGATTCTATGCGGTATCGAAGTAAGATCGTGACAGGAATCTCACGTAAGAGTGAATCTACGGAAGATCCATATCTCTATGGAGATCTTCCGTTCGCATGTATGGAGGGCCACCGGTAAGACGGTATAGAAATCTATTCTGAATAGTTTGTAACCGTTTGAAATTAGTTTTTGACAATTATATGTCATGATCAGACGGAAGGTTTATTGCGGCAGCTGCACTTGAGAGTCAGTCTTCCACTAGGTTTAGCGTGCTACCATCTTGGACCACATTGTCACTTAAGATCGAATGACAGTGACTCACGGCATGATAGCAGTGACCAGCGTTGGCTATCTCCGTGGTCGCCGTTGGTTTAGAATTGTGTTATGGTTACCTTCAGAAACAATGCCGTCACTTTGCTATGACGCTATTTAAAAAAATACTACCGCTGTAATGATTCGATATTATAAGAGTCATTATGGCTTGCTTTTATGTGGTGATTCACTATCATTACTAACCGATATCTAATTTGTAAAATATTGCAAAACAAGAATAAAAAATAAGCATATACGTTCGTTCATATATTGATGATATATCATATGTTATATTTGTTTTATCATTCTGACATAAATAATATTTTAGAGATAAAGTAGCAGAGTTAATAATGTAATCATCACTTTAATCAGATCATCATGACATGCAGAATTTAAAATTATCACGATTATAATTCATTACCATGGTACTAAGAGTGGATAATAATTAGTAAAAAGATAACGTGACACATTAGTTTATAGTAACTGGGCGACCGAGCTTAGATTAGTATCTTATTTTTTAAAAAATAGGTAAATTGGAATGTATTTAAATATAAAGTTTCATACAAATCATTGAAGCGCGTACATTTTTCTTTACATATTTTTATCTACCTATTCTATAATTATGTACTAGAGTGGCCCATTATAATAGGCCATATATTTTATTGATTAAATTCGTATTAAGTTATGTTAGTTTATCAAGTTTTAAGAATGCTCGTCAAAGATCAGCGCGATATATATTTATTTTTAATTAAACATATTATAACATTTTATTTTAAAATTTCTAAAAATTGTCGGTTTTTTATTACTCGTGCTTGATGATAAATGTAATGAATGTTTATTTTTTATTTTTTGTAGCTTCACTGGTATTGCTTAAATCGTTCTAGGGTATTTATTGTGCTCTCACTCAAAGGTTTCTTTATAAGTACAATCAGTTGACAACAGGTGGCGCGCAAGTAATTCAATTTTTAGGACAACGTCAAAGGAGTGGCAGGCAAAAGCTAGTAAATAATAGATATAACAAAGAATCCTGTAATAAAAATATTATTTATCTTCACTATAAACATATATATAAAATAAAGTAATTAAACATTTCACATATTCTTTTTTTTACTCAATTCATTTTTATTTTTTGATAGCAATGTAAACAACCAGTATTTTATAATTTTGATCATTGAAAACATAATAAGCGTAATAAGTGCGATCAAATCCAAATATAGCTTTTGGTACCAGGGCACCATCAGTGCTGGAGAGCGGAGATGTGGAGCGCCGCGAGTCCGTACTACGTGTTCTACCCAATGCACCAGTTCCGCACCGGGACGCACTGGTCGATCGTGATATACTATCGAGAGCTCTTTAGCTCTTTCACGATACCTGCAATATAAGTGTTACCTCCGTAATAACCAATAATTTAAATATTATAAGCTTTCTGTAATCGAATATAATCAGTAGGTACTAGTATCAGTCACGGTAAGCAAAGAGAGATAAATGATAAAGAAGATCAAATTTTTTATAAAATTGCAATAATGAAGTGTTTAATATTATGTAATAAACAGTTGTTTAGATTTGGACACGCGAAGTGCCCTATAATATGCTACAATGGCGCGGGGTTGCGTTGGGAAGGAAAAAGGACGTCGTGCACTGACCTGGTTTCGTTCTGCTGTGTATCGGCAAATCTGCTCCTGGTTGTCTTGCAGCTGTCCTTAAATGTATATCGAGAAAGTAGTTCGCGAATTTAAGCGATTCTCAGCGGGGAGCGCGGGGTGCGTGTGCAATAAAAAAATCTCGACCGCTGTGCGAGCGCGTGACGAAGAAAGAGTGGTGTCGGTAACCAATGGTACACGACGGGGGAGGAGGTGGGAGATGGTGGGTAATATATGAAACGCGAGATGGCGTTACCAACATTACTGTTAATTGTTACAATTCAGTGTCAAGTGCTTCTCTTTCGTGTGAAGTTGCTTAACAAATTGTGTGTAAAATTTGAACAATCTATCTAAAATCAAAGTACCTACATACCTAGAATTTTGAAGTAATTCTTTCAAAGCGATTTTCAAATTTTTTGGAGTTTCATAGTTCATGTTTACTTCCAAACCAAAACCTTTGCTGGCTACTTTTTTAACGTTTTTGTGCTGGTCGGCAAACAACGGTATTCCAATAACAGGAACTCCAAAGTGTAAACTCTCTGTTGTAGATAGAAGACCACCATGGGTTATGAAAATAATGCAATTAGGGTGGGCTAAAAAAAAAATCATTTTATTTAGTCTGTGCATTATATTCACTGAAGATTTAGATGCAATTCTAAGTGTTTTAATTTATAACCATTTTAAATATGCTGAAAATTATCAAAAAGAAAGGTAATCAGAATTTAATGCATTATATAATCATATATACCTAAAATGCTCTGCTGAGGTGCCCATGGCACGATATGAACATTACTTGGTAAATCAGGCAGAACGTCTTCGAATTTCCAAATGACTGTTTGTTTCAATTCACCGAACATCTTTAATAAATCTTTCTTTATAACCATAGGAAGCGTTTTACTTTGCATTATTGATCCAAGACTAAAGTAAATTACTCCATTTTTTGCGTTATCCATTAAAGATTTGATCTCCTAAAAAGTATATTTACTCAATTTTTTTCATTAATTAAACATAACGTTGAACGAATATTTACCCAAAATACCTATATGTCCATATGTATGCGATGCTTATAAAAAGTTAACTGATTTTAACATTTACTGGATGATTTTGAAGAATTTACTGAGGATTTAATCCATGATGGATATAATTCATTGTACAAGAATATTATAAAAAATCTCAAGATGTCCATAGTAAACAATCAAGAAATATTAAGCGTGATCGTGAACAGAATGGAAATAAAGTCATTTGTTTAATTATTTTATTACTTACCTCGGGTAATGGTAGAATTTCATCGCTAATGTGGTAACCCCCAATCAATTTATAATTTTGTGGCAGATGTATTGGCAAATCTAAAGCTACGTAAGAGTTTCCTAATATCAAGGACGAGTTGTATTTCATGTCTTCTAAGGAAGGTAGAGCGCGAGCTCTTATTTCGACAGCAGGTCCAAATGCACTTCTTAATGCTTTTTCTTCTGAGTTTACATATAAACTACAAAAATTAAATGATTAATAGAGACTTTTACTCACTTTGAGCGACTAAATAAGTTTTTTTCGTTTAGTTTACATCAATATACCTTTTTAGCTGGTTCCAGATAAAGCATGCATGTAATATAGTTAAAGGATATTTTGTAATTACTTGACAACATAACTGTATCATCTTATAGACAAAACCTGATAAGTTGTTTTCGAGAAAAAGTGTCTTTTACACACGGACAGACGGCCAGGCAGTCAGCCAGACAGACAAGTTTGTCAGACAGATAAACAAAGTAATCGTAGAAGGGATCCTTTTTTTTTTCAAAGCGATACAAGTAGATAATTATGTATTCACTACATAAATGGATATAATATATTAGTTTATACCAAATACAAAATGGGAAAAGGGAACCAAAATGAAGTATTTTTTCTCTCCAATATCTAGAAAATTACTGTTCTATGCAATTTTTAAATTCGTTGATAATTTTTTATGAGTATCTTTACTCACCAATCCTATGCTGTGTTTATTTTATATTTATAGTACCTAATTACCATGAGCAAGAAGTTTGTATGACACTATTATCACGGAATCGTTTCCTCAGTGTCGCAAAAAGGCACAAATATTCAACTTACAGTTTGGTGAAACTAAAAGCCAGGGTGATGAGAAGTTCCTTCGATCGTTCGAAAAAATTAAAAGGAGGTTCGGACGATGATATAGAATTAGGCGTGTAAGCTGGATTTGGGCTTTCATCGATAAGTGACAACACCATGGAATGTGGTTCCACTGATGAAGACCATATAAAAGGACAATTAAATACAGCAGACAACCTGAAAATGAAAAATATAGATTTAATCACAATGGAAACTATTTACGAAAACGATAGTTGTTACCTAGCAGATTATTACGGAAAAGTAACTAACTAACATACCAAATACCATGCGAAGTATAAATTAACATATGGCCTTATTTGATACTAATTATTGTATTAGTAGTAAAATATTTCAATGTATAAACTATGCGAGTATGCTAATAATATATTATTAGCAACTGCGACTGCATATTCAGTTCTTACTTTTGGGTACTAAAGAACAGATGCTTTCAATCTCAATTATTTCAAAAGAATATTTATTTAAAATTAAAAACCATTTAATTTAATTTTTGAAGCGGAACAAAAGTGAAATTTCTTTACAGACTCCCCAAAGAACAGCACTCGCATGGAGTCAATACTATATTATCAGTAACCATCTATATAATACTGCTAATTTAGCTAATAATACCCTTTACCCTTGTATAAATTTAAGGAGACAATGTATAGTTGGCTAAAACAATTAAATTTCAATGACACAGAGGAAATCATTTAATCATTTGGTATTAAATACTAAACTTACGCGTACACACATATGCACACTCCCATACATACATACTCTTACACACACACACAACACACACACACAACATTCTTATTACACACACTTCTTTATGTGTTAATTAATCTGTTAAATTTTCTATTCTAAACTATTTTAATTTCTTCTTAGATTAATTTCTCATGATTTGCAATGTTTCGTAATTAAATGGTAAAGTGATTTTCACTTCCCAAGGCATTTAAGAATCTTTTAATGACTCGAGAAAGAATGAAATTCACATTTAAATGTTGAAGTTTAAATTAATTGTTAAATATTGAGTTCGTCTACAAAAATCATTCTCTTTGAGATATTATATTTTAAATGTTTTAAATTTAAGTAACATTTGGTGAACACATTTTTACCCTTGAAAAAGGTTTTAATTTATTATTTCGGAGAAAGATAGTTTAAAACACCCGAACTACGAGTCATAAAAACTAGGTAGAATTCGAGTATTGTATAGACTGCATAAACACCAAATGTTACACGATGTAAAAAGGACAACTGTAGAAATATAGTTGTAAGCAATTAGTTCTCTCTGATTCTTGATGGTGTTAAGACACACTTCCGAAAACTCTATTTCAATAAATAAAAATCTTCCAATGAATAAAATCTTCAATCATTATAAAGAATACACTGTCATATATCCATAATCCCAACATTAATTAACACATTTTGATGGTACTACTACTTTTGTATTAACAAAATTATTTATTTATTTATTAGGACCGCCAGTGGTCAGTGTAATAAACACAGTCACATAGAAAAAAAAAAACAAATTCAAAAATAAAATACACTTGGCCTTTTAAGGCAATCACAACATGCACTGTGTAAACAAAAATATATGAAAAGAATACCAATCAAAAAAAAGAAAAATGGTTATAACATGATTATTTGAAATTAAGTCAAATAACTACACACAAATTAATACAATAAGGAAAACAAAAAAAAAATCTATGTCAGCTATACAATTTTTTTTTTGTAAATAACTAAATGTACTAACTAAAGCAAAAAGAAAAATAAATGTTTAAATCATCATTAATCTGAATAACTCACAAGATTAAACTTTTGCAAGAACTTATTTCTCTCTTAACCACTCTGATATATTTTTCCTGAATACCGGATGAGAATCCCTGAATATATCACAACTGTCACCAAGAGCGTTGCAAGATCTGCATACCCTGCTTACTATGGAGTGATTTGGAAGATTAGTCCTTGAGAAAGGAACCTGAAGCAAAGCACTAGAATATCTGGGATATCTCTGTGGGACCCTTAAACCAAACCTTTCCAGTAACTTAGGGCTATCGATATTACCGTTGAGAACTTTGTTCAGAAATGACAAATCCAGAACCTGTCTACGGAATTCCAAGGAGTCCATTTGATAGTAATTTAAGTTGTCATTGTAGTGAAATGTGCGATTACTGCGATGGGAGTTGTATGTAAGAAGACGCACGAATCTTTTTTGAACTCGCTCAATGCAAAGTTGGTGAACTTTGTATGTAGGAGACCAAACCACGCTATAGTATTCAAGAATACTCCTAACGTAAGCATTATACAACGTAATTCTGGTTGTGTGGTCTTTGAACACCTTACAATTTCTAATGACAAATCCCAACGTTTTCGATGCTTTAGCAATAATCGCATCCATTTGCGGTAAAAAGGTTAGCTTCGAATCAAAATAAACACCGAAATCCATCACTATGCAATTTTCTGCCAAGACCATGCCATTTATGGTGTATTTAGTAGCAATTAATTTTAAATTTCGAGTAAATTTTATGTGAGAGCATTTTGATATGTTGATATACATCCCGTAATCACGACACCAGTTGCTCAAATTACCGACATCCTCCTGTAGTTCAAGAGAATCGTTACTGTTTAGAATAGTTCTAACTAATTTGAGATCGTCGGCAAATAAGAATATCAAACTGTGTTTTATACGAACTGTTATGTCATTCATGTAAATGTTGAAGAGCCATGGACCCAAATGTGAACCTTGAGGAACCCCAGAGCAAGCTTTATAGCTGCCAGAAGCGAAACCTCGTACGACAACATATTGAAATCTATTGCTTAAGTAAGACTCCAGCCAGTTGATCAAATACCCCCCAAAGCCACAGCACTTTAGCTTGCTGATTAGCATCTGGTGACCCACTTTGTCGACAGCTTTAGAGAAATCCGTGTATATCACATCAACTTGACGACATTTGTCCACCGCATTAACCAGAAAATTGTGGTAATTTACAAGGTTTGTGCAAGTCGATCTTGATTTAATAAATCCGTGCTGATGTTCTGTTAGTAGATGCCTAGCATGACTTTGTAGGGCAGGTAACAATAGAGCCTCAAATACTTTTGCAAATGTGGACAGTATAGATATTGGTCTATAATTGGTTACTATGCTTATATCACCGTTTTTGTGAACAGGAACAACCTTGGCAACTTTCCACATTTGAGGAAATATTCCTGTTTTTAGTGATTCGTTGTAGATTATAAATAATGGCAGTTCCAATGAATGCGCGCATTTCACAATGAAAATAGGGGGAATGCAGTCAGGACCAGATCCTTTATTAACACCAAGTCTCTTTAAACATTAGTTCTAACTAGTAATCTATTAGTTCCATATACACACTAAAAGGCTGTAATTTACATTATAGCTGAGGTGATTTTCTAAAATCATACCTGTTGAGCCAACTGTTGAAAGTGCTGCCGATGACACGTCTAAAGAACCAGTTTCTAAGAACTATAGTCCGACAAATTCGTGGGCGACCGTCCCTATGTGGCGATAGACGCGGTGGGGACGACATAACACCCGATTAAGGTCGTACAGCAAAGTAAACAGTATGTTGTTCCGGTAGTGTTCTTCATATAATTACCTACAACCGCTCGGTAGATAAACCCGCACTAGGGCTGCCCTCTGACTGTGTTTACCTTACGTATTTGATAATGCTAATATTAAATTGCCAATGTTAATATCATTTTTTGCTTAGTTTAATACATCAAAAAGAATTTTAAATTCTACGAAGTAATATACATAATATTTCGTCATTAGTTATACAATTTCGTAACTGCGGCACACTCGCGACTATTATGTACCAAAGTTGACCAAGATTTCGAAGCACGTCGCGTTCGTTTCGGCCGTTTGTATGGAGACATGATAGTGTTTACTTTATGTGACTGCGCGCCTACGTCACGCAATTGCACGCGTTTCCCTTCCTCATAATCATCTGTAGTACTTCGCCTCCGCCAACATCTGTCGACTCATAGGACGATCGCGCACGAACGTGTCGGACTATAGTATTAAACATTTAATATTGAAAACTAGTATAATAATATGCATAAATTCTTTGAGTTGGATATAATATTTTGCATTTTTTTTTTTTAACAGAATTATTTATCTTACCCTAAATAAAGATCACTGTACATCCATTCTACAATAACAGCGTCAAATTCAACTCTTGGATCTTGCATCATCTCTTGGACGTCTTCGTGAAAGATTGTTTCATTGCTAATTTGAAACACCGTGTTAAATAATTTAAGTACATTTAAAAGTTCTATTTTGTTATTTATTAAATTTTCTATTGTAAATTCTGAAGCTGAAATAGAAAGTTATAAGATAGGTATTATAATAACATTTCCAATGTTTATAAACTGAATTTATTAGCAACTAGCTGTGCCAGAGGTTGCGCTCGCATGGACTACAGAATGCCATCGCGTTGGTCGGGCACACGCGCGAATCGTCCTACCCCCGCTCCCAGTTATTTTAAAGATAAAAATGCTTATTGTGTGTAATCCTAAGAAGACAGATGAGTCATTAAAGCACCCAAGTTGATTCACCATGACTAGTTTTTTTATTTAGCAAAACCCTAATTTTTTTTCTAAAATAATAGTAGTCCAAGTTACTCCTTATAAAATCAGCTGTCTGCCAGTGAAAGTCGCGTCAAAATCTGTATAATTGTTTCGGAGATTACCAGGAACAAATATGCAAACAACTTTTAAAAAATTGGTGTTTTGTTATAAGTACCGTACCTATGTACTTTCATATGCATTCAATAAAACCTGTTATTTTAACATTACAAACAGACACTTCAATTTTGTTGATTGTGTAAGATGATAAATCTAACCTAGTTCCTCAATAATTTTCAGATTTCTTGAAACATCTATTTGCTGAAGATTGAAGGTGGATTCTTTGAAGGATACGGTGTGATGTAAGTAACCTGAAAATAATACTGCATTTAGCACTATTACGAAATGAATTTCTTGTAGCAGCGATATTAGTATTGACATATTACGTTCAAGTATTTGGGTAGTACATAAGAATCCTTTCGTTAATCTATGTGTTACTTTTTAGTGTGTTAACCTGAAAATAATACTGCATTTAGCACTATTACGAAATGAATTTCTTGTAGCAGCGATATTAGTATTGACATATTACGTTCAAGTATTTGGGTAGTACATAAGAATCCTTTCGTTAATCTATGTGTTACTTTTTAGTGTGTTAACCTGAAAATAATACTGCATTTAGCACTATTACGAAATGAATTTCTTGTAGCAGCGATATTAGTATTGACATATTACGTTCAAGTATTTGGGTAGTACATAAGAATCCTTTCGTTAATCTATGTGTTACTTTTTAGTGTGTTAACCTGAAAATAATACTGCATTTAGCACTATTACGAAATGAATTTCTTGTAGCAGCGATATTAGTATTGACATATTACGTTCAAGTATTTGGGTAGTACATAAGAATCCTTTCGTTAATCTATGTGTTACTTTTTAGTGTGTTAACCTGAAAATAATACTGCATTTAGCACTATTACGAAATTAATTTCTTGTAGCAGCGATATTAGTACTGACATATTACGTTCAAGTATTTGTGTAATACATAAAAATCCTTTCGTTAATCTATCGGTTACTTTCTAGTGTGTTATAACATACAAACAATTTAATTCTGTCACCCCATTTCGCATCGCACCTTCAATAATAAACTGATCTAATTAAAAAGAAGAGTTTTTGTAGTGAAACGACTTAAATACTCAAAAATTATCCCTTTGGTAATTGAATCATCACTGTACCTAGGCATACTTTTAAATAGAATTAAACCTAAATATATCAAAAGCTTTTTTGATACTAATAAAATGCATTACATCTTGGAAAAAAATTGTTTTACTAATAAACAGAATTAATTTTACCACAGTTTCATAATCGTAGCGTGCCCACATTTATTATTAATTTTCATTAAAATGTAGTTGATTCCGAACTTGCAAAATTTTAAACGTTATATATATAGCTTACCCCCGATGGAAAGAAGCCCATTTCTTTGTACAGGTTCTAATATCTAAAATTTTCGAGCTTTATATGAATTTCGCTTTTAATATATGTTTTTATACTTACATCATGTCCAGCTTTAGTGAGATGATTAACGTATCCTTCTCCAAGTATAGAATGACTCCGCGATGGGTGTGGAAATACAAGGAGGAATCGATAGCCACTGCTTAAGTCAAAAGTCATTAAGACTCCGGTAAATATTATTATTGATAGCATTTTTGTAAACACGTCTACTCGTTATTATCGATTTACGCAATGTAATCGTTTTAAGTTCGGGCTATCTTATTTATATTATATTAATTTATCGATAATTTAAATTATATTATGACTAAACCACAATCATAATCTGGATTTTAGTCCTCTTTGCGGTAAAACGTGTATTCGATAATCTCATAATCGGGTACAACTCTTCCATGAATGAATCATAACATAACATACCATCACGCCTGTATTCCACGAAGGGTTAGGCAGAGGTGTACTAATGTATACCCACAGTTCGCCGAGTATATTTTTAGGTCCTATGTAATAGGGGGCGAGTCTATTGCCATTAATCGGGCACGAAACCAAATTCCGAGCTGCTACTGAGAATTTCATAGGGAAAACCCAATAATACTTTGCTCGACCTGGGATTCGAACCCAGGATCTCGCTCATAGCAGTCGCGCTTATGACCACTAGGCTAACGAGGAAGTTAAATGAATCAGGCTTCGCTAATTGCCTTGGACCCCGTCATCCCCACGTTATGTGAGAGTGCAGTGTTAATACGTCTGTCACCGTGTGTGTTCGCCGCGCCGCAACCATCTTTACTGTTGAGATGAAGAAATTATAAACTGTAGCCTAATACTCATTGTAACATGTCGTGTGATTAACCCTGCGCAGGACATCCTCAAATAAAGGATGAACCCGGAGTTCAAGGTGAGTGGTTTTGCCTTATTATGAGAGACATCGAAATGCACGAAGGATTCCGCCACATTTTATCTCAAAACCTTGGATAACGTGATTCTTAAACAATACAGTCCACCAATCACCCGCGCCCCCAGGTCCATTTAGTTTATTTTACCTGCTGTGTTTCTAAGTCTCTAAACTTAGGAAAATTTATTTTCTTTGTTATATAATTTCTTGGCAGTGATACCCAAAAATAATTTTTAACAAAAAATAAAACAAACTTCAATGATTTTGAACAGTTTCCCTGTATATTCGAAGTTGAAGATACAATGCCAATGAAACTAAATGGGACCACTCTTTAGGTATCTCGTATCAACCAAAAAAAAGAATCATCCAAATCGGTTCATAAACAAAGAAGTTATGGCTGAACATCCATAAGAAAATATACATTCGAAACGAGTAACCTCCAGTCTTTTGTTGAAGCCGGTTAAAATAAAGAATGTCATTTTTTGACTTATTTGGTCATAATAAATCGAATTTTTGCTTGAGAAAACTGAAAAATTGTTTGTTTGTTTGAATTAAATAAGCTCCGAAACTACTGAACCGATTAAAAAAAAAATTTAATTGTTGGGAAGCTACACTATCCCAGAGTGACATAGGCTATATTAAATTTAAAAAAACATTAGGGATCCTTACTAAAACTCCAATAATGTAACCCAAGGTGCGCTGCGCATGCGCTGCAAAAACTATTGATGATAGAATAAAATAATGTAGTACAACTTTACAGAACACATTATTGTTTACAAAAAAGTGTCGCGACTGCATATCTCTAGCTATTATAATTATGCCACAATAAGTGTTCCTTTATTTTAAAATTTAATTCACAAAACGATCCGATATTGTACGATATCGTAACAAAGAATATGGTGCACGGACTATGCGGAGAGCATAATTTAACAGCACCATGTACGAAAAACAGTATCTGTACAAAATATTACCCTCGACGTTTCGTCAACGATACTCAAATCGGAGAGGACGGATATCCAGTTTATTCGAATTTCCTGTCCACGAGCGGCATCCTACAGTCTTGCGTTAGCTGTCCACTTAGAAAATGGCCAAAGCGTTTATTTTACCGCAGAAACGGCTGAACAAGTGGCCCAAAACCCACGTAAAACTACTTTGCTGGCTTTCTTTGAGCTCTGTAATGAAGGAGAATTCGCAAAGACACTTCTATACCACGAAGTCCCACACTACACATGGACCAATAATACATTCATAAGAAGGGGGCGTGGTGTGGACGTAGTTGGGCATCCAGGCATAAAAAAGATGCCGCTTTAGGAAGAGTCTACGGTGTACATCCTTCTCATTCGCCCGTATCTTGCGGGATAAATATATTTTGTTAGAAGTTGATTAATACACTATAGAAACACCTTTTTAGAAAATAAATTCCCAGGGAACTGAAATCTTATTTCGGAAATTTTCCAATATTTATTTTTAATTATTCATAAACCTATGATATCTTTGAACTGATTTATCAGTTTCGCTATTGCCTGAGCCACTCGGTGATCTTTGATGTCTTTATATATTGTCAGAAACAATACATAGCTCGGATAAACGATGAAGTGAATTGATGTGCTGCCTAACGAGCGTAAGGTACCTATTATTTGACGATGTACCGTGACAGCTCAGAACAATGATTGATTATGAGAAACAGCAAATAGAGGTATAACTATATACACCCTGAATATTTTCACACATTGTATACATTAAGTTTATTACAGAAATTTTGTTGTAATATAGCAAGCAAAATAGGTTTAGTTGTTACGAAAACTTTTTCGGTGGCTGTTTAATTTCTTTAAGTTATATGTACTTCTTTGGCAGTTTTAGTTAAGGGTAAAATTAAGAGCCGCCCGCGAAAATTAGTAAGTCAAAAATTGACGTAAGAGCTACATGACGAAGATATTTATTACGTTATATTTACCTCGCCTTTACAAGTGTTGAGAAGGCCATGATTCTAAAATGAGTTTGAGAGTAGCCTATTTTTTGTACAAATTAAAAATAATTTAAGTGTGTATATGGTCCATTTTATTGTATACTGATGTATGTTATATTTATTTTTCGTTTTTCAACTTTCGACTTGTCAACGTACCTACTCAGACTTTGTACGGATATTAATGGTGTCTATATTACACATGAAGGAAAGATATTTTATGAGATGGAACAAGCAGTTAAATATCTATTAGCGTACAATTCAATTTCGTACAAATATTAAACGTAAGATAAGATATTCCCGTGGAGTTATTTGTACCTACGTTTATTACGTCGTTCATAAATTATGAACGAGTTTCATTATAAGGATATATTATTATGTTTAAAGATAAAGAGTATGCTTTAATTTTAGTTGTATTAAGGGTATTTTCGTAATAACGAAATTAATGAAATAAAAAATTAAATATATCTGTCGACATCGAGTCTGATTCGGAACGCCAGCGCCACCGGGCGGCGCTCGATGGAGTTAGTGACGCAGGCGCCACCGAGTCGGCAGTATGCAGACGACTCACTTCTTTGTTAGCGGGCGGCGCGTGCAGACGTTACTAAAACTATCGCGTGTTCTGAGAGACGTACCCTATTATTATTTATGCGTGCCTACCTAAATACTGTCTGGTAATATCTAATCCGTGATACGAGTTTGTTCTATCCAACCGACGCCCAAAGTTATAAACTTTGACAATGAGCAGTACTAACGATGGAGAAGCTCTTTCTCCGTCGTATCTAATATGATATTATGAAACCACATTTTCACAACCAGTTATAACAAAGGGCAAAAACAAAAGTTTAAACTTCTTTTTACCAGACTGCAAAAAAATATGTAGGTTACTCAATTCGAATGTTTTTTAATGGATGTTCAGCAATAATTTCTTTGTTTATGAACCTTATTCTTAATAATTATTTTATGTTTCTCAGGGGATATCTCAAGGGTAGCCCCATTGTAATTTCATTGTCATTGGAGCTTCAACTTAGAAGATACACCAGGGAACTACTCAAAAGTGGGTTTTATTTTTCTTAAAATTTTTCTTGTTTTGTAATTTTTTATACCATATGTCACGCGATAATTGTAAAAACCGTTAGTATAATAAAAATCTATTGAGATTACATATTTAGTACAGAGGTGTCCAAACGAACCTCACCTGCACGTGGTGCACCATGCTGAGCAACGAACTCGAACGACCGCCATGCATGTAGGGAAAATTCCATCATAGTGACTCGCTTTTGTGTGTCGCGTTTCAGCATCAGCCTGTGCATATACAGTTAAATTAATGCAGACCGTCGATGGATTTCGATCTCTCGGTGGTCACCGTTGTGTTAGGATTGTACTGTGCTTACAATGAGGGACAGTTCCGTCAATTTGCCGAGCTGCTGTATAAAAAGAACCCTCCCTTATAACAACACGTTGAACGGTGCATAGATAAAAAACTCTGACAACGTATGTTTATAATATATTATGGCTAAAATTGGCGATAATCACCCGCTTTTAGACTAGACAGAATAACAATTTTACATTGTTCATAGCCACCTCGTATTTAGTCTTTAAGGGTTTACTTGTAAGACCATTGTATTAATATTACTGATTCTGTAGAAAACCATACTGAGAAACACTCGCGCCTTATTTTAAAAGCACCCTCGCCTGAGCCCTTGACGCTTAACTAGATTGCAAACTGTTGTTAAATTGGAGATGGACACTAATAATTTTGTGGTTATGTCTATTAAATAAGCAAAATTATGATACTAGTACTTGAAATATGTGAATCTTCAAAGGCAATTTTTTTTCTGGCTCTCTAATCACACCGCTACGATTGTTTGGCCTGTAGGTTATGAGTTTATAACAGTTTCAACCTAACCTAATCAAACCAGTGAGTTTATAAACCTACGAAAATTCAAACAAGATTGCAAATGTTTGTAAATTAATCAGAATAATAGTAACAATATTTATAAATAACTACAAACTTTTTCTAAAGATTTATTATCTAGCATACCTACTAGGGTGAGCCAAAAAAACTAACCTATCGAAGATATAGGTTAAAATGGATCTATTTACCAAAAGAAAAATGTCTGCGGAAGGCAGAATTTTTAGCTCAATTTTAAAGGTGTCGGTGAGCAGTCAAAGTTTCCTATTTATATAACACTTAAAAAAAATTTTTTTCAATAAAAGTATCATAACTTTTAAAACGTATGAGCTAAAATTTTTTACATCGCAGTTTCTTGTAGAGTATAAAATTTTCTACAAAACTATGTCGATTAGGATTTTTTGAAGCCAAAAATTCGTGTATGTAGAGGTCTTCAAAAAATGAAAAATTCAAAATATGCAGTTTTTGTGTTTTTTTATATTAAAAATGTAAAAAGTAAACATGGAACAAAATACCGAAAAACTATTTCTTGAAGTCGAAATTTGTCAAAAATAATTAGTTTTTACAGTTATAAATTTTTTAATCTAATTAAAATTATTCATATACATTGTTTATGAATTAGTTCTTCAGAAAGTATGTCAAACTTGTTTACCTGCAACATCAGGCCCAAATGTTTCTACGTTCGAACGATTCCGACAAAATTGGAAAAATATTGATCAGATCAATTATATGACTGGATTGGACGATAATATTGTACGTGAGAAAGTCATTGAAGAAAGGGATGGTATATTGCAATTCATTTCCAAACAACTCGATGGATGAACTATTTTTAATTATGTGAATCAGTTTCGGATAAATTAAACTTTCGATTATTTATATACTTAAAAATATAATTGTTGATTTTTTTTAGGAAGCCCACCCTCGAGACGATTATAAAGAATTTTTGGAACTGGTATATATTTTTTTAAACGGCACGCAAACTTATCCTATCACATTCAAAGCTCCTGGAGCAACTCATCACGGGAGATGGATGTCCAAAGCCATCTATTGTCTAAAAATCTACATGTTCCAAAAACAATTTAATGTTGGTAGTAAAAATGAATTACTTGGATTAGGCAACGTTTGTAGTTTTATAAGTATTATTTATGTAAAAGCATGGTTTGAAGCTCCTTGTCCGGTAAAAGCTCCAAATCAAGACTTACACTTTTTGAAGAGTTTAATAAACTATAATAATGCTACGAAAAGAGGCGAGAATAAAATCGACAAGAACAAAATAACTTTCCCTAAAAAAGAACTTGAAACAATTTGCTCGAAAGATATCAGTGATTTAATTACAAAAAGATCATTAGAATTTTTTAAGCAACTGGAATTACCAACAGACTTTTTAAATATTGACCCTGAACATTGGGCAGAGAATGAGTCTTATAAATTGTGCTATGATTTTGTTAAAAATATCAAATGTGTTAATGATGTAGCTGAACGAGCTATTGCATTAATACAGAAATATAATCGAACTTTAACAAAATATGAAGAACAAAAACAATTTATCTTACAAGTAGTGCAATTACATCGTCAGCAATATCCTAATTGCAATAAATTGAATTTTATTAAGTAACAAATGTATATGAATAATTTTAATTAGATTAAAAAATTAATAACTGTAAAAACTAATTATTTTTGACAAATTTCGACGCCAAAAAATAGTTTTTCGGTATTTTGTTCCATGTTAATCTAAGTTTTTTTTTGTTTACTTTGAATATTTTTAATAAAAAAACACATAAACTGCATATTTTGAATTTTTCATTTTTTCAAGACCTCTACATACACGAATTTTTGGTTTCAAAAAATCCTAATCGACATCGTTTTTTAGGAAATGTTATACTCTACAAGAATCTGCGATGTAAAAAATTTTAGCTCATACGGTTAAAAAGTTATGATACTTTTAATGAAAAAAGATTTTTTTACGTGTTATTTAAATGGGAAACTTTGACTGCTCACCGACACCTTTTAAAATTGAGCTAAAAATTCTGCCTTCCGCAGACATTTTTCTTTCGGTAAATAGATTCATTTTAACCTATAACTTCGATAGGTTAGTTTTTTTGGCCTCATACCTACATTAATTAATTATAATTATTGTTTTGTTGTTAATTCAGAAGTTTGGCGAAAACTTTATTGCAATGCATGATCATGTGCCGCGGACAGCGGTCATTTTATCTTACCCCCTTAAATTATTTTCTCTGGAAGCATGTCAAAAATGAAATCTTTAAAGTACGTACAATGTAATTGATGACTTAAAACGATCTTTGTCACCTAGGTATATATATATAAATGAAGATTTCATATTTTTTGTCTTCATTTCGTTTCGATACCATTCTTCGATTACAATGAAATATTGGAGACATTCTGTTCGCACGCCTTTTAAGGTTATTCAGTTTCAACGAATGAGTTTATTTAGTTTAGCGAAAGATAGTGCATTTTCGGTGAGTGTTTGAAAAATAATACAACTTTCAAATTTCCACAAACTAAAAGCATTAGTGAAATAAAATTAAAAGGGGTTAAATTTCAATATTAGTCTACTAGTTACTATTTCAATAGGAAGGCGTTTAAGAATTATTCCATCGCTGAAGTTGTTACAAAATATAGAGCAATATTTCAACGGGTCCAAAATACAAAGCTATGTTGTCCGTTTAATACAAAAACAAAATTAGGACCGATTGAAGCCTCGAGAACAATCAGCAAAATTGGATTCGTGAGACGCGCTGGTATTAAATCCCTCGAACTATTACAATAGGGGAGGTCAAGATCTTTGCCGACGAAATGTTTAGAAGTCGAGCAATTTGCCCTTATTGTGAACGAAGCGTAGCTATAGACATGTCTCTGACATTCTCCTTAGAAGAAAAGGAATACAGTATATTCTGCCTATGTTGTATCTTTACACAAATAATAAGATTGACTTATAATTAATACATATGATAGTAGATACGGTACTTATACAAAAAAAAAAAAAAACAACTTTAATATTTTTGTCTGTCAGTCTGCTTCTTCCGGATAATCTCCAAAACGGTTGGCCGATTTTGACGAGACTTTCACTGGAAGATAGCTGATTTCATAAGAAGTAACTTACACTACTTTTATTTTAGAAGAAGAATTAGGGTTCCGCGCAAATAAAATAAACTAAAATACGTCCTGTACTACGAGAGCCTCACGCGCACTTTCCCCTTCGCAGCCGTCGTCGCATACGAGATTCAACGCGGACGAAGTCACAGACATTCATAGTTTTTAATACAATTATGACCAAAAAAAAACATTATATTTTCTTCCTGACTTCCATTCCATCTGTGAAAGAAATCCATTCTTAGGATAAGTAAGCTGTCACGTTTTGCGAGCAAGTCTTTCTGAAGAGGGAAAAACGGAGATTTTTACAGGAAAACACCTAAACATCCGTTTTATTATTATATAGCATTTCTTTTAAATATTTTAAACAATGACAATAAAGACCCATTTGGACGGAGAGAGATTCTCGACTCAAATATACGATTATCGAAAGGACATAAAAAAAATTTCTTCATGTAAACATTCGCGAATATCGCCCTTCCATGTGGGCGAGAATTGCCTCGCCATTGAATTATCATCGCATCTGTCTAAACATAATTGGAAAGCAAAAATTGTATTTCGAGTTTTAATTATTTCTGCATTTCTAAGACAAGAATTTATAAAATGAAAACGAAAAAAATATTGGGATAAAAAATGGACAGCGAGCAGAAACATTTTTGGAGCATCTGATACTTTTTGTTCTTTATCTAATTCTAATTCTTTATTTTTAGTATTGAAGGAATGAAAGAGTCATAAACTTGATATATGTCCATATGTGGACACTTTAATATTAATGTATATTTCAACAGATTTTTTGCCGATCGCATGTGTTGATTTCATATCACGTACAAAACTGTTGAAAATATGATGTATCGTCAATGTTCCTATATCCTTCGTCTATCTTTGAATGACTGAGGATTATTTCGTTAAAAATCAAGAAGAAAAACCAAAAATGGTTATGCGGTTAACTAGTATGCGGTGGAAATGGGAGCGAGAGGTATTCCAGCGAAATCTCTCTATAACTTGTTAAAAGATCTCCGCCTGTCGAGAACTGCAGTAAGTTCTATTTTAGAACGGGTATCTAAAGCAGCATTAACAGGCTCTTACCAAATCTGGCTTGGCAGGAAGGGTATCGCGGGCAGTCAAGTGAGCGCTGATGTGCATCATAAAGGGGTAACGCCTACACCTGTGTCGCAAGTCCCAGGGGCTACTTGTGTTCGCTCTGTCTGCATCACGATGGACCGGGCACCCGCACGTGAATCCATGAAATGCTAAGATGTTTGTGTCTACATTACATTATGAACATTCATAATAATATATTTTTGGATCATATTATGCATATATAAACATAATATAATACAAGTATCATCAAAAAACATATTGAATATTCTTACTATTTAATTTAATTTCTTAAGTATCGACAGAGACCGCCTTTTCACACTTTAGAGCCTAAATGGTAGCGAAAAAAGCGATTTCTTGACGTGAACATTTGTGGAGCTGAAATTTTCCCAATGGACTATCAATGTCAATAGACTATATGGGGTTCATCAAGAGAGAAATGAACGGGTTTTATAGGGTCTATAGGCTACAGTGGCCACTTAATTGAGGAATTTATATAACATAATTTCAGTTTATAGGAATAACATAAACTTTCTGAGTACATAATTTCATAAAAGTTTCCATTATTATGTGGAAAATTTGTTGAATCACAGAAAACGCATGATCTACTATTCTCGGCCCGTCATAACATGTTTGACATGAACCACGAACGGTTTGTAACATTGCTTTAACGCCTGAAGTGGCGTGTCGGCTGGTTGAATATGAATGACCGTGCGCCAACATGTTACCTATAGCAATTGGGTTATCATAAATTATATACATAAAAGGTCCTCTTTTTTACACTTTCTTCGATTGATTTTTATGTCGTTATTCTGTCCTATAAACATCTGGGCATTCAGAATATAACGTTTATATGAAAACTATTGGATATCGGAGTCGCTGATTTTCTTTTTATTATGCAAGACAATATGTAATTAATGGATGTAGTTTCAGTAAATATTTTATAGTTGAAGCTTATTCAGTAAATTATTTTTCGACTGGTAAACAAGGGAAAATGTATGATAACATAGTGCACCTATCAAGTGAAACAATACAAAGCTGTAGGTACCGCGATATTTGATTCTGTTAATACGTTATGAGCTGAGATGTTTATTAAGCTCTCTTAGTTGCTCTGAGACGCCCAAGCCAACTTTATCTGCACGTGGTACACCCTGCAGAGCAACGAACGAAGAAATATTGGCGATAGCAGGGTGGTAGGCTTGTTTTTCCTAACTGGGTCGAGACCACCATGCTTGTAATGAAAAGTCCATCATAGTGATTTTCACGTGTCGCGTTTCGGGATCAGTCTGTGCGTATTCAGTTAAATTAATGTAAGCCAGCATAACAGCGGTGACGTCGATGGATTACAATCCCACGGTGGTCGCCGTTGTGTTAGGATTATACTGTGCTTACCATTAGCAACGGTACAGTCAGAAGAAAGATTAGAACTACGCCATGTACCAATGAATTTATAAGAGTTCGTTGTATACGATTTCATAAAAAATCGCCATAGTACTTACGGGGTAGGGTTTCCGAGAGAAAACTCGCATTTATGAGAAATATTCTCCTGGTATCAACATCAAATGACAAAATATAAAATTATATATGTATTTTTGTTTGAAAATGTCAATACACAACAGAGTGACGTGTGTATAAAACCCTTGTGTTAGGGCTCTTCTGAAACCAAATCCGGTGAAGCTGTAAAAGCCGCAGCGGCTTTAGGGCCCCTAAGGCTAAGAGTGTAGTCAGATCTAAAAAAAAAATCTTCTGAGAAAAACCTTTATATATAATTGTACAACAGAAAATTAAAGTTTGCTAATTGTTATAGTCAGTTATTTCACACGACTTCAACGTTTATTTCCTCTTATTCGTATTTCGTTAATAGTCAATACAGGGAAAAGGATATATGTAAATAAATCAAAAAGAGAAAAAAGCACATGTGTGCATTTCACACGTGGTAGAAGTGAACCCTTCAGAAAACAAAAATACCTACTTTAAAATATCTTCTTGTAAAAAATCATAAATCAGCTTAACTTGGACTATCGACCACTCGTACTGTACATACAACAGTGCGTACAAGTCTGGTTGTCTCACACTGCTGAGCCAATTCGACGACGATCATAATTATGAAAATCAGGACTTACATTAATCGTGTGTAATGTACATGCATTTCTATCTCATTCTCTTGCATACATATATACATACATCCCATTGATGTATGTCTTGTCACTTTTTGGTGTCGCTTTTCAGTTTCAAACCACCATGATACTAAAAAAGTTTTTATTTCAGGTAATGGCTTAAATATCTTACACAAGAATCTTTTGCAAAAGAAAGAAAGTCTTTTGTTCTCATCTGTAACGTGTGAAAGTGATTTTCATAATTTATACGAAATTTATTAGCTACTTCCGCCTGCAACAGATTAACAACAGTTTTCGTCTTCCTACAACGTACAAAACGATTCTAAGTATAGTATGAAAATGATAATAATAATTAATAAAAATAATAAATACTTAAAAAACTATTTTTATAACATAACATATAATGACGCCTGTGTCCCCGAAGGGTTAGGCAGAGGTGTACTTAGTACACCAAAAGTTAGCCGTGTATATTTTTAAGGGGACCTAATATTTACATGGGAATGTAATAGGGGGCGAGCCTATAGCCATTAATCAGGCACAAAGCCAAACTCCAAGCTGCTACTGAGAATTTCATAGAAAAACCCAATAACAATTTGCTCGACCTGGGAATCGAACCCAGGACCTCAAATGATTGAGTCGCGTTTACGACCACTAGGCTAATGGCGCAGTTATTATTATTATAAATGATAATATTAAAACCATAATCAATGTAATAAATAATTATAACAATTAATATAATAATAATAATTTAAAATAGTAAAAGCAATATTAATGAAAATAAATAAATCAATTCAAAAATACGAATAATAATGAAAAAATTAATTAATTTAAAATTTTTAATAAATTATTTACGATGGATTTGCACAAAGTAACGCCTTCCAAGCCCGGTGAAGCTGCCAAAGCCCTTGGCTCCAGAGCAATAAGTCAATCAAATTATACACATTTCGTGACATTTCGAGTCTTCAAAATTTATTATTATTTTTGAAACTACGGTACTACTATCACCAATCGTGAATAAAATAATAGCACGAGTTTTAAAGTTAAGTCTGCACTCAACCGCTCGAACGCTATGGTTAGCCCAAAGCTGTCAAAAACTTACCACGTCGGTGGAATTTTCATTGGTATCGAAGCTCTATTCTATATATCTCACAACTTCTGTCATGATTCACATTATTTTTTCCCTGTCTATATATGTCTAGATTTGAATTATATAATTTTAAACATGAATCCTTATGGGTCACAAATTCATTGTTTATCTTCACTTAATAACTGTGTTTTTAATTAAAAATCATACTATACTATATAAATTATTTCATATAAGTTATGTATTTTTAATTATGATGATCAAATTTGTTTAGTCCTTTTTGACACAAAACAAACGCACAACCCCCTGGACAAACCTTCTTCGAGGACTGCGGAAGTGACGTAATTTATGCTTTTAAACAATTTTACCGCACGTTAGTGCCATGGGAAATTGTGAAACAGAATTAGCAACGCATTAATTGCTTTGGTGAAACTGAAGCTTCGGTATTTAAATTGGCAACACGGAGATTTTGTTCAAACAATGTATTAATATATAGAATGTCTCAATGATATAAATAGCAGACAGTGAGTTCGACTAAATGTTGTTTTATTTGCAGTGATGATAAATGAATCTGATCCCAGTGGAAAGCTATGTTGATATACTGTATACTTGGTAGGATATTAAGATCTGTATTGTCATTTTCGAGGTATTTTTACTGTGAAAGGAGAAATGTGAATAAAGTGTGATGTAAAAAGAAACGACATGTGGGGGATTTCATGTGAAGCGGAAAGCGAAAAACAAAATTAGTTTCTGAAATTCGTTCATATTGGGATTAATTGTACTTATAGGTTGTATGATGTTTATTCGTCATGTTATGGGCTTCCAAAGAATAATCGAAATTGTAAATCCGATTTTTTGGAAGTAGTTTTTCGAATTGAATAAATTTACAATAATTTATTAGAAATAGCGATTTATGTGAAAAATTATCTGTTCTTTAAAAAAAATTAAACTTGAAAACATTTTATCATAAAATGCAATCTGCATCTGTAAACACATGATGCTTGTGTAACAGAAGAGGAAAGATGATCGGACACTTGATACTGCACGATATTAAAACAATTGTGTAAGGAAAAATTTAAGGAAAACGAAGACCTAGACGAAGCTATTTCCAACAAGTGAACGATAAAGTGTGACTCGTGTCGTATCAAGAGGTCACAAGGTAGAGGATAGGGGACAGTAGTAACTGCTAAATAAAAAAATAAAGAAAGAATTTTTTATTTTTTATTTATTCATTTCGAAAAACTACTTCCAAAAAATCCAAATTTCAGTTTCAAATATTCCTTTGAAGCCTATAACTTGACAAATAAAATTCATAGAAAAAAAAACAGCGAGGCTCGAATTATCGATCATTCGTACTGTAAATACAACAGTGCGTGCAAGTCTGGTCATCACACTCTAGGCCAATTCGATGGCAATCATAGTCATGACAATCTACACAATTATGCATATATTTGTTATTAAACAAAAACTTTAAAAAAATATTATTATTAAATACAATTGTATTATCGTTGCTTGAATGTGCTTTGTTCGGTATCTTATAAGAAAACACGTATCTAGGTAAACTCAGAATGTAAAATATTACCTATCTAAAGCATCATCCAAATCTTTGGTATATGTATTATGTTTATGTAAACACATATACAAGAAATACTCAACTTCATAAAATATATAACATATAGCGGAAGGAAATTCGTTTCTACAAGGTGTTCCACGACACCTCTCTGAGTTTTTTTTTTCTTCAAATTAACTACTTTATTATAAGAACCGAAATAATATCAACACCAAAAACAAAATAAAGCAGCGCCGATTAATTTTATTAGACCAATATGAATACAGCCGCGAAATAAAGTTAACCATTACTGGTTGAAACTTTGTTTGGTACTGTAATGAATGCGACCGCCGAACTTGTTTTACCCCTCGTACAGTATGCTCGTGTTAGGGACACCATATTCATAAACAAAAAAAAACGTTGGATACGTTTGATTTGTTTGTTATTTTTAAAAATAATCTAAAAAACATTGTATTATAACAAATTATTGATCAAGTTTCCAAAAGGTAAAATACCGACTATAAATAAAGTTTTATTTTAAAATATTAGAGACTTGCAACCGCCCGCGATTTTTAAATCTTTTAATGTAGAACTTATTTAGAATAAAAAATTGTGCATAGGAACCTATCTAAGCTCCAAAGAAGTTCTATGTTTACATACATGATGACTGGTAGAGTGTAAGGACTTCGCGTCGAGTTCGAATCCCTTCAATACGCCTGAGATTTCGGTGAAGGAAAACATCGTGATGAAACCATGGCATGATGGTAGGGTATATTCTAAGGCCCGCCTGTTTAGCTAGCACCCTTAATTTGAAAATATGTCTCCAAGCACCTATAATAAGTGTGTTCAAGCAGCTGCACTTGAGACCCAGTTTTCCAACTAGGATTAAAGTGTCACCATCTTAGGCCATATCATCACTTAACATCAGGTGACATTGGGGCCATAACGCTAAATGTATATACAGGGTTATTGGTAATTCGACGTATTTCCGTTAGAAGGTGATAGGGGTGACTATTTGCGATAATTTTAACCCCCATATGCTTTATGAAAAAGTGAAACATTTTTGAGGTATCATTTTTTTTAGCTTTTTTCAAAATAAGTCAAAAATACAACATCAAAAATTTATTTAAAAAAAAAGTATCAATTTAAATCAATCTTTTTCTTCTGATTTATACAACGATTAAACACTGGTTATTTATTAATATTAAAACAACAATTAACAGTCCAAATTAAAAAATGCGAGACGAAAAACGACATTATTTAAAAAAAAGAATTCTTTCTACTAAAATGCCTTTAAAAAAACGTTATGAAAATTGGCTTGCAGATTATTTTAAAAACATAACCATTTCCTTAGCTCTCGAACAATGCATAACAACTAGATACTTACTTGGAACTTATTTCAAAGAAACTGATTTTTTTAAATCGAGATTACTCCTGTTTACCTGAAAACCTTCACAGTTTGACTGGGATGTATGACGAGCGCAGAAAACATCCAACCAAAATAAGTAAACATCTTTATTCTAAACTAAATATTAGTATATATTTTCTACTGATACCTACATAAATAAGGATTAATCCCAGCTGAAGCCGAAATACTGTATTTAAATAATTAAATTTCAGTGCCAGGTTAGAATTTAGAATTTGAATTCGCATCTGTTTCAATTATTAATTTGCGAGATAACAAACAACGCCTGAAAGGGCAAACGAATTCGAAATTTGAACTCGTTGCCATCATTAAAATTTTTGACAAGCGTCGGTTTCTTGTCAAGGACTTCAAATTATGTTTTTTTTATAAATACATGTATACCATTTCCATTTCTTTATTTTCTCGATGACAGCACCTCTGTAAACTAGAACGAGGTTTTTTTTACATTATTTATGCATTATTTTATAAAAATATGACGTTACACACGTACAAGGTTATACCAGAGTCGGAGAAACTGATAGGGATGGAGCTATATAGATAAACGTAACACGATAACAGACCCGATATTTTTTTACAAAATGTAAGAAACTAAACTACTGCCGGATACTTTTGTACAAATGTATTAACTGATACTATATTTCATTACAAGAAGTTACACGTATTAATTCTTGATTGATAATGTCAACTTCTTCAAAAATTTCGAAGCTGTAGTAAAATAAGTAGGTATAGATAGTTACTCGACAATGAAACGAAAAAATTATAACGACAGGTAATCTTTATTTATTTATTTTAATCAAAATCTGATGAATTGTCACTGTCGTATATATATGCGATGGATATCATTACTTATTTGGTCACAACACTACAACTATCTAATTAGAACTGTCATCGAGAAAATAAAGAAATGGAAATGGTATAGTATGCACTTTAAAATTGTTCTTGGAGTATTTTGCGGATTATTGATCTATCACGTGGTGTTTTTAGTTTTAATTTTAATGCTTATACTATTTAACTCTATGACATTTTGTAGACATTTTACGTGATGTAGTTTGGTTATAATTGTGCAGATATGAAGTAGATTATAAAAAGAACAGCTTCACTCATTTCCGTCTTCGTTTTTAATATCGAATTAAGCTTTTATAGCTCTAGTGTAAGCAATTTTGGATGAACATACGTAAATAAAATAAAATATAAATTATACTCCAAGCACTTTTTGTAGTAGTAGAATGGAATCTTTGCAAAGTTTAATCGCATGCAACAAAATCGTTGCTACACACTTTTTTACCAGTTAGCAGTACGCGCTGCATTATTACGGTTTGACAGATGTGACTATCAATACATACGCCAATTATATTAACTTTCAGAAATGAGGACGTTGAACTTTGAATCTATTCTTTGTATGAATTATTTAAGTTTTTGTAGCGTGCGAAGAAAGAACTCATGCATTTGGCGCTAAAGAAACCGAACCTCTACTTGGGCTGTTGCCGTGCATGTAATTCCAAGAATTGAATCTAAAAAACTATCCATTCAACAGAACTTAGCTTTTATTAAACGTTTACATTCCATTAAGTTGCAAAATTTACAGTCACCCTATCAAGTATTACTTTAAAATGTAAATAAGCGCCGGTTCCTCGACTCTATTGCAGTATTTCGTGTGTACCGGAGAGATATTTTGCTTAAATTTGGTAACTTTAATCACACGAGTGCCTGTTTAACCGGCAAGTTAATATAATATGCCCACGCGGATGTTTATTGGGGTTCTATCTGATTATCGATTTGATAAAGATTTTTAGGGGAAAGGTAGTTTCAATAATTTAACTGATTTTGCTTTAGCTATATCAAGTGCTGATATTAGTGATATAAGTAATATTAATATTTATCAGGTTCCACTTAGAATGAAAAGGACGGATATGTAGAGATAGGTCAAATATAAATTCATTTGGCGATTTCTGTCTACTTGGGACAGTCCAACTGGTGGAATACCTCCACGCTACAGAAGATCGTAACTAAATAACCTTGTGTTGTGTTCCTAAGATGAGAAGGGTTTCCAGAGCTCCTTGATTCAAAGTCGGCAACGCGTTCGTGATATTTATCATACTTATGGTATTACAAGCATCCATAGGCTGGGATAGCCACTTACCAGCAGGTACGCCGTATGTTTGTTTGTCACCTTAGATATATTAAAAAACATATTTCATCTGCTCGTCCAGTAAGACTTTGATAACACATTTCAATACTTAACTTTAGGAGGTTTGGGTTGTGTGATGGCTTCACAAATTACACCTAGCGCTTTTCATTTCAACAAGATCTTAGACGGCGCGAATTTAATAACCTTTCCTTTTTTATGCTTTATAGGGTTACCGCTTAACTACAATCCCAAGAAAAAATCTCAAAAGAGCCTATGCGAGTGACCATATTTAAATACGTCCGGCGCAACTTCGACAGTCAGTCTCTATTCCAACTTTACTTACGAGCAAATCTTTTCATCACTATTCGAGCTATTTTTAATAAAGTATGGCTCGTGCCGACAAAAGAGAAGAACAAGAAATTACAACATGGCCTAAAATGCTAACATGCTAAGCCTAGACGAGAAGTGGCTCTCAAGTACAGATGCCAGAACAGACCTATAGGTGTTTAGCGATACTTTAAAAGTTGAAGATTGTAGCTAGCCAGATGGCCATTAGAAAATGCCCTACCACTGTGCATCAAATCTCAAACTCATCCGAGATAATCCGAGCTCATTATCACTTAGCCAATGTCGCTTCTAAATAATTATTCAAAAATTGTAATTAAAATTATTGAATACTTAATGCAAATATATTTTTTTCTGGAAAAAACCTTTTGCTGTTCACTATGAGTTCAGGCTTATACATTGGCTGGAGGGTAGTAAAAATTTTTTTTTTAAATTCCTTTATAAGTTTTTAAAATCAGAGATGACTGGTCACTTGCTCCGTTACCAGCGCGCCGGAAAGCGGTGTACGCGGTATTTAGAAGTTTCGGCAGTTTCAATACAATGCATCTAAGTGGTGTGCATATTTTGGATTTAGTGCTCATGGAGCCTGAAAACATTCACTAAACAGCAACGATAAGAGGTGAGTGAGCCTTCATCCCGATTACAGTGTTACACATTTGGCTGTTATTTTTATGTGGTGTCTACTTCTGATCAGTTTTAAAACACAGTTCACTATATTCATAAAAGTAAAATACTCCACTTGGTGCTCACTTATATTTAATTATAAAGGAGATATGCAAGGACTTACATGAGTATTCGCTATCCGAGAGACGTGTATGTGAGAACGCGTTCGAAGTCTCTTCAACTATGCAATACCGCTTAAATGGGGCGTCTTAATTATTAAAATATTTTGAGATAGGAAATATAATCAACCAGAGAATCCAGCATTAAAATCGTCCCGTCTGTTCGAAGAATCTGCTATATGAATTGGATTTTCCAAGTTTTATTTATCACACTTTTTCTAAAATCTAGTCGAGCCGTGCCGTGGTGGTTCCGGCGTTAGAATTTGACCCCTCCATCTCTACCCGTGGATGTCGTAAGAGGCGACTAAGGGAAAAAAAGCTAGGGGATGGGCAGCAGCATCCCCCACTTAAACAACAAAAAGCAATATCTGCGCTCGCCAACCCGCATGCACAGCGTGGCGAGTATGGGCAAATCCCCCCAATGGAAACGACAAGAACGACCAGGCCCCCAGTCCCCGGCGGCTCCGCTATTCCTAGTTTCGGTAGCGGCTATGGTAACGGCGGGGCAGGGGGTGCTAAGAATCCCCGGAAGAGTTCCAGCTACCGACCCCCACGACAACTGGCCCTGGCAACATATAATAATCGCACTTTGAGGACTGACGAGAAGATTGTCAAGCTGGAAGAGGAAATAGATAAGTTACACTGGGATCTTATAGGATTATCAGAAGTCCGAAGAGAGGGTGAGGACACGATAATCATGAAATCAGGTAACTTGTTCTATTACAGGGAGGGCGACCAACAGTCCCTAGGTGGTGTCGGGTTTATCGTCCGGAAGTCTCTCATTAACAACATCGTGACCATCGACAGTGTGTCGAGCAGGGTAGCGTACCTGATACTCAGAATATCCAAAAGATATTCGTTGAAGGTCATACAGGTTTACGCACCAACCTCAGTACACCCTGATGATGAAGTGGAGGTTTTGTATGAGGACATTAGTAGGGCCATACATACCTCGAAAACCCACTTCACTGTTGTAATGGCAGACTTTAACGCAAAGCTGGGCAAAAGAAATGGTGAAGAGTTGGGAGTGGGACATTTTGGTTATGGGCAACGGAACCCTAGGGGCCAGAGGTTGGCCGATTTTATGGAGAAAGAGGGACTCTTTATGATGAACTCTTTCTTCCAGAAGCCACCTCATAGGAAATGGACCTGGATGCGCCCCGATGGTTCCACGAAAAATGAGATAGACTTCATCATGACCACGTAGAGACAAATATTCAATAATGTCACTGTGATTCACAGAGTGAAAACCGGCAGTGATCACCGAATGGTTAGAGGCACATTGAATATCAATCTAAAAATAGAAAGGTCTCGCCTGATGAAGTCTACGCTTTGACCCTCTAATGCTCAACTCCAAAACCCCGAGAGCTTTCAAGTCGAATTGAAAAACCAATTCGATTGTCTAGATAGTTGCGTCTCCGTAGATGATATTAGTAATAGGCTGGTAGAAACTGTCCATGCGGTTGGGTCCAAGTTCTTTAAAACTCACCGTAGCAATAGGACTCAAAAGATATCAGATCAAACCCGAAAACTCATGGCGGATAGGCGTGGTATGGCGCTGCAGTCTTCCGATGACGCTAAGTCCTATAGGCAGCTCAATAGATCTATTCATAAATCCTTGCGACACGATGTCCGGTCTTACAATACCAAAAGTATTAAAGAGACTATAGAGCGGAATAAAGGCTCCAAAGTGTTCGCAAGGAATGCATCTATTGAGCAGAGCCAGTTGACGAAGCTGAAAATGGATGATGGCAGCGTAGCGTCCACCAAGCCAGAGGTATTAAGGGAGATCGAAAGGTTCTATGGGCAGTTATATACCTCGTCAACTAAGCCTGTTACCAGCCCGGCTAAAGATCCGAGAGCCAGGCTGACCCGACACTACACCGAAGATATCCCCGACATCACCCTGTACGAGATTAGGATGGCCCTTAAGCAGCTTAAGAACAACAAGGCGCCGGGTGATGACGGAATTACATCAGAGCTTCTTAAAGCGGGTGGAACACCGGTACTTAAGGTCCTGCAGAAGCTCTTTAATTCCGTTATACTCGAGGGTAAAACGCCGGAAACGTGGGGCGGCAGCATGGTGGTCCTGTTCTTCAAGAAAGGTGATAAAACCTTATTGAAGAACTATCGGCCCATCTCGTTGCTGAGCCATGTTTATAAGCTGTTTTCGAGGGTCATCACGAATCGTCTCGAGCACAAGTTTGATGACTTCCAGCCTCCCGAACAAGCCGGTTTCCGAAAAGGCTTTAGCACCGTAGACCACATCTATACGCGGCGGCAGATTATACAGAAGACTGAGGAGTATAATCTGCCTTTATGCTTAGCGTTCGTGGACTACGAAAAGCCTTTGATTCGGTCGAAACCTGGGCAGTGTTGCAGTCTCTCCAGCGGTGCCGTATAGACTATCGATATATCGAAGTGTTGAAGTGCTTGTACAACAACGCCACCATGTCGGTCCGAGTACAGGAGCAGTGCACGAAGGCAATTCCTTTGAGAAGAGGCGTTAGACAGGGAGACGTAATATCTCCGAAACTGTTTACTGCCGCTCTAGAGGACGCCTTCAAGCTCTTGGAATGGCAAGGACTCGGCATCAATGTTAATGGCGAGTACATCACTCACCTTCGATTTGCTGACGACATCGTAGTCATGGCAGAATCGCTGGAAAATCTTGGCACAATGCTCGATGGCCTCGACAAAGTTTCTCAACAGGTGGGCCTTAAAATGAACATGGACAAAACGAAAATCATGTCGAATATCCATGTGGTGCCCACCCCAGTATCAGTAGGGAACTCTTGTCTAGAAGTTGTTGAAGAATATGTCTACCTGGGACAAACAGTCCAGTTAGGTAGGTCCAACTTTGAAAAAGAGGTAGTCGACGAATCCAACTCGGCTGGGCAGCGTTCGGGAAACTGCGCGACGTCTTCTCGTCCAAAATACCTCAGTGCCTCAAGACGAAAGTCTTTGACCAGTGTGTGTTGCCAGTGATGACATACGGCACAGAGACGTGGTCGCTCACTGTGGGCCTCATAAGAAAGCTCAAGGTCGCTCAGCGAGCTATGGAGAGGGCTATGCTTGGTGTTTCTCTACGAGATCGAATCAGAAGTGAGGAGATCCGTAGACAAACTAAGGTAACCGACATAGCCAAAAGGATTAGCAAGTTGAAGTGGCAGTGGGCGGGGCACATAGTTCGGAGAACTGACGGCCGTTGGGGCAGAAAGGTTCTCGAGTGGAGACCACGCACCGGAAAGCGCAGCGTAGGACGGCCCCCCACTAGATAGAAAGACGACATAATAAAGGTCGCTGGGAGCCGTTGGGTGCAGGCCGCACAAGATCGGTCGCTCTGGAGATCTATGGGGGAGGCCTATGTTCAGCAGTGGACGTCCTGCGGCTGAAATGATGAGTCGAGCGTACTAACGAATTAGCCTACTAACGCATCTTGTCTGTTATGCTACGCGACCAATAATACTGTACATTATCATTGTGATGTGATGAGTACATTACCTGCCAAGATCGGATAAAATTTTATAATAATATAATAGAGTGTACAGAACAATAAATAAGGAAAGAAACCTGTGAAAAAATTCTATACAAAGTATTATTTTGCTGACTATACCGTGACTAACATTCCGGTCCACGCATTCCGCACCCGCACCGCTCTATTAAGCTCTCGCTCGTTATCCCGCCGCCGTGTATTATTATGCTGACTGTACAAATACTTGGCGGATTTTTGGCGTATTCGCGTTTTGTCTCAATATTTTATTTCGAGTACTTGTATAATATAAGCGATTTATGGTCTATTCATGTCAATGTGCGGTTTTTTATTCTCGACGCAAAAAGGGGTGTTATAAGTTTTACATGTTTATCTGTCTGTGACATTGTAGCTTCCTAATGCCGTTTGCAGATCGTGATGATGAAGGGATGTGAACAATTTCCTCAGGTCTGATCGATTCGAAACTTGGTATTTTGTTACTTCAATGATATTGCAAGAACATGGTAAGCATTATCTGGAATTGCAGAATACCCAACTCCTCACCAACTTACAACAAAATTTTGGGCTCATTGGAATGGTCCCAATGAATAAGTTATTTCTGTTGAGTGTTTTTTAAATGTTTTACTTTGTTCTTGTTACAAACGGTTAGTTTCTAAATATATACTTAATATTTTAGTAACAGTATTCATCGATGTAATGAAATTACTTCTACAGCAAACATAAACGATACTTAGAGTAAGATCATTTTAGCGTTAAACCGACGTTGATAAATCGCTCAAGGAACACAGCTTTTCGCTCAGCCTCAAAAAGTCTTACCGACATTAGAATTTACATTACTTGCAAAATTTTATTTTTTAAATACATGAAATGTATGTAGGATCATTATAAGAGTTTTAATGATGATTTGATATACTTATAAGGCTTTTAATGAGAAAATTATTTTCCATTTACGCAAAATGGATAAATATGGTTCTATGGTTTGTGATTTTTTTTAGAAATAGTGTGATAAGAGAACTTTGTGGTGTGAAAGAAGATATAGTCACACGGATTGCGAAAGGGATGCTAAGATGGTTTGGGCATGTTGAGAGGATGAATGAAAGAAGAATGGCTAAACAAATTTATAATGCGAGTGTGAAAGGAAGGAAAAGTTGGAAGAGGAAGGCCTAGACGAACATTAATCGATCAAATCGGAGACGTTCTGAAGAAAGGTCAGGTCATGAGTACTCTAAACCAAGCGAGCTTGCATGAAAAGATTAATGTATGTTGAAGAAGCGAAAGTTGTGTATACCAGGATCGTAGCAGGTAGTAGGACGTGGTCTCTGCCTACCCCGTTGGGAAATAGGCGTGATTTATGTATCTATGTCACTAGCAAATAATTTTACCAGTACAGCATAAGCAATAGTTTTTTTACCACTGACTATTAAATGAGAACAATTTGCTTTTCATACCGGAATAAAGCAACGAGAGTACAGCTGTTTTGCGGCAGAAATACATAATTATGGTAGTGATGCTGTGGCATCTGTAGCTTGTACAGCTGTTAATGATCTACTAAATGCTGCAATTGATATTGCTTTGTGACATTATTTAACCGAACTAACTAAGTCTCCCATACAAACAAAACCTCGTCGTACATCGATCCTGACGCCGCGACGTCGTCCTAATTCAGTTCACGGTCTTCGTATAAATTGTATACAAGAAACCGTATCCGACATTTAGTTTGAAAATAAAAAGCTGGAATATACTAAAGAACGGATTGCATATAAACCCGCCAGTCTTTTGGGATTTACCTCCGTTCAGTTTTCGCAAGGACTCGTGTGTCACCGTATTGTAATGCTTATATTATTTCCCCACTATTTATCTTAATGGATCTATATTAAATTAAGGAAGGCTAAAACCAGTATTATGCAGAAAGCTCTTTGTATTGCCAGCATTATGCTGTACTTTCTGTTTATTCCATTAGTATGTCTTATTTAAAATATTTGTTCTTATTGTTTGTATTATTATTTTATTTAATGATGCTCTAAAATTTTTTCAAGTGTCCTATTCTGTATTATTTTTTATTAGCAAAAATAGAAATGCTACCTATATGAGTGACCGCTTCACCGCAGATGGAATTTTCAACAGTACAAAACAGTGCCTTTAGAAAATGTTTCATGTAGTATCACTGTATGGTTCTTTTTGGTTTTAATGTAAGTAATTATTATGAATTATCATAATCATTCTGATCTAAATAAAGACTTGCATTTGTATCAGTTTTTTAGGTCATCATCATCATCATCATTTCAGCCGCAGGATGTCCACTGCTGAACATAGGCCTCCCCCATAGATCTCCAGAGCGACCGTTCTGGTGCGGCTGGCATATTTCTTTGTCTAAATTAATATTAGTATTACCGGTTTAAATACTTTTTGGATATAACTTCAATTTGATTGCCAATCTGTTTGCTGATTCACTTTATTTTAGTTAAATGTAAATCTATAGAAACACTCCCTTTGTAGAACAAAATTCCAAGAAGCATAGTTTATTGATTAAACCTCAACTTACGGGGAAATTTTAACACATTTGCAGTAAGGCAAAACAAAACTTATTTTTCTTTTATATTCGGTGTCAGTCATTACTGATCATAGGTGCCCCTCAAAATTTATTTCATAACATCACTGTCACTTGCATAGAGCACACTCTATCTTACAACGAAGAACCTTGTTTAAAGACATGGGCAAATAAATTTTCAACGTCTTATCTTTGCCGTACTTTGAAGTTGTTGAACTATCTCCCGTCCTGTGTATTTCCTCCTTCCTACAATATGAAACCCTTCAAACGTGACTTGAAGAGATATTTCATCAAGCCGGCATGACAGCGACAAATGACGATGGATTATGAATTCCTCTGTGGTCACGCTTGTTATTAGATTGCATTATCCTCGCCATCTGGTGTAGTACTGTCACTTTATCGTGTTACGATTTCAAAAAAGGTTGCTTTAGCCCGTCTTTTATTTAAGAACTTATCTGTGGCATCAGTTATCAGTTCTTTATTATCATGACCATCTTAATTGGTTAAACAATGAAGCAAATGTATAACGGTGTGAGAGTAAGTAACTCCTATTCGCATGTAAATATAGGAGTCATATTGAAATTCTAAGGATTCCCTTGATACGGGTAATTCCTTTTTGTAAGCGGCTTCTTTGCGGTTCCCACGTTGAACTAAACTCATGCAAGTAGACTTACTCACGCAATGCTATTTTTCACGTATGAAATAAATGGTATAGACATTTTGTTTGTGTAATTCTGTTTTCCATTCTATCTTACATCACGACATCGTAGTATGATGAAAAGTTTAACGTAAAATCAGCCTTTTTATGTTATGAAGCAACAAATACGTATGCATGTCTCCAGATGTTAAACAGTCACTGAAGTGTATAACCTATAACTATCAATACTAATATTATAAAGAAGAAAGTTTTTTTTTCTTTGTAATGGATAAAGTTAAAAACTATAGGACCGATTTTAAAAATTCTTTCATCAATATAAAGCTACAATATCAACCAGTAATGTTAGCGCCTAATGCTTTGTCATTAGCAATTCGGTTTATTATTTATGTTGGGTAGATTTATTATTAGTTTTTATCTTTATTATTTTCGCTGCACCGCACACTGTCTGCGCTTAAGGACAGTCTATGATTTGATCATAGCCACCGCGAGTCGATTTATCTCGTATCGCCAATTATATTATCCCGCTTGTTGGAGTTGTACACGCTGTACGACATCCAGCTGGTCCACTGCTATCGAAGACGCAAACCACCAGAAGAACACAAATAAAGGTGATCGGAGAATAAGCGGTGCAGGTGTTTATATACTTATCCAGTTTTAAGGTAATTTCTCTCATATTCTTGAACCTTCTATATTGTTTAGTTGACGCGTCCACGAGTAAGTCTATATTATGATTTGAAAAATTAATTTTATTCCTCATAAAAATGTCGATAGTTTTACACAAGGTATAAAACATTGCCTACACGGGTGCGTTGGCTGCACAGCTAGTTATGCATAATCCACCTCAAATGGACTGCAGTTATATCTTATTAATAATTGCTTACTTATTCTGACTATATTATATGACTAACTTGAAATGTATAGTGTATTAGTGTTTGTCGTCAAGCGGTAGTACTTCCGTAGTCAAATCTTGCATTTCTGAACATCGTGATGAAACCATAATATGTTGGTAGGGTTTTTTTTCTAATGCTCGTCTGGCTAGCTACCACCTTCAAGTTGAAAACCTGTAGCCAAACACCCATAAGTGCGTTCCGGCAGCTGCACTTGAGAGCCAGTCTTCCACTAGGCTTAGCGTGCTATCATCTTAAGCTACATCCATCGTCACTTAAGATCAGTAAGATTGTGGTCATAACGCAAAACCTATAACGATAAAAAAACGGTATTACGACGGTCATCGCTAATGGATTATATATCAGTGGTCACCACTGTTCATTGATTATAATATAAATTCACGGTACCTACTGCACCAGCATATTTATTAATATTGCAAGACAATTCTATGTTTAAAAATAAGAATTCGTGTTAAAAAAGTATGTTGTAAAATAATACATTTGCCAACTTTCGCATAGTCAGAACTCGCTTCGTAACTTTTTGATAAACTTTTTCTCGAACCTACTTCGATAAAAGAACAAAATACATTAAATTCAAGTAAAAATATCTTAGAATGGTTTTTCTCCTTTGAACGTTTTGAAAGAGTAAAAGAACAAAAAGTATTATTTAAAGTTTTAAACAGGTTTTTAAAACTACAGAGAATATTAAATATATATGTGTTATGTTTATTAACTATTATCGTGTATTTATTATAGAAGTAAATTATATTCTATGATTTCCGAGTTTAGAATTTAGCCTCTTCATTAATTCCATCTACGCTTATCTCTTAGGTATTTTTTTTATTTAAGCAGATAACCTTTTAAGATATATTTCAATTTTTCCCTGAATATAAATCTGCTACTGACCTATTTGTTTTCAGAGTTCTTGCCCCAAACCAACTTTATTCAAATGTCTTATTTGTTTAGGTCGTGGTTTGTTTTGACAAGAGTTAGACATAGAGTATGATTCATTACGTTCTATTTACCTAAAGACTTAATATCAACAATATCTATTATGAAAGTGCGAGCGAAAACATATGTTTAATAAATATTATAATTTTAAGTTAATTTAATGTTAGATATTTGTCAATGTGAATATTAAATCCGTACTAATGATATACTGTTCGTACTTTAAGCATGCAAGGATAGGTTTGTAGAAACATTTTCGGTCGGGCTTTCGGATGGTTCGTAGTCCGTGATCCGCCGTACATATTCCTGTAAACACATATAACAATATGGTATCATTAGAGCATTGCCGTTCTTGGACCATCCATTCCGAAAAAGCTCTGGAAATTAGACTCACCTCAGGAACAACACACAAACTGTGATCTTAAATAAGGAGAAACTTCCAAAAAGATTTTTGTGTCTCTTAGGTTTAAGTTATGCAAGCAAACGATACATTTTCACTCACAGGTCCATATCAGTCCACTGCACAACATAGGCCTGTCCCAAAGATAACCACTGCAACTTATCGTTCAAAAATAGTTCTAAAATAGGCAGATGCAACGAGGATATTGTTATTATATTTTGAGATATTTAGTTGTTATTAAATTTAGATATAGTTTAGTTAGGTTATTGACATTATTGCTCTGAAGAAAGAATATATCCATTGTACAAAGGATCCGACATTTTTATCTTATCATAATTTTAATTTTAATGCCCATATAACAAGACCCATCGTCGTGTTTTTAAAAATGATATTGAAAGGTCCCAGGAAGCTAATAAAAATGGCGGCAGGCAGTCCTCCCAGTTTCATATTACGTATACTTTATGAATTTATTCAAAACGGAAAAATAATTTTGAAATTATAATGGCTTGAAGTTTTTTTTTCTTTTATGTGTATTTTTATATACTACCTCATTTACATGTTTCGTTACATTTTTAAAAAGTGTTTTTGCGTTTTGTTATCTTTCCTTCGGAATTAAAATGCTACTGGTTGAAGTTATTACAATTCTTTTGATATTTAAAAATACATCAATTATACAATATTGTCTATTAATGACTGATAAATCCAAAGAAGACAAGCCTCATATAAGAACCAAATCTTATATTCTGCCTTTTAAAGGTACGGCTGAATCACATTTATTGAATACTAAAATTGACTGAGTTTACGATTAAAATTCCACGGAGTAAATTGACAATCACTAACATCAAATTTGAAAATATTGTTGACACATCTTAGACATATAACAGTACTTAGAAGTCTGATTATAACACAGCTAGGCCAATTCCACAACAGTCATAGTGTTGAAAATCCTATGTATAGGTAGGTTTTACTTGGAACAGTTGATTATCGGATAGATTTTTTAAAACTAAATATGCACACCTTACAATGCCTTTCTCTTGCTACCCTGGAAGACTGGTAGAGAATGCTTTCACTTTCTAGTTTAGCTCTCATCCCGCGCTAGGGATCTTTATTCCAAAACTATTTACACATTGTTCAAACTGAAAGCAGAAAAATATACAAAACATATCATATAGTTATTGAAAAACAGAATGTTGTTCATATTAGGTTGGCAATGCATAAATTTCTCTATATGGTAACATGTTTTACTATGCATGCTCTGCGCCGGTTTCGCTCAGAACGGCTTTATCATAATATTTCAACGTGTTATTGTTTCGTTTGAACCCTGACACAACCACCCCTTGTAATGTTTCCTTTTGGCTCTTTATTTTCTTATTATAATGATTTAAAATATGCACGGCAATGGAAGACACTACCTGCTTCTGTAAGACTACACAGCATCACTTATCTGATTCTAACATAGTTTCGAACCGTCATCTCGGTAAAATAAATGTATTATTAATTATTTGAATATGAGAGTTTAATCGGTCAAGAGGTTCGAAAATAACTCAATTAGTAATAATAGGCGTGCAAAAGATTTTTATGTATAAAGTCAATTGTTACTCAAGCAGCTCATACAAGCTAGCCATAATATGAAATGTAACAAAAAATAATAATCAAAATGAAAAGTTCAATAACATTTTTACTACGCCGTGTGGAGCATTTCTAAAATATATGCCTGACAAAATGCGGGAGTTAAGTTCATAACAATTCGTTTCGAAGGACAAAAACTTTCTATGGACCATTCGTAGTAAAAATAAAGACGAGCTTTGTTTAGGAAACAAAAAATTTAATTGGTTTTTTAAATAAGTTTATATTGTTCGAGTGTCCCGCAGCTCTGCGCGCGTTTATTATTTGGTGTGTTCAATAATAACGCTAGTCAGTAGGGCTTTAGCACATGTACTTTATAATATTATAATACAAGTTTTTAGTACAAAACGTGTCGTGAAACCAACCGTCTGATTTTCCATCTGTCTCTCTGATATGTCATCACTTAAGTACTTTTTAATATTAATGATTAGAAACAGCCAGTACAAAAATAGTGGCGAATGAGGCGCCACATCACCCCCCTAAGGAGAGCATTGCGTTAATCATCAAAAATTTTGAATTTAACTCGTCTGCCTGATCGTGTGGTATATGGCTGAGGTTGACATGTAGGAACAGCGACAGGCAGTGGGACAGTAGTCGATTGCAGGTGAGACGTAGGTACAGGCACAGTCGGTGTGATAGTTGTAGGTTGCCGGTAAGACGTTGGCGACAACTGAGGTATCCTCGGTGTCGTAGAAACAGGACTTGAATCTGATTCCTCAATGAAAGCCGGTTTCACGCGGTCTACGCTTACAACCACATGTTTCCCTTTGTAATCAATAGTTAGGGTCTTTCCATCACTTGCCCTCTGAATAACCTGGTATGGACCAGAATAGGGAGGCTGCAAAGGACGCCGGACTGCGTCATCCCGCAAGAACACATGAGAACACGTATTTAAATCTTTGAAAATAAAAGAACCGGTCTTCGTATGACGTGACGCTGGTACTGGTCGAATTTTCGACATATGTTGACGTAGTTTCACAACAAAATCAAACACTTCTCCAGAAGTACCCACTCCAGGAAAATCAGCTAACAACTCACCAGGAAGCCGAAGAGTTTCTCCATAAAGCATTTCTGCACAAGTAGTTTTAATATCTTCTTTAAAAGCTGAACGCATCCCCAAAAGTACAAATGGAAGAGCTTTTGTCCAAGAACTCCCATGACACATTAATGATGCTTTAAGCTGACGATGGATGCGTTCAATCATTCCGTTCGCTGCTGGGTGGTAAGCTGTAGTTCTATTTCTTTTAGTGGCGAAACTGCACATAAGTCTTCGAAAAAGGTCGGATTCAAATTGTGTACCGCGGTCGGTCGTAATAATAGAGGGAACACCAAATCGTGGTATCCATTCTCTCGTGAAAGTATCCGCTACTTCCTCGGCGGTGGTGGTGCGCATCGGCCAAACTTCTGGCCATCTGGTGACTCTATCAATGGCTGTGAGACAATAGCGGTAGTCGTCACAGACAGGTAAGGGTCCTATTATATCAATATGGACGTGAAGAAAACGACCGGATGGTGTGTCAAAAGTTCCAAGTGGAGCATAATTGTGTCTTGAAACTTTACTCTTCTGGCAAGCCTCACACGTACGAGACCACTGACGGCAATCTTTATTTATTGAAGGCCAAACGTAACGTTCCGCAACTATACGTAAAGTAGCATTCGGACCAGGATGGCTAAGACTGTGTAACTTATTAAAAATAACACGACGTAACTTAGGAGGGACATATGGACGTAGTTTGTCAGTAGTAGTATCACATATTAAGGAAATACTAGTGCCAGGAACTGCAATCGTGATTAGCTTCAAACTAGACGAACCAGATCTTATAAGTTCTGCTAGCTGTTCGTCAGATTCCTGCAACTTGGCAAGGGTTTCGTACTCTTGCTCAAGAGTAATGGCACTGATTCGAGACATAGCGTCGGCTACGACATTGTCTTCTCCTCTAATATGTTGTATATCAGTAGTAAACTGGCTTATAAAAGACAATTGGTTCAGTTGGGATGGAGGTAATTTATCTCTCCGTTGTACAAAAGCATACAACAGTGGCTTATGATCAGTAAAAATCGTACAATGCTGAATCTCCAAAATATGTCGAAAGTGCTGTACACTTTCGTACACCGCTAAAAGTTCCCTGTAATAGGCCGGCCATTGAGACTGTTTTGGGGTAAGCTTCTTACTGAAGAAAGCAAGCGGGACCCATTCTCCCTTACTTCGCTGCTGCAAGCAAGAACCAATGTGAACGCTAGAGGCATAGGTAAAAAGGCCTAGTTCAGCACCGTATATTGGATGTGAAGAAGCGTGGCATCACTAAGGCTCCTTTTGCAGGCTTCAAACTGTTCCCGCAGCTTAAGTGTCCAGGGGTATGGTTTAGCACCCTTGCTGTGCGTGGAAATAAGAACTTCAATCAATGGCGCTTGAAACTGTGCAGCTTTGGGTATGAAACGGCGATAAAAATTTATCATTCCCAAAAACTTCCTCATCCCTTGCACGGTTTCAGGTGGAGGGAAATCTAGGAGATTTTGGACACGATCCTTAGGAGGACTTGTACCTTCAGCATTGATCAGGTAACCTAGAAATTTTACTTCGCTAACACCAAGAATACACTTAGACGGATTGAGAAAAACACCATATTCTTGAAAACGCTTAAAAAGGGTGCGTAAATGTCTTGCGTGACTGGCTTCGTCTGGAGAAAAGACGAGTACATCATCTATGTAAGGAAAACAAAAATCGAGACCCCGTGTGACCTCATCGATAAAGCGCTGGAACGTTTGGCCAGCATTACGAAGACCAAAGGTCATGAAGGGAAATTCGAAGAGGCCAAACGGAGTAATAATGGCGGTCTTAAAAATATCCTCATCAAAAACGTGAATCTGATGGTATGCTTTTACCAGGTCACACGTACTAAACACGGTAGCACCAGCGAGACTATTAGCAAAGTCATGAATGTGACGAACAGGGTATCGGTCAGGTACTGTTCTGGCGTTCAAAGCGCGATAATCGCCGCATGGACGCCAGGTGTTATCTTTTTTGGTGGTCATATGTAACGGAGATGACCAAGCACTTTTAGATGGTCGGGCTGTTCCGCAACGCACCATGGCTTCAAACTCCTGCTTGGCTGCATGGAGTTTCTGAGGAGCCAACCGACGGGGCCGGCATGAAACCGGGAGTCCGTCAGTGGTTTTTATAAAATGCACCGTGTTGTGCTTTACAATCCTGGGCACACCAGGAGGTCGAGTTATCTCTGGAAACTCTGCTAAAATATTAGCAAAACTTGAACTACCAGAAAACACAGCTTTGACACTATCTTGTTTGGATTGTGCAATTGAAGCACAGACCGACAACTTGGTAAGGCCGTCAATTAGACACTTGTGTCGGCAATCTGGTAATAAGTTATAAAAACTAAGAAAATCAGAGCCTATTATAGCTGTACTAACATCTGCGATGACAAAATTCCAATCAAAAATCCTTCTTAAACCTAGATCTCAACGAAGTTGAATGCAACCATAAGTTTTAATTGAACTACCATTGGCAGCGCCAAGATGGTAGTCATCTGGTTGCACATGATTTCTTAAATATTTTTTAGGAAAACAACATAAGTCTGAGCCGGTGTCAATTAAATACTGCCGCTTGGAAACCCGATCAGTAACAAATAAACGGCGGCCGGGAGATAAACAATCAGTTGCCGCCTCTACTAATTGTTGATCCGGTTTTCCGGAGGAATCCAATTGCATGGTTTGGTACACTTAGTTGCTTTAGTGTTGAATTTTTGGTGATACCATCAAATCTTATTCTGCACAGAGTTAGCCCTACGCCACCGCTGTTTTTCTATAGATCGGCTACGAGAATGACTACGCAAGCGAGTTGAGAGACTAGCAACTTGTTGAGTAAGCTCATCAAGTCTTCGTTCCATTGTTTTATTGAAAGAAGAGCTGGACGATGTCGGAGCTGAACAAACCATTACATTATAATTATATGTTTCTAAAATTTTATCTGCTATATCGGTCATCTTATCAATTGGCAGATCAGCATGTGATGCCAAAATAGCCTGAACATGTTGTGGGAGACGGCGCAACCATAACTGACGAAGAAAGTTTTCATCTAAAGGTGATGATCCTGTCAGAGAACGGAGATGTCTCCAAAACTGTGAAGGTTTTCGGTCACCAATTTCTTCACCATCTAATAATTTACGCATACGTGTCTCCTCAGATACCGATAATCGTTTAATCAACTCATGCTTAAGCTTACTGTACCGTTGTCCAGTAGGTGGAGGATTAATCACAACATCTTCAATTTCTTGAGCATATTTTTCATCAAGATGAGCGACTATATAGTTAAATTTAGTGGTTATACCTGCTATATCGAATTGAGCCTCCGCTACAGCAAACCATTTGTTTAGGAAACAAAAAATTTAATTGGTTTTTTAAATAAGTTTATATTGTTCGAGTGTCCCGCAGCTCTGCGCGCGTTTATTATTTGGTGTGTTCAATAATAACGCTAGTCAGTAGGGCTTTAGCACATGTACTTTATAATATTATAATACAAGTTTTTAGTACAAAACGTGTCGTGAAACCAACCGTCTGATTTTCCATCTGTCTCTCTGATATGTCATCACTTAAGTACTTTTTAATATTAATGATTAGAAACAGCCAGTACAAAAATAGTGGCGAATGAGGCGCCACATCACCCCCCTAAGGAGAGCATTGCGTTAATCATCAAAAATTTTGAATTTAACTCGTCTGCCTGATCGTGTGGTATATGGCTGAGGTTGACATGTAGGAACAGCGACAGGCAGTGGGACAGTAGTCGATTGCAGGTGAGACGTAGGTACAGGCACAGTCGGTGTGATAGTTGTAGGTTGCCGGTAAGACGTTGGCGACAACTGAGGTATCCTCGGTGTCGTAGAAACAGGACTTGAATCTGATTCCTCAATGAAAGCCGGTTTCACGCGGTCTACGCTTACAACCACATGTTTCCCTTTGTAATCAATAGTTAGGGTCTTTCCATCACTTGCCCTCTGAATAACCTGGTATGGACCAGAATAGGGAGGCTGCAAAGGACGCCGGACTGCGTCATCCCGCAAGAACACATGAGAACACGTATTTAAATCTTTGAAAATAAAAGAACCGGTCTTCGTATGACGTGACGCTGGTACTGGTCGAATTTTCGACATATGTTGACGTAGTTTCACAACAAAATCAAACACTTCTCCAGAAGTACCCACTCCAGGAAAATCAGCTAACAACTCACCAGGAAGCCGAAGAGTTTCTCCATAAAGCATTTCTGCACAAGTAGTTTTAATATCTTCTTTAAAAGCTGAACGCATCCCCAAAAGTACAAATGGAAGAGCTTTTGTCCAAGAACTCCCATGACACATTAATGATGCTTTAAGCTGACGATGGATGCGTTCAATCATTCCGTTCGCTGCTGGGTGGTAAGCTGTAGTTCTATTTCTTTTAGTGGCGAAACTGCACATAAGTCTTCGAAAAAGGTCGGATTCAAATTGTGTACCGCGGTCGGTCGTAATAATAGAGGGAACACCAAATCGTGGTATCCATTCTCTCGTGAAAGTATCCGCTACTTCCTCGGCGGTGGTGGTGCGCATCGGCCAAACTTCTGGCCATCTGGTGACTCTATCAATGGCTGTGAGACAATAGCGGTAGTCGTCACAGACAGGTAAGGGTCCTATTATATCAATATGGACGTGAAGAAAACGACCGGATGGTGTGTCAAAAGTTCCAAGTGGAGCATAATTGTGTCTTGAAACTTTACTCTTCTGGCAAGCCTCACACGTACGAGACCACTGACGGCAATCTTTATTTATTGAAGGCCAAACGTAACGTTCCGCAACTATACGTAAAGTAGCATTCGGACCAGGATGGCTAAGACTGTGTAACTTATTAAAAATAACACGACGTAACTTAGGAGGGACATATGGACGTAGTTTGTCAGTAGTAGTATCACATATTAAGGAAATACTAGTGCCAGGAACTGCAATCGTGATTAGCTTCAAACTAGACGAACCAGATCTTATAAGTTCTGCTAGCTGTTCGTCAGATTCCTGCAACTTGGCAAGGGTTTCGTACTCTTGCTCAAGAGTAATGGCACTGATTCGAGACATAGCGTCGGCTACGACATTGTCTTCTCCTCTAATATGTTGTATATCAGTAGTAAACTGGCTTATAAAAGACAATTGGTTCAGTTGGGATGGAGGTAATTTATCTCTCCGTTGTACAAAAGCATACAACAGTGGCTTATGATCAGTAAAAATCGTACAATGCTGAATCTCCAAAATATGTCGAAAGTGCTGTACACTTTCGTACACCGCTAAAAGTTCCCTGTAATAGGCCGGCCATTGAGACTGTTTTGGGGTAAGCTTCTTACTGAAGAAAGCAAGCGGGACCCATTCTCCCTTACTTCGCTGCTGCAAGCAAGAACCAATGTGAACGCTAGAGGCATAGGTAAAAAGGCCTAGTTCAGCACCGTATATTGGATGTGAAGAAGCGTGGCATCACTAAGGCTCCTTTTGCAGGCTTCAAACTGTTCCCGCAGCTTAAGTGTCCAGGGGTATGGTTTAGCACCCTTGCTGTGCGTGGAAATAAGAACTTCAATCAATGGCGCTTGAAACTGTGCAGCTTTGGGTATGAAACGGCGATAAAAATTTATCATTCCCAAAAACTTCCTCATCCCTTGCACGGTTTCAGGTGGAGGGAAATCTAGGAGATTTTGGACACGATCCTTAGGAGGACTTGTACCTTCAGCATTGATCAGGTAACCTAGAAATTTTACTTCGCTAACACCAAGAATACACTTAGACGGATTGAGAAAAACACCATATTCTTGAAAACGCTTAAAAAGGGTGCGTAAATGTCTTGCGTGACTGGCTTCGTCTGGAGAAAAGACGAGTACATCATCTATGTAAGGAAAACAAAAATCGAGACCCCGTGTGACCTCATCGATAAAGCGCTGGAACGTTTGGCCAGCATTACGAAGACCAAAGGTCATGAAGGGAAATTCGAAGAGGCCAAACGGAGTAATAATGGCGGTCTTAAAAATATCCTCATCAAAAACGTGAATCTGATGGTATGCTTTTACCAGGTCACACGTACTAAACACGGTAGCACCAGCGAGACTATTAGCAAAGTCATGAATGTGACGAACAGGGTATCGGTCAGGTACTGTTCTGGCGTTCAAAGCGCGATAATCGCCGCATGGACGCCAGGTGTTATCTTTTTTGGTGGTCATATGTAACGGAGATGACCAAGCACTTTTAGATGGTCGGGCTGTTCCGCAACGCACCATGGCTTCAAACTCCTGCTTGGCTGCATGGAGTTTCTGAGGAGCCAACCGACGGGGCCGGCATGAAACCGGGAGTCCGTCAGTGGTTTTTATAAAATGCACCGTGTTGTGCTTTACAATCCTGGGCACACCAGGAGGTCGAGTTATCTCTGGAAACTCTGCTAAAATATTAGCAAAACTTGAACTACCAGAAAACACAGCTTTGACACTATCTTGTTTGGATTGTGCAATTGAAGCACAGACCGACAACTTGGTAAGGCCGTCAATTAGACACTTGTGTCGGCAATCTGGTAATAAGTTATAAAAACTAAGAAAATCAGAGCCTATTATAGCTGTACTAACATCTGCGATGACAAAATTCCAATCAAAAATCCTTCTTAAACCTAGATCTCAACGAAGTTGAATGCAACCATAAGTTTTAATTGAACTACCATTGGCAGCGCCAAGATGGTAGTCATCTGGTTGCACATGATTTCTTAAATATTTTTTAGGAAAACAACATAAGTCTGAGCCGGTGTCAATTAAATACTGCCGCTTGGAAACCCGATCAGTAACAAATAAACGGCGGCCGGGAGATAAACAATCAGTTGCCGCCTCTACTAATTGTTGATCCGGTTTTCCGGAGGAATCCAATTGCATGGTTTGGTACACTTAGTTGCTTTAGTGTTGAATTTTTGGTGATACCATCAAATCTTATTCTGCACAGAGTTAGCCCTACGCCACCGCTGTTTTTCTATAGATCGGCTACGAGAATGACTACGCAAGCGAGTTGAGAGACTAGCAACTTGTTGAGTAAGCTCATCAAGTCTTCGTTCCATTGTTTTATTGAAAGAAGAGCTGGACGATGTCGGAGCTGAACAAACCATTACATTATAATTATATGTTTCTAAAATTTTATCTGCTATATCGGTCATCTTATCAATTGGCAGATCAGCATGTGATGCCAAAATAGCCTGAACATGTTGTGGGAGACGGCGCAACCATAACTGACGAAGAAAGTTTTCATCTAAAGGTGATGATCCTGTCAGAGAACGGAGATGTCTCCAAAACTGTGAAGGTTTTCGGTCACCAATTTCTTCACCATCTAATAATTTACGCATACGTGTCTCCTCAGATACCGATAATCGTTTAATCAACTCATGCTTAAGCTTACTGTACCGTTGTCCAGTAGGTGGAGGATTAATCACAACATCTTCAATTTCTTGAGCATATTTTTCATCAAGATGAGCGACTATATAGTTAAATTTAGTGGTTATACCTGCTATATCGAATTGAGCCTCCGCTACAGCAAACCAATACTCAGGTCGATGAGGCCAAAATGGAGGTATTTTCGCTGAAATTTTAAAAATTTGAGATTCATTATCCCTGGAAAGGCGCGCTTGTAAAATAGCATTCTCCTCTTTCAGCTTATCAATTTCCACTTTAAACTTCTCATCAGCCATATCCCATGATTAAACCAAAATGACCAAAAATATAAAAAGTTTCTCGTGGGGGAGAATGTGACACCTCAACCGCCTCAACGTCATCACAACTACCTGTGTGAGGTATTGAGTTATTGATTATTATGGACCTTAAAAGATTGCAAAAAACCAGAGCTACCCATAAGGCAAAGGTTACCATATTTAAAAATTATATTGATACCATTTTAAATAACAAAGATTTAAATAAGGCTCAAGTCTATGAACTAAATAATAGACTCGATGTGTTGCAAAAATTATATTCCGAGTTTAATTCCAATCAATCTGATATTGAACTTTTAACTGAAATTCCAGATGAAGAGTTTAAGGAACGGAAATCTTTTGAAAGCAATTATTTTAGCATAATCTCCACTGCACAAGAGCTGCTTGGAAGATTTTTCTAAAATCAATTGTGCAAATAATGATGGCTCGGAAATTGGTTCAAGTTCAGCTGAGAATGCAGGTTTGCCGAGTATCAGACTACCAACTATACATCTCCCTACTTATTCTGGACGCTGTCAGGACTGGCTGGAGTTCCATGATACATATAATTCACTTATTCACAAAAATCCAACCCTCCAAAATATACACAAGTTCAACTACCTTAGAGCTGCATTAAATGGTAGCGCAGCTGAAATTATTCATTCACTCAACTTTTCTGAGAAAAATTATGATGTAGCATGGTCATTAGTATGCGACAGGTACAATAACAATCGTATTTTAATTAATAACCACGTTCAGGCTTTATTTAATATTGAACCGATTACTAAAGAGTCTGCAAGTGCTCTTCGTGCCACAATTGATTCTATTAGCAAAAACCTTCAAGCACTAAAAATTCTCAAAATGCCGACAGAACATTGGGATATTTTAATCATCCACATAATGACCCACAAGCTTGATGCCATATCATTTCGTGAATGGGAAACCAAGCGAAATAATATTAAAGACATACTGACACTAGACAATTTTATTTCATTTTTAAAAGACTTTGAAGATTTGCTTGAAACTATAGAGGAAAGTCATGTAAAACATAGATGTAATAATATAATTCCTATTCGGTCAAAGTCATTTATTTCAAGTCAAATAACCACATCCGTTGATTCAAAGTTAAACTGTCCTATATGCAAGTATAATCATCCCATATTCAAGTGTTATAAATTTAAAGGTATGTCTATTGAGGCACGCAACGACGTAGTAAAGAAGTTAAAACTTTGTAAAAATTGTCTTAAATCGGGACATACTGAGAATCACTGTGGACTAAGTCATTGCAGACGTTGTTCTCTACCACACAATACTATGCTACATATCGAAGAAAAACCAATCGTTCAGCATTCAGCCGACATTAAACAAACCACTCCTCAGATAAGCGAACGTGTAGATACACCTTCATCACCACATCCACGAAATCAAGTATTATTGCATACAGCAGTAACTAAACAATGTTTTACTGATCGCACGGGAAATACATATGATTCTCAATTTTTTTCTGACTCCAATGGTCAGGCTCTCAAATTACTCACATGAGCTAATCGCAATGATCAGGCATTTAGTTCAAGTGGCCATCATAATCATAATTGTCAAGAAGTAAATCTACAGTACAGTAATAATCAATATTGCTGATTGCAATGGTAAGCTTCATAAGGTACGAGCATTATTAGATAACGGAAGCACATCTAGTTTTATAACAGAAACACTACAATCACAGTTACAAATTCCCACTTATTCTACATCAATTTCAGTACAAAGACTAAACGAACAAATATGTAAAATAACTAAACGTTGCGATGTCACCATTACATCGCATAGAAATAATGAATTTCTAAAAGATATCACATGTTATGTTGTACCTCAAATTACTCAAAATATTCCGACAACAAAAAACTTTCTTCTTTTTAACAACCGCCAGCACGTGACGTGCAGGCCATCGCGCGTAAACACAGGACCTACTTATAAAAAAAAAAAACAGTTATTCAAATTCTTGTATATCTGTCTGTTTGTTTGTTCTTGCTAATCTTGGAAACTGTTGGAACAATTTTGACGGGACTTTCACTGGCAGATACCTGATTTTATAGGCAGACTGGAGTTTTGGACTGGACCAGCTTTTGGCCCTTATTTATTTTTCCTTTTTATGGATGCACTAACAGCAAACATACAGGAGGAGGCACCTTGACTCTTGATTCTTGTTCTGGTTGGAGAAAATACTACTGCCGTCCAGAGTAGGTTAGGAAAATGGCGAGAAAAACTTGAGAACGATGGACTGAAAATTAGTAGAACAAATGCCGAGCATTTGTTCTTTGACTTCGGTGGACCATCCAGTTTTTCTCAAATAGCCTTAAACGGTGTATCACTACCAGCCTGATCCAATTTTCGATACCTCCGTTCATTAATCCAATACAACGGTGACATTGAATAGGATAAATGCTGCGTGGTGGAAATGGCGACAGATCCTGGGGATAACATGTGATTCTCCAACGCCCTGAAGCTATAAAGGAAAAGTTTATAAAACCATTACAACATCTGTCTTGACGTATAAATCTGAGTACTGGACAACGAAAGAACCGAATGAAAGAAGATTACACGTGGCAGAGGTGCGAATGTTAATATGGATGTATGGAGCAACTAGAACAGATTATATCAGGAATGAGTTTATTAGAGGAAGTCTTGAAATAGCAACAGTCACAGAGAAGTTGAGGGGATAATAGGTTAGCGTGGTATGGGCCTCTCATGAGGAGGTTTGAAACTCATATAACTAGAAGAAGGTTAAGTATGAAGGTAGATAGATATAGGAGTAAAGGAAGACCGAAGAAGGTATGTATGGTGTGAATACTGAGATGATATATAATAGAGTGGAAGAAGAAAACATGTTATACACACCCTACTTGAAGAATAAGGGTAATAAGAAGAAGATCCAGTAGTAGCGTGTACGAATAATGCATCGATCGACGAGAGTTCTAATTGATAAAATAAACCTAAGCCTTCGGAGAAGGAAAACGTCATATTGAAACTTTAGCACGGTGGTAGGCCATTTCCTAATATCCACCACGCTAAGCTAAAACCTGTTGCCAATCACATAAGTGTGTTCCGGCAGCTCCACTTGAAACCAGACCTCCTACTTGGCTCAGCGTGTTATTACCATATTGGACCACATCATCAAGCCATAATGAATAAAAAAAAATTGATTAAAATATATCCACATAGTTTTCGAATCGACTCTATAAAAGTGTGAAAAAGGCGATGAAAAGCAGCAATAGAAAACTTCCCGCAGGCATAGCCGCTGATAGAATCTAGTAAAATTATAGACAAAGTAAAATTTTATACAAAACTGCGCATTCACAGCCATAAAGTTTTCAATATGCGGAATATTGCGTCAAGGCTCGAGGTGAAATGGCTTCAGTTTGCATAAATATAAAATTTTCTAGTGATATCCAATTCAATTTTCACATTTCAAGTAGGTATTCGAATGTTGACTATTTTTCGTTCACACAATGCAATATATTTTACGGTATAATATTTGAATTTTGCAAAGTCTTTCATTGAAATTGGATAGTTATGTATTGTTTAAAATTACTGCAATAAGCAAGTGAGCAATAAATTACCATAATAGTTGTGACCCACGGTTTCACCACTATTAAATTTGTTTCATTATATATACACTGCACCGCCTTCAACGCATCCTCATTCTTGTGTTATTCTTTGTTTTCACTTCGGGACTTGGCTACATCTTTCCAGATTGCTGGACGTTAATGATTACTGCTCCACTTCTTGGAGTCGCAGTGGGAAATTATGTAGCCTATAACTTTCCTTAATCCAACTTCCTCCTAATATAATAAATGTGAAAGTGTGTATAATTGGAAGTTTGGATGTTTGTTACTCAATCACGCAAAAATGGCTGAACGAATATGAATGAAATTTAGCACACAGATAGTCTATCACCTGAAATAACACATAGGTTACTTTTTATCCTGGTAAAATTATAATTTAGTCACTGTTATTCTAAAAATATAATACTTAACTATGATACTTTTACTTCGTCATATTCAGAGATCAGCTGGTGTATGTGCAGTAATATAGCGGGGTGTTAAGGATCGCGTCCACCATACACATAGTGATAAACCTATCTATGATTTTCTTTTGGTTTGTCGTGTAACGAGATCAGTCTTTGTATATCCAATAATACGCAGACAAAGTCGCGGGTACCAGCTAGTAAATAATAATTGCAAAAAGAATTTTTCAAACTGACGGGTATTTTTAGAGATTAGAGACTAAACAGGTGCCAAAATCGTTTTTTCATTTTCGGCACAACGTAAACTAACGAATAAATACTATTCCAAGTTTCAGAGCTGCTGGGCTCCTGGGCTACAAGTAGAACCGGTCAGTTAGACTGTCTTGCTCATTTACTCGGCCATGTTCAGTGGTGTGTTTACATACATACATACATATATAAATAACGCTTTATTTCCCAACAGGTGTAAGTAGAGACCACGTCCTTCCACCTCCTACGATCATAGCATACATCTTTCGCTTCTTCAACATTAATTAATCTTTTCATTTTATCAATTTCATCAATCTATTATCAATTTGTGTAGTCATTCTTCTTTCATTCATTCTCTCAACATTCTCAAACCATCTAAGCATCCCTTTCTCAATCCGTGTGACTATTGCCTTCTTTCACACCACCAAGTTCTCTTATCAAACTATTTCTTATCTTGTCACTCAATTTCACTCCTAACGTCTATTACACTCACCTATTACTCGGCCGAGAGCGACTTGAGTACTGTCTCGCGATTTTACTTGGTACATGTAATCAAGGTATAACAGAGATTATCAAATCGTAGTCTAAGTTAGGCAGGTGTGCGTGATTAGATGTCTTATTCCATGCTATGGTTGCAAGTTTACAAGTGTCAACGTTACAATGATGATACTAAATAAATAATAATACATTTATACTACAAACAATGATTACTAATTTTTCCTCGTCTTTCTAAGTATACTGTTGATATGAACTCTATTTTCAGCTCCTTCCATTTCATATTGTTGGTTTAGGATAAGGAAACTATTCCTTGAACACATAATATTACCGGTTGTTTGAACTCTTTCAATTGTTATGTTTGCTGTAGGTATTTGTGATTCAGTGTTTACTTTCATAAGTTAATTAAGTCATTTATTAAGTTAGACACATAATTTTATTTTCTGTAACCTTGCGAGTATAGGTTTTAACGTGTTTTTTATATCCAGTTTAATAATAATCTTATTAATATTTTGGTTTTAATAATTATAATTAGCAGTATTCAGTTTTCGTGGCTTATATGGATTACCTATTATGGTATGTTATTAAACCAATGTAATATAACTTTTTGTATCACAATTTATATTTTATTTTACAATTTTGTAATATCTTCATTAATTAATATGTACTATGTCGGAGAACTAAATGTTGTAGGCTAGTCCAAAACAAGCGGATGTATTATTAGTTTTATATGTAGGTTAACCAACAAAATGTTAAACTTAAGTAAGTATGACATATTTATTTTATGCAAACTATAAATTTAATCCAAAAACCCAACATACAAGAAAAATTTTAACAAAAAAGAAAACCAACTCCAATGATTTTGAAGAGTTCCCTGATGTGTCTTCGAAGTTAAAGGTCCAATGCCTATGAAATTAAAATGGGACCACCCTTGAGGTATCCTCTATCCAACGAAAAGAGAACCATTGAACGATTGAGGTTGGTTTTCTTTTTTGGTAAAAATTGTCTCGTTTGAAGTCAGTTAAAACTAGAAGTCATGGATTAAAAAGGAGAACTGTATCTAGTTGTTCGAATGAGCTACATTATTCTCATCTTTTTTCCTTCATTTTATTGTGAGGATTATTGAAGTAGGCAAAAAACCATACGGACTGCCTCGTTGTAAGCGGCTTCTTCAGTCTATGGAAGCTCGTAATAGAAACTCCAGTGAAATTCCTCTGTGCCTTACCTCTTATTAAAAAGGTTTAATCAATTATAAATCAGTTACCCCAGTGATTGCAAAAAAAAACAACAATCAAATAACTTTGCCATTAAATGAATTAATCCAAGATCAAACTGTTACTTTAAACTCATTAAAAAAAATTAAGCTGATTTACCATTTTCACATCCTCAGCGAAGAATTAAACGTGAGAAAAATTCACAAAATTTACTGTTACAACCTAAAGCCATTCTATAAATCCATCAGTTGGCGTTAGATCGGTCGGCTGATGCTGTTTTATGAGTCTATCCGTGCCAACACTATTTCGAATGGGTTCTCCGAACTGAACGAGTCATAAAAAAGGCCACACTAAAACAAAGTCATCGTTATCCCGCGCGGACGGGAGTAAATTTGGTCTCGGTACCACAAAAAACTTTATTCTAAAATATTTATACTGTCTTGAAATATCATTTGATATAGATTTGGAAAAGGCTTCAGGTTAAGTTTTATATCATTTTTTATAGTTTAAGTTATCCTGTTTCTTGTAAATTAAAAATGATTTTTAATCACATTCGTATTCACATATTTCTGTATTCTAACATTAGCTATCTGCTAGAGAAAGTCCCGTCAAAATCCGTCCAATCATTTCGGAGATTTCCCGGAACAAACAGACAGACAGAGAGACAGACAGACAAACATTTTAAGAGTCCCTTTTTTGTTGTAATTACCGTATAAACTTTCATATGCATTTAGTAGAAAACTGTTATTTTGACATTACAAACAGACAGTCAAATTTTATTAATTGTATAGATAGTACAAGCTATACTTAGTTTCAAATCGCAAGGTCGTTTGCTATATTGTATCATAACAACATAGTATTGTCGAATGGGCACTCACAACACTAAATTGTAATGTTATTTTTATACATTGTAAATCTTTGAAAATTTTTACAAACCATTATTTATAGTATTAATTATATGTACGTCATAATTGAAGAAATAATACCAAATAAAATAGTAATGTGGAGTAAACACGCAAGTTTTCCAACCATTCGATATCGTATGGAAGTTGGGGAAATTAGGACCAATTAGCGATTCCGTTCCCTGTCTAAACATAACTGATTTCTACTTTCGACGCTACTGAGGGAAGTTTGTGGCTTGTTTGCGGACACCACGTACGCCAAAGGCTTGATACATGCATTAAACGATTTTCATTTAAGTCGTGACTGAGATAATTATGTAAGTTAAGTGTACGAGAAATTAGGGGCATGACAAATAATCCGAATTCTGTGTACGAATGAGGGGTTGAAATTGATTCATTATTTATTTGTAAATTTATATTTGGGTATACATTAATACACCTCTACTAACCCTTCCGGGATACAGGCGTTATGGTATGTAATGTTATAAGCTAACTATCGATGCCCCGTGGCTGCGCACGTACTGAAACTAATAAAAGTTTAATTTTTTGACATTTTTATACAACATGAGCAGATGAATGTCATCTTATGCGTTTTGTTAAGAAAATTTCATTAAGATTGGTTGAGATATATTTAAAAAAAATGCAATAAGCGCGCATCTATGTCTGGGCACAGTCAATAGCATACGCGCTATGGATAATAATCCACAGTCTACATCCACAATATAGAACGGTTGTGACGGAAAATTCTTACACTTTTTTCACCTAGCCCCCGTCCGTATCGCCCAAAAAGGAACTTCGTTCAGTTCGTTCCAAAATATTTTACATTGCCAGTTCGTGCATTAGTCCAAGCGAACATTATTGCAAGCCTGGTGATGCTGTTAAAAGTCGTCTGAGGATCGAGTTTTCTTGCACCCTTAGATCTAATAGTGTAGTCATTATAGTCAGATCTAATAAAATAGGAAGAAACTGAAGCATTTGAGTTTGTTATTATCCTTCTTAATTCATATTCCATTAATTAAAACAATTATTCTCGCTTAACTTTCCGGATAGCTGCAAATTTTAATACGTTTTATTAATAACTTAATTATGAAGTTATGACAGTTAAACTTGTAATAAAAGGTGTATTGGATAAATTTAACAACTAAAATTAGTAATTTTATTTATGTCTCATGTAAGAGAATTGCGAAAAGTTTAGTACAAAATGAAGTTTATGTAGAGTGCTAAGGTATGAATAAATTATGAAGTGATCTTAAGGCAAGTTTCTTATTCCCGAGGCTCGCGTCCGAAGGTAAGTCTGGCTTGAGAGCAATTAGCAGAGAGAACAGTTATTCGATCAGGATTCAAGTCACGGCGCCGTCGGCGGCACTTTCTCGAAACTTCCACAACTAAGCGTGAGCGTATGAAACTTAGTTGCACTTATAAAATATAGTGTTTGGTTTCTTATTACATTTCGGAGGGAATGAGTGTTTACGTGTGGCTAATTCGTTTTACTTTGTTTAACAACTTGAGGTTAATAGTAATAATAAATTATCTTGAAAGTTAAAACTTTGACCCGTTTGATTGTAGGCGGTTATCGTATCTTAAGGACACTTGTGACATCAAAGATACCTTACCTATCACTAGCGCGTTACCGACTTTAAATCCCTCATCCCCAAAGAGCTCTGGAAACTCCACTCACCGCAGAATATAACTCAAGGTTATTTGGCTAAGATCTTCTGTAGGATATATGTGTGCAGTCGCGATGCCCTGAAAAGAGAGATATCTCTAAAGATATTTGTCTGTGTGCTGCTAACTCTTTACAAATAATAATCCCAATATTGGTAATTTCGGGAACTACTGATCGGAACATAAGAATCGGCCTAGTGGTTTTAATCAAATCTGGACATATAAACAGAGCAACAGAAAAATTTTTTGAAGGGCATCTTCGTGATCAGATATCTGTCGGGAAATTTGGAAAAAAAATTACATATACAGACAGAGCTACAGATTTATTAATATAGATAACTTCACACGCATAAAACGAATTTCTGCCTTCAGTTTTACGCTACATACTTGCGAAACACTTAAGGTGTTTTTTCCTTTTCTGTTATTCTTGTGTGTAGTTACCTATATATATTTTAATATGTTTAACAGATAATAAACTACTCATCATCAATCATTAACTTAGATTTCTGACCCTATATTATGTAATATTGGTGGCGTTTTGCATGATATAGTTTGGTTTTTATGCATAAGCGAAGTGGATTATAATTATAAGCTGAAAGCATTCATTCTGAAGTCCCACAAAATCTTCCTAGAAAGTTCTAACAAGGGAGCCACCATCTTGTTAAGACACTGAATCGTCATAACACATGATACAAGGTGTCCAGAAAGGGTATCGGGTATTTTTTTTCGCGCCATATTCGAAACGGGGCGTCTAAAGGGTGCGGGGAGGGGTTCGTGGCGTCCGCCATTTTGTGGAGTTTTAGTCACGATGGAACAGTACTCGGGGACGCATCGCGCATTTTGCGTACGAGCGTATTATCGTAATGGTGATTCAATGGTGACTGCTCAACGTCTCTATCGTGCGGAATATCGTACACGCCACGCGCCAAGTGACGATAGCATTAGGAAATGGATCAGGATGTTCGAGAATACAGGTGCGACAGTTAAAATTCAAAACTCTGGTCGTCCTCGTTCAGTTCGCGATGAAGAAACAATTGAAGAAGTTGAGGCGTCGGTTCGTCAAAATCCGTCTTTATCCATCCGAAAGCGAAGCCAAGCGTTGAACATCAAAAAATCGTCTTTACATTCGATTTTAAAGAAAGACTTACATATAAAAGCCTATAAAATTCAATTGGTTCAAGAATTGAAGGATACGGACTATGCTAATCGACTGAATTTTGCGAACGAAATACTGCAGCGATTTAACAACATACTGTTCAGTGACGAAGCAAATTTTCACCTGAATGGTCATGTTAATAAGCAGAATTGTCGGTACTGGGCAGTAGAGAATCCGAGACGAAAGCATGAACGACCCCTGCATAGCCCAAAGGTCGTTGTTTGGGCCGCTATGTCTGCTAAAGGCATAATTGGTCTCTAAGATCAACGAGGCCGAGCAATTAATGTGAATAGTGACCGTTATTGCGATATGTTGCGAAATTTTTTGGTCCCAGAGTTGCAGGAGTTTGCAGGTTTCAACTCAAGAACGTGGTTCCAGCAAGATGGGGCCACTTGCCATACCTCAAATGACTCAATGGAAGTTGTTAACGAATTATTCCCTAATAAAGTCATTTCGCGAAGGGGTAACATCAACTGGCCTCCCAGAAGCCCCGACCTTAGCCCGCTTGACTATTTTGCATGGGGATACCTTAAAAGTAAGGTTTATCAAAACAATCCGACGAATCTAACCCAGTTAAAGCAAAACATCAGGTCAGAAATGGCAGCAATATCGATAGCTATGTGTCAACGTGTTATCGCCAATCTTCGTTTCCGTTTAGAAGAGTGCCAGCAAAGTAACGGTCATCATTTGGATAACATCATCTTTTCCAAATAATTCTCCAATTCATATGCTAATAATAAACAATAAACTTTTTTATTGCATACAAATAATTTTTGTTTCATTGAATTTACAAATACCCGATACCCTTTCTGGACACCTTGTACTATAATTCAATCGATAATGGCAGTAATGGTCTTCATTAAATAGGACCGGTTGCCAAGTTAGGAAGAAGAAGAAGACATTTTTATGACTTTATAATTGTGACATTTGTTACATAAAATTTATCACAATGATGAACGTTTGCTATATGTCTATTTATGTTTGTTTTCGACTCGTATGACGTCACAGCAGAGATAATATATATTATAGAATAATATGGCTGACAGCGTTTTCGGCTGTTTACGAAATGTAAACTTTTATAATAAATTTTTGCGGCTTTCTAAGCCCCGAAATAAATATGCTAATATTTATTTTTCTCTAATCTTACAATAATTAATTTTTGAATTTGAATTGGATTGAAATAAAATTTAAAACCTACTATAAAAAGGAGTCAACTAGCCTATTGTTCTCAAAAAACAATCGAAGTGAACTATAGTTCTATTTACAACAAACTTTGATATAAGCTATTGGTTATGAATAATTAATGAAAACTATTCATTGACATACTTTAAGAAATAAATAACTACTAAATAACCTATTTTACGACATAATCGGCTACTATGCCAAACCTTAGAATCTGTCCAGCCATTTGAGCGTAATTTTTGTATAATTAATCAAACAAACGGACTTTCATATTAATGTTAATTAGATGTTATTAGTGTATTTTGGGGGAAAAAAAATGTACTGACCGAACGCGTTAGATTCTTTGTCAGCAGTCTGCTATTCCCTTATGAATACACTCGACGCGCCAAATTAGTTTTGACGTCATTACTACAATAATTGATAAGGGAATTGGGACTGGACTCAGACAGTAAACATATGCCCGTGTCACTTAATTATGATAGTACCGTTATATTTATGAGTTATGTTTAATGTATTTTTTCGACAACAAATTCTTATACTATACAGTAATAGCTCACGGTTATTTTATTCGTAGTATAAGTGTTTGCTGTTTAAAAAAATGTGATCACTTCTCCTATGTTCGCGGTCGGAAATTTGTTATTCGGGGATATAAAACTACACATCATTCCAACAACACAACCGGTGGGTTTTTCCTCGTGGGTATGCTGCCGATATATGCCGCAGAAACCGTCAGTAAGAGTAAGCAGGGATGGGAGATAGTGGCCCGATAATTCTGCTTGTTGCTACAGATGTTGCTAAAAGTTGATATTTGAAAAAAGCTGGTACCCTCAAGCGAAAAGCAAATATCAGGAGTTTAGTTTCGTTTTAACACTAGGGTTATTCTGTCTTCCGTCCTGTCCTTCTTTTTGTATATGATAGCCAGCATCTCGAGAATACTATAGGCTATTTAAGTTTAGGGTACAACTCTCAGATAGCCTTAAATATTATAATATATATTTTATATGTATTATAACTTATTATAAAGTAAGTCGGAAGTCGAGGCCCTTTCGAACTGCTTTATCCGCGTGCGCTGGCGTAAAGGTTAATGATACGAAAATACAATGTTCTACAATAATATTGGTCCTTAGTATATCTAAATAAAAGTTAGTGATAGCATATACCTATTTCTTATAAATATGCCAAAATACGGCATTTTTTGATATAGATTTATTGAAAACTAAAAATTGATTTATAAGCATTATTTTTAGACATGATATATTAATCGTTACGAACAAAAGTTACTTCATAACTAAGACAATTTTATGAAGTTAAATTTTGTTCTTTATAGTATGCTATTTGGATACATAGTTTAGGAGATAATGAAAATTTAAAATAATTTGTACTTACGGGAAGAACCATTATGATAGACTTCATGGGTGCGTTGGCGGCGCGATGCGGTGTTTGTCGGATAAAATTAACATGGGTGAAACTGTGGGGCACAGCTAGTTGGTAATATAGCAAATTTGTATTATAGCACAATGTTTACCTGGTACACTGTAAGGAGGTAAGGACCCTATAACCTGAAACTTGTACCATCTCTGGCCACAAGCAAAATTTATGTTGTGGCAATTGCCGACGCAGTGCGGCGCGGCGGCGCGACGCGACGGTTCGTTTGTTGCGAGAAGCCCGTCGGGTTAGACAACCAAAGCCGGGTCAACGTGTAGTATGTTTCGTACATTATAGAAGGACGTGTCAAAATACCTATAAAGTAACAAATATTACTGCAGCTGCAACTAAAATTCTTTGATAAATTCCGTCTTCCGCGACGTTGCTAGGATTTTCAACTTCGTATTTCTTTGTAGCAATAATTGTGAATGAACGTGTCTTTCCTGGTTTGTTTGCAATGACTAGTAAGCGGAACAAGCTGTGTTGCCGTTTACAGTAAAAATGGAAATGCTTGATCGTTTACGCCTTGGCAAATCGTCTGCATCCATATCACGCTCTTTCGGTAAACATAAACCAACTATAATTATGAATGAATATGAAATGAATTCCAAATTCTAATATGAATTCCGAAGACAAAATAAGGAATACTGCAGCTTCTATGTCACTATAAAAATAGATTATAAGCTGTAAAAAATTTATGAAGTGAAAACTTCTTTAGCCGCGTTTAGCGATTTTTGGTAGAGGAAAATCTTATGGGTTCCCGTGACTTTCGTGTTACCGATGACATCGACATGCTCGTAACGTATTGCTCTTGCGTCAGACTAGCGAGGCGTAGTATAGTGAATAAGCAACTCATACTGTATTCTACACAACAAATGAGTTTAGTTTATAGTTTTACAATGTTTTTTTTTTAATTCTGCAAAGGTGACAAACAAGCATACGGACAGCCTGAGGGTAAGCGCTCATCGTAGCTTTAGGACGCTTGTAATACCATAGGTATCACTAGCGCGTTGCCAAGCTGGAACCCCCTACCCCGAGGAGCTCTGAAATCCCGCAGTAACACAGCACAACGTTATTTGGCTGCGATCTTCTATACACATCTTCAAAGAAAATTTCTATGTGCCCTTGAGCAACCCTTTTTCATCATTTGAATGAGTGAATACTTTATTGCATTTTACCTTGTACACTGGCGAGTTTATTGCTATAAAGCATTTCCTTCGAGCTAACCAGCGGTAATGTGGAAAAAATAATTATTGTCGGTAGTGCAATAAGAAATTAAAATTTAAAATAAAAAAAATATCAGCAAACACAAAATTATAATAATATAAAAAAAGTAGAAACAAATATAAGACATACAAAAACATACTTATATTATATGTTGCTTATATTTAACAGCTTTAAAGTAAAAGTGTATATTATCTACCTCAGTAAGTATTAATTTGTTCACTTATGTATATAGGTACACTGATTTTAAATATATTTGGATACACAGTTATTTCTTTCGATGATGATTTATCTTATGTATTACCTTTTGATTATGCGTTACGGATCTAACCTTGCATATTTGTTAATGGGTTCCATTTATACTACATATAGTGAAAATTAATTAAAATCGATTTCAATATGTACGTCAGTACGTTATTTTTTAAAGTTACATATTTTATTAAACTGCTTATACACACTAACTAATCAATATTAATAAATGTGTAGTTCTGTCTGTACACACTATTACTGTACACTGTACTGTCTATTTGTTTCTAAATTTCCTATTTGAAGGACACTAATCACGAATACGCCATTTAAAAATAACGAATATTTTGATTTATTGTCTATAAGAATTGTCAACAATACTTTTAGAAGTAGTAAAAAAAGGTAAATTTTATTGTGTTACAACCAATTTTGGCGAAATATTGTAGAAGGGAAGTATTTTATGTCATTTCCCATTTATTAATTACCCTTTAAGAGTTGTCAATAATATGAGTAAAAATATAATTAGGGGATGAAAATAATTACTATGTAAGAAACGCGTGCGAAGCCGCAGGGCACCGATAATCTTCTTATAAAACTCAGCAGAACACAGTTGAGGAAAAAATAGATTTTTTTAATATTTTTATTTAATAAAGGAGATTTATAATTGTTCGTCGAAAAACATTGATCAACGAGATAACGGTGTCAAAATACAAAAAAAATTATTTGAATTTCTTATAATGCTGACAAAGTTCGAACATTGTTTTGTTCGTAAAGAATTTTAATGGACTTAGATATTCTACAAACTTTTCCTAAGGAATTCAAGCTGATTCCGGACGATCGTATTTTCCAGAAACGAGGTACAAATTGGTACCTACATACCTATTTATACTAAACGTATAAAAAAATCTGTTCGGTCATCAATTAAAGTGAATATAGTAAATGTAAATTAATATTATAGTAACTATTTGCGTGACCAGACCAGTATCTATTAATACATATAGGTAGGTACTATATACTATATACGTGAAGCAAAAGCTTTCGGTACCATTTTAAGTGTATTGCGTGCACGAAAGACTGAGATTTAGCATGGTTAAAGTTTATATGGAGAAGGAGTGCAGAAAACTAAAATTTGTCTATAATATTTGTTACTAATATGTATTAAATTAAATAAATTAATACTGGGAATCCTAACCAGCAAAGTGCCATTGAACTTAGACCCCCCAAAATATTGACATTGTCACTCAACGAAAAGTGATAACGATAAGCAAGTGATGTAGATAATTCATTGTTTATGAACACTGTAAATGTCAAACAAAAAATAGTCTATGATCAAAGAGTCGCAAAGTCGCAGGTCGAGTTTCGAAGTTCTCACTTATTAACGATCGCTAGTTTTTTATAAAAAAATAATAAAAATAATATGAATAAGTCAGTCTTAAGAAATTATACTTTAATTCTATTATGGCTTTATGTTTCATTACTGCAGTAATTCATGCTAAATTAAATGAACTAATTAAACTCAAGTTTTTTATGTTGGTTTTAACGTGCTAATCGCTGGAACAACCAGTCAGATATATATTTTTTTATTGTCCATTTATTAGGTAAGACTATAAGTCGTCCAAAATCACGTTATGCCCCTTAAGAATAGAATAATTACCACATAAAGTGTAGGTCACAAATACGCTAAGCGAGAACGTAGTAATATTGCTGGCTGGCGGGCCGTGTGGTACGACGAGGGATATCGGGGGCCGAGGATATGTTAGCCGCCCGACGAGAACCGATTATTACCGAGAATGGCCAAACTGTGAATGCCTGAAATATTGTTTTCCGCCGAAGTCTTCTTCTCCTTCTTTCAGCCTTATCCCATTTTTATTTGGTATCGGCTCTCCTAATTTTTCGTTTCCAAAGACATCTTGCTCTAGGTAGTTATTAGGTTTATGTTATTGTTTTTAAGCCTTTTCTATTTACAGACATCCATGTTAGACGGGATCGTCCACGATTTGTCGGTCCTGGCTTATGATCTAGCACTTTTTTGATTATGTAGTCATCCGGCCTCCTCATGACATATCCGTACCAATGCAGTCGTATCTTTACTACCTCATCCTGTATCTGATCTTACTTTGAATGTGCCTCTGATTTATTGGTTCGGCACTTTCTTTATTGGTATAATTCCACCAGACCATCTAAGCATTCTCATTTCGGTGACATGAAGTTTATCAGACTGTTGTTTCTTAAGAGGCCAGCATTCCTCGCCGTATGTCATTATTAGTTTAACTGTATTTTTTTTAAAGTAATTTAAAATTGTTAAAAATTAAATACGGCTATAATCTCGGAATACAATTAGCGTTTATTATACCTTGTAATACGTAATATAAACTGATGCCATCGAGGGCATAGCAAACTAATATTGCGTTCGATTTCTAATATCCTTCTTACACGTTGATACTCAATGTTCCTACCGATATTATTTTCAGAAATGTGCCTATTTGTAACTGCTGCGGCAAATGCTAGCGGTTGCTTTTGATAGGTTTTTTATTGCGTATGGTAACTTACATCGCCAATCCTTTGCGCTCATGTCTTTTATTATCTATGAGAGAATTTCCAATAATACCTATTATTATATTATCGTTTCAAATAAATGTAAATATCTCTGCAAATCAGTATTTGTTTGATTAAAAATATTAAATTATAGTTAAAGATATTCAAAGTGTGTTTATGTTCACTTCGAGTAAGTATAAAAGAAGTTACACCACAATATTTTTAACTAAACTTCATGATTCATGATCGTTCCTGTATTTAGACTAGTGTGTATAGTTTTCAATGTCTAATAGTTTAAATGATTTTTCTATATTTCATTACTTTTATTAATTTCAGAATAACCTTATTATTAATAAAGTCCCTATACAATAAAATATACGATATTACATACAATTAAACGTGTTTTTTTTTGTAATGTACAATATACTCTATAAAAGGAAATGCCATTTAACTAAGTTTGAAGAGGAAATAGACCAACCATAATGTAATTCCCACTACTAATGATTAAAAAGTATAGAAAGTAACATAACCAGAATAATTAGAGCTACCAAGGAAATATTAAAACGAAAAGAAATTAAAAAAATCCTGTGTTATATTCAGATATAAATAAGATAGAAATATTTTATGCTAATGTTAATTTTTATTTTTTTTACTATGGTTAGACTTGCGTTTGACCACTATCTCGCCTGATAGTAAGTGATGATATCGTCTACGATGGAGCACGATTACCTAGAAGGTACTTATTCACTCGAGACTTGAAGATACCCAGGTTATAATTATCGGGAAATACAAAATCTGGCAAAGTGTTCCACTTGTAGCGACATCTCTCGCCACAACTATCGTATCTATCGAGCCACATACGACGCATCCTACATCGCGCTATAGAAATAAACTCAACAATTGAGTATATATACAAGAACCCGACTACAACCGTTGGGCAGCTGACCGCCAGACATAACACCCGTCTGGTCGGAGGATCCTCCCTTTTCTATGGCGGATGAGAAACTTTACTCTCTGTTCCTCGCCTCCGCTAAACACTCTTTATAAATGTGCAAGTAATACGCTTTGTCCGTAGGTCAATAGTCATAATATTGTAATACTATGTCACCATGTAATATTTCATTAAAATAAACTGTATTTGAGATACAGGCTCGACCTAGTTCAGACGCTAGAATTAATTAGGTATATAAAGAACAAAAAAAAATTGTACATGTGTAGAGGAACAAAAATACATTACGTAAATTACTGCCAAAATTATACAACATAGAATCAAATAGCATTAGTTTCTAGAACTAAACTAAAAACCAACTACATAACACATTAAGGTCCTGCCAAAAACACCTTATTTATAATTTAATTTAGCTTAAATCAAGTTTTATGTTCAACATTCACTCTACATAAAAAACAATGTGATGTTTGTAACATTACTGGAGAAGCTTTGTGAGAAAACTAACGCATTTGAATTTTACGACATCTTTCTCCGGGTTTTGCATACATTTTTGGACATTTCCTCGTCTGCATCGAGAAGATAAAGAAAAAGTTCGCTTTGATAACAAATCAAGGTAATAAAAGTAAATAGTTTGCTTGTCTATTATTATTATATGGTATTCTTTGTTTCACCTGGCCATCATCATAATATACAGCTTTTTTAACCCACTGTAGGGCATAAGTGTCCTCACTTTATTTTAAGCTACTCGTCTTTGTCCTGTACCAATCTTGTTCAGGACTTTCCGGCAAGATTTCTGATGTCGTCAACATATGTCACTACTGGTATTCCTACAATTCGTTTGCCCTCTCTCAGCCACCATTCCACCAAGGATCTACTTCACCTGCCGTCACCACATCTAGCCAAATGACCTAATGACTCATATTGTAAACAATAAACCTTTACTATATTTTATAATGTTTTATAAGTACGTGTGTGTATATGTATGTATATGATAGGTATATGCGAAACATTCGCAAATATCAACTAGATAAACTTTAATAAAGATTAATATAAAGTATTCTATGTCGAAAAGACACCATACAATCGACTTCTATAGCAGAAATTTATTAGAATACGGTCTATCATTGATGAACAAATATTCAAATAAACGTACTCTCATATTTTTAACATACCTACATTAGATTTTTTTTTAAATTAAGAGTAGCGCGGCAAATTGATGGTATCATACCCTGATTGTAAGCACAGTACAATCCTAACATAACGGCGGCTACCAAGAGATCATAATCCGTTGACGGTCACCGCTGTCATGCCAGGATATATTAATTTAACTGGATATACACAAGCTGATGTCGAAACGCGACGCGAAAAAGTGAGTCAATATGATAAATTTTTCACTACAAGCATGGCGGTCACGACCAAGTTCGTCAAAACAGCCCTACCAGCCACTATTAGATCAGACATTAGATAATATTTCGACAAGAGTTCAATGCAAAATGACATCTAAATTCAAGATTATAAAATGGATCGGTCTATAATTAAACAAAGTTTTAGTCTATTAATTTTGTCTAATCTTGGTCTCTAAAACTTATATAAAATAGATGATCCTTGTGTTTGAAGCCATTTGAACTATAATACAAAATTAATTAAACTTTATAAAATTGAATTAAATATACTTAATCTACGACTGCCTCGTTAGCCTAGTGGTCGTAAGCGCGACTTCTATGATCGAGGTCCTGGGTTCTCGATTCACAGGTCGAGCAAAGTTTTATTGGGTTTTTTTCTATGAATTTCCCAGTAGCATCTCGGAGTTTGGTTTCGTGCCCGATTAATGGCAATAGGCTCGCCTCCTATTACATGGGAGCTAAGAACATACTCGGCGAACTGTGGGTGTACATTAGTACACCTCTGCCTAACTCTTCGGGGAATACAGGTGTGATGGTATGTGCTAAAATATCTACCCAAAATATGATGTTTTCACCAAACTTATGACTCAATAAGCACAACATTTTTTTTTAATTATCCAACTATTAACATAACATTTTCGAACTGTTTCAATCTGCATATCAGAATGGTTACAACACTCGTGAATTGTGTATCCAATTTGTATATTTGACTAGAGCCCACCCTATTTATTCACCCACTTTAAGTGAGCTACCAACAGTACGTATCTCTTTATCCAATTACGTGTAACGGCGGGGAAAAAAGGGAAAAAAGGAAATGTTTTCTTTTTTGGACATGAACATGAATTTTTTTACGAAACTAAATTGTCGTGAAGGATCTTTGTAGTTACATAAATAAAGTTTTTCGTTTTTTATTAATTTATTTAGGAACTACAATATCGATTGAATCAAAGATCCGGTTCCTATGTCGTTGGGTACGACGTACATGCCAAAATGCTATGAAAACCACCAAACCATACCAAAACCAAACAGCATAGGACGCTGGCATTTTCCAGCACTGGGATGTTTACAGGCCGGTACATAACCTAAATCTATACATAACGTAATAAAGCGGAAAAGTTTTTTGTTTGTTTATTTATTCAAACACGCTAATCTCTGTAACTACCAGTCGGATTCTAAAAAATATTTTTTTATATGATAGCCAAACTCACGAGATATAGGATTAGGAATAATAGTATTAAGCTACAGTTCGTAGCTAGCCTTAAATATCGATTTTCGTTACGTAAGTCGGAAGTCGAAGTCCTTCCGGACTGCTTTATCCGCGTGCGCTGGCTTAATTAGTTAATGATACGTAAATACAATGTTCTACACATAATATGTGTATACACATGTGCTATCTCACACATAATAAGCCACGATAAGGTATTATGCAAAAAAAAAAAAAACATTTTTAAGGTTAAAAATTAATTTATGACCATTATTTTTAAGCATGGCATATTAATCCTTACGAACAAAAGTTACTTTATCATAAAGACAATTTATAACGAAGATAAACTTCGTCTTTTACAGCATGTTATTTGGACGCATAGTTTGAGAGATAATGCAAAATTAAAATAATTCAACATTCGACTCGGGTCTATCTATGTCTGTAGTAGTGACGCGAACGAGCCGTGCGATGCCGCGATGTGACCATCTGGCCGCCCGATAAATATATTGTCTATACTGAAGTATTATATATAAATCATCAATCAGTGATTTCTTCTAAATTATATGCGGATGAAACCGCGGGGCACAGCTAGTCGAATAACAATAACTAACTTGAAAGATAACGAAAAAACAATAAAATACTACTCTTGTGTTGTTTTTTCTTTATCTTTTAAGTCCAGGCTACGCTTAATTGTTATCACCATACATATCGTACAGTTAGTAATATATCATACTCACACGGTTTTTGTATGAACGGCGCCAAACAGATGAATGAAGTTGTCATACAGCGAGTTATTCTTATAATTCTTTGGCTTAATAAAACAAAAATATCTCTAATTTGTTTTAATCCCGCGTACTAACAACGTGATTAATTTAGCCATCAATGTTATGTAATAATTTCAATTTATTTTATTGATAAATATAAACTATTTCATTCATAAAATTATATTATACTTCGCCAGCGTGGAATTTCGTATACAGCGACGCGACGGCAGCAAAGAGGAACGTGCGCTAGGGGCGCGCGCGGCATTGAACTCTGCTACTTTAGTTAATTATATTTGCGTGGAACCTAATTCTTTTTCATTTTCTGAAATAAAAGTAGCCTAAGTTGCTCCTTACCTATAACATTCAGTTATCTGCCAGTGAAAGTCACGTCAAAATCAATATATGGGATCGTTTGGCTGATCCTTTAATAAATGAAAATGCAGCTTGACACTCGAATTATTGCTGTATTTATTTGACACCTCTTGATTGATTTTATCAATTTTAAATTGTGTGAAGTGACAGAAATATTAATAATATTTACATTGACAAACCCTATCAGCGAGTCTGTTCTATACAAAATAGAATGTGGCTGAATTAAAAACTATTTATTGCGTTAAGTCGCCACAGGTGTAACCGTTTCGCCGATTACCCGGAATAAACAGGCAGACAGAAAATAATTTTAAAAATTGTTTTTTGTTAAAGTATTGTTCATACTTTATTGTGTATTTAGTAAAAAGCTGTTATTTTGATGAATTCACTTTATTATCTTTTATGGCTAAATTCACCATTTTGCACTTCCTTAACTAAATGCGCCAAAAGACGTGCTAAAAAAAAATCTTTTAGACAGAATTCAAAAAAGGAGGAGGTTTTGAATTCGAATGATTTTTTATGGCTGTTCAACCATAATAACTTCTTTGTTTAAGAACCGATTTCGATGATTCTTTTTTTGTTTGGATATGGGATATCTCAAGGGTGGTTTCATTTTAATTTCATTGGCGTTGGACATTATACTTCGAAGATACAAAATGGAATTCCTCCTTGGTTTAGTTTAAAGTTAGTTAAAAAATTGTCTTGTCTCTTGTACAAATGCCATACACGTAATATAAGTACCTATTTCATAAATTTTCTCGTTATATATAATTTTGAATATTTTAAGAATTTGGCTTAACGTGTGTGTATTTTTTCAATATAGTATGCCTTTGAAATTAAATCAAACAGTGATAGGTAATATCTAATAGGAAAAGGAACAAAGTATCAACGGATACATCTAAAAAGAAATAAGTAATAGAGGCTTAATTAAGTTCATTTCGTAAATGTATCGAGGAAGTACACCCCAGAGACCCCAAAGGACATTTGTTCGTAGAAAATAACTCTACGGTTGAAAAGGAATTTCTTTTTAAAAAGCCTGTATTAAAGCAATGGAGCTTTGGTTCAATGGATTTTCTGTTCAATCGTGAAAGCATTTTGTGCAATAACGATTTTGTAAAACCATAGTTATAGGATTTTACATTCCATTTATCTGACGGTTTTTTTAAATCGTTTATAGCCACAATTATATATATATATATATATATATATAGTTATAATAACAATAATAACAATAATAATATATAGCTATAATTAAGCCGTTATGGCTACAATATCACCTGATGCTAAGTGACGATTAAAAAAAAGAAGAAAATGTAACTTAAGCATGTTATGGAAAATTCTTATAGCCTATCAATCGACCAATGACATAAGTTTCCCGTATACAAAATTTCATCAGAATCAGTCAAGCGGTTTTGATTTAAATCAGGACATACAAACAGACATACAGGTGAAACATTTTTAAGGGTATATTTGTGATCAGTGTTCTATACATAGTATGTCCATTTAGAAATTTGGAAATATTATTACATGTACAGATATAACTACAAATTTATTAATATAAATAGATTATTACAATATAGATATTAGAAAAACTGAGCAAAAATGAAAAGCCTTTATTTTTTACCTTAGGTAACATCGCTTAAAATACATCAATAGAAACAAAATCTAACTTCAGATACCTACTTGGGAATATTTAACCAGAATTAAATCGTTAGGTATCTGTTTTAATAGTAATAAATATGTTGTCAAAATATTTAATTTAAATGGCAAAGAAATTACACAACAAAGATAAGTACAAAAAAATTATTCCATTAAATGTCAAAAAATCGTAACAGTATGTCTGTCCTATTTAAGCTTAATATGCATGCAGTAAAATAGTTGAGACGACGGAGGTAAATATTCTAGGGATAATAAAAATTGCTATCTAAAATAAAACTAACAGAATGCACGATTGCAGAGAGATAAGGTGCGCAGCCACGAAACCAGGTATACCATATTCTATAAAACCTTCCAATTTATAATTTTGTGTAAACAATTTAGTCGAATGTAATTCAATAGAATAATGAATAAATTGATAGAAGTGAAACTTCTTAAAAAGAAAAACGCGGGTAGTTTATAAATTAATGAGAAAAATTGGATGTTTTAATATTATAGACATGAGTATATGATATATGTGCTCTTGGTTTCAAATGAAATAAAAACTAATAAATAGCTTACCTATATAGTAACTTCACAAAACAGAATCGTTTAAATTTATATGTAAATATAATTACAGAGTCATAACTCAATAAATCTGCTGTTATCATGACCCAAAAAAATTTAAAAAACCTGTCTGTGGTTTCAGGCGAAATCTTTTAACAAAACAAAACATACGTACATACGTTATAAAATCACGCCCGTGAAAACTGTTTGTCAGAAAAGATTTTTACTGTCTGCAACTGTTATGTCGCCACAATTTCAGCTTTTGAATGAGTGAGCATGAAAATTTATTTAAATGCTAGCTACAAATATATAGTGTAATTTTTAATAGCAAATGTTGAGTTAAATGAGAATAATTTGTATGAAATAAATGTTGGACTTAGATTTATTTTAAAACATACATATTATAGAAAATCGTTGCAATTAATGGTATTACTTTTATTACTGTGATACGCTCAGCCCAAAAAGAACTGGGTGTTGCTGTCAAAACAGACAAATGCTTGATAATAAATTTGTTACTTAATAGTTTTAGCTAACCCAATTAGCATTACGAAAAGCTCTACTGCCATGCATAGTTTCATCATGATGTTTTCCTTCACCGAAAGCTTAGATTCTAAGAAGAATTTAAACTCTCCATATCTGATAAGGCGATACAGTACATTACCAGTGAGTAAATGCAATCGAAAAAATAGTGATTTTTTAGTAGTAATTTAAATTTACTATGTATTTGTGATGTTAAACAATTACAAGAAAGGATAAAATTAGGACTATTTATAACAGAAGAAGTTTGAAAAAGGACCAGTGGGCATAGAAGTTAAGGAGAAATCTATTATTGTGGCTTGGACATGTCACGAGTAGGGATAAAAATTTAACTATATAGGGATAAAAGGAGACGAAAGAAAGTATCAATGGATTGTGTAAGGAATGGTTTGTGTTTTACCTATTCAATAATATAAAATAAATAAGTAAAAAGTGTGAATGCTGAAATTATAGCTGATAGCAAAAAGGAAAACGTGTTGCAGCATGGTATGGGTACATCAATACTACTTAAGTTAAATAAATGTAAGACAAAGGTACAAATACTAGTAAATTTAAGATTTTAAGCCATTAGATTCTATAAAATATTATATGTCACTATTTCCACCATCATCATCTAAGCTGAAAGACGTATACGAGCATAGACTTTCTCCAGTGATCCCCGCAATGACTGGTCCTACGATGCTCACATCCAACTGCTTCCTGCAACCTTTTGGCAGGTCTGTTCATACTGCGGTCATCAGTTCTACAAGTAATATGTTTCGCCCACTGCCACTTAAGTGTAACAATTCTTTTATGAAATTCTAAATATCGATGACTGTGGTTCTTGTGCGGATCTCCTCATTTCTAATTTGATCACGTAAATAAACTCCGAACATAACATAGCATAGTCACTTCTATTATAAATTGTACATCAATCTTTAAACTAAACAGTAAGTTAAATAGTTCGTCTAATTGTTAATATTGCAATCTAAACAAAATTCATTCAATAAAATATAATTTTCTTGGAACTAATGAATCGTTTCAACAAAAATTAAAAGTCTCGACGGCGTGTCGATCCTTGTAACGTCAAGAGCAAGATTTCTCGGGATTGGCTTTTGAAATTATCAGAAATACTTCGAAACTACTTAGCATTTAAACTGTCTGGGTTAATTAAACATTATCTTAATTATTTTTACATATCTTAATTATAGCAACTAGCGGTGCTCCGCATCTTCGTACGCATTTCTTACGCAGTAGTAATTTATATCTTGTAGTTTTACTTTTACTGTTATAATTGGCAATTATTGTTATATCTTATCGATTGAGAAATATCGTAATTATACTTCCCATAAGATGTGGTGGTCGAGTGATTAAGACTAGCAGGATATCGATTTGATCTCGGCAGGTTCGAACAATTTTTTGATGAATCTAAAAAAATATGTCCATTCGAATAGGCAGAGATTTACAATAACTCACTAGGAAAGTTTGTATATTCATTGTGAACAACATTTAAATCGGCCAATTAGTATAAACTTCTGCCTAAACACAATTTAAAGATTCTACGAATACTTGACAATTGGCTAGTGAACGTAATTTAACCTTTCGATTTAAATAATAATTTCGATACAAAACATAAGTAGGTACGTAAAATATAACTAAAATCGATCAAATGTTGTCTAGGGACGACAAGTTAACGGCATCCATTTCAAATATGAATCCTGTGGAAAAACACAGACAAATGAACATGCCCCGGGAGGTATCGGCTTGGGAAAATCTATTTATTTCTACTTTTATCGAAATTTTTCCCATTTTCGGACTTTGACTTATCGCTTGCAACGACTTCATGAATATTTTATTTTGAGTCATTGAACTGTTAGGTATATTATTTCAAGTCCACCGCCTCCGTTGATTTGATACAGTGGTAGAATGCATGGGCACCGGGTCGATCGACGTGAGTTCGAATTCCTGCATATTATGGTGGTAGAGCATTTTTTAATGTCCGCCTTGCTAGCTATCAAACTCAAGTGGAAAATCTGTATGCGAGCATCTACAGGTGTGTTGCGACAGCTGCACTTAAGAGCCAGTGATGCCATTTAACTAGGCTTAGTGTATTACTATATTGGGCCACATCGTCACAATATGAGTAGAGATTATGACACAACTTTAAACCAATAAAGTTTTTTTTTATAAATTACAAACCGTTTTGTCTTTATTAGGTACCTTTTCTAACGTTAATCCAAAACTACATCTAAAAGCATTAGAACTCCGCCGCTGGGAAACCTTAGCTGCGAAACCGCTGTAGTAGACAGTTTTTAGTAGCGAAAATAGTATTAATTCGTTAAAATGGATGGTAATTGGCATGTACAATTAAGCCAAAAAGGTTAGAAATTGATCAATTCTTTGCCAGTTCATTCTAAGATATGTAAACGGTACTCATGTAGCTCTAATACTTCACATAATAGGCTTTCACCTAATTTCTTCCTCGTTTCATTAATTTCGTGTACCCCATATTTTACGTTTTTATGGACCATGACCACAACAATAACATTTCTTCCTTTTCTGACTCCGAAAGCAACGATGTGTTTCTTCAACTGCTAATACACAATTACTACGTTGATTTTATGTGCCGCTACTTAAATTCGCGACGTAGTGTAGTGAAGTTTTCCTAAGTTAAACATGTAGCGGTTTCGCCTTACTTACTTCGCGGCGGAGATGTGCTAAAGGCCTAAGACTTATAGAAAGAACCTTTAAATAATTGTTTGTACTATCGCTACAAATATTTCTACCGCAAAGTGATCGCACTGCTGCACTCGGGTCCGAAGGGTACAACTAGCACAATATTGAAAAAACCAATAAGTAAAAAATAACAACTAAAAGTTTTCATTATATTATTTTTGCCGTACTGTGAAACTGTGTGACCAATGTGTTTTCTCCTTCTCACGACATCGGTTTCTTGAAGCACAACATGAAGAGATATCTAAGATATAAGATTTCTGGGCGATCGCCGCTGTGTTTAGATTGCACTATGATTACCATCAAAGACAGTGTTTTCAATTTACCGAGCTACTTTTTTTTAATATTAAATGTCTCGTTTATAAAACTGACTATGCAGAGCAGATTACTGATGGCAAATAGTACTTGGATATTGAAGATTTCTTTTGATATTTATTTAGTGTTTTGTAAGTAAGAACCCAGTGGACAAATGTGTGTCTACAAATGTATGTTTAGATGACAGTTCGTGCTATATTCAAATTTTGCGTATAACGGGATTGAAGTTGAAGAAGTACAAGATCTTGTTGAATTCTATTATTAAAAAATAAAAATGATGACCTTAGATAATTAAAAATAAAACATAAATTATGTACCCTTGGATACACATGCAACATTAACTTGTAATTTATTCATCAATGACATAAGCATAAAAATAACAGGGCCACAAAAAAACAAGAGGTTTGGAAGCAACTCTATGGAGTAGACTTTTTGTTATATTGTGCAAAAAATGCGCTCTAATAAATTTTTAATATTGCACATAAACGAATATATTATTATTATAGCGGGGTTTTAGCTTTAAAATCGCCATTGCCATTCAACTCCAACTTAAATGTTATTTAGATTTTAATCTTCAATAATACTAGAAATTATTTATTTATTCATACTAAGTATTATTTTAAAAACATGAAAGAATATTATTGAAACGAGGGTAAAAGTGAACAAATCAAGTTATTTGTAAAGTAATAAAATTTTAATGGTTCAAATTGTCGAGCTTCAAGCGAAACAGACATCCGGCTAAAGTGGCGTTTCGGTCGTTAATTACGGCTCCGGGGTGTCCGGATGATGAGCGGGGTTGCTTAATTATCCGCCTCTGTACCGTACAGGCTATGCGTCTCATTGCGGAACTTCACCGCCGAGGCTACAACTTGTTTAAGAACTTAAAACTTGCCTTCCGTGATATTGAAGACGGTGCGGCACGAGTGACCCGCTTACTTACTTTGTTTCTTCAACATCTTGACATGAAAATTGTTCACTATGAAATATGAGCGTATTAAATACTCTAGATACGTATTATAAATTTCGGGTTGATAATTGATATCATACTTGCCCGGGCAGGAGTCGGCTTATTTATCTAGCATTCATACACGCTCGTTAAAAGTAATCCGACGGAAGTTGAAGCTCGACATGTGCTAATGATTTTTTTTGAATTCGTGTACATTTACTAATAGAAATTGGTAACACTATCGACTGACAGTGAAGAAAAGCATCGTAAGGAAACTTGAATATTTAAAAAACAATCTTGTAGTACCATTGTATGTGGAAAAAATTAATAAAATAAAACGATAACGAGTAACAAGAAACAGAAGAAAATTAAAGTTTCCATCTTGTATATAATAATAATAATACACATTTATAATTATCATTTATGAAATAATTAGATATAAATCCAATAATGTAAGTAAAATGAACTGAGTACATTTTTATAAGTAAAATGCAAAAAAAATTTTTTTGTGATCGCTCTTTTATCAAATCCGATCAATAGTGTAAGAAGGGATTGTTTAATCTATAAAGTCCTCGAGATATTATTAGAGCTACAACACAATTGAATCATCAGCAAAATTACATTCGTCTTTTAGACTTAGTAAAACAAATAAAAGCTTTTTGATAGGTTCTAAGAATCATGGAAAGCAAGTTTACCGTTGAAAGGATGGAGGACCATCACGTGAAAACTCTGATGTCTGGAAGTGGCTCCCTCTCAGTACATTCACTAAAAATGATAATAACTGTAAACATGCGTAAACAGTTCCAAAAATTAATAAAATCGATCAAGTTTCGTGTCGGCTTTTCTCTATGATTAAGATATTTTCCGATCAGATAGTAATGTGTTAGTATTCCTAAGCGCCTTCTTACGGCCTAAATTGATAAAATATTTTTCATTTTGCTTGTAGTATACTTTTGCAACATACAATATAAGCAACAAAGTGAATAAAATACCAAGAACCATCCCTATTAGGCGAAGTAAACACTATACACATTATAAAAACATAATTATAATATAAATTACGCCAACAAAACGAAGCCTCATCGACGTAATAGAAGGACCCAACTGAAGCACTTCGTTAAGATACCTTATTTCTCATTCAGATCGGGAGGTTCTGCGGTAAGTTTGAGACTTGGCTGAATTTCAAAAAGGTTATTGCGGGCTGGGATCGAGGTCGGATATTATGATGTAAATGTTTACTTTGGTCGTTTAATAGGAGCTTAATTTTATTTAGTTCAATTTACAACTATCGTGTATGAGACAAATTTATCTAAAACTGTATAATGGAAGTCAGCAAATAGCGCCCATTCTAATAAAATGATGCTCAAAAGAATTTCACTTAATGAGAAGTATTAAAATACTCATTGAAGTCTACATGTTCGAGAAACATACGGTGACAACAAAAATGAACATTAAAACAATTAAGCACACGAGAAACTTTGAAAGCAACACATATTTTTTTCTTAGGTTCTTCGGTTAACTATAAACCAAGTTATTCTGCAAAAACAAAAGGTTCGTAACTATTGTATAAATCCCTGAAATTAGGAAATTAATTCCAATGAAATTTTGACATGAAGGTTTCCGAAATACGAAGAAGTTGTTTTCTATTCCGATTACATTGTATAGTCTCTAGCGATAGCAAAAGTGTTTTCTCTCGGATAAACAATAAATAGAGCGTAACTTTTAAGGCCATATAATTCTAAACTAAAAAGTATGAACATAATATTTTCAGCTTCATTGGTAACACTAAATAATATTGCGCATTTCATACTTAATCTAATTGGTTTGAATAACTCATCGATAGTTATTTTTACTGAAATCTTGAATTGGAAAATTGGCAGTTTACTTTTTTAGAAGAGTTGCAGTGTCTAGTTGCTATGGAGTTACAAAGACTACTTTCTTTACCATAAGTGACCGACACGGTGCAGTGTGGTCTTTTTAAAATGGGTTTTTATTCGAAAATATTCTATGATAACATTGCAAAATATATTTCAGTGTATATTTTAATAAGATTTAATTTAGCGTTGACTTTCAGGTTCAAGAACATAAAGTTGGTTTTAATTTCTTCCTAGATGCCAAGAAAAGACGTTGGTAAGCAGTATTGTACCTACAGTACAGGGATGAAAAACAATTAAAACATTATGCAAATTCTAGTCTTGATGTCAACAATACTGTGGAAAAACTACGATCGGACGATGTACGATAAATGACGACGTTCCGGCAATCAAAAATTATTTTTCTCACTTAGAAGAATAATTTTGATTCAGTAGTTTACGATTTATTAGAATTTAAGTTGTTTATTACCTTTAATTTGCTCTCTCTTCTGTTTTTTGTTACTCGCTATATTCTATTTATCATGTAGTCTACACTTTTAATTATAGTAGCACTAGGCAATGTTCTTTGTCTATTTTTCTTTACTTGTTTTAGTGTTTATTATGTAAGTGTTCAAATAAATAAATCTTAATTCAAAGTACTCCTATTGGTACACATACCATATCCTATTACAAAGTATAGCTGCATGGCATATGGCTTACTTGAAAATTGTGGAGAAGATAAATTTATTATTATTTTGAGCTACAGTTAACATTTACCCACAATCACACCTTATGTGTCGAATATGGTAAAACGTTAAGCCAGAAAAGGTTACTAAAAGCAACCGGCTTTCAAGTGCGTCTACCCGAATACAATGATGGGTACTTAACGTGAGAACTATAACGTCTCTTTGGAGTTTGTTTCTAGTTGGTTACAATTTTACTGTTAATTATATATGTAAATTGTTTGGAACCCTCTATAAAAGAACGATAGCTATTATACCCTTAGCAAGCATTACTCTAATTGAATATATGAAATGCAAATGGGCATTGAAGTGGTTTCAGCTAATAGAGAAATTAAGTGTCTTACATTTAATACTATTATCGATTAAGGTTTTGTTTTATACGAGTCTCAAAGCTTAAATTAGATTATTATCTATTAGATGAGTATATTAAATTATATCGTCTAGGTTATTCCTAGATACTAAAGATCACTAGATAGTAGATACTAAAGTGGGAATATTTTTATGATATCTTTAATAATTTTACAATTTTACAAATTTTTATTAAATTCACCCTCCTGACTTTTGTTTAAAATTGATTAAAGAGACAAACATCTTAGAATTCCAAGGATTAACTGTACGAGTGCTGTGTCCATCGTATGGCAGAGAGAGAGAAACACGAGCAGCTCCCGGGTCTTGCGACCCAGGTGTAGGTTTAGGGGCCTCCTTATGATGCACATCAGCGTGAGACTGCTTGCTTGGAGGACCCTGCCAAGTCAGATTTGGTAAGAGCCTATTAATGCTGCTTTAGATACCCGTTTTAAAATAGAACTTACTGCAGATCTCTACAGGTCAAGGTCTTTTAGCATGTTTAAAAGTTAGTAGATTTTGACTCAAACAAAGAAGTTCGCTGTCTCATATCTTTGCCGTAGGGTGAAGGCATTTCACCAGTCGGGCAGCCCCAAGTAGAAACATTTCCAAAGGGATTTCTCTTATTGATCTACACTTCTTCGAAAACCTCTCGAAAGTTAATCACTGCAGGAACACAACACAAGGTAATTTGGCTGCAATCTTCTGTAGGGTAGAGGGTATTTCATCAGTCAGGTTACCAAAAAGTTGAACTGCTGTATTCTGGGCCGAAAAGTATGCATATCTGTTTACTACTTTATACCATAATATAACAATAAAAATTGGTTTTTGTATATATATATATATATTAATTTATAGTCCCCGACGCAAAAAAGGCGTTCTATAAGTTTTACGCATGTATCTGTATGTATATGTATCAGTTTATCTGTATGCCTGTTTGTGGCATCATAGCTCACAAACGGCTGGACCGATTTTAGTCTAGTTTTTTTTTTATTGTTGGTAGTTGACTTGATGGAGAGTTTTCTTAGATAGAAATAGATGTGAACATCTTCCACAGGTCTGATTGGGTCGAGATTTGGTATTCTGTTACTCCAATGATTTTATAAAAACCTTGTCATGATGCTGCAGCGTCATCTGGAATCTGCAGGATACCTAACTCTTCACCAACTTACAGTAGAGATATCGTGTTTGCTTTGAAAGGAATGATCTCAATAAATAGGTTACTTGTGTCGGGGGTTTATTAAATTTTATATTGGTCTTGATATAACCATAACATTTTAACTTTTTTGTCATTAATATTTCTTTTTTACCTTTTATTATAAAAATTATTCAACATTTGTTACAGCCCACGTCAAAGATATCAAAAAGCCAAAGTCATCTATAACAAGCTGCCATAACAAACTGATCCCTCGGCCGACCCATTATCCTAAATTTGCCTACACCACTAAATTTTTCTACAACAATATTTAAGTTTTAATGATTACTGTAAGCCCAAACTCTATATCATGTTATTATTTCGCTCAAAAATATTCCCTTTGTTAAATCATTATCAATTAAAATGACATGACAGTGAAGGAGCGTTCTAGAACGACGGGTAGTATGGTGAGATAAAAAATTCTCGTATATCGTTAGTATTCAAGGAATGTTACTCACGCTCTCTAGAGTTGCCATTCACGAAATTCAATTGTGTAGCAGATATAATTTCGAGAAACTTATTTCGACATGTTCAAAATTGTGTAAGGATTATGATTTCTTTTTTCATTCCGTTACTTTTGTAACATTCACCTACCTAGATGTACCCAATTGTTTTTAAGAGCGTTTTTATTATATGTAAAGGGGCACAGTTAATATGCTCGAATTAAATATTTGCATAGTAACATTTACAGTAACTGGCGCTTTACCCATAAGCCCTCGGATAAACGCCAGTTGTCTGTGACCACATGCGTTTATAATTCAAGTATGCAATCATTAAAATTAAGGAACAAGTCTGCCAAATATTTCCAATTTTTAATTACCCGCAATAACCACGGAACTTTATACGTCACGAATACTTACAAGTATGTTACCTTTTGGAATATAGAAAACAAATATTACAATGTAAAAACGATTACAGTGTGCTGTAAAACAGCAGTAAATTCAAAAGAATAAAATTAAAGTAAATAAAATGGAATAACGATTGGAAGCAGCTTGTTTGGACATGATGTTGATCTATATAGCTTTAAATCCCACAATGAGCCTAATCTTTCGATGAGGAAAACATAGCAATGAATTATACCACGATGATAGGGTTTTTTTCTAGCTACCACCCTTAATTTGAAAATATATTGCCAAAGATCTATAGGTGTGTTCCGGCAGCTGCATTTGACGGCTATTGTCCATGTAGGCTTACGGTACTATCTCAGGTCACATCATCACATAAAATCACACGAAATTATGAGCAAACGTTAGACATATAAACCATAAATAAAGAATAAATTACAAGTACAAAGGTAATGCGAAAAAGAAATTTTAAAACAAAGTACCCATGAATTATTATTATCAATGCTACGTGAATGGGCTTACATTTTTCAACAATGATGTTCAATTCTGTCGACAACAATGTCGGAGAATGTTCCATTTTAGCGTTGCGACGTCGTCGAACAAACCACGGGCTATGATGTCCTAGTTTAGCTTCAACACTTTCTGTGTATTGCCACAGTCTGTTACACTATTCAATGACGAACAATGTGACATTTATTCAATGCATTCAAACCTATTATCCCTTTGATTTCCCTCCTTTGACGTTTACTTTTTGTAACGTTTATATGACATTTTCTACTTTCTTTTTGCATTTGCATTCCTTGTGTGTCTTTTTTAGGCTTCCGCTACAAATGGAAAGCAATAAAAAAAAATGTTTGCTTTATTAAGCCTTTGTTTTTTATGTGGGTGAATAAACGGATTTGACAATATACAAATATTATGCTATGCAGATCATATTATAGCTACTTTTTGAGAGATATCAATATTCAATGTTTCCAAGTTCCGCCCATGTGAAGATAGTATGGATAATGAATCACGAGACACGAGGCAAATAATCGAAAGTATTGGGTTTACAATCATAGATTCTGTCTCACTAATACCAAGGAAAAGTAGACTCACGTAGGTACTTAGTTGTAGTCTATAAAACTCTGGACCCTCTTTCGAATGCAACGCATTTCTGTTTTCAATACACAATTCTAAAATAGTTTAGTTAGCATGCCACAATAAATTTCTTTAGCATGAGCCGCAGGGTGGTGAGTGGTGTTTTTTTACTAGGTATCTTATAAAAATGATTCCAATAAAATATTTTTAAACAGTTTAATTCAAGATAAAGTACTTATACTTCCTATTGGCAGACCTGCTTACCGGCAGGCTAAGTTGTGCGATGAGGAGATACCTTGAAGCTTGATGTGATGTGATGTGTGTACACTGCAATAAATTACAATTGCGTTAAAGAACTCTTCGGAACATTCTCAATGAGACAGACAGTAAAATCATATTTTACAGGTATCTCATCAAAACCTTCAATATGACTAAATATATTTGGACTAATTATAAAACAAAACATGTTGGTCCTATGGGTTTTAACCGCATTTGGTGGTAAGGTAGTCACAAAGTTTATCATCAATAAATAATGGGTTATAGTGAAAAGATGTAACATTTTTTTCCTTTACGTAAATAGTTTATGGTCCATTTAAATTAATTATAAAGCTTTTTATTGTTGTCGAGAGAATGAAATAAAATGCATTGTTTATAAGCCTTCGTACTTTAAATCATCTCGCGTTCCTTTGTTCGTTAAAAGCAGTTTTTATCCGTTAATGACCAAGTCAGATGGTGAAGTTTTCCTACCGTTTCTAACTAGCTTTCAACACGGAACAATATTGCAGACTAAGAAAAGAAAAAAAAATTAGTTATATCTTGTATAATACAAAGTGTCTGCATGAAACTTTGTGAGTTAAATTATTATGAAAAGATAGTCTTCTTCAAGAGAAGTATAGAGCAAAAACAGTACAGGAGAAAAAGGCATTATGATAAAAAGCATGGCCAATATGCAGATATAACAATATAATATGTTACACTAGGTATTAAATTAATTTTAACTCGATCAAGTTAAAGTTTTAATTTTAGAAGCTATATAAATTTTTTTTTGGAGACTTTTCTATACTTGAGGCAAATCGACTGGTGAAATACTTTAACCCAACTACAGTGTATCGCAGCCAAATATACCTCATGTTGTGCTTCTGCGGTGAATTGGGTTTTCAAACCTTCTTGCGGTAGAAGGATTTAAGGTTGGAAACAAGCTATTGATACCATAGGTATTACAAACGTCCATAGACTACGGTAGCTGCTTACCACCTGGTAGGCCGTATGCTTATTTGCCAGCTTAAGGTCGTTAATCACCTATCAACCCGGCACCCGCACCGCACCGCATTCTTTGTTTCGAGTTGCATTACACTATAGTATGCACTCACTTTTCAACACCGTAACATCACCATATCGACTAACTCACAAGCAGTCCATATGCGGACGCTGAGTGGGCCGCGAGTGGTTAACGCAAGAAGGGTGCGTCTTGGTGTGACACGGTGGCGCAATACCACGTACACCCATAAGCAAATAGCTCACTAACTACTAGTCAATTCGTTTATATGCGATATTGACTAGTTAGCCACGCTGTGTTCACCCGTCGACAAAGAGTGGACGTCGAGCGAGGAGACAGTGCTTGATTGAGACATTGTCAACGTCTAGCAACAATTTTTTAAATCCAGATATTTAACGTTTTATAACAGCAGTGAGCATTAACGTCCAGTAATTTGACAAGCTGTAGGCAAGTACGGGAAGTAAGAACTACGATAGGCCACACGAGTGAATCTGTGGGGCACGACTAGTTATACAATAAATACAGAACTATATAAGCCTTATTTATCAAACAGAGACATCCACCTATTATTATATTATCGCTAGATTATTGGCTGAAATTGAATTATAAGGCAGACTAGAATTCAATTTAACCCAGACGGCGTCTATACAAATCCTTTAAAATGGAAATAATTTAGTATTGAAACGATAACAGACTGAAAATCTACCCCAACTAGTACTGGCCAATAGAACTCTGTAAAGCGTTGGGAATAAAATAAAAAGCTTTATAAAAAAAACATTCTCGAATGTATATTTCGATGACACTTCGAATAGAGGTTGAATACACGAATTATATTTTACTTGAATTTTATATTTTCCTTTGAAGCTATGATGGTTCAGTGGTAGGTAGCGTGCAAAGTCACCATCTTGATCTACGTGAGTAGAAGTCCCTACAATGAACCAGAGTTTTCGGTGAAGAAAAACATCGCGTTGAAGCTATAACATGATGGTAAGGCATTTTGGAATGACCGCCTGGCTAGCTACCACCTTAGTTAAAAATCTGTCGCCTAGCATATCTAGGTGGGTTTCAGCAGATGCACTTGAGAGCAGTCAATCTTGATTGACATCTTTACTCAAAACCAGACAAGTTTGTAGCCAAACCTTGAATCTATAAAATTGTATAATATTTTTTGAGAAATAAATGAAAAAAGAGTAGGTGCGCACCAATGGGCAATCTATTATATCAGCCGGCATAAATATCACTTCACGTTATGCTTGAAGAAGCCGATATCGTCTATTTAAAATAATGAGAAATGTTTTATTCATTTTCCCAATTGAAAATTCCATCGATATTAACTTGTTCAAGTCTTAATTGAAAACGAAATGCATTCCATTCACCATTCAACAATATTATGCAGTGTTGAAAACAGTGTTTGAAATTTAATTAAAGTTGTCAATTTAATTTATAAAGCAACCACTTTTGTTTTATCCTAACTTGAACAGTGAACATACATACATACATACTTAAATCACGCCTATTTCCCAACGGGTTAGGCAGAGACCACGTCTTTCCATCTGCTACGATCCTGGCATACCTCTTTCGCTTCTTTGACATTCATTAATCTTTTCATGCATGCTCGTCGGTTTAAAGTACTCTTGACCTTACTTTCTTCTTTTACAGTGAACACAGTAATTAATTTTATATTTTAATGTAAATATTTATCACCACATGAAAATCGATATAATTTTTTTCTGGTTAATATTTCATTTACGTGAGAAAAGTTACAATTCAAACAAAGTTACATTCCAGATGTTCGTCATGCGGACTTATAAGTTGTTTATTACGTCGGCTTAGTTTAATATATCGACACTTTAGGGTTTCTATTAAGTTTAGTGACAAGTAAAGAATGAAATAGTTTAAAGTAAAGGGTGAATAATATCAGAAATATTTAAATAACGATTTTACGAAATACAGACAATCTCTATACTTACTAAGCCCTAAAGTAAAGTAAGCCCTTCTCAATCCTAGGTTCTGCACCTGATTGGACTATCTAGTCCAAAAATATTATAAAATCCCAGAGGATGTGGTTGTTTCGTCATCCAGATCAGATATATTTCTTTTTTCTCGAGAAATCAAGCGTATAGTACTTGTAGAGATTACTGTACCGTGGGAAACTAATATACTTAAAGACCACCCAATAAAAATGAATAAATATTACGATCTATGTAAAGAGTTTACCAAGAACAGCTATGCGGTTAACTTATATGCGGTGGAAGTGGGAGCGAGAGGTATTCCAGCGAAATCTCTCTATAACTTGTTAAAAGACCTCGGCCTGTCGAGAACTGCAATACGTTCTATTTTAAAACGGGTATCTAAAGCAGCATTAACTGGCTCTTACCAAATCTGGCTTGGCAGGGAGGGTATCGCGGGCAGTCAAGTTGAGCACTGATATGCATCATAAGGAGGCCCCTTAAATCTACACCTGGGTCGTAAGTCCCAGAGACTGCTCGTGTTCCCTCTGTATGCTACACGATGGACCCGGCACCCGCATGGTGAATCCATGGAATGCTAAGATATTTGTCTCTTGTCCCTTAAATATGTATTTTGTGAAAATACTTTGTATCCATTACTTCTTCATGAAAATTAATGACTCTAACATATTTTTAAAGATTGAGTAAAAATAGTCAAACAGTTTAAAATTAATGTTTGTGTTATTATTATTATTATTTTCATTAGCAATATGAATATCCATTAACAGATAAAATATGTTTAACTTATATGTTGGAGGCGCTATCTATTTACAATTCTATTAAACTAACATGACAGTTGTTATAAAGGATTACCAAAGTCTTAAGATGTTAATTCATACGATATTGTGTCCTTCTAGCGAAACGCGAAGAAATATATATGACAGCGACTACTGTCGATAGATATCCGATCTATCGCTGGTCGCCGTTATGCTTAGATTTTACTATGCTTATTATCAAGTACAGCACCGTCAATTTTCCGAGCTACTGTGAAAAAATCATGAAATTTATTCACTAATTTAACTCGGTACTCGCAGAAAATTTTCTGTTTTAAATTCATGAGCCAGACTCGTTTACATATGTTTAGGAGCGCCTGACTCACCCGCTCGTATTAATCTACGTATTGTTTTGTTAATTAAAACCGAGAAGCACACCTCGGAATTATATTCAGGGATATGAATACACTCAACCCAAACTAGGATAATTCTTGTATCACGAACGCCGCAACGTATTCAAGGGCTTTGTTTAGTCACGTCCGATATAAGACCACAAGAGTTCAAGCCTTGGCTTGAAATATGAGGCGACGAACCCAAAAAATCGATTGCTTAAATCGATGGTCTTCAATAGTTTTTGAATATAAACGACTGAAACTCTTGACCAGTCTTTTTCCTCTTGATTTCAATTGTTTTGAAAAAAAAAGTAGAAAGTGATAGAAAAAGATAAGACGTGTTGTTGATTAATTAATATTTATTTATTTATATACTAAGAACTTATAATATAGTGAGTAATATTTTATAATTTCAAATAACTTCACACTTTCCTTTATTATTTTATAGGTCTAGTGCTTGGCCATAACCTCGTCTTATGTTAATTGTAATAGTGGGGGAGCTGGCTCTCAAATGCAGTTACCAAAACACACCTACATAGTTGCTTTGCGACAGATTTTTAACTTGAGAGTGGTAGCTAACCAGGGGGGAATTAGAAAACGTCCTGCTACCCTGCTATGGTTTTATTACCGTTTCCCTTCACCGAAAGCTCCGGCTTATTATAGGGATTCGAACTCATGTCGAACGACGCGATATCCGTACGTACCACTAAGACATCATTGCTGTGTAAGTAAGCACAGTACAATTCGAAAACACCAGCGATCACCAAGATATCAACAATCGTCTCTGTTATGCGGGCCATCGTAAATTGAAACTGGATATTCACCGGTTCAGAAACTGGATATGCACCGGTTGAGAAACTGGATATGCACCGTATGAGAAACTGGTTATGCACCAGTTGATTCTGAAACGCGACGGGTAAAGCGAATCATTATAATGGGCGTTTTACTATATGGTTTCTATTTCCATCAAGAATTCTATTTTCATCAGTATTACCGATTTAAAATAAATCTTATTAACATGGACTATTTGTAAAAATCTTCTCGAAAATGAATCGTTTCTCTCATACCCTATTACACAAGATAACCCCAATTGACTTCAGCATCATCGGCTTAATCTATATTCAGCGCTCTCAATGGACGATAGGGCTAATGACGCGTGTAGCCTTTAGCATTGTGATTTAGAGCCCTTACGAGGCTATTTCAGACATCTATTTGTAACGATGTAGATGTTCCTGCGTCTTGAACTAGAAAAAAAGTAATTTAAAATTAAAACTTTTTTAAATATCACATGTTTTATTTATAAAATAAACATATTATATTGCAACAGCTCGTAGTACACATAACTTAATTCCTAAACAATGAGACCTAATTGGATGCCGTAAAGGACATTTTATTATAAGTATTATGACGAAATTATTTAAATTAATCATTACGTTTTGCGTGTCCCGATGAAAGTGAAATAAAATTATTTAGATAAAATACAGTATTGCAAGAAAAAATACAGGTACCTTGTAATTTTTTGTCACTTTTAATTTATAAAAAAAAAAAAAACAAGAAATTGTTGTTTTTTTGTGCTCATATTTGCTAGCCAGTATTTATTATTGTGACTGTTAAAACATGTATATCGCATTCTAACTTTTTATTGAATGCATCTCGTTTATTATGAACAGTGGAAAAACGGAGATATTTACCTACTGCACAAATATTTATGTCTAATCCACGTTTAAAATATACTTTATGGGAACAATAACGCTTAGGACAGATAGACAAAAACTAATCTTCCATTTTTTAAGCTCAGTTATTCGGAGAAGAAGTGATGAATTTAACAGATTCTTGGAGAACCGATCCTTAAGTGTCAAACACCAAGCGATATTTAGGAAGGTAGGTGATGCCTTTGCCTTTGATATAAAAAAAATGTCCAGTAATGATAGGTATTTTATTTTCGGTAACGAGGTTACTAAACCCATAGATGTATTTTATACTATCTGTACCCGCAACTTCGCCCGCGTAGCATATTTCGTGTACGAAAAACAGCAACTGAATAAAAACTTGCCCTCGCCTCAATCTCACCTAGCATTATTTCACCGGTATAAGCTTTGAGACTACAGAACTAAAATCATTTTAAATGTTAACCGTCCTTTACAAAGCTAATCTTATTTAATAACTTTATTCTTATAAACCATTAATATTCAGTGAACAATAATGCTTTATAGTATGTATGTTTAGTGAAGTTTAATAAAAATCTTGATAGCGCAAACTTAGAACATCTATCGTAAAACATTTTGATCGAACAGATAGTATTAATTATTTTAAGCATTTAAAAATAAAGTTAAAATCTATCTTAAATACATTAAAACTTAATAATAAAAGCCTAGCCTTTAATTATCAATCTAATTGTCTACAGAAAATATACTTAAGTGGACAATACATATCAAATCAATGTCAGAACTATTTTACACTAGTATTTTGACTCTCCGACCTCGCCCTTTGCTTACCTTAACTTTTTTTTTTTTTTAACTTACTACACTGTTAGCCTTATTAGGGGCCCTATCCAAAAACAGAGCCGCTGCGGCTTTTACAGCTTCACCGGACTTGGTCCTTAACCATTTTTTTTTTTATTTTTTTTTTATTGAACTGACTACACTCTTAGCCTTAGAGGCCCTATCCTAAAACAGAGCCGCTGCGGCTTTTACCGCTTCACCGGACTTGGGGGCGAGCGCTTAGGGCACTCAGCCGCGAAAGTTTGTGACGACCCGCACGAGGGTGCCTGAGTGGAGTGAGTGCCATGTGGAAGGAGTGGACCATGCGTATGTGTATTTAATAATCGGAATGGTTTTTCTACACTAACTAGCGCATTAGTCTAACTAGCGCAAAAAAGAAAAAAAAGGTCCCTTACAGAACCTATGTACCTGTGTGGTGTGCACGTGTGTGTGTTCATACGTGTGTAATGTTGTGTGTGGGTAGCTAAGTGTTGCACGTATAGTGTCACTTTGTATCGCGCGGGCGGCTGCCTGACCCAAGGGTTTCACACCGAGGAACAGACCTAGGTTTGGGTTGCCGCTAGAGAGGGTGGACGTGACGGGTGTGCGGGAGCGAAGTTTACCGCCCGTCCTCTGCGGAGAGAACGGTGGTTACGCGGGCTTGGGCGGTGGCACGCTCTGTTTGGAGAGACGGTTCCTTAACCTTTCCGATACGCATCCTTTTATCCTTGCTCTTTTCCGTAGTGGTGGTGTTTTTGACGTTTGTGATTGGTCTCCTCGCTCTACTCGATAGTGGCCATGTTTTGACGTTTATGGTTGGTTGATGCGCGCCAACGTCTATGATTGGTCGTCCATAAACATAATTTGAGCAACTTATAATAATCACATTTTAATACTTAATTTAGTTGTAAATTAGTATAATTATTATAATAACTTCATACAATAACAACAATAATACTCATATTTTATTATCGCTACTACAAGATTAGGGCTTTAGTTGCTGCCGCCTCTGATTGGTTGACGACTAGCCAACGCTTGTGACTGGTTGATTCACTCACAAACATGTCAGTTTGAGCAACTCATAATAGATCTAATATATTTCTAATGCTTAATTTAATCGATATACACATTTTAATTACTTAATTTAATGATTAACTCGCAACTACTCGGTATTACTATAACCAACCCTACAATTAGAACCAATATGACATAAGCCACAGATGTAAAATTGTCTTTGTTTAGCGGTCGTCGCAGGTACTGTTCTCGCAATTAGGCGAAATGCAGACATTGAGTTAAATAATTAATTACTCGATTATAGTACAAGGTGTCCAGAAAGGGTATCGGGTATTTGTAAGTTCAATGAAACAAAAATTATTTGTATGCAATAAAAAAGTTTATTGTTTATTATTAGCATATGAATTGGAGAATTATTTGGAAAAGATGATGTTATCCAAATGATGACCGTTATGTTGCTGGCACTCTTCTAAACGGAAACGAAGATTGGCGATAACACGTTGACACATAGCTATCGCGCTTCGCGAAATGACTTTATTAGGGAATAATTCGTTAACAACTTCCATTGAGTCATTTGAGGTATGGAAAGTGGCCCCATCTTGCTGGAACCACGTTCTTGAGTTGAAACCTGCAAACTCCTGCAATTCTGGGACCAAAAAATTTCGCAACATATCGCAATAACGGTCACTATTCACATTAATTGCTCGGCCTCGTTGATCTTCATGAAAATAAAGACCAATTATGCCTTTAGCAGACATAGCGGCCCAAACAACGACCTTTGGGCTATGCAGGGGTCGTTCATGCTTTCGTCTCGGATTCTCCACTGCCCAGTACCGACAATTCTGCTTATTAACATGACCATTCAGGTGAAAATTTGCTTCGTCACTGAACAGTATGTTGATAAAGTTGTTAAATCGCTGCAGTATTTCGTTCGCAAAATTCAGTCGATTAGCATAGTCCGTATCCTTCAATTCTTGAACCAATTGAATTTTATAGGCTTTTATGTAAGTCTTTCTTTAAAATCGAATGTAAAGACGATTTTTTGATGTTCAACGCTTGGCTTCGCTTTCGGATGGATAAAGACGGATTTTGACGAACCGACGCCTCAACTTCTTCAATTGTTTCTTCATCGCGAACTGAACGAGGACGACCAGAGTTTTGAATTTTAACTGTCGCACCTGTATTCTCGAACATCCTGATCCATTTCCTAATGCTATCGTCACTTGGCGCGTGGCGTGTACGATATTCCGCACGATAGAGACGTTGAGCAGTCACCATTGAATCACCATTACGATAATACGCTCGTACGCAAAATGCGCGATGCGTCCCCGAGTACTGTTCCATCGTGACTAAAACTCCACAAAATGGCGGACGCCACGAACCCCTCCCCGCGCCTTTTAGACGCCCCGTTTCGAATATGGCGCGAAAACAAATACCCGATACCCTTTCTGGACACCTTGTAGACTAGACTAGACTCGATTGTATAATACGAAGATAATTTATTTATGACTTATTTATGCTTATGACTACCGTGAGATCTTTCTACAGGTACATGATCGTGTTGTTATAAAAAAAGGTCACGTTTGTATAACAATAATTTTGTAATAGAAAATAAATTCTACGAATAGCGCTTGCAATCCACAGAATATCGGATTAAACCCGAAGCGTACTATCAGTTCAAGTGACACGGTTGCCTGTTCCCAGATATATCGAAACTATAATTGGCCAGCAATCTACTGAGTCGTTATCAACATTGCTTCGATAACTAGTACTCCACATTGTAATGAATATAGTGGGTAGGTCCACTTTATTATTAATATTAAAAAATAATTGTGCTTTGCTATAATAAAACTGTCAGGTTATAGTCAAAATATTATGTTATAGCACGCGTAACTATGAATAAAAGTATTAACAAATCGTGTTATGGCCATGAATCTTTATTTACAAATACTGGAAACAATACTGTGTGATCGTATAACACGCTTATGTTCCGTATACTACGATCGTAATAATAACAAGACAATTTTAACACAAAAGAAAACAGACTTCAATGATTTTGAAGAGCTCCCTGGTGTATCTCCGAAGTTGAAGATCCAATGCCAATTAAATTAACATAGAACCACCCATGGGGTATATATACCTTTCAAACAAAAAAATAATCATCTAAATGGAAGTGATAACTTAAACTAATCAAAAAGAAAAAAATATGATCAAACGAAAGAGAGAAAGGGAGCCGACGAAGATTCGAGAACCTAAGACTTTGGCCATAGCAGTCTCGCTTACGACCGCTAGGCTACGAGCGTGTTGTTAGGATTGACTGAAATTATACTACTATTAATAGTGTCGTAACGCGTTACGTTACGAAGCGGTTTATCCTCCCATAGGAAGTCATCACTTCAAAAATTAAAAAAAAGTATTCCAAATTTGGTCGGCTAATCCGTGAGAACTAAAATACGGTCTTATCTCCACAGTAATTGAGATAATAATACAATCATATCATAGCTACTGCTATTATGTTGTAAATCCGTAGCCAAGCATCTGTAAGTGGCTTTTAGCTATTAAAACAATAAGCAATAGCAGGTTATTCCCATTTCTAAACTTAGCATGTTAACGAGTCCAATCACATAATTACTCAATATTACGTTCTATTGATCAGATACTACTCGTAATATTTTTGACAATGAGGGTCACACTGAGGATATACAGAAAATAATTGGTTAAATTACAAACCAATACGAAATTACAAAATTAATCCTTATAAAGGAGCAGACGCTAATTAGCTCAACCGAAAACATTGAGGTCTGACTTCAAAGTAAGCAATCTCACTGACTCCGTGTTTGTGAAGTAGAACTAAATTTCAGTAACAGAATCACGATGGTGAATATTTTTTACTTTTACACGGTTCATGTGTTAATGCAATAGGAAAAAATAAAAATGCTGACTGTATGTCATACAGTAACGTAACAATTATTTTTTCACAACAATATTTTTGTACATTTATTAAAGTGGTATAACATATTCTTTTTCAATGTGAGAGGTAGTTTTAACGAAATTATTACAATAAATTATAATGGCATAATAGCTAGGTTTACTAAGACAGACCCAGTCGAGTAACGAATTTTCATAAAAGAGTACTAGAAAAGCTTCTAGGTATCTAAATACACTTTAAAACAGATGCATATGGTTGTCTGTAGCTCACACCAGAATTATCTTATGCTTACCCCAGGAAGTTGGATTACTAATCCGTTTATGGTGATAGGTTTTCGACTTTGTCAGCCATTACTTTTAAAATGCAACGTCCCTCCACAATTATAAATCAAGATTCATCAATGCGAATACCGAAACGCTATGTAGTGAAGTTGAACACAATGGAGGCATCCGCTGTTTCATTACGAGGCTTGTGATTCGGTTGAACTCCACTGATCAAATTTCAATTACCTTTTCCTCTTTTGTTGTTTATTAGAGTTTAGCACGAGCAAAGATTCAGGCTTCTGTGTTAATAGCTTCTAGTTATACTCGTATGTTCGCTACGGTGTGATTAAAATCCGGAAAAGCCAGGTTATGTAAAATGTTTAATCATAATAAAAGTGTTGAAGATCTGCTGCGGTACGAATGAATGAATAACATTACTTTGTTACTACATCTTTTTTTGAATGTTTACGTGAAAATTCTTTCTTTCTATTCTTTGTTTGTATTTCGAAATCGGTATAATTTTTTATGGATTCTTTTACGGTGTATATAAAATTTTATTTGGTAATACAAATTTTCTTCGGCTTGAGTAATTTAGTATTTACATAACACGGTTAAGATAATTGTTAATAATAATTTCTAATAATTATTACAGCAGTTAACTTATTCAAAATAATTGTTTTTAGACTTCAGCGTTTGATCACAATCTTCCCTGGTGTTAAGTGTCCATGTAGTCCAAGGTAACTGCTAGAATACCCCTATAGAAGCTTGATGAAGGGTAGATGCTAGCCAGGTAGGCATAAGAAAATACCTTACCACCATGCTATGGTTTTATCACGATTCTTTCCTTCACTGAAAGCATAAGCTCATCATAAAGATTCTAACCTACATCGATAGACGCGGTGACCGCATAAGCTAAAACTGATCCGTCATTGCTTCAAGTAAAGGATCTGTTCATGAGAGTTTTCAAAACTTGTAAGAAAACAATCAATGATATTTATTCATAAGATTTCTTCTTTTCCTTTCTTCAGCTTTTTTCTATCCCAAGTCGAGTATAGGCCTCTTTTATTGCACGCCATTCCCTTCTGTCTAAGGTAGTCTTCATGCAAGTTCTCGCTACTATAACCAGATCGTTAGTCTAGCTCATCGGCAGCCTAGCCAACGCTTCTGTGGCCAGTTCTGGGTCTCCACTCCAGTACTGCTTTACTCTATCTGCCATCATTCATCAGGGTATCTATACCCGATTGGAAAACGACTACCATGCGCATAATGATTCAAGTGACGCTCTTTTGCTTTAAGTACATTATCGATTTGCTGAATACTATCAAGAATCATGCTATGCAAATTTTATTGTTGAAGAGTTAATAGAGTGGATCATTACGTGAATGGCGGTGGGTTTTTAAAGCTCCTTGGGAGCTTCCCAGATTTTTCTCTACTTGGGACAGCCCAACTGGTGGAATACTTCCTCCCTACAGAAGATCGTTGCTAAATAACCTTGCTTTGTATTCCAGCAGCGAGTAAGGTTTCCAGAGCTCCTTGGGTTGGAGGGGCTAAAGAACTACAATGCGCTCCAAGCGTTCATAGGCTACGGTAGCCGTTTACCATCAGGCGGACTGTATGCTTGTTTGCTACCTTTATAGTACAAAAAATTGATTCTCTCTCTCCCAGTATATTCACTAAAAACGATAATAACTGTAAACAATACATCAATAGTGTAAAAAAATGGATGATTGGGATGTCTTTCGAACCGGTGGTAGCATGTTGACATTCATAAGTGCCTTCTTAGGGCCTAAATAGAATAAAATATTTTTGGTTTTAGTTTGCCGCATTTTGAGATCAGCCATTTTATATCCAGTTACTAAGAAGCTTGCAGGCCAGCATGACAACGACAACCGCGAATAGACTGGTAATCTCCAAGTATTATTACTGAATCACTCCCGATAGGGTCATTTTTAGATTGTACTGTGTTTGCCATATTACTATAAAAATATGCCCTGCATTCAATTATATGACGTGGCCGGCTCAGTTGTATTTTGCGTATATATTTTGAACTAATATTGAATACTTCTGAATACCTGGTGTTAGATTTTTATTATTGGTAACACGGGCTTACCCCGGTATGCGACGCGCCCAGCGCCATCTAGCGAGTCGAAGAGAAGCCGTTCAGCCGTTACAATAAACGGAATGTTTCTTTTCTCAGATACCGACTACACTGTTAGCCATAAGGGTCGAAACTTGAGATTCCCGGGATTGGCATTGCTCGTGCGCGCAAATTGTTATGAAACGCAAAAACCATTATAAAACTGTGCAGTGTGTGCTCAAAACCATTTTTGAAGCGAAGCCTGGGACATAAGATCCGATTTGGGATAATCCAAGTTAAGAAACCGTCTACACGCCATCATATTTTTCATATTTCAATTTTTTTACTGAGATATCGAATTACACATCTGACCTTCGTTAAATTTGTAATCTGACACATTTGTGTTTATGCAATTTCCAACTATTACATGTAAACTCCACTCAGCCGCCCTGAGAAGATAGGACCAATTTGGCACAAAATGTTAATTACCCAATTAGCACCGTCTGCCGAGTGCCCGAGCATTACCTTAATAATTCAAGTTAATCACCGAAACCTGGTGCATATCGCTCCACGATCGCAATGTGATCGATTTTAAGTCGTTCATTATATCGAATTGCTTTTTAAACGATTTAGTTATTGTTTGTTTTCTAGTATTATGAATTACTAGCGCTGTATAGCGATTCCGCACACGTTTATTAGGCAGTAAATTATTTATAAATGATGGAACGTATACGTGATAGAAACTTACTTCTAGTGAAACTTCTTGAAATAAAAATATATGATGGGTTTATTTCTATGTGTATGGTGATCGCGATCTTTTTCATCTTTATCTTAACTTTTTTTCTTTAATTTCTAGTGTTTAATGTAACATTAATTTTCTTTTTAAAAACTGTGTGCTTGTATTTTCAAGGCAATAAATGTATTTTCTTTCTCTCTTTCTTTCCTTCTTTCGTTCTTTCTTTATAACCCGTCTCATTACCGCATTTACACTGACTGCTCCCTAAGCACGACGAATCAACAGAAAATGAGTAATGGGTTTATCACTATGTGTATGGTTGTTGCGATCCTTACCACCCCGCTTTATTACTCTATATTATATGTAACTTCTCTCTCGTGTAACGAAATGACCATAAACCTGACGTGTGCTTGAAATTTCACTCTCAATTAATCACCGCCGTAGACGTTTTCTCGCAGTCAATAGTAAAAAGTAAAGTACATAACTCGTGAAAAAAAATTTAATCTCGGTCCTTGTATCCCTCGCTCCGCTCAAGGATTCTATTTTAGACTACCGAGTCCTTCGCTGCTCTCGGGATCTAACTCAGTACCTCGAATTAAATTCCCTCTTTTTTTCACTTGTTGTGTAATCTACTATTTTACTCTTATTATTGACAGTTTATGTAATACATTATTCATGTTAGGAATAACATGCACTTCCCGTGTACAAATTTCATTATTTGAATTTTTTGTTAAGATTTCTAAATACATAGTTACAATTCTGAGCCTATAATTTGAGTAATGGCATAAACATGGTATACAATTTCATATAAATAAATCAAGCCGTTGCTCTTTCCTTTTTCTTCATAAATGGCAAGTGTTTGTATAGAAAATTATGCCAAAGTCAAGTAAATATTTCTTTTTGTATTGTTCAGAGTTCATACAATGCTTTAAGAAGATGGTGGCTCTCTTGTTAAAACATTCCAGGAAGTTTTTGTGGCAACTTAGAATTCATGGTTCTTGTTATTATTTATAATTCACTTCACTCGTGCATAAAAACCAAACTAAATCACGCAAAATACCCCCAATATTACATAATATAGGACCAAATACGTAATCGAATGAATTAAAATAACAACCCCAACATGGCAGACCAAGATTTTGGCAAAAACTCACCCAAGCCATTTTGATAACAACCAACATACAGAGAGACAGACAGAAAAAATGTGATCCTTTACATAGGTTTAGGAAATTAAAAAAAAAAACCACATACAATGTACAGACAAAATTAGAGGCTTATTAATATAGATTTAACTTTCGGTGTTGTTAGATTTTATCGCGAGCCGTATGAAGGGATCCTTTCTAAGCAGCAAGATTTATTGACTTTAGGATACGTTTGTAATATTTTTGAACTTACAAAAGAGTATCTTAAAATTTTTCTTTTTCAGTAATGTATGTGCTGAGATATTACATATCAACTATTACGTATTTTACTGTGAACTGTCCAGTTTAGACCAATTGAAGGTATCAATTTTACCAATAATATTATTAATTACCTGTTCCCCACGGTTTCACCCGTGTTAATTTTATCCGATAAACAATGCGCCGCCAAAGCCTGTCATAATTGTTCCTCCCGCAAGTATAAATTATTTTAATTTTTCATTATCTCCTAAACCATGAGTCCAAATAACATGAATAACATATCTTCATAAAATTGTCTTTATGATGAAGTAATTTTTGTTCGTAAGGATGCCATGCCTAAAAACAATTCCTCGTAAATCTCGCTTTCATATACAAAAATAATTTTTCAAATCCTATTGGTAGTTCCAGAGATGGGTTTAAAAATCAGTCCAGCTGTTTCGGAGATTACCTGGAACAAACGGATAAACAGAAAGACAGAAATGTTAAAAATGGGATTTTTGTTATAGGTAACGTATATGCTTTCATATATATTTAGTAAAAAAAAACTGTTATTTTGACATTGCAAATAGACACTTCAATTTTATTAATTGTACAGGTTAGTAAAAAAAGTATATGTGAAAACATGGAAATGCCACTAGAAATTAATATACCATACGATACTCAAAATTTTTGAGAAGTAATTCGATCGTCCTGCTTTCCTTCGACGGCTTTGTAAGCTCAAAAAGCTTGTGTTAAGTGCTTGTGGATATCTAGTGCTTTCGAGTCTTAGATTCTCAATATAGAAACTTCTTTGCAATTGTATTCATGATTTTAAATAATTAAACACTATTAATTGTCATTTTATGTACAAAAAAAACTATTTATATATTATTAATCTAATTTGTCTGATTAGTTATGTTTAAAACTTTATGTAAAGTGCGAGTTATGCCAAAGTAAATTCGGATCCATTTAAAATAATATAGAATGATATTAATCACGACTCAGTCTGTCCGATATTAAAAATTCCGTTGTTTGACATACGCGTGACGTTCGAACCGATAATACACTTTCAGTAAAAAGTAATAACGTGTGAATCGCAATTAAACGTTATGTCAGAAAATCTGTACTATAATGCATCTGTACATATATATGCTTTTTTTCCAAATTCTGTGATTTATAGGTAACTACTATTTATGTTATATCTGAGTATAATTCAAAAACGGCTTTACCGATTTCATTAAATTGTGTATATGGAATGTGTATGTTATTCCGTAATTGTTAAGTTATAAAAATTATCTATAACACTTTCTCAACCAACTTTTATCAAATTTTGTACACAAGATGTTTATGTAATTTCGAAATTGATAGGCTGTAAAATATGAGTTAAAAAAGATCACAAAACGAAAATGCACGCAGTGAGTAACGTGGGCAAAACTAAAAACATTGGTATACAAAAGCACAGGTTTAATAAACAAGTTTAACCTTCAATAATTTTTGGCGAATTCAAACAAGGATAAATATACGAGTATAGTTATCTCATATGTTAGCAGTATTATGCATCATTCTTCGAATGACCTCGACTTCTTACCATGTAGAATCTCAACAAAACCATTACGCATTGCCTGATCCAAGAAAGTTGATATGTCCAGCAAATATATAGCGGTAACGTAGGGTTTACTTAGAATTTTTAACCATAAAATAGAAAAATAATACAGTATTTCACAGAGATTGATATTTGATCGAAAAAATTGGTCAAACAGGACGCCTCGCATGCGAATATATCATGCGATTTTTTTTTAATTCTTTCTGCGATCAAACCGTGTCCCGAGTATTGGCTACACTGCACCGGGAAATATTTGCAGGCGCACAAAATAATAAAAAAACTGCCACTTTGCTACCGGGGTAGTGATTTCCAGCGTTTTGATTGTTCACGTAAAGTCGAATAAATATTTATGGTGGAGCGTTATATACCTACGCATGGCGTAGCGTGTAATATCGGATTCAATGACACGAACAATTTATATCAGATTGTTAATTGTTGATTATTGAATGTATACAAAGCTTATGTCGGAATTATATAAGTTGAAATTATCCATGGTTTAGATTTTGACGACTCAGTATTCGTCGGCGCTATAGCCCGGAAATATATTGCCTTGTCAATAATAAAAAATGTTTTAGGCTCATACAATTAGACAGAGTAGATTCTAATTAATGGAATGTAACGAGTAAAAGAAAAGCCAGATTTTAGTCAAAATTGTAAGTTTTAATTAATTAAAAAAAAAATTAAAAATTAATTAATTTAAAAAAATTGTCAATGATGATAACTTTACTTTATCTGAGATAAACAATATTTTAGAAGTGTTTGAGGGAGCACATATTTTACCTTTAGGCAAATTTCTATTAAGCATTTCAATAAATGGTGACTACTGAATTTATAATTGTAAATGAAAATTTAAGACCTATATTAGGATTAAGGTCACTAAGAAACTTGAAACTTTTAAAAACTATAAACAGTATTGAGAATAAACATAAAGAATTAATTATTAAGAAATATTGTGAACTTTTTCAGAGAATCGGATAGTTTGAAACACCTCTGGAGCTCCACACTCAGCCGAGAGGCAAGCCTGTAGCAAGACCTCGCAGAGTTCCTCTTGCATTGACAGAGAGATTGGTTACCAAACTAAGGAGCTTGGAAGAACAGCAAATTATTGAGAGAGTCGAACATCCGGAGAGCTTTGTAAGCAATTTAGTAATAATTTAAAAAGTTGATAAGAGTCTTAGAATATGTCTTGATCCGAAGGAACTTAATAAAGTTTTAGTAAGAAATTACCACCCAATTCCAACTTTAGAAGAAATAATAACAAAATTGTTTAATAAATCTGTATTTACTGTACTAGATTTATAGAATGGATTTTATAATACTAAACTAACAAACGAATCAACAAAGCTATGTGCATTTAGTAGTCCTTTTGACAGTTACAAATTTTTAAGATTACCTTTTGGATTATCAATAGCATCAGAAATTTTTCAAAAATATAGTGAGTCTTCGGGGATATTCCAGGAGTAGTGATTTATTGTGATGATTTATTAATTGTTGCTGAGAATGATGTCGAACATGACAAAACTCTAACACAAGTATTTGAACGAGCTAAAAGACATAATGTTAAATTTAATGAAATTAAATTTCAATATGAATTAAAAGAAATTAAGTATTTTGGACACATATTTTCACAAAGTGGTATGAAAATATATCCGGATAGAATTAAATCCATTATATAATTAAAAAGTCCATCGAATAAAAAGGAATTACAAATTATACTTGGAATGTTAAATTATCTACGTAGATTCATACTAGGTATGGCCCAAAATAATATTAAAGAACAATTAGTGTCACATAACATTCCAGACTTGCCATTTTCAAAGATAGGAGTAGATATTATGGAATTCCGAAATAAAAGTTACTTAGTTGTTTATGAATACACAACTAAGTGGTTAGATATAAAATCAATTCCCAATAAATCCGCTAACAATATAATATATGCCCTAATAAACATATTTTCATAATTTGGTGTACCGTCAGAAGTAGTATCAGATCATGTACCTTTTGATTCCAGAGAATGTAGAGATTTTGCTAATGATTAATAATACTTTTAATTTAACTTTTCAAGTCCCAGATATCCACAATCTAAGGGAATGGCCGAAAGGGGTGTTCAGGTTGCAAAGAAAATGTTAACTAAGTGTATCGAAGATAAAACAGATATCAGAGTAGCATTACTTAAATATAGGTAAACAAAATAACCTGTAACATATCTTTATTTAAAACCAAAAACTAATATAAATGTGAATACACAAAGAAATTGTACCAAAAATGTAAAATTTCAAGAAAACTTTGTATTAGGACAAGAAGTATGGTATAAGAAAGACTCTAATTGTAATAAGTGGATAAAAGGATTTTTTTTTAATAATAATAAATTTAGATCATATGATATTTTAGATACTAAGGATGGATATACGTATACTAGAACATCATATCATATTCGAGCTCAATAATTTGCATGTATATAGAGGCTGAGTGTGAAGCTGGGGAAAGGTGTAATAGAGCGGGCAACATTGCTTGTCTCTGTGTATCTATATATAGTCTATTTACCAATGACCGGGTTTCCGGCATTACACATCAAGACGAACGCGTACGCTTTGTGTCTCTAATATTAATGTCAATAATTGTAAACTTGTAATTAAAATAATAGAGTCTGTGTTGCTCCTCATACTGTGTTTGTAATTACAACACTACATAATGCCCGTATGATTTATTATTATAGAGACAGTTTTCAAACTCAAATTGAACACAATTGTTGCTACTTGCTATCTAAAGCAATATGCAAATCCCACAGAAATGTTTTAAACGATCACGTCAATTCAAATAAGCTTTACCAGATTATAATATTATTAAATAAATAAATTAAAACTTTATTATTATAATTATAATGAGATAAATAAAACAAAACCGACTGGAGAAAGTTCATAAAATATTCATAAAGCTGTCACTAAGTCCGTCAAGTTTTTTATGAATTCTCATTTACTGTTTGTTTATTTTGTATAGTAAAAACTTTTGCTAAAGTCACGTTATTTTTATGTTATTGTGTGGCTTAATATTACCAGGTCTGTGCCCATAAAGCGACAAGTGATACTAACTCTGCTTATTACTTCTATTCAGTGTTACACGAGTCTGGACTTACAGCCTACGTGAACTTTTTTAGAGGACATTGAAAGCCTAGTATATTCTTTAAAGGTAAATAATATTACCTCAAAATAACTTTGACCTTTAAATAACTAACACTAACTGAAAGAAAATGATCTGTACGGTTCTGGGTCCGGAACGAAGGCCTGCTGATAGCTAGTGTCTGTAAAAACGCTGAAATCGAAAACCTTGTAGAGGAGCTCAAAATCATTCGCGCGATGAAAGTACAGCACCACCGCAAGTGGAGTCACTTATTGAAAATAAAAGATTATTAGTTGTAGTAGAAGTAAGTAGATTTAAGAATCTACTTAGGTCATCCAGATGGCCGCTAAAGTGATGATGCGGTAGAGAACAATTAGCACTAGCTTTAAGTTACTGATTGAAGAGAAGACACACTTGACAGAAAGAGTTAGCGGGCTCTCTTTTAGACAATGAAGTAAGTAAAGTAACCTATTTATTTGTTTAGTACCTGATTTTATGTAACGGTAATTCAAAAATGTATATCCTGATACCTTCTCGATGCCCTGGACAGGTTACAGTGAGAGGCTGTTCTCATTGTGAATGATAGAAGTTTTAATAAGTATTTAGAACCGCCTCATCTGCGCAAAGACATTGCCTCACTAAGCGTGTTTTATCGTCCGTATCATGGTGAATGCTCTGAAGAATTGTTTGACCTTATCCCAAGATCTCTCTTTTCTACAGAACCTCACGGACTGATCTAAGGAATCCACAGCTAAACGGTAGCACCCATCATGGCACGAACAAAGACATTTGCGAATTCATACCTTTGGCATACCGTGCAGATATGGAATATTTCCTAACCAACGTGTTTACTCCTTGCTATGATATTGGGTCCTTTATGAAATATGTATCACCGACGGTCGTCGTTGTATGTGAACCGTACTATACTTGTCATCAGATGCTGTATAGTCATTTTGCCGAGCTACTAAATCCCTAGTTATCAAGAACACTTGCTCGAATGTGCTGATAGGGACTGCAAAATCTACTTACGATTTAAAGCGAGAACTAGAACCATTTTTACAATTCATTCTAAGTCTAATACAGATATGCAAACCTATTATAGGCGTTCACTAAATTGATAAAATAAAATAACGAAAAAGTAATTAAAAAAATAAAAATAAATATTGTAGAAGTAAGATATTACATCGTATAAAAAACTATTAATAATAAAGAATAATGTGTAATTCAAATTATTACTATTATAAATATTTATATTACTTAATTCTAAATAGTATACAATTATATATAAAATTATATATAAATATAATTACTCATATAAACACAATAGTTAGTTTTCTTTCAACGAAACCTGAGGCTTATAGTAGATTCGAACATACATTATTCATTCGAAACTGTATCCGATTACAATACAAATTAAGATTATAGTGATTTAATAGATAATATTATTGATATAGTATTTATTATTAATTAAGTAGAGCTAATAACAAAATATACATATTACTTAAAAGAATGCCTCGAGATATTTCTTTTCTCGTCTCAAGTAGGTCGGAGGTAACAGTGCTTTATCTTGTACCCGCAACGCCTATATTTTATGTTCAGTCATTTGCTAAGGGTGGGATTAAGGTCTATCCCAAAGGTTAAACGCTCATCTGATATTGTCAGGTGAGTGCTACTTTATTTATAGGTTCGAAAAAGAATGGAAGCTGAATTTCTACACGATGAAACTACCTTTAATGTTGCAAATATTTTTGCCAAAAAGCTATTTTATTCATAATATCTGTATTAGGTATTACATACAAAGTAAATTTTTTTTTTATATATATTATAGCATTGCTTGATTTTTTACTCCTAGGTACTCCAAAATGTTTGTCTAATAAATGTAACAGCATTTAAAAAATAAAGTTTTATCTCATATTACAACGTATAACGAATGTAATATTTGAACATTTTCCTTTCCAAAGTTCCGTTTTTATCCTGTTATCATAAGAAATAAACAAACAAGGCAGAAAAACTAACTGGTTACATAAAAAATATAAATGATTATTATCCATTTAGAGCACGGGATTTACTTAGTCCAGGAACGTAATTAGACATAAGTTTTGTTACTTTATAATAGAGTATAAATATTTCTCAGTGATAATGTATATATCGTTCTCGTAAAGTGAGATGTCAGTTTAAGATAATATGACGCCGTGCGGCTAATTGTTATAAATATTTTAAGTATTCATAACAAAGGTCTTATCTTTCTCAATGTGCTGGCTGAAAGAAGCAAGAGCCGACAAAAAGATATGACGAACCCTTGGAGGTCAAGTAAGTAGGTAAATAAAATAGTAAATTTAAAATCGAACGGTAAACCCGTTAAAAATAATAAGTTTATAAATATAGGTACTTATTAGTAACTTTTAATACACGTTTGCGAGTTTGATCATTTACGTAATTTTAAAGGACTGAAAATAAAAACCATTAAAAATATGTATATTTATTTCCACATTTGTAATTTATTTCTAGACTAACTTATACCCGTGACTTCTTCTGCGGTGTTTATTATATGAACAATCGCTGAACGCGAACTGATTATAATAATTGTAGTTTCTTATAAGTTTAATAACTTTTTATTTAGTGAAGATATTGTTAGATAATCGCCAAAGTATTTAGGTAGTAAATAAATAAAAATGATCCTGGATACATTTTATCCGGTAGTTTTGCGTGATGCGTGCACAACGGCATACTTCTGTTATTTGATTTATATAGATAGATTACACTAATACATGTAATTTTAAAATATAACATCGAGTGTTACTATCTTCGTTACAATAAAACAAGAGGTTAAGGGAACAACTTCATAGTGTAGAGTCTTTGTCTAAAATAAAATATAGGTACTCTCATAATTTTTTCATAACGAAACAAAAAACAGGAGGGATAACTTAAAAAAAATATCTCTGGCCACCAGACTACGTTTCTAAATACGACACTGATAAAGCCCTACGCTACTTATATGAAACGAAAATGACAATGTATAATAAATGATTAAAGTCATAAGTATCTCTTGACTAACGATATGGGCTCAGTCTCCTTTCTTGTTAGGTGGACAAGCTCTACTTATGAAAGATAATTCAGAAGGTATTTTATACGAGTATGTTTAGTTGATACTTTTTAGGGAGCTATTTCGTTTCTGCTGGGCCGGAATAAAAATATTCTTATTCGCTATTTCTACCTGGCTAGACTGAAAATCTAAGGTGCAACCTTCACAAGCGAGCGTATCGCTAACAAATTCGTCATGCTATCGTCGGGTGATTTCCACGAGGCGAATATTTTTCCGCTATCGTATCGTCGCGACTCGTGACGGCTCGTCGTGTGACAGCAACGACTCGTCGCGAGTCACAATTGATTGCCGCATAAGGAGGGAGAAGTTAGGTCGGCATAAACACCAACATAATATCATCACTATAATATGTCATTACTATTTAGATTTAAGCAAGCGTCCATTTTCAATTTCTTTAGTGTAAGCCTATTTTTTTTAATTACTATGGATAGGCTCGCGTTTGACCGCTATCTCACCTAATCGTAAGTGATAATGTGGTCTACGTAGTCTTTATTTTAACCCCAATATTTATGTAGCATTAAGAAAGTTTTACGATCCTTTGTTATTCGCCTTATAAAAAGAATTTTGATCAAAATAAACTAGCGTTTTTAGTGACATGAATGATTAAAGAAAGGAAAATGTTTAATAGTTTATTAGCAATTACAAAGTCCAGCCAATGAATATAACGCCGGAAAACAAATTGTAATAAATAATTATTTGCCTTCATAAAATATATATCACATTATTCATTTTTTTAATTTTTAATTCGCGATACGCTTTCAACTTCGCAATGATGTTAAGTATTCTCGTACAAATATCATCGCGATGTATGAAACCAGCTTAAGAAACACATATAAGAACTGAAACCAACATTTACCTCAATAAAACATATAATTAACACTGACTTCATTATGGCCATAAACCAGGGATAAGATTAATTATATCGCGCGAAACACAATATTCCTCAAGTCACATTAAGCTCAGAAATCATGCAATAAAGTGAAGAATATGACTCGGTTTATAGGCCTCTGTCGGTCCCGTGTTGACCTCGCCTTCGTCATATAAATTATTACGTGTCGTTAAGTCGAAGGGGTCTCATGATGCTCTGATATGATCGGGTCATTTGGTGGTTTTAACGTCTTATACGGTTTTATCTGTAAAGATTAAGGTGATTCGAGCCCTATGGCCCTAGAGCCCTATTCATTCAAAAATTTTATTTTTTAATGTGATTCCTCTTTTTTGTGCTTTTATTAAGGTAAAATTGAGAGCTGTTCGCACATCATTTGATGACAATTCAACATGATGAAGAAATCTATCAATGATAGCAATTTTAATTTATTTTACTGACTCGGAAGCCAAATACATACTTGATGATCCCGAAATGCGACAAACCAAAACAAATTTACTGTGGCGGGTTTATATCTTTGTATATGGTGGTCACAATCCACAGTCGGACACAAATGTCGTATCCTGCCATCCAGCAAATTGTACTTATTGCCTTAACGTTATTTCATTGTAAATGCTTGTGAAATATATAAATTGTAAAATAGAACATCACTGAGATATTTCAAAGTGAATCCATCGATGTCACAGAACTTACAAAACATTTCCATAAAAATAAACAAGATTTTCTTATTATGAATAATAAGCGCCTTAAATTTTCGCACAAACAATGTTACCGAAATAACAGCAGTAATTTATACAAAACCGAATAATTCTTAAGAATTCTCACAAGGAAACTAAATAAAAATTCAAAAGAAATCGTTTGTTAGTTGAAAGAAACCGTCTACAAAAGTTTTTTTTTCGTCGGCCTCGCTCACAATGGGCTGTGATTTGATCCCGAGGTTTCGAATCGCGGAAAACCTTGAAAGTTGTATGAATAATAATGGTTTTTAATATTTTTCGCCCCTGAAAAATATGTGCTACGAAGCGTCTGTCGAGCGGAACGTGCAAAGAAAATTTTCCTTGTTTTTGTTACCAAGTAACTCATAACCTTGTAACAATTTGTTATTGTTTTCAAACCTTCAAAGGTAGTGTCACACTGAGAATCGAAAGGAGACGATTTTAAATGCAACTGCCTGTCGTATCATAGTTATCAGCTAGCGGTGACGTTTATTCTTTTTTTGACTCTAGCATTCTCGGCAGTTGATTATATACTGACTGATCCCGGGAACGCGACAAACTAAAAAAGGGTAATTGTTACGAGTTTATCATAGCATTGATGGTCGCGACTCAGTCGTGTAACCTACATTACCGTTTGATTTTTTTTATAATACTTAGCACAACAAAGTACCTAAGTACATTATACAAAAACAACAACGAACACAGTTAGATAAATTTATTAGAGTTGAGATGACTTGTCAACGAAGTCCATAATTATATTAAAAAATAAGGAACAAAAAGTACGGAATTGATATTTCATTACATTATAAACTCCGGAGGATGCGCGAAAGTTCTAGAATCGCTCGGTAATCGCTTGCGCTATCTAAAGCGATCCCTAACGAGCCTTACTCCAACTTAAGAGTCGTTCACAATGACGTTCAAGCGAAACATTATCGTAAATAATTTATATTTTTCTACTTTGACAAGTGTCGATGAACATTTTACAATGTGCAGTATAGTACATTAAATAGTATATTTTAGTAAATACTTTTCTTTATGTGTATTAATACGCAATGCTAAATAATGCTATTAAACATGATAAATGAAAAAAGAAAACCCTAGCATAAATTAAATCTATTCATTGACATCATTCCAATAAGCTCAAACACAATATATCTGCCGTAAGTTGGTGAGGAGTTTTAAGTATCCTGTAGATTCTAGATGATGTTGCAACATACGACCAAGATTATCATGTAAGCCTGTGGAAATTATTCACAGGGATTCATCAACTAGAAAAGAGCTGATGATCTGCAAACGTCTGAATCATAGTTAATAACACTCTTTAGAAACCTTTAAAAAAACAAATCAAATTGGTTTTCCGTTTGGGAGATATACACAATATGTTCAACTGTTTAAGGGGCTGTTTATGTCCCGGTTATCCCCCGGGATAACAAGACAATTAAAAAAAAAAAAATCCATCGTCAATAATTTTGCAGAGTTCTCTTGTGTATCTTTGAAGTTGAAGGTCCAATGCCTATGAAATTATAATAGTACCACCAAAAAAAAAAAAGATTCATCCAAATCGGTTCATAAAAAAAGAAGTTATTATGGCTGAACCTCCATTAAAAAATACATTCGAATTGATTAACCTCCGGTCTTAAGTAGAAGACGGTTAAAAAGTTCAATAAATCACCGACCGTAAGTTAATGTCAGAAATAATAATTCAAAGAAGAAATTCATTGACCAATGATTTTATATCACAAATACACGAGGAATATAAAAACAGAAACCTGCGTGGACTTACTTCACTTTCATAATTTATTTTCGTAGTCATCTCCTCGCCTCATTTTGTTCTTAATCTAAACCTCAGAGGCGTAAACAACGGGAGCGTTGTTAAAAAGAAAGTTTCATCATCAATTTCTTAAATTTATAATACTTGTTTTACCAATACATGTTTGGCCTTACATTCAATGTTTCTTTTACAAATCAACTTTTACCTATAAAAATATCTAAATTTGACTTAGGATCGATTTTTCAATCATAGGATAAAATGTTTGATAACTACCAAAGGAATAAAGTTATCTAGCTCTTTACTAGTCTCATAAGTAGTTATCTACTTTTCAATCGTTTTTCATTCGAAGTATAACTATCAGACCGATAATACGACATTTAGCACTGCCTACTTCAAGGAGGTGAAACAAATATATTGTTTATATAAACGTTAGAGCAGGACATACATTTAAATTTTTTGATAAACAAAACTCACTGTCACTTTTTATGGTTCAGAATTCATGTTATGTTTGGTTTATTCCTGGTATTTGTGTAAATATGGAAACCAAACTCCAAAATTTTTCCACTCTACAGAAGATCGCAGCCACTTAACCTTGCGTTGTGGGAACACAACACAGATATGAGATGAGTAGAGTTTCCAGAGCAATTGAGGGTCAAAGAGAGGTAAGGGACAGAGAGATTTCCTTTGAGATTTCTCTCTACTTGAGGCAGCCCAAATGCTTGAGTACCAGCACCATACAGAAGATTGCGACTAAAACCTCGTGTAGTGTTCGTGCGATGAGTAGGGTTTCCAGAGTTCCATGGGGTAGGTGGTTCAAGATTGGCAACGCGCTAGTAATACCTATGGTATTACAAGTCCCCATATACTACGGTAACCGCTTACGATCAGGCGGGTCGTATGCTTGTTTGCCACTTTACTAAAAAAAGGCCTACTCATCGCAGGAACACGAGCACAAGATTATTTGGCTGCGGTCTTCTGTAGGTCAACAATACAACTAAAAATATCGATTATAATTAAATACGTAACCTAAAACCATATGTATCTTTCATATACGTCAAAGATGTCTTTAGAATAACTGTTATCTGGCCGTCGAAGGAACAGGCAAAGTTGTTCCTCAAGCTGTCGAGTTATTCCTGTAATAAAGCCTATCTGACTATTGAAAATTAGCTCTGCTATCAGTCGAACAAACATTATCTATCTTTTTATCTGAGTATTGGAAAATCGGTCCTTACATAACAATACAAGCATATAAATGTCATCAGTTTATTGTTTTGCAAAAAGATGCAAAAATTAAATAAAACTATATAATGTCAGTATATACCATTAATAATATACCATAAGCTTATAAAATAGAGACTAACCGTTTATAATGTATACGATTGTTAAATAGTAAATGTGTATAACTTTTCACTTTTGCCCTTAATTTGCAGCATAGTTAAATTTTACACTAAACTCAACTGTTAAAGATTAATGTCAACATTATATTAAACTTAATGCTTACTCATCACGCGTTTATATTAGGAATGTTGATTTCTTTTCCAATGTGATTTTGTTTTACGGCTTCTCTGTAGGCTTTTTGATGTCTTTTATACGCCATTCCGCGACTAGAGTATCAATCCTATTTATTATAAGTATTACGATATTCCGATACATTAGGTCTTAAAAGAAAGAAACGATTTAAAGAATTCCTTTAGTTATTTGTTTACTAACGGCCGTTTTCAATAACCTATTTATCCGTTGTTTCAGTTTCTAAAGATAGACAAATTTAACCTTTTAGTCGATTTTTTTTTTCAATAACCTATTTATGGGTAGTTTTTCGTATCTACATAATATATATTATATCCATATCCTATATCTTGAATAGATAAGAAAAAAGCCAATATATGTCTTAAGTTAAAGATATTACTTATTATAAATATGTACTAGTCGGGGATAGAAAACTCAGATACATTATTGAAATCGGCCGTAAAAGCTATATATTAAAAAGTAACAACAGTTAGAATTATTAGAGTAAAAAAAATATGTATTTTTATATTTTCTTTAATATATGATTTTTTTTTTAAGGGCCAAGTGTCTTCCATCTACATTTCAATGGAGTCAATTAGCCGCTTAATCGTGTCTTCTGTATTGTTCATTGCTGGAAGCAAACTACACGTAATTTTAAGATCAGATTCCATTAATCACACTGTGTCTTACGCAAAAGACGATGATCATTTATTTCGTCGTTAAACTAATACAGGTTCTGCTCTATGTAAGAAATCGTGTGAAATGAATTACAAAGAATGCTATACGCTGCACTTTAGCGTTGCGCTCGGTGCGGTGGTATCATGTTTGTTGTCTGTTTTTGCACGATTGTTAACTGTTTACTTCCCTAGATACTTTCGTAAAAAAAAAACACTATTTTGCACTAATAAATGTCGTTTTCTAATCGCACTGTATCTTCACTATTTACTGTTTTTATTGATTCTTGTGGATCCATCGTTGGGTGGTATTCTCAGGGACAGTCAAATCCTCTGGACATCTCATACCCCATGTCTTCTCTCAGCCACTGACGATGATAATGTATGTAGTGTTTTATTATGAAGTAAACTGCTAAAGGTTTATTTTAGATTCGAGTACACTGTTAGCCTGAGTTAGTTTTACAGTTTTACCGTGGATACTGCTAGAGCCGCTATAATGGCAAGTATCACTATTACCACAAACCCAAGTCGTTCCTCATGGCCTCCTATGTCCTTTAGCATCGCGTCGCTACTTCCCGCTGCTGTATTTTGATTTATAATTACCTTATATTTTTAGACTATTGAGCGACATATTCTCTGTTTTCCATTATCTCAATGAATATTCTCAGACATATTTGTACTCCACGAGCCCCTTGGCAGACCTTTTAGCAAGGTCGCCATGTAATGCTGAGGGTTTGGGTCAAATAAATGAAGTCGACCGTATTCTATGAAAGCTATTTATTCACTGTACACACTTACATTACTTAGGTAAACGTCGACGCTTAATATTATAAAGGAGCATGCTCACACATTATATCTAAAGGAGAATACATATACAATACACTTCAATCTAAGTAGTAAAAAAAAAACAAAATCTGTCCAGTAACTTTTGCTTGATCTGGGCAGAATGGCAAACTTCTATCATATTATTTATATAATTGTTTATACAGGATGGTTTTTTGAGATGAGGCAGTAAGGTTAAGGTAACTAAACTAGTGTAGCTACACAAAAACTTTATTTCATGCCAACCAATCTTTTTTTATAAGGATCAATAAACTCTATGTGAGCAACTGAGGTAAAACTACTAAAATTTCAAAATAAAATACTTTTCCCATACATTTCGTAGGAAATCGTCGTGGCTTCGATAACTTTTTGCAAGAAAAGAAACTCCAACTTTTTATTATGAATTTCTGGACGCTACAAATAAGAATAATGTAGTCTTAAAACTCAAAATCTGTATCGTGATTAACGAAATAAACCAGCCATTTTGCAAAAAAGTGATTAAACATTTTAATTAAAGATACGACATCTATAAACGTGGTCGTAGTGGACATTTGTCCGATATCATTTTTCATGTATAATTGCCAAATCTTACTCTTTCTAATATATACGCTACAAGAATTACTCACATATAAGTATTAAATAAATAAAAGAAACAAGTATTTAACATTAATTTTCGGAAATATAACGTGATGAGTCTTTCAAACCCCCAAACTATTTAGTTTATATTTACCTTCGAACCACGGCCAAAACACGGTACCTGAGCAACGAAAAAAACTCAATAAAGTATGTTCTTGAGTTTCTTAAAACGAATTTCCTTCGAATCGGAAAATTCGCTTATCGGACTGTACTCCTTTGATATCGGACTATAAGCTCTGTAGTACGCTGTTTACAAAGAAATACAATTTTCTATTTAAAAAGTTAACACTATTACATACAACACAGATATTGTTAAAATACTTAGAACTTTTAATGCCCGTATTAAAGCCACATTGGAATGCTATCACTTCGGAATGTAAAAGATTTTCAGAAGACGAAAAATTTTAATTAGTGCTACCATCATTTATTTGGGATTTGCATTAGAATCTCTATTGTCTTACTTTTAGAGATGTTACACAACGTTTTCGTGCGGTTTCTCTATATGAAAAAAATATGAGTATTACCCGTTAATTATATAATAACATCTAATTAACTTTTCGTTGCGTAAATTTGGCTTCAACTCGCTTGCTTTCTCAGGCGTAATTATGAAGGAATAATAATTCTTATGGTTCTAATAAATAATTTATGTGTAATTCTGATTACTTATAACTTATTTCTAGAGTACGTTGAGTCTTGTGGACAAATAATTTATGTCCTAAAAAGGCACTTATTAAAGTCAAGAAACAAATAATGGTTCGAAAAACAACCCAGTCATTGAGAAGAGCTGGCAAGAAACTCGATCGGGTTTATATAACTTTTTTCAAATATACAAACAATATTTACAATTAATAATCATATTAATAATTTAGTGAATACACTCAAAGGGACAACTCCAGACATCACTATTACTCACATATGTAATGATCCATTGAATAATAACCTTTTTTAGTAAAACCTGTTTGTAATGTTCCATGAACCTAATGCCCAGTAAATTAGTAATATACTGGGATCTTATTAAAGAATCTAACACTATTACCCAAAATCTTTGTATAGGTAAAACTAAAATAACAGTACGACTGATTTATGCCTATTTCTAGTATTAAAACAGTGTTGATCTTTGACAAAATCTTTTATCAGAGTACTTAAAAACACCTTAACAAAATCTTAATAAATCCATTTTGCCGACTCATTTACGTTGAAGATACATGGAAAGAACAGGTAGAGTTAATCAGTATATTCAAAAATTTGTATAACGGATGTCAAGGCGGATGTGTTTAGAAAATGGTCGTACTTCGGCTTGGACTGTTGCCGTTTATGCAATCCCATGAATTGAATTTAATCATCCATATTCGATGTGACTGTGAATATATATAATATACATATTATTATATAATGTGTGTTCACTATGTACTTTATAAGGAATTTAAAATTAATGCATTTAAATTATGATTAAAATATGTGTTCCTAAATAAATACATTATGTAAATTCAAACCCGCGGAGAGTCTAAATAGAAAACTGCAAAGATGCTATGCATAGAATGCAAGAACATTTCCTTTTCATTTTGAAACGTATTTCCGTATAAAGCAAGCATGCAATACATTCATCTAGTGGAATAAAATTCTAAACAATATTTCTACTCTTTCACAGAAGTGGTTTGCTTTTGTTTTGTCTCATTTATTTAGACTCCATTTGTAAACTAGCTTATTTATGTTTATGAATTCGTTTTAATGAGAAATTTTCGACAGGTTTAGATTTATAAAAAAATATTGTCTATATTAATAAATCTTTAGTCCTGTCTGTACACATAACTTTTTCCACTTTTCTAATACGAGCTTTTTATATAAACCACTGATCACGAATATTTGTCTATTCTATATCTGGGTTTAACACAAAAACGGTTTAACCGATTTTTATGAAACGGTATATACTTGAAGCTTATTATGTCTTTACATAATAGATAGGCTTCAAGAATAGTCGATAATACTTTTACAAATCGTAATAAAAAATAATTGGTGGATATTAAATTTATATTAATTCTCAACCGATTTTGATGAAATTTTGTGAACGGGAAACATATTATGTCAATCTATATGCGTAAAAATAATGTTACGAGACGAAAATAATTAATGCCTAATAAATGCGTGTGGAACCGCGTGACATCACAAGTTGTTTTACTCCTCATAAACTCGTTAGAATTAGAATATTAGAATTTTCTTCGAAGTACCTTGGATAACAAAACTGAAGTGGTAATGAAGCTGTCAACTCCATCACATCTTCATAGATCCAATCACTGTCACTAACAAAATTTACCATTTTATTAGCAAAATTTATTTCGATAAAACTTCATTATAAAAATTATTTTAAAACACTAGCGACTGGTATCCCTTACAGAAATTGAGTCCTGTATACAAAGTTCAAGGCCTCTTTGAGAGATCTCGCTGTGAATTTTAAAAGTAAATTGTGTATTCCAGTAATGTCCTCTGAAACAGATATCATTTTTATAAAATTTCTCAAATGAAATTGCTACGACAGTATCTGTAAATATAAAGCGGTATTTACTTTCATTTTTAGCAGAACAGTATTCTCTTTCACTCTATTTGTTGTTAACGTTGAGTGAAATAACTTGCGTTTTGTATTTCATTGCTTTCGTTGTATCCAAGCTTCTTTTAATGTAATAATTTTTTTCGAATCGATTTACATATTTAAGTTCGTATGGATATTTTATCAGGAGTGAAATTTAATAAAGCCCACCTTTAGCATTAACAGGAAGCATTACGATGTGTATAAGAACATAGATAATTTTGATTTTAGGATTGAGTTCCGATTTGGTCTTGATCGCGAACGGACGTGTCGCTCCGTTTGTGCTCTCGACCATCACGTGACTTAATTGTTGCGATCTTATATTTGGAATTTATTTCGAATATATTGTTGCAATAACGACGTAAACCAACTGGTGTCTAACGCTCGCGTGGTAAACCGCACTTTTCGGTGCGACTTGCTTGTTTTTTATAAATCCACGGTTTTGTGGTCGCTCACTGGATACCTGACGGTGCTAACTAAAGTGAGCGGGGCGTGACCCGAGCAGCCCGCTGGTTGTCTCCTTCAGAGGCAAACAGCCAGACTCGGACGGGCCTGGGAATCTAGGCCTTTGCGGTTATCGCATAGTCTTGCCCCAGGTGTCTCCTGCCAAACCTTCCGATCCTGCACACTCCATCCCCGGGAACCTGTTTGGGCCTAGCCCGGTTTAATTACCGGTCTGCGTCCTCGGCCCCGGGCTTGTTAGGGCTCCTTAGGGTTGATAGGTCCTTCCTGTGTGTCATTGCACCTTGACCACAGGTCTCTTGCCGACTCCGATAGTCTTTTTAAGTTTTTGGCGCACCCCCCTGCCCCTAAGGCAGGGAGGCCTTTAATTTAAAATAAAATAAAAATGTCCCATTGTCCTCCCTCTTCTGCCGTCATGGCAAATAACGTTACCGACCTGGCCACTTGCATAGGCAAGTTGCAAGCCAGGATGAAAGCGCTGGAATTTCAATACCAGCGCTATCAAAATTTCGTCGTATTACGGTGTCCCTCTCTAGACGAGGAATACCGTAATCTACCTGAGAACGCCTGCGTGCGTCGCACCGCTGCGACCGCGACCCGTCATGAGGCCGTTTCAGGTAGCGAGGCGGCCGCTTCAGGTAGCAAGGCGGCCGATGACGTCACGGCCGCGACCGTTATACCGACTGGCGCCGCGCCAGTCGGCGCCGCGCCCAAACGTCTCACGCGCAGCGCTGCGCGTCCGTCCGCCGCGTCATCCGGGGCCGTGGCCACGTCTACGGCCACGCCCCCTGTCCCGACTAGCCAATCGCGCGGGTCAAGCCCCGCCTCCGTCAGGCGAGGGCCGCGTAATTCGCGGTCACAATCTAGGGTTACCAAAAATAGCCCGTACGTCCGTCCCGCGCGATCCACGGAAACCGCGTTAAAGACGAAAAATTCGTTTTCGGCCCTTCCGGTCGAACAAGACTCGCCCGCGAGTTCGGATCCATCTCCGGAGATGGATACCGAGAACGACGGCTTCACCGTCGTGGCGTCGCGTAAGCGAACGGCGCGTAGCAGTCCGACTGCTCAACCGGCGCCTAAGTTAATAGCTAAGGCAACAATCAGGGGCGCCGCCGCCCCCGCGTCCTCCCAGCTCCCCGCGCCCGCCGGCGGGAAAAAAGAGCGTGCCCCACCTCCAATCATAATCCGGGACAAGGCGGCCTGGATGGGAGTCTGCAATGAAATGCGCAGACTCAAACTCGAGTATCACAAGGCTAGGAATATAGTCAACGGGATTTCCATTTCGGTGAGTTCTTCGGAAACTCACCGTAAACTCACCACCCTCCTCCGGCAGAAAGGTCTGCAATTCTACACCTATTCTCTCGCGGAGGAGCGCGTCCTCCGAGTGGTCATCCGCCGCATTCCGGTGGAGCTCGACCCGTCGGAGGTGTGCTCCTCGCTCAAGGAGCAAAGTTATCCCATCCGGGAAGTACACCGGATGTACAGTAAAGATAAGCGGCCACTACAAATGGTAGTGGCCATATTGGACCTTTCCCCCGAGGGAAAGGCCATCTTCCAGCTAGAGACGGTGTGCGGGCTCTCCGGGATTAACGTGGAGCCCCCATACAAAAACCACCAGCCTGCGCAGTGCCACAACTGCCAGCTGTACGGGCACGCTGCTCGTAACTGTCATTCTCGTCCGCGGTGCGTAAAGTGCCGAGAGGACCACCCCACACGGGAGTGCACGCGCGAGCGTGACTCCGTCGTCCCCCCGAGCTGCGTGTTATGCGGGGAGGAGGGGCATCCCGCGAATTATCGCGGTTGCCCCAAGGCCCCGCGCACCACGCGGCCACGCACGCAGAGGCAGGCGGCCCCCCGGGCGGCGCCCCCCGCCTCAGCTATCAAAGCGCAACCCCCGCTGGCGTCAGGGGAATTTCCCGCGCTGCCGGTCCCGCGCCAGTCCCCGGCCGCCGCCGGCCTCTCCGCACCCCGCGCGGTGCAACCGCAACCCGTGCGTTCATCGCAGAACGCATGGGGCCCCCGTCGCCCCAATCCACAGCCCCTTATGGCTATGGATATTCCCGCGCCCCGCGCGCCCGCTAACGTTGTCGTTAATAGTAACGACTTAATGATACTGCTCCTTCGCGAGCACGATATCCGCGAGCTCATTGACTACAATGACCATCTGGAGCGCTTCGGTCTCATCAAGACCGCCTGCGCGTTCCCCCGCCTCTCAGAGACACTACAACGTCTCGACCGTGAGGCGTGTAATAATAACTTAGGGCCTTTCAATGGCAAAGTTTAAGCCGAAAGCGTTAAATCTTTCTTTTTTTAACGCGCGAAGCCTACTACCGCAGCGCGATCTCGTCGCGACCTTTCTTAAAGATCACCAAGTAGATGTTCTTTTAGTGCAGGAGACGCTCTTAAAGCGTGCTAAACGTGATCCGAAAATCGCGAACTACAATATTGTAAGAAATGACCGGGCCGGCCGCGGGGGCGGCACTCTTATTTATTACAAACGATCGTTATATTGTACGCCGGTAGATCCTCCGATACTTACCAATATGGAAGTATCCGTGTGTAGACTAGGAATGACCGACCACCCGTCCATAACGTTAGTTTCAGTTTATCTCTCGCCGAGGAAATAGCCTCTCAGGTCTGACCTAGAAAAGCTACTTTCGCTCGGTGAATCGGTCATTATAGCGGGTGACCTCAATTGTGGACACACTTCGTTTGGCAATTGGAGAGACTCCAGTAATGGGGTTAAACTCGAAGAGCTAACGAACGTGCTAAACTTTGATGTCATAGCGCCACCCACTCCCACCCACTTTCAAGACAACTGTATGCCGACAGTGCTTGATGTAGCTCTCATTAAAGGTATCGCGCTTCGGTTACGACTCATTCGGGTCGTACACGAGCTCGACTCCGACCACCGTCCGGTCATCATGCAGCTAGGTCAACCAGACGACTCTAGCCCTCCTTCGGTCCAAGTGGTTGACTATGCCAAGCTAAAACATTATCTTGCGGACAGGCCGTCCTCGTCCAGCTTAGATAGGATCCCGGACGTATTGGGGTCCGTTGCGGATGTAGATCTCGCGATCGATTCCCTGGTCGACCACCTGCAGGTCGGCATCGGAGAGGCCTCGAGAGAGGTCGAAGAGGCGAGCGATCGCCGCTTCGTACTCCCTGCCGACGTGCGGGCGTTATTGACGGAAAAGAACGCGGCGACTCGTGCGCACGACCACTATCCGACCGAGGAAAACCGCGCACGCTTACGCGCGCTTCAGAGAGCGGTTAGAGCCCGCATATTAGAACTCAGGAGTCACAGATGGGACGCCCTCGTCGAAGGGCTAAGGCCGTCGCATCTGGCTTACTGGAAACTAGCTCGCAGCCTCAAAATAGAGGCTTCTTATCTTATGCCCCCCCTCGAGAGGGGTCCCGGTATACCGCTCGCCTTCGATAGCAGCGACAAGGCGGAGTGCCTCGCCACTTGTTTGGAGAGCCAGTGCTCTCCGAACAGTGTCGATGCAAATACCGACCGGGTCGAGGGTATCGATGGATGCGTGCGGGAGCTGGATAAGCTCCCCGCGACAGCCTCCCTGTCCCCAGTCACGTCTGAGGAGGTTCTTTCCATTATAAAAAGCCTTAAGCTCAGAAAAGCACCAGGTCCCGACGGGATCAGGAATGAAGTACTTAGGCTTCTTCCTGATCGCCTCATAGCTCTATTGGTCTGCATCTTCAATGTAGCCATAGTCCACTGCCATTTTCCAGCCGCCTGGAAAAAGGCAATAGTCATAGGTATCCGTAAGCCCGGCAAGAGCGCGTCGCTTCCCGACAGCTATCGCCCGATCAGTCTCCTAAATACTTTAGGGAAAATGTACGAGCGGATCCTTCTGAACCGTCTCAAGTCAGTAATAGAGGAGAAAGACCTCTATCCGCCTGAGCAATTCGGTTTCCGTGCTAGATATTCTTGCACTCATCAAGTGCACCGCCTCACGGAGCACGTTGCATTTAATTTTGCTGAATTATATAAACCCCGCCGTACACTTGCGGTTTTTTTCGACGTTGCCAAGGCCTTCGATAAGGTCTGGCACGAGGGATTGATCTACAAGTTGTATCACTTTGAAGTCCCCGATAGGCTAATTAAAATAATTCGCGACTATCTAACAGATCGCACCTTTCGCTATAGAGTGGAAGGTGAATTGTCCACGCCCCGTCCAATACGCTCAGGCGTTCCCCAAGGTTCGATCCTGGCTCCTAGCCTATTTAACCTGTACGTCAGTGACCTACCTCGACTCCCGGAGGTCGAGGTAGGGCTATATGCTGACGATACAGTCTTATATGCCTCAGATAGGAATAGATCCCACCTCAGACACAAAGTCCAACGCTCCGTGACCACTCTCGGGAAGTGGTTTAACGAGTGGCGTATAGCCGTTAATCCCTCGAAGAGCGCCGCGATGCTCTTCGATGCGGATTCGTCACAGATACCGTGGAAGCTTAAACCTGTTAAGCTCTACGATAATCCGATTCCGTATGTAAGAGAGACCAAATATCTAGGGGTAACCCTAGATAGTAGGCTCTCTTTTAGACCCCACATCCGTAAGGTTAGGAACAGGGCCGCGTGGGTCCTGGGCCGGTTGCATCCTCTGTTGTGTTCGGTGAGTAAAATGTCCACGCGACATAAGCTCACGCTCTACAAGACGTGTATTCGACCAATTTTGACATACAGTTGCGCCGTGTTCGCACATATGTCCGAGTCGAGTTTCAAACGGTTACAATCGATACAGAATAGGTTCCTCTATCGTCTCACCGGGGCCCCGTGGTATGTTCGAAGCGTAGATCTCCATAGAGATATGGAGCTTCCTTCGATACATGCCTACGTTAAACAGCTCTCCCGTTCGTATTTCGACACCGCGTCGAACCACGCGAATCCGTTAATAAAAACAGCCGCCACTTATGTTCCGGCACCCACGGACATCCGGTGCAAACGCCGGCCGCGCAATATTTTTATTGATCCCGACGATCACATCGAAAATTCGAATAAATATTACACATCCGTCTCTCCAAACAGAGCGTGCCAGCGCCCACGCCCGCGTAACCACCGTTCTCTCCGCAGAGGGCGGGCGGTCAATTTCGCTCCAGCACACCCGTCACGTCCACCCTCTCTAGCGGTAACCCAAGCCTAGGTCCGTTCCTCGGTGTGAAACCCTTGGGTCAGGCAACCGCCCGCGCGATACAAGTGACACTGTACGTGCATCACTTAGCTACCTACATACAACACTACACACGTATGAACATACACACGTGCACACCACACAGGTACATAGGTTCTGTGAGGGACCTTTTTTTTTTCTTTTTTTACGCTAGTTAGTTAGCGCTAGTTAGTGTAGAAACATTCCGATTATTGAATACACATACGCACGGTTCCTTCCTTCCTCCCAGGAGGAAGGGAACGTACCTATGTGTATATTTAGTTAGCTCGAATCGTAGGTGTAGGGATTCGAATAGATCGCGACCTATTGCGAACGCGACGACCGCCCGAGCCGAGGTCCGGCCACTTTGGCACCCTCGTGCGAGTCGTCCACAAAACTTTCGCGGCTGAGTGCCCTCTGCGCTCGCCCCCAAGTCCGGTGAAGCTGTAAAAGCCGCAGCGGCTTTAGGGCCCCTAAGGCTAACAGTGTAGTCAGTTCTAAAAAAAAAAAAAAAAAAAAAAAAAAAAAAAAAAAAAAAAAAAAAAAAAAAAAAAAAAAAAGATTTTAGGATAATCATTAACCACTCAATCAGTCAGTCAGTCTTTGAGTTCATCAGACAATCAATCAGTCGTCAATCAATCACCTCTTTGCATGACTTTCAAGACTTGATAAAGAAGAAAGAAAGAAAAGACAATATTAATTTAAAGAAGATCGTACTGAAGGAGTAAACTCCAGTTGTGTGTCGGAACTGACACACACACACAAACTCTTTTTTTATCACAGCACAGCAAAGCAAAAATGCAGTGTATGGTGGAAAGCATAGTACAATCAAAAACAAAAGCTGCTACCGAGAGATCGACAATCCATCGCCAGTCGTCGTTATTAAGCCTCTCCACAAGATTGGATAATACCGAAACACGACAAACTAGAAGAGTCACTATGACGGACCTATCACTATGTGTATTGTGGGCACGACCCAGTCGGCTATAGATCCCGCTTGATTACTAAATACACCGACAAATCCTAGTACGCGACACGCTATAAACTTTTGATCCAGTAAGACATAGTTGTCGTGTCTTCTTAGCTAATTCAATTAAATATTTCTTAATAGTTAGTGTTCGGAAACGGGGTCTGACAGCGAAAGTTGTCTATGTTTTCCTCGATTTATGTAACTTCGCACTTGGTAGGTGTCGGCTGTCGCTTGCTTTTGACCCGGGCGCCGTTTGGATTATTTGAAAGGTTATGTTTTTGATTGGGTTGTGATATAAATTGCACCTTACTTCTTGCTTGCTCGACTTCACCCCGCACGCCGTTTTGTGATTTTTCAAGAAACTATTTTGATAATTTTAGGTTAAATAATCCCTTGTGATTGTTTATTTGAACTGTGTTGGGCCCTTTTTCCTTTTATTGCGGTCGTTTATCAAATTGTGTGAAATCATAAACTTGTAATCTCGCCACGAGAAGAATTGTGGTGAGGAATGACAACTTGACCGACTGTAGACTAGACTTATTTCCCACCTTTTCCTTTAACTGATACAGGTGAATTATGGAGCTTCTCCCGTCTGCATAGAAGCCAACAGTGGTGAGTTATTTGAGTTGAAAATTTGTTGGCCCTGCGTAATCTACGGGCTATTTGTATGTCATACTAAACTTCATTGTGTTGTCAGATGACGAAGTCTTCCACTGCACTTAAATATTAATCCCTGAATGCTTGATGGAGGGACGACATAGTGAGCTTTAGCATTTAATAAATCAACTTACTTTTTTTCTAATTTACCTTAAATTAATAATCATTCAATAAGCTAATTGACTAACGTATATTTGACAAACTTTCCACATTAGTTATTTAGCTGTTCCACATTCGATACATTCCTATAATGAGACATCTATATAAATTTATAAAAATACACTCAATGCTGAAGTGAAACCAATGGAGGTTACGATAAAATCGGGCAGAAATATGAAATTTGCCTTTATTTAGTTGAATGAGCCCAGGTTTTTTTGGTGAAATCAGCATTTCGTTGCTAAGTGCTGGTCTACGCCTAATGACTACTGAATGTAATTTATTCTTCGCACACATTGATTTATTACATTATAATAAAAGTCAATTCTGCAGGTCTTTTCTTTTAACAAAATAGCATCAATCAGTCGTGGCTTTAATAATGGTGCCAACGCCCATTAAACCTTGCGATTTCATACATTTTGCTTTAGTAGCCTCAAAGCTGTTTTATTACATTTCTTTTTTCATAATAATAATATTATAGTCTGTATATATTAGCACGATTTAGTTTTAGGAGCCACGGGTAACTGCTAATCTAAAAGAAAATTAATATTTTAAAGGAATTTTATTAAACACAATAAACACTGTTACAATAAAATATTATAATTTAACTCATATTGCCCACATACAATATATATTAATAAACCTGTATTTCTGCCAGTACGTTTAATATTTTTCCAAAATTTCCCGATAGGCATACTATATGAACGCTACTGATCACTAATATGCCATTTTTTTTGTCTGTCTATCTGTCTGTCTGTCTGACTATACGTCCGGATTTAACTCAAAGACGTCTTGACCGATTCTTGTGAAATTTTGTACACGGAGATTTATTTATTTATGAAAAATGGATGGCCAGTGGCCAATACACCACATTACATTATTATCTACAAAATAAAAATGTTTTTCAGTGCATTTGCCTTTTAAGGTCACCACCGCATGATTCACTTGTGACCTTTACTGAATACAATAGTTTTAATGTTTTATTTCATAAATCAATGTTGGAGTTAGTAATGATAATAAAAAAAAACCAAAGAGTCAAACAAAATTAATAAAAAATGGATACCGTAAACACATACATAAAAATATAATATAAAAGGAAATGTCAAAAACAAAAACTTGATTAAGTCAAAAAGAAGAAAAAAATGTAATGTCAAAATAAATGAAGTATGCCTTACCAAAATCACTTAAAACATCCAATCATTATACAAACATCAGAAAATAAAAATGAAAATATTAACATGTTAATAAAATTTAAATAAATTCATATTTGTGTCTCGTATATAATCACAACAGTCTTTACCGATTTTGATAAAATTTTGTATACCGGAAGTTTATGTCATTCCATAATTAATAGGCTATATGAATTGTCAATAATATGAGTAAAAATAAAATTACGGGATGAAAATAATTACTTCATAGTAACAAACGAGTGTGGAGCCGCGGGCACACCGCTAGTTAACATATAAATCTTCAAAAGATGAACAGTAACTTCAACAGTTTGGTTTTGTTTTTAAGGGTTCCGATTATTTATATGCTAAGAAGGATGATATATGGATGGTTGGGCGATATGCAAAATCAGTATAGGAGATTCAGTAACGTATGCTAAAATTTGTATTCTCATAGGAATAGAGTGAGACAAAATAATTTATGCTCTCTGCATTTCGACAAGTTTATCTTCCTTTATTATTTTATTTATAGATATTATAATATATTGGATCTGTGTCGAACGGATCTATAAAATTGTGCAGCTATATACCAAGGGATGCGAAATGCGGTAAACAACAAAGGAATGGCTGGGCTGACTCAGTGTTATAAGGACGTAGTGAAGATTTCTTCTTGAATCACTGACGATGATATAATCGCTCGCGGTGAAGGTTTTGGATTCACTGGAACTTCGAGTTGGCGTTGGGACCACGCTGCGAAGCACTTTACCATGAGATCGTAAGTGAGAAAGTAGGTGGTTATGATAGGATTAATTTGCGAAAAAAAATCAAAAACCTAGTATTAACACGTGCCAACAAAACGTATTACGCGTTAATAAAAAAATGTTTATAATGTAGCTTAAAAAAACTATGGTAATATTCGATGTGATTCTCTTTCTTCCTGTTATGATTTGAAAATAGAGCTTAATTCTAATCAGATCAATGAATTTAATTCTGATAGTTTTCCTATATCGCCAACGGTTTTGTTTTCTTGCAAACATGTAATAGCATCGCAACTAATAGAAGACACGTGCAGGAATGAAATCGGTAAGTAAAGGAAACAAAACTTTGGATCGTATTTTAAAACTAGACAGTAACCAAAGTAACTAAATTTAAGAGAAGATGTTATCATAATGTAAAGGGAAACAGCTATCAAATGCATGTGGCGGAACACAGTAACCCTGGGCAATGAGGCCTCTTCACAAGGGAAAGCACGCACTTATTTACCACAAGATTAGTCGAATTTTAATTTAATTTGTATTGGACCTTGGACTTTGAAGATACACAAGGGAACTCCCTAAAACAATTAAAGTTAGAGTTCTTTTTTGTTAAAAGTTGTCGTGTTAAGTAAGGTTTTTTTCTTGTAATTTATATATCCTTTCTTTTTTCTTCTTATTCTTATTTAATGATAGCAACGTGTATTTATGATTATACAAAATTATGCCAATGTCACGTAGATAGAATATTTTTCTGATCTTCAGAGTTTAAATAACACTTTAACAAGATGGTAGGTCTCTTTTTAAAACATTCTAAGAAGATTTTGTGGCAACTCTAAATTCATGTTTCTAGTTATTATTTATAATTTACTTCACTTGAATACAATCACCAAATTATATCAAGTAAAATTCCACCAATATTACATTACTAAGTAATTTTCCATGGTAGTTGGGCTTTTTGCAATGCCCACCTGGCTAGCTACTACCCTCAAGTTGAAAATCTTTTGCCAAACACCAATAGGTGTGTTCCGGCAGCTGCACTTGAGAGTCAGTATTCCTAGTGGAAGCTTCCTAGGCTTAGCATGCTACCATCTTGGGCCACATCGTCACTTCAAGATCATATGAGATTTTGGTCATAACGCTAAACCTATAACGATATAAAAAAACCAACATGACAGTTCAACTTTCCACCCAAAACTCATATTTTATCTTTATATATTGTTTTCTAAGTAATGCCATACTGCATCTCTCTATACAACACCCATGTTATTGTCGTGTCTTTTGACCTCAATCCGCTCCGCCGTAATTCACAACATAGCCTCATTCCAGTTAAGGGCGCAGTATACGCACCCAAATCAGAATCAAATAATTAACTAAGTAAACAATGTCGAGCTATTTATCTTCATCCGTTTCGGTTTAGGGTCGACAGATGCGGTGAAATTGTATTAAATAGGCTTAGTTTTGCCATTATGTTGTAACCTTGATTTTAATAGATTAATTAATTTCAGTTTGTTATGTAAATTTATTAAGTCTAAGGCTAATTTGTTTTTGACATAAGTTTTTGGCTTTCATTGATGTTTCTATTTCTATTTAATTACTCTGTGGATTTTTAATTACTCCAAAGCTGAAAAGAAACAAAAACATATTTATCAGAATAGCGGATAGCTTTTAGATTCTTGAGACTTGAATCTTAGAACTTGATTCTTAGAACCTTGAGTCCTGCAGCCGCTCGCTCCCAGGAGGCAGAAACATATATATATATATGATAGTTTAGATCGAATTTTCTACAGATATTTATTTTTATTAATTCTCAACTGATTTTGTTGATATTTTGTAAACAGTATTTCTATGTCATGCCATAATTGATAAGTTATAAGAGTTGTCAGTAATAGTTTTAAAAATGGTCATTTTTTAAATAATTTTAATGAAATTTTGTACACGGGATATAGTCATGTTATTCCTCATATTATGACAGGCTGTAAGAACTGCCCATAATAATATGAGTAAAACTAAAATTACTAGATAAAAATAATTAGAGCGTAACAAACGCGTGCGACGCCACGGGACACCACTAGTATTATAGAACAGTGAAATTTTGTAAAGTATTTTATGAATCGTTCATAGTTGGAAATTTCGTTTCGTTAATTAAAATTCTCATAAAAATTGATGGATCGGGATAAGTTATTTGAAGATTGCTGTGTGTTATGACAAATAGATTACATATTTATGAACTGCAAGTAATTGGTTAATATATTACTTTGATTTTAATATAGTCAATCCTAACTTGTTTTAATTTATATCATAACAAACTATTATACATTGTAACAAAGAAACAAATAAATGAAAGTCGACTGATAAAGGTCGAAGGTCATAAAAATGGCTTAAATAGCTGATCTAGCCTGACATGGGCCTGATATATTTATAATCTGCTGTTAAGTTATTCAACAAATTTACAAATTTTGAAATACTTATGAGTATATGACAGTTAACGAGCAGTGTTAGTTAGTACCTTTATCACGTGTGAGGTCTCTACAGTTTTTCTACTGTTCTTCAGGTTTCTAGATAAAAAAGGTACTAAACCATTAAAAATTGTAGGTAAAGTAAGAACTACACCAGGCCGACGAACAAATCTGAGACGCGTCTAAAGTAATTAATTGTACACATTAATCTTTAGTCTAAGTGTATACACCAAGCTGACGCACTTTGTTTATACATATACGTGTCTCGTATTTCATGCTGGTCACCGATTCATTGAGGATTCACTGGCTGCCTATAATATCTAACATACCATCACGCCTGTATTTCCCGAAGGGTTAGGCAGAGATGTACTAATGTACACCCACAATTCGCCGAGTATGTTTTTAGGCGAGCCTATTGCCATTAATCGGGCTCGAAACCAAACTCCGAGCTGCTACTAAGAATTTCATAGGAAAAACCCAATAACACATTGCTCGACCTGGGATTCAAACCCAGGACCTCGCTCATAATGTCTAGTTGACTGATAATAGATCAGTGAGATAAAAACAAGAACATTGAGTCAACAACAAATTTAATATCAAGCCAAAATATTAAAAAGGAAAAAACCGACTGCAACAAAAGCACTTGACTTGTAAAAAACATTTTTCTAGTTCAGCTTTTTATTTGAGTTGGCTGTCCAGAGTTCCTTGGGGTAGATTGGTTTAAGGTCGGCAACGCGGTAGTGGTATGGTATTACAAGCGTCCTTAGGCCACGGTAGTTGCTTAACATCAGGCGGGTCGTGTGCTTGTTTGCCACCTTTGTAGTATAAAAGAAATTTCATAGAACAAGATATTTACAAACTTAAATCATTTCTTACATTTTTTTTTACTAGGGATAGGCTTGCGTTTGACCACTATCTCGCCTGACCGTAAGTGATGATGTAGTCTACGATGGAGCACGCTTGCCTAGAAGGTACCTATTCACTCGATACTTGAAGATACCTAGGTTATAATTATCGACAAATACAAAATCCGGTAAAGTGTTCCACTATTTAGTGGTGCGCATTATAAATGTGCTAGCAAAACGTTTTGTGCACACTGTTGGAATATTTACCATAAATCGGTGACGTTTCACCGTGTTTATTGTCGTCCGATGGTGGAAAGGCGATGGGGGAATTAAGTTGTGCAATTTCAACACAAACTCGCCGAAATGTATCCGGTAAAAAACCGATTAACTTGCGACTTTCCGTCGATGGCCTCAACTAGCAAATCGTTGCTAATGAGTTTTTTGGTACGCCTCTCGATTGCCTTTAATGCCTCAAGATGGTACTTGGCCGATCCGTCCCAAATATGAGAGAAGTACTCCATGCACGATCGGACTTGCGCTTGATAAAGATACCATCTCACCTTTGCAAGGATACCTAGCTTTTTGGCAGCCAAATGAGCTTTATACTCAATGAAGGAGCCAAAATTGAAGGTTGAAGACATCGTAACGCCTAGAAGTTCCACATGACCGATTATCGGAATGGACATATCTCTGAAAATACATATATATATATATATATATATAATAGACCACTTCGTCAGCAACCCTGTCGGAGTATAAAAAGAGAATTATGTCCGACGTCTAAGACATAGGTACTACTATGCCCACGTCATCAGAAGGGTGTGATACCCCTTTCACCATCCGTCGAATTTCTGGGATCGTTGGATCGACATCGCATAGATACGTAGCGTTGCGACTTGCAACACGTGCTGTGGATCGAATGTAGTATTTCTGCACAACAAGTCGCCATTAAATCGCTATATAAAATACTAGCTGTGCCCCACAGTGTTACCTGTGCTGATTTTATCTGACAACCATCGCGCCGCCTACGCACCTGTGTTGCCTAACGTAATTGTTTTACTTTCCACAAGTAAAAATTATTTTAATTTTCCATTATCTTCTGAACTATGTGTCCATATATAATGCTTTCAAGGCCAAAGTTTAATTTCATAAAATTGTCTTTATGATGAAGTAACTTTTTTTTGTAAGAATTAATATGCCATGCCTAAAAATAATGCTCAAAAAACAATTTTTAATCGTTAACAAAAAATCGCAAAACACCTTATTGTGGTTTGTGTATAAGAGATAGGCATATACTAATGCAAACTTTTCTTTAGATATACTATGGTTCAATACTTTTCTATAACAATTTATTTATGTATCTGGTTGGGCGTAAATATTTAAATTACATAGTTAACGGTTTTCAAAATTAATGTGCATTGGATGTTAGTGTTTCCGCGATCCTAGAAGTTAGTACCTGGATTCGCTGAAACTGTCGCTGTCGTGTGACATAAGCTCAGCTGATTGGCCCTTGAACTACCACCAATCGCAATCAACTAGCGACGCTTCAGTTTGCATTTTCTCTGTGCCTAAAACTCTCGTCTGATAATTTTTACGGATGAAATTTTTGTATGTGACCTTTGTGTTTTTCGTGTGATTCCCGGCCGGGTAAAGAACATTGAGTTCTGAAGGAAATGTGTTTTAAGCTGGATGGTACGTTATGCCGAAGACTAGCAGATCAGAAGCATTCTAGATTGCTGGATTCAAAGGTTACAGGGGCATACTTAGCGTTCACTGTACCTAAACCTTATTTTTGAAATCCATTATTCTAGGCTGCGTCAAGGGATGTCCATATAAATATAATGAAATTAATCATACTTCATAAGTACGTTCGCCGCGGTGAAGAGGTTATTTATACATCGCTTCGTCAGTATCATTAACCATTACGCGAACGCACGCGGATAAAGTAGTTTAGGAGGGCTCCGACTTACTTAACAAATATCAATATTCAAGGCTAGCAGAGAGTTGTAGCCTAATGTTAGATAGCTTATACTATTCCTCGTGAATGTAGCTTTCATATATAAAAAGAATTTTTGAAACTCGACTGGTAGTTCCAGAGATTAACGTGTTTAAACAAACATACAAACAAAAAACTTTTCCTATTTCATTAATTATTAATAAATTAATTCTATAGACCAATATACGCTCTGACGAGTCCAAATCGACGTATGTGGCATACGTAATTGTAGTTCTCGCCCTAAACTCCAATACCCAAAAATATTACACAACTTCTAAATTTTATCATATTAGGAATGTATCTTGTAAAACCTTCGTACATAATTTAACGTCACATTATTTTAAGTAATGTGAAACATAGAGAATATTTATTATTAAAATCTTATTTATTATTTATTTTTATATCATGGTAAAGTGTAGACACTGTGCCTGGTGGTAGAAGCACAGTACAATCCGAAAAATCCATAGCCGATCGCCGGTTTCATAACGGCTTGCTGTTGGTATAGTATGAAGAGATATTTGAGCAGGCCGGCATAATATTTTTATAGTTTTCACTTCTGTCGGCAGTCCTCATGACTGTTTTGATTTTTTTTTTGTTTGTAATGGATAAAATCAAAAACTACTAGACCGGTTTTAAAAATTCTTTCACCAATATAAATCTACAGTATCAGCGAGTAACAAAAACTATATCATAATTTGGAAAAAAATGTCGATAGTTTTATACAAGGTATAAAAAATTGCCTACACGGTAGCGCTGACGAGGTTTGTCGTATAAAATTAACACGACTGAAACCGTAGCACACATTTAGTTGGATAGACACCGGTTGATATCGAAACACGATACGCGTAGTATGCAACTAAAGCGGGTGTTAGGCTGGATGCAGATCGAAAACTAAGCTATGCCGAAGCTAAAGTACACTAGCTAATCTAAGCTAAACTATAAATATGTCCCGTGCACATCCAGAACTAACCGAAAGCTTAGTTAGAGCTGTGAAGTTCAATTTGATGGACGTATCGCACGCCAGGAATATCATCGATGAAGAAACGACCAAGCCACTGGACGGCACCGGTGAATCAAGTGCAAGGGATTTGCCGGGTTAAACGAGAAGGGCTCAGCTATTTTTTTTTAAATTTTTTATTTTAACGGGGCTTCAATACTTCCCAGATGATTATGCCAACCTCATAGGAGAAGTCAGTTTATTAGATAAAATTTTAAAAGTTAATTAAATTTAGAAATCAACGAGACAAATTTATAAATTTTTATATTATTATTTGTATATTATTATAAATTATTGTTCATCTAAAATAATATTGATTTCTCCTACGTTTCTCCAGGACTCCAATTGCATTTTTTGACGCAATTCTTGTCTCGACAATGAAATAAATGAATGAATGAATGATTCAATGAATGAAATGATATAAATATCATCGGTGGACTGATAGCTCGGGTAGCTGCGCATCGGCATATATAAATAACTTAGCTTCGCTTATTTAAGTTAGCTCGCATAGCTTTGTTTGCATAGTTTGCAGTCTGTACACAAGTATGAAAAACTACGTCTGCTATCCGAGCTAAAGTAAACTAAGTTAGCTTAGATTTCGGTCTGCATCCCGCCTTACACCTCGTTTACGGTGGTTACGATTCTATCAGACATAATGGTCGTGTCCTACCAGCCTGCAAATCAAGCTACAAGTAGGTACCATCGCATATGTAACCCGCTCTGGATTCGCACGGGTAGCAGAGCAGGTTTACACATTTTCAACAATCATCGTCATAATTCATCCAATTTACATAAATCCTTAAAGAATTATACATTAAAACCTTTCTTATGAATCCCTTCGTTCTTTAATGAAAACTGTAAGAAAATCCGTTTCGTAGTTTTTGATTTTATCGCAGCGGGGGACTTTGTTTTAATAATATTTAAGGAGTAACTCTTAAACAGCTTTCGAAATTAGGAATAAATAATGTGTGAAAAAAAAAACAATTTTATATATTAAACTTACCTTGTGTTTAATAAGTTTAATAGAATTATTAACTGCAAGGGTTGTCAAGAATAACTTCTGTTAACATAAAGGAGATGAAAATCAATTACCGTCCCCAAAATGTCCGCAGCGAGAGCATTCCCAAACGATAAAGTTTAGTGAAGGCGGGTCAAATTATAATCAAACTTGGAGATAAAGGGAGCGACAATTTACTAAATGTACATTGTGTATTCGATGTTGTTAATAAGTTTAGATTGTTCAAGTGGTTGTTAGTCGGTTCGTTTGTGTAAATTCATCGTTCAAATTTCCTAAAGGACTTTTAATGAGGCGTTTTTTGAAGTCGATATATTGAGCTACCAGCTATACCCGCGGCTTCGCTCACGTGGACTCCAAGATGCCATCGATCGGGCATTTAGGGTTGGGTCCCGTTATTTAATTAAATAAAAATTCTTGTTCAATAAGTCAGTATCATTATTTCTCTCAATTACAAGTTATATAATGATTACATTAAATATCAACATTCTTAGGTGCGTCTACATCGACGTCTCTAACCGGACTGTATTGTCTTACGCTAATATGGAACGGGAAAATGATGAGTGACACTTGATACCTACCCATCCATAACGTGCACTTTATAGATGAGCATGTGTGTATCCCTACAGGGCACATACACGAATCTTTGCTCCTCCGCTCCGGGTTATTTTAAAGACACAAAATACTTATTGTAGGTGTTCCTTAGAAGATAGTAATCTCACTGACTTTTTTTTGGCTACCATTATGTAGTACATTAAATTGATATATCTCTTATGTTTTACTCAATGTAAGCCATTTAAGCACCCCAATTGATTTACCATGACCATTTTTATAAAATAAAAGTAATCTAAGTTACTTTGTATAAAATCAGTTATATACCAGGGAAAGTCCCGTCAAAATCGATCAAACCGTTTCAGAGATTACCCGAAACAAACAGACAGACAGACATACATAAATTTAAAAAATTGTTTTTTTGTTTTTGTTTTAGGTACTGTATATAGTTTCATATGCATTTATTAAAAACTGTTATTTTGATATTACAAACAGACACATCAATTTCATTAACTGTTTTAGGATATTAATGGAATATTACGTTACATAAAAGTAAACAAAAAAAAAACAACTATTAATTGCTGATTTTTTAATACATCTAAAAGGCGACAAACGAGTTAATACCTTAGGTGTCAATAGCATGATGCTGATCTCGAACTTCCCTACCCCAAAATGTACAATATCACATAATAATTGACTCCCCGACCGTCAACATTTTGTGGAGTTGGTTGAACCCTGACGATCGCGGCCCTGTCTATTACCTCCAATAGGAATTTCCCTCAAACAATATTTCGAAGGCGTGTTATTGACAAGTTAACGTTTTAAATTAACATCTTAAATTGTTTTCATAACTTTGTTATATAATATTCGAAAATTGATAGCTGATTGTTTTCAAACACTTAACAGGAATTATACGTTTATTTAAAAGTTATTTTTGAAAAATGTTTAAACTTAGCTGAATTGTATGATGTATGATTAAAATGTATGATGAATATGAATGAACAAAGTGAGTTAGAATCGATATAAAGAGCCCGAGCTTTCCGTAAAGGAAAACATTACGATGACTTTTATTTTTACCTTCTCAATGAAATGTCTACGTAACCCTAATGGCATGTATCGTGTTATTCTAGAACAAAAAATACCGTAAAAAATAAACGATCATTCTTGAACACTTTTAAAGATCGATTGATATGAATTCCTATTCTACAAAAATCTCAAGCTATTGATTAATTTTAACATCGTCATTTTTTATTTTTTTCGATCTGTTTGTACGGTTAGCCCTATGGGCCTTGGAGTTTCTATAGACTATTTACAGCTTCACCGGTGAGGGGCTAGCGGTGAAGGCAATTAGCCGCGAAAGCAGGGTAAGAAGCTCAAGAGTGACAAAGTGGTCGAACCACGGCCTTGGACTATTATTGCCTTAAGTCACATGCTGATTAATTCCCTGTCCGTAGAAAATTCGATCTATCTAATTACATGTTTCTAACTTCTAGAAAGAAGGACAAAACTTGTATTTAGTAATCTGGGAATATGGTCTAAAACAAGCTAAAAAAAATTAAAAAGCAGGTCCCTTACAGAACATAATGTTATGTACCTGAGGGAACATCGTGATAAAACTATATCGTGATGGTGAGGCACTGTATAGTACTAACTTGGTAAGCTATCATCTTCAAATCTGCCAAGCCATCTGTAGGTATTTTCCAGTAGAGGCACCCGACAACCGGATTTTTACCAGCAATTTACTTTGGCAATGTTATCACTTACAGTTGAAACTTAAATTGAAAAAAAAGAAAATAATATAGATTCGATTTTTAAATAAATTTATATAGTACGCAAAATTACAAGTTAAAGAGACGTGATCTCTTCGAAAGTTAGATCTTTGAGGTATTGATAAGACCAAAAAAAAAATTTTTTTTTTGTGTTTTAAATATTTTGTAGTGTAAACACGTCCTAATTTTGTTCTTCTGTTTCCAGTGACATTTTATATATACTAGTCTGTCTCTTTTTATTTAATGACTCATCAAAATAAATAAAATGGTGTCAAAGTTACGTAAATCGATTTTTTTTTTTTTATAATATTCATATCGAATAAAATTCTTTTAATCCTCCAACATAGCTCTAACAATATCACAGCCCCTTTGTTAAAATAATCTAGGGAGTTTCTTTGGCACCATAAAATGCATGTTCCTAATTATCGATCTATAATAATAAATCTAGAGTCATGTCTGTACATCTAACATTTTTTCCAAATTTCCCGGTAAACATATTATCTAAGGGACACTGATCAAGAATATGCCCTTAATTTTTTTTGTATGTCTGTCTGTCTGTTTGTTTGTCCGGATTTGACTGAAAAATAGCTTAACCAATTGTTATGTAATTTTGTATAAGAGAAGTTTATGGCATTGGACAGTTGATGGGCCATTCCCCACATTATCATATTAATATACATAAAGTTTAAGTAATAACCTAAGCTTTTCTCAAGTTAAACAATTTCAATATTAAATAGTTTAACTTAGATTAGTTTAAGTTATCACTTCTGTCGAGTGTCTCGAGACGCACACGTTATTTTTTAATTCTATTTTGTGCGATTTCTAAATCCTATATTAAAAATCGTTGCCTATGAATTATGGAATAACTTATACTTCCTGTGTATAAAATTACATAAAAATCGATAAAAATCAATTTGTTTTTTTTTTATATTTCTAAATCTAATATTAAAATTCATATGGCCCATCAACTGTCCAATGCCATAACCTTCTCTTATACAAAATTACATAACAATTGGTTAAGCTATTTTGATTATAAAATAAATTTTATCCTTAGTTACAATTCTTGAATATTTACATTAAAACACTGAGTAGAGAAGGGAAGCTAGATATAATGGCGCCGTAACGCGTAACGTTATGAAGCGGTTTACCCTCTCATAAGAAGTTGTCACTTCAAAAATTAACAATTTTAAAACCGATTTTGATGTAATTTTGTAAACGAGAAGCATACTTCATTCCATAATTGATAAGAATCATCAACAGTACATTTAGGCATCGTAAAAAGTAGTAGTCAAAGATTTTGATGAAATTTTGTACACGGGAAGTACAATATTATGTTATTTCTCAATTAGTGGACAATATGAACTGTCAATATTATGAGTACAAATCAAATTACGGGATGTAATTACTGCGTAGTACAAACGCGTGCGGAGCCGCGGGCACACCGCTAGTTATTTATAAAGAAATTCACTAGTGCGCAATACGCAAACTAGATAATGTAAAATGCCGCCAAAATCACATAATATAGGTAGTACTAAATAACATAAGTTTAAAAATTAAAAAAAAAACCAACACGTGAAAGAACAAGATCCTTACGAAAGCTCTCACAAATATTTTAGTTAATAAGTTACTTAGGTACTTCAAAATATTTTTAATATCACAATTTTTCCATCCAATCCTAAGTCCATAAATTCATACATTTTAATTATTCAAATTGGATGCATGATTAAGCCAAGAGAAACGGAAGAGCCAGACTGCGCAATATTTCATCGCACTGCTGAAACATTAGCTGCAAAGTACTTCTGTATTTAATAATGTATGTAGATAGAAAATTTACGGAAATCTTCTATGCATTAGGGGATAATATATTATACCTACTTAACTACATTTTACTGTTTTAATATTATTAAACTTGCTTGAATAAACTGTTTCGGTTTATTTTTTCTTCAAATTTCCTGATAAACGTCTAATATATAAATACGTCTATCTGGTTGTGTCCAGATTTAACTTGTAGGGCCTACCCCTGCAAATCCAGTGTTCTACAAATGTTTCATGGCTCGTTGTGGGAAGGTAACGTTTTAAGCTATGTAATAACTGTTATAATTAGTTAATAAAATTTTTTTTTTTTTGTGATAAATAGAAACATCTTATGAGATTTATAACAAAACAATTTTTTTTCGCAATAATTCGAAAGTTATTTCAAAATAAAAATTTATTTTTGAATCCAGTACCGAAGACACACCGACAGCTCCCGAACAAACCCGAGCGCTTGTGACGTCATAATGTTAGTTTTCACTCATTACAGTTGATATAGAAAAAATAAGTACAGTTTTTTGATCTATTTAATTTTGTTGTCATTATTAAATATTCAAATTTATATTGAAAATGTCGAACCTCAAAAGTTGTAGTTCTTGTTAGGTACCATTATGTACGAATACTACAAAAACAACTGACAAAATGTTTTTAAGTGTTCCCCAAGATGACAAACGTCGAAATGCAAGATGCCTTGACACCTCGAACTTCAGCAGAATTAAACCGAAAGTTATTTTAAAAAAAAATGGTTATCTATACAATTAATAAAATTGAAGTGTCTGTTTGTAATGTCAAAATAAGAGTTTTTTACTATATGCATATGAAAGTATATAAGATCCCTATATCAAAAAGCCCATTTATGAAATTTTTGTCTGTCTGTCTGTCTGTTTGTTCCGGGTAATCTCCGAAACGGTTGGACCGATTTTGACGGGACTTACACTGGTAGATATCTGAGGATATAGAGAGTAACTTAGGCTACTTTTATTTTAGAAAAAGAATTAGGGTTCCGCACAAATAAAAAAAACTGGTCATGGTGAATCAATTCGGGCGCTTAAATGGCTTATGCTGAGTAAACCATAAGAGATATAGCAAATTAATGTACAAAATAATTGAAGACATTAAAAGAATCTATAAAAAAGTCTGGGAGAGTATATGTCTATTTTTTAAGGAACAATAAAATAAAGTGATTTAATAAAGTTTTAAAGTACATAAAAAAAATCAATAACTATTATTTTTTTAAACCCAATTGATATATTGCTACAAAAATGTTATGATACCAAACCGAATTCTGTTTTGCGACTGAACTTAAACAAAAAATTAATTATAACTAAATATCATACGATTCATGTTAACAGCTGAATCGTAGATATCAAGGAGGTTAAGTTGACGAGATAAGTTCAATTATCTAAAATCCTTTATATTGATCTTACTATAAAAAATATCGCATGACTAATTTGTATTTATTTCTGGTAATAAATGTATGCCAGTTATTCACAAAATACAGATGAAATGTTATTTTGGTTACATTTATCTTTCTTTTTTTCGTAGAAAGCCTCAAGAATTATAACTTCAGAAACTAAATATGTTGAACAAGAAATAATACGTAAATTTACATCTAGTTTGGTTTTATAAACGATAAACGGGGTCACGACTTAGAATCTCACGAGTAATATTACCTGTGCGGAACTTGTACGGCGAAAACTTGTTTTGATAAAAGGTTGTTGTAAACTAAGGGAGCGTGATGAACGTGAAAATGTAAGGTGTTGCTTCAGCTAAAGTGAATATTTTGCCAAGTTTCGTGTTAATTTAAGTTGTTAATTATCTCTTGTATTTATTTCATATATTTTGCTTAAAAAGTTTACCGTAAATTATTTGTAATACTATGTACATTTTAATATTTTATTTATTGTTACAATTTGTTATTTGACAAGGCACATCTTGATATTTTCAGAATAACAATTTTAGTGATTACTGCATTATTATTTGAACATTGGTTATATTTGGAAACTATTTCCTTCTCTCTCTCTGTACACACTATTACAAAATAATTAAAACATTACAAAAAAGCATACATGTTGAAATCGTTTGTTTATGTTCTACTTCTCTGTTCTCCGTTCTCTGTTCTCCTCTGTCCACACTCTTCAAACCCTGCAATGTGCCTGAGCTTTCGGTGATGGAAAACATCGTTATGAAAACATATCATGGCGGTAGGGCATTTTCTAATGCCCTTCTGGCTAGCTACCATACTCAAATTGAAAATCTGACGCCAAACAATAATAGGAGTGTTCCGGCAGCTGCACTTGAGAGCCAGTCTTCCACTAGGCTTACCGTCCTACCATCTTTAGCTACATCATAACTTAAGATCAGGAGAGATTGTGACCACAACGCTTAACCTATAACGATAAAAAAAACAACAAAGTATGATAATATCCTAGGAATGAATGTTCGTTGTAGCCTCAGTTTAAGGTCGTTATTTCCACAATACCCAGGAGACTGGGTACCGTGAGCAGAGTATCATGCTTTTTTACGCCCGGCCAACTGTACCTTCTTTATAACGTTCAAATTCGTCGTGCAATATTATTCACATCTCTGGAACGATTCCACCCAATGCTTTCTTGATATCCTGGGGTGGTTACAACGTGAGGCTATTTGCATTGTAAATGATACAGACATCTCTAAGAATTTAGAACAGCTTCGGCTGCGTAAGGACAATGGCCTCGCTAAACGTGTATTATCGTCTGTATCATGATGACGGTTCTGAAGAGCTCTTTAACCTTATTCCTTTCATATCTGATCCACCACAGAACCACTACTACTAGTTTACAGAACATCAGGTACATGGACCGTACATCATGGCACGAACAAAAGAATTCGTAAATTCTTCACGTGCAGTTGTGGGTCTTCCAGCCAACGTGATCCCTCCGTCTATTATATTGGTTCCTTCAAACGAAGCATGAAGAGGTATGTCAGCAAGCCAGCATGACGATAAAATCTCTGTCACCGACAGTCGTCGTTGTTTGAGGACTATACCTAGTACCGTATTTACCATCAGGTATTTTACCAAGTTAGTATTAAAAAAAAATCTGAATTGAAGTCAATGATATTTTAGTAGATATGGCATTGACGCTCTTTACATGCAATCGTGAATGGTGGGCAATTGACTTCAGTTCACTTTCGACTCGATACCGGTGTGAGCGAGAAGAAACTTTTGTCCTTTTTTGACAACAGCTTTTCCGCCTTACGCTGTGATTCCCTATCACTTTTCTTTTAACATGCTGATAACGAAATTTGTACCGTGTTCAAATTACTTTTAGTAAAAGTATATCATGTCTATTTAAAAAAAAATCATTCATGGAAGTAGTAAAGTGTTTTCTTTGAATGCATAATTTTCAATCCGTGCTTGACCACACTGTCGTTTAAGGTTCAAATATTTAAAAAATATAAAACTGTATAAAAACACAATAACACTTAGTAGCGAAATTGTAAAAGCAATACATATTTTCCAACGTTCAAGATAACAAAATCCCCTTTCAACAACTGAATTAAGTATTATCTAGCAAATTACAGATGGTCCCTCCCGGGGAAACGTTCACAAAGAAGCTAAGACAACCAAACTCGGCAGCGTAATTTCTCTTGCAAAATTTTTATTCAATTATTCAGACTCTTTGCATTTTGTTGACTGTAAGTTAATATTTCATGCCTTTTGACACTTTGTACCGGTTAACACTTAAAGAGTTTATTTAGCACAAAATATGCTGTGAAAGTTCTTTAACGGTAATAAACGGGAATTATAGTAAAATCTTGTTACAATGAAAACTTCGCTTTGTTTTGACGTGAATCCGTTTTTAAAATTGATTCCATAGTGGGAGGCAATTCAAAAGATGAATGATAAAAAAATGAGGGATAGAGTTTGGTGTTGCAGCTTCATATCTATCATTTCCATCAAAAATTTAATGACATCAATGGATAGTTAAAGGATCGAAGAATTCGTTACGCTAAGTGAGGAATGTGACACATCACACGCTGTGGAGGGGGAAGCGTCGCCATTTTGAGGTTATTTTCCTGCAATTTGAAATTTTAATTGATTGATTGATTTTAACATTTGATTCGGAGAAGCTACGACATCCGTTTAAGTTCCAATCGTCAGCTTTCCTCAAAATCTATAGATTGCATATAGAAAGCATTAGTGTAAAATAGTTACAGTGAATATATAATTAAAATAGAAAAATATTGTTATAATTTATATATGAAATGCTTTCCATTATTCTGGTCACTACTCGTATTGTATTCAATAAATTAAACATTGAAATTTAAATAATACTTTTATATTTTACACACTTTAGGTACACATTACGGGCAGACATCTTTTTAGTACAGATAAACGAGTTGCCAGGCATACAGAAACACAATATTACAATATTCAGTGTTACAAGTATAAAATCATGTAATTCAACAAATATAGTTAATCAAAATATATATAATGTCGCAATATACGTGTGAAAAAGCCAAATCCAAATGCAGAGATGCAGAAACAATCCATTCGGACAATATTATGATGTGTATGATCATTTATCACCGCCATCTAATGCACAAAGCCTTATCGCGCACTCAGAAGACATCTCTACCGATTCCATCATCAACCGATCTGATTATTTGACAATTAACGAGACTTGGATGGAAGAATCCATACCAGTGCATGTATCTTGCTTTGATCTGATATAACATTATAATACAGCTAAGTCCAGACAAGTTGCAACTACATCATCGGTGGCGGTATCATCATCATCAAGTCGGATAGCTGGTGGAGTCACCATATATCGTAACAAAGCTTCAAATCCATCTACGTAATTTCAAATACATCCACCAGGGCACAGCGTTAGCAAAATTAAACTCTTTATTTTACTATCCCTATTAAAATATTCTAAAAATATTAAGTTAATATACTCATTACTGGTTTAGACATTGTAAAATGTAGTTAGTTCTATGGTGATGAAACTATCGACACTGACAAATATTACTGCAGCACCAATAAAATTGATACAGTAAAACGCTCTACATTCATAAACTAATTGTACATGGTTTTTCTAAATAAAGGTTTTACTTTCCATTCTCAAGAATATGGATAGTCGTTAAGTAGAAAGAATTGCTATTCGAGAAAAAATACTCCAATGGTTTTCACGTAAAGGGTTTTCCGGCAATTTCTCCGCTCTTCCAAAACATTGCGGCGGCAAACTGGCCGTTCTCCAAGAAAAACGGTACACGTCGCAGTTCGTTCACGTTAATTGCCAAATGCACTGTATATCTTAGATTTATTACTAAAATTAACTTTTTTCATTGCTAGTCATTTCTGCTATCATAACTACTTTAAGTTTTGATTATTAATACTTACTTACCTATTAAATTACTACTTTTAACTAGTTGGTGTTAGTTATAAAATGAACCGTTTAGAGAATTTCTTTGTTTTCTCTGATGATATCCATATTCATAAAAACTGGTTTCTAATAATGGATAACTTATGCAGCTAAATGTAGCTTACATTGCAAATTTATAAAATTTCAAAAATAAATTCATAAATTACTATTGTATTCTTAAAAATTGCGAAATTTACTTATACATATAAATAGCTATAGTTGGCTTATTATATCAATAAATTAATATTGTGGGGTCGTTGTGGCGATCTTTGGGGGAGGCATATGTCCAGCAGTTAATCATCTTTCGACTAACATGATAATGGTGATGATCATTAACTAATAATATACTTGAAGTATTCTTTTTTTATTTATAAAAAATTATTTATTTGACCAATTTCCACCGCACTGGCAACGCACCCGTATAACCTTATACCCTTCCTCAATAAATATAGGCTACAAAAAAAAAAAAAAAAACAAACTGAATTATAGTTTCAGTGATTGACGCGTTCAAACAAACATAAAAAGTTGGCCGTCACGAAACTCCCGGCAGATGTAAAACATCTTAGGAGATATAAAAAAATTATTTGTCTGTAAGTGACTGACTATCTGACTGTACCAGTACCAGTACCCAAAAGAAAGTCACTGTGAAGATGTTTATTTTATTACTATGTGTATGGTGGTCGCGACCCCAACCAACCGCTTTTAATCTATCCATGTTTTAATATGATCTAGTCTATCTATTAAAAAAAGCGAACTCGGCTCCACGCCACCAACGTTTGCCAAAGCGTCGCCACGCCAACATTGGGTCCAACAATCGGTCTGATCTGCCGTATTACATGTTACCCCTCAAAAAAATCTCTTGAGCTTTATAATATTAGTTTAAAGGTGCTGTATTTTAAATTTTACTGACCACATCTTATGATACCTATTTATCATTATTCGCTTGTTAAGTAAGGTAAGCTCACTATAGTTCACAATATTTTTGTTTGCTTAATGATGTTAATACCTAGGCTTAACACGCACTGCGTATATTGCGAAAGTTTTATTATCGTGGTTGCGAAATATATCCTATACGCAATGCGAATAAAATTCGGATAAAACTTTAGTAGTGTTGCCAACTCAAATTATTAAGTACATTTATGTAATCATCTTATACATAAAAATATTTTTTGTGACAGAGGTTGTTCTGCTCTTCTTGGTAATGACTACATAGCGCCACCTTTTTTTTTTTTTTTTTTTTTTTTTTTTTTTTTTTTTTTTTTTTTTTTTTTTTTTTTTTTAACGTGGAGAAACCCATCATGGGTACACACCCGCCCGGGGGGACGAGTGGTTATGTAAGACTCCTACTCACTAAAACTCCACGGTGTACCATCCGCCGCCATAGTAGGGCAACGCGGGCACTGCGCTGGCATACAGCCGCGCCGCCCCGGCGGCCGGCCCAGCTGAACCGGGCCCCGGCCTAATAGGAGACGGCTCAGTACACCCTAGCCGTCTCCTCCGTCCGCCGAGCCTGTGCAATGAGAAGACGGGCCCCCCGACCCGTCTCCTCTGGCTCGGCTAGGGTGGCGGGAGTTGGCGAATGAATCGCCTCCTCCTGCCACCCGTTCTTCTTTGTCGGAGAGGGCCGCTCAGGGGATCCCCTTCACGAACCCTCTCCGCGGCCTCCTTCTGCGATATGACGACCTCGCAGAAGGAGGCCATGGCCGTCCATGCCCTCTCGCTGTCGAGCATGGCTCTCACCACACTCGGCAGCGAGAGGTCCTCTCCAACGACTACGGCCAGAGTGCGGCGCTGCTCCTCCCACGCAGCACACTCACCAAGAGTGTGCTGCGCCGTATCCTCTGCAGCCCCGCACTCATTGCACACAGGCGAGGGCTCCCTCCTGGCTATCTTGTACAGGTACCATCCGAAGCATCCATGTCCGGACAGTACCTGCACAAGTCTAAACGTCAGGGAGCCCCGCTCCCTGGCGCACCACTCCCGGGGGACCGGGCGGACGGCGTCTATGGTATACCGTCCATAGCGCGCGTCCGCCAGGTCCTCCTCCCACTTCCTTAGAATAATCCCCCGGGCCTCACGCCGGACCCTGTCCACCACCGTGGGAGCTGGAGGCTCCCCTAACTGTCTTCTCGCCGCCGTGAATTCATACACGGCGGCGAGCACCTCCGCCTCCAGCTCCCACGGCGGGAGCCGGCAAGGACCATGGCCGCCCCTGCGGACACCGACCGGTACCCGCGGATGACCCTCAGCGCCACGACACGCTGCGTAGCACGCAACACGCGTCTGTTCGTGGCGCTAAGGGCATCCGACCAGATCGGTGCCCCGTAGACGGCCATGCTCCTCACCACTCCGGCAAACAAGCGGCGACAGCTCGCGCCCGGCCCCCCCGAGTTCGAAAGAAGCCGGCCGAGAGCCGCCGCCGCTCCCACTATCCGCGGTTCGAGTCCCTTAAAGTGGGACTCGAACCGCCATCGTCCGTCCAGGATGAGGCCCAGATATTTCATCTGGGCCCCAACCCGGACCCTCACCCCCTCCACATTAATGTGGGCCCCAGGAGGCGGTCCACACCGAGGCCCATGAAAGAGTATGGCCTCGGTCTTCTCGGCCGCCACACTGAGGCCCAACGCCTTTATGCGCCCGACCACGAGGGCAGTGCCCTCTGTGGCCAGGCGCGCCACCTCTTCAAATGTCCCCCCCTGGGCCACGACTAGGGTGTCGTCCACGTAGCATAGCACGCGAATCCCCGAAGGGAGTGCTACGCGGAGCACCCAGTCGTAGCCCATGTTCCACAGGAGCGGCCCCAACACCGACCCTTGTGGAACACCGCACCCCACGTGCCGCCGAACCACACTGCCCCTCCCGTCTACGAAGGCGACCTCCCTCCCTTGGAGGTAGTCCCCCAACAGCCGCCGCAGGTACGAGGGCACTCCGAAAAACCGGAGCGCCTCCCGTATAACACCATGCTGCAGACTGTTGAAGGCGTTGGCGATGTCTATCGACACCGCCAACAACCTACCTCCCCTCGCAGTCGCCTCCGCAGACCACGCCTTCACGGTGGAGAGGGCGTCCAGCGTCGAACGCCCTCTCCGGAATCCGAACTGCCGGTCCGAAAGTACCGGCCCAACTTCCGCCATGTGCTGGACGACATGAGATGCCAGAATACGCTCCAGCATCTTCCCCGTGTCGTCCAGCAGCACCAGGGGCCAGTACGAGGACGGGCAGACCGGGGGGCGACCCTCCTTCCCCAGAAGGAAGAGTCGCCCCATCTTCCAGAGCTTCGGGAACCGTCCAGCCGACAAACATCGGTTGAACAGCTCCCGAAGCTCTACCACGGGGGGGGTGGCAACAGCTCCTCCGCAACAGCACTCCCATCTAACATGTGAGGCGGGAGGAGCTCCGGAGGGTCGGGCAGCAACGTGGCCACGACCCTCGCCAGGACCTCTGAGTCCAGGGACTCTGTTAAAGGGGGCGCCTGCCCCCGGAACTTCTTCCAGGCTACCCGGTACGGGCGCCCCCACGGGTCCCTGTCCAGGGTCCTGAGGAGCTCCTCCCACTGCTCATCCTTTGCCCGGCTGATGGCCACCTGCAGGGACTTCCTGGCCTCCCTGTAGTGGCTAAATTTACCTTGGAAGTAAATAAAATAAATTTTTGGAAATTCCCCCCCCTTTTTAACCAATTTTTAAAAAAGGAAAAAAAAAGGGATTAAATAAAATTTTTAAATTTTTTAAATTTTAAAATTTATAAATTTTTTTAAAAAAAAATTTTATGAAAATTTTTAAAATTTTTTAAATTTTAAAAACTTTTAATAAAAAAATTTAATTTTTAATTTAAAATTTTTTTAATAAAAAAGGGAATTTTTATTTTTTTCTTGTTAATGATGATTTTTAAATTTTACTTTGGGTATTTAAAATTTTTTTTAAGTGAAATTTTTTCAAAACCTTTTTTAAACCCTTTGAAAAAAAAGTTTAAAAATTTAAATTTAAAATTTTTAAATTTAAAACTTTTTTTTTTTTTTTGGCCGGAAATTTTTTAAAGGGTTTGGGAATTTTGGGCCCAATTTCCTTTAATTTGCTTTACTCTTTTAAAAAAAAAAAAAACCAATTTTCCCTCCCGTTCCTTAAAAAAACCAAAGGGGAATATTAAAAATTGGAAATTAATTTATTTTTTGGAAATTAAATTTTAAAACCCAAATCCACCAAAATAACCAACCCCTTTTTTTTTTTTAAAATTTTTTCCAAATAAAATAAAATTTTTTAAAAGATTTTAAATTTTTTAGGAACTTTAAATTAAAAAAATTAAATAATTTAAACTTATTTAAAAATTTTTTTAAAAAAATTTTTAAAAATATTTTATTTCTAAATAAAAATTTTTAATTTTCTTTAAATAATTTTAATTTTTGTTTTTTTAAGTTATTTTAAATTTTTTTAACTTTTCTAAATAATTTTTCATTTTTAATTTAAAGTTTTTTAAATCTTTTTTTTTTATTTAATTTTAACCTTTTGAAATTTTAAAAATAATTTAAATACCCAAAAATGAAAAACCCCCCTTTTTCTAGGAAGCTTAACCCCCTTTTTAACCAAAAAAAATTTTTTTTATTTTTTTAAATATTTTTAAAATTAAATTTATTTAAAAAATTTTAATTCTGAAAAGCCCTAAAAGAATTTGTTTCCTTTAAAATTGTTTTAAAAAAAAAAAAATTTAACCCTTAAAATTTTGGGAAAAAAAATTAAAAAATTGGTTTTTGGAAATTTTAAATTTTTAAAATAAAAGGCATAAATTTTGAAACCAACAATCACTTTTTACTTTAAAATAATTTGTTTAAAATGAACTAGTTAATTTGGAAAAAGATTAAAAGGGGGAAAACAAAAACAAAAAGTATAAAAATTTTAATCCTAAAAATTTTTAAAAAATCCTTTTTTTTTAACCTTTTAATTTAAAAAAAAATAAATTTATTTTTCCCTTTCCCCAAGCAACCCAAAAATTATAATTAAAATTTAAAATTTTTAAAATTTTAAATTTAAAAATTTAAAAAAAAAGGAAAGCCTTAAGGGAAAATTTTCTTTTTTAAAGGTTTTGCAATTCTAACAAAGTAACATCACTTAATTATTTTTTTGGGGGTATGTTAAAAAGTAAAAATTTGGAAGGGTCGTCCCGTGATTTTACCTTTTTCTTTCCCGGTCAAAGGTAAGTTAAAAATTCTTTTATTTAATTTTGATTGTTAATTATTTAATTAAAAACTTAATGCAAAGTTTCAAAAAATTTTTTCATTTCCTATTTTTAAATTTGGGAAAAAGGGTTAAGGGAAATTTTCAACACCACCTCTCTTTCCCAATTGAAAAATAAACATAAAAAAAATTGAAAATTACCCAAAATTTTAAACCCTTATTTAAAATCAAGGGGGTTTGGGAAACGGGCCCCCTTTAAAAATCACACCACGCCCTTTTTTTGGTTTTCATTGGGAAACCAGGCAGTAAAGAAGGGAAAACCAAATTTTTTCCTTTAAACCCCGGCCAATTCCCGGTTTTAAAAGGTAATTTTATTAGATAAAAATAAAATTTAATTGGTGGGAAAAATTTGGGAAAAGAAAAGTTTTAAAAGGTTAATTTTTTTTATTTTATTTATTATTTAAAATTAAAGAAATTTTTGTTTAAAATTTAGAAAAAAAAATTTACAAAAATTTAAAAAAGGATTTTAAATTTAATGAAATTTGGGCCCTTTTTAACCAGGATTTAAAACCCCCCTTAAAATTGCCAACCCATAACAAAGTACCCGAATTTCCCATTTTAGGGAAAACCCTTTTTAAAATTTAATAAATTGGTTTTTAAAAAAAGTTTATCAAAGGGTTTGATTGAATATTTAAAGGTTTTTTTTTTAAATAATAAATTTGTAATTAAATTATTAAAATTTTTTGGTTATTTTAAAAATTTAAATTTTTTTTTGGAAACCCTTTTTTCCTTAAAAATTTTTTCCCCAAAAATTTTTATTTATTTTACTTCCCTGAAAATTTATTAAATAAAAAAAAACCTAATTTAATTTTTATTTATAAAATTTTAAAAAAATTGTTTAAAATTTATTAATTTAAGTTTATTTGAAAATTTTTTTGGTTTTAAAATTTTTTAAAACGTAATTAAAGGGGAAAATTTAAATTTATTTAAAATTTAAAAAAAAATTTTGAAGAAGAAAAAAAGGGTTTTTTTAATTTTTTTAAAAAAAAATAAGTAAAATTTTAAATTTTGTTTTATAAATTTTTAAAAAAAAAAATTTTTTTACAAAAAAAATTTATTTCAAAATTTTTTGAAATCCCAAAATTTATTTTTAAAAAAATTTTTTTAAAAAAATGGGATTTTTTTTTATTTTAAAAAAAAAATTTTTTTTAAAAACTTTCCAAATATTTTTCCTCTCCCCCAAAATCTATTTTCCCTTTTTTTACTTTTTCTTTTAAAAATTTTAAATTTTTTTTTTTCAATTTTTCCCAAAAATTTCATAATTTTTTCCCCATTTAATGAATTTTTATTTCAATTTTTTAATTTTTTTAAAAAAAAGTTTTAACATAAATTTTTAAAAAATTTATTTTTTTTCTTTATATTTTAAAAATTTTTTTTTTTTTTATTTAAATTTTAAACAAAATTTTTCGGGAAAAAGAGAGACGCGCTAATAATCTAGCTCCACAGTCGATTCACACGTCCGTTAGTCCGTTTCCTATCTTGACTAATCCTCTCTACAGAAGTATATACACATGCCAGGGATTATATCGGGTTTGAGCATAAAAGAAATAACTAGTTTTCAAAGTAATACAATATTCATTTGTTCTTGTATCATCGATTCAAACAATTTTGATTTTAATGATGCCCGAATTAGAAACGTATTTCGGATGGGCGTGTTTTATCTGGGCTACTAGTCTCAGGCGGAAATTTAATTGGATTGCCAGATTTACACGTTTTAAAAATAACTTGATTCATTATAGCGCCTAGTTTTTTGGATACATCGTACTTACCACAGCGTGATTTTTTAATTTTGGAAAGAATGCTTAGTGTGATGTATCTACTAGGAGAATTCCCTACGCGTCAAGAAATCTTAAACGCTGAAACTACAATAACTACAATAAAGAGTACAGAGTCACAGGATAAGAAATGTTTTAAGATGTTAATAATTGCTGAAAAGGAAAAAACACTTGTTGATAGTGAATTAATGATGATACCAAAGTGAGAATCCGCTTTTAATGAGACTGTCGTGGAATCTTTTGGAAACACAAAAATAGCTCCCATTGAATAAGTAATGCAAGTCGCCTAGTTAAATCGTAAGGATGATTATGTGGGTAGGCTTAAATAAACTCAACCAATGTCGGAATTTGTAATTTCTTAGGTACAACTTTAAAAACTATGTAGTAAGTTATTCAATTTTAGATCTATTAAATAATATTTATTGTGCGTAATAAGTTTCTAATACAAAACTATATTGTTGAAAGAGATTATAATTATTAAAAAAAAATTACCAAGGCCATTTTGTAGCATAATGTTTTCTCCTAGAAAATCAATTCATAAGCAAACAATTAACAATAATAATCCATCCCCCAGTTGTGGGATCCAACTGCATTACAATTTAGTAGTGCAACTATTTAACTATTTTTGCTCAAGTACTACTACATAATTTACTAAATAAATACGAACGTAAATTTTATATTCGCTGAAGCGTTTTCTGTTATATATCTCTTTTCTTCCTCAATTACTCTAAACATAGCCACATAACATATCCCCAAGCTATTTCAAATTTTACCTTGAATGTACCTTTCGGGAAGCAGACTACGAATTTTTTTGTAAATATATATCACATATTAAAGTCACGTACACATCAGAAAAGGAAACATTCAGCAGAACCGACGAAGAGGTATAAATTCCTATAACTTGACTATTTACGTTGCTTATTTACTTTCCAATTTTGCGGCGCTTTCTTTCATTGTTGTGTAGCTTTTTTAAGGAAAATGATGCTTCATTATCCATTGAATTAGTTTGAAGGCATGGTATAGTTTATTTGGAAAGATAATAAACTGTAATTAAAATAAATATAGTATTAGCGACATCTAAGTGTTCTTCTATTGGTAAAAATATTTTAAAAGGAACTCGCATGCATAATTTTAACCGTGTTGAAGTTGCTCTTAGTGAGAGTAAACGTAGTTAACGCATATAAAACGTCATCCATTGCCTTATGCCTGTACTGTAGTCAACACGATTATTAATTTGGAATATGATAAGTCGTTAAATAAATAAAATATTCCATTTTATATATGTATTATTCACATAAGCACAATATTGTTTGATATTATTAAAAATCCCAATGATATTTTTTTAATGAAATTAATTAACAAACCCATTATTTACAATATATTCGCAGCGTATCACGTTGCAATTATGATTTTCGTTACACCGAGTTCATCTTTATTATATTACAAAGGGCTAAGACTACAATGTTCTACTGTAAATAAAAAAATAAATTATAATATGTATGCCAGAGATATAGCATTCTCCTCGATAACCGTCTTTAGGGTTAAACGAAAACACAAAGCAAAGTATTCTCTTATAATAACGAAATATCTGTAGAAATGTAAACGGACCGACTATCCAAGTTTGTTTTTGCGCTAGCCGTTGGCTACCTTTTAAGGTATCTAATAGCCGTATTCTAGATGAATTTATATCCATTTCTAATCGGTCTATTGAATTTTTCTTTGAGGTTGCTTGTATGATCTGGCCAAGATAGGTGTATTGACCAGCAACCTCGAGAATCGTGGAGATTGGTTCCGAAATAACGACAATAAGTTATAAAGTTAAAACTTTTCTTTATAGTACAACTAGCAGTTGCCTGCCCCTTTTCACTAGGTATTGTTTATTCCTATATAGTTACTATGCTTCACTCGCGTGGACGACAGAAGAACTACTTGGGTACTACTACTACTTGGGTATTCCATGTCCTAGTCCACTATATTATCGACTTTTACACCAAATTTCATTAGAATCCGTCCAGCCATTTGAGCGTAGGTACTCAATGGACAAACATAAGTTTATTATATAATAGCCTATAGGTAATTAGTTAACTAAAAAGCGGCGATGACCGATGATAAAAACATCTGAATATTAATTTAAATATGAAGAAAAAAAAACATATTTACAAAGTTATTCCATGAATACTTGATTCGATTAAACAACTATTTACTTTACATATTTCAGTATTACAATAAAAACTTGAATATAAAACTAAATGAAAGCTTGTTAAAAAATATAAAAGCGACGTCGTATCTCTAAACTAATAAACTTATTAAACTCTTGTAATAAAGTTAAGTTTCATTGCGAGTTTTTCATTTAAATAAATATTACATTATTCAAATTTATTTTTATTCAACAGTTTTGTTAATAGGTACGTATTCAGAATATTTTATAGACGATTTTATTTTATAGTAATGAACTGAGTAATAAAATCATTCATAATTTTAAGCCATATTCATCACATTTTAAGACTTTAAGAGTTTTATTAACTAGAAGAGGATACAGGTCACCTTCAAACATACAAGAGAGGGAGCGAGAGAGTGAGTAAAATAAAGGTAGGGCACAAACAAATTTCTTTGGAGATCTTTCTCTACTTGGGACAGTCCGACTGGTGGGAAACCTCCACCCAACAGAAGATTGCAGCCCAATAACCTTGTGTTGTGTTCCTACGATGAGTAGGGTTTCCAGAGTTCCTTGGGGAAGGGGATTTCAAGGTAGGCAACGTGCTAGTAATGCCAGTGGTATTTCTAGCGTCCATAGGCTACGATAACCGCTTAACATCAGGCGGTCCGTATGCTTATTTACCATCTTTGTAGTATAAAAAATACCAAAAGAAAAATTATCCACTAACAAGAAGTAAAAATATTTTTTAAGATTCAAAGCTTCTAACATTTCCAATATCTGGTAACATAATAAAAGTTTTATAGACATCAACAGACGCTCGCACGAAGGTGATTCTACGTTGTTTACGATCTCATCTAAAATATTGACCACAAATCTATATTATGTTACACTTAAGGCGCAGCATAAATTATGCAGGCATCTCTTAACGGGACGTCCCGCGTCCCGCGATCGGTCGACGCGGGCGTGGGACGAATAGGTAATGCGCTAAGGAACCGGATTATACAGGATTCCAACCGGAATTGTCCTATAAATGCTCCAACCGCAAGGGAGATTTAATTAATTATACGAAATATATTATCAGTCGAGCGGTGGGGACGCAATAAATTAGGTGTTGACAGAGAAAATCTTAAATGGTCTTCATGTATAGGGGTATTAAAATGTCACAGGCCTTGCTTTGTTCTATGGCTATAATACTGCAAACATCTTGCTGATTGATTGCATAGTATTAACTAATTAATAGTAATAATTAATACACACATAACATGCAACTTAACGGTGCTAGATTTCCACGCGTCTCAAATCAGATAAACATCACTATATATTAACTTTTAACAGTGTTATAGTGGCAACGCTATATCTTCTTTAACTCTTCATAAAAATGAATGATTCAAACATCATTTTAAAGCTTATATTCTCTGCTATTAACCAAAAATAGACAAATAGTTTAAAATTAATTTTTTCTTTAAAATTTGATTTATAAACCCATTTCTTTACGTATGCCATTAACAGTAGAATAAAAATTTACTCAAGTAATATGTAGGAGGCACCATTTATTAACAGTTTGCGTAACTAATATGACAGCTATTGGATTGCATTCTATAACGTGCTAAATGTGCACAAGGGCCGGGCCAGCAAAAGTGATCAATGAAAAATGTTTTATTTAATAAATTATGTAGTTACCAGCTAAATTAAATAAAACAGAGTATGTTAGCTCGGATTAGTTGCTCAAATACTGCGGTCTCTTGAACCCGGAGTTTGGCTTGACGCCAACTTGCAACGTTTTAGGATTTCTCCGTATTGTGCATCGAGGGATATCGTTGAGCTGCTGTAATCTGAGGTTCGTTAGGAACACGGCTTCCCTTTAAATTTAAGTTTTTATTGGCTGATTTTCAAGCTAATTTACTTCTTTTTTGGAAGACATTGCTTGCAATTCAATGTTTTGTTTAAAAAGGTTATAATGTTTTCAACTCCTCTGTTTATACGTTCAGATGAAAATATGTTTGCCCTTTATTAAAACAATTTTGTATTCTTTTAGTTTCATATTTTATTTATTTTACATGAAAACTAATAGCCATTCATCGAAATATATAAATAATTACAAGCTAGAGATACACAACCGTTTAAAAGTCCTGAGGGATAAGATACAAATTAAAAAAAGAAAACATGATTAGCATCCAAACCTCCCAATACACAAACACTGCATCACACTACATTATCAAGTAGATTATAACAGATAAAAAAAAATTAAACAATTATAAAATATAACAGGCACAAAATACAAAAAAAAATTGAGTTGTATGACAAAGTGAAAAAATTATTCGCAAGCGATACTGCATAAGAAATCCTAGCTAAAAAAAATTCTCGCATTGGTTGTAGTGATGTTAAATATTATTACCATTTCTTAATGTGTTCTCTAATTTTTTGATTGTCGTTGTCAACAAACATACTAAGTGCGTATTGACTTTTTTTTTCAAAAATATCTATTTATATAAACATAACAGAAATATCAATAATAATATCAGGCCGTAAGCGTTCACTGCTGCGCAAAGACGTCACGCCAACCCACTATCGATTGGCAATTTCAAGCATCAAGAAATCAACAACCCTATATTTTCGTGACGATGTATTCCTTCACCATCAGCCGATAGAGTTACCAACTTCAGTTAGTAAATATTACGCGACTTCCAAAACATTCGACGGAACACGCCAGGGTTCGAACCTGCTGACATCGAATCGATATTCCGCCGATCTAAACCACTTTATCATCACGACTTTAATTATTTTGCATTTATTTTATATCTTTCAAAATAAGCGACTTTGTAAAAAAATCAAAAGAAAATTTAATCGAATTACACAAACGAGTTCAATTTAATTTCCAATTATAATGGTTGTATAAACGGGACCATCCACACATTCTAGTTAAATGTCTTGAGAGGAGCCTCGGGTTGCAATTACACGCCTTATTGCATCTCTTGTAACATTGCTTGCTAACTAGAAACGACGCTTTTGTGCTCAAATTGTATATTAGTATAGTTTAATGAACTAATAAGGTTTTTATTGTTGAACTTTTAATAAAACAAAAACAAAATTAAGCTATGTTTTGAAATAAGGATCTTCTAAATTATTTATCTATATCTGTACATATTATAAAAGTCAACGTCTCTCTGTCTGTCTGTCAGTTTATGTTCTTTTCATTCGATTACCATGGTTATTTTTTTATTCATAACTATGTTATCTGACGAGGTTATAGGATATATTTTGTTACATAAAATAACATACGGAATAACCAGTGATGATAATGGTCAATCAATTCGGAAAAGGGGGTTTTTGGGACGCGTAAATGGCTTACATTGAGTAAACCATAAAAAATATATCAAATTAATGTACTACGTAATTGATAGACCTTAAAAAGACCTACACGAAAGGCAGGGAAAGCATAAGTCTGTCTTCTAAGAATCACCCACAATAAGCATTTTTGTGTTTCAAGATAACCGACGGGCGACCGTGGCCGTAGGTGGAAGATAGCATTAATTATGTAGTTCACGTGAGGGGAGCCGCGGGCACAGCTAGTCTTTAATACAGGATACAAGCTTATCACGTTAATATGTAAGATAAAAAAATAACAGTTTCGTGTTTCAAAACATAATATTATTTGATTAGTGTGAATATTACACATACATATTATCTTTGAGGAATGTTAGACAATCTAACACTGTCAGTTAGATATATATTAGCAATAGATGGCATCTCCTACATGTTAGGTATTAAATATATTTGCGCTTTTTATAACGATTTCAATCAATTTTGTTACCAAAAACGGTATTTTTTTTTTATAAATAATAAGAAACATACGCTTTAAAATGTTGTTTGAACAATTAATTTTGATGAAGAAGTAAAGGTGATAATGATAATGGAGGATTGATATGTGGTGTATAAAAAAACTTTAGTGAAATAATATATAGACATAACTTGAAGCTGATAGAACATTGTAACATAGAATATATAACACTGCTATTTTTCACATAATATTAAGAATCCAAATAATGTATGTGATTTTAAATCTGTAAATTATAATTCGTAACTTTTACATGCTTGCTATATCGCACTAGTATACGAATAAAAGATATCTTTCAATTATAGATTGTTGTAAGCATGTTAAAAAAGCGTGAGGTTTTATAGGTAAAAGATGAAAAAGGCCATTTACGTAAAATACATGAAGCAATCGGAATTAAATGCAGCCACGATGGCAATAACCGTCACGTGTAAAATATAGCAAATATTTATTTATTACCTCTGAAATAGCAATGATTGAAAAATTATTTTCACTGTGATTTCCATGCCTACAGTTAAATGAACTTTATTTATTACATTGCATATCTCATATAAAGTAGTTATGAAGAGTTAACCATGATGGACCATGTCAAGCAGGTCATTTACTGTTATAAAGTTATTATAGGATGAATCATTACGGGACTGGTATATTTTGGTGGTAGTGTTTTGGCGTTGATAAGTACCTTCTTAGGACTTAAACTCAATAAAACATTTTTGATGTTGATAACAAACATTTTCACTTAGTTGAAATGTATTCTTATGGTATTAATTATTATATTAATTCACTTGATTCAAATAACACTGCAAAATAAGCATACATTATATAACAATAACAGTAGAATAGAAAAACTAAAAAGAATTAAGTATTTAATACTTTTGAAAATGTTTTATTGTAGAGATATGTTTAAGTCAACAGCATATCGATTTTCCGTACCTGTTTGTTGAAACAACTTCGTGTGACCTTAACCTCATATGGGGTAATTACGTTTACGTTCAACCAATTTTCTATAATCAGCTTAAGAGAGACTATAAATACCATTTTCATCGAATCTAAATGTATAAAACAATTTTTTACAAAAAAGAAAAAACCTTCATTGGTTTTGAGGACTTCCTTGGTATATCTTCGAAGTCGAAGATCCAATATCAATGAAATTAAACTGAGACCACTCTTGAAGTTTCTCCTTTCCAACAAAAAAAAATCATCTAAATCGATTCATCAACAAATAATTTATGCATGAACATTCATAGAAAATATATATTCGAATTCATAACCTCCTCCTTTTTAAAGTATGTTAAAATTTAAAACGAACACCGAAATGTACAAAATACAGAATTCGTCTACAAACGTTATTAGTCACTTTGCAATTTGCAGTAAGTTTAAGGCAATTCCGTATTTTGCATCATATAACAATAGGCTGTTTAAGCTGCAGAAGTTATTGTGGATATAAATCTACTGGAACAAGTGTGGTTTTAAATGCAGTTCCTTTATTTGCTAAAACCAGTTGTTCCGGATATTTATGTATCCGTTTTGTAAATGAATGGAAAATACTTAGCACATTCAGTTTAATTTCTTCACTTACAACGCAAAAGGACGAAAGTTAGAAGTAATTTGTTTTGAATTACGCTCTTATCATTTTATGGTGAAGATTTCTTGGTGGTATATGTTAAATCTATACTAAAATACATTAAAAGACTACAAAGGACACTTATGTGAGGTAAGGTTTGTTTCAATAAATTATTTGGTTTTAATGATCGATCAAATTTTGGATTTGAAACGTACTTACATAAAAATTTACACCAAGTAACAACAAATATACGGAGTTTATAAGGAATTTTGGTACATTTATGAAACCTTGCTAACAATGAATATTTTTGTCAAAATGAAAGTAGCTACCGAATGTAAATATAATCAATTAATAACAAAAAATAAAATGATGAAGGTAACTAAACGAATCTGAAATAAAAATGGCTTAATAATGGCTGAAATAGGAATTTCGTCACTAATCAGAGTGATTTGGTCCAAAAAGTTTAAAATTACGTGAAATTACTTTAACTTTAATTTAATGAAATATATAAAAGGAATTCTAGAAAAAGGAGACCTCAAAAAGGGTCGATGACAGGCAGGACGTAAAATAATAAACAGAATCTCTGTTCACAACACGAAGGAAGAAAAATTCTGTGCCGAGTCTACTTACATGAGAAAAAGGTAGGAATTTGTCTTCTAACAAAAAATGTACCGAAAGTATATCATATCTAGGTAACGTTAACTCGGAAGCCTGGTTAACCTATTTGTAAAGTTAGAAGCAGTTCTCAAGATTCCCCGGGTGTGTCTCCGCAGTCAATAGACTTCAAACTTTTCCTGTTATCGGCTCCGCCGTTCTTTGCCCGATGTTAGCGGCAAACTTTACTGTGTTTAACATCCTCATTGTTTTACCGATTAAAAGAAAAATTCGAACATAGGATTTTTGCCATTGCTACTTATCTAAAGCTTTCTATGTAAGTATAATGTTACTTCTTGTTATCATTGAAGACCATTACTGCCTTTATCAAGCGGGTAATGACTTCGTTTTAAAGAGTTTCTTGTGATGATTTCAGTATTCGCACAAAATTCTAACTAACTAACTTCATCAGGAATTTTTGTAGCATTTCAGATTTCATGTTCGATGCTATTATTTCCAGTCCCCTTACAATAACCTATATTACATAACATAAGTTCAAACTACACAAATTTATGAAAATAAATAACAATCACTGCATGAAAGCTTAAGATCCCGTCAAAAACTCTCATGTATAATGGTTATAAAAATATAACGAGCTAAATATAAACAAAAAACCACGATTTCAACAAAAACACTTAACTAAAAAAAATCTTTTTCTATTTCTTCTTTTTATTTGATTCCCAAAAATTGTACTTAAATATTTAGCTTATGTTACTCTCACAATTAAGACGACTCTTAAGACACCCCATATGCATCCATCAAGCTTGGGTTACAAAGCCTGCCAAAGAAACAGACATACATACACTCAAAAAACATAATCCTGCTATTTCGCAGTCGGGTAAAAAAGCAAACATTTTATTGTCAAAAACAAATACTAAGGACCTACACATAAAATTGATAGCACTAATATTAACTTGCCCGAAAATTATTGTGAATTACATTGAGCCATTTACGAGATTGCGTTTGTATAACATATTTTTACCTATTTAACACAAGCTTCAATTTATTTTCTCATACATATAATATAACTATATTTGAATTATTTAATTTCCTGAAATGACAATTCCAAGTTTTCGTTTCTACTCCAGTTACCGATGTAATAATAAAAACTTGTTAAGTTCTATTAAAGTACTTTCCTATACACGTTGAGTAAGCAACCGTCCGTTCTAGTTAGCGAGGAATGTTACACGAGATGCAATGTACCGTGATATTGCTACGGGATTGCTTTTCAACTGTTTCTAGTCGAATGTATGTTTTAATGTCGTTTTCTTCTGTCGTAGAAGACTCATATGAGTCCTTCTGCACTGTAGGATATATTATATCGGCGAGTGTATTGTAGTTGTAAATGAAATGTTTAGACATTATGATGTAATAAGGGGCATTCCAGTGTTTTAATGCTAAAAGTTTTATGTCGTTGGGTAAAAATTTAGTATGTTTACTGAACTCGTAGACTGCAGTTAAAATTGTGTAATAAAAGAGGTGCTATGACCAGTGAAAAGATTTGGTGTCGGTCTTTAAAACTTCATGCATCCTTATTCCGTACTAACAACGTCCCATGATTTCGTACATGTTAATAACAGTATAATAATACTATATCTATACAATTAATAAAATTAAAATGCCTGTTTGTAATGTCAAAATAACAGTTTTTTACTAAATGCATATGAAAATATAACATAAAATATACCATCACGTCTGTATTCCCTGAAGGGTTAGGCAGAGGTGTTACTAATGTACACCCACAATTCGCCGAGTATGTTTTTAGGTCCCATGTAATAGGGGGCGGGCCTATTGCCATTAATACCTGGCCATAAATAGTATTAAGACCTGGGATTCGAACCCAGGACCTCGCTCATAGCAATCGCGCTAACGACCACTAGGCTAACGAGGCAGTCAGTATATATGAAAGTATATACGATAAATATAACAAAGTGCTAATTTTTTAAATTTTTCTCTCTCTGTCTGTTTGTTAAGTAAGTAACTTAGACTACTTTTATTTTAAAAAAAGAATGAGGATTCCGCACGAATAAAAAAAAGTGGTCACGGTGAAACAATTCGGGCGCTTAAATGGCTTATGCTGAGTATACCATAAATTTATATAAAAAATTAATGTACCACATCACTGTAGGCATTAAAAAGACCTACAAAAAAGTCGGGAAGAATATACATTTTTCTTCTGAGAAACACCCACAATAAGCATTTTTGTCTTTAAAATAGCCGTGAGCGGGGGAGCAAAACTCGCTTGGGCATTTGTAGTTCACATGAGCGAAGCCACGGGCACAGCTAGTATACCAATAAAATAGCCTATAACCTGAATTTTTAGAATCGGATCGATAGTCTTCAAGATTACCAGTTACAACTAAATCTTTATTGTTAAAACCCTTATACTGAGAAACTGCCAGATTTTCACAGTAACTAGCATCAGAGGTTTGATGATGATGTAATTTCAATTTACCATTCTGGTCATGTTCAAACAAAGTCTAATAAACTAGATCTGTAAGATTTAAAGCTCCTGTTATGAATTTATTTGAAAACCAGCCAATGAAGGTTAATTTCGGAGGTAAGTTTGGCTAGCCAATACTGCCGGTCTTCCCACATGTTTCGATGCACCGAGGTTGTTGGAAGTTGGCGACAAGCCAAACGCCTGGTTGAAGTCACCGCGGTGTTTGAGCCTGTACAAAACGCATATTATAATAGAGGAAAATGGAGATTTATGCACGTGAGTTGAAAAATTTAAGTTTGTATAAACGGTAGAAAGTCTATCGATCTTCATGATATTATCAGATCGAAATACTTATAAAAATTCTTAAAAAACATTTAATAAACACAACAGTATTTATCTGATGTGCCTGAAGCCTGAAGTAATTAAAAGCATTCTTGACTCAGAAGTCTTTTCAAATATATGTTTTATAATAATTACACCGAAAATTTGTTACTGTCAATCAAAGGTGACGCATATTTTATTTTAAAAAACTTATAACGAAATAATAGTTTTTTCCTCCAAAACTGATGCTGATATTTATGCTCTTGGTAAGAAATAAATAAAAATAATTATTTGATGAACATTGTACACGGGAAATACACGCCATTCCTCATTTGATACGGCATATGAATTGTCAAAAATATGTGTAAAAATAAAATTACGGGATGTAAATAACTACTGCGTATATACACCGTATTATACACCTCTAGTATAATATATTATTTTTAATAAAATAGAATATTATCCGAGAAATTTTATAAACATAATTATTTTAAACTAATAAACACACTTTTAATGAAAGAGGTTACAATATTGAAATGTATTCATAAAATTCTTATTTACAGTAAAAACAAGCCGCCGTAGATTGTTTGTATCTAAATTGCATTATTATACATTAGATACCTCACAGTGTAGTAAGTAATATTATTTGAATTATTCTAATCGGCTTAGGCGCTGTTATCAGCTACTGATTGTCATATAACATGCTCTAATTATTAACGTTGTCGGGTGATCAAATTTTATAGATACGAGTACGACAGTATTTGGAACACAATACTATGTTATCTTATACAGCTGACATCATCCAGTGAAAAATGTCTAGGTTATACAGATTTTGTAACATTGTACCAAACTTTGTAAAATAAAAAAAAAACCTTTTTATAGCAGCTCGGTAATATTTTTTATGAAGTACAGGTCTACGCTTGGCCTCGATCTTACCTGATGGTAAATAAAGATGAGACCGATGATGTATCGCGCTTACCTATTAAATGCCTATTCACTCTTCGCTTGAAGACTCTAAAGTTATAGGTGGAAGAGAAAACAAACACCAGGAGTGAATATTCCACTCCTTTGCCGTTCGCATAATGAACGATAAAGCAAACCGCTTCGTGCGAATCGGAGGAATTTCCACAACGTAAAGGTGGAAACCCTTACGATGTCTAGTTGTCCTATGGTGGTAAATTAACAGTATTACCCCTCATAGTACACACAGTACCATCCAAACATAACGGCAACCACCAAGAGATTTATATATAGTTATTTATTTAACTTTTTTCAATATTACGCGATGATAGTTTTTTTAACAGTCTATTACGTTATGTAATTCTTTAGGTTTATTATCTTTAAATTCATAGATTAAAATAATTCACATAACGTTATCAGCTTATCAAACAAATATATGTTTTTATAATTTAAGATACCTTCCATACCGTTCTTGATGCTATAATGATAGAGTGTTTCTAAGTGTATTCATTTGAGTAGTAATTTAATGTTTTGTTTTAAAATGTATAGCCTAGTTCTATATTCAACGCTGTTATGTATCGTTGTTGCTCAAGATAATTTGTTTGCATTGAACATTCTACATTATAATGATTTTCATGCGAGGTGAGAGATCATTTTTTTTTTTATCGTTATATTATGACCGAATCGGACTTGATCTTAAATGATGATATGGTTCAAGCTGGCCAACGCTAAACCTAATAGAAGACTGACTCTCAAATGATACCGGAAGTTCAATTCCTTTTCTAGGATTAGTACGTTGCAACTTCCTCAAACGTTAACCTTTAACACAAGAAATATATTATTATTTCGCTTGATTAGTAATAATAATATTTATTGCAAATATATATATTAAATTTATTAAACTATTTCTCAATTCTAAGAAATAGCTTCCTACCAAAGAACCCTCCTTGTTTGCCGATTTGAAAATTGTTTTGGCCAGAATAAAACAAATAAAATATTTAACGCCTAAAGCCGTATGTTATTGGTATAGAAAACTTAAATTACAAAAAGGTGCTCGGATTAATATTTTCAGGTTATAATTTTGAGAACATTTTTTAAAATAAAGACGAAGCTATAATATTTACTAAGAAATCCAACAATACTTACTAATTTTACTTATAAAATAACTTTGTTTACAAATGAAGCTAGTGTAGGATTTCAGAGATTAAAGTATTAAAAGGTTGTTACGGCATAACAAAATACTAAAAAGTACTAAATAATCATTATTAATGCACGTAGGAGACGGATATTTATAGAAAAATCCTTTTATTATATTACAGCTCTTTAGACTTTACATCTATAAATAATATAATCACAGATTAATGATTGGTTTCCGCGTTGCTAGCACCAGCTTAAACCAATTATTAATCTATGAATATAATTTATAGTTTAAGATAGCGTTTTAATATTATATTATACTTATTTAAGAGAAAAGAGTTGAATACGTTGAAACGGCCGTGTGAGAGAGAAATGTTCTCTTTTCTTCATAGTAGTGTATTAAAATCGCTATCATTACTAACGTATTACGTACGTACGTACATACACGTATGCATGTATGTTTTGGTGGATGGAGAGTGAGTGTATAATAAGTATATTATATATGTTGTATGTCATGATGTGTGCGTGACGCGCGTGATTCTTATGCGACGTTTTGTAGCTTTCGCCAGTCAAGCGGCAGAGATGAAGCTCTACGAAGCTGAAACTAGGCTTTTATCTTCATATTTAGCTCGATATGCATTAATTACTGCCTGTAACTATAAGAAGCTATGATAGTTCAGTAGCAGTGTGTGCGAATACCGCTTCGATCGACATGTGTCCAAATTCCTGCACTTTCGTGTGTAGGAAACCATCGTGATGAAACCATAGCATGGTCGTAAGGTATTTTCTAACATCCACCTGACTAGCTATCATCCTCAAGTTGAAAATCTGTCATCAATATCACCTATAGATGTGAACCGGAAGCTGCACTTGAGAGACAGTACCTCCACCAGGCTTAGCTATCATCATCTTAGACCACATCGTCATTTAAAATCAAGCGGGGTTGTGGCAAATCGGTTGTCATCACCACAATGATGATAAAAATCATCACTCATACGTCACTCTATTTATTTACCGGTTTTCATAGTGGAAGTACCAGGCAGATAAAGACAGGTATGAAGCAGCAAATTTTCGATATTATCCTCGTCTTTCGACATTAGCCACGGTTCTTTGTACGTACATTCTTGTCATCTACGCACATGCAGTAATTCTATCGAGTGTAGATAAAAATCATTTAGCATTGGTAGGACGTAATAATGAACCTGATGGAAACGAAACCAGTTTTACAAAGGTTAATTATATCTTTCTTACTATTTACTATTATTATATTAAGGGCATTTTGTGATGATTAATTAATGGGAATCAAACCACAACATCTCTAGTCTCAATCACATGCTTAAGAAATAGCGATAAAAAATAAAATGAATAATTTGACGTATTTTATACATCGTTATTATTTCAGATTCGTAGAGACCAGCCCGGCTGGTGGAGTGTGTAATCCAACAGCAGCGCCATGCATCGGAGGATTTGCACGACTTGCGACATTAACCAGACAGCGGCTTGCCAGCGAGCCCGACTCACTATTCCTAAACGCTGGCGACAGTTTCCAAGGTACAATATGGTACAATATATTAAGATGGAACGTTACTCAGGAGTTCATGAATATGCTGCCACATGATGCCCATGTGAGTCCTTTTATGATTAATGTTTAAATCAATAATGGTAGATGTAGTATACTATAATTACAACGATATTGTGCTTCAGTGTCACTAGAATCAATTAAATTAGTAACTAGATTGATTCAGTTAAGGATTTCTGAATTATTATTCCATAGGAAATTCTTTCATGGGTTCGCATTTTTGGAACTGCCAGTGTATTACTACCTTCACCATGATAAATTTGTATTCCAACATAACAAAAGCTACTGTCAATAGATCTTCATCTCTTAGCAATCGACGCTGCTTTTGAATATATTTTAATTAATTGTTTAAAAAAAACGACTTGTACTACATCGTTGATAGTGGTATATTAGAGAAAGTTGTTTCATGAGATTAAAATATTTTACACGTAATCTAACCACTGACTTATTATTATTATTTATTGGTTTATTTAGAAAATATTCAAAATAAGATTTTTACAGGTTTTAGGAAACCATGAATTTGACAACGGTATAGAAGGTGTTGTTCCTTATTTAAAATATTTGAACTCAACTATGCTTGCTGCAAACATAATTGATGACGAAGAGGAGACCATCCAAGGTTTATATTATCCTAGTATTGTAGTAGAGAGGGGTGGAAGAAAAATTGGTATTATTGGTGTAATTATTGCTATTACTGATGTAAGTCATGTTTGAAATATAACACTTTATGGTTTAGGCAAATCTCTTTTATAAACTGTCAATATAAACCAGACGAAGAGATCAATTAGTGCTCATTTAAGATAAGTAATTGCCATAGATTTAGTATAAGAAAGAATGGGCTTGTAATTTCTTTTTATCCTTATCCCAACTAAGTAAAATCGGCATTGTTGTATATTTTATGTTAAAAGTAAAAACAAAGGTTTTACGCAAATACTTACAATATATTATACAACATACTCCCCCGAAATCAGGCTCAATATATTTCCTCTTACATTTTCCTCTATCAGCTGTTATCTCAGTATTTTCATCTTTCATATGCATATCATTCTTCAAACAATCCATCCATACTTTCTTCGGTCTTCCTCTACTCCTATATCCGTCCACATTTACATTTAACTTTCTTCTAAATTAAATATTGTAATTTTTTATTGGTCAAGGTTCATAAAAATGTAAGCAATAAAATTAAGACAGTTATGATGTAGGTTTCTAATTTCGGTTATATTTTCTTAAAAAAAGCTTCTATCTTCCTTCATGATTTATTCGAAGATAATGTATGTGTGTATTTCCTCAATTGACATATTTATTAATTTAATTTTCTATAGCAATTAGCAACTACGGGAAGATTAAAATTTACTGATGAAGTAGAAGCAGTTAGAGCTGAGGCTGAAAAACTTCACGCGGAAGGGGTCAACATTATTATAGTTCTGTCTCACTGCGGTCTCGATATAGACAGGTATGCTTCCGAACAAAACTAGCCTGGACTACTAGTGGAAATAATATTGATAGTCATTGGTTGTCATAAAGTCATCAATTAGTAGTCATCGAAATCATGCATAAATTTTTGTGCTTACGTCCCACATAAATGGATATTTATAAGAGGTGTGTATTAGTTACTTGTAAAATTAAAATACTGTTTTTCTTTAATATTCATTAGATATTAATAAACCAAAAAAATTCAGAAGACATTAATTTGCAGAATTTGACAAAATGTGTCCGTATTTGCAGAGAAATAGCTCTTCATGGTGGACCTCATATAGATATCGTCGTTGGTGGTCACAGTCACACGCTTCTCTACAACGGTGAGCCGCCAGAAAACAGTGGTTTTACACCCCAAGGGCCCTATCCAGTTGTCGTGGAACAAGATTCAAGATCAGTACGTATTTAACACATTATTTTAAATTTTATCACCGAACATCTTTGTTGTTTATTTTAGATATTCTAATTCCTGTATCAATAGCAGCATTTGTTTTTGCGTAAATTATTTATATCTTCATGGTATATGATTAGCGGGTAATGTAATTTATATATTTAAAAGTTTAAATTAAAATGGATAAATAATTACAATTAGAGATATGTAGCCAATTACAAATCTTCAATAAAAAGTAACAAAAAATTTTGTACTCTAGGCATCTAGGGCACCGAGTGAGAAAACACTGCACAACATACTATGTTATCATTATAAAGAAGAGATAAGAACAAAATTTAAAAAGACATACTAAAGTGTTTACTTGTGACCAAATAACAAATTCATTGCTCACATTTCGACAATCGACATTATCAAAGAAATTTATATTTAAAAATGTTGTTGTCATAATTATAGTAGTGTTGAATGGATCTATATTACTATTCTCGCTCATACAGTTGATAGGGAAGAGTTTTCCGGTAGCTAGTAGAAAGTAATAAAGATTCAAAAGCATAAAAATAAAACGATTATTTCTAGGTCCTAATAGTTCAAGCAGCAGCCCACACCCAGTATTTGGGTGAAATTAAACTATTTTTTGATGAAACCGGTAACCTCTTAAGTTGGGAAGGTCATCCACATTACATCGGAAATGAGATTGAACAAGGTAATATTTCTGTTCTAACAGATTTCCATAAACTAAGATAGTTTTTTAAGTTTTTATTTAATCATATTATATAAACACCCTTTACCAATCACTTAAGGGAGCAAAGAGAACAAGATTCGATTGCTAATGTAGCTAACCTTAACTGAAATGTATTCTGGCTATCACCTACTACCTAACTGTTAAGGATTGATCAAAATAGTTTTCCATATCTATACTAATATTATAAAACTGGAAAGTGTATGTTTATATACTGTAATCACACGAAACACTAGTCAGAATTAAATAATTATTTTTTTCGTTTATTGTAGATGGTTCTAAAATATAGCCTCATGCTACGGATCTAGAAAGTAAAGCGGAAATTTAATGCGAATGAAACTGCGGTTCACAACTAGTAAGCGATAAAAAGTATTTATCGTCCCATCGGTAATAAGCTTAGAGTGTGTAGTGGGGTGGACTATTAAAGAAAAAGGAGAGAATATATATGGATAATTAGATATCATCTATACTAATATAATAAAGCGGAAAAGGTTTTTTGTTTATTTGTTTAGACACGCTAATCTCTGGAACTAGTAGTTGGATTCGAAAAATTATTTTTGTATCTACAACTGTCAGGTAACTTAAATATTGATTATTGTTACGTAAGTCGGACGTCAAGGTCCGTCTGAACTGCTTTATCCGCGTGCGTTGGCGTAATCGATAATGAAACGGAAATATAATGTTCTACAATAATATTGATCCTTAGTATGTCTAAAAAAGTGTATCTAAAAGTGATAGCATACGCAAAGACAATTTTATGAAGTTAAATTTTGCTCTTTAGAGTATGCTATTTGGACACATAGTTTAGGAGATAATGAAAAATTAAAATAATTTGTACTTGCAGGAACACAGTTATGTTAGACTACATGAGTGTGTTGGCGGCGCAGTGTTTTTCGGATAAAATTAGCACGGTTATTTATTAAATTTATAAAAACTTTCCAGCTCCTGACGTGTTGGCTAAAATCGAAAAATATTTGCCAATCATTGAGGAGCAATCTCTGGTCGAGATAGGGAACTCTCTTGTGCACATGTCGTCGAATTGTAGGTGTGCCGAATGCAACCTTGGTAGTTTTATCTGTGACGCTTTCATGCATTCAGTGAGTATATCAAAATAGCTTGTCCCTTATCTTTAATCGAATTAGTGAATTCTGAATTATGTTAAAATCTTCGTAATCGACACATCTCCACCGCCAAATTTATGACCTTTAACCTCGTTATGCTTGCTGGAAAATCTGTCACCTTCATTGACGAATTCGATATTTGCATAACCCAGTTTGTGTTCTGTCTTCTAATGGATTTAACACGGTCCAGCAGATAAAAGTGTTATTCCTTTATTTTAATAGAGGACCAATTTATTGACAATTTTTAAAAGACCCTAAACTCCTAAGCAAAAAATAATCTATACTAACCACTTCTTTATTTACCAGGTGATCGACAGAGCTGTAGGGGACAACTGGCATTATGCACACTTCTGTGTCATTAACCAGGGTGGAATTAGGGTGGATATAGCCGCGGGAGGTATGTGTCATGTATCTCAATTCCAACTAAGATTTTATTTACATTTCTCTATTAAACACAAAATAATGTCAGTTGTAACAGTAAAGTTTTGAAACATTTTTATGTAAGTGATTTATTGTATTATTATGTACTTATTTTGCTGCAGATTCTTGGTCCGCAAACTTTACAAAGATAGATATGTTATTAAATACATTTTAAATACAACATTACATATTGACTTACACCAAGATACCATTTGAGTTAGTCAGCATTTTCTGCTACGGTCCTATTTATTTAATTTTGAGATTGTATCTACAATGACCAATTTACAGTTCTTGTAGCCAACCTCTTGTTGCGTCCCCGAAAAAAATGCAGAGATTTAAAAACTTGTGCTCATCTGTCAGAGAAATAACTTTTTAAAATAGGATGAATTTTGAGTACAAGATGGGTTCGTTTCTAGTTTTCGCTCGGATTCAGCTACATGGAAAAGTATGTTGTATTAGTAGAACATTTTAATAACGTCATTTCTGATGATATCAGAGATAAAAATGAAAAAAGTTTGTAGGAACTTATTTCTTTTTGTTATGTCTTGTTGATGTTTTTGTGATTTGTGTGTTCTCTAAGCGTGTCAACAAGCCGGGTGTTATAATTGTGGTATTTTTATTTATATCATTATTAATATAATACAGACGAACGTTTAAATGATTTAATTCCAGTGATAACATTCGAATCTGTTATACTTTCAACACCTTTTGAGAACAATGTTGAAGTGTTTGAGTTAAGAGGTGACCATATTCTGGAGATGTTGGAGTATTCTGTAGCCAATGATCCTTTCGCTGGCGCTAGGATGATACAAGTTTCTGGTAAGTCTGATTAAGTTAACACGTTAATTGACGTTCATGCGATATCGTGTGTTCAGGTCTTCATCCTCACCAATCTGCCATTGAAATCAGACAATCAATAAAACCATTACTTTAATTACCAGTCTTTCTGTTTATAAATATTCAAAGTCAATATGTATTGTACACTTAAATAATAGTTACATTAATATTTATGCAATATCTTATATAATCTATGTATACATACTTATATATCAGTGTCAGCTATTTTTCGGTATCGCCAACATGGCGTGGGCTTGCGTGATGATCACGCATGGCATCCCTTTGGAAGAGGCCTTCGCCCTGTACTTGCATTCATACTGGCACTGTTGTTACTATTATTATATAAAAAGTTACTTCTCCACTTTATCAATCACCATTACAATTGGACCGGTGTGTTATTAGAAAGTATTCCTACTAACAGATATATACAAAACTGGGCGGTGCCTAGATATAAAAAGGTTTACTAAACATGCTACAAACCATACAGTGACCTAAGAACGTGCATTCAGTATTTAATATTCTATCATTCATCAAATAATATTTGTGAAACCTTTTCATCAATAAAATCATTAGTCTTCATCTGCTTTATGTGTTTCCAAAATATTTTTGCTTGTTTCCTTCATATCTTAATATGAACATTATTACTGTCATAAAAGAAAACCTATTTTATGTAATAACATATGATAGTTGTTACTTTTATCTTTTTATGTATTTTTGAACCGACTATATGGAGTTTTTGACGGGATCCTGAAGTGACATGTTGTGGTTTTTATTTTTATTTAATTTACTTAGGTTTTTGACCCTATATTATGTAATATTGGTGGCGTTTTGCGTGATATAGTTTGGTTTTTGTGCATAAGTGAGGTGGACTATGAATGTAAACTAAGAGCATGCATTCTGAGGTCCCACAAAAACTTCCTAGATTGTTCTAATAAGACAGCCACTATCTTGTTAGATGCTTTTTTGTATAAAATACATATTTCTACGAAGGCTTCAAAACATTGACACTGGCAAGTGCTTTTGCGGCGCCAAAAGAAGAAGAAGAAACCGACTGTATAATAACAATATTGGTTCACTAAATTTTTATGGATAATAAAAATAAACAACTGAGTAATATAGAATCAAACACAGCAATGTCCACATTCTCTGAAAAAGTTTTATACATTATTTTTACTTCTTTCGAGTGGAATTTCGTATGCGGCGACAAAACTCGTGACTTCCCTTGACAATTATTATCTATGGTCCTAATAAGTGTCTAAAATAAAGAAGGTCCCGAGTGTCATCAAAGGTAACCACGCTAAAATAGCTCTAATTTACCAGGGTTAGGTATCATTGTTTTGAGATAATTGTCCGGAAACAGAAGTCTGGAGTATGGCAGCGAAGGGGAACGTGCGCTTGGTGCGCGCGCGGTTCCGGACGGCGCGCTGCTACTTTAATTTGTTTTATTTACGCGGAACTCTAATTCTTTCCTAAAATAAAGGTGGCCTAAGTTACTCCTTATATCGTCAGATATCTGTCATTGAAAGTCCCGTCAAAATCGGTTCAACCGTTTCGGAGATTACCCGGAACAAAAAGACAGACAAAAATTTCAAATATTGTTTTTTTTTTATAATCCTCACTGCGATGTTACATTGCCGTATTCTAGGAACTATATCTAGTTGAAGCGCCATCGGAAACCAATAATTAATCTATATATACAAATATATACATATAAAGGAATAATAACGTTATAATATAAAAATAACGTAAGAGTAGTTAAAATAATTAAAATCCATACTTATAAAAAAAATCCTTTTTTTTCTATAGTCTCAATAATTGTTAAAAATATCAATGAAAAAATTATTAATAGCTGTAGACAGAGTGCGAAGTAGTTAATCCCATATGAAGCTAGGATTTTTAAAGTATTTTTGAACTTCGTTAAGGATACTCAAAGAATGTTTCATATCTCTTCTATAAAGCAATCAAGCTCTGATATAAATGGTTCTGTAACGTTACTGCCCAATACCTTTGTGTTATTGGAACAAAGCATGAACACGGGATGGAGCAAATTGAAAGGATTCCTCCCGACAGAAGCGTTAGATTAAAAATTCCTTTGACAAAATTGGTTCCAATTAAACGCAGGCTTGCATGCAGTATACGACGGCGCTAACCCTGTAAACGAGAGGGTCCTGAACGTTACTGTGCGATGCATCGAATGTGATGTCCCCAGATACGAACCGCTGCAGCGTGACAAATATTACAGAGTGGTCTCGCAGAGCTTTATCGGATCTGGTGGCGATGGATTTACAGTGAGTTAACATAATTGCAGTCAAGTCAAATAAAGTTGTCTGTATAGAGAATGAAATAAACGTTAAAAGATTAAAAGTAAAAACGACATTTACATGTATAAAGATCTGACGTTTGGGATGATTAGCCTTGCGTTTATGTTAGTACACCAACTAACCAAGATTATGATCTAAAATATCAAATCATAGGTGTTGTTCACTAACTACTTACTTATACAGGATGGGCCAGAAAGATTTGCGAATTTTAAAAAATAATTTAAAAAGAACCTAAATACAATACACATACGCACCTCTATTTCAATTAAAATACACATCTGGGAAATTTATTGCTTGAAAATTACACCATTCAGGTGTGCACTATCCTGCTGCAAACATTCCTCGAATCTGAACCTCAAATTGATAAAAACTCGCTGACAAATTGCGCGAGGAATAGCTGCCATTTCTTCTCGGATATCTATCTTCGACTGGTTAATCGTGGCTGGGTTATTGGAGTAGACTCTACTTTTCAGGTATTCCAACATGAAAAAGTCTTGTGGCGTTAGATCCGGACTTCTAGGTGGCCATGCAATGTCACCTCGGCACGATATCAGTTTCTCAGCAAACATCTCGTTTACGGCCGCCAACGAAGCATTAGATGTATTGAATGTCGCACCATCTTGTTAAAACCATGTTGCACGATTATAAGTTTCAAATTGTTGCAGTTGCGGAAAGAAAAAATCCCTTAACATGGCTATGTATCGGTCGGAATTTACAGTGACAGATTACCTTTGTTGATTTTCAAAGAAATAGGGTCCGATAATTCCGTGCGCTGATATGGCCGCCCAAACGGTTACTTTCGGTGAACCCAGAGGCTTTTGATGTTTTGCACGTAGGTTCTCTGCAGACCAGTAACGGCAATTCTGTTTATTGAAATGCCCATTTAAGTGAAAATGGGCTTCGTAGAACAAAATATTGATAGTGAAATAGTCGATAGACCAGGATTACGTTGAACTGAAGCTCTAAATTGTTCAATTGTGTCTTCCGTTCTTGTTGACCTTGGGCGTCCCGCAGGCTTCTGTTTGAGAGTCGAACCAGTAGCTTCGAACTTTCTGACCCACGATCGAATCACACTTTCCTTCGGACACTGATTTACGTCATGTAATCGAAACTCACGCTGAAATAAACGTCAAACAATAGCGCACGAATCGCCATCTTTATAATAATGTTTAACGCAAAATCCGGTGAAGCGATCCATCTCGACTAAATTTCCGAGAACCGAGCTTCTCATCCCCACTACCCGCGCAGCCCCCGCTCATAAGGTTCAAACGCAAGAGTGTTTTTAAAATCGTACCCCTTTCTGGCCCTTCCTGTATTATAATCTCCAGAATATGTAAGTTTGTTAAGCCTGATAGAGTTTCTTGCCGGATTTTACAGCTTACAATATACATACTTAACATGCATACAGATAACAAACGCCTATACACATCACACGAAAGTCAGTCGTGTGCGGGTATCGAACCCGCGACCTCTCGGCTTAGTAGTAGGCCTCATTATCTTCGGCATGAGGCTTAATACACACACTGCATTAGAATGCATTCAAATACAATACATTACATAACAATTCGGAGATTTCACAAAATAGATTTGAGAATCATTACAATACTATCCTAATAAGACCTAATAAGACATGTCTTGACGTATGTATCTGACTGCTGGGCAACGAAAGAAATGGATGAAAGAAGATTACGTGGGCAAGAGATGTGAATGTTAAGATGGATTTGTGGTGAATGTTATAGGAATGAGTTTATCAGAGGAAGTCTTAAAATAGCATCAGTCACAGAGAAGTTGAGGGGTTATAGGCTAATGTGGTATGGGCATGTCACGAGGAGGGATGAAATTCATAACTAGAAGAATGTTAAGTATGAAGGTGAATGGATATAGGAGCAGAAGAAAATCGTTGAAGGTATGGATGTATTGTGTGAAGAATGATATGGGTATAAAAGGTGTGAATACTGAGATGATATTTATTTGACAGAGTTGAGTGGAAGAAGAACAAATATTGTGCCGACCTTTATTAAGTAAGTAAGAAGATGCTAAGAAGAATGTTAACAATCTAATTAATAGCTGTTACTGTTAGTTAAGATGGCGCCTTGAACATATTTACACTGGTATAAACAGATGGCATTTTCGCGGCTGAGTGCCTTCTGCGCTCGCCCCCAAGTCCGGTGAAGCTGTAAAAGCCGCAGCGGCTTTAGGGCCCCTAAGGCTAACAGTGTAGTCAGTTCTAAAAAAAAAAAAAAAAAAAAGATGGCATTACTAATGAAAAAGTTTTGTAATATTTTTTTAAATAAAACGTAAGATTTGCGTATGTTTCGTCACTAGCAAGGAATATAAATTTTAAAAATAATATTTGAATCATTAATTTTGTTGAAAAATTAATGGAGATATGACGTTGCCAGAAAAAAAAAACACCGAGAATTATTACATACTATGATTATTTTTCCACAAATTAATTAAAAAATATCATATTATTTACTATTATTATTTACATTTATTTTTGTATTATAATTATTATACTATATAGATATTACTTGTTGGTAAAATAGTAATAGTGGTGGGTACACTATACAATGTTTTGTTATTTCCTTATGTTCATAACTTAACTACAACGACATTTGTCAAGTTCAAATTGTATAATTTTTTTTTTTAGTTACTAAAGCAACATATTTTGAATATGATTCATTTTGATCAATTAAAAAGAATTCTACAATAACGAAAACAAATATGAATGAATTTAATTAGTCAATTTAATACTATCACTAGATCACACCACAGACAAACATCAACGATTGTATAGGATTTTCATAATACAGCAGAATATATATCAACTGCTGATATTCATAATTCCCATAATTTTAAGTCCCATTTGACTGGGTTTCGTTTGCGCTATCATACATATTAAAGGGATTCAGAATTTCATTGTTGGATTTTGGGTATGGAGTGGTAAAAAAGTTAAGCAGAAAGCAAGCTCCGTGTTAAGGTTATATAGACACTTTCATCAATTTGAAGTTGATAAAAGGCAGGAGCCGTTGTGGTCTCGGGTAGGATCCTCTTTCAAGAAGGAGAGCTTGTCGGTGGATGGGGAGACATGCGAAAGCAATCCTCGTGCCCCCAGCGCCAAGAGAACGGCAGGAGTTAATAGGCTTTTTACCTCCGTGGTAGATGGGTTCTTATGATGGCATTTCTTTTATAAAAAAGAAGCATTACGTTAATAAAACGACATAAAGGGGGCACAGAGAACACTATATTAAATTTCTGTCTACTTGGGGCAGCTCGACTGGTGAAATACCCTACCCTACCCTACCCTACCCTAAAGAAGGTCGTAACCAAATAACCTTGTTGTTGTGTTCCTGCAGTGATTAGGGTTTTCAGAGCTCCTTTGGATAGAGGGATTCAAGATCGGCAACGCGCAAGTGATATCTATGGTGTTAGAAGGCCACACGCTTAGTTTTATATAAAAAAAAAACTATTTTTACGATAAGTCCTAGTGCGCACAAGTGACTATTTCATCACCCTTATAGAGTTCTATGGATATTTACGTTACAATGTTACAAACCAGTTTTATCCGTAGAATTGATAATTGTGACAAAACAGTCATGGCGACAAAAGTCACCAGTGGGCCGTAAACGCGTACTGTAAGGCAGTAAGTAATGCTACGCTGTTGTTATCAAATTTACAGTTCTGTTCGGAGTTGTAGTGATCATTTTCCATATTATTTGGCTGTCTCAACAAACATAAATATTCATTACAGGCATACATACTGTTTTTGACGGTTCCCAGCCTGTGGGAAGCCGGTTAATCAATGCGACGGTGCGTTGCATTGAATGTAGCGTTCCGAGATACGAGCCCTTAATACCAGATAAATATTACAGGGTCGTTTCCACCAGTTTCTTGGGTAGTGGCGGTGGGGCGTATTATGTAAGTTGAGATTTTTGATGATTTAAAAAAAGAATGAATTGTAAACAATTTATTATGAGTATTATTGCTCTTCATTTAGGGAGGGAAGTATTATATCTTTTGACAGTTCTTGGAGATGATTAAATATCTCCCTGTTGCCTGTTAAACAACTATCAACGTCCCTTGCAGAAACGCCGAGAAAGTATGGAAAGCAAAAGGAACAGTATTTTAAAATATAAAAGTATGTTAGTGTATGTCAGCTCCAAGGTACGACTGTAGTTTACTCCTTATGTACAAATGTCATGGAATAAATAATAATAACATAAATAGCGGCATTCTTAGCAAATATAATAAAGAATAAATAATACTGTAAATACGTATAATTGAAGTACATAACATTGTACATTTGCATTAGCTACTAGATGGCGCATAAATCTGATATTTAGTAAGGTGTCATTACTCCTTACTTTACGTTGTCCATTACCTTTTGACAAAAAACATAACGCTTTTGAGTTAACGCTTTTATAAATTTCACTCTTCGTAAAATTTTCATACCGGAAAATATATGAAAATCGATTGTTATGGAATAAACTCCAAAAATTATCACAAAATATAATAAGCGTTTTTACATCATGAAAAACATTGAAAATAAATTCCACAAGCTACTAATTTACCAAAAATAAAAGTAGGTATTGTTTTAAATAAATAAATTAAATCATAAGTACCTACATTATTAAATTTAACTGCGCATTCAATCTCTGCCGTAACCAATTCAGAATAGCTCGCTTTCTCACATACCCTATCTAACAAACAATTAAGACTGATTTTTTTTTTACTCTACCCAATTGATCTATAATGAACATTTGAATTCACGTTAAATGATTTATTTTAAACCCCCTTAACGACGTAATAGCAGTTTAAAATGTCGCAAAATAACTGTAGTTTCGTACTCGATATCGATTCTTCACAAACCTTCTCCTCTCCTCTCCCCTCTCCGACGCTTCCCTGCCATCCACTCCCAGATGGTGGTGATGGATTATCGATTTCTCGATGGTCACAGTTGTATCTGGATTGTACTAGGCTTAACATCAGGTACATATTTTGTTAGTTAACTCGCTTAATTTAATTAAAAACGTGTTCCTACATGATTACCGTTACCTACTTATATAAAGCTACACTTTATTTGATACTGGACCCTTGTAAATCCTGTGGGTCGTTTTTTTTGTCTCAAGATAAATAGGCATTTCAGTTTTCACTGTCTTAATTAAACGAAATAAAAATATGGGCAATATATCAGACTTACAAAAATCCCCGGGCATTTTTAAATAAAGCTCTCATCTGAATTATTATGAAGCGAATAATAGACTTGATGAAGATTTATTGGTAAATTAACATAAAAATGTAGTATAATGTTATAATATTACGCTTATGTGATCAATTTTTTGTTTTGTTTACTCCTTGGATATACATACCTTATAAAAAAACACGATATCTTCATTCAATAAACTGTTATTAAAGTTTTAATAAACTACGATTATTATAAGCACTACGCGTTTTGCGATGTGTATTCTTGCCCTGGTGCTAGTATAATAAACACCGCAGACGGAGCCGCGGGTTTCAGCTAGTTATACTATAAATGTGAAAATACTCGTAAGTTTCTTTGTATGTTTGTCCATCAATCACGCTTAAATGCTTGGACGGATTCTAAAGAATTTCGGCTTCGAATTCGATTAAATTGAAGAATAGAATATAGGATAATTTTTTTTATCGCCCAGCGAAACTGTCAAACTTGCGTAAATGTACCTTAGACTGACTGAAATAGACTGTATATACATAAAATATCTTAAATATTGATTAATAATGTCATGAAATACATTTTTAATTAAAGGGTCCATTTGCAGAAGTCCCTATGTCCACTTAGATTCTTTTTTTTCCGTTAGCATGTCTATCTATATCTATATATGTCGTGTCTATAGTATTTATTTTAAAATAGAAAAAAGATTTCTACATCCAAGTTTTATTTTCTTCTCTTCATCCTGCTAAGTATATTTCCAGTCCATTTTTTGTCTTTAAAATGATTTTCCTTTTCTTTTCTTCTCCTTTTTTCCCTACAAATTGGTCCTCAAGTTGTTTATTCCTTTTCGTGATTATTAAATCGTAGATTTAGTAAGTTTATTTTATTTACTTCAATATGCAATAAAAGGCATTTACCAAATTATAGTTGTGTCTAGAATTATTTTAAAGAGGCGCAGAGAAATTTATTTGGAGATTTATTTTTACTTGTGGTAATCCGACCGAAGGAATACCGCCCCACCCTACTGAATATTGCATCCAAATAACCTTTGCCGTATGCTCGTTTGTCACCTAAATAATATTTTTTTAAACTAGGAGTCTTTCTAGCCAAGGTTGTTTAATTTAGCAGAAGTAAAAAATACTACAGACCCCACACCGTAGTAGGAAAGTGCAATAATTTGCTAGGACTCCCAACTGAACGACCCTTTTTTATTGCTGTCTCTGTAATCTTTACATTTGCACACATTAATTCGAGAAAAGTTTGGACCCGCACTCCCAAATGGACGACCTTTTTTTTGGTATTATTTCTAAATTTGGTGAACCGCTTATATTATTGCTACGAGCCCGCTTTAGTTTATTCCTCTGGGTCGCGATGACCAATGGAGCTGAAGACCAATTTTAAGTTTTCAGCACGACTTCCGAATATGGATTCCAGATATTTATGGGAGGGCCGCGAAAAAATAATAACGCCCATGCATTTGGGTTACTTTAAATGATATCAAAGAAATAGGTAATATAGAAACTTCCTGAGTGGAGTTGAGTGATCAGATAAATAGTTTTAAATGTTATTATTTTACTTATATCGCAAAAATAATATTGGACGCCGTTTGCTTTAATAGCCTTATATTACATTATTTGTTTTAGATAACGTATTAGGTACATGAAGTTTCATTAAAATATTATGTGATAAATTTCTTGAAATAAGGTGTTTTCTTTTTGTGCAGTTAGATAATTTTTGTTGTAGATTGGTAAATTACAATTTTAATCGAAATTAATATTTTTTGGGCAATTTTTATTTAATATTGAATTATTCTTGAAACTGCCTCATTAGCCCAGTGGTCGTAGGCATGACTGCTATGCTCGAGGTCCTGGATTCGATTTCCAGGTCGATCAACATCTTATTGGGTATTTCTATGAAATTCTCAGTACCAGCTCTGAGTTTGGCTTTGTAGAAGATTAATGGCGATAGGCTTGCTGCTTATTATATGGGACCTCAAAACATATCCGGCGAACTGTGGCGAACTCTGCTTAAACGTTCGGGGATAGGGGCATGGTGATTTGTTATGTTATGTTCTTGTTAATTTACTACGTTATAAGTGAAAGGTAATATCTAGTGTAAAATAATCTTTAAAAATAGCTCGTTTCGTTTTGCTCTATACATTATTAAAATTAAATGACTGAATCATCATTTTAAAGCATAAATTCCTTGCTATTGATGAAACACAGATAAAAATGCGTTTATTTATTTTATTTTAAATGTTGTCATCTATTAACAGTATATATAAATAACATGACAGCTGTTAGATTGTTTACATTTTAAAATGTGAAAAATGTTCGCACGGGCAACTAGACATATAATAATTATTGTTAAGTATATGATTTAAATGGTTATATCTTTACAATCAGATTTTGTTCGTCACATCGCGTGGTTTACACGCGCTGGCATCCACAGTCATAATTTTACGGTAACCTCCATCTCAGCGCGAACAAATAGTTTTCTATGTCAAATCTGTGCGGTACTGTTAAGCTGTCGAACTGTCTTTCTATAACGTGGAGTCTTTCAAACATAACGTGCAGAGACATTTGAGCATCGGCGACCGGCTATGAAATATAGAACTCTCGGTGGTCGCCTATGTTATTGGATTTCATTGTGCTTACCGTTAGGGACAGAGCCATCTTCGATTTAAAAAAAAACTGTAGGATTGTAAATTGAAAAGGGCTCAAAGAGTTTAAATCTGTTTATCTTGAAGAAAACTCATTGTATGTTAAGGGTGTTTATTTTGTTAAATAAATAGAGTTTAGCTTGGGTCATTTAAGTACTCTTGATTAAACATTATAACGTGTACACTATTTATTTACAATAGAATAGAATTAGTACAAAAAAACGTTATTATTAAATAAATGAAAAAATGTCGGCCTTATTTTGCAATATCAATATGGCTGACTATTTTATAATGCCCGTGGGTAGTGAAATTGTTGTTAGATTTTACGTCAATGATTTATTTGTACTCATTAAACAAAAGTTAAACGAACTTACTCAGAGGCTCATTACTCTCTGGTCATATTTGGAGTCTCTCTTGTTAAGACTACTCTTTGGGTCTTCTGCATTTTTCTTCCGTTTATCGCTTGTTGTTTACACTTGGTTGCCCAAAACAAAACTGTATTGACTTGGAAAACAGTTCGCTTATATACTGAAATAAAATGAAAATCGAAATTATTAGAACATCCTGGAACTTTACGACATTGTTTAAAGAAGGAGAAGTGTACTATTGTTTATTTGATTACGTAATTGGATTGATTGATAAGCTTTGAATGTTTGCATGATCTGCGATTTCTTTTTGTACCTCCGAATAATATACTCGATGTTTTGAGTAGATTCCAGACGTTTTCAGATATTTTGAGAGTATTGAATATTTTCTATTTTTACTCAGGTCTTAATAATATATTCGATATGCAGACATCTTTATTTTCTACTATGTTGTTATTGTAAAATATATACAGAATTTTCAAATGAGAACCAAATAATATTAAAGTAAATATAAATAAAATATAAATGCAAAGCAATGATGGTTCACTGGTAGAGTGTAACTTACATCGCGTCGTTCGATATCAGTTCGAATCTTTACAACGAGCCTTAGCTTTCAGTTAAGGAAAACATAGTGATGAAAACATAACAAGATGGTAGGGTATTTTCCAATACCCGCCTGGTTAACCGCAATCATCTAGCTGAAAATCTGTCACCAAGGACCTATAGGTGTATTCCGGTTATTGCACTTGAGAGCCAGTTTCTACCTAGGCTTAACCACATCGTGACTCAACAACAATTGAAATTGTGGTAATAAAGTTAAAATTGGATTTATTAACCATATTAATTATTGAAGCGAAACTTCTTAGGCGGTGATTCAATGATTCGACAAGACTTGAAAGTTGAAATTTCAGGGATGGGACACGTTTACACACATTTCGTTACATGAGAGAGAAGAAAAATATTACGTTGAAACAAGGAAAAAGGCAGCTATATATTTTACATTATAATATATAGTTTAAACTATCCACGACTCTCTATAATGTTCATGGGGCTACACGCGCAATTTGTTTTGTTACTTAACAAAACATGTAGTCAGTATTAGATTTTTTATTTTAATGATTGTATGTAATCTGCTTACAGATGCTTTCTGAGAATCGTATTAATGTGGAAGTCGTTGGCATGGATTACGATGTTCTGATGCAATACATAAGGCAGCAGTCGCCTGTGTTCGTCGGTGTTGACGAGCGTATCCATATTGACAATGCTTGTCTAGTTTGAATCTGGATTGAAAGAAAAAATGATTATTAAAAACAGATTTATAGCAAACGTTTTTTTTTTTCTCATAAAATCAAGAAGACTTTTGAACTCATTTAGAATCCAGAATGAAGATCTGTGTCAGAGGTCCCTAATCTTTTAGTTTCATTTACCACTAGTTATGGTAGAACCCCTAGTCTAACCCTCCGACCCTTTACTTACCTGCTTTTAACAAAATCATCTACTCAGATGATACTAGCCTATTTTACTTCAGGTATAATGTGGAATCCATTATTCAGTGTGCATAAAACGATCTAGATACACTTAACAGGTAGTTCTCATCAAATTTATTAACAATCAATGTAGGCATAACTAATTTTATTAAATTTACAGCAAAGAATAAAAAGGTACCAGAATTCATACCTCTAAAAATTAACAATCAACGTACAAACAAAGTAACTACGGAAAAATATTTAAGCCTTACGATGAACAGTCAACTAACATGGAAAACACATATAAGTAAAATAAAACAACAAATAATATTACTTACCGGTGTATTACGCGGGATTGTCCATCGTTTACCGCAAAAAGTCCGCTACACTATATATAACTCTTTAGCTAAACCACATATTGTTTACCTGGTGGAAATCTGGGGATCCGCTGCAAAGACTAACCTTAATACCTTGCAAAGAGCACAAAACAAACTAGTAAAAATATTATTTGATTACAAATTTTGAACACTTACAACTAAAATCTATAAAGATACAATGTTGTTGACTATTGAACAAACATATAAATATTATTCTTGTTTACTTATAGTGAAAAATATTAAATAAAGACATTCATAGCATAAAAACTTTATATATATACAGGGTTTCCCATAACTCAACGTCAAGCCGAAACGGGGTGACAGGATTGATTGTTACCATCATGAGAAAAATCAGAAAAAAAAAATTTTAAAACTGATTAAAGAAGCAGTTAGAGGGGCCTGAAAAACCCCGGGGGGAAAATTTAATTTGTCTCCTCCTCGTTGAAGGAGTTCCAAAAAATAGCCTGGACTACGGGAAATAATATTGATAGTCTTTTTTTTAAAAAATTTTTGAAATCATCAAAATTTTTTTTGCCCCAAAATATTTTAAAATGTTTTTTTTAAAATTTTTTTTAAGTTTTTTAAAAATTAAAAAAAAAAAAATTTAAAGAATTAAAAACCTTTAAAAATTGGCCCTAAATTTGCGGAAAATTTCCGGTTTCCCAAAAATGTCCCCTTTGTACCTTTCAAAGGAAAAAATTTTTTTTTCACCCCAACCCTTTTTTTTAAAAATTTAAAGGGAAAAACATTTTTTTAAAAAAGGGAAATTTTGTTTTTTTAAAATTTTAAATTAAGGATAAAAACATTTTTTAAATTTTAAAAAATCTTTTAAATTTAATTTTTAAATAAAAAAAAAAGAAATTTTTTTGGGGAAAAAATTAAAAAATTTATTTAAAAATAACAAAATTATTTAATTTTAAAAAATTAAAAAATAAAAAAATTTTTCAAAAAGAGGTAAGAAAAATTTTAAAAACAATAAAAAGGTTTTGTCCTTAAAAATTAGCCCCAAAAAAAAAAAATTTTAATTAAAAGTTAAAAAAAGGGAAAAAAAATTTTAAAACAATAAAGGTTTTCTTAAAATTTTAAAAAAAGTAAATCAATCGGAAATAAAGAAAAATTTATTTTAAAAATTTTAAAATTTTTAAAATTTTAATTTAAAATTTTAACTCCCATTAAGGAAAAAAGGAAAGGTTTTTCTTTGAAAAAATTTTTAAGATTTAAAAATTTAAAAATTTAAAACAAATTTTAAAAAAAAAGGAAAAAATTCAGAGAGCAAAAAATTTTGGTTAAAAAAATTTAAATAAAATTTTTTAAATTTAAAAATAAAAAATTTAATTTTTAAAGGGTATAAAAAAAATTAAGGAAATTAAAATTAAAAAAGGAAAATTTTTATTTTCCCTTCCAACAGAAAAACAAATTTATTTTTAATTTAAATTTCCAAATATTTAATAAAAATTTTACCCCTTAACTTTTAAAAGGGCCGGGAAAGAAAAAAAATTAATTTAAATTTTTTCTAAAAATTTAAAAAAAAATTTTTTAAATTTTAAAATTTTTCTTTAAATATTATTTAAAAATTTAAAATTATTAAATGTATCAAAAAAGTTATTTTAAATTTTTCGGGGTTTTTTTGGGAATAAAATAAATTAATTTTAAAAAATTTTTTTTGGAAAAAAATTTCAAATGAAGAAAAAAATTTTTTTTTGGAATTTTTGGAAGTTTGGGTGTTTAAAAAAGAAGGAAAATTATGGATTTAATTTTTTTTCAAAAATAGCGGTTTTTTTTTTAAAATTTTTTGAAGTAAAATTTGAAAAAATTGAAATTGAAATTTTTTTGGTTCTTTAAAAATTTTTGGAAACCCTTTTTTTTTTTGGAAAAGGGTCGGTTTAAAATGTTTTCCCCTTTTTTTGGGTTTATGAAAAAACAAAATTTCCCCAAAAATTTATATCCCTTTTTTATTTAAAGGATTGGGAAACTGGGCTTTTAAAATTTTGGGGAATGGGGTTTTTTTAGCCAATTTAAAAATTTTTTAAAATAAATTAAAAAAAATAATTTTATTTTTAAAAAGTTAAATTTTAGAAATGATTTTGGGGCCCTTTTTTCCCGGTAAAATTAAAGGGATATTTAAATTTAATTTTAAATTAAACTTTTTTAACCTATTTTCCAATTTTGAGGCATTTTTTTGAAAATTTTAAATTTTTTGGAAATTTGTCTAAAATTTTGCGAATTTTAAAACTTTTATTGTAAAATTTTTTAAAAAAATAAATTTTTCTTTTCCTTTTTTAATTTTGGAAATTTTTAATTTAAATTTTAATTTGTATCAAATTTTAAAAAAAATTTTAAACCTTTTTTTTTTCCCGGAAAAATTGGGTTTATTTTGGTTCCTTTTGGGAAAAACCCTTTTTTTTTTTTTTTTAAAAAATGGGGTTTTTTTTTTTTGACATTGAAAATTTTTAAAATTTAGAAAAATTTAATTTAATAAATTTCTATTTAAAATTTAAAATTTGAAAGTTTGGGCCCTTTTTTTTTTAACTGTTGGGTTATTTTGGGCCAAGGGTTTAAACCCCTTTTAATTTTTTTTTTATTTTAATTTTTAAAAAAAAATAATTATTTAACATTAAATTTTAAACATTTTAAAAAATTTTTTAAAATTTTTAAATTTATTTCAGTTCCTTTCGGGAAACTTTCGGGTGGGATGAAAAACCCTTTAAAACCTTTTCATTTTATTCCCAAATTTAATAAAATTACCATTTTTTTTTTGGGTTTTTTATTGAAAGATTTAAACCAAAAATAAAAATTTTCAATTTTTAAAACCCAAATTTTCCCTAAAAAAATTTTTTCCCCAAATTTTCCTTTTAAACCCAAGGATCCCTTTTTTTTTTGTTTTTTTCAATTTTTTTTTTATTTTTATTTTTAAAAATTAAAAATTTTTTTTATTTGAAAAATTTTTTAAACGATTTCGGGGTTTTATTTTATAAAATTTTTTAAACCCTTAATTTTTTGGGTTTTTTTTTTTTTTTTAAATTTGTTTTTAAACTAAAAAGCCCTGTTTTTTTAAAAATTTTTTTTTTCCCTTTTTAATTTTTTAAAAATTTAAATATTTTCCATAAAAAAAACCTTTTTTAAAAAAAAAATTTTAAAAATTTTTTAATTTTTGATTTTGGGTTTTAAACCAATTTGGGTTTTTTTTATTTTTTTTAAAGGTTTTGGGGAAAAAATGTCTTTTCTGAAATTTTTTAATACAAAACGCGTCCAAAAAAAGAGGCTAAATTAAAATCCACTGTCGCTTTATTCAAATATATACATAAGCCGGTTCAAACACGTCGGCTTTAATTAAGCCGCTACTTAACCGCAAATTTTGTGACCGAAAAGCGGCCGCTCGCTATGCACACTCTGCCGCCACGCTACGCCATTGACAGGACCGGCATTTACCGCCATTCGAGTTAACGAGCTCGTGGGTAAAATAAACAAGTTAAGTGACAAAGCGTGCGCTTTGGGAGAGACGGCGCAATGACCGTTCAACAAGATATCCATAGAAAATTGATGCGACTTGAATTATGTTTTTATAAAGTACATCTAAGGTGGCTAACAAGCATATGGCCCGCCTGATAAGTGGCTACCATAGCATATGGGTTCCTTATAATACCTATGGTATTACTAGCGCATTGCTGACCTTGGACCCCCATGCACCAAGGAGCTCTGGAAACCCTACTCATCGCAGGAATACAACACAAGGCTATTTAACCGCAATCTTCTGTAGGGTAGACGTATCAAGAAGTTCTGTAAGTAAAGAGATATCTCAAAGAAATGTATCTATGCTCTACCTCCCGTTGAACTTCAAAATATCGCAAGGTATATTATACAAATCAAAAGCAACGGCGATCGTCATTCTTCATCAAAAGTCACGAGAAAAAACTCTTAACTAAATTATGGGGTGGCCTACGAAAAAGTTGCATTTTAAAATTGCTATAAAACAAAGACGGGTGGATATTTTTCAATTTTTTTTTATTTCTTGAATAGCCCCAACATTGCAGTTTAATAATGGAAGACCACTTCATTCATATGGCTGCCCCGGCTGGCTTTGCAGTAGCCTATTCTGTCGACCCAATTTTTCAAAGACATTTGAGCTCTTAAAGCCGAAATAATCGATAGTTCAAAAAGCAACCGATAGATGGCCAACCTGTATATTAAGTGTTCCTAAAAAACAACACGTCGGCACAAGTCCCACTTACTGGTTTTTGAAAATATGAATGTTACACGTATAGCTGGAATCGGCTTTAATTTGTGAGTCTTTATTGAATACTTCTTACACGCTAATTGTAGAATCAAATTCATCATATTATATTAAATTATGTCCACAGTCTCACAGATATCTCACAAACAGAATTGTCAATCAGTATGTACCAACAAACGATTAAAAAAACATATGTACATAACTCTTTTGGAAAAAGAAATGGAACACACTATAATTTAGTAACCTCAATAATGCATGCAGTTTACTCGATAATCAATTAATTAATTACAATTTTATTATGTATATGTTATTAATATATTATTCTCTTCACTAATAATTAATCTGAAATAATTTTATGGACGTAAATTTAAATAATAACATTTTTTTTAACTACCTGACTTTGACTTATCATTACATTAATTGTAATATCATGTAATGAGTCGAGCCGAACTGCCGATTGCGCGTAATATTGACTATTTATGAATGTGAGGCAGACTGAAAACCGGCGCTGTGTGGTGAGGTTATACCACGTCACATAGCATCAGCTGAGTCTATCCCATTGCCAAATTATGTACGTAACCTTTATAATTTGAAAGCTTTTTTGGCTATAAATTATTAAATAAAAAAATAAAAAAATATCCATTAATCACTATACGATGTTTATACATAATATTAGCAGTTGTTGAACGCATACTATGCTCAAACAATTATAGGTCGGTTCTCTCGTGCATTATATATGACTAGCTCTGCCCGCAGCTTCGCTCACGTGGACCACAGAATGCCGTCCATCGGGCACACGTGCAAATCTTACTCCTCCGCTCCCGGCTATTTTAAAGACAAAAATGCTTATTGTGGGTGTTCCTTAGAAGATAGAGGTATTTCGCTAATTTTTTATAGGTCTTTTTAATGTCTACAATTATGTAGTATATTAATTTGTTATATCTCTCATGATTTACTCGCGTAAGCCATTTAAGCGCCCGAGTTGTTTCACCATTATCTTTTTTTTATTTGCGCGGAGCGCTAAACCTTTTTCTAAAATAAAAGTAGCTTAAGTTTTTCTTTATAATATCACTGGCAGCAGCGAAAGTTCTATCAAAATCGGTCCAGCGGTTTCGAAGATTACCCGAAACAAACAGACAGACTAAAATAAATTAAAAATGGGTTTTTTGTTATAAGTATCGTATAAACATTCATATGCATTTAGTAAATAGCTGTTATTTTGACATTACAAACAGACACTTCAAGTTTATTATTTGTATAGATTTGTGGCTAATTGTGCTATGTAATATCACAAAAATCATTAAAAAAAACAAGGATTGATTTCACCCAATCGAAGTAGTAATTTTCGTACATTTACCATTAAGAACAAAACATTTTAAAATAGGTCAAAAAATAAATCACACCTCGTTAGGCAAGTCCGAATAAAATGTTTTTTTTTTTTGTTTTGTTTTTACCGCATTCGAACAACACGGAAAGGGTTTCAGCGTTACTGGAACGTATATATTTTCTCTGAGCTTTCTATTAGGTTCTGATGGCTATTGTTTTAGTACAAATTGAGTAAATTCAGCCTAAAACATCAAATGTTAAAGTCCTAAACATACATCAATTAAATTAAAATGTTTACGAGACATCGCACTCTGAAGAGTTCGTAGAAAACAAAGCCAATGTGTGTTTGGCCTGGATTTATATATTAAGTTCTCTCTTCTTGGATTTTATAAGATCGTAAAAAGAGTATGCAAATATACATTTATAGCAAAATCGTAAAGCGTTATGACGTCGAAAATTACAATGAATAAAATATTCAAAGATCAATTAATTGTTTAGCGGATGGATATGCCGTTTTAGTTGTCAGTTGATGCTAGTTTATGAGTATTATTTTATTATATTTTATTTCATAAGGCACAAATACAGGAAAGAGATCATAAAATAATAAGAATACTAAATTAACTCTAAATAGCTTCTTAAATCTAGTACAATATGACATATATGTACAACTTATATTATTAACAAGTACCGATTAAATGGACGATTAAGATCTAGCAATTGAATATAAAGCAAATATATATATATAAGTGAGTTTAAAATAAATAAATAATTGTACATTTAAATTTTTTTATTTTCCAATGCCCATATAAACCGGGAAAATACAACGCTAGCACATTTAACTTGACACAACGTCATCTGTTGGTGAGCGAATGGGAACACCGTTGTAGTTGATGCTCATTATGACTATTAATTTATTAAATTAAATGAGCAATTCTTGTATATATATATATATTGTAATTGGTTTCCCGAAACGGCTCCAACGATTTCGATGAAACTTTGCATTTAGATAATGTTTTAAATTCCAAGTTTACCTGGATAGGTGTTTTCTTATTTATTTATATAGCACCCAGATATTTACTATTAATTTGATTAAATTTGTACTTTTTCCATTGTATCTTTTTATATTATTCTTATTCTAATGCCAAATTTCAAGTTTCTGAGTCACCAAGAAGTGGTCTAGGTTTTTGATGCGGAAGTAAATCAGTGATAAAAATGCTACACATCAGACCCTAATGACTCAAGAACTATAATAGATTTATTCGTGAAATTTTGGGAGTCTAGGTTCTCAAGGGACGGGACAAATTGAAAAAGTGTAGGTCTAATAGTTTTTTTAATTAAGGAGGGCCTTTCTTTTCGTCTTATTTTCTTTTTTAGCCTTTTCTTTTTGATCTTGGCTGACACACTGCCGTGTGTATAAATAATGTATTATACCATCAAATTATTTCTGCTGCGTGGTATTTTATTCCGATACATTCGACTCCTTTAAAAACAAACCATATAAATACTACCAACAACTAAGGCAAGGAACCGTATCTTTATAGATATTTCTCATTGTCACATATCAACCAACAGTAATTAATTATAAAGATGACGACGTTCTTGATGACGTACCCGTCATATACTTAACAGATAAATTAAAAGATTTAAAAAGCTGAAAGAAAGATTTTGAGTTTTGATACGTTGTCTACAATCTCACCTGATGTTAAGTGAGGATGGCCCAATATGGTAACACGATAATCATTGTATGAGAACTGGTACTCAATGTAGCTGGTATAGTGTTTGGCGACAGATCTTTAGATTAGAAAAAGCCCTACCACCATGTCATAGTTTCATCACGATGTTTTTCTTCACTGAGGCTCAGTCTCATTGCAGAGATTCGAACTCACATCAACAGACGCGGTATCCGTACACGAGCTATCATTACTCCATGTAGCAATCACTTTTTTAGCTAAAAAAATATTTAGAATAAGCTTGAAGTTAAGTAAAATATCAAGTATTGGTATATTCCAAGTTATAGAAACGTTCTGAAACACCTGGCTTTGCCATTACACATGTACTTGTAATATGAAGGTAATGGGTCGGACGGACACGTGGGGTCATAACGACCCCAGTACGTGCCAATGTTGGCTAAACTCCTGTTCGTGCGCTACGTGAACCGGTTTTTATACATGATTTTACTATTACATTTTTATGTTCCGCTATTAGTCTACTTTTACGTTTTCAACCGTTGCTTTTTTTTAAGGTACTTGTACAGCTTGTACTTTAGATACAGTTGCGTGTAAAATAATTTCTGTGCACGCTGGTTCTTTCCAAACGGAGACCTCCACGGAAATTCATGCACGGCATAAGCCCAAGCTGAGGTTTCCCAATTTTGGCACCCTTTTACTTTTTCCGCATCCAAGTGAATGCAATGGTGGCTCAGTGGTGGCATTTACAGACAAAACTTCAATCTAAATAAGTTCGAATCTCTACAATGAGCTTGAGTTTTCGGTGAATGAAACCATCACATGGTGGTAGAGCATGTTTTAGTTCTGGCAATTGCTCTTGAGAACCAGTCCTGCCACTAGACTTAGCGTGATATTATCTTAGTCCACAATATAACATATGTAAGATTTTGGACAATCGTAAGACTTATAAAAGGATTTTAAAAAACAAATGGTGGCAGCAGTATAATAATCAAAATATAATTGTGGTCATTTTCAGAGAAGTAATGCCACATCATGGCACTATGTAGCTGATTATAAAATGCAACAGATTTTTGTATAAAATTATGATTTCTTCATAATATGTGTAGGTCTTGATACAGTCTGACACAAGCTTCGCACTTTACCCACATCTATACATATTACTATACTCAACGTCTAGTCTCAACGCGAGAACTATTTATCTAACTTACATATTCTTTTTTCGTAGTTATGATATCCAGCCAGGTTATAGGATACATTTTGTCACATAAAGTAACGTATGAAATAAGCAGTGACCATATTAGTAAAAACATTCGGAAAAGAATCACTTTTGCGGCACATAAATGGCTTACACTGAATAAACCATAAGAGTATATTAAATTTACATACTAAATTATTATACATTTTAAAAGGTCATACAAAATAATTTGCAAAAGCATATGTATCTATCTCATAAGGTTCATCCACAATAAGTATTTCTATCTTTGAAATTATCGACGGGCGACCGCAGTGCAGTGGGTGGAGGGGAGTAGTGAGAGCATGCTGCAGAGCATGCAAGCAGAGCCACGGGCAAAGCTAGTCGATTAATATAGGTGGCTGTTACTTTATAGAAAAAAAAAACATTTCGTAATGTATTAAACTCAGGAAACGTTGACAGAAATTCATTTAATAGGAAACTTTTCTGACACGCAGCTAACTGATCAGCCAATAAATTACGGTTTCCCTAAGACCCTATAATACAATTTACAAAGACTGCTTTTGGAAACATAAAGCTATTTAAGTAACTACCTGTCTAGGTCAGAGGGGATGACTTTGTTTCAAACTTTCTCCAGGAGTATTACCATGCTTTAAAATTGCTCACATTTTTTTCACGCCATATCAAGTGAGAAAGATAAATATTCTTTAAAAAACAAGACTTAAAAAGTTTACGCAAGTTTGATTACGGGACCACCACTGCTGCCTTTTTTCTTCGGTAATAACAATTTTTTTTTTAATTAATTCTTCTTCTCGTTTTAGCGTGGCAGAAGTACTTGCCAATGATTGTCACTACTGTATTTAATCCTTCATTTTATTTTCTAATCTTCAAGGGATGGTCTAATAAGATGATGGCTCCCTTGTTAAAACTGTCTATAGGTTTCTAATAGGTATCTATAGGATTGGTGGCAACTCAAAATGCATTTTTGTATTTATAATCCACTTCATGTAAGCACAATAACTAAACCATATTACGCATAATGACATCAATATTACATAATATATGGTCAAAGATCCCGCAATAAAACTCCAACTCCAAATTGGATACTTCATGTGACAAATCGTAGTAGTAACTAAATTTTAACAATAAACACTATGCAAAAAAATCTGTGACATCATATCGACTTTCAATAGTAGAGGCTCAAGAACTGTTGCGACATTAATAGGTGTCGACGAAGTTGGTCTCATTTCAAACTTTTCCTGTTATGGGATTGTTGACTTAAATGTTGAATGGGTCCATTAACTACGAGATAGTGAGTAACAGCCGCCTTTACCATTATGCCTTTTTTGTGTTTTACATATCTATACTTAATATTATAAAACTAAAGAATTAGTTTAGTTGGATGCGCTAATCTCCGGAACTACTGGTTCGAATACAAAAGATATTTTAGTGTTGGATAGCCTATTTATCGAGGAAGGCTATATAGGCTATATAAATGATGTTCACGACCAATAGGAGCGGAGAATCAATGAAAAATGTCGCAAAACGGGGGTAATTTATTCTTTTTGAGAGTTTCCATTGCATGCGCTGCTTAAATGGTTACGTTACGCAACAATGAAGTATGCCAGAATTGTTTGTCTTGAAAAGTCCGTGATAGCATTTAAATACATTAGTGAAACCGTTATTCAAAGCTTTCAGTTTGGGCACTATTTCGAACTAGCGTTTAATTTTGCAATTTGGAAGTTAAAACGCAATAAGTAATAATACCTCATTACATGCTCAAATCTTGTATGATGGATAAATAAGAGTTTAATCAAGTTCGTCTTCATGTAGTCCACAAAAATAAATTTGAAACACTTATGATATTAAAAGGAAAAAAATTTAACAATATCTTTTGTCACCATAATATTGTGATTTGATTTTATTGGGTTTTTCAACATGCTTCAGTGTGATAGTTCGCTTAGACCCGTATGTACTAATATTAGTAATATTTCTTATTTTTTACAGTATGGGAATACCAATTTGTAAATATCGAACTAGATTTATCGAATAAGATTTCTTAAATAAAACTCACTGCAAGTCAATTAATTAGGTCTTGAAATCTATCTATTATTTACCATGAGCGTAACTTTAGCTAGTGATGAGCTTTATATTATTAGGGAATCACGAGGCATAATTCACCAGGGCAGATTTTCTGTAATGAACTGCCGTAATATACATAATATGTTTAAATTGTATCTCAAAAGAGTTATAACCATAGATTTATATGTATACTACATCTATGTTTATACTACAGTAAAAATCAAAGTCGCGTCATGATTGTTCTGTTGAAAATGAAACATAACAATAAATAACAATCCCAGATTAAACTATATTTAACAGTGTTTCTAATATACTTACGGTTTTTATACTTGGTAACTTAGTTTATATTATATTACCTTATAGATAAGTATATGTCTCAAATATATTTTTACAAAAATGTCTTCTTTTTTGCACATAACCACAATTTTTACTAAGAAATGAATAATGTTCTTAGCGTTGGAGGTTGGCCGTTGGACGAATAACCTATTTCTTATTTTAAAACATAAATCACGATCAATGAATCCACCTTGGCAACTATTAAATGAGCTGTCGAACGTTAACCAGCCTGTTCGGCTTTCCGAAACATTAAAGTCGCAACTTAATTGGAATTTAAGACTCGACTGTGCTGAATGGTAGATATTTAGGAAAACTTATGTAGTTATCATTACTTTCGGTGATTTATCACTTTGATCTGTTCTTCGGAAGACTACTTAAGTTTGTCACGAAATTCATTGTTAGTTGAAGGAATTAAATGAAGGATTGATGGCTATGATAACTTTTTGATAGCTTAGGTAATGATGATAAATTTTTGGTTAGGATATGTATACACTTCTGAAACAAAATTAAAATTAGAGACACATGTTTAGATATGTAAATTCATTCGATTTGAATAAAGAGAATTTTGTGTTCGAAATTCCACTGCATTCTTTATGGTTAGTCATGTTTATAAAATATATTACAAAGAAACACATTTCAAAATATATTGGAAAAAAATTATTATACTAGGTCTACTACTTCGTATTCATAGTGTATTAGTTAATGAAAAATTATATGTGCTTGGTTATGTCTGTGTGTTAGTCCATAAGCAGCCCACAAAATTAATCTTAGTAATAAATCGGCCCGTGATCAGTAAACATCGAAGCGAACGCAGTTACTTCTTAGACTGGCGTTGACTGGCAGAGCGACCTAATCTAGGTCGATCGAAAACTGGCGGAATTGGCGACCTCGTAGATCGACCTAGATTAGGTCGATGCAACCTTGCCGCGTTTAAGCCGAAATTACGTCAAAAACCTATCTCTGACCAATTCTAACTTACATATCATAAAAACCAAAGAAAAGGTAATAATAATAATAATTAGACGTAATAATTACATTGTCTTATAGTCATTTTGTTCGTAAATTCAGTTATTTGCCAACCGCCAGAAATGCGCCCGGCATTTGTGTCGATGTCGCGACGAATCCAGTGCTAGTTAATGGTTTGTGTGCGAATTGAAACTGTTTCTAGGATTAAAATCATCGACGGATAAGTAATTTATAATATTAATATAACTCGAACAGTATTATTTAAATTATTATTTCATGATTCAATGACCTTTAAAAAAATGTACGATCGTAATATCGTGAATGTTTGGAGTCGATTTGTAAAATGTTCTTGTAAGACAACATACCATTGTTTTTTGTAATTCTGTTAGTTAAATTTAATCTAAATCTAAAATATAAAGTTGGATTCGTAAAATAATGAGTAGATTTTAAATTATTGGAGTTTTTTATGCAAGCCTAGCAAATATTCTCTTACCCTATTTTTAGCTTAGATCTACAAAATAATGAAAAACCAAATTGTTTTGTATATTTAATAAAGAATACATCGATATAAGTTTTATATAGGTACTATACAAAATTAATGATAAACCATTGAATTACTGAATGCGCGCAAATTTTCTACGACAGTTGAAAGGCTGAGAAAGGATAAAATGACGAAATGTTATTATAGTATATATTGTTTTATATACTATATTTATGTCCTGATTAGAAGAAATTAAATAATATATGTAGTCTTTATCTACATACACTACACTACACTACACTACAAAATCGATTGTAACACCTCGCTTACAAAGTCACTTGACGCAATACACGACAGTGTGTGTTCACACTACACGAAGCCTTTAATCTAAAACCGTTAGGTAAATTGCTGAACAACGCGTTAATTTGTTAGTCTCACCAAAATACATATTGTTACTAAATTTAACCAACTTTCGATAAATTACTATTTCATTTACACGCATGAATAAAATTATTACTTTATGTTGGAATCTCTCAAAGATATTCAATTTACCGTTAACAAAGTTTGAAAACGGTCTTAAACCCCGAGACAATGTCCAACCTTTTTTAAATTCATTTTTGTCTCAGAATAACTCCACTCAATAGGCTTATGTTGGTCTGAAGAGCTGTTATAGTATTAAGTGCCTGAAAATCCTAACTTGCTTTACAAGCTTATCGACAGTGTGCAACGATGTAATCAAGTACTAACATCGACTATCGAGAGCTTAGAGCATCGATTTACCAGCCGATTGAACCCAGAGTCTGCGCTGAAATGATTATTTATAGCGACAGTGTTCTGCATAGTTAGAAATAAGGATTCATGCGTTTACAGGAGTTACATTTTTTCTCGACTTCGAAAAAGGAGGGATATGTTTTTCGAGCGTATGTATGTATGTCTATTTCTTTGGCACGCTCTGTAGCCTGAACGGCTTGATGGATTTTAGCATACGAGGTGTCGTTAGATTCGTCTTAATTATGGGAGTGACATAGGCAATTTAGTATTTAAGTGCGACGTCCGAGAATCAAATAAAAAGCAAAATTAGAAAAATATATTTTTAGTTAAGTGGTTTTTGTTGCTGTCTGGTTTTCTGTTTCTTTTTTTTAATTCATTTAAGGTATAGTATTCGTCTACAATATCACCTCATGTGAAGTGATGATGTGGCTGAGCAGTTGTCGGAACACAACTATATGTGCTTGGCGACGGATTTTCAAATTGAGGGAGGTAGCTAGCCAAGCGGGCATTAGAATGTACCCTACCATTATGCTATGGTTTCATCACGCTGTTTCTCTCAGCGAAAAAGCTCGGACTCATTACAGAGATTCGAACTCACGTCGATCGACGCGGTGTCCTTACACGCCGTCTTTAAGCCATCATAGTTTCAAATTTATTTGTAAATAATATCAGATGTGTACATTAATTATTTTATATTTATTTATATAGGCACACATTAAGATCATAAAAAAATAAGAATAAATTTCAATATTTTTTTTTATAGCTTATAAACTACATCAGCTGTAATTATTTCACAAAAACCAATTCAAAAATCATAATATATTAAATTGAATAGTTTTACTATATTTTACAAGAACTTTATTAAAATATTTTCACCTGCGTTTTACTTTTCTTATATAAATTAAAAAGAACATATTTCGTTATTATTTTGTTATTATGAGGAAGTAACTCATGTTAACAGTCTTTGTAAAACATATTAAAATAATATTTTTTTTTAGCTCTTTATATAATTGATAAACTTCCGACCTTTTGATGAATTGCTTGCTCCTTTAGTATTTCAAAATCGTTAATAAACATAAACACTAAAATCTAGTCACTAAATCTTATTCAGTGTATTTACGTTTTCAGATAATTTAGTCAATACAAATTGCATCATCCATTTCGTATGTATTTTTTGCCATAGATCCAAGCTTGTTTGTTATTCATGCAGTTGACGCAACGTGCTCGTGACTCAATTATGTTGAAGCGGATTTACTGCTATTATTGGTTCACTCGAAGCTTTTATAATATTTTTTCCAAGGGAATAATATTGCTCTACAACCTAACATACCTATTAATATTTTAAAAATCACTAACGTTTCTATACAAGCAAATTTAAATATACATACAGAAACATTTTGTAAGATGATAATTTTTTTTTACTCGGTTCTTCTTCTGTTCATTATGAGCTTTTACCGCCCGGCAAAACCATCGATTCGGATCTCTACTGCCAACAACTGATGAGATTAAAGGAAGGAGTTGAGAGAAAGCGGCCGGAATTGATCAATGGGAAAAGTGTGGTCTTTCATCACGATAACGCTAGACCACACACATCTTTAGCCAGTCAACAAAAATTAAGAGACTTTGGCTGGGAGGTGTTAGTGCATCGACCATATAGCCCTGACCTTGCACCTTCAGATTTTCACCTGTTTCAGTCTCTTCAGAATTCTTTAGGTTCTGTAAGGTTAACATCAAAACGATTTGTCGCGTTTTTTTGATTAGAAGTCCCAAAGTTTCTACAGAAACCGATCATGTTTCTACCTACAAAATGGCAGAAAGTCATCAAACAAAACGGCACATATATAATGTAAATAAATGAAAATAAACTTTGAAAAAAAATGTCTTGAGTTTTCATATAAAAATGCGATGAAACTTTTTCCCCGACCCTATATTATGACAATTCCTCACACAACCTACTCATACCTTCTTCGGTCTTTCTCTACTCTCATAACCGTCCATCTTCATACTTAACATTCCTTTTAGTAATATTACTAAATTACGTTATAAAACGTTGTGGTTCTCGAATGGTTCAGATAGGCGGTATGTCATTCCGATGTTCGCAAGTTCGAATCCTCAGCATGTACCAATGATTTTTTTCGGAACTCGCTTACATTTTACACTTACTTAAATTAGTAACACTATCGGCAGAAGATGAAGCAAAACATCGTGAGGAAAACTGAACACAACTATATGTGGGCAAAATACAGATCTGTGGATTTCTCGGCGTTTGAAATCGTCAGTTCGCGTGGGCATAAACCCGTGATATCCCTTGGGAAGAGGCCTTATTGCTCAACATTAGGACACTAACAGGCTGATACTACTATAATTTATATAGCTCGATTATAATTAATTAATAAATTTGACGAAAATTTCACTAAATTTCATAAAACGTTAGGCTTTTAAGAAGCCTAGGGATTAAAGAAAAACACAATATTAAAAATTCACATTCAATAATTCATAATTTCTTCATTAACTTAACAATTCTCGATACTTATTTATTATGTACATAATAAATTCTATGAATCATTTATGTGGAATCCTTTCTTTTGTATTTTATAACAAAGTAATTTAATAATCCTACTGAAAATAAATAATTCTGTACCTACATTAGGGATTCTTTTTTTACCATTTAATAGACTCTTTTTGACATTTAATATTGTGATCACCGATGATAAAACGACTGGAATAAATGACTTTAAAGAATTCAAAATTGCTTACGTTTTTTATTTCAAAAGAATCTTTCTATATACTACATACTATAATATTTTAAAAGTGTTTTTGTGACAACGCCAAATCTTCATCAAAAGATTGACGAAAAAACTGATTGGCGTGAGTTCGAATCTTTGCAACACGTCCAATAAATACATCTTGATGAAACCATAGAATGATGGTAGGGTATTTCTAATGTCCACCTGGTTAGCTATATCCTTAAGTTGAAAATCTGTCCCCAAACGCTTATAGGTATGTATAGGCGACACTTGAGAGCAAACTTGCCTTTTATGTTTGCGTGTCACCATCTTAGGCTACTTAGTGCTAAATAAATTTACCTATAAACAATAAAACATTATAATATTTGTAAAGTCTCAAATCATAACCAAAAAGCAATTGAACATTCTGTAAAGTAAATCTCGCTTCCTATTCGTGTTATTTAAGAAACACAAAAATTACCAGCGACGTCCAACAAAACATTAACATATTATTTTGAAACTTCTAATATAACAAAATCGTTTAGTAAACTTACACCGAAATGCTCTAATTTACACGTGCGTCATAGACACACCCCACCGGCAAAATTAGTTTGCCAAATCACTGATTGTTCGTGCGTTGTATTCTCCCACAAACGTAATTAGCGAGTCACAAACAAAATTAACAAAACGAAAAGCACGTTGTTAAATGAATGCCATATGAGCTTTACAGACCAACGTAGATTGGATACATTAGTTAAATTTGGTGAAATTCGTCAATATACAGAACAAAAAACAGCTTAAAGTTGTTTAAACTTATATGCTAACTAGTTGTGCCCCACGGTTTCACCCATGTTAATTTTATACGACAAACACCGCAACGCGTTGCACCCGTGCAGCCTATTATAATTGTTCTTCGCGCAAGTACAAATTATTTTAGTTTTTAATTATCTCCTCAACTTTGCGTCCAAATAACATGCTATAAAGAGCTGAATTTAACTTCATAAAATTGTCTTTATGATGAAGTAACTTTCGTTCATAATGATGCCATGCTATATGACATGTTTTTTAGATAATTTTTTTTAAATGCTAAGGACTAGTATTTTTGTAGAACATTGTATTTACTTGTGAAACCAATATGGCAGCGCAAGCGGATAATTTTTTTCGGTAGGGCTTCCGCCTCCGACTTACATAACAAAAATCAATCAATATTTAAGACTAGCTGAGATTTATAGCCTAATGTTCGATAGCCTATACTATTCCTCGTGAGTTTGGCTATCATATAGAATAAGAATTTTTCAAATCCGGTTGGTAGTTCCAGAGATTAGCGTGTTTAAACAAACAAACAAACAAGCATAAAACTGTTCCGCTTTATTCTATTAAGTATAGACATATAAAGTTTAAGAGATTATTTGTTTGTTTGTTTAAACGCAGTATTTTCTAGAAATAACAGTCATCATCATGGACCTTTAGAAGTCCACTGCTGAACAAAGGCCATCTCCCAAGGCTCCTCATCGAATTCGATCTCCAGCTTTCAGCATAAAGTCGTTTCCAGCAGTCTTTTGCAAGTTGTCGTTCCATCTGGTTTGAGGGCATCCTACACTACGTTTGCCAAGACGTGATCTCTACCCAAGAACTATTTTACTTCATCGGTTATCGGATGTTCTACATCCACTGTTACTTTAATTTGCTTACTCTTTGAGCAACGTCGCAGGGTCGGACTACCAGTCAGATTTCAGAAAACTGCCTCATTAGCCTAGTGGTCGTAAGCGCGACTGCTATGATCGAGGTCCTGGGTTCGATTACCAGGTCGAGCAAAGTGTTATTGGGTTTTTCTATGAAATTCTCAGTAGCAGTCGGAGTTTGGCGTCGTGTCCGATTAATGGCAGTAGGTTCACCCCCTATTACATGGGACCTAGAAAACATACACGGCGGTTTTTTTTTTTTTTTTTTTTTTTTTTTAGAACTGACTACACTGTTAGCCTTAGGGGCCCTAAAGCCGCTGCGGCTTTTACAGCTTCACCGGACTTGGGGGCGAGCGCAGAGGGCACTCAGCCGCGAAAGTTTTGTGGACGACTCGCACGAGGGTGCCAAAGTGGCCGGACCTCGGCTCGGGCGGTCGTCGCGTTCGCAAATAGGTCGCGATCTATTCGAATCCCTACACCTACGATTCGGGCTAACTAAATATACACATAGGCACGTTCCCTTCCTCCTGGGAGGAAGGAAGGAACCGTGCGTATGTGTATTCAATAATCGGAATGTTTCTACACTAACTAGCGCTAACTAACTAGCGTAAAAAAAGAAAAAAAAAGGTCCCTCACAGAACCTATGTACCTGTGTGGTGTGCACGTGTGTATGTTCATACGTGTGTAGTGTTGTATGTAGGTAGCTAAGTGATGCACGTACAGTGTCACTTGTATCGCGCGGGCGGTTGCCTGACCCAAGGGTTTCACACCGAGGAACGGACCTAGGCTTGGGTTACCGCTAGAGAGGGTGGACGTGACGGGTGTGCTGGAGCGAAATTGACCGCCCGCCCTCTGCGGAGAGAACGGTGGTTTCGCGGGCGTGGGCGCTGGCACGCTCTGTTTGGAGAGACGGATGTGTAATATTTATTCGAATTTTCGATGTGATCGTCGGGATCAATAAAAATATTGCGCGGCCGGCGTTTGCACCGGATGTCCGTGGGTGCCGGAACATAAGTGGCGGCTGTTTTTATTAACGGATTCGCGTGGTTCGACGCGGTGTCGAAATACGAACGGGAGAGCTGTTTAACGTAGGCATGTATCGAAGGAAGCTCCATATCTCTATGGAGATCTACGCTTCGAACATACCACGGGGCCCCGGTGAGACGATAGAGGAACCTATTCTGTATCGATTGTAACCGTTTGAAACTCGACTCGGACATATGTGCGAACACGGCGCAACTGTATGTCAAAATTGGTCGAATACACGTCTTGTAGAGCGTGAGCTTATGTCGCGTGGACATTTTACTCACCGAACACAACAGAGGATGCAACCGGCCCAGGACCCACGCGGCCCTGTTCCTAACCTTACGGATGTGGGGTCTAAAAGAGAGCCTACTATCTAGGGTTACCCCTAGATATTTGGTCTCTCTTACATACGGAATCGGATTATCGTAGAGCTTAACAGGTTTAAGCTTCCACGGTATCTGTGACGAATCCGCATCGAAGAGCATCGCGGCGCTCTTCGAGGGATTAACGGCTATACGCCACTCGTTAAACCACTTCCCGAGAGTGGTCACGGAGCGTTGGACTTTGTGTCTGAGGTGGGATCTATTCCTATCTGAGGCATATAAGACTGTATCGTCAGCGTATAGCCCTACCTCGACCTCCGGGAGTCGAGGTAGGTCACTGACGTACAGGTTAAATAGGCTAGGAGCCAGGATCGAACCTTGGGGAACGCCTGAGCGTATTGGACGGGGCGTGGACAATTCACCTTCCACTCTATAGCGAAAGGTGCGATCTGTTAGATAGTCGCGAATTATTTTAATTAGCCTATCGGGGACTTCAAAGTGATACAACTTGTAGATCAATCCCTCGTGCCAGACCTTATCGAAGGCCTTGGCAACGTCGAAAAAGACCGCAAGTGTACGGCGGGGTTTATATAATTCAGCAAAATTAAATGCAACGTGCTCCGTGAGGCGGTGCACTTGATGAGTGCAAGAATATCTAGCACGGAAACCGAATTGCTCAGGCGGATAGAGGTCTTTCTCCTCTATTACTGACTTGAGACGGTTCAGAAGGATCCGCTCGTACATTTTCCCTAAAGTATTTAGGAGACTGATCGGGCGATAGCTGTCGGGAAGCGACGCGCTCTTGCCGGACTTACGGATACCTATGACTATGGCCTTTTTCCAGGCGGCTGGAAAATGGCAGTGGGCTATGGCTACATTGAAGATGCAGACCAAAAGAGCTATGAGGCGATCGGGAAGAAGTCTAAGTACTTCATTCCTGATCCCGTCGGGACCTGGTGCTTTTCTAAGCTTAAGGCTTTTTATAATGGAAAGAACCTCCTCAGACGTGACTGGGGACAGGGAGTCTGTTGCGGGGAGCTTATCCAGCTCCCGCACGCATCCATCGATACCCTCGACCCGGTCGGTATTTGCATCGACACTGTTCGGAGAGCACTGGCTCTCCAAACAAGTGGCGAGGCACTCCGCCTTGTCGCTGCTATCGAAGGCGAGCGGTATACCGGGACCCCTCTCGAGGGGGGGCATAAGATAAGAAGCCTCTATTTTGAGGCTGTGAGCTAATTTCCAGTAAGCCAGATGCGACGGCCTTAGCCCTTCGACGAGGGCGTCCCATCTGTGACTTCTGAGTTCTAATATACGGGCTCTAACCGATCTTTGAAGTGCGCGTAAACGTGCGCGGTTTTCCTCGGTCGGATAGTGGTCGTGCGCACGAGTCGCCGCGTTCTTTTCCGTCAACAACGCCCGCACGTCGGCAGGGAGTACGAAGCGGCGATCGCTCGCCTCTTCGACCTCTCTCGAGGCCTCTCCGATGCCGGCCTGCAGGTGGTCGACCAGGGAATCGATCGCGAGATCTACGTCCGCAACGGACCCCAATACGTCCGGGATCCTATCTAAGTTGGACGAGGACGGCCTGTCCGCAAGATAATGTTTTAGCTTGGCATAGTCAACCACTTGGACCGAAGGAGGGCTAGAGTCGTCTGGTTGACCTAGCTGCATGATGACCGGACGGTGGTCGGAGTCGAGCTCGTGTACGACCCGAATGAGTCGTAACCGAAGCGCGATACCTTTAATGAGAGCCATACACGGCGGACTGCCTGTCTCTACTTATACATCTGCCTAACCCTTCGGCAGTGATGGTGATGATGATGATGGTACGTTATTTTATGTTTTTTTTGCTTTTTGTACTTACATACAAACACAAATCACGCCTATTTCCCAACGGGGTAGGCAGAGACCACGTCTTTCCACCTGCTACGATTCTGGAATACATATTTCGCTTTTTTCTAAATTACTTACTACTCAGAAAATGCAGTGGTAGGGTTAAATCAGGACAGGGACAGGCCTCGTGGCGCAGTGGTAGTAAACGCTACTATTGAGCCGAGAGGTCGCGAGTTCGATCCCGCCCATGACTGACTTTGTGTGATGAGCATAAATGTCAGTTGTGTGTGGCTGGGTGTTAAATATCTCTATATATGTATGTATTATCAGCTGTTTAGTAACCATATTACAAGCTTTGCTTAGTTTGGAATTAAATGGCCGTGTGTGAAATTCTGTTTAAAAAAAAAAACTGTAGTAATACATTAAGATATGTGTGGACCTATCTATTGGGAATAATCCTATGACCGACCACGTAAGTTTTTTTTAGATCAGAATGCCTGATGTCCTTTAATAAAAAACAAAAAAAAAACAATTATTACAATCTCTGGGGGCTCATTACGGCACCACAAACAACTATTTCAGCCGCAAAGCTGGCCTTAGGATTTCTATCTTTGTTAGGTTACTCGATAGGTTATATACAGATCGAGAGCCTGTTAGCGATTTCATATCATAAAAATAAACCGTAATAAGCGGAATGAATATTTATCTCTTATAAAAAAGACAATTTCATGACAATATTGTAAAAGGCTATTCCTAGGCGAGACAAAACGTTGAAAATCTCGCAGCACAAGAATAAAGCAAAACGAGATTTCACTGTAAAATGTTTTTATCTTTTTGCCTCGTGATAAAGGCTTACGCTCTGAGAGTGTTTTGCATAAAAAACCGAGAACATGGAATGCATTTCTCTGTCGGAAGTAAACGGGACTTACTTCATAGCATTCTTTTAGATGATACTCTAAAAGTTTATTATTTAATAAAAAAAAGATGCGGTAACATATCTACTTTTGTGTTTGTTCGTTTTTTTTTCTTTTGTAATTTTGTTAGTTAGTACAAAATTATAACGATATTTTTTTCAGCATACCGCCCGCCGGTTAGATGGAAGAAAATGCCAGTGTACAAATTAAAGCAAAGAAGTGAAACCTTCAGAAAACATACAAAATATTCACATAAACGATACACGTGAACAATACACCACGCTGGCTATAACGCCTTTTCCCAAAGCTTCGTAATACAAACAACGACGTACAAAGAGGAGACCGAGATAAGTGGAAACACTGTATAATGTATTCCATCTCATTCTCTTGCAGACTAAATCCTATAGATGTATGTGTTTGTCTCTTTTTAGTGTCGCTTTTTCGTTTCATCGCGTATCAAATCACAGCGGTAGTAAAGAAGTTTTCACTTCAAAAAGTTACTTTTTTTTAATTCTTTAAAGGTAGGTTTAGCGTTTGGCTGTAATGTTACCTGATGTTAAGTGGCCCAAGATGGTAACATGCTAAGCCTAGTGGAAGGACCAGCTATCAAGTATAACTATTGGAATGTACTTATTGATTGAGGGTGGTAGCTAGCCAGGCGGGTATTAGAAAAATCCATACCACCATGCTATGGTTTCATCACGATGTTTTCTTTTACAGGATTACAAGGATTCGAAGTCACATCGATCTACACGGTTTCCATACACGGTACCACCACACAACCACTCAGCCATCATACCTTCGAATCTTCTAATGCGGTATTTCATTCAATCATGGGACAACCACATAATCGAATTAAAGGGTTTTCATAGAGCTTTTTTCATGGCATATTAGTATAGTAATATAATTTCAAACACCATTTACCATTTACCATGTACCATTAAAACATAAAACCTTGAAAAGTAATTAGGAGTACTTCTCCTGCGTGAATAGTATCCAAAAACAATACACCAGCATAAGCGAGGAACCCAACGTAGACGTATTTGGCCAAAGTAACAAATGCTACAGAGACAATGTTTTGAAACACGTGTGTATAAATTGACTAAGTATCTAAGTTATTTATCTATATTCTCTTGATTTTATGTACATTTAAACATACTTACACTACTTATTTTAGCATGTCAGAGCAACATTTATTTAAGGCAACACTTAGATTCTAATTTAAACATGTTTTGTATTTTTAATTTTAGTGAAGTGTATGTAAGTCTTATTAGTAACTTTATAAAATAAATAAATAAATAATAATGTAAGTGTATGACGATATTTTTCAAATCAATAATTTTGCTAAAGAAAAGTATCTCGTGATAAAGGCGTAACCGTATCTGATTGAATGTGTGTCAATAATGGCGTGATATATCATTGTCACCTTTGTTCCAATTTATCTTCTCTCTCAAAGAAAACAAATTATTCCGACGACATAATTCTTTTGACGTGACAACGTCTTATAAATTGGTTTGCCGGGTGACACTTCAAGAAACTGCGTTACGCTCCGCTCACGTTATGCGCTCACAATGAGAGCGAGTGAGAGGCACGCGTCCCTTCCACTCGGGCATGGTTAGGCCGCCTAAGAGCGAGAGAGACAGACATAAAGTCGTTGTCACGTAAAACTTTCGCCCGTATACCGACTTTACAGGCAACCAATTTTTTTTATAGGTAATACTTTCATAAGTGTAAGACTAAAAACAATTATATTTTTATCTCCATGAGTAGAAACAATTGCAAAAATCCAAACCAGCTTCATTGCCTAACAGTAAATTAGGATTCGATTCGACAGAATTGCAACTACCACGCATATAATGAAAAAGCAGTTACAATCTGCTTCAGGGGAATGTGTTTTGACACATACGTCGTACATACATTACTTATAATCATAAAAACAATTATTCGCTGACTTACGTTGAAGCAACACACGCTTAAAGTCCACTGGAGAGGCTTATCTGTACAGATGTGTCGCACAGGTAGGTCGGAGCGTGTATTGAAAAAGACCTGTGATGTTTTTTATACCTGCACAGGCAACCGGTGAACAAGTAAACTTTTTTTGTGGCTTTTACAGCTTTACCGGGCTTGGGGGCGAGCGCTTAAGGCACTTAGCCGCGAAAGCGTGGGCAACAAGCGCGCAAGGGTGCCAAAGTGGCCGGACCTCGGCGTAGGTTGTTGCCGCGATTACAAAGAAGCACAAGTAAACATGTCCAGTAAACCGTAGCGAGTATGGTAGGCGATATCTACACAATTTATTTTGTAATACAACTGGATGCAATAATCGATCTTACGAACTAGATCTGTTCGTATTAGTGGTGGGTGATTATGATATAATTACTTGGTGTAATTCGATTCGATTCAAGCATTCGATTATTAAAATGTCTCGATATATCTCGATTATAACCGTTAGTAATTATAAATCGGTAACTAACTTCAAACTTAGTATTGGTAGTTCGGATGACCCTTTTTTTCTTTAGCTAACACGTCTGAACGAGAATTAGTAGATAATAATACTAATAAGTAATATTATTTGTTAGTGCCTAAAAAGTAAATGTCTCGATTATGTAAATCATTCATAATCGCCCACCGTTAGTGTTCGTATCACTAGACCGAGTTTTTATTATACTAATTACTAAGCCACTCTAACTAAATACAGTATTAAGATGTATTAATAATGCCAATTGACAATCATTATAAAATATCGTAAGACTTTATTTACAAAGAGCTTTTAATTGTTACTCTTAAGCTTGGGTTTCACTTTTGACTTTTCACAAAATAATGAAATTAGTAAATAAATAATAGATAATTTATACTTTTAAATAGAACGGCCTTTTAATTTTATTATAATAATAGATATTGTTAAAAACATGCAATGCTTTGCTATTTTAGTGACCCATTAAGAGGAATTATTATTTTTTTGTTTGTAATGGATAAACTCAAAAACTACTGGACCGATTTAAAAAATTCTTTCACAAATATAAAGCTACTTTATCAGCAAGTAATATAGGCTATATTATAATTTGATAAATTAATTTATTCCTCATAAAAATGTTGACAGTTTTACACAAAGTATAAAAAATTGCCTACACGGGTCCGTTGGCGATGTTTGTTGTATAAAATTAATATGGATTAAACCGTGAGGCGCAGCTACTATTATATAAATTAGTGAAATAATTGAAAATTGTTATAATAATTATATAATTTTAGAAAAACGGATGAAAGTTTTCGTTTTATTCAAATAAGAACTATACTTATAAATATATATATATATATAATAAGGTGAACATTGAAAAATTACCAACCTAAAAAAAATCCCTACATAAAAAACCTCTTTACTTAAAAAAATAATAATATAGGTTTTCAAGCTTTTTTTTATTAGGGATGGGTATAGTAAAAAGTTATGATTTATAAAATTTCAGCTCTCTATACTCGTTCGTAACTGTCTCGTTTTTCAAGACAGTATTAAGAATGAAAAACGAAAATCTAAAATAATACTACACTCAGTAAAATAAATAAATAAGTTATTATAAAAGTAATAAACTTCAAACAAACAACGACTGACAAAAAAATATGAAACACAAATAAATAATCAAATTAAGCGAAGCCCAGTCGAGTAGCAGATTCGTTCAGTAAACACAAACGAAACTTGAAACCTAAAAAATACCTTTCTGTTTTTAATAACGTTAATAAAATCAACCGATATCATGAATAAAAGGTATTGTTTCATTATTTTTAGACGAAAACAATGGTTTGGTTTTTGTTTTTAAATTAAATTGAATAAAAAAAGTTTTATCGGTCATAATTAAATTAATAAAGGCGTTTTTGAAATTTAAGAGTCAAGATAAGAATTTTTTATAATATAAATTGCTTAAAATTTTCCGAATATGATAACTTTGAAATCACATGGGAACAATAATATTATAGGGTCACAGCTCAACAAAACTTCGTTATTAGCCTAGTGATCCTAAGCGCGACTGCTATGCTCGTGACCCTATGTTCGTTTTCCAGGTCGAGCAAAGTGTTATTGGGATTTTCTATGAAATTCTCAGTAACAGCTTGGAGTTTGGCTTTGTGCCCGATTAATGGCAATAGGCCCGCCCCTATTACATGGGACCTAAAAACATAGACGGCGATCTCTGCGTGTACATTATAGTACACCTTTGCTTAACCCTATAGGATACAGGCTTGACGGTATGCAAGTGGCAATGGGCAATGAGGCCTATTCCCAAAGGAAGGCATAGGCCTAATCACCTCGCCGGCCCACGATTTACTGATGATATCAAACACCCAAAAATTAACACTTCTATATTTTTCCCACATACCGTGGTACTACAAGAACATTTTCTCGTGCTTTACGGTTTTCTACAAGCATTCTTTCACCGTCAACAGATAGTGTTACCAATTTGAATTAATATTTGTACCCAACTTCCGAAATTTCACCAAACATCGGATCGATAGTCCGCCGCGTGCCTGTCTAAACCACTCAACCACCTTGACTTATGACCATTTAATTCTAAACTAAGCAAAGGTTGTATTAAGGTAACTAAAAAGCTTATAAATAGATATTTAGCATCCAAATATACAACTGACAGGAGACTATGCTCATCACAAAAAAGTTGGTCATGGGAAGGGGACCGAACCCACGATATCATGACTCAATAATAGGGTTTACTTTACTTTTTTTCTGTTAACTAATTAATTAAACTGTTTAATCTATCCATATGGAAAATAATTTAAAAGTATTTAATCGATAAATGAAGTGGATAATATAGCAAGACCGTGAGTGATATTCGATTGAAGTGTCAATATTTCCGTTGCAACAAACTTTATTTTGCGATTTCCATTATATGTATTGAAGATGTAATTAAATATAGCGTAGGTACTACTCGTCTTTTTTCTTTCATTATGAATGATCAACAAACAAACCATCTTCATAATTTTATACATCATTATCACCTCTGTAAATAAGTAAGAAAATATTTCCTCTATCCATCCTTTACAGATCCAAAACAATATCACCCACCAAAATTATTGACAATTTAAAATTTAAATTTAAAAACCCCAGACAGCCTTATTATTTCACAATTCTGGTCATCGGGGGTGTAACTCAGTGGTAGAGTGTCTGCTTCGCATGCTGAAAGTCCTGGGTTCAAATCCCAGCACCTCCAAACGATTCATCTTTTACTTCTCTCTTATTTTATCTGTAATATTTAAAAACCACATTTATTTAATTAATAATTTCCAAATTATTATAACAGTTTCAGTAATTTTCTGACTTCAGTTTTTTTACATTCTAATCAGTTTTAATCTTAGATGTAGTATATACACACATCTTTGGTTATAACCAATACTAAGCTACTGAATATGTATCTAGTATATAATACATAAATGGTAACAAGAAATATTTCAAAGTACAATATATACTTTATACAATAACGAGCTGACCCATGCAACTTCGTCTGCGTCACATAAGAGAGAGAGAGAGAGAGAAAGGGTTGGAGAGAGTGGTTCGTACGCACTGTATTATAGGTGCCTCCCACATCATTCCACATAATAAAAATGCGCGCGCGGTACTTGATCATTATTTTACTACAGAGTTATTTTAAAACTGTAATATCTCTTAAGATAATCATTTAAATTAATTAATACAAATGGCAAGTTTGTTCAAAATTAAATACTTGTGATGAATGACGTATTTATTTTGGTAAGCATTAATACCATGTTTATAAAACCACCTTTGCAAATAATGTATTATTTTAGAAAAAAAATTATTACCATTAAATAGGTTATATTGAGTAAACCTTAAAAGATAAACCCAAGCTATCGCGGACTTTTTTTTATAACTTTTTAAGAAGAATAATTCCGTCACACATTATTCCTCGTAACTTTAACATTTACTCAGCGCACGCAATGGAAGCTCTCAAAAGGAATAAATTTCCCCCGTTTTTGTAATATGTTTCATTAATGCTCCGCTCCTATTGGTCGTAGAGTGATATTATATAGTCTATAGCCTTTCTCGATAAATGGGCTATCCAAAAATAAGACATTTTTTCCATTCGAACTAGTAGTTCCTGCTATTAGCTTGTTCAACCAAACAACCAAACTATCTCTTCAGCTTATTAATATTGGTATAGATTATATAGTAAACAGTATTGTAGGTAAATCGGCTTGGAGACGTTTTTGTGTTTGTATTAGTGTAATATACACATTGACAGAAACCGGAAGAAACCAGTTTGCGCTAGCTACAACGTAGGTACCTAGCATTCTCACATCAGTAAGTCGTTTAGTACCGTTAGAAGTGTACATTTGTACACAAGTGTACACTACTATAAACGCAAAAACGTCTCCAAACTGATTTAGTTCGTAACTCTAAGGGAGAAATTCAAAACTATATCTACCGAATATCCAAATAGAATTTCGATGTAGCCAGTTTTACATGTGTATCACGAATTGGGCCAAGTTTCCCGAAGTCTCCTTGTCACGTATTCCGAAACTGGCTCGATACCTACCTATCCGGAGTAACCTCGTACGGTACACAGCAGTGTTTTCATTTCACTAAGACTTTGGCTTGGCACGTAATTAGGAAATATCTTAGGTAGGTAAGTAAGTTGCACCCCCACCAAAAATCATTTTTATATTTATCTGGCAACAAATTTATCTACACCGTTGTTTCGCAACCTTTGTAGCAACCACTTTAGCTAAAGAGTTAAGGTAAAGAATATATTAAGTTATTTTGACGTTTATCAAAGTTTTACTTCAGCCGGTTAATACAGTGACGATTCGACCTTTTTTCAGCATCATCAGTTACAAAGAATCTCCATATCATATTAATTTCCAAAGGTATTTTTTGTGCCATTGCCTTAATTATTCATCAAAATTATTTAAAAAAAAAATTAATTCGAATTGAAAACCTCCTCCTTTTTTGAAGTCGGTTGAAATCAGTTTCAAAGCTTCAAAGCCCAAACTAAAAAAAAGACAAGCAGTTTAAAAGTTATGTTTTTGTTGAGAAATGATTAAAAATATTTTTATTTTAGTTAGGCATGCCATCTGTTGATGCCATGCGTAATGAAAATATATTCATGTAACACATAGCAGGCGCTATCTATTAAAAATCGGTTTAACTACCATGACAGTTATTTGATTGTTAATTTTCTACATCGATAATATGTGAAGGCATACAGTGTCGTTTTTATGTTGAAATGCATATAAACTTCGATGAGCGTGACCTAACTCCTAAAGCTTTCGAAACTTGAAAACAGAAAAATTTATTTAGCATTTTCTTGTTATATATTATCTGGTAATATTTATTTTTCTAACACTTACTAAAATTGTACATTTTTAGTCTAGTTTCGAAAAAAAAAATTGTGTTAATTGTCACAATGTGCGCGTACATTATTGTGAAATTACTAGCCAAAACTCTTTTATTGTAGTATTTGACTTATGTAACATAACATCTACTTTTTACTTCTAAAAACAAATGTTTCGTGTACGTATTTTTTTTAATATGTTGCGATTCCCCATAGTTATAAGCATAACCGTTTATAACGTTTGAAAACCGATGATACACAGTAATATGGTAACAGTTCAAGACATGAGTTTCTGATGAAATTTCTTCATTGCTTTAATTTTACTACAAAAACTTGAATAGATCTTGTATTATTAAACGTGTTAGAAGTACTATGTCATATCGTATTAAATATTAATGGTTAAAATAATATTTTAATGAAACGTAAATTGTACTTTGATCTATATTTGAATACCTTTTAAAATATTCGCTCCGTTTTAAATCGAAATACACACACCTGTTGCACATTACCAACATTTGGGGAACCGAATGGTGGAATAAACGGTGCACCATCTACCTTAATACGTAGATGATATCTTTGTACGGAATCGCCCTAAGCTCTTATTAATATGAAATTTCCTAATAAAATTAAAAATAATCCGACATTCACAATAATCTAATACTTATGCTACAATTTTATGGTTCCATTTCTTTTATAATATTGCTTCTGTCTATATAGACGATTTCGCCAAAGACAGGTGTCACGAACATGTTTTTAGATAGTTGCAATAATCTGACATTTCATATACGGGATTTTAACCTGCGATCTATTGATTCGATAAAAGAGCTTACTATCACGAGACCTTTTGGTTGAATAGTTCGTATCAAAATATTGTGGCGGACGTATGATTGCATTCAGTGGATTATCGATTATTTGTCCACACGAATGTGTGAACAACTTAACTACTGATAACTACTGATACTCGAATGAGTATCAACATGTCCAATTGTATCTTCATAAGAAAATATTATGTTCTCGCTTCACAATTGAAATAAACATTACATTACGTCGTTATATATTTAAAATCACTAATAATTCCGAGGCAGGTATGTATAATTATCCCTGTGTTTTACTTCAATTTCAACTTTTAGCCTTTACTAAGGAATTCGTTGGAAAATAATTTAATATTACTATATCAGCACATGGTTAAAGCATCTTTATATTCCCATCACTAACAGACACGACATATTAAGCAAGTTAATAAGAGATTTCATTATCTTTTATGGGGCAACACGGCCCGCCGGTTAATTTGGGGGTACGACTTATTATTTCCTCATTAACACTTTTATCGGTATACGACAGTCTGTCACGTAACATTATATTTCTATATATGGTAGTAAATACATGTTTGAAGTCCTATGTTTATAACTTTGCCCCACGGTTTTACCCATGTTTAATTTATTCGACAAACTCCACATTGCGTCGCCACCAATTCAACCACTATTAACCTATCGTTGTTCTCACTTCCCGTAATTGCCAACAGCTTGTCAGATTGCTTGACTTTCATGGTTACTGCTCTGCTATTGGAATCGTAACGTAACTATATACAGCTTATAACCTTTCTCAATAAATAGGCTATAAAATGTTAAAATACCTTTTTAGTCCGATTAATATTTTCCGAGATTAGTAAGTTCAAACAAACAAAATACGAAAAAAAATTAATGAAATTATACATTTAATCAATCGTCATTTTATAGATAATTCATTGATTCCGTTGCTGAAAAAATTGTAGGAGCGAAAATCAAAGGCGAAGGCTTTGAAGGCGGTTTGGACAGCCTCATGGGAATTGATTTTTTTTTTCCTAACAAGAAATGGTCCAAATTCCGAAAAACGTAGTAATCTGTTGGAGCATGATCCGGGGTATATGGTGGGTATCGGAGATATTCCAACCGCAGAACTCCTCCACTTTAGCGATCGTTTGTTTTGAATTATGGGGTCTAGCGTTGTCCTAAAGCAACAGTGGGCTGGAGAGATTGACCTGTCTCGGTTGTTTAACGGCTAGCTTTTCCATCATGGTTTGCAATTGTTGATAATACAGATCTGCCGTTATCGTCTGGTCAGATCTTAGAAAGATGTAGTTTATGACACCAGCATTGGTCCACCAAATCACTCACCAGTACCAGAGTCAACTTTCGCTTGGGACAGGATTTGGCCGGTTCTCCTCGGTTCAACCACTGTTATGAGCGTATAGAAGAACTATTGCAAAGGGAGGATCCTCCGACCAAACGGGTGTTATGTCTGGCGGGCAGCTGCCCAACGGTTGTAGTCGGGTTCTTGTATATATACTCAATTGAAGAGTTAATTTCTATAGCGCGATGTAGGATGCGTCGTATGTGGCTCGATAGATGTCGCTATGTAGATGTCGCTAAAAGCGTTTCCGATTGCTTATAGGATACATTTTTTGGGACAAGTAACAATACGATTCATAATTCTCTCGTTTTGTGACGGTTGAGTAATAAAACGCAGCTCTTAATGAGTGTTTTTTTATGTGCTTCAGTAAATCATGCGATACCCATTTCTCGAGCTTTTTCCCTTAAATGTTTTTTAAGTTAATTAAAATTGTTTTATCACTCACACCGAAGCCTGCCGCTAACTTTGACCGTGGATCAACCGTGGATGGATCCGTTTCTACGATCACCTTTAATTCTTCATTATGGAGACCCTGACCATCCACGGGGTTTGTTTCGTAGGTCAAAATTTCCAGAACGACAAAGTTTGAACAAAAACGTACCGTGCTTTCTTTTATAGTAGCTTCCCCATACCTTCAATAATCCTTCGAGCTCTTTTTGCAGCACTGATCCCACGGTGGAACTCATCATATTCGTAAATAACGCGATATTTTAAGTATTCCATTTTATGAAAAAAAAATGTCAAAAAAAATCAAATGGTAGGAAAACAAAAAAATTACTAAATTCGAAACACAAATACACAATCCTAAATTTGGAATTCCTAACCAAACGCCAGATATTTGAAATCAAAGTGGCCAGTTCAACAAAACGCCACTTTCATATTTAAGGACCTAATATTATATTATATAGTAACTTTAGTACTTTAATACTTTAGTATAGTAACTTTGTCTGTCTGTTTGTTATCTATACACAACTAAGCCTCTTAACCAGTGGAATTCGGCATAGAGTAGCCTGGGACCTAAAGAAAGATAGTACGCAAAATTCGGAGTCGAAGTTGTGGGAAAAGGTTAGTATTGAATAAACAGTGCCTGAACTACACCGATTAATGTGATGCTACGAAACGAGTCACGGTCGAGGGTTTTTCAACTTATGAATGATGTTTTAATGATGTTTTCAAAAACAAAAACATTGAATCTCTGCTTTCGTCCCGAGTAATCGCCGGGGGTGTAACTCAGTGGTAGAGTGTCTGCTTCGCATGCTGAAAGTCCTGGGTTCAAATCCCAGCACCTCCAATAAAAAATGGTTTACTTTTTTATTTTGTTTTATTATTTTTATCATAAAATAAATCTCGTACGTTTTTATTGTCAGAAAACAGGCATCATTTCCATTTAACGCAAGGGTTACTTATAAAGTAGAACCTCTGTAAGTCTAATTCGAAGGGAGACGCTAAAAAATTCGAGTTATAGAGTTTTCGACATAAGTAGTATTTTGACCTAAGCGGATTTTGATTCGACATAAAGGTTGGGATTCATTCTTATACATTTTGAGTTAGAGAGGTAAAATAAATAAAAATTTAATTTGCAGAGGTGACAAACTTATTTTTATTTGTTATATAATAAATCAACATTATTTCAAAAAATCCTTAAAATTAAAAATATGGCATTAAAAAAGTCAGTATTTTTTTTACTTTAGATAATTCGTTTGTTCTCTGTCTATAGCATTGTCTATTAGAAGGTTTCAATTTAATGGCTATAATAAAACTGTGCGATAATTTAAGACGCAGTTAAGGGTTTTTATTTATTTTAAAATATTAATTATTTTCTGGTCACCAGTAATGGTGCTAAATGAGGTAAGAGATTCCTTTCTATTTAAGACAGCCCGAATTTATGAAATACCCTACAAAAGATCGCAGCCAAATAACATTGTGATTTGTTTCTGCGATGAGTAGGGTTTTCAGAGCTCCTTGGGAAAATGGGTTCAAGATTGGCAACGTACTAGTGATAGCACTTTTCTTACATAAGTTATTTTGCACCTTAGTTATAAGAATAAACACAGTTTGGGAGAAGTAGGGTACAGATAAATTTTTTTAAGATTTCTCTCTACTCGGAGCAGTCGGATTAGTGGAATCCCTCCTCCCTCGTATGTAGGCCACATAACCTTGTGTTGTGTTTCTGCGGTAAATAGGATTACCACAGCTCCTCGGGGAAGGCATTAGGCAGGCAACGAGTTAACCAAACCTCTGTAGTATTGTCCACCTTATTTGTGAAGTTTTTTAAGCGATTTTAAAAAAGGAGAAGGCTTTTAATTCGAATGTATATTTTTTATGGATGTTCAGTCATAACTTCTTTGTTCAAGGGTAATCCCATTTTAATTTCATTGGCATAGGATATTAGACTTCGCAAATACACCAGATAACTCCTCACAATCATTGAAATTGGTTTCTTTTTTGTTAAAAATTGTCTTGTTTTTATTAGCCTATTAGCCTTAAGTACTTAGTTAAATTTAAATTGCAAACAGTCCATTAATATCATGAACATCTTCATTTGGGTACATTTAGCTCTTACACAAATGTATTCTAAGCGTCTGAAACGGTCTCTTGACAGTCCATCTATTTTAATTTTCATCCGTGCATATCACAAACTGTAGCGATTTATTATTTTGTGACATTTTTATTAAAACTGAAGATGTGTGATACTTTCTTATAATAGTATTTCTACCGATTTACAAATAATAATAATAATAATACCAGCCTATAAGTGTACCACTGCTGGGTAAAATAGCCTCTTCCCAAAAATACGATAGCCTACGATGTCTTAGCGATTTAAAACTCCAGGAAATCCATAGTATTATATTTTTCTCGTATACGGTGTTACTATTACAACATTTCTACCACACGATATTTTTCTTCACCGTCAGCTGATAGTGTTTCCACTTCAAATTAGTAAATCTTTCATATTCTGAAATATTTATTGACACATGCTGGGGTTCGAACCTGCGCGCATTGAATCAAATGAAGCTTCTTAATAATATTTTCAAACACAATTCCAAACTAAGCAAAGCTTGTATTATGGTAAAGTTACACTTCTGTGAAGTGAAAAAATAATTTATAATTTACCAGAAATTAATTTATTGAAATTAATAATAAAAAGATTGAAAAAAAGAAAAAAAAATTATAATTTATTTCTAGGTGACACTGATACAAAATAAAAAAATAACATCGAGTAATTCTATCTTCACCACAATAAAACTATAGTAGAGATTAGCATGCGACTTCATTGTGTTGACTTTAATTAAAAACATGGAAAAAAATCACGTTCATAATTATTCCTTATCGCGTCTGAAGAAGTATATCTTCAAAATGTGTTCTTTTTTAATGATCTTATTATTTATAAGTGAAATTAATTTAATCAGTATAATAAGTGAAATATCGCGAAGTCTGTTATTTGTACCAATACCACAAAACCACTACCTACATGTGTGGAATTGAGTCAGTATAAACTGACCGAGATTGGATGCGACATTCCAACTACTTTATATACAACGCTATAAGTAATCCAAACACCTACACCATAGCTAGAGTCAAACAAATTCGTGCGCGACCGTCTGATGTGAAACAGACGTTGGCGGGGACGAGGTAGCACGTCATTACGTCTGTACAATACACAAAACACTAAAGTAAACAGCCGCTCGATAGATAAACATGCACTAAGTCTGCCCTCTGACTGTCGTTCATTGGCTACCTACTTAAGTATTTGATAATACTATATTAAATTGTCATTATTATCTTTTCACCAAAATATATTACTGTAAATTTTGTAAGTTTTTATTTCAATTATTTCTACTTGTTTTTTTTTTTCTACTTTCAAAAGTGATTGTAGAGTTAAAAGTTTAATACACATTCTTTTTTTTTTTTTAATAATAAAGACGTATTTTGCTTTCGAATTTGTATGACTATAGCAGTCATACAATTACATATTACACTAACAAACTAAACTTAAAATCTCTTTATAAATAATTATTATTGCCAGGCTGACGATGTCTTTCGTGAACCAGATAATTTATATCTAGCTTTTTTTCTGACTTATTACATTATCGACCAGCCCAAACTAATAAGAATACCGTAGACATCGTTTATGAAGGAATTATTCGAAACTCACCCCTAAGCAGGTAAAAAGGGGTGGCAAACTTTGTACTAAAAAAAAAATTAGATTTTTTACGAAATTTAGTAATAATCTCTTTGAAAGTTGACACATTTAATAACACACGTGATTCGGTGTTTTATTTAAATTTCAACCGCTAAGGCAAGACAGGGCGTAAGAAAGCTTGTCAGTTCTCAGTTCCAGAGTCTATATGAATCTTATACCCTACACGACCAAAGTCCCGAGCGGAAATCTAGTTACTATTTAAAAATACAAAATACTTATTTCCAAAGAAATAAAGAATCGTAAAAAGTTCCTTCACATTTAAAGGCTTTGTTAAATGCGGCCTTGTTAAAAGGATTATGTATATATTCATCATTTACTCCCCCTACCAGTAACAAACTCTTTTAGGTGGTCGATTTCCATTGGTTTGCCTTTACAAATATCTTTTGCAAATTACATTATAATATTCACCGTAAGATATACACATTATTAAAAAAAAAAATTCTCATTTTGAGAAAAGGCCTCTAAACCCATTCCTTGTCAAAATATGTTAGTTGACCCTTCTTAAAGTATGTCCTAAATTATTAATTATTTTCCGATTATAGGAAAAAAAATATTACCATATTTTTTATTGAGAACCTAGATAACCTCAAATCTTTACTTTAAAAGTTTACTTTTTGTAAACCGCCGAAAACGCTGTCAGCCATATTATTCTATATAACTATTATCTCTGCTGTGACGTCATACGGGTCGAAAACAAATATTTGACATTAGCATACGTTCATCATTGTAAAAATCTCGATACTTTTTTTGTCATAAATGTCAATGTCACGACACAGAGTACATAACGAATTTCACTCGTATAAGATCCGATATGTAATATGCTTACAGTCCTGCTACATTACAACATCGTCGACAGCGTTTTTTTTTTAAATAATTGTACACGGAAAAGTGCACATGAAAAGCACAGTATAATCTAAAAACAGTGGCGACCACCGAAAGATTACAAGCCACGGTAGTTGCTACTGTCGTGTCGGCCTGCGTAAACAGAAACTGGGTATAAATCGGTTGATCCCTAATGATTATAAAGAGCTTTTACCATATGCATGATTTCGCAACCAATCGGCCTGTACCATATCACCTCGCCTATCACCTCTTTCTCGTTTGTTACTCTGCAGAGTCTCAAGTCTTAAAATATAATTTGAACCCACATATACCCTTTTTTAAGTTGTTTAGTGCGTTTTAACCTCTGATGCAAAAGTGGAGTGTTATATTATAAGTTTAATATTATATATGTGTATCTGTTTATGACATCGTAGCTCCCAAACGGTCGAATCGATTTTGATTTCGTTTTTATTTTAGGTGACTTGATCGAGAGTGTTCCTAGCTACGATTCAAGGAAATCTATTCAGCTGTTAAATGATTAAAACACAGCTCTTTTCAAATTGATCATTCATCAATTGAATGAATGTGAGCATCTCTCACAGTTCTGATCGAGTCCAAATTTAGTATTCAGTTACTTCAATTTGTTAAAAGATCGTAGTAATATTCACCTGAGTTCGCAACATCATCTGGAATCATCCCAACTCCTCGCCAACTTATAGTAGAGGTATCACGATTGGGCTCATTCGAACGGTCAACAAAAGATTTTAATTTGTGTCGAGGTTTTTTTTAAATTTAACTTGTACAGATATATTTTCTGATATATTTTTACGATGTTTCTTCTAAATCATAAAGATTTACTATATACATTATTTATTTTTTATTTCTAAGGTAGCTTTCTAGATAATTACTTTCAAAATTAAAATAATATAACGCATAAAAATGCGAGTTAAATATCGACAAGTACCTTTCAGAAAAAGATAAAAAGAAAGAAATACAATCCCCAAAATGGATTAATTAATCCGTTCATGCGCCTTAAAGTTTATATTCAGGTCATCATTACCGAAAACCCTTGTTGTTCTCGTAAAGTTTTTTTAATTGCGCCATTGACGCCGACGGTTAATTGTTTTTTATTCGGATCCCAAAAAGAATTTTCAAAGGATTTTTTTTAAAGAGTTAAGATTTAAAAGAATTTGCGTATATTTGTTAATTTACCTACAAATCTTTCCTTAGAAACTCTGTAAACTTTACACCTATACAATTGTAACCTTAATAAAATATTATAGTTTTACAATAAAGAACTTTCAAATTCTAAATACATAAAATGAAATACTTCGTAAACCGTGGTAATAATGCCCATGATTTCCTTTAGTAAGAAGACCTTTACTCACCAGTGGGAAATTTACAGGTGTTTATTTTTATAATATATGATAATAACTTAGTAGTAGGAGACGCCTTATTTGATGTGTTCCCATGTTTAGTTACCTAAGTACGTGAGGATGGTCTCATGGTGCAAGTTTGTCACTAAGTAAGTATCTCTACTGTCGAGTAGCTCCCATAATTCAAAGTGGCTCCACATCGGAAAATATGACTTTACTTTGTAAGTGTACAAAAATATTTGGTTTAAAAAATACACACTACGGAGATGTCAGTCTATAGATGCTTGTAACACCAAAAACACAACACGGGCATTGCCGATCCTTTAAAAATCTATTCACGCCCCTTTTAAAGAATCCTATACTGTAGTCCCCTGGAAAAACTTCAGCAGAGTGTTTGCTTCATTACACCTCCGAAGCCATCGCGGATTAGAATTTGAAATTTGTTGTTTGTTTCTTGTATTTACATAATTTTTATCATAAGGAATACATAGAGTAATTATACTCATATTATATAGGCTCGCAATGTTCAATCCAATACTACTTAAAGAATGTATAGATTTCGCTCTTAAAAACAAATGCCAGTATATATTCAAGCAAGGTTTCAATTCTAATAAGTATTACGAGAAAACATAAAGCAAATATCTCGATATTAATCAGAATAACATGAACTACAGCAGTTGGCATAACAAAGCTGTGATTAAAATAATAGATTCCTACATTCAAACTTTCTTAATGTATCCGAACTTGAGTCTTACTTTTCATAAACTTTTCTTGTTATAACTTCCCTCATTTCAAACTTTTAGGTTATAATTTATACTTCTTGACCACCAGTAGATATATGTAAATAATTCTAGAATTCAGGCGCCTTAATATTTGTCCATTCAAACATACCATAAGCGATATTTTACGTAATCAGTTATTGGAAATAGTTTAAAACTTGATATTTGGCTTAAAAAGATTTTATGCATTATTATCACTGTATTAGCTTCTGAAGTATGTAGCGAGAACTCATGAAAAAAGTTTTGGTCACTGTCTAAGTTATTCTGGCACCAGCCAAATATAATACATCAAGTTTCAAGGATTTTTCCTGTAAGACTAAAAAGAAATGTCTACGAGCCCATGTTCAGTTTACTAATTATTATGTTGCAGGGTTATGCGTTTATACCTTTTCACGATATTCAGTCCTTTGCAACAGGTCTTCATTCTTCTTCATCTGAATGTCAGTAAGTTCTCTATTGACGGCGAATATAGTCAGATTTAGAATTGAACTGTACACATCATCAGATCCAGTATTATAACTTAACCATAACAAAGAGTAATTAATGCATAACAAATACATAGATGTTTAAATTTTTTATTGATTTCAACAAACAGGTCATATTGCTTATGTTATGTTATCATATCCAATTCTAATAGTGAAGAATGTTTATCACGTCATCGCTATTTCTGAATGCCAATGTAATTATGCTTATGTAATTTTGTTTTTCTTGAGTACCTTGATTAGAGCTGGCCCTGATTAAGCTTAACGAACTTTTGAATACTTGATATTACATGTTAAGATAAGTAATTACTTTACATCTTCTTCACCTTATCTTATTAAGTTAGTTCAATACAAAATATTATTTTCTTCTACTCTCCTCTATCCTCCATCCATATCTCCTATAATTTCAGTATTGAAACCTCTTGTACGCATATTATTCCTCACACAATCCATCCATACCTTCTTCGATCTACCTTTAATGTAAATAAATATTTTAAATAAAATATCATTTAACTACTTGGCTACAATGTGCTTTATTAGTGATTTTAAAATAGGTTGAAAGAGTGTCATTACAAATACATTAATTGAAGGTATCAAGTATAATGGATAAACATATTATCTACAAACTGAAAGCTCGTACCTGTAAAAGGAGGAGTGGTTTAACTCATTATGAGAGTCCTAATCGTAGACACCCTACTATTGGATATCGATCATACATTTAATATACAAGATAGATCGACAACTCGAAAGAGAAACAGCATAGTATGAAATTGTATTAGAAAAAAGATAGAAATACGTCACCATTTTCATAGGTACCATCAACCTTTATCGGCCTAACGTAAATCATGATAAAAACAAATCCTGCTTATTTTTGGAAAATCTAAGGTTTTAAAGTGTAATTTAGTATTTAGTAGACGCGTTTCATTGCGGTTACTTGGATTTAACTGGTATAACAAAGAATATCGCAAAATATTAAAAAATCTCTTTCCGAGGAAAAAGACACGAGTTTAATTACCACACCAGCCCACGACATATTGGCGATTTCAAACGCCGAGAAAATCCACAGTTCTATATTTTTTACTTAAACGATGGTAGGTACTTCAAGACCATCTTTCAAGTGTTCAGGTTTATTCACGATATTTTCCTTCGCCGTCAGCTTATAATGTTACCAATTTAAATTAGTAATTGTACGGGAAAATAAAAAGAAAAGAAAAAAAAAGAAAAAATACGGGAAATCGATGTTCCGCTGGTCTAAACCTCTCGATCACTACGGGTTTACGGGTTTATTTTATCGATGCACCTTGGGTTGTTATTATTGTAACTTTCTTGGCGCGTTATTTGCTATTAAAGTTAAAATTGAAAATTATTGTCTCTACAAACATGGACCTTTCATAAATATTTAAAATCTTATTTCTTTTTAATTACCAGCAAGATTTATTTTCCAACTAAAATTGCTTTTACAACTAAGCTGAAAGACTAAACAAACAGTGTGTAAGGTAAATACAAAATAGTATGAATGAACGGTGAATATTTAATATTTTCGTTACATTTGTTGATGAAGTGAGTAGTTATCAAAACATTTTCAAATAGTATGGGTGAATATAAATCTTATGCAAACTCGTAATATATATTACTGGCATCATACTGTCACAGCTCTGGTATGTACAGGTAAAGATTTGTGTTAATTTACAGAAGCTAGAATTATTTTCTAGGGTTATCATAACTTACAAATCTTAGATAATAACCATATCCAATATAAAAAAAAACTAAAGTTTTAGCCAGGCAGACAACAGAAAATTTCCTGTCATCATACGGAAAAGTAAATATACAAATCTTTGTTATAGAAAAAAACAATACCTGAGTAGAAAATTTTAATGCCATCCATATAACATTAATGAGTCGATTGAATATAATTTAATACACAATTAAAACAACTTACAAGATAATATGTAAAATGAAGCACTGGAGTCTATTCATAAAATGTATGAGGAAATTCCAGAAATTCCACTCTGTAATTTCGACCGAGACGCCGTGCGTGACCAGAATTCCAGAGCTTTACCAATGAAGTAATTACCGAACTGGCTAATTGCATTAGGTTTTCGAACAAGTTAAAAGCGTTCAACTGTACATTAATGTTTATAATTATCTAAATTTGGTTTATACTTAAAACTTTCTGATTCGGATGTAAGAAATGCCTTCGTAGATTTCACACCATCAATATTTAATCTTTCTTTTTATTATTTATAATTTTGTGTAGTGCCTGATTTATTCCTCGTAAAAATACTTTCTTTATTACTATTATAATAATTATAGTAAAAATAATTAAAATGACAAATATTAGATCCAAAAACAATTTCTGGTACCAAGGCACCATAAGTGCCGGAGAGCGTAGATGTGGTGCGCCGCGTGTTCTTATTACATGCTCTACCCAGTGTACAAGTTCGACGCCGGGACGCACCGGTCGATCATGATATATTAGAGACAACTCTTTTACTCTTTCCCTGTATCTGTAATTATGAATTCAATAAATACAACTATGCTAAGACGCTATTTCATTTAAATTCTAATTCATTGGGAGGCCCAAATTTTTTTTTTTTCTTTTGATCACATATTTAATAAAAAATGATCTGATGGTAAGCATCGTACAATGCTAACACTTCGGCGACCACCGAGAGATCGAAATCACACAAAACCGAGTCACTATGGCAGGCTTTTCACCACATGCATGGTGGACGTGACCCATTAGGACAAAACAGCCTTACTACCACGCTATCGCCATTCCCCGTTCTTTGCTCAGCAGGGTGCATCAAATACAGGTGAGGTTGGCTTGTGCGTCTTAGTGCTGAAGATGTAATTCGACACCCCTACACCCCCATGTAAATATTCCAATTTAACTTGTTTTAAGAATGATCACCAAATTAAACTCGATTTAAAAAATTACAAGTTCTCTCTAGGTTTTATACGATAAATTCAAAATGGTCCATTACAGTAATATACTATCTACACATAAGTATAAAATGGAATGTTTCTTTGTTTATTTATATTCCATAGCTACCTTCCCAAAACATTCAACCGAACGTGAAAAAACTTTGGTAAATATTTGTGCTCACGCCCACGATGGGTATGTGTTAGTGCAAACAGTTTTCAACAGATGGTACCACAGTATATAGTTTTATTTTCAAGACAGCTGAAATGTAGTACCGGGAATGCATTAGCTATTTATAAAGCTGTATAAAGTAATTAAATATCACTTTATATAGATTAACTTACCCTTAAAACAAAACTACAAAGAAAATCAAATTGTATTAACTCACTTTGTATTATTGAACATCTCGTCTATTGCAATCTTTAAGTCTTCCGGTAAATCCATTGTCAGTTTCACCTTTATCGCATTTCCATTAGCGACTGCTTTATTGACGTTCTTAAACTGATCCAAATAAATCGGTATTCCTACAGTGGGTACTCCAAAATGAATTGCTTCAATTAAAGATAGAATACCACCGTGAGTGATGAAAAGTAAGCAGTTGGGATGAGCTGTAGATAATATTTTTATAATTTATATGAAGATTTAAATTAGGACTAAAACCATTTCTAAAATAAGGAAATTACATCACAACATTCAACATTTGTTTTGAGGAAATAATGAAAATATGATTATTTCCATGATAAATCATTTTTATGGTATGGAGTAGCAGACAATCATGCACTGCCATCTACAGATATCTATAGCAAATCTCGAAAAGAGCCTCTGTCCTAACTAGTCTATCAATAAAATTTTACTACTGGGAACTAAGTAGGAATGCTTTGTGCCCCAATGCATGTTCAAATATATGTAAAAAATCAAAATTGTCGATTTTGTTTAGCTAATAAGTTTAACTACTATTTAACAAATAAAAACTTATTATTATTATATACCTACAGATTAACCTAAATTATAACATAACATACCATCACGCCTGTATCCCCGAAGGGCCAGGCAGAGGTGTACTAGTATATAATAGGGGGCGAGACTATTGCTATTAATCGGGCACAAAGCCAAACTCCGAGTTGCTAAGGAGAATTTCATAAAAAAACCCAATAACACTTTGCACGAGCTGGGAATCGAGGTTTGAAGTCACGCTTAGGACCACTAGGCTAATGATGCAGTTCATGCTACAACATAATGAAATTTAAAATAAAATGCAATTTAATTACAGTGCATAGATATTATATAAAAATTCAAAGCAGTCATGAGGACTGCCGACAGAAGTGAAAACTTAAAACTATAAACATTTTTCCAAAACTTCAAATGATATAATTAATAATTATAATAGAAGTAACAAGTATTATGAAAATACAAATATAATTTCAAATAAGAAATACTAATTTTGTAAAATATAATTGTGTAAGCATAAGAAAATATTTTTTGATAAACGTTAAACACGTCCCGTGACCGTATCGATAACGACTTACATGAATTTACTCCCTATCCAAACCTTACTATAGAAAGTTTTTACTTCAATAATTTTATATAAATTTAATTGCGATAAAGATTATATAAAACAACATGTTATCAAATTGTTTATTATGTTCTCGTAAAGTCGTAAGCTCTCTTTTACAAAAGACAATAAGAAGTCAAGTATACTTACCCAAAATACTTTGTTGTGGTGCCCATTTAACTATGTGAACATTACTGGGTACGTTTGATAAATCATCTTCGTATTTCCAGATAACTGTTTGCTTTAATTCGCCGAACATTTTTAGAAGTTTTTCTGTTATTTCCTTAGGCATATCCTTACTTTGCCAGGTTGAGCCCATTGCGAAGTATATAACTCCATCTTTGGCATTGTCCATTATATATTTTAAAGACTAAAAAATAAAAATATAGATATCAAAGGGATGTCAGTATATATATGAGAGAGAACACTTTGACCAATCATGAAAGTAGTCAGATCTAAGTTTTTTTTTTGCATGGAGAAGATTTATATAAGCCATTCCTAAACGTGATTGTTGGTGCTTTGGTCGAGTTATTGACTACAGGAAAAGACAGAACAACGTCTGCGGGGTCAACTAATTTAATATAATATGTTGGTAGGATATTTTCTAATGCCCGCTTGGCTAGCTACCATCCTAAAGTTGAACTTTTGTCACCAAGCACATTTGGGTGTATTCCGGCAACTGCACTTGAGAACCAGTTTTCCCACTAGGTTTTGCGTATCACCATCTTAGGCCACATGTTACTTAACATCAGGTAAGACTGTGACCATAACGATTAAATCTGCAATTAATAATTTGCTCGTCCAATGCATAAGAATGTTAGTGTTTGCTTTAATAAGAAAAGAAAATATCTAAATTGAATACAAAGGCATATAAATCAAACTAACTGTAGTAAAGAAATAAACATAAGCCGGTTAGCGCCACCTATCGTACAAATGTTACATTCACACTGGCATAGATACTCCTTGTTCTTGTTTGCTCGCGTTGCGTATAATAAAGTGTTACTGTTGGATTTTAATATACTTAACTATAAAACTAAAGCTTCTAGCTCTGCTGTTTTATTTCTACAGGTTATGGGCCTATCTCATAATAATTAGAAACAGTATTTAGTAAAAAGTTACAAGTTTAGTTCCGAAAAGTAAAGTACCGCGTGTAATAAAAAGTGAGGTTAAGTAGCCGACTCCGGTTATTTTTTTTTTTCAGCGTATTTTATATAAAAACCTATCAGTTTCCCAAGCAATGTCGATAAACACCGTGCATATTGATAAACTGACCGGAAGGGACAATTACAATACGTGGAAATTCGCTGTAAAAGCCTACTTAGAGCACGAAGATTTGTGGTCGTGTGTGAATCCTGACAAACAGGAACCCATTGACGCTACCAAGGATGTAAAGGCCAAAAGCAAGATTATTCTCCTGGTTGACCCAAATAATTACCACCACATAGAACAAGCTGTGAGTGCCCGGGATGTGTGGGTCAAACTTAAGTCTGCGTTCGAAGACTCCGGATTGAGCAGGAAAGTAGCTTTATTACGTGATCTTATTAATACAAACCTAGATAGTTGTACCGATATTGAGGATTATGTAAATAAACTAGTAACTACCGCTCATAAGCTGAGAAATATAAGCTTCAAAATTGACGATGAATGGTTGGGTACTTTAATGTTAGCAGGTTTGCCAGATCAGTACAAACCAATGATAATGGGAATAGAAAGCTCTGGTGTTGTAATAAGTGCAGATTTTATCAAAACTAAGTTGCTACAAGAAGTGAAAAAGGAATCTGATACTACTGCATTGTACACAAAGCATAGATACCCAATAAAGAAAAATTATAGTTCCCAGAATAATCAAAATAAACCCCGTGGTCCCCGTTGCTACAATTGTAATAGATATGGGCATCTGAGTAAGAACTGTTTTGCCAACAAAAAGGAAAGTTCTAGTACTAATAAAAATTATGCCACAGTTTTTTCAGCTTACACAGCATTGGACGATTATAATTGGTACGTGGATTCTGGTGCATCCATGCACATGACAAGAAGATCTGATTGGTTATATGAAACAAAGACACCTCCGATACAAAGTATAAAGGTGGCCAATAATTCTTCAGTTACCGTACAGAAGATGGGAAATTTGGATCTCAATCTCTGCTGTAGTGATGGTAAAGTAAACCAAATCCAGGTAAGAGACATTTTGTTTATACCAGAACTGAGTACTAACTTATTGTCAGTTAGCCAGTTAGTTAAAAATGGATGTCAAGTTAATTTCCATAGTTGTGGCTGCAATATTTACAACAAAGAAAAAAGATTAGTAGCAACGGCGAGACTAACCAACAACATGTATAAATTGAATACTGTAGGAGGAGGCGCATTTCTTACTGCCACTGATAGCATTGAGAGTTTAGATGTATGGCACCGTAGAATGGGACACCTCAATTATGTTGATGTAAAAAAGTTAGAAACTTGTACTGAAGGGATGAAAATTACAAAAAATGATAGTAAATCATGTATTCCATGTATACAAGGGAAACAAACTAGATTACCATTTAAAAATGAAGGATCAAGAGCAACATCACTTCTTGAGGTTATTCACTCAGACCTCTGTGGCCCCATGGAATCTCCATCAATGGGAGGGGCAAAATATTTTATAACATTTATTGATGATCTTTCTAGAAAAGTGTTTGTATACTTTTTAAAGGACAAATCAAATATAACTTCAGTTTTCCATAACTTCAAATGTGAAGTGGAAAATGAGTTGAATCAAAAGATAAAAATTATCCGGACAGATAATGGCACTGAATATTATAATAAAGTTTTTTCCAAATATCTTTTAGACTCCGGCATCAAGCATCAAACTACGACGCCTTACACACCTGAACAGAACGGTTTGAGTGAGAGAAAGAACCGATCTCTAGTAGAACGCGCCAAGTGCATGCTCAGTGATGCAAAATTACCAAAAACCTGTTGGGCCGAGGCTGTGTCAACAGCGGCCTACATTATAAATAGATCCCCATCTCGAGTTCTTAATGACATAACACCAGAAGAAAAGTGGTCAAGAACAAAACCTAATATTTGTCACATGAAAATATTTGGATGTAAAGCCATGGTTCATGTACCGAAACAACAGAGACAAAAATGGGACTCAAAATCTACTGAAATGAGGTTTGTTGGCTATTGTGAAAATACAAAAGGATACAGATTATTAGACATAAAAAAAAGAATAATTTTGAAGAGTAGAGATGTTATATTTATAGAAGAAAGTCAAGAAAACTTAAAATCAACACTTACTATGACAAAACCAAACATAGAACCAGTTTCATTAACGTTGGGTGTAAGTACACAGAGTACAGAATTAGAAGTACCAACTCCGGATGAATCTAGTTTGGAAAACAAAACATATGATCAGACACTTAACCAAGACTCTGAAAATCCTACTTCAGAAAGTAGTTTATCTTTATCTTTTTCAGATGCAAATGACTCTATTTATATACCTAGCAGTGGAGAGATAGCCGATAACAGTTCATTTGAACATGATTTTTCCAATGTTACACTAAGACCACAGAACCAGAAGCGTGTACAAAAACACAAAATGACAAAGAAATCTGATGACAAGTTATGTTATGCAAATCTGGCTATATGCAATGATCCGATGAGTTTAGAAGAAGCTTTATCTTGCACAAATTCACAGCAATGGTTACAAGCCATGGAAGTAGAATATAAGTCATTAATTGAAAATAAAACTTGGATATTAGCTAAACTGCCACCTGGTAAGAAAGCAATACCGTGTAAATGGGTGTACAAGACTAAGAAAGATGAGAATGGAACCATAGTCAAGTACAAAGCACGGTTAGTTGTGAAAGGATGTGCTCAGAAAAAAGGTATTGACTATGATGAAGTTTACTCACCTGTTATAAGATACACCTCGCTCCGTTACCTACTGGCACTAGCTACGAAATATGACATGGACATAGATCAAATGGACGCTGTTTCAGCATTCTTACAAGGCGACGTTGAAGAAGAGTTATATATGGTACAGGCACCTATGTATGAAAATGGCAATGACACAGATGTCTGTCTATTAAAAAAATCGTTATATGGACTGAAACAAGCCAGCCGTAATTGGAATAAAAAACTAGATGTTACACTCAGAGAAATAGGTCTGAATCGTTCAAGTATGGACCCATGTATTTATTATAAAATATCCAGTGAGAAAGATATTTTATTTTTAGCAATTTATGTTGACGATTTGATTTTATTCACAAATTCAAAATATACAAAAAACCATGTAAAACAAAAGTTATGTGAGAAGTTCTGCATGAAAGACATGGGAGAATTAAAATACTGTATTGGACTTCATGTAACGAGAGACAGGAAAAATGGTATTATGTATATTAACCAAAAGAAATACATACAGGAAGTACTACAGAAATATGGTATGTCAGACTGTAAACCTGTCAAGACACCAATAGATCCACTTACAAAGTTACATTCAACTGGTGAAGAAAATGCAATATTGAGAAATATTCCTTACCAAGAAGTAATTGGATGTATGTTATATTTATCTCAAGGGACGAGACCAGATATCAGCTATGTAGTTAATTACCTAAGCAAATATAACAATAAACCAGAAATGAAACATTGGGTAACTTTAAAACGATTAATGAAATATCTACGAGGCACCGAAAACTACAGTTTGTCTTACAAACAATGTGCAGAAGAAGAAATCGTTCATGCCTATTGTGACGCCGATTGGGCTAACTCTGAAGATGACAGAAGGTCCTGCACAGGATACACTTTTATATTTCAGGGAGGATCTATATCTTGGAGCTCAAAGCGACAACCTACTGTTGCACTGTCAACAACAGAGGCGGAATACATGTCTTTATCAGCCTGCACCCAAGAAGCACTATGGCTAAAACAACTGCAAGAACAGTTTTGGCCACATCTCAAGCATCATACTATACGTATTTATTGCGACAATCAAAGTTGTATTAATCTTTCAGGAAACGATGTTTATAATTTCAGAACCAAGCATATAGATGTCCGGCACCATTTTATCCGGCAGAACATATGTAAAAAGGAGATTGAGGTACAATATGTCAACACTGGAGAGATGGTTGCTGACGTCCTCACCAAAGCGACTCCACAGATCAAGCTAGACTACTTCTCTAGAAAAATGGGCTTATGTTTAAGGGAGGATGTAGTAAAGAAATAAACATAAGCCGGTTAGCGCCACCTATCGTACAAATGTTACATTCACACTGGCATAGATACTCCTTGTTCTTGTTTGCTCGCGTTGCGTATAATAAAGTGTTACTGTTGGATTTTAATATACTTAACTATAAAACTAAAGCTTCTAGCTCTGCTGTTTTATTTCTACACTAACCACTCCAAGAGTCTGTGAGACAAAGAACTAAAGACATGTAATGCTAGATACAAAGATAAGTACACCAATAGCATTATAAATGCGAATGTCTGAACAATTAGTAACTATAAAATCAAGTAGTAATTAAAGTGGTCCTAAATTTTAATTATACTCTAAATCTAAGAAAATACCTCTGATAAAGAATTTTCTGCTGTATCTATATGGAAGCCTCCCACAAACTTCACATTTTGCGACGTTGCCGGTACACCGCTAATTGCTTGGTGGTCATTAATTAATAGCATAGAGGCATTATAGATAATATCTTCATAGTTATTCATAGTCCTGTTGCGTTTTTCAAAAAGAGGTCCGAAAATTTTTTCATAGAAAGATTTCTCTTTTGGTTTTATTATAAATCTGTATTGAAATTATCGACAATATTTATTATTTTTATAAATTAATGTTTAATTTATTAAACCTTAACTAAGAAACCAATTGTTTCATTAAAATATTACTATAGAATCAAATTTATTTACAATATTCACAGGGAAACCGATTACAAACTAAAACGGAAAACAAAAATTACAGAAAAGAATTTTCAATGGGAACATAATAAAGCAAAAGAAATACTTGCCTTTTAATAAAATAAGTTTTTATTCGTATCCAAAGTTCTTGAACTCGTTGCTTGAATGTATAAGGCGGGATGTTTGATGAAAGGTAGTCATTAGCAAATGCTGGGTTAGTGGGCTCATCCACCAATTCTAGAATTTTCCAATCGAGTCCAATAGAATAACTCCATATAAGAGGGCATTTAAATAAAGCGGAAAGCCTGAAATATTAGTTTATGAAGTCTAAAACCAAAATCTGTTCTCCAAATAGCGCTAGCGAAATAACTTTCGAAAATAAAATCAAGGAGCTCTTTAATATTTTATATTAACTACTTATTACTACATCTTATATATAGCATGTATTATTGATTTTCTCGAAACCTTCTCGGTTATTAGGTAAGTAAATATCTTCATGTCGCTTCGGTAATCACATTACTTATACTGTAGTGTATAAGAATAAGTGTGTAGTGTGTTTACTTTCATTTGCTGCTAATGTATTTTTGTCACACCACTGTAATTCATTGATTGTATAAAATATCGAACCAGCAAAACATAAATTGTGTTTATTTGATAAAAATATTACCATACAGATGAAAGTACTGGCAAATAGATTGATAAATTTAACTTATAGTGACCATGCAAAAAATCAATTAAAATAACCCTCTAAGTCAATTTGTTCCAGTTATAAAATGCTATTATTATAATTTTTCATCGGTATTTATTGAATGTATCAAAAACCAATTTGATTGTACAACTAGCAACCATTCAATTGACTTACCCTGCATAAATATCCGTTTGAAACCAATCAACAATAACTGCATCAAACTTTTCAGCACTATCTAATAATTCTTTAACCTCTGCATCTTCTAACGTGGATATTGCTGTTCTTAAAGCTGTTTCTTGAAAATACCGAATATCGTTCATATTAATTTCATTCTTCATTATGAAATTGACGCTTAGCGTGGAATTCTTCTTGTTCTTAGTACCAAACCAACCCAATTTCACCTTTTCAGTTCGACATTCTATAATATTTTATTTATCCTTTACTTTAACATGTTAATTTCCTTAATTTTAAATATGTAATAGCTATAGATCTTATTGTACTTAATTTTTCCATATTGATCCATACTAATATTATAAATGCAAAAACAAACTCTGTCTGTCTGTTACGTTTTCACGCCTAGACTGCTGAACCAATTTTGATGAATTTTGGTACAGAAATAGGTTGGACATTGGGAATGGACATAAGGTATTTTTTGTAGCGAAAATAAAACTTTAAGGGTAGAAAATAGGGGATGAAAATTTCTATGAACAAAATATGGGAACACCAAATACGCATGCGCGATAATGGTGAAATGACATCGGCTGCCATACCAACTAGCTTGTTGATTGTCAATCTGGTTTGTTGTTTAATTGATATTGTTATACTTAATAAGAAATATATTGTATTTCTAATAATTACCTATTAAATGATACACCACTATTCTTTTTAAGATTGGCTGAAGTGTTTTTAAACTGTTTAACTACGCAGTACGCCATAATTACTGTTTTATTTTATAACGCTGTCAAACCGCGGCTTGTGGGATTTTATATATTCTAAGCGATATACCTATTTTAAATTATCAGGATTCTACAGTTTTGCTACAAGTGAATTATTTCAATGTGTTATTACACATATGGTGAAAATAAATCTTGAGTGAAAGTTTGTATGAAGAACCCGTCATGTCTCAAATTAGGCCACGCCATTCCTCAATTGATACGGCATATGAATTGTCAACAATATGGTTAAAAATAATTTACGGGATGTAAATAACTAATGTGTAATTATAAACGCGTGCGGAGCCGCGTGCACACCCCTAGTATTTTATAAATATTTTCACAACTCAGATCTATATTAACGAAATTCACTAAAGTTGTTAAGCATCTGGGTGATTTTTAGGGTTTCGTAGGGTAGTTTCGGTTTTATTTTAGGCTGAATACATTTAAAATTGTAGTAGCTGCTAGTAGCTGGTGTATTCTTCGTTTGCTGGGTATAATTTTATTTTAAAATAAAAAGTATCTCTTGTCCTATTTTACCATATAATCGACTTCTATGCCGAATTTCAGTCAACCGTTTGGGTGTGATAGACATACAAATATTCAAACAAATGTACTTTCACAATATTTTTATATTTATCAGATAAGGAATCGATGATCTTGTATTTGCCACTTAATTTCGGTTCAGCTATCAAGTAGGTAGTTTACAAGTTGGAATATCCAGCATATAGCCTTATAAAATTAAGCACTTATATTCTTAATATCCTGGCTTATCGTTCATTAATCCAAGGTACATGTATACTAGAATTACAAATCATAGAAAAGCTACCCTACAGTCTACAGTAACACTAAATAGATATACTAACTGTATATCAGCATATGCAAACTGCAGCCTATCTATAAGTAGCATCAAACAAAAATACAGAGTCGTATCCGAAATTCAAAACTGCCAGAGACATGTTTGTACATTATGAAGCTCAGTTAGAATACCTTGTGCGTCAGCTCTTACGTTGCCAGGCCACATTTGTTAGACCGGATTGCAGTTCTTGCACTATTGCTTTATGTCAGGTGAAATAGGTGATGATGATAGTTACAGTATTGAACTTTACAGAGACACACAATATTTTTGTTCCTAAACTAATACTCACTTGATAAAACTCCTATATTTTGGCTAACATCAATGTGCCGGTAATTTTTTTTCGTTACGTTTTTTAAAGGAAACGGAGATATGTAGGTCACCTGAAAAACAAATAAGAATGTGGTTCACGGCTCCTTTTTCAAAATACGTAGAGAAAGAAATAAAGAGAGAACATTTATTTGATGATGAAAATACGGACATAACTGACACAACACACATTAAACACGATAACAATAATGTATTAATAATTTAATTTATAATATTACAAATGCCGCATTTAACATCAAAAAGGACCTAAGCTCTTCATATGCTATAGCAAAATACTATAGCGCTGGTTTTCAGCCGGGCCTACACTACATACTAAAGGCCTCAGATTATCCTTGATCATGATTTATTGTTGCATTATACGTTGATTAATAAGATCAATAGATTAATATTTAGTAGGTATTTTATAAATATACCTAACAACAATAATACGTCTTACCTCTTCTTCATAAAATGGTTTCTTGCATGTTCTATAAAAGAAAACTATGAACGAATATTATATGATAGGCATATATGCTCGATTATTACCTGCGTAAATGACAATATAATCTGATAATATTTTAAATATGATCAAACATTTCACCGTACCAATGTATTTAGTCTACTAATAATGTTGGTTGTTCTAAATTTCCATTAAGGGCGTCAAAATAGGGCCCTGGAGAATCAGAAAGCTTTTACAGCTTCACCGGGCTTGGGACAACTGCACCCTTCGGACGGGTACACAGCAGTGCAAGTAGGTGCTGCTGCTTTGCGGCAAAAATACTTCCGTAGTTGTAATTGAATGTTGCACATAGTCTATCATCTTTCAGCTCAATTAAAGTAATACCCTAATTTTGTTAAATAACATGCTGTGCTATGTTCGATAAAAAAAAAAACAAGTTTTTTTCAGCATTGCAATTTTCTGGATTTCAATAAAATTATATTGTCTTTTACCTGTAAATAATTTTCGCAAGCCTAAGATCAGCTTATATATACTATGTACTACATAATATATTACCTATTAAAATATAATAATATGTAAGTAATATTCACATAAGGTAAAGTCATTGGATTTTTTTCTTTATAACTGTAGTTTACAATTTTGTATCAAGTTATTTTAAAGAATACGCTCAAATTTTAAACGTTCTCAATACACTTTTGCAAATGAAATAAATTAAAAAATAAATTTAAATTACCGATAAAGATAAGTAATGAGGATTGCGTAAAAAAAGTTTAATTAATTATTTATATTTAAAGTACATAATTACATAAATTATTGTTATAATATTTTCCAAAAGGAACCTTTTTACACACAACTCTTGCAATGCCACGAATAAAAAACTAACATTTAAAACACAATTTTTAAATTACCATGTTTTTAAATATTCACCTCATGTCCAGCGCTAATTAACAACTTCACATATCCTTCTCCCAGGATATTTAAACTCTTCACTGCATAAGGGCAAACTATTAAAAACTTGTACGCCTCCAAATCAAACACTAAACTCAAAAGTAAAAACAGCCAAACGTTGAACAAAATCATTTTCAACACACTGACCAACAAAACCACCCAAAGTCACAACATATATTAAGTAAATTTCGATAAGTTCACTATGAATATATAAAAGACAAAACGTTCACACATACGGGTATATTTCCGTGGAATGTGGAAATCCATGAATGACTTAATAATAAACATATACTGACTCTCGTAAACAACCGCATCAACAGATATTATAATAATTATATGAAATATAATTAGGTTACGATGATAACATGAACAGAATAACAGTATAATATTTATTAAGAAATAAACATTTTTTTCTCAGATTACCCACGACAAGCGGTAATTATAATTTTTTTTTATTACCCAATGTATCCGTTTATTTGTAAATACGTTGTTAACTAATTCTATAAATCAAATTAAAGAGTTATATAGAAATATTTATTGAAGGCATTTTGACAGTGTTAATATTAGAGGTTAACCATTTTTTTGTTTTGTTTATCTGTCTGTTTGTTCCGGGTGATCTCCAAAACGGTCAGACCGATTTTGACGAGACTTTCACTGGCAGGAAGCTGCTATTAGAAGGAGTAACTTAGGCTACTTTTATTTTACAAAAATAATTAATGTACCGCGCAAATAAAAAAATCATTCGGAAAAACGACTTCTTTCGGCTCTTAAATGGCTTACGCTGAGTAAACCATAGAGATATATCAAATTAATGTACTACATAGTTGTAGATCTTCAGAAGACATACAAAAAAGTAAGCGAGAACATATTACTATGTCTATCATCTAAGAATCACCTGCAATAAGCATTCTTGCCTTTTATGTCATTTTTGACTCAATGTAATTTTTAAAATAATCGGGAGTGCCTCCCGCTACCATAACGACTTACACTGTTCCCGATCGACGGCATTCTCCATAACCCATGCGAACGAAGTCGTGGGCACAATTAACACCGGTCACTGCCCGGTCATCCTCCAACTCGGTCACCCTTTTTACTCCAGTCCTCCTACCGTCAAAGTGATTGACTACGCGCAACTTAACCGTTACCTTACGGACAGGTCATCTCTGTTCAGCAATAGTTAGGATTCCTATTCGTACTGTAATCTGTAGAAGATGCTTGATTTAGTGATCCATTCCATGGCCAACCACTTCCAAGTCGGCATCAGAGACGGGCTATCGTTGATCACGGAAAAGTATGCTGCGACATGCGCGCACGGTTTCCATCTGTGTAGGGAAAACTGCGCTCGATTACTGGCACTACAGAAAGCGGTTAAAGCCAGTATAGCTGACTTCAGAGGTCACAGATGGGACAACATCGTTGAGGTCTCAAATCATCCCATCTTTCCTACTTCAAACTCGCCTGATCCCTAAAAATAGATGTCTCTACTCCGATGCCACCCCTCGACATGGACCCCGGTCTCCCACCCGCGTTCGATAGCGTCAATAAAGCGGAATGCCTTGCCGCAACTCTGGAGGGCCAGTGCTCCTCTGACTCCGAGAATGTAGTCTCCTCAAACATATCAACACTTTCGAAAAATCAGTGCGAAATATAATTGTTACCTCACCGGCGGATACCCTAACCCTGGTTACATCTGATGTTGAAGGTATTACCTTCAATAATACTACCTTGTCTCTGGTAAAAACAAAATTTCGGGATGTAAATAACTACTGCATAGTAACAAACGCGTGCGGAGTCGCAGGCACGTCGCTAGTTCACTATGTAAAATTAGAAATATTTTTATAAACTAAACAAGTTTGCAGTAATTTACATTAACATGGCCCACCATTACCCTAAATGAATTTACATAAATAAATGTTTTTTACTGAAGTATATTCATTACAGATAACATTGTTTAATTTTAATTGAATTTTGAAAAACTTAAACTATAGTCCAAGAGCCAATACAAAGTTTTTCAATTTGTGATTTTTTTTTATCGCTGGACAATTGCGTTCATGCAATAGATGTAACACCCCATCCCCAATTAGTGCCATTTTAAGGCATGTTGCATTCCGTGATCAGTCGGTGTAAGCCAACGAGGGTCGTAGGCAGGAATGCAAGACGTACCAGGTTAAAATTATCCTGATACGCAATATTACTAACTTTTCAGTATCGATCTGGCCCCTGTTCTGTCGTTCACCAAGGAGCTAAAAAAAGGTCTCTACGCGGCAAGAAGACGGGACAGGGCTCCTGGTATTTGCTGTTTGCTTGAGCGTATCACCTTTTTAGGGTTCCGTAATTCATAAAGATTAAAAAAACGGAACCCATATAGGATCAGTTTGTTGTTCTTCTGTCTGGTGGGCTGCCTATCCGTGTGTCACACACTTTTTCTTAAAAACGTTTTGAGTTATAAAATTAAAATAAATATTATATATAAAGGGCTATGGCCTAAAGCATCTGTAAAAATAAAAATAAAAATTGTAGGCTAACGCATTAAAGATATACGGCACTTCATAGTTAATCTTAAAATTTCTGTTGAAATATTGAGTTCGTCTACAAAAATCATTACCGTACAGTACCTATGTATTTTGTGGTGATACTACCCTAAAAATATATTAGATAATGTTAAAACCCCAATGACAATGTAATTAGAATCCACCACATTTATCACTTACAGTTAATTGATAATATTAATTCTATGTTAAAATAGGTTGCTTGTAGCTACGGAGAATAGTTTTACGTAGAAATTAGCATAAACTCACTTAGCAGGTGTTCCTAAATACTTATTTTATGTCGGCAATTTATCAATTCAATTTTTACCTCCCGAGCCCGACACAAAATGGGGAGTGTTACAAATTTAACGAATGTATCTGTGCGTACGAATGTGTCATCCTATCTCCATTACATCAGTTGCACCGATTATGATCTAGTTGATTTATTTACTGGTCTTTAATAATTTCATACGATACAATCATATTTATTATATTTGGATGGAATATTGCATTATATTTTGGACCTTGGAAAGCTATTTATTAACCCCATTTTAAGATGATACCATCCTTATGATCTAATGAGGTGATTGATATAAAAGTTTAATTAATTAACAAGAAAATATGTCAGTCTTATAGAATACATTGCCAGATTGTTTGATGTTTATGGTTACTGTCTGCTCCTAAGGGTAAAGTTCTATTGGCTATAAAATGAAAAAGATTTTATATTATTATATTTATCTATATATTGGCACGTTAAACAATGTTTTATACTTAAATTATCATCATTATATTAATACGTGAAGCAAAAACTTTGTACCCCATTTTAAGCGTATTGCGTGCACGGAAGTCTGTCAGATTTGGCATGGTTAAATGTATATGAAGAAGGAGTGTAGAAAGCTAAAATTTATCTACAATATATGTTACTAATATATTAAATTAAATAAATTAATACTGCGAATCTTTTTTTTTTTTTTTTAACGTGGAGAAACCCATCATGGGTACACACCTGCCCGGGGGAACGAGTGGTTATGTGAGACTCCTACTCACTAAAACTCCACGGTGTACCATCCGCCGCCATACTGGGGCGACGCGGGCACTGCGCTGGCATACAGCGACCCGTCTCCTCTTTTCAGCTAGGGTGGCGGGAGTTGGCGAATGAACCGCCTCCTCCTGCCACCCATTCGTCTTTGATGGAGAGGGCCGCTCAGGGGATCTCCCTCGCGCGTCCTCTCCGCAGCCTCCTGCGAGATGATGTCCTCACAGAAGGAGGCCATCGCCGTCCATGCAGTCTCGCTGCCGAGCATGGCTCTCACCACACTCGGCAGCGAGAGGTCCCCTTCAACAGCTACGGCCAGAGTGCGGCGCTGTTCCACCCACGCAGCACACTCAGAGAGAGTGTCCTCTAAAGCCCCGCACTCGTGGCACGTAGTGTTGGGCTCTGTCCTGGCTACCTTGTGCAGGTACCATCCGAAAGAACCATGTCCGGATAGTACCTGCACAAGTCTAAACGTCAGGGAGCCCCGCTCCCTGGCGCACCACTCCCGGAGGACCGGGCGGACGGCGTCTATGGTATAACGCCCATAGCGCGCGTCCGCCAGGTCCTCCTCCCACCTCCTGATGACCTCCTCCCGGGCCTCCCGCCGGACCCTGTCTACCTCTGTGGGAGCTGGAGGCTCCCCTAACTCTCTCCTCGCCGCCGTGAACCTGTACACGGCGGCGAGCACCCAGTCGTAGCCCATGTTCCACAGGAGCGGCCCCAACACCGACCCCTGTGGAACACCACACCCAACGTGCCGCCGAACGACATTACCCCTCCCGTCTACGAAGGCGACCTCCCTGCCCTGAAGGTAGTGCCCTAACAGCCGCCGCAGGTACGAGGGCACTCCGAAAAACCGGAGCGCAATACTGCGAATCCTAACCCAACCAGTGCCATTAAACTTAGACCCCCGAAATACTGACATTGTCACTCAATGAAGAGTGACAGCAAGTGATATAATATTCATTGTTTAGGTTCATACTGCAAATGTCAAACAGAAAATAGTTTATGATTAAAAAGTCGCTGGTCGAATTTTGATCATTGGTCGACCGCTAGTTAGTATAGAAATAATTTAAATCACCTAATTCCTTCTTCCATATTTCATAATGGAACTACACGTAAATACTAGGTTCCGGAGCAACAGATTTACAATTAACCTGAAGGAACTTTCGAGCAGACCGGCATTATGTGACAGCGATCACTAGAGATGGATCGATGGTCTCCGTTCTTTTCCAATTGCATTGTGCTTATAATCAAGTACAGAACCGTCAGTTTGTCATGTTAAATAATTAATCAAAGTAAATAATAAACGTGGAATTTATCAGGTTATTTACTATATAGAATACTGAATGTATCAAAAAGTATACTTTGATTGTGCATATTCTTTAAAATGGCATAGATGTTCTTAGTAAACACATTATAAATATAGCATAGTTACAATCTATATGCACAATACTGTGTAGGAGACCGTACAAAGCCACGTAGAGATTGGCAATTACATCACAAATTGCTAGACAGCGTTGGAGCTAATGCGACCAATATTAACCTCAGGCGGTCAGGTAATAATACTAATTATGTGGATTTTGGAAAACTAAAACATCATAATGAATGCAATGCATTATAAAGTCATTGTCTATAATAGTTAGACTAGACTCTTTTATATACTAATCTGACTCTCTTATATACTGTTGTTAAAAATTGAAGCATCTCAAATATATCCCGTATGCTATGGTAATTTAAAGCCCATCACTATTTGAGCCTTTTTGTGATATAGATTGTACAGTTTTGACTAAATGTTCCAAAATAGGTCCAAAAATAACGCTGAGTGTAAATGACTGTCACCGATGAAAGGTTGAAAACACCCAACTACGCTGAGTAATTATTTTTTTCCAAATGATCACTGTTGGCTTTACGGTCCTTGGTCTATTAAAGGATAGAAGTAAAGCATATTTGTTAGAATAGTTTGAAAGTACAGGTATGTACGAGTAACAGTTTGGAACTAATATCTCTAAACTGGAAAAGCTGTTACTAAATATTACGTACCTTGTCCACATACTGGTGAGTAATGATGAGTGAGTGGTGAGTACATAATAATAATAAATAAATAAATTATATTAAAAAAAACTTCAGTAGAAAATTTTTACAATTAAAAATAAAAATCAGCTTTCCTGAAAAGTTTTGATTTGGCGGATTCGCCTTTTCTACAAATCATCGACGATATTTCCTGAATGATGACATCACGTTTTCTAATCGGCGTTTCAAATCACGTGATTCACAGAAACTCACAAAAAATATGAATTTTCCAAAGGGAAAATTAATCAGCATTACAGCTGTTAGTTACATTGCTTAGATCATATAATTTGCGAAATATTCGCACTGGTCAGCGAGTTTATTGATTTGAGTGTAAAGATTTGCTTTTTAATTAAACCTCGACTGATAGTATAACTAAGCAATATAAAAAGCAATTCGTTATCATCCACAAAGGCGTCTTGGGCGGCAGTGGGGGATCGTAAAACGTAAACTGAGCATTTTATTGAGGTCCGTTCGAGGGTCTAGTACATGCTTTTGTCGTTTACTGTACATTTGTTTTTAATGTCGATACGGTCAGTAGTTTTCACGATCGCCGTACGCACTACGTTTCATGAGTAGAGAAAAATTTAACTGTAGTTCGTGTATTCTTGGTATTTACTTTTAATATCTAAAATTTTTCAATAGGAAAGATTTCTCCCTGGGAAAGGTTATGGTCTTAATCACCCCGTCAAACAAACGTTTAGCAATATTGGCAATATCAATATTTTAAAAAATCTATTGTTATACCCGTTGATAGTGAAAATGCTGTTAGATTTTACGTAGGTAATTTATTCGTAACTACTCGATAAAACAAAATTCAAGCAAACTCGCTTATTTCTGATATTCACTACACTGTGGGCGTACTTACAGTCTCTCTTGTGTATACTACTCTATGGTTCTATTTCAGATTTCTACCTTTTTAACTTGTTGTCTTCACTTGGTTGTCCAAAACAGAACTCTCCTGGCTCATTTTTCCAACTGAGTACACTGTTAGCCTTTTTTAGACAATTTTTTAATTATAATTCAAAATTAAAACCACAACATGTCACTTCAAGACCCCGCCAAAAACTCCGTACCATAGAACAACGTAAACAAGAAATATTGCACGTACGTCCACAAGGTATTGAACATGGAGTTTTTGGCGGGATCTTGAAGTGACATATTGTGGTTTTTATTTTTGGTTCATTAAGTTGAGGTTTTTTTACCTTATATTATGTAATATTAGTGGCATTTTGCGTAATATAGTTTTTTTATTGTTGTACATATAATTAGTGAAATGGATTATAAATATAAATTGGAAAACATGCATTTTGAGATGTCTCCAAAACTCCCTGGATAGTTCTGACAAGGGAGCCACCATCTTGTCAAATGGCATCTCAAGAAGATCATCTTGAAGAAGAATTTTACGAAGGCTTAAAAACATTGAGGCAGACAAGTGCTTTTTGCGGCGCCAAAACACGAAGAAGAAGCAGTATTGAACATCTGAATGGCAAGTTTGTTTGTTTTTCACTACATTAAGTACGAATAAATTATTTACGTAAATTCTAACAGCATTTTCACTATGTACCAAAGAATATAACAATATAATGAACAACATACAGTATATATGTATACACAACAGTATTTACAAAATATATATTATTTATATCATACCTACAATTATTTCAATGTAGAGCATAAACAAAATAAACAATAAAGACATCATACAATAACACGAGAAAAAATATAGACGTAGATAATTTATTTTTAGGTAAACTGAATAAAGATACACATAGAGTATATTGTTCCGAACGAGTAAATACAAATAACAATCCAATCAGACATAATAATAAGGTTCCAAGTTATGTAAACATCAAAGAGATGTTTACGTTTAAGGTTAATTTGATCAGTGTTTTTATATGAAATATAAAATATAGTTCGCGTGCTCTATATTACAAAATAAACGGAGCATAATATAATAACACTAGCAAGCGCTCGCGACGTGCCCAGTGAATAATCGATAATCAAGAAAATCTTGTGTGCGTCTATTAGTGGTCGTATAATTCCTGAACGACTTAACCGATTGAGGTCATAATGATATTATTCAATTGTTTTATCGAGACGAGGGTTCATAGCTATGATAGAATCTAAATAGGTTGTGTTATAATCGAGCCATTAATTGGCCAGTTAAAAGGCAGTACAACAACTGCTTGGTTAGCTACATCTATACTAATATTATAAAGCTGAAGAGTTTGTTTGTTTGATTTTACAGGCTAATCTCAGAAACTACTGGTTTGAATGGAAAAAATGTTTCAGTGTTGGATAGCCCATTTATCGAGGAAGGCTATAGGCTATATATCATCACACAATGGTCAATAGTAGCGGAGCATCAATGAAAAATGTAGGAAAAACGGGCAAATTTTATTTCTTTTGAGAGCTTCCATTGCGTTCGCTGCGTACATGTTTAAATTTACGCAACAATCGTTCTAAAATAAGTTCTAAAAATTCCTTTACTCAATATAACCTTTTTTATGGTAATAAAATTTGTTCTAAAATAGTGAATTATTTGCGAAGGTGTTTTTATATACGTGTAATTAATCCTCATCGAAATAAATAGGTTATTAATCACAAGTATTTAATTTTGAACAAAATTACCCTTTACAATAATTGATTTCAATATATATCTTAGGAGATATCACAGTTTTAAAATAACTCGGCACCAAAATAATGATCAAGTACCGCGTGCACATTTTTATTATGCAGAATAATGTGGGAGGTGGACGGAACCTTAATAATACAGTGCCTACGACCCACTCTCTCTAACCCTTTCTTTCTCTCTCTCTATCTAACACGATGCAGACGAAGTTGCGAGAGTCAGCTAGTACAATATAAAATTTAATAGGAATAAAAATATTCTTTAAATCACTCAGGAATAATGTACCTTCCTCTAAGTAAAATATTTTTTAATTCGATTGTGTAGTATATTAGGTCGAAGTAGTCAGCTACTATTTATCTTAATATCTTAATACTCTTATTTACCTTGTATTTCTGTATTATTTTTGTATATATTGTGTATTGTTTATTGTTAAATTTCCAGGGCATCGGTTAGGAGTATTCGTCCGTTCAGATATCATTTATAATTCGATCCTTTTAGTTTAATATAGAAATGTTTCATATAATTTTATTATATTTAATTATAGTACATTGTTTGTTTACTTTATAAGACTGTCAACATATCAATTTCTTTTACGTCTGATAGTTTTAGTGCATGCGCTGTTAGGAGTTAAATATAATATTTTTCTATCAAGGTTTTATTTAATCAAATAAAACCTGTAGGAAGTTCGACGCCTGAAATTATTTTTTAAAAATTGGTTCGAGTATTTGAAAATGATGGAGAAAACGATTGTCATTGTAGGACAGACCTCGTAATCGTAAAAATTGTTTATTATATAAAATGTTTAAAAAATTGTTAAAGTTTTATGAGACTCCAGTTGAATTTACTAGTAATAATTATTTTTCAAAGTTAATATAACATTGGCATAAAAATATCCAATGTGAATTATTGAAATAAACGGAAAACTGAACTAAAATCACTGGAGAAACCGATATAATCGAGATTTTGTATTAATATTCTACTAATTCCATTTCATAATAACGAAAACCTCGATGGCGAGATTATTACGCTGAGCCGGCTGCTACAGGCGACGGTTCTTGCTTCGAGTCTGCATTGAGCCGTTCCACCGAAACCAAGAGGTCCTGGTTCGAGATCCCGACGCAGAACTACCTGTTGCTGACAATTCTACTAATTGTGTCATTTTTGAGATAGACATTCAGGAGACCTGCTATCGACTATATGTTCTGTTTAATTTAACTACGGTATTTATAAATCTAGTATTAATTTTTTTAATAGTAAAGGAATATCAAAATTGTTATTATAGTATATAAAATTAATTAATTCGTATAAATGTCCTGGAATTATATTTATATTCGATTTTATTTTTCATTCCATATTCCCTTTTGGCTCTATAATAAATACTCTTATATATTAATTTACAATAACTATATATCATAACAGTGGTTCCAAAATTTCCAAATAATTGTCCTTACATACGTACAAACTTTTCTTCTTAAAAAATACAAACCAATTGACAATATACCTGGCTGAATTCTTCTTCTACTTCCTAACTTTGCAACTAGTGCTTGAAGACCGTTACTGTCATTATGAAGTGAATATAGCGTCCTGTCTTATGACGATCTCAGTTTCCTAACAAGATGGTGGCTCCCTTGTTAGAACTTTCTAGGGAGTTTTTGTGGGATCCCAAAACGCATGCTTTCAGTTTATATTTATAATTCACTTCACTTATGCACAAAAACCAAACAATATCACGCAAAACGACGCCAATATTACATAATATAGGGTCAAAACCCTAAGTAAATGAATTAAAAATAAAAACCACAACATGTCACTTCAAGATCTCGCCAAAAACTTCCCGGCTGAATTCTAACTATAATAGCATGTTTAAAATCGCGTCGAAGTCTCACAGTACCTCGCTTTAGTCTGTCCCGTTCAGAAGCGGAACCGGTACAAACAGTATAAGGGACTGTCGCTGTTTACTAATTAATCGACGATCACAACTTCTCTCCGACTATATTTGACAATGATTGAGTGAAGGGTTTCTGTCAAACTTTTGTGTAGAAAATGCATACAACCTTAGATTACTTTGAACGCCATTAATGTAATCATCTGGATCTCACTCGCGGAAGGTTGAATATTCTAAGTTGCTCTTCTACAATAGTAAAAATAATACCAGGATGTAATTATCCCATTTCCGGGCTAAGAGGCCTCTTATGGGTTTAATCGCCATGCCGCTAACTACGTGAAAAACACCGAGAAATCCACAGTTCTATACATTTCCCACATATGATGGAACTAGTAGAATATTTCTCAAGCGTTCAGGATTACCCACAATGTTTTCCTTCACCGTCAGTCGTTAGTGTTACTGTATAAAATTACTAAATCTATGCATATTCTGAAAAATTATTCGATATATACCGGGGCTTGTATCCGCGAACATCGGATCGATATTCCGCCATTCCAAACCACTCGACCACCACGACTTATTATTTAGAAAAAAAAAACTACAAAATAGTCTTTAGATATTTAATAAAAAAGCGTCATTCTGGCGCATCGGTTTTGTTTTATTTCTTTAAAACTTATTCAATTAGCTCTAGCAACATAAAAAATCAAAAGTTGCGGCGGGCGTTTCCTCCCCTAGAACTTGTTCTGGCCGCCGTTTTAATATAGTCTAGGAGCTGGAATTAACAGTTATATTATATCGTAATTAATAGTTATTGAATAACCAAATACTGATATTTTTTTTTAAGGCGGTTATTCAATTACGTTTAGTTTTTTTATTCGTTCATTAATTTATATTTAGTTCATTTTATGTAAAAAAAAATTTTAATACTTATTATATTCATGATCTCTTAGTGTCTTTTATAATAATTATGGTTTGTTTCACCGCGCTAATCTCTGTAACTACCAGTCGTATATGAAAAATTCTTGAATTTGAAACTCTATTTATTGAGGAAGGTTATAAGTTATTACTACTACCCTAAGAGAGCTGAGCAGTAAACACGAACGTCAAACAGTCTGACAAGCTGTAGGCATGTACGGATAATGAGAACAACGATAGACTAGCTATACACACGGGTACGTTTGCGGCAGTGTGTTGAAGAGTTGGTCGAATAAAATTGGCGCGAATAATACCGTAGGGTACAGCAAGTTTATAAATATGTGTCGGAGCGAATACATAACTGTTCTTTTTCACTAATAAATTTATTTACAACCTTTTGTTAAAGGCATCCTATTAAACCTCCGGGGTTTGTCTTAGCATGACATAACCTCAGATTATATTCAACGCGTTGCTGTTTGTAATATATATATATATATATAGTATTAATTTTAACTTTCAGTTATTTGTTAATTATAATTTAATATACTTATACAATTAAGTTTGTTTGTTTTTACTATTTATTGAATCACGTCCAGTGGTATTTTATTTATAGTGTTAGGTATTGTGAAAAATATTGTACACCTGCCATAGACGTTATTTTTACGCGGCATTTTTAATAATTTTGTTAATGCCTGTTGTATATTAACTTCATATTTTACTAGTATTTGTGTTACTATTATGTAGTATTCTCAAGTTATTCTATTAATAATATTAGTAAAAGTAGTATTGATGATAGTGTAGAGAATTCAGAGCACTATCGTGCCGTGTTCACAACTAGACAACTTTTGAACTATCGAGAGGTAATTAGTCAATTACATGACTGTAGTGGAAGTCAATGTAAAAATCTAAATACTTAAAAAAAAAAATTTCTTCTACATAAAGATATAAAATATATAATGTGTATGCTCCCGGTCTACAAGGTACTGTCACTAACAGATGTCACAGTCACCGACCGATTTAATTAGTCCACTCTTGACACAAGCTCGCAGCTGCATCAACTTGCTGACATCAAGCGCTGTGCTCTCCGAATTGGTTTCAGTTTTAATTTTTTACTTTACAAATTAAAATTCCTCTTTTGTAGTTAATTCAAAATTTCCTTATTTATCAAATGGAACCTTAAATGAGAAACTTTATTAAAGATTCTTATTATTGTATTAATTTGTTTAGATATTCTTTTGTTAATTTGACTGTTATTATTAGTCGTTTATAGATATAATAGATTGTCCCCCCAATATTGGACATAGATCTTTTTCGAATTCTGAGACTTGTGAGGCGCACATCCTTGATCTGTTAGTACTATTTGGAAATAATCACTAGTTCGGTAAACTAGCTGCGCCCGTAAATCCGCACGCGTTTATTACGCAGTAGTTATATTTGTCTCATAGCTAAGTTTATATTTATTTGTTTGTGTATTGTTTTGGACGTTTCTCCCTAGCATGCGGTGTAGGAATTTGGATAGGAATTTTGCCGGCCACTCACCTCGGGCGTGCTGATGTTGATTTTCGTGGCTTCTATGCACTGCACATCACGCACTGTTGAAGCACTATGGAACCCCGGGAGGGTTTGTGAAGTCCGAGCTTAACTATTATTTGATTTATACTTTTAATTTGCGACGGAGATGCAATAGTTTTATGCGCTCTGTTAGGCGACACGTTACTGTCTTTTCTGTTTTTTCTACTGTCACTCGTCGCACGTGAGTTTTTGGTTTTGTTTGTAGATGGCGCTAATTGTGGCCGAGGTAGGAAAAGTTATGAAGGAATGTATGCTCATGCTCTAACAGTTTGTTTTATAATTTCTGTAATTATTTTTTATTTGTTAAAATGATTTCTAAAAGGTTTATTGATATTTTATATCCTATTAACCGCGGAATTAAATGTACTTCCAAATTATCGTAAAAATTGGTCAAGCCGTTTTTAGTTAAATACAGACATACAATTAGGCAAAACAATTATAAATATCAAATTCGAGACAGTATCCTATAGGATAGCTATCTGTGACAAAATTTATATCTAAAAAATATATCTATCGTCAGAACTATAGGTTTGTTATATTCATAGTAAAACAATTTATTATAAGTCTGACTGTATAATTATGTAACATTATGTATGTCATAATTATGTAACAATAATATCAGACATTAGTTTCAGTTATGTCTGTACCCTCCAGCCAATTAATTGTACATATCTACATCTAAGTAATGTAAACCCATCTCATAATGGCTGCTTGTAATTATTCTCTAATGGGCGGGGCAAACATGTCTTACGAACTCGCCCCAACCTACTTACCAGAGAAACAGAATAACCAAATAATTACAAAAGTTATGCAGTATGTTTGTATTGTACAAAGTGAACATTTTGATAATTTTACTATGTTTAACAAGACAAATAAATAAGAAATAAACTCAATTTAATAGGTATAAATAAAATTATATTTAGTTTGAGTGTACCAATTATTAATACTCATATCAACACCTCAGCGTCCACCGATAAAATCAACTTATTTATCATTAAAACTATTTATAAATCTTGTATTTTTTTTCTTTATGGTCCATCGTACCGGATAATGACCAAACTTAATTTACTTTAATTATAGTTTGCTTTCAAATTGAATATTAATAACATGCCTTAAGCAAAATTCTAAATAACAACAAAAATACAATTTATTTAATACAACTACCATCATCAATACATAGTATATGAGAAAGTCGCTATCCACGTCTGACTTTTTGTTCGCTTACTTATTCTAAACCAGGGGTGAGCAGCCCGCGGCCCGTAGGCCACAATTGGCCCGCCAAGCACTTCTAAAATTGAATTTATTTTATCGACTTTCTTTCATTTATATATTGTTATTAAATTAATTATAATAAAATGGTAGTACATACTAAACCGATAATTTTTTTTTATTGCGAATACTTGTCGACGACGTATTTAAATACACAATATAAACGCGCAGTCTGCGCGATTTTTTTTGTGAGGAGATACACACTTGTCGGTGACTTGTTCAAACATGCAAACGAACGCGATGAATCTTGAATTTTTTAAATTTTATATTTTTTTATTCCAATATTTATTATAAATAAAGTTTCGTAAATTATTAATAAGAGTTAATCTATATGCGACCCGCCAAAAAATATTAAATTTTAAATTGGCCCTTTGATCAAAAAGGTTGCTCGCCCCTGCTCTAGAGCATGATTTTTATGTACAATTTTCACTATTATTTAGAGAATTATTTACGGAAGGTTACGGTGCCCCACGATCCCGCAGGCGTTTATTTCTATGAAATAGGTATTTCAGTATTTATAATCAGAAATTTTATTTTTACTCTTATTATTGACAATTTATATTGTCTATCAATTGAAGAATGACTATGTATTTCCCGAGTATTTTAAGCATAACATCACGTGTACAAAATTTCGTCAAAATATATTAAGAAATAACTAAAATTTATTTTTAAACGATTTTTAAAAGTATTTTCATTAGTTTTTATAGCCTATCAATTGATCAATAACATAGCTTCCCGTGTACAAAATTTCATAGAAATTCAACAGGCCTTTTTAGATAGATTTTGACATAATTATAGACTGACAGACAAAAGTATATTCACGGCATATTCTTGATCAGTGTTCTTCATATCACATCAACATCTTGATCTTCATCGATCATGTAATTTGAAGAACAAAATTGTACAAACAGAACTACAAATTTATTAATACTAGCGGTCATCTAATGATCGAAATTCGACCAGCATCTTTTTAATCATTACACTATTTTCTGTTTGACATTTGCAGTATGAACCTAAATAATTAATGTTATACCACTTGCTGTCATTTTTTATTGCGTGACAATGTCAATATTTTGGGGGGTCTAAGTTCAATGGCATAGGTCGGGTTAGGATTCGCAGTATTAATTTATTTTATTTAATATATTAGTAACAGATAATATAGATAAATTTTAGCTTTCTGCACTCCTTTTCCATATAAACTTTAACCATGCCAAATCTCACAGACTTCCTCCATCTGCGCAATTTTCGTAAGAATGGGTACAAAGAAAAATCATTTCTTTAAATATGGCAATTTTAATTTTCTAAAATATAAAAGAACACTTCATTTATTTATTAATATTTAGAAATAATACAAGAGAGTTATTTTATATTTTTGGCTTTGTTTATTTTATGTAACTTTAATACTCACTTTACATTTATCTTAAAAGCTAACACATTAAATACGAGTAGGGCATCAGAAACGCCTATAACACAACTAGTAACAACGCACTCTGCAAGGGATCCTATTTGAAATTCAAAGAGATGGCACGCTCACTAGACAACCACCTAAATCGATAACCGATTTGGATTTATCGACGTTAACAACGCCCAGAATCTGTCTTTAGTCTGTCGATATGTAGATTTGATCAAATATTTGTCAAATTGTAAATTAATTGAAGACCCTTCTTGGATCCATTTCATTTTTAAATTCTAGTTTAAGCCAGACTGAGTTAATAATGCCTTACTAAGCTTTGCCCCAAACCAGGTCATCCTAATTTTGAAACATAATAGAAATACATGAAATTTTTAACACTTTCAGGCTGGAAATACAACGGTGGACCAAAACTAACTTTGCAGAGTGAACGGACGTAAGCATCTGGGTATCGTAGCCAAGGAGTGATCTGCCAACTGGCACAAGTTGTAAAATTCATTGACCTTAGTTATCGACATATAGATTACTATGTTATTTCGTGGTTAAAGTCAAATAAATTTTAAAATTTTAATTTAGACAAATATATATACATACTATCTGGACATTTCCCCACATATTGTGCTACTTTATGAACATTTCTCACGCGTTCAGGTCTCCTCACGATGTTTCCTTCACCGTCAGCGGATAGTGCTACCAAAAAATTTAACAGTGTAATTGTGTTTTTAACCGTTTAAGTGTTTAAAGAGGTAGTGCACAGAGAAATCTCGTTGGGAATTTCTTTCAACAGAAGATCGCAAATAACCTTTCAAATCTTTCCAAATCTCCTTGGAGAAGGGGGTTCAAAGTAGGTAACGCAAAATAAAATTGGAGGTTTTGTCATAGTTAGGCAATATCATTACCTGATTAAATAAATGTAGAAAGGGCGGCTCAAACTGCATTAATAATTATCTATTACTTTTCTTACACTTAGTTACTCAGTAATTATTATTTACTAGCAGGGCCCGCGGCTGTACTCGCATGTACTACACAGAAAATACCGTCGATCGGGCACGCACGCGAATCCCTCCCGTATCTGTTCCCGGTTATATTAAAGACGAAATACTTATAGTGGGTAATGCTTAGAAGATAGCAGAGATATGCTATCGCTGATATTTTTGTAGGTTTTTTAAGAACTAAAATTATGTACTAAGTAAATTAATGTGATATATCTCTTATGGTTTACTCAGCGTAAGCCTAAATCGTCGCTTTTTCGAATTGATTTTTAAGAGACGGGACCTTTACATGTTTAAAAAAAAATAGTTTTTCCTTATATCATCAGCTATCTACCAGTGAAAGTCCCGTCAAAATCTGTCCTACCGTTTCAGAGATACAAACAACAGACCACAATGTAGCCTTAGAAGGTATATAGTAATATTATGTAATTCTTTCTTCATTTTCAAAGGAATTCAAAGAGAAATATCTTTCCCGGGCCGACCTACTGGAAATACAACGAAGACAGTCGTTCGAAACAGCTCGCCTGCAGATAAATTCAATGCACACGACGCGTCGGCGTCGGCGTCGGCGTCGTATCGGAAACATTGGATTTTCACACCGTTTGCCATTGTCCACTCATCAGCATCAATGTCTGTAAGACATATGTGTCACATAAACACAATGTTTAGCTAACTTTTTATTTAAGACTAGCTGTGCTCGCGGCTTCGCTCAGGTGGACTACAGAATGCCACCGAACGGGCATACGCGCAAATCTTGTTATCCGCTCCCGGTTATTTAGAGTAGCCAGAGCTTACACTGAAGTAAGAAATCGTGATGAATCCATAACGTTGGCATTTTTAATATCTGCCTGGGTAGAGACCATGCTTGTTAAGAAAATCTCTCGCCAAGCATCTGTAAGTGTATTCCAACAGCTGCACATTAAAGCCAGTACTCTTTTAAAAGAACTTAAGCTTATCACGATACAATCTTAGCCCACACTCACTCGTAGTATAAGGCAAAATTATGATCAAAACGCTAAATCTATACAGTATCTTTATGTGTTAACATATCATCATCACACCTATATTCCGCGAAGCGTTAGGCAGAGGTTTACTAATGTACACCCAGACTTCGCCGAGTATGTGTTAGGTCCCATGTAATAGGGGTCGAACCTATTGCCACTAATCGGGTACAAAGCCAAACTCCGAGCTGCTACAGAGAATTTAATAGGAAAAACCCAATAACACTTTGCTCGACCTAGGAATCGAACGCTTGACTTCGAGGTCACGCTTACGACCACTAGACTAATGAGACAATTATCATTGTTATATAATATACTAGCTGTGTCCGTGGTTTCGCTCACGTGGACTACAGAATGCCCGCGCGAATCTTGCTCCCCGGCTCTCGGCTATTTTAAAGACAAAAATGCTTATTGTGGGTGTTCCTTAGAAGATAGATGTATACTCTCCCAGATTTTTTTGTAGGCCTTTTTAATGCCTATTATTATGTACCTAGTACATGAATTTGCTATATCTCTTATGGTTTACTCAGCATAAGCCATTTCAGCGCCCAAATTGATTCACCATAACCAGTTTTTTTTTATTTGTGCGGAACCCTAACTCTTTTTCTAAAGTAAAAGTAGCCTAAGTTACTCCCTATATCATCAGATGTCTATCAGTGAAAGTCCCGTCAAAATCGGTCCAACCGTTTCGGAGATTACCCGGAACAAACAGACAGACAAAAATTTTAAAAATAAGTTTTTTGTTATATTATAGGTATATATACTTTCATATGAATTTAGTAAAAAAACTGATATTTTGACATTACAAACAGACATTTCAATTTTATTCATTGTATAGAAGATGCGTTTGTGTCTTTTTTTAATGACGATTTTTCGTTTCAACGCTTTTCAAATCACAACGTATACTATAGAACTACGAACTACTATAGAACGTAACCATAGGAGTTTTCCCTTTAAAAAAACTATTATTTATAATAAGTTACTAACTAGTATGCAAAAAAATATTTTTTATTACAAGACAATTTTTAACAAGAAAGAAAAACAACTTCAACGATTTTGAAGAGTTTCCTCGTATATCTTCGAAGTTGACGGTCCAATACCAGTGAAATTAAAATAGGTTATACCTATTATACTATACTGTTGGTTATATAAAATAGGATACCCTTGACATATCCCGTATCAAACAAAAAAAAAAAAGAATCATCCAAATCGGTTCATAAACAAAGAGGTTATAAGCTGAACATCCATAAAAAAAATTAATTCTAATTGAGTATTTTATTGTTAAAAAAGGCATTTAAAATAAATTAAGATTATTAGTACACACTAAAAGATTTCAGAGTTGAATAACTTGATTTTCGTGAGACGAAAACAAAATTACTGTGTACTTTAAACATTATTTATATTTGCTTGTGATTGTTTAAATTTTATATAGCTGTTAGTATCGTTAAATTACTAATAATATACAATGTAGTAGGATTTAATAATGTGCATGCCGCGGCTGTCGTTGCCTATAATTAGGGTCAAATTTAATTAAAATATTGTACTGTGTAATTTTTTTTAAAGATGATGTGTTGATGTTGATTATGTTTGCGACCTAACTAAATAAATAAATAATAAAAACATGATAAATTGACTGATCATTTTACCTGTGTGTCCGCGAATAACAATGTAATTCAGTTTGATGAACCAACTGCCGTTTCACAGTTGAGAGCGCAGTCTCAAGTTTTTGCTGAGGTCGGAAATGCACTGCCAAGAGTTAACTAGCTCCCAAGCTAAAACAATACCGTACATACGCTGAACTCTGTTCGCCGTGATGAATTTTTTATGACAGTCGTAAGCATGTGTTAGTAGAGTAAAGATTCTCTTGGATAGCTCCGAACACATTCCAAACTAAATTTTAATTTTCTTTTTTTTATTTAAACTACAAAGGTGGCAAACAAGCATACGGCCCGCCTGATGGTATACGGCTACCGTAGCCTATGGACGCTTGTAATGTCATGAGTATCACTAGCGCGTTGTTAACCCTGAACCCCCTACCTGGAAACTCTCGCTCTATCTCTCTTAGAACCTCCCCAAAGAGCTCATGGAAATTGATCGTGTTAATACAGAACCTTCGCAAGCCATTCGAAAGTGATAACTATAGTAAGTATGGTATTACAAGCGTCCATAGGTTACGGTAGTCGCTTACCATCAGGCGAGCCGTATGCTTGTTTACAACCATAGTTGTATTAAAAAATAATTACAACAGGCGGCGCGTGGATCGTTTTATTTCAAAGATGACAGGAACGAAGTCTCAGGTAAATAAATGCTAGTTAGGTTCTTCATTAAAAAAACTTATTTTTATTACCCCAACTAAAAGTGCACTTCAAATAATATAATAAAAGAGAGATTGCTTTCAAGTAACGAAATTCATTCAGACGACGAAAGAACAAATTCAAATACCGTTTAAGAGAGAGGTATCTATTTAAAATTGTTCATTCTATCTTTGAATGCTTAATTCTCAACTCTTTGACAATGATATAAGTAGAATGATTATTTTTAATTTCGACTACCCGTTTTTGTTTTTGGATTGTATTGTGTAATTATGCTGTATGTTCACCACAAGGAAAAGTGCGTTACTTTGCTGTGTTCTTGTACTATGAAAATACGAGAATAACAAAAAATATCTGAGTGACCACACTAAGCTGGCCCGTTTGTTACAAAAATAAGAGGTAAGCTTGGAAAATAAAATCACTGAATAAACAACTTACAAAAAAAAAATAACGTGGCCTTATCATTATATTTATCTATACAATTAATAAAATTGTACTGTCCGTTTGTAATGTCAAATTGACAGCATTTTACTAAATGCATATGAAAGTATGTACGGTATTTTTTTTTTTTTTTTCTATCTATTTGCTTGTACCCATTAATCCCCGAAACGGTTCGACCGATATGACGGGACTTTCACTCGCAGATAGCTGATGTTATAAGGATTAACATAGGTCACTTTTATCTTAGAAAAATAATTTAAAAAAAATACTGATCATGATGAATCAACTCGGGCGCTTAGTAAACCATAAGAGATATTTCAAATTACGGATTTACCAGTAAAATAATTTAAGAAACAATTCAAAAGTATCGTAATACATTTCTCACAAATAAAACGTACAGTATGAAATTCGGAATATTTGAGACCCATCTAGAAAATCATTGGATTTGTATTAAAGGATACTTAACGTCGCAACGTCTATTAAAATAGCGTCCATTGCTAAGAGCGGAGAATCGCGGGCTAAAAATTCCTTTTTACTAAGCTTTGCACTCACTAAAGTAGAGAGAAACGCGAAAATGAAAAGTAATTTATTTTAAAAGATATTATGTTTTGTGTTAATATAGATTTGAAATGTTCATTTTTTATGTTTGATTCTTTGTTCCTCTGTCACGTAAAAACTGCTGACTGTCTTGGATGTTTGACACAGAGATAGTTTATAACCTGGATTAACACATAGGTCACTTTTTATCCCGGTAAAGACCCAATTCTGAATTCCACGTTAGCGAAGTCGCGGGCATAATCTAGTACTTTATAAGTTTGGCGTTTAACTACAACCAACCTCATTTTAAGTATCAATGTTCCTAATCTCGAGCAAGGCTTCCTAACCTGGGGTCTACAACCCCCTTGAAGTCCGCAACCCTATTTTAAGGGAAATTAAATTTGTATGTCGAATTATAAAAATCGATCATAGATGGGTTTAACACTGTGTGTATTGTATTGTAATTATATGCCAATATGAATTCAACATATTAACCGTCCCAATAAAAATTCAAAAATAATTAAAATTATCCTTTATTGTACCGGCTTGCGGAAAGGTCTTTTGAAAAACCCTTTTATTTCTTACCAAACCCATAACTATGAATTTTAATATCTCTAATTTGAGGCATGATGTGTTCTACATACAAACTTTCATCCTTTCAAGTTTTAATTTCAGTACATGTGGAATAAGACCATGTAAGAATTCGCTTATATCCAAAGTGTATAAACCAGATAATGTACAACAATCGCTTACACTATAGACTCCATGTTTTCAAAGCGCGAGTGAAGCCACCTAAAAGTAATACCAAATAGCAATTGTTTATGGTATTCCATTACGCCCGCAGATTTTGCGAAACGCTGTCAACAGCGCACGTCACGTTTTAATCATAAAATAAAACATTAATTATGCCGTACTGCGTAGTTAAAAACTTGAAAAACTTTAAAAGTTTATACTATACGTGGTATCTATATTATTTAATCTAAGGTACATCAATGTCAATAAATCAAAAAACCAGTTGGCATAGAAGCCGATGTCATTGCACTATTACCGCACATGTGCATAGGTGTTCCCATATTTTCTTCTTACAAACTTTCATTCCCTATTCTCATCCCTTATAGTTTTATTTTCGCTACAAGGTAAACTATTTCCCAAGTACCAATCTATCTCTCCAAAATTCATCAAAATGGGTTCAGTGGTTTGGGCGTGAAAACATAGTAGACAGACAGACAGTTCTTTCGCATTTATAATATTAGTATATTATATTTTCACTTTATTGCAATAAACTTATCAAAATAAGTGGAATTATATTAAAGAGTCATTATTATCACTCTTTATAATTATAGCATTTAATCTACATATTAATACGTGTTTGGTCTAAAAAAGCTAAGCGAACTAATTTCAACAAAAAAACAATGTAAATATGAGATATAAAATAAAAACACAAATTTACAAAAAAAAACATATTAAGTAAAAAGGGAGACGCGGAATGCTTATTCTATGCATTAGTTATAGAATATATAGCTGTCTTTCTTCTTTTCTCTCTTTTATAACGAAATGTGCCTACGCGTGACGCGTTCTTGAAATTGCACTCTCAATTCTCGTCCAATTATCGAATCGCTACCTAATAGCGGAACTTTTAACGAGTCTAGGAGGATGTGCGGCCCGTCAGATTTGTCTGGTTCATTGGAAAATATTTTAAAATATTATACTTATAGTTCAGCCTTCCTAAAATGACGTTAGTTAGCATGGTTTTTTTCCACCTTTGATACCTGCCCACCTGTAAAACAGCCCCGCTTTCAGCTTAGCGAGTATCTATTCCTTTCTATGTTTATGTTCTACTACCGAACCTAAAAATGTCATCTTTCCTAAAATCACGTAAGTCTGGGGTTACTGGGATCTTGGACTATAAGAAGTTTCACTTATAAAAATATAATGTCTAACTCGGTAAAACTAATATCACAATATACTGAAACATTTCCCGAAGTTAGTAAACACTGTTCACAAATTGCTACGAAGGGAATGGCAGGCGTTTTAAAGTGTTTTACTCTATGTATTTACCGTATAGTAATTTCAGGGGAGGTGTGAGGAACAGAGAGTAAAGTTCCTCTCATTCGCCATAGAAAAGGGAGGATCCTCCGGCCAGACGGGTGCTATGTCTGGCGGGCAGCTACCCCGACTGTTACACTGTTAGCCTTAGGGGCCCTATCCTAAAACAGAGCCGCTGCGGCTTTTACAGCTTCACCGGATTTGGGGGCGAGCGCTTAGGGCACTCAGCCGCGAAAGTTTGTGACGACCCGCACGAGGGTGCCAGAGTGGCCGAACCTCGGCTCGGGCGGTCGTCGCGAATGCGAAAAGGTCGCGATCTAACTAATTCCCTAATCCTACGAGAATTCGAACTAACTAACATATACTCATATGCACGTTCCCCTCCTCCTGGGAGGAAGGAGTGGACCATGCGTATGTGTATTTAATAATCGGAAAGGTTTTTCTACACTAACTAGCGCATTAGTCTAACTAGCGCAATAAAAGAAAAAAAAAAGGTCCCTTACAGAACCTATGTGCCTGTGTGGTGTGCACGTATGTGTGTTCATACGTGTGTAATGTTGTATGTGGGTAGCTAAGTGTTGCACGTGTAGTGTCACTTTATATCGCAGTGGCGGCTGCCTGACCCAAGGGCTTCACACCGAGGAACGGACCTAGGCTTGGGTTGCCGCCAGAGAGGGTGGACGTGACGCGTGTGCGGGAGCGAAGTTAACCCGCCCGTCCTCTGCGGAGAGAACGGTGGTTACGCGGGCGTGGGCCCTCGGCACGCTCTGTTTGGAGAGACGGTGGCGTAGAACGCGTTAGCTCTTTCGGTTTGGTCGAGCGGGTCAGTGAATATATTACGCGGCCGGCGTTTTCTCCGGCAGGCGTTGGGGTCGGGAACATACGAAGCTGCCGCTTTTATTAAGGGATTCGCGTGGTTCGACGCGGTGTCGAAATAATAGCGAGAAAGGTGTTTGGCATAGGCATGTATCGAAGGAAGGTCCATATCTCTATGGAGATCCTCCATACGAACATACCCGACTGTTGTAGTCGGGTTCTTGTATATATACTCAACGATAGAGTGAATTTCTATAGCGCAATATAGGATAGTAAGATGCGTCCTATGTGGCTCGATAGATGTCGCTATGTGTCGCTACGTAGTTGTATCGATGCGTTGATGCGTCAGTTGTGGCGAGAGATGTCGCTACAGTAAAAATAGACGTTGGAAATATATAAGAATAAAATTAGCCTTCCTATTAATTGAATCGTATAAAATTAAAGGCGGCAAAGTAGGTCTGATCGATAATTTGTTAATTCAAATAAAACTAATAATTATATTCCAATTGTATTTATACAAACTATCCAGTGTCAAAGTTTTTAATCGCTCGTAGTATATTCTAATGTTATTATTTGGTTCAAGATATTTTTTATACCTAAGCGATTCGTAATTTTTTTTTTTTTTTTGCTTACTCATAGTTTTATGATTGGTCTCATAATCACTGATCTATGTTTACACTATATATATTAATATTTACAGTTATTATCATTAGTCGTAGATGTGAAATCGCTTCAAGACATCACTATCATTCAAGTAATGATCTACCTATAAAACCCTTTCGACCCTTTCTCAGAAGATTCTACGGTTGTTGGACTTACGACTATGGGAAATGCAGTCATTATGGTAAATTTCTCCCTGTATTTAACCCAGTTACTTAGAACAGCATCGTAGAAGATTTATCTATCAGCAGTTCTTGTATTGAAATATAACAATTACAAACCTGTAAAGTACTTATTATAGAAATTGTATAGATAATTAATAAAGCACCGCCATAATTACGCATTTCGCAAAAGCAAAACGTTAGCAGAAATCGCTGAATATCGACTTCAAAATGTTAAATTCATATTATGTTAAATACATTACTAGCTGGTCCGTGCGAATATTTTGCACATTAAAGAATGCAATACAGGCTAAATAGGCCGTTAATAGATGACGCCTTGAATGTATAACATTAATCGGTTAGTTCGGTATTCGGTAACATAGTTTCAGAATGGCAAATTCGTATTATGTATTAGCCGCAATCCATAAATTATTTCTCAAGGGTATTTTTCCCCAATAACACCATATCTCCGTTAATTCTCCGCCAATGTTATAAATTATAACATTAAACAATATGTTTTGTTTGCATCATTAATTTAGATGAAGAATTAATGGAGACATGATGTTGCCGGGGAAAAACATCTTTGAGAAATAATATAAATATATTTGAATTATGCCTAATACATATTACGAATTTGCTATTCTGAATCTGATATTTGGCGATACTAGTGATATTAGTACTCTAATGATAAATATCATCTTAGATAATAATATCTGTATATACAAATATGTTTTTTTGTAAAATCTTGGCTCGTTTATAATTTAAGAAAAAGATTATAACAATAACTGAATTCGGAGTTTTTAGCGGGATCTTGAAGTGACATGTTGTGATTTTTATTTTTAATTCATTAACTTGCGGGTTTTTTGACCATACATTAGTAATATTGGTGGCATTTATCGTGATATAGTTTAGTTCTTGTGTACAAGTGAAGTGGATTAGAATTATAAAGTCGCGAACATGCATTTTGAGATTTCACATAAACTCCCCAGATAGTTCTGATCAGGAAGCCACCATCTTGTCAAAAGACTCCATTCTGTATATAGGAAAATTTTACGAAAGCTTAAAAACATTGACACTGGCAAGGTCTTTTTGCGGCGCCAAATCAATAAGAAGAATAACTGAATTCAAATTTTATAAATTGAAAAGAAATCGATTTCTATAATTATTATGTTGCGTACTTGAAAATGTTGCATGACGCGTTGATTCACACACGATGATAACAAAACAACGTACTTTATGACTCATAAAAGTATCTCCGGTACTTTACCAGAATATGAGTATTTTACGAACGAGGTTAAGCGAAATATTTTCCTTATATCAACCGTTCGAGTTTAAAATGTTTTAAACGCTGTCTTACTTACTTTCACGAGCTCTATCGATCTGTATATTTTAAATTTTGTTAACTCAATAAAAATGTCCTTTACTACTCAGATTATTTAGCAACCGAATTCAGTTTTTCTTTTATTTGTTGTCGTACTTAACATTCTAGTCATTGGTTAATTGTCGTAAATGAAGTCTTTGTTTAATCATTACTTATAAAACACTTTTTTGCATGAAAATAGCTCTAAAAAGAAAAAAGTTATAAACATTTTTATTTCCACTTATACGGGTTTTTGCGTTTTCCATAAAGTCGTGTTTTGGCTTTTACTACATTTGAGGCTCGAAGGGTCGATATGTTAAATGAAAGTATTCGGAGATTCAGAATGAACTGGTATAAGTATCCACTTAATAATTACTTTTATTTACTACCCCACCAGTGGTTTTTGTACCTTGCATGAGGACAATTATTTTTCTTACGGTGTAATACAGCCAGTTTTGTGGTCTAAAGCAGTCCACTTGATATAAGTGCTCGCTGCTGCATATAATATGTACCTACCTATATAAGATACAAGCAGCAGGCAGCGAACGTTAAGATTTGTAGTCACGAAAATTTTTACTACGAGATTAAAAAATATATCATAATATTAGAATACAAGAATCAATTTACATCCCTCTGTATTATTTATTCACAATATTAACTAAACGCAATATCTAATATAATATGCAGTTTTATTTAAATCCGCCACCAGTTGCCGCGTAATTCATGTAAAATAAAAAAAAATTGTGACGTCTGTAGATGTTATTATTACATTTAAAGTAGTTTTTAACTGACAGCGAAAAAGGAGGGTTTTTGGTTTTCGAGAGTATGTATGTATTTATGTAGGTCTATTTCTTTGCCACGTTCTGTAGCCTAAACCATAACCTATCCATACCAATAACCATACCTACAATAACCATATCCTGTTGTTAAAAATATTATTAATTTAGTAACAGGATTTGATGAAATGCAGTTCTCATTTTATCATTTCCGTAATAAGATATAAGGATTGGAATTATCATATTATATACAAACTAAATGATTTCTAATTATCAAATACGGCAACTGATTAAATAAGTGCTATGTAACTAATTACAAAAAAAACATCCTGGATTTTCCAGTAAAGCTAAAATATTTTAACATATTCATTCAGAATCGTAATTGCTTTATTGATATCCGCCCACTTCGATTTGTAAGGTAACGTTTAGTTATAACTGATAAAAAGTGTCGTAAATTCTATTTTTATAAGAAGCTCGGCAAAATGACTGTACTGTATCTGATGATATGCACAGTACAGATCAAAAACAATGACGATCACCGAGAGACAACAACCCATTACTCCTTATCGCTATCATTTTTATTTTTTCATGGCAAACAAGCATGATATGGTAAGCGGCTATTATAGCCTATAGACGCTTGTTGGGTATCACTAGCGCGTTGCCGATCTTTAACCCCCCTACCCCAATGAGCTCTGGAAACTCTACTCACCTCAGGAACACAACAATAGATTATTTGTCTGCGGTCTTCTGTAGGGTGCAGGTATTCCACCAGTCAGACTGCCCTAAGTAGCGAGAAATCACCAAAGAAATTTCTCTATGCTCTACCTCTCTTGCCCTTAGCCACACGGCAGATTTATATAGGTATTGATCCCGAGCTATGAGAAATCACAAGAGAGTCACTTTAATGTGTTTATCGCAATGTGCATTGTGGTTGCGACCCTTCCGGTTAAACATCCCTATTACCTTGCTAACGTATTCCACGATATAATTGATTTTTTTGGCAAATTACATTAAAATTTGGTCAACCGTACAAGTGTGATTGAAGGACCATTTTTCCATTAATAAATATAGATCTCTTCGCAAAGAAAGGAACAACCTAATCCCAAAAATGCTCAAGTGATCAAATCAACATCAATCAACTAAAATCTAAATACATAAGTAGTGTTATACCAAAAACTTTTCTTTCACCATCAAGAAAAATAATGTTGGTGATTGAAACCAAAATATTAAATTTGTACCAAAGGAAACAGCTATAACTGGGCCTGATTATATTATTATAATAATGCTTATGATCAAGCATGGTTTATCAAAATGGTCACATTTTTGTGTATAAAAATATTAAATATGAACACAAATCACAATCTAGATAATGAAAAAACAGAAAGTAGGTAAATTAGAAAAGATTATCGACAATCGATTGATGTAAATGAGTTTCAACAATATAAATAACATCAACGCTAATTACCAGATAATTAATTAAATCAAAATTAATTAAATTAATTAATCGATTAGAATTAACTGATTAAAGTTGAAATAAATAAGATATCTTTACTCATAATAAAACTAATACTTAAATCGATTTTGGTAGTTATCTTTTCAACGGGAACATAGATTCTCAGATCAGTGATTGAATTGTACTTTTAGTCTGTATCTGAGTTGGATAATCTGACAGCTCCAAAGTTCAATTAAACACTACTGAACCCTTGTACATCACTCCAATCGTAGTGTTAATTTTAAATGTCAGAATAATATAATTACCTACGATTTGGGGGTTTCTGAAATTCTCTCTACAACTATAATAAAATAACTATATATTATCAAAAATATCAATCGTACTTCAGGAGTCGTTTGTTGAAGTATACATAACTTTACTTTCACGTAGTTATTTTCAAACTCTGTTCTCATATTTCCAAAAGCCACATAGTTTTCAATAATGGTTGTGATGATATATCAGTTATTAATTAACATCATTCATTATTTTACATCCAGTCTCAAGATTGTATGACACAGTATCGGTCTCCTTTCTATCCTAAACTAATCGATAACCGCTGTTTTTAGGCTTATAAATTTATTATTTATAATTTGAAAAACATAATCATTATCTTAACTTATAATAAAATTAGATTATTCCACAAATTTACCTATAGAAGTAACCAAAAATATAATATCGTCACCCCATGGTGCCGTATAACTTTTGGAAAAGCTGATTCCACCTTTAAATTCTAAATTTAATTTTACATCCATTAGTGTGGTGAAATAATAATCAGTGTATTATGTGATCTCTCAAAAGCCTTCGACTGCGTGGATCACACCACGCTCATACTTAAACTAAATCATTATGGTGTTTGTGGCCCTTCTTTCGACTTTCTAATCTCTTATTCAACAGACCGCTGTCTAAAAGAAAGTGTAAATGAGGCAACGTCTTTGGGATCGTTGAATAGAATCAGCGTCTCTCAGGGATCGATGTTAGGGTCAATTTGTTTCTCATTTATATAAACTATTAAGCGCTGGTAGTTTAAAATGGTGCTAAGATAGTTCTTTTTTGCGGACGACACTTCACTTATATTCAAAGTGAAGAGAATAGATTCGGAGCTTAGGCAATTGAACAATCTTTGAATGGTTTGCTTTAAATAATTTACTGCTAAATGCAAACAATGACAAACGTATGAGATTTGCCTTGCCCAATGTCCGGCGTGTTGATAGTAGTATGAAGATAGAAGGAATTTAGTATACTTAGTTGATAGTACTGTTTTCTAGGGTACTGATTGATGATTAATTCAAAATTACAATGGAGTCCACACATAAAACTTTGGCGGGAAGATTAAACTCCACTACAACCGCAGTACGTAAGATTGACCAGTTAAAAGATATTGTCACTTCTAGGTTAGTTTACTTCGCTTACTTTCATAGCTTAAAATGTCTTACAGTATTTTGCTGTGGGGTACTTCTCGATGACTGAGATATTTTCCGAACCGGCAATAGTGTTTGTACTTTCATAACTGCCTTCTTAGGGCCTAAATTAAATAAAGATTTCATTATTTTCATTTGATTTAATGAATAGCTTAATGTTACGTAATCGATTTTATCATTAAAAAAAAACAACTTTAAAATAACATGTGAAGGGTACTTTACTACTGTAGGGTCTTTACCGTACCAGTCATACTAGCAATGACATACAATGATACATATGTATGTATGTATCTTTATTCATGTCGAGAACCACCTATGTACACTGAGAATATGGAAATGGCTCACTGAAATGAAGCTACTGCGTTTAGTCTAGTAAATATCTTTATTATATTTAATTACTGAAGGTGCATAAAATATTGATAAAATCGGTCTCTTTGTTTATTTATTACTAGCTTGTATCTTTATATACGGATCATTTTTCCTTATTTCCCATTTTATACCAAATCATGTTTCCATCTCCAAAACAAACGTATCTTTAATACCCATTTTCGTACTTGTTTTCACGTGCATACATTTTGATTTTCGGAATATCCATCCTTAATTTACTCTTATAATCATAAACAAAATCCAATCTAATCTAAACTTGAGCATTTTCAGTTATAAAATCTGAATATCGCGTTAATAATCATTTATTTTATTTGAAAAATTAAACAATGCCTCCACGAATATTAATTTTAAAATATTTAAATATCCAAAGAAGCAACACTGGTAAATGTATTTTAAAGAAAATTGTAATTTAAATTAATAAAATTTTCTTCTCTATACATTATAAGTTTAACCCTTTTGCCCACAAACTTTCCAGTTTGGACTATGTAGTACAACGAATTGAATTTGTAATTTTAATTTCTACACTATTCTTTGATAGGTAGGTAATAATTTATTGAATAATATGTACTTAGCCTTAAGAGAAATATCGGCTTCTCACTGTCCCACATGCCATGCTATGTAGCTAAAATTAAAACCATTATGGTTAGTAAAAACAAGTCTGCCCGTAGTGTTGCACGCGTAATGCAGAATATTATTATTGCTTCCTTGTCTATTAAAAGTGAGTGACAAAATCGTGAATTACTATTTATGAACATATTATTATTAAATTGTATTATTGTTTATTTTGTACATATAAATTTTTGTTTCACGATTACCGTTATAACCATATTGTTTGAGACGGTGTTCATGATCGAAATGTTTCGACAGTTCCAATGAATATATAAAGTTAATTATCTCGCTACTATACCGTAAAATTTTTAAAGCTTGAAAGAAATATTTGGAATTGTTGCTAAGGTAAATTTTGTGACAGTTATTTTTATACTCTTAGTGCGTCTAACTAATAAAGCTGGCGTAAAGAAATACACTATGTGTTTTGCTAATTTAAGTTAGTTAATATAATAAACATGGATAGAAGTAACATAAATTGAATATCTCTCTCTATAAAATCCAGGAATGACTATAAATTTTACATTTAAGTTTTTATTTGTTATTACTTAAATCAAAGCAATTTAAATGCGGAACCTTAAAAACGTAATTAGGTTCCTTCAAATAATAATTTCTAATTCATTGATTGACAAAATATTTGTACCTTATTTATATTACTCTAATTCTTATCTATCACAAAATTAATGAATCGACAAATTATATCTCTTTTGATTAAGCTGTTGAAAAAATGGATCGTTATTTTTATCATGTCGAGGATTTTTGTGACTTCACACTGTATTAAAATAAGATTGCATAGTATCCATAATTAATTAATAGAGTATTCCAAAAATAATAATTATAGGATTTGTATTTTACCAATAAGGAGAAAATCAATGTTTGGAATGTAGTAGGTGTGTACCATCATCGCATGTTTTCAGAATATTGTATAATGTTTTTGATTTCTCTTTTTACAAGGTTTTATTTAACTTGCTTTGTTAGAATGAATCAATTTTTGCAAATGAATTTTAAAACAGTTATCTCCGACCGATTGAGTTGAAATTTCGCATACACGTTTATTTTGAATGACAATGCTTTAGGCCAAGTATGTACCTAATAATTCTCTTTATTTTATACATTTCCAGCTTCTCTTAGGCATTCTATAGAATGAGGGCACTTTATACATTGCCTATAAACACATACAAAGGTAATACAGTCTACATAACAAGTATAATGTACACTGTACAGTTAGCAAGAATACTATTATCAGGGACGAATCATTACGTTCAGAAAACGTTCTACCGTTGTATGACTATTGAAAGAACACACTACTACTGTTATCTATATGTACTTAGGGTTGCCATACTTGTTGGGAACTGATATCGGACGCTTTATTATAGCCTAAAATGAATATACTGTGTTTATATACTAACTGGGTAGTCATGACTTATTATTATCACAATATAAACAATAAAAAAACTACAAAACCAGAACAATAAATACCCTTCAACAAAATCCAGCAGCGTTTTGTTGCATGGACAATTAAATTAGAATTTATAGAGAAAGAAATAAAAACAAAAGGGTAATGGAATGAAAAATCAAACATTAAATAGGTACATTTATTCTGAAGGCATCATATAGAATTTGAAAGATCTTAAGAGAAATTAAAATAATTAATTTAAAACTATTAATTTTATTTGTCACTAAAAATATTAATTTTCTACTCATATGTTAAAGCTTATAACACTTCAAACAATGAATAAATTACTTCTCCCTTTAAAAGTCATGTTCTAGAATGTTCGCCGGCTCCGGCAGGTCACCAAAAGAAATTTCGCCTCCTCCGTTAGGTCACTAGTAGAATTATTAAGAATAAAACTTGGACTGGTGAGAATAACACACGGAGAACTGCTTCTTACTAGAAATATGGAAGTAGAGAATATTTTAATTGTTAATTTGAGTTCTTTAACATAATAACAAGTATTAAGATGATAATTCCAGTCGCTTAAACATTATTTATTTATGAAATCAATTTCTGGATTCAGATTAAACTTCTGTTCAACTAAATAACATTAAGGATGATGTTAAAGTTTTTATTATTTAAGGTAAGTTAAAATAAATATCTTAGTAAATCTGATCCTATACGTCTTCACAATTCAAACACTGCTTCCAGAATGACGAGAAAATATCATTTGTGTCAGATTCTCTTGAATCTACGTTCTCAATTTTAAATTTTAAATGTTTACCAGCCATTGAGGAACGTTCATCTCAGTACTGATATTCGGCCTTCCTCATTTATAAATTCTTTATAATGTTACGCAAAGCGCATGCCTTAAAATAATCTATAATAGAGTTACGTCATTTTTAACAAGTTTCACAAAATCAACAATAAACTAAAACTCTAATTAAAATGAAACATAATATATCATTGCAGATGAAAAGCATGTAAAGATGAACAAGGTAATATATAATAGAAAAGTCAACACATACATTTATTAATAAATCAACCTAACTGATGCCCTCGGGTGTTTACTTTCGAAGTATATTTATATTTTGAGATAGTAATTTATAAAAAGTAATAATATAATTAATGAAATAAATTGGTATAAATCTAATTGTTACAGTTTGGGAAGCAACGTAACATCTTTTACTCTAAGATTGCGGTAACTGCTCATGGTGAAATCAATTCGGGCGCTTAAATGGCTTACGCTGAGTAAACCATAAGAGATATAGCAAATTAATATAGTAAATAGTAGACATTAAAAAGACGTACAAAAAAGTCCAGGAGAGTATACGTCTATCTTCTAAGGAACACCCACAATAAGCAATTTTGTCTTTAAAATAGCCGGGAGCCGGGGAGCAATATTCGCGCGGACATTCTGTAGTCCACGTGAGCTAATCCGTGGGCACGGCTAGTCATATTTATAAAGATTCAAAATATAACATTAAATGACTATGAGATCGTCGTATGCGTATATAAGATTTGACCCTGAACCCGTACGTGACCTTGAGGTATTATTATCCTATAATTATTGTGAGATTATCCTAAAGAAAACAATAGATGTGGTCATCATACCTACCCTGCGTAGAAATAACTACCAATGCCCGCGGCCATGCTCGCGTTGCCTGCATAGTGCAGTCGATCGGACATAAGCGCGAAGTGTGCTACTCCCGCTCCCGGTTATTTTAAAAACAAAAATGCTTATTATGGGTGATTATTAGAAGATAGACATATACTCTCGCTAACTTTTTTGTAGGCCTTTATGATGTACAATTATGTAGTACATTAATTTGAGTACAGTTAATTTGGTTGGCAATAAGGTCTACTCAGCGTAAGCCATTCAAGTGCCGGGAATTGATCCACCATTATCAGTAAATATTTTTCTGCGCAGAACCCTAATTCTTTTTCTGTAAATAAAAGTAGTATATGTTACTCTTTATGGCATCAGCTATCTGCTAGTGAAAGTCCTGTCAAAATCAGTCCAACCGTTTCGAAAATTGAGCAGAAGAAACAAACAAAAAAAATTATAAAAATTGTTGTTTTGTTATAAGTTGTGTATATGTAGGAGATTATGATTATTATAAATTATTTAGATTTATAAATTGACTTCCGGTACAGTTGTGTAATTGACTAATGCGTTCTCCACCAATGACAAGCAACCCGAGGCATAAATACATTGGTAGGGCCTCTCGGCAGATTTCCGAGTCACGATGGAGCGGTAAAAGCCGTTTTAGGCTTCAGGGCCCTTAAGGCTAACAGAACAGTCAGATCGAAAAAAAAACTCAACTGATCAAAGTTGTCCAGCCGCGGACACGGCACGGCAGTGCTCTGAACTGTCTAGAGTCTAGACATTCATCTAGTAAATTACAACTGTTTACTAAATGCGTATGAAAGTATACATTATGTAGAAGCAAATAAAAAACTATATAGGGAAACGCTAGTAGACACTTTAGATAGTAGGTTTAAAGCTTAGTATTTAATGTAATTTCATTATTAGTTAATATCTTCTAACAAAACTATTAATTATTTTAATTTGTAATTGATGTTATCAAACAAAATAATACAGTATTAGATCCATCCAATAAACAAATAAATAGTTTCTAAAATAAAGTTCATAATCAGTTTATTATATTGTCTGTTCATGGACATATGAAGCGAGTTTTACCAACAAAAGGGTGCGACATCATCGTGTGAATGATGGTGTTCTCTTGAAACAAAAATAATGTACAGTTTATAATAATTTCCGGTCCTTCTCAGTGACAGAGCGGTTTTTCGAACTATTCTGAGGTTTTTAGTGTTTTTAACGTTTAAACATACCTCAAAGATTAACTTCAATAAACTACTTTTGATTCTGATTCCGGTTGTTTATCTGAGATTTTTTATCTCAAATGCCTAAAGATAAATACCGGAAAAAAAATTATACAAATGTATATCACGTAGTATTTTCATTTAAATACGCCATTTCAGAGTTATCGCCAGCGATAGGCAGTAGTGTCTTCAAAACTAACAAAAATATCTCAGTTTTATTGTTTGTTAATCATACAGACCTTGATAAGACCACGTGCATAGTGTAAATGTATAAATAGTGAGTTAATTTAATTTATTTTTACTCGACTCTGTAAAAGGCGCGCTATTTTTTCGAGCGTATGTATGTCTATTTCTTTGTCACGCTGTGTAACGTAAACGGTTTGATGGATTTTAGCATACGAGGTGTTGTTAGATTCGCCTTAATTGCAAAAGGGACTTAATCTATATAATATTTAAGTACGACTTAGCTTGTTGTGTATCACTATAGGGTAATCGTTTTTTTTTTTTTTTTTTTTTTAACTTAAGACGGGAATAACAATGACCACTCTTGAGAAAGTAGGTTTTATAGACCTTTATCTCAGCATGAACTAAAAAGCTGTCTATTTTTTATTTTTGTCATAGGACCGTGAAGATGTTTTTTTTTACTGTTAGCCTTAAGGGCCCTGGAGCCATTAGATACTTTAACAACTTCAATGGGCTTAAGGGCCAACACGGAAGGCACTTAATCGCGAAAGCTAGGCAAGAAGCTCAAGGGTGCGAAAGAGGCCGAACCTTGGCTTGAATTGATGCCGTACATGCATTTAACTAGTGATCTGACTAATTACCTATACGTAAAATTTGATCTAAGTAACTATACATATATACATATTTCTGCCTTTTGAGAGGAAGGAAGAAACATGCGTAGGTATAATATGCATTTAGATATCTGGTAATTTCATCTAAACCTAGTTAGCCAAAAAAAGAGGGAAAAGGTCCCTTACAGAAGTTATGCACCTGAGTGGTGTGCATGTTTGAAGTGCAATATCATGTGTTTATGTCCATAGCTAGTGAATTTAATACCACTGCCTCGCGAGCGGCTGCTGGGTGTGAAACTGTGAAATCATGAATTTGAATTTATCATAAAGACCAGAAGAAGAGGGCATTTATCTAATGCCCACCTGGCTAGCTACCAACCAGTTGAAAATCTGTCGCCAAGCACCAATAGGTGTGTTCCGGCAGCGGCACTAGAAGCCAGTCTTCCCCTAGGACTATCGTGTCACCCATCTTGGGCTACATTCTCATTGAGAGTGTGATTATAACGCTAAACTTCTAACGATAAAAAATCATCGCCTGGTAAAAAAAAAATACGGAAGTACGGAAATAGTTCTTACGACATCAGATCCTTCAAGCGTAACGTGAAGAGATATTTATGGAGATATCGATAGATTACGATTTCTCTGTGGTCGCCGTTGTGTTCATAGTATAGGTTCCCAGTATATAACGACCTTCATCGAGCTGGTTAATGGATGAAAAGTATTTTATATCAAATTAAATATGTCAATAAATATATTGTAAATGGGTTGACTAAAAAATTTCAGTTCAGATTATGAATTTAAAATTATCATTTTTTTAAACATTTCACTGGTTAATAGACAAATTCCATATCAATCGAAAGTATGAAGCCTATAGAATATGCAAACGTTAGGTTGACTATTTTTTCCCGTCACAACTCTTGGTTATTGCAGATATAAACAGGTAAATCGATACTAGAAACTTACACTGGTCTGATTAATGAATTTATGGTAAGTTAAAATAAAAAGAATTTCATTACGAACACGGTCGTATAGGGTTGTCTGCGAAAAATCAGTCCTGAATTCCTGTTGTTGAGTTTTAAAAAGTGAAATATTGCTGCGAGTGCATACGTGCGACTGATGGTCCCTGCGAACCATCCCATGCGTTAGAAGAGAACACAACATTGCAGATGTGTATAGTTCGTCAATTTAATGAAAAAGAATGCGCATGCTTATTGCGGAGTCTAAATACATTTTTTTATTTATTAAGTGAAAACTTCTTTAGTGCCGTAGTGATTTGAAACGCGATGAAACTAAAAAGCGACACTAAAAAGAAACGTACATCAGCTATAGGTTTAGATACAAAGTTTGTATTTAAAATTCATTTATTTATATTATGCACGATCAGTGCAAGTCCTGATTTTCACAATAATATGGTAGTCGTTGAATTGGCCTAGCGGTGTAAGACGGCTAGACTTGTACGCACTGTTGTATGCACAGTACGAGTGGTCGATAGTTCGAGTCCCGCTGATTTAGGAGTTTTAAAAAGAGATTTTAAAGAAGATATTTTTATGTTTTCACTTCTACCGCGGCCGAGTGTGACCACATGATTTTTTCCCTTTTTAGTGGTCTCACGTGGCCTACCTAAGAGACCTACCTTTTTCGACCATATATGCTTCCAACTATCTCCATACTTTTCCATCGTTTGCTTTTCTTAGCCACATTGCAACTTCAATGTTTACTTTATGTGTCTATCCAGCTTTTTACTTGTCTATTTGATATAATTTTTATCTATTTTATTTAAGAGACTTCAACAAAAGACGAAAGATTACTTCAGTTCAAATGTTTTTTTTATGGATGTTCAGCTATAACTTGTTTGTTTATGAACTGATTTGGATGATTCTTTTTTTGTCAGACTCAAGGGTGGTCCCAATTGCAATTGAACTTGTAGCGATATTTCTCTCCACAACTGACACATCTTACACATAGCGACATTTCTGCCACAACTGACATCCTACATCGCGATATAGAAACTAACCGAACAATTGAGTATATATATATACAAGAACCCGACAACAACCGTTGGGCAGCTGCCCGCCAGACATAACACCCATCTGGTCGGAGGATCCTCTCTTTTCTATGGCGGATGAGGAACTTTACTTCCGCTAAAAACTCTTCAAAGTAATTGTAGTTGGTTTTCTTTTTTGATAAAAATGGTCTTATTTTTCTATCTGTTGTTATGTGTCCCGTCTATCGCCATTTCAGTTGCCTGATTTTCTTTATAATATATTTTACTCTTTATTTCCTGTGTTCTTTTACGGTTTTTAGTGTGACGTCCATCATGCCTCTTACCATTGCCTGTTAACGTCTTTTATATAATGTTTCTGCGACAGCGCCTATAGGTCGTCACTCACCTATCCACCCGTCACCCGACCAGCACCGCATCCCCTCTTGCGGTGTATATTTTTGTATGGATTTCCATATTATACACTCAATTGTCAACTCTGTTACGTCACCGTATCGACTCGCACGCTAGCAGTTCATATGCGGACGGCGCGTGGACCGCGAGTTGTCAATGCAAAGACCTTGTGTCGTTGTCGCGGTCTGGGGTATCACGTATATCCCGATGAAAATCACTCATTAACTACACGTCAATTCATTGAAGCGCGATTTTGACTAGTTAGCCACGTAGCAATCACCCATTGACAACGAATGGACATCGAGCAAGTAGGCGGAACTAGTTAGGTGCCGGGTTTATAAGTTAGTGACGACCTTCAATTTAACACCCATACGTGAGACATAGCAGGAGAAATGAAACAAATACTTTTTTCTTGACTGCCATAGCAAAGTTTTTGTTATTGGTTATTATCTCTTTATGAGACCAATACCTATATCTGAGTTAGTTTCACATTTGAATAATATTATAGTTTGCCCTAGTTATAAGTAATATTTCACAAAATCGATATTTTCACTGCTATTATAATAAATAAATAATAACAATCGCCGTTATCCATACCAGCTTGTAACAAAATCAGGTTGAGCCGGAATTTTATTAAAGATTTCCTCATTTAATAATAGCTTCGTAAGGTATTTTGTAGAAGGTACTTAACTGGTATGCTATCACCTTGAAATTATCGATAAGCATTATTGCTTCGTTTTAGCCGCAATAGTTAAGAGTCATCTTGTGTTAAAATTTTCCGCTGCATCATCTCTTAATATCAGGTGTGAATAGTGACACCTAAGTAAATCACCTTAAATATGTTTTAAAAAGTTGTGTCACTGGAAGCATATCATACTCGTCAACATCACGAGTCTATCTATATCTATAGTAATATATTACATACTAGCTATGCTTGCGACTTGGTCCACGTGGAATTTAATGTGCTGTAAGAAAACGTGCGATATTGGACACTGCTACTTTAGTTTATTCTATTTGCGCAAAAATATTTTTCAAATAAAAAGTAGACTAAGTTACACCTTATAATATCAGCTATCTGTCAGTGAAAGTCCTGTTGAAATCGATTCAACCATTTTGGAGATTAGCATGAACAAAGGAACCTTAAATACTTACATATGCATTAAGTAAAAAGCTGCTATTTTGAATTAACAAATAGACACTTCAATTATATTACTTGTATAGATAGATTAAGGTGAACAAAGCGTGAACTTTGTGTGTTTGTGTACATTAATTTGAATACAATTAATTTGGTTGGTAACAAGGTTTACTCAGCGTAAGCCATTCAAGTGCCGGGAATTGATCTACCATTACCTACCAGTAAATATTTTTTTGCGCAGAACCCTAATTCTTTTTTTTAAATAAAATAGTCTATGTTACTCCATATAGCATCGGCTATCTGCTAGTGAAAGTCCTGTCAAAATCATCCAACCGTTTCGGTTCGGTTCAGGTAATCTCTGAAAATACCAGTCAAATTTGAATAATTCTTATTGGAGAGTGTTAGCTAAAATGTACCATATAAATTCACGCTAGGACTCTAAAGAGCGCAGTAGTAACAATGAATGTCTAGATATCTGGAAAGCTGTAGGGAAATAGTGGAAGTGAGAACAACGATAGGCAACACGGGTACATTGGCAGCAGAGTGGGGGAAAGTTTTATTTATTTATAAAAAAATATTGATTTGAACACTTACATAAGAAACACCAAAAGAAGTAAACAAAATAGTATGAGGACATTGCTTAGTCCTAGTATAATTAAAAGTGTAGACTACATGGTAAATAGAACACATCAAATAACAAGAATCAGAAGAGAAAGCAGGTTCAAAGGCAACAAGCGAATAAAGGACTTAAATTCCAGTAATTGGTAAACTACTGTATCAAGATTACTCTTCTAACTGAGCAAAATATTTCTTAATTGCGGGAACTGGGGTGGATTAAATGTAATAAGGTTGAAATCATAAGGTATACTTAATCTGAAATTGAATTTTTTTCTAACTGAAATTCCATTTAATACGCTCGTAAAAAGACAATTCCATAATATTTCTAATGCCTATACTAATAAACTAGATATTAAAGTGATACTAAGTCAAAAAAAATAAAGGTAAAAAATTGTAATTGTAATTGGCAAATGTAATGATGTTTTAAGTTTCAATATACACAAAAAAACGCAGCGTTCTAAAAACTCTGGTCTTCGTGGCCGCAATGTATTGTATTATTAGATAAATAAAAAATACAAGTTTGTCACTTTGCTTATATGTTATTTACAGATGAAGCAAAACTATTCACTAACATATTTGGCATTATTGCTGCTTATTAGTTCCAACGAAGCTCTAAGAATTCTGGTGGTGTTTCCTATACCATCAAAAAGTCATAGCATACTTGGTCAAGGTGTCGTTACGAGGTTACTACAAGCGGGACATGAGGTAGCTATTTACTTATAATAATATTAGTCTAAAACAAGGGTGCTCAATAAGTCCAGCATCAGCAATCTCCACTTTATACTTGTTTAATTTAAAAGTGTACTTAAAGCCATTTTATATATATTATGTCTTACTGTCGTAGTAATAGGTTCACAGTTAATCACTTGTTGCCTAAATATGTATTGTGTGGTAGTTCACCGTCAATACAAATTTGAGCATTCTAGTCTTATATATGTGCTGACGTTATATTATTTAATACTAACCGTCTATCCCATGAAATGTCTCAGCAGTCACCAATTTTTAACTCCCTATTTAACACCATTAGTCATGAAATTTCTAAGATCCTTTCTTAGCGTTCACTTAAAGACAATTATGTTAAATATAATTTCTTCAGACCCATCGGTCTAAGCTGTACGCTGCCTGTTGGTTATTAATTCTATAAATTAATATTACCAATTTTTTTTATAATAGCACAACAAATTAACGGTACTATCCCTGATGGTAAGCACAGCACAATCCTAACACAACGGTGACCACCGAGAAATCGTAATCCATCGACGGTCACCGCTGTCATCCACCTGCATTAAATTTAACTGGATATGCACAGGCTGATCCCGAAACCCGATACGCAAAAGCGAGTCACTATGGCGGACCTTTTACCACATGCATTGTTGCCGCGATCCAGGCGGGCAAAACATACCTACCACCTCAATATCAACTTTTACTCGTTTGTTAATCGGCTGAGTTAGGGTTCACCAGTCTATGTACATTTTTATATAAAAACTATATAAATGTTAGCTTGTAAAGGCTAATAATGAAATATTACACATAAAAGTATACATCAATATAAAAATGTATAATAAACAATTATCTTCATTTCACAAATTGTATATACTACAGTAACACAGAATAATATTTTCTAATTTCAGGTTGTTCACTTTACATCTTTTCCAAGGGAAAAATCAGTTGCTAATTTAACAGAAATAGATGTATCTTCAATTCAGAATGTATTTAAAAAACAGTCAAGAGAACGTAAGTTTATATTGTAAAGAACTTTTATAATTTCACTTATATTATTTTTAATAGATATAAAGGTAGCATTACCAAACCTAAATAGGATAAAAGGATAGATAGGTACATATTTTTTAAAGTTTTTAGTGTTAATTTTTTTTCATTTAGTTACCAGATGTGCATTTCATATTTTTTGTCAAGATGACTCGCAATCCGTCTTTTAAAATATGATTTGTGCTTAGTAATAAGGTGATACCTGCAGCCACATAATGAAGAATATAGAAAATGAAATTTGATAAAAAGCAAGTCATATTTGATCGGAATGGGAATTTATGGTGATTGTATTGAATGTTAAATTTAATTGAAGGTCTTCAACAAAAAAATAATATACATGAAACAAGGTCAATCGATAACTTTAATATTTTTTGTATCTGTGTAATATCTTTTAATTTACAGTTGATGCATTCAAGCTGAAAAATTTAATTGGTAAAGGTAACATGGCAGATTCTGTATTTTTCCTTTACTTCACTTATGAAATGCACAAGCAATTCCTGCAACATGAAAAGGTGGTCGAGCTACTAAGTGACCCCAAAGAAAAATTTGATGCTGTCGTACTGGAGTGGTTCTTCTCTGAAATAAACGCTGGGTAATAATTGATTGGTACTAGAATACTGCAAATAATAATGGTAGACTGTAATTTATGAGAACAAATTATTCTTATAGGATACCGCATCTCTTACAATGTCCATTAATCTGGTTGGGTTCAACGGAAGCACACTGGCAGGTTTTAAGAGTTATTGACGATATACCAAATCCAGCTTATAACGTAGAGCTGTTCTCCACAAGTCGAGCGCCTCTTTCTTTTTGGGAAAGAGCTTTGGAATTGTGGAAGGTAGTCAGGAAATCTGCTATTGTGAAGTAAGTTACTGTTTATGAGTTCTGTGTTTTATAAATACTATAATTCGTTTATTAAATAACCTTAGTACTTAGGACGTTGCTTCGGTATTTACTCATTCTTTTGTTTTGCTATAGAGCCGTATTAAATTAGCCTTATTTAGCAACTTAATTAAATATTTGTTACTTGTATTTTGTCGAGCATATTGATTTTTTTAAATGTGAAATTTACCTTATATTTTCTTTTAGATTACTACAATACTGTATTTTTATGTCTCTAAGAATGTTTATATCCAATTTTACCAGGTTTTTTCTTTCTTTGTTACTAATTGTTACAATTAATACTATTTTATTTAAAATAAGCTTCATACAATAAAAACATTTATTTAGTTTATATTTTTCTACTTACAGTTTAATAATAATGCCCTTAGAGAAATACAACTACAATAGTATATATCAACCAATAGCTGCCAAAAGAGGAGTTGAAATTCCATCGTATTATGAAGCAGTATACAATGGTTCTTTCATTCTACTGAATTCGCATCCGTCTATTGGAACACCGTACAGATTACCACAGAATGCTAAATACATTGCTGGTTATCATATCGATGACAACCCCAAACCTTTACCTAAGGTACAATTTTTTCTCAAAAACGCCAAGATGTGATTTGAGATTTTGAAATAGTTTAGATTTTATACAGTTAATATTATGATGTTATAAAAACTAATTTGTTTCCATTATTAACGAAAGTACATAATGCAGTAAAAATTACAAAAAGAAATTCATTTTGAACTAAAATATTTAAGACATTCTACTTGAATTCGCTTTAAGTTTTATTTAATCTGGTTCATATAATATAAATATCAAAGGCATATTTCATAATAATTCTATTGCAATTATTCATAACTTTAAAATAATGATTTTATTATTTCAGGACCTCCAGAAAATAATGGAAGGTGCAAAACATGGTGTCATATATTTCAGCATGGGATCAAACCTTAAGAGCAGTGATATGTCTAATGAAATGATAAAGTCACTAATGAACATATTTTCAAAATTGAAAGAAACGGTTGTTTGGAAATTTGAGGTAGATTACAAAGAAGTACCATCTAATGTTCATTTAGTGAAATGGGTTCCACAGATGAGCATTCTAGGTAAGTACTTATAAGTATTTAGTTATAAGACATAATCAAAAGCTTTAAATTAATAGTAAGTAGAATTCATTCAATATTTTTACGTGGTCATTGTTATAGATGAAATTCCTTTGTATATAAAGTTATATCTTTGAGAAATATTTTAATCGAGACCTTAACTACATACGTAATCAATATAATACATACACATATATATATTATCAAAATTCCAGCGCACCCTAACCTAAAACTATTTATTACTCACGGTGGTCAGCTGTCAACGACTGAGGCTATATATTATGGAGTACCAATAATAGGTATTCCAGTCATGGCTGATCAGAATGTGAACATGAAGTCCGTCGAAGAAAAGGGATTTGGAATTCGCATTGAAATCTCAGAAGATGTCACAGTTCCTTTAGAAATGGCTCTAAAGGAAATGCTCAACAATCCATCGTTAGTATTTTTACCTTACGCGTCTACTTACTTTTTACTTAACGACAGAAAAGCTGCTATTAATATTGAATAACAATTTTGTGTATCTAATTTACACTCATTTCGATTTCTACGTAATAAATGAGAAGACATCAAAAATAACTTTTCTGTACAATCCAAAAACAATGGCGACCACCGAATGATCAGCAGTACATCGCCAGTCGTAGCTGTCATAACAGCCTCAAGCTTCTCAGTAGCTGAATATGCATTGGCTAATCCCGGAACACGACAAAGCAAAAGAAAGTCATTGTAAATGCTTTATCACCATGTGCATAGCGGTCGCGTCCCAGTCTAGTCGAGTACACATCTCTACCACCTCTCTTGATTACTAGATATTCACCGGTTTATCCCGAAATGCTACGATTCTAAGCTTACCACTATAGAGGATGTTACACCTGATGTGTGGTGGTTACGATCCAGTCAGACTTAATTGTCGTGTTCCACTACAAAGCAAATAATAGTCACCTAATCTCGAAATCATTAAAAAATCTGTTATAATAAAATACTTTAGCGTCTTAGATATAGGGATCAGAATACATCTAGCAATTTAGCAGCTTTTCTCATGGAATTTTTGGAACAGTATTTCGACAACAATCGTCGATTGTTATACACTCGACGGTCACTTTTTTCTACACACTTTATTATCTTAACTATCTTCTCAACAGAGCAATTGCCTGAAGTAGTAGTAAAATTTGATCCCACGCTAAGGCTCAACTTAATTATAATTTTAGATTTTCCTATTTCTTTAAGTTATTTTAAAACATAAACATACCAACATGACTATATCCTCGAAAGGTTAGGCAAAGGTGTGCTGTTGCCATTATTTGGGCACAAAGCCAAACTCCGAGCTGCTACTGAGAATTTCATACAAGAACCGAATAACACTTTGCTTGCCCTGTGTATGGAACCCAGGACCTCGAGCATAGCGGTCGCGCTGAGAACCACGAGGCTAATGAGGTAGTTAAAATTTATCTTATTTTTCCAGGTATAAAGCCAAAGCTAAGGAGCTGTCACATATATATCATGACCGTCCGATGCGCCCTGGCTCGGAGATGGTCTATTGGATAGAACACGTCGTGGCAACTCGCGGTGCTCTTCATCTACGCTCCCATGCCTTACTAGTTTCCTGGTACCAGAAGATGTACCTAGATCTTCTCATTTTCCTATTAATAACAGCTTTTTCATTTTATTCCTCCGTTAAGTATTTATACATTTTTTTCAAGAGGAGTAGTAGTTCGGAAAAGGAGAAAAAGAAAACAAGTTAATTTATTGAATGTATGTATATTTACTTTAATTAGTTTTATTAAAAAAGACAAATCTGATTTGCATTTACTTTTTTATATAGGACAGAATACACGTTGGAATAAAATTCTAAAATCTTATTAAATTTACCTTGTTAATTGGACTAACGTACAAAACCAGTGTTTACTATAAGCATTATTTGGAAGTTTATTTATTTTATCTATTATTGTAATGTACTTTGTATTTTATTGTATTGAAATTATTGTCTTTCTAAATTGGAATAGAAAACGGGTTCATTATATTGAAACTATTAATGAAATATTACTAAAGCACAAAGTTGTTTCATTGATTAAAACAAGTTTAAATCCGGTTGAGCATACTCTTGAATTTGTGTAGTGAAATTATCCATTTTAATGTAATTTATTACAATAAAATATTGTCTACGCTTATAACTTAAACTACCATCCCCAATAAATTTACATTCATTCCTTTGTTATAAAGAGATAAAGTTTATATGTCTGTATCTAGAACCAATGATGCGATTCTAAAAATAATTTCACTGATAGAAAAATACATTACCTCTGAGTGGTGTACGTTATTTCTTACTATTATTAAGTCGAATTCTGCGCTCATTCTTTCTCAGCGATTCAGAGTACGCATTATACCCCCTACGAAAGTAGAAAATCTAAATTATTGGTAGCCCGCAGTTTGGTTTTATCACCAGTGTTAAAAAGTATCCAAACTGCAATTATGCTGCTAACTTCTAACCCGAACGCAGATCGTCTGTAACGAACCTAAGACTGTAATGAACTGAATTATTAAGCTTAAGTTAAACATTAGTAGGTACATACAAAAGTTATCAAGAAATGTATTTTGTTTGGGCATTTTACTTACTAAACTGCCTCGTTAGCCTAGTGGTCGTAAGCGCGACAGCTACGACCGAGGTCCTGCGTTCGAATCCCAGGTCGAGCACAGTGTTATTGGGTTTTTCCTATGAAATTCTCAGTAGCAGCTCGGAGTTCGGTTTCGTGCCCGATTCAAATGGCAATAGGCTAGCCCCCTATTACATGAGACCTAAAAACATACTCGGCGAACTGTGGGTGTACATTAGTGCACCTCTGCCTAACCCTTCGGGGAATACAGGCCTGATGGTATGTTATGATTTTTACTTACACGTATGACAACTAGCCAAAACTGGCAAGTCTATACATTCAATTCATCAACCAATCGAAGACACTCATGTCTTCTGAATATCGCAGGATAAGAACACAAATGAGAATAAATCGTGTGTAGTTTTATTTACTTAATAAAATACAAAATTAGCAAGTGAACCATTTACTAAATATCACATTTTATTCATACAGCTACTTATTGCTTTACGTAACTTAACAGAGATTTTATTCAAACTTATTCTTTTTACGTTGAATCACAACAATGCAATAGAGTCGCCTTAGAAGAGCACTTAATAGTAATATGATCGTCAACATCATAGCAAACAAGTCTAAATATATTTTCTGATACCAAGGTACATGAAGAGCTAGGGAGCGCAAATGGGGTGCACCTCGCGTACGTACAACGTGTTCCACCCAGTGCACTAGTTCTACTCCAGGAGTTACTGGACGATCATGATATATTAAGGAGAGCTCCTTTATCTTCTTCTGATAACTAGAAATTGTTAAAATCAAGATATCAGTTATCACATTCCAAAGATAATAATATATGGGTGATAGTAAAAATTATTAAGAAGCGATGTTATAGAACTTATAAGTGGAGCCTTTATTAAAGGACCCCACCCCAAATTAGACTCGTGCAGTTACAAGACTCCCCAATTCACACTAGGAGTAATATAGAAATTTCTTGCAACTACTCAATAAATCGCATACCTTGAATCAGTAGTCATTTTTATAATAGCCGCTTTTATATCATCAGCCATTGTGTAGGACAGTTCTACTCTGATTCCAAAACCCTTCAATACAGCAGTATCTACATTCTTAAATTGATCAGCAAATACAGGTATTCCTATAATCGGAACACCATAATGAGTTGCCTCTGTAGTAGACAAAAGTCCTCCATGGGTGATAAAGAGAATACATTTTGGATGAGCTAGAAATATAAATATTACTTAGTTATGTTAAATTTCTAATGTTAAGGTAAAAGAAGCTAATTAAGTACTAATTAAATGTTAATACATGAAATTATTAATCCAATAAAGACCTAGTACGTCAATAGGCTAGTTGACTCTTTTTTAAATTAGGTCTTAAATTACGAATTATTTTCCGAAAAAGGTTTTTTTTGGATCTAGAAAACCGAAAAACTTGGTTTTTTAAGTTTACTTTTCGTAATTATCTATGCTATGACGTCACACGGATCGAAAACAAACATTTGACATTTCACAACATGTCAATGTCGCACACAACACAGACTACATACCGAATTTCACTCGTATAACATTCAATATGAAATTTGCTTAAAATCCTACGACTTTACAACATGGCCAAAAGCGTTTTCAGAGTTTAAAAAAAATTCAATTGAAAATTTGTAGCCATCTTACACTTTTAATATCTGAAATCGATAAATATTGGTTTCATAAGTCAAATACTACAGAAAATATTTATTTATGGCGCCAAATAAGCTAAATTTGATATGAGTCAAGTAACGAATTATAGAAAGAATATCAATCATGAGCATGTATGTCATAAAGAAAGATAAATTTCATTATTAAGAACTAATTAACTTTCCATTTTTCCTCCAGCATTTTATGTGATGACAAATATGGTCGAAATTCTAACACATGACGACCTTTACTTTATCTTGCATCCTATAATAGTGTACGTGTCAAACTTGTGTGACTAACATTAAGTCCAAAAAGACTACATTTTTTCGTATTCTATCCAATATTACTATTTTAGTAAATTATCAAACTAAGTCAGATAAGATTATTCTTATTTAAAACTTAATATCATTTTGTGAAAAGATATTTTACTTCATAAAATATCATAACAAAATAAACTTGCTTCATCAAAAATGCTAATATGCTTATATTAACATAAAAGCAATTTATGGAGATACAACTATCATGTCATTCTTTATAAACAGAAAATTATTGCTAATCAAACTTTGTAATACGATGTCCATTAATAATACTCAATTTGTCGTACAAAAAGTCCATTGTACGTTGTACATGATATTATACCATAATCAACCAGGTAACTTTGTTTCTCCCATTGTTATCAGTTAAGTACGTTACAGCAATTTAACTCAAGTGCTAAAGTGCAGTGTGTGGTAAGGTCTCGTATATAATCACATTTTTAAAATCACTATAATTTAGCTGACTATATGAACGGTATGTTACTAGAGTAACAAATACTTTTGGTGCCTCGATCACCACTTTTATATATCCTTTCGATTCATTCAGTCCACATTCACCCATTGCTGAATATAGGGCTCTTCTCGCACCTGCCAATCTTCTTAAACTTGCGTGGCTCTCATCCAGGGTTTACCCGCAACCCTCGTTATGTCGTCACTATTTTATACATAGGTGCTGACTAATTAAAACGACTAAAATAGATGATCCCTATAGAAGATGTCAGATTGATTCTTTTTAAAAAGACGATTAAATGTGCACAATGTATATTGTAATAGATTTATTCTAATTTATTATAAAAGTACTGTATGAAACGTTGCTACGTACACATGTGAATAATACAATGCTATAAACCCCACAAGCCACTATTTTAGTAGCCATCAGGTGGATCTGGCTTAGAATATTCACGGCCTACGATCCCCAATACCTAAGGATTCACTGACTGTCGTAATCATATGAGCCTAATAAAGCAACGAAAGGTGACGAATTGGCTTAATTCACTGGTTGATTTTTCGACAAAAATTAAATACGAATGCTTTAACTACCACAAAGAAAGAGCTTGGTATAACATTTCCTCGTAAATTGAATTAAAACTTTATGAAAACTTAAAAATATTATAATAATCTCAACGAAACACTGCAGGACATGTTGGCAGGCAGAGTGACGGCAGATGGACAATTGACTAAAACATTGACGTATGGGTAGACGAGGCGCCGGACGTACTACAACTAGTTGGGTTGACGATATTGTAAAAATCGCGGGTCAGACCTGGGTGAATGGCGCACAAGAAAAAAGGCCTATGCTCAGCAAAGGGCGATTACGGGCTGAAAATGATGATGATGAAACACTGCCAGTGGAATCATACAGTTTCTATAAAATTTTCACAATCCATATATATAATGAAAAGTTATATTCTATAACAAAGTTTCTATTCAAGGAACAAAAAACACTATAATATCGAAATGACATCCAAATCTATAATTTTATGCAACGTGTTCTTCCTAATCAAGAACTTTCGATGTACCAAAATTACAGCATCATCCCATCCCATCCAAGTCCCATATGACACGTATTTATTACATTTATCCCAAAGAATATCTTAATTTACCCTCGTTAAGGTTATACTCTATTTTACTGCACCTTAAAAAACTAATTATATAATTATGAAGTAGTAAGTTTAAAAAATAACTCACATAAAATACTTTGCTGTGGCGCCCAGTTTAAAATGTGAACATTATCTGGTAAATTAGGTAACTTTTCTTCAAATTTCCATAAAATGGTCTCTTTTAATTCACCGAAAACTTTTAAAAGATTTTGTTTAAGTTGATCTGGTAAATCCTTACTCTTCAAATTTGATCCCATACTGAAATATATGACACCATTTTTCGAGTTGTTCATTATCTTTTGCAGATCCTGAAAATATTGTTTATAATAAAAATGTATTTTTTTTTTTTAGAACTGACTACACTGTTATCCTTAGGGGCCCTAAAGCCGCTATGGCTTTTACAGCTTCACGGGACTTAGGGGCGAGCGCAGAGGGCACTCAGCCGCGAAAGTTATTGGGACGACTCGCGCGAGGGTGCCAAAGTGGCCGGACCTCGGCTCGGGCGGTCGTCGCGTATGCAAATAAGTCGCGAGCTAATCGAATCCCTACTCCTACGATTGAAAATGTATTTGGATTTTTGGATTTATAAACAGCTGTCTTGCTTGTAAAACAGATTGTTAAGAGATGGCGACTCTTATAATATGTCAATTGAATATATTTTCATGATGGCATTCTTTAAATCTATTTGTATATTTTTCGTCAATAGCAGGAGCGAAGCTTGTATCATTAATTTTGTTGCCACCAAAATACATTTAAAAAATAATAATATAACATGATAAGATGATAATGTTGGTATTTTTATCAATCGACCAATTTAATACTAAACTATGTGCTAGGTAAATTAGTTAAACGTAAAGGGATTTTCTGTTTTGAAATAAAAACACTGTTGCTGTCAAAGGAAACTCACATCTGGCAAGGGTTTAATTGTAGATTCCACGTGATATCCACCAATAGCCTTATAGTTCTGTGGTAGCCTCGTTGCATGACCCAGAGAAAAGTGGGAGTTACCGAGAATCATTGAAGCGTTGTACCTCAAATCCTCAAACGCAGGAACCGGTTTACCTTTTGCTCTTAAAATAGGTGCTACGTAAGTTTCATAGACTTTTTCTTGTCGATAAAGAAAATTGCTAAAAAATTACACAATTATTATAAGTTAGGGAACCACATTTATGTTAACTTAAAAAAAATTATAAAGTAAATAGATGAATCGCGACATATCAGACCAATGTCATTGGGGAGTTTCAAGAAGGTAAAAAATAAAACCACATGCAACAGTATAATGACCTTTTGTATACCTGCATATTTAAATCTAATTTATTATTTTGATTTTGAAATTAATATTATTATTAATTATTAATAATTATTGGTTGAAGCAACACGGAAACCAATCATTAATCTATGAGTAGGTATGAATAAATTCACTTGTTAACCATAGATTAATGATTGGTTGTTGCTAGCGAAAACAAAGTAATAATTAGTCTATGTTATTAACATTAATTTGAATTGAAATTTTTCAAATTAACGTCTATCAAGAAATCGGTAAATAGTGGGTTAGTAACAACAATTATTTTCATATAATGTCTATCTATATTGACAAATTATTTCCAATGCAGGTGTAATAATAAAATCAACTAAACTATTTATAGCATTATCATACTTTGTCAAAAGAATTGCTTTACACGGTCAGTTTGATAACCCTTAATATAAAATAACATAATTACACTCTTGTGCAGTTGAAGATTATGACAATAATTATTGATTTGTACTTTTGCATGGGGTTTTTGCCCTTTAAATCTTAGGGCTACGTCGACCTTATTTTTATACATAATTTATATAAAATACGATAATTATACACGTTAATTCTACACAAAAATAATATCAGTAAGAAAGAACAATTATAACTTACAATTGTATATTGTACCACCATTTTAACTGGCTCCATAATTCAATTAACCTTTGTGAGAATGTAAATGGTTGTTCATAGGCATTCAAGTAGTCTGTGTTGTAAGCAGGATTTAAAGGCTCATCTATCAACCTCAAAATCATCCAATGAGGTTCTAAGGTAGAAAACCAAATTAATGGGCAATCAAAAAAAGCCGGAAATCTGTAACAACAAATAAATATTAATATGCAAACGCAAATACTTATATCTTTTACTTTATATAAATATTATTTAAATACTATATAATATATTTTGTGTGTCGCGTTTCGAGATTAGTCTATGCATATCCAGTAAAATTATTGCAGGCCGGTATAACAGCGGTGACCGTCGATGGATTAAGATCTCTCGGTGGTCACCGTTGTGTTAGGATTGCACTATGCCTACCATCAGAGATAGTATAGTCAAATTACCGTGCTACTATTAAAATTAAAATAAGAATAGTAAAATGTTATATTACATTTTGTGTACTTTATTTTTATTATATTGTTTAAGATGTCCACTACAATTGTGTAAAAGCAAAAACGATGTGTGTGTGATGTGTAATAATGACAAAAATCGTGAGAGAACTCTATAAAAATTTTAATTATAATTTTTAATTTCGAGCGACTATTTAATTTTTTGCCGAGTTTATTTTTGTTGTGAGTTGTTAAAACTTGTTAATTTATTTTGAGAAAAAATAACTTTTTTGCCACCGACACATATTTTAGTTTCTGCTCTTTATGTCTGAAACTGGAATTATCAAGGTCTATTTTACCAAGGCCACTGAAATTGATGTGTCGATTAGAATTAAGTAGTTCATTGGAAAATAGAAGAACGTCTGTGTGTTTGAAACTTTAAGATCATATTATAAGTGCTTAATAGTTATTGAAGTGATTTGTGATTTAAAGCGCGATGAAACACAAACATATAATATATATATATATAGGATTTACCCTGCGAGAAAATGAGACAGAATACATTATTCACGATTAATGCAAGTTGTTTACGCCGCTTTGGTTTTTTTACTATACACGTTGACTTCAAATCTAAGGTGCCATCTAAAGGAATCGTATGAGCCAGTAGACCAATTACGTCTCCTGATATGGTCAGTGTACTGATGGTCGACGAGGAAATTACCATTGCCTGCCGCTCGCGCGCTTTTCTAGTTCCCATACGCGCATGCGCGTTATATGTCTGTCACATTGGAACAAAAAATACATTATATATTTTTCCTTTGCTATTAGAAAATAAATACAGTCAAAATCTGTTATAACAACATCGAAGGGACTGCTCATATTCAGTCGTAACAACCGGTGATGTTAAATGTGTATCGTGCAAGTACAAACAAATCAATAGGGAATTATTGGAAAAATATATTTATTCAACTATGTACATTTTGTTTATTACACATAAGGGCAATGCATATTATTTTTCTGTGAGCATAAAATCTGTAATTTTGGTCTGTTTGGAGCACTTCTGTTGTGCATAGATATTTTGTAATTCACGTTGGATTTTAATTAACGTATCGTCATAATTGCTGTGGATATGGAACTGTTCATTAAAAAGAACAATCTTTCTTAATACACTAACAGCATTGATATCATCATTCAAAGTTGGTACAGTAAATTGTTCTTCAGAGTCTTCCTGTTCGTCATCTTCCTCTTGAACATCTTGTACAATATCATCTTCCGTAGCTCGTGCGCAAATTGCAATAGAGTTATCTACATCAATGAATTCTGCTGCTTCAGTAGTAGATAAAGAAGGTCGTAAATTTTGGGCTAATTGAGCAAGAGAAATATTGTCCTCTCCATCATCATCAGTCATATCATCTGAGGTTATTGTTAAGAGGTCTTTAAAACCAGCATGTTTAAAGCAGTTAGCTATAGAGTTTTGTGAAACGTTTTCCCATGCTTCTGATATCATCAAGATGGCATCAAGAACCGTAAAGCTTTTTTGGTCGCTACTGTCAAGGTTTTGTATTAACTTAAACAATTGCAGTCTTCTATAGTGAGATTTTAAACACCTTATTACACCTTGATCCATTGGTTGCAATACAGATGTAACATTTGGTGGTAAGAACACAAATTTAATGCATTTTAGATTAGTAACAGTCGGATGAGCAGGACAGTTATCAACCAAAAGTAGAACTTTCTGTTTGTTTCCTTTTAATTCAGCGTCCCAGTTTCTTAACCATCTCTCAAAAATGTCCGATGTCATCCATGACTTCACATTGTTTTCATACGTTACCGGCAGTGAGTGTATGTTTTTAAAGCATCTTGGTTTCTTAGATTTGCCAATAACTAAAAGCTTTCTTTTACAGGATCCTGTCATATTTGCTGCAACCATGATCGTTAATCTTGTCTTAGACATTTTTCCTCCTAAACAATTATCTCCTTTGAACTTTAAAGTCTTGTCTGGTTTCATATTGTAAAAAAGTCCAGTTTCGTCTGCGTTAAAAATTTCATCTGGTCCGTAGCCTTCGAATAATGTAGGTCACTTTTGCGTTATCCATTCTTCTACAGTATCCTTATCAACACTAGCAGCTTCACCACTCATTTTCCCACCGACAATACCGTGCCGAGCTCGGAAACGTTGAATCCAACTAGACGAGCAAACAAAATCTTCGCCAAAACGTTGACCAAAATCGTTAACTTTTTGTTGAAGAATCGGTCCATTTATTGGCATATTATTAGCCCTTTGATATTTAAACCACTTTAACAAAGCTTTCTCAATATTCGTATGCTTCGTTGTTCTGGCTCGTTTCATGTTCAAAGAATTATTGTCATAAAGCGTTTGAATTTTTTCTCGCTCTTTCCAAATGGTTGAAATTGTCGAGTGTGATACACCATATTCCTTTGCTAAGACTTTGTTTGAAATTCCGCTCTCTAGCTTGGATATAATACATGATTTTTCTTCAATATTAATTTGTTTTCTTTTTCTTTGCGACATTTTGAAAGTTTCGCGAATAACTCCACAAAGTTTTGGTGCGTCTTGTATATAGATAAGTAACAAACTAACTGAAGAGATATGAAGAAGCGGGCTTTGACTCTACTGCATGCACGTGTTTTGTTTCTAAGAATTAGAAAATACCCTATATTAAACTAAATCCCATTGTTTTCTTTCCTGATTTTAATAGCCATTGAAGACAAATGTGGATACCTATTCAAATTGTTTACAATACAGTTTAGCCGGTCGTTCTAACAGATCTAATTCTCCGAAATATTAGTTTAATGTGGTCGTTTTATGAGGTATGTCGTTATTAGCAATGTCATATAAAGCAATGTTTTTAATAAGGCGGTCATATAGCATTCAGGCGGGACCTTTGTTCTAGGTTATTATAACCGGCATGTTGTTGTAAACGATGTCGCAGTAAACGGTTTTGACCTGAAGAACTTGGAGACTTATGAATCACATCATATAAAACTTCATCGCATCGCATAATAAATCAAGAAATAATAAAGACGTCGCTTATCAATTAACAATAAATTCAAGACCTGCCATTCAGGAGTTCGAGTTGACCGAATTGGTGAGTACATATTTTTATTTGGTACCTAAGATTTGCTGTGACCATATCTCTAGGGCAACCGACCCACGCTCTTTTTCTTTTTTTTTGTTATTTTTATTTTTTACTTTCATTTTGACATCCGCATTACCACAAGTCCTGATTTTCCAGACCAGGCTTGTAAGCACTACTGTGTATACTGTATGAGTGGTCGATAGTTGGAGTTCCGCTGATTTAGGAATTTTAAAAAGAGATTTTAATGAAGATATTTTTTGGTTTCTAAAAATCTGTGGTTTCACTTCACTTGCAGGTTATTTTTCAGTTTCACTGCACACGTGTTTTTTTCTGTAACGATATTATTATTCCTTCCAATTTAGTTCAGTAATCATTTATAAAAGTGGGCGATTATGAGACATACTAATGTAATCATTCAATTATGAAGATATCTCGAGTTTTCTCGATTATAGCCATTATTAATTCCTAATATTAGTAGTTCGATTATGAGTGCTAATTCATAATCGAATTACGAATAATGATCAGTCATAATGGAGTCTTTATGTATTACCCAAAGGTGGGCGAGAGTGGAAGTTTAAAAAAAGTTAACTAAAAAACACGCAGTAAGTCTTCAAGAAAGGTTTTCACAAGAATAAGCAATTACCTAAAATGATCACTCGTAATCGAAGTACCTAGGTTACTCTGGGTAATAACATCAAAGACTTCATTATTAACGATCATTCATATTCCTAATTCGATCATTCTCACTCATAATCGAAATATCACGTTCATGTAAACCATTCATAATCGTATATCTTGATTATGTAAATCATTCTTAATTGGCCACCTCTAATAATTTAACATAGAAAATTATAAACTTTTTTTCTTTCCGATATTTATCGATTTACTATCTAATGAACGTATGATCGTATAAATTACTTTCAATAAGGCAAAATTGAGGTAAACCAGTTTAAAGCAATTCAATATTAGACCACGCGGTCTGCTCTGATTCTGAAGTGGAAAAGAGATGATGCGATAAGGTTAAACAATTCTTCAGAACATTCATCATGATACAGACGATAAAACACGCTTAGCGAAACAATCTCTTCGCAGTTGAAGCGGTTCTAAATACTTACTTACGTTTGTATCATTCACAATACCAACAACCCGTCGCTGCAACCTATCCAGGGCATCGAAAAGGTATTGGGCGGATCTGTCTCAGAGATGAGAACAATATTTCATGGTCGTCCGAACCTGAGCTTTATAAAGAAGATACAGTTGGCCGGGCCTGAAAAAGTGTGCACTTTGTTCAAGATGCCCAATCTCTTGAATATTACGGAAATAAGATTTTCAATGTTATCTCGATGATGGAGGTCACTACAAATATCCATTCCTAGGATACTGAGGCTTTCACGCTCTGTGAGTGAGATCTTCTGAAAAGTAGGGAGAGGGAAGAACGGAGATTTTTTGCAAGAGAACACGCATACCGGGGTTTTCTGGATATTGAACCTAACCAAGTTGCTTGTACCCCATAAAGATATGAGGTCCAAGAAACGGTTGAAAACAGTAGAAAGATCTGCCTGCGTCCACTCTGTTTCAACCCGACTACAGGTGGGCTTATTGCAGTAATACCCATGACCCATGCTGTCATATGCATAGCAATATAAGCAACCAGAGGCTAACATGTCATTAATATGCATAAAAACAGGGTGGACAAAAGTACAGAACCTTGTGAAACTCTTGCATCAACTGGTATGAACTGCTAACTGTGTCTATCAACAATGGTTTACCTAAACTCATAAATATTTTCTAATAGATTGATTTTTTTTTTATTAATGAGATGTCTCTCTCTCAAATTAAATCTTGCTATTATTATTGTTTAAATTAAGATGCTAGTCAAACTACTACTTTTGTACTTACTTTTGCCAGCAATGAATTCTAAAACTGATATAATCCTTAAAGTAAATAATTTCCTAAATAGTTTCCTCAAGTGGCTCATTGCGGATTACTATCCTGGATATATGAAAAAATCTACGTCTACGATACGAATAAAAATACGTCTGCGATAGAAATACGTCCGAACAGCTAGTCAAAGAGTTATGTGTCTTGGTTACAATTAGTTCAAAGATATAATTAAGTGAATTGGTTTTTTTATTAAAACATTTTAACATAATTAGTCATTACTTAATTTCAGAAATATTATCAGTAGTAATCAGAAAAAATCATGCAACACTTACACAGAATACGTTTCTACTAGCAACCATTCAGCAAGTACCAGGTCAAAATGTTGGTTCGGGTCATTCAGAAACTTTTGTACGTTCTCATTCTTGACCGTCGCTTCACTGATTTCTGTCATCAAATTCAATACTACTTTCAAGCCTCTAAAGTTCATTGTTTTGTCCATTATAGCTTTTATGTCTAGTGTATCGCCTAGAAAAGGGATTATTATTTCAATGTACATTCATTCTTGTAAATCATGATCATCATCATCATTTCAGCCGAAAAACGTTCGCTGCTGGCCGCCACAACGGTCTGTCCTATGCTGCTCGCATCTAACGGCTTCTCCCAATCTTTACCAGGTCGTTGGTCCACCTTGTGGTAGGACTGTCCACGCTTCGTCTTCCAGTACGTGGCCACCTCTCGAGAACTCTTTTGTCCTATTGGTTATCCGTTCTACGAGCTCCGCCCACTTATTCAGTTATTCTTATGGCCTTGGACGTCAACAAATAGTGGATACTATTGGAAAAAAGCCAACGAAATGGTTATGTGAACCATTTCATATTTATGAGTGATAAAAAAAAAAAACAAAAACATGAGACAATATGTCAATATTATAGACTTTTTTGGTACAAGACCCTATTCCTCTAAGTGAGATGGAATCGTAAAGGCAGGTTCTAGCTGTTATAGTACAAAAGATTGTATCCAAAAAACTTTGTGTTACGTTCTTGTGGTGAGTAGGGTTTGCAGAGCTCCTTAAAGTAGAGGGTTGAAGTTCGGCAAAGCGCCAGTTGTTCCTATGGTATTACGAGCGTCCATAGGCTATATTATACCATAAAGCAGGCCGTACTCTTGTCTGTCATCTTATTTGTATAAAAAAAATCCTTTTCACTGTGTGTGTGTTATATGTTTTGGTGTTACTCTTTGTGTTTTATATCTATCTTAATTACAAACCATTGAAAACTTTTTCGTTAGCTGATACATCAACCTGATGTAAATTTTGTGGCGTATCTTTCTTTGGAAACGGCGTCATGTATGTAACCTTAAAAAAATATAAAAATGATGTAGTTATCACTAAATAAATAGTATTTAACATACAAAAAGTTATACATTTTCTTGTTCGTATTACAAAAATGGCACATCATTGTTTTTTAAATATGCGTGCAAATATTATACTACTACTAAATCTAGTTATCACTTAGATACTTAATAAAATTGTTAAGGCTTATTTATGTACTCTGTCGAGCAACACACAAGTTAAATTGGTGGGTTACAGGCACAGAGCTAGTTGCAAATGATTTCTATGTATGCTCTAAGAAAAGTATTAAAAAATTGTCCTCTAGGCTTGAAAAAAAAATTAACACGTTTTAATAATAACAACACTTATTCCGTAAAAACTTTTAATTTCAATTATTGTAATAAAAAAATTAATGTTTTTATTTTAACGATCAGATTCGATTTCCTACTTGTGTGTAAGTTTTTTTTAAATATAGGAATGTAGTTTTTGTTATGTTTAAAATCGATGTCACGTTTCTTTAGTACATACTTCTCTATCTATATACACAAATAAGTAAATAAAATTGTAGTGTCTGTTTGTAATATCAAAATAACATCTGTTTACTGAATGCATATGAAAGTTTATACGGTACCTACTCATAACAAAAAAACAATTTCTGTCTGTCTGTTTTGCCGTTCCAAAGTCGAAATCTGACTTTGTTGGATCCCAATGAAGTCTCTACTTTTGGTATGCTTTAAAGACCTTCACTAACCTCATGACCAGCCTCTATCAGATATCTGACAACAGCATCGCCCAGTATCCCATGACTCTTGCCTGGTATCGGGAAGATGGCCAAAATTTTGTATGCGTCACAACTCCAAAACGTGATTAAGGCTCCGAAAACCAACCAAATAAATTTGATCATTATCTGGAAAGATATAGATATTCCTGCGTAGGAATGCCTAGAAATTGCCTAGGAATATTTTAGCTTTTTTATCATTTCATCCCTTCCATTTTATATAGACTGATAAAAATGGAAGGGATGAAATGTACGTCTCGAACTCTTCCGTAATACAATCCCCTGGACCATCGAGAATCAACTTCGATTCACATGTCCGTATAGTTCGGAGCAGGTCCACCATGGTCCTGTTCCACCTGCATCCATTGCTATGCTCGGTAAGCAAAATGTAAAAGAATCCAAGGCATTGTGTTATTTTGAGCTTTTGATAAGTCAAAGTCAAGTCCGCGATTTGAAACGAGCCATTGCTCTTTCCGTTAGTGCGTTGTATAATAATAATAAGTACATAGTTACAGTAATTTTAAAGTCCATTGAAAATGTAAGATTGCCGGCAATGTACCTTGTAAAAATATTAGAAAATATTTGATGGCTAAACCCTTGTTCAATAAGTCTAAAAGATCTAAAGGAGAAACCCAAAGGATTTCGCAGACCTCCAACTAAAACAGTTACAGAAAATAAAAGTATAATGATTTAATGAAGTACTTAAGAAAGATAAATTACGTACATGTTTACAATAAGTTTAATGTAGCCCTGAGTTGATGTTCACATGGATGATTAAATAAATAAAAATAACCTTTATCAACAACTGTAGTCATCTTCGACGTATAACTGTTATTGTAAATATAATATGTGTCATTTCTATAGATTAAATTCCTATTCCCCCAGTACACTCGCTTTAAAAGCGCAGGCGGAAAAACAGTTAAAAAATTGATTATAATATAAATCTATTTCTGTTGCATCGAAGAACCTAAATGAGCATAACTGCAGCTCCGACTGATTAAACCTATGTAAAATAGATGAAATCATAATTTTGTATTCCTCTGTTTTCCTCCTCAAAACTGAAAATAATAATTATATTGGAGTTTGGCTTTATCTAATTGTTGTTTTATTTGTCAAATGTGTTTGCTAGATGTCTGTTAGTATTATAACTGTTAAATTTTAGTAATTTTAGAAGGCTCCTAATTCTTACAATAATTAATTTATACAATAAATAAAAGTATAGGAACGTGCTAAAGGAAAATACATACCTTTTCGGTTTAAAAATATTTTATCTAGTACCATTATCTAAAAATAAAACAGAGGACTAAACATTAACCGAGAATATGCACTAAAGCCCGTATATTTCGTATTAAAGCCTGCATAATATATAATTTAATACAATCACGCCTGTATCCCCGAAGAGTTAGGCAGAGGTGTACTAATGTACACCCACAGTTCGCCGTGTATGTTTCTTAGGTCCCATGTAATAGGGGACGAACTTATTGTCATCAATCGGGCACAAAGCCAAACTCCGAGCTGCTACTGAGAATTTCATAGAAAACCCCAATAACACTTTGCTCGACCTGGGAATCGAATCCAGGACCTCATTCATAGCACTCGCGCTTAGGACCACTAGGCTAATGAGGCTGTTAATTTCTCAGATATGTTTAAAACTTTACACAAAAATTTATAAAGTAAAAAAAATGTTTAATACCTTGAAACAAAACTTTGGTTTTATGGATATAAACTATTCATAATTTTCTTTCCAAATGTTACCAAAGCTTTAAATGTATATACATTTACGAGTTACAACTCAGAATTAAGTTAATTTTTTATACATTTCATCATTAAGTAATATGAATTAAAATTATAAGACAAAGAAGTTATTAAAAATGTTAAAAATCTTACCTTTGATGTTTAATAATACTTCTATAAATATTTTTTATTTATTGATAATTATAAAACACGATACAAACAAAAACAATACTCTGTGGCTATTTGGGCGACAAATTAAAATCAATTTCTTAATTTAGCTAAGATTCAGACGTCTGTCAATGAGGACAGAAATACTAGAACTACGGAACTAAAGGGCAAAGGTATGTGCACTCCGTATTTTAAATAACTTACTAAATATAACACACGATATCAGGGTTCCCGAGAAATTATATTACAATAACAAAAACCTCATTATTTTCTTTATTTTGTATTAGTATTCAAACATTATGAAGTAAAAGGTATCATTTCCAAAAGCTGTGCCATGAGGGAGGTGGCAGCGGTTTGATACGAATAATTTCCCTTCCCAGTGTTAACATGTAACATTGAATAACAATTAATATAATAAATAATAAATAGCAAACAGTGAAATACACTTAACAATGAAATAAAATTAAACAAAACAAAATATTACTTCAAAGTGAAATAAATCAAAGTAACGAAATCTACGAAAGGATTAAGGAAATATAAATAACAAGCAGGTATGAGAACTGCAGGGATAATATAAATAAAAAGTAGGTGTGTAATAGGCATAAAATATATCGCACCATCATATGAATTTATTTCTATATAAAACTATATATGCTAAACATATAAATAAAAAACATACCTAATTTTCCTGTAGCTATGTATATTTTTCTTCTCTTAACTTATCTCTTATCTTTTTTATTTTCTCTAATATCACTAAAATGGCTGTGAACAAATGAAACAATTAGATATTACAACCAACATGAAATTACCCTTCTTTTTAGACGAGAATCAATATTAACACTAAAGAATAGATACATACATAGTTATTATACTTTATAACCATTATCGAGAAACCTGTTCTAGTAATGACACAAAAGACACCTGTGTAAAATTTAGAAGAATTGTTTCAGTAGTTGTTAATATTTATTCTCGTCTAAGAAGAAGGGTAATTTCATGTCGGTTATAATATCTGATTGTTTCATTTGTCTTAGCTTAGAAAGCCATTTTAGTGATATTATACAAAACAAAAGACAAAAGATTAATAATAGAAGAAAATGTAGATAGACACAGGAAAATTAATTATGCTTTTTGTTTAAATCTTTAACTGTCTCGTTAGCCTAGTGGTCGTAAGCGCGACTGCTATGAGCGAGTTCCTGGGTTCGAATCCTCGGTCCAGCAAAGTGTTATTGGGGTTTTCCCATGAAATTCTCAGTAGTAACTCGGAGTTTGGTTTCGTGTCCGATTAATGGCAATAAGCTCGCCCCCTGTTACATGGGACCTAAAAACATACTCGGCGAACTGTGGGTGTACATTATAGTACACCTCTGCCTAACCCTTCGAGGAATACAGGCGTGGTGGTATGTTTATGTTTATGTATGTATAGTTTTATATTATCCCTGCAGTTCCCATATCAAGTATTATGTATAAATTTGTGACTATTTTGTGTTGTGTTAATGTGTCTTGATAATGGGTTATTCTACAATACACCAACCATTTGGCAACTAAATTATATAACGTGCATTTGTCACACTTGATATTGACGCAATTATTTGCATAAGCAAACAGCCAAAATTCTTGAAAATAAATTTAAATATAAAAAGTCTTGGCGTCAGTATTATTGTTAGCGATAAGACTCATAGAAGAATGCTGTTTTTCAAACACGGAATGATTAATTTGTGTTCATTTCTAGTACTTAATAAAACTATCCCGGTAATTTACACAATCCAGCTTATGGGGCATTCCAGTATTCCGCTGTCGCAATTGTCGATCCAAGAGATTACTGGGGTCAGGTTGAATAGTTTTGTACCATATACCTTTTTGGCGAGATCCCTCGTCAAAGTACTCCTTCCAAAAAATGCGGCATTTTTGCTTAATTAGTTTTAAAATAAAAAGGTAATATCTGTAGAGGTACTCCATCAGATGACGCTTCTTTAGCTAATATATCTACTGCCTCATTACCAGGTATACTAACATGAGCAGGAATCCACTGTAAAATAATTTTTGCCCTAGTCTTAAGTCTAAAGAGAGATTTAAGGACTGCATAAGCTAGCGGTGTGCCTAGGTCGAGGTGCAACTAGCTAAATGTTGCGCGCTTTGCGCTTTTGGAATCAGTCAATATAACATACTTATTAAAATTTAGTGATTCAATATAGGCTAGTGCTTCTAGAATGGCTAACAATTCTACAATCATTATGGAAATATTACCTTCAATTTTGAATTTTAATGAGGTTTCTAACTCTTGATGTAAGTAAGCTGCACCAATGAAGTTTTTATACGTTATAATTTATATATTGAGCCATCAGTAAAGATTTTCAATAAAAATATTACAGAAACGAGATAGTTTATGTGTGTCATAAATTTTACATTTTGATTATTAAAAGGAATTTCGAACTTTATTAAATCTTTTAGATCGAAATACTAACCCAAGTTGTCATTAAAAACATTTCTAACTTGGCAATCGACTGCAAGGGAGTATTCTTGTATATGTCGTGTACCAAAAATAAAGAAGGAATTTTGTTCCTACGCCATTTATGCTGTTCACATAGTAACGATAATTTGTTCAACAATGTGATCAATACACTATTAGAAAAGGACTTATATTTAAACCAATATTTTCCTGACAAATAAAACCTTTTAATTTAATGGATACAAGTTAAGCTTAGATTCCATAACATGGATAGGCGTACTTTTAACAAATCCTCCAATAATACGCATGGCTTGATTCTGTACTTTGTCGAGTTACTCAAATGTATATTAGCAATGATGTCGTATAGACAACTGGCATAATCCATGCGACTTCTGATGACGGATATATATATTCGCCTTAAATGTTTTGGATGAACGCCCCAGTTTGCCCCTGTTAATACTTTAAGAGTATTAACAAATTTTAAAGTTTTCATTTTTGTCTCTGTTATATCGGCCTGCGATACGGCGGATGAAATTATCGTTTATATTAATTTGTAAGATTCTTTCACTGAAAAAATTTTGAAGATACAGTGTAAACTCTGTATAACGTTATCCTTTATAACGATAAACTCCTATAACGTTGAAGTGAGCCCAACTTGGTTGGTTTGCGTTAAAACCCACATATTGAAACACTCTTTATAGCGATACGCCATTCTCTATTACGAAGAAATGTATTCATATTTTTAACAGTAATATTTATTATCGGTATTATTGTTTATTATCAGGTAACAAAAGACTTTGAAGCTCCGAAACATCCGAAGTCGGTCTAGCTTTTGTTATCCTTAATTGCATTGAACACGTGCAGTATGATGCATAGTTTTCTCGGAAGTGATAGTCTTCGACCAAGCGTACTGGGTACCTATCGTATTATCAGTCGTAAACCTACTTTGAAACTGTTAACATGGCCAGTAAACGGAAAGCGATTAGTGTTGACGAAGCGAAAATTCTTGTTAATTTGGTTGTTTTTTTGTTCACTCCATATAACGATAACTCTCTATAACGATAAAAAATGCTCAGTCCCTTGAGTTTCGTTATAAAGAGTTTACACTCTAATTGCAAATTTTCGATCCACATCTAATTTATCTAAGCTAGAAAGTAACACAGAGGCATATATATTAATAAAGGCGTTGTCGATATCCATAAAACACCAAAGTGTAACAGCATCCTGAGCAAATTCTATTTAGATCCTTGTAACTAAAATACTCAAGTTGTCTAAGCATGACCGACACTTCCTTCCTAAAGCCGATAATTTCGTTAGGGAAAACTTCATTTTTTTTCTAAGTGCCATTCTAGCCGTTTGCTTAACATAGAGTGAAAATTATGCAGATACATGACATGAGGGTATTTCCGGTATTGAAGAGATAGAGATGGTATCTCTACTGGCTTTTGGGATCGGAAATATACAAATATTACGCCATTGATATGATGGTGGTGATAGTGATACAAAAAAAATTATATAATTGAAGAAGTAACTCTTTACCCTTCTTAGGTAGATATTTAAGCATAGAAAATGAAATATCTTCTCCATGTTACATTAAAATAAATTAGTAGTCGAAAGGAAGTCGTGGTAGTTTTGTACCTGATATTATCATCGAAGAGTCAAATCTGCTCTCTAGAAATAATCTTTTTTTTTTTCAAATTCTTCTTTCTGTCAACTGTGAAGCTTATATAATTGTAAAAAGAAATTAAATAAAAACCTATAACTTATGATTAAATAATATAATTATCTAGTCTTATTGTAGTTATAAGTAAATCATAGTCATTGTGTCAGAATAAGATACACTTCTTTAATAAAATAAGGTAAGTAATACAAATTATTGAGAGTTTATCTAACCTCGTTTTAGCGCTGGCTGCCGTGCAGTTGTAGTGACGGTAACTGGTCTAGCTTCTAAAATCGCTTTAACTACCATCAAAATTGGCAAAGATTAGCTACACACCATTAGCTATTTATAGAAAAACAATGAAAAACTAAAGAGTATTTACGTTTGTAAAATTAAGGTTTCAAACCTTAATAAACATTTTTCTTACGAAAAAACATTTTTATGCTTAATATTCAACAAAGTAAATATAAAGCTCTTTATATGAAGTATAAATTCCACTGCATAATTATTTTATTTTAACTTTTTAAAACTGAGTAATGGGATTAAAAAGTACATGGTGGTTTTTCAAAATTTCAAAGTTCGTTAATTTTCTATCTGGAGCGATGACATACTTATCTAGGTATAATTTAATAAAAAATTACTAAAATCGGAAACATTCGAATTTTTTAAATGTCCGCTGTTTTTTTAATAAAGTAGGGATATGTCTTTCGAGCGTATGTATATATGTATGTCTTATATGTACGTCTTGTATGTATATATATATGTTTATTTCTTTGGCACGCTCTGTATCCTAAACGGCTTGATGGATTTTTGCTTACGAGGTGTCGTTAGATTCGTTTGAATTGTGGCAGTGACATAGGCTATATAATATTTAAGTACGGCGTTTGGCAATCAAATAAAAAGCAAAAATTGAAAGATTTTGTTTACTCAAGCCTATTTGTTGCAGTCGGATTTTTTCCGTTTTAATAATTTAATTTTTTGTTAATAAAAATTACATTTTCAAGGACCTGTAGGTATTAGGAAGGCAAAGTTAGGATATTAAATACCTAAAACTCGTTTTTAGTGATTCGCGAGGTCCATGTTGTAGATTGCTCGAATCACCCACTTTAGTATTAAAATATCATATGACATTAAAGCTCTGGAAGTAAGCGAAGAAGACTAACTCAGCAGTTCCAATAATATTCTTACGTACTGCGAATGCAGCAGACCTTAATCTTCCCATCAAAGATTTAATCTGCGAACCCCATTGTAATTATGAATCAAGTCAATTTATAAGTAACCTCCAGTATAAGTGCAAGCTTAACCAAGGTCAGTGCGAATAACTGAGAACCAGATTATTTTTAACCGGAAAAATACTGCACCGTGAATATTGTTGTTTTGTAGCAGAAATAAGTAAAGCAGTAATGTTAAACCTTACATAGTTTATATTACTTAGTAACTTACTTCAGTATTTAGAACTCATCTATTAAATTTAAAATATGGATTGTTTTATACATTTTTTTTTGTGTGACATTCGCTCATTTCTCGGAATATAATTATTTAATATATAATAGAGAGACCCAAAAAAAAAACTTTTTTTAAAATTTATTTTCCTTCTCACATGAAAGTATGTTACCTTTTAAGAAACCTCACACGATAAAAAAATGTAGCTCAATATTTATAATTCCACAGTAATTTTTAAAAGTTTATAAAAATGCTATCAGGGTTTTATTCGTCATTTAATTATGATCTAAGGTGTTGAGATTAAATGTATTCTGAAATTTTTATGTTGGTCGGGCGCATACAGTCATTGGGCCTCAGGGTGGCGGCGGAGGAGACCGAGGCCATACTTTTCATGGGCCTCGGTGTGGTCCGCCCCCTGGGGCCCACATATGAGGCCTACATATATTATGTAGAGGGGTGAGGATCCAGATATTTCATCTGGGCCTCACCGACGGAAGATGGCGGTTCGAGTCTCTTTTCAATGGACTCGGACCGCGCATACTGCGAGCGGCGGCGGCTCTCGGTCGGCTCCTCCCGAACTCGAGGGGACCGGGCGCCAGCTGCCGGCGCCTTTATGTGGGGGTCGTATGGAGCATAGCCGTCCACGGGGCACCGATCTGGTGGATGCTCTCAGCGCCACGAACAGACGCGTGCTGCGTGCTGCACATTGCTTCGGAACCGATCGTCCGAATATCTAGAAGAGAGCCTACCACTGCGTGCCACGAGTGCGGGTCTGAGGAAGATACGGCGCAGATCTTTGAGTGTGCTGCATGGGAGGAGCAGCGCCGCACTCTGGCCGCAGTGGTTGGAGGGGACCTCTCGCTGCCGAGCGTGGTGAGAGCCATGATCGGCAGTGAGAGGGCATGGACGATGATGGTCTCCTTCTGCGAGGACGTTATCTCGCAGAAGGAGGCCGCGGAGAGGGTTCGCGAGGGGGATCCCCTGAGCGGCCTTCTCCGCCAAATGCGAGCGGGTGGCCGGAAGAGGTGATTTATACGTCAACTCACGCCACCCTAGCTCAACCTAGGGAGACGGGTTGGGGGGCACGTCTTCCCATTGCACAGGTTCGGCGGACGGAGGAGACAGCTAGGGTGTAATGAGCTGTCTCTTATTTAAACCGGGACGACGCGGTAGTATGTAGTATGATACCTGCAGGTCCTGGCGTCGCCCCATAGAGGCGGCGGATGGTACACCATGGAGTAAAAAAAAAGGTTCTATAATAAGATTCCGAAACACATTACTGATTTGCCGGACAACAAGTTCAAGGACCATAATATCAAGCAGGTATATAGTGATGTCTGAAAGTAACTTCCTTTCTTTTGCATCCACTAAGTTATTATTATTGTTGATGTTTTCTGAACCGGCAGTAATGTTTTGACGTTCATAAGTGCCTGCTTAGGGCCTAGATTGAATAAAGATTATTTTGATTTTGAAGAATCGATTTTAATATAAGCCCCCGGTATGGAAATTTTATGAGGAGGGAAATTTATAAAAGCGTTAACAAAAATCGTTACGTTTTTCTACGTAACGTACCTTGCGAACCTTTCACTTTGAAATCATGTATGTGTATACATACATCATATTGCTTTTAGATAAATCATTGACCACTCAATCAATCAATCAGCCAAAGAAACAAATCAATCACTTCTTTGCCTATTGCATGTTCAAAGACAATCGTACCTTAGGGAATAACTCCAGTCGTCCGTGGAAACTGACATACACACAAACTTTTTTTTTATTATTAAAGTAACGTACTTTATATGATTTCGAGTGACCTGTAATATAATAATTATTAGTTTTTATAAAAAAGCCAAATATAGGAACATGACAGTGGTAGATATATGTAGATTGTATGGTATAAAATTTATTTACTAGTACGAGGAACACATTTATATGGACCAAACGTGACCAGTATTTCCTCTTAAACGTGAATTTGGTTAATCGAAGTTCTATAGAATGGTTAAAATACTATTCCAGGCAACATTGTGGATAGGTGTACGTACGGTTACCGCACATTTGTAAAGTAATTTTTAGTAATAAGCAAAATTTATCTTCATTGTATTTAAATGAAATCGTGTACAGTCAGTCGCACTAAAGCATTCATCGGAACGGTTGTTTTTATCATTTATTTAATTGTTCCATATCATAATATAATTTTGTGTAGTTACTTTTATCATAGCAGACTGCACAATAGGCAAACCTATATAGTTTCATGGAAATTACTACCATATTACATCCCAGTGATTTTGGTGAAGGTGTTTAAATATCGAACAATAAGAGCTTAGCTAATGTGTTTGATCGCTCCAATGTGCCTAAACTTGCTTTCAATAATATAAAATATGCGATGCTAGAATCTATAATAAAATCTAGAAAGATTACTTCTTGAAAATTTTTATCATTTTGTTGCAAAGGTAATAAAAACAAAAAACTCTCGAGGAAACCTATATTAAAATATTATCAAATCTGTTAGAAGAACGATAAGAAAATTCATCAGTCAACAAACAAATAATTTGAAAAAATAAGGTATATGTACAGTGTGCAATTTAACATTCTAATTCTTCTTCTTTTTCACGCTATTCACATTTTTCTTAAAGAAGGAAAAACAGATTATTCTTTTCAGTACAGCAGCAATCACAATCAGCAGGACAGTTATTAATGCTACTAGATCCATATATGTCTTCTGGTACCATGGCAATTGGATCTCGAGTGATTTTAGATGTGGGGCGCCTACCGTCTGTATCACGTGTTCTACCCAATGTACCAGCTCAGCGCCAACACGCGCCGGCCGGTGACGATACACGAAAGATAACTCTTTAGCCCTTTTTGCATAACTGTAAAAGAAATATTGCCTTTTTAATGCGTTCTGTTCACTAACATGTTAGCTATTATGACAAGTATTTTAGTCTAAAAGGCTACACTTATAAGCTGTTGAGGCAGCTGATTTTAAACTTGAGGGTAGAAAGTTATCTATACCAATATTGTAAAGCTCGAGAGAATTTTTTTTTAATTTCTTTGTTTCAACGCATTGATCTTTGCAACTACCAATCAGATATAACTTTTCATTTAAAACATTATCGTGACAAAAATCGTTCGACCATATTTCGGCTATTTACACTTCAACAATTAAATAAAAGAAGTATTTTATTGACGTAAGCGTTACTTTGCGAAAATTCATAGTAATTTATTTATTCAAAATTTCTTTGCTATTTCCGCCTGAACTACCCACGATCTTTCAGGCGGCAGTAGCAAAGAAATTTCGGATAAAATTAATTAAAATAAGTATGTTACTATATGTAATATTTAAGCATGCCGGGATGACAGCAACGATTGATAATGGATTTCCAGTTTTCTCGGTGTTATACGAGAACAATCACAATAAGAACGTAAAACAATAACTCAAGATCGTTGACACCATCTATATAAAACTGTCTGGCACGGATAAAAATATTCTTATTTTTAATTAGAACAACAAAATGTATATAATTCTAATAATATGATAATGAAATGAAATGAAAGTAACTCATTATAATATATAGTGTACATTAAACATCGAATAAGTGTCAAATAACCGATAGTCATCTGCACTATACATTAATCGATAATTTGAGCTAAACTATCAATAGTAAAAATTTACAAAATTTTAAAGGGAATGGTATAAATATAGGCCTGTATTTTGGAGACTGCATTGACGACTTCCACGAATGAGCATTTTTTGTTCTACTATTAACAGCATTAGCAAACACGAAAACACCAGGGGCATGGTTCAGTTTTCCTCCCGAATGTACTATTTTTGAACATTTATGGAATGTGCGAATGACCTTTTTTTCGCTGGCGTCGCTCGTTCGCCTAGTGTTACTTACATACAGTAAGTACTAAGGGCGGCTTGCACCTAAAGCTTCTAAAACTAGATTTTATTAATTCCCGACTTTTCCTTAAACTCAATTTAACTTAAATCTGCTTAAGTTTGTCTTGCATTATCGGTTCTCTAACTCGATTTAAATAATCCTAGTTTAAGCCATAGATAATACAATTAACGCGTAATTACGGTTCGTTTTCCACAAAAAATTATTAATTAAGAAAACATTTACTGAGCGTCGTGAAAAGAAAACTTTTTTAAAGTCACTTTTGAATTTGACAGGCGAAGTAAACGGAAGATATTGTCACTTGTCAGTATCTTCGGTCGTACATATTTTTTGCTTCAAAAAAACAATATACGGTTCTTTTATTACCTGCTATTATTAATTATTAATAAATATGTAATTATTTGACTTAAAAGCAGCATTACACTTTGTTTACTCAAGCGAAATCTCTTTATAAATTCATCATCCCTTAAACTATTAACAAGTCACTGCGTTCATTGACTTTTCTATGGAAATAAGGTGTATTCAAAAATTGAAAAATTACTTCATTGTCATCGGAAAGGGAATCTTCTTCGGATGTAATAACATTTACTGGGCTCGAAAATATTTCCATAGCACAAAAAAATTTCTTACAAAAATGTGAAACACTTTATAGTTAAATCAAGAATTAGTAAGTTAAATCGTCGTAATTGTCGGTTTAATTTTGACAGCTTCTAAAATCGAGAATAATGTCAAACGGACGTCGTGCAAGACGTTAAACTAGATTTAAGCCTAAGTTGAGTTTTAATTTCACTAAATCGAGTTTAAGTCATTTGGTGCAAGCCGCCCTAAGAAACAACAGATAGCTAATCATTAAATCGATTGATTTTTTACAAATCGATTGATAATATCCGATTTTAAAATAATCTATGTATAATGAACACTAATTATCTAAACATTATACCTACTTAATAAATGAGTCGTAGATATGTCACCGAACAATGGGTTTTATACACCGGGAAAATTATCTAAACGTCTTTTGTTTCTAAGGTCAAACACCTGTTTATGAACTAACTTTATATTAGCTACTTGGTTACCAATCTAATTGTAACGTCAATATAACAAGAAATTTTAGATCATATGTGATAGTTGTTTTTATAATAAAAATACAATAGCACAAACGTAGATATTTAAAGTGCGTTTTTATTACCAATGAGTAAAATTACATTACTTGTGTTGCTAGTTTATTGTGTTTTGAAAATAGTGATGTAACCAATCGGAACTAATCGTAAAACCGTATGAGATATTATACCAATTGATAAGTTTTTTTGCCAAAACATTGAACCCTTCAAATGTGAAGACCGATTAAAGGAGAAAACCCGCATTTCTCTTGGGCCAACCGAAGTGTTTTTTGTTATTTTATTGTACATTTTTGCCATGCCATGTATATATTTTATAGTTCCCTGAATTATGTAATGATATTAGTAAATTCGGATATCTTGAATATTACAAAATACTTCCATTAATAAATAGGAATCCTCAGTTCTTAAGATCTTCAAATCTCACGATTCAATTATTGCATGTGTTTTTATAATTATGCAAAAACTAGCGATTATTATATAACTTTAATAAAACGATCACCTTATAGGATCACTTTGTTGTTCGTTTGCCTATCTGTCTGTGTGTCAAAACCCTTTTTTTTAAACGGCTAGAGGTATAAATTTCAAATTAATGTCTTAAAGGTATTAAAGCCCAATACTGCTGTAAAAATCAAATTTCTAAGTTAACGCAATAAAGCAATAGGATACTTTATAATTAAAATCCCGCTTATCAAAACCAATATAATATTTTCCTATGTAGTCGAAAACAGTATATTTCAAATATCGTCTGGAATTGATACAGAGCTATTATTATACGAGCGCCCGGTAAGTAGAACTTGTTATGTCGTATCGAAGACATCGGATAATTAATATACAAACAACATTTATGCAAAACATAACCTAATATAATATGGCAGTACATACTAAATTAAATTACTATAAATTTAGAACCTTAAATTATTGATTTCCACTGACCCTTCAACTAGATACCTACAAACAATTGCTCCTAGATTAGGACAACAAAATATCGTAGTGTATATTGACTATTTCGTATTTTTAAAGTACGCCGACGGTATCTAGTTGAAGCGGCGCGGAAACCAATAATTAATCTACGCTTAAATCTTGTAAAATTCCCTAACAGCTAGAGACGTAAATTTCCTGTAACTTTATTCATTAAAAAAATAATATATAATTTTTATTTCGATAATTAATAAAGCCTGTTGTGTAAAAAAATATATCTGACTGGTAGAGATTAGCTTGTTTAAACAAACAAACAAAAAATAAACAATCTCCTAAGCTTTATAATATCAGATTGATGATAATTATTTAATGATAATCAGATTAATTGCTTCCCACAGTAAAACATCAGTTTTTATAATAAGTAGTACCTTTTATATTTCATCGTATCTTCGTTGGGCAAATCTACTAATTCTACTTACAAGGCGTTTTTTTTTATTTGCCTGATAGGCCAGTATGACCTATGATAGTACCAGTATGAGAGTATTAAGGTCCAAATGACCTATGGATCATACAACGCAAGCAACATCAAAAACAAAAATTGATTAACAGCGATTATTGTTATGAAGACCTGGTCAATTGTTCCACAGTTCCTACATTAAATAAGCTCTAATTCGAATGCATATAGTCTAAAATCATTTATTATAAACTGACTCATAACACACTTGGTATACCTACCTTGAGTTTACAAGAATATCTTCAATCGCAAACTTTAGATCTTCGATCAACTTATAAGTAAGATCCACTTTTTTCGCAAAACCCTTAGTCACTGCTCTTTCTACGTTAATAAACTGTTCAGCAAAGACTGGAATACCAATCATCGGTACTCCGAAGTGAACAGTCTCAATCATGGATAGTAGGCCGCCTTCACTGATGAAAAGGACGCAGTTTGGATGCGCTGTAAACAAACATTTTTGCCTTATTCTGGATTCGTTGTCTTAACTTATCTACTAAAGAAAGTTTTATCATTTTTGTACGCAAATTCAATGAGACTGCATTACGCTTGATTTTAAAAGATCACTATTTAAAGACAGCGATGATCTGCATTATACGAATATGCATTAATAGTTGTCATGACCAAATAACTACATACTGACAAATTAAGTCTAATTGGATATTCGTTAACCGATTCTGAAACATAAAGCGCTGAGCCGAGTCACAATAACTTAATTAATTAAGGCGTAACATATTTATTTATGAACTTTCATTGAAAATTGAATACCTAAAAGCTATTCTCATTTTAATTTCATTAGCATTGGACTTTTGAATTTAAAAAGACACTAGTGAAATCCTCAAAATTATTGAAGTAGGTTATCTTTTTGTTAAAAATTGTTTTGTATTATAATATTATGGTATATTACGTAATATACTATTTAAAAATATTTATCATAGCATACTAAATTAAATATCAGGTACCTATGTTATTTACCATCCTTTAGACTTGCAAATTTCAGTCTTGGTGGTCAGCTATAGGGTGTTCTTCCCACAGAAAGGTAGTAGGTAGAAAAAATTATTTAATAGGAATGTCATAATAAGTATTAAAAGTAACTGTAAATACACAAAAATACTGTTTCCTGTATTTCGTTTATTCTATGATGAAACAACGAAAAGGTATCATCTTTTAATCATATAGTCTTTTTCTGTTTAAGATTCAGTGTCTAATTATAACACTCACCTAGGATACTTTGTTGTGGTGCCCATTCAAGCAAGTGTACATTTTTCGGTATATCGTATAAGTTATTTTCAAACTTCCATATGACAGTCTGCTTCAATTCGCCAAACATCTTGACAAGGTTTTTCTTGAATTCCTCTGGGATGTTCTCGCTGTTTAGATTCGCTCCCATACTGAAATATATCACGCCATTCTTCGCCTCGTCCATAATATTTTCTAATTCCTGTGAAATTCATATAACATTTATTACACAATAAAGTTTCTTTAATAAGAATTTTATTGCCGTAATCATAAATATTGACGCTTCTAATATCATGGACAACACTTAATTTTGCAATCAATGTATCAGTCACCGGATTATTATTATACGGACCTTTCGTTTATAAACAACCTAGTCAGATTCTAAGCTCACACCAATAACACTGAATTTATGAGGTTGTGTCTATTAAAGAAGAAAAATTATAAATTTTGAAAAATGTGAATTTTCAACGTCATCATAACAGTCCGTAGGTTAGGACAACCACTCCAATTATTTTATAAACCTACGAAAACGTAACCGTTAGATTGTATATTTTTGTGTATTATTTATAAACCAACGGTTAGTACTATTATTCGGAGATATACCACCTATCTAACAACTTTAATATTATTGCATCGATATCTCAGCTGTCTCCGCTATTTTCGTATTATTCAACATTTATAAATATCTTCAAGCAGTGTAGTTCTCCAAATACATATTATATAGAATACGTAGATATTTACATCCATTGTGTACGTCTGGCAACTGATTCACTTGCAATCTCATTGTCAAAAGTACATTAGTGCTGACATATTTTATCAAAGTTTAATAATATACACCATTATAAATAGAATAATTGTCGTTAATCGCAAACGTAAAGTTATCACTTTTGAATATTCACACTGATTATATAAAATCTTACAGAATACATATGTATACATATACAGAAACTTGGTTTAAAATCATGTAAGTCACAAACTATTGAGTAATGTCATTTTTTTTTTAATATTTATTTCGTCATATTCTGAGACAAACTATTTTAAGTGGGGTCCGAAGTTAAATAAAATAATATCTGGGCGACCGAGCTTAGCTCGGTGTCTTGTAAACAAAAAAATAAAATCTAGGTAAACTTGGAATGTAGAACATTATCTAATTGCAAAGTTTCATCGAAATCGTTGGAGCCGTTTCCCAGAAACCAATTACATATATTATATACAAGAATTGCTGTTCTGCAAGATAAATATGCGGGGACACACAATTATTTCACACACGGCAATTTAATTGCAATCTAAGCAAAGCTTGTATTATGTTAACTGAACAGTTAATTAATATAGTATAAAAAGCACTCAGACATACAACTATGCTCATTACACAAAAGTGTTAGTCGTATGCTGGCATCCAACCCGCGATCACTCGACTCAATAGTAAGGTTTACTTCGACTGCGCTACAAAGCCTGTATAGCCTGTAAATCAAGTCCGTTGTAAAATATAGTTTCTGTTTGTAAGTATAAATAATAATCACAATAATGTATAATTGTTCATGTTATGTCTTATTAACCTTGTATAGTTCATATATTATTAAGTACCAACATTGAGTCACTTAAAAAATTAAACTACTTAAAGAAATAAATATATTGTCACCTATTTATCGGACTGCGAAAATGGACGGTTATGTTTTTCGAGCGTACATATACAGTGTAAACTCTTTATAACGAATCTCAAGGGGCTAAGCATTTTTTGTCGTTATAGAGAGTTATCGTTATATGGAGTGGCGATTCAATATGTGGGTTTTAACGCAAACCAACCAAGTTGGGCTCACTTCAACGTTATAGGGAGTTTATCGTTATAAAGGATACCGTTATAAAGAGTTTACACTGTATATACATACATATATACGTATATTTTTTGGCATGCTCTGTAGCCTGAACGACTTGATGGATTTTAGCATACGAGGGAACCTTGAATTCGTATTTATGTGCGACGACTGAGAATGAAATAAAAAAAAAATTAAGTGTTTTTGTTGCAGACGGGTATTTTGTTTCGTTTTAAAAAATTATGTTTATTATTGTTATAGTTTAATGCAAATCGCACAAGTCAGATCCATCGTAGCGTAACATTGGTATATTCTTAGTGTCTAGTCTATTCAATCCAGAAGTTAGGCCTTGTTTGATTGGCTTGTACTGAACACACCTCTTCAGAACATGATAAACGTCATCAAGTCTATGACATACGTCACAAAGGTGTGTGTGTATTTTAATGTTACCTTTGGCAGCGGTTTCACGAATTCGTCAATATGGTAACCACCGACATGCTTGTAGTTTAGTGGTAACCTCGTCGCTTGACTTAGTGGTACGTGAGAGTTGCCCAGAATCAATGATCCGTTAAATCTCAACTCATCAAACCCTGGAGGTTCCCTTCCTTTATTTGTTATAATCGGTACTACCAATCTTTCATAAAAGTTTCTTTCAACTGCATCGTGGTAGCTGTAAGGTAATCTGATAATTAGTGTTTAACTAAATGTGCCTGAAAATTAGCACATTGTTTTTGTTATTACATATTAATTTCCCTACTAATATCCTATCGTATTCTACTATATAATATATGTGAAAGATCGTATGTTTGGATGTTTGTTACTCAATCACGAAAAACGGCAGAATGGTACACAGATAGTCTATGACCTTTTTTTTTTTTTTTTAACGTGGAGATTCCCATCATGGGTACACACCCGCCCGGGGGGACGAGTGGTTATGTGAGACTCCTACTCACTAAAACTCCACGGTGTACCATCCGCCGCCATATTAGGGCGACGCGGGCACTGCTCTAGCATACAGCCGCGCCGTCCCGGCGGCCGTCCCAGCTGAACCGGGCCCCGGCCGAAATAGGAGACGGCTCAGTACACCCTAGCCGTCTCCTCCGTCCGCCGAACCAGTGCAATGAGAAGACGGGCCCCCCGACCCGTCTCCTCCGGTTCGGCTAGGGTGGCGGGAGTTGGCGGATGAACCGCCTCCTCCTGCCACCCGTTCTTCTTTGGCGGAGAGGGCCGCTCAGGGGATCCCCTTCACGAACCCTCTCCGCGGAATCCTTCTGCGAGATGACGTCCTCGCAGAAGGAGGCCATCGCCGTCCATGCCCTCTCGCTGTCGAGCATGGCTCTCACCACACTCGGCAGCGAGAGGTCCTCTCCAACAACTGCGGCCAGAGTGCGGCGCTGCTCCTCCCACGCAGCACACTCACCAAGAGTGTGCTGCGCCGTATCCTCCGCAGCCCCGCACTCATGGCACGCAGGTGAGGGCTCCCTCCTGGCTATTTTGTGCAGGAACCATCCGAAGCATCCATGTCCGGACAGCACCTGCACAAGCCTAAACGCCAGGGAGCCCTGCTCCCTACCACACCACATCCGGAGAACCGGGCGGACGGCGTCTATGGTATAGCGTCCAAAGCGCACATCCGCCAGGTCCTCCTCCCACCTCCTCAATACATCCTCGCGGACTTCCCGCCTCACAACTTCGACTTCTTCGGGAGCCGGAGGCTCCTCTGACCCTCTCCTCGCCGCCGTGAATCTGTACACGGTGGCGAGCACCTCCGCCTCCAGCTCCCACGGCGGGGAGCCGGCGAGCACACAGGCCGCCCCCGCGGACACCGATCGGTATCCACGAACTACTCTCAGCGCCACGACACGCTGCGCAGCACGCAGCACGCGTCTGTTCGTGGCGCTGAGAGCATCCACCCAGATCGGTGCCCGTAGACGGCCATGCTCCGCACGACCCCCGCGAACGGCCGGCGACAGCTCGCGCCCGATCCCCCCGAGAGCTGCCGCCGCTCCCACAATGCGCGGTCCGAGCCCCTTAAAATGGGCAATTGACACCGCCAACAACCTACCTCCCTCCCTGGTCGCCTCCGCGGACCACGCTTTCAGGGTGGAGAGGGCGTCCAAAGTGGAGCGCCCTCTCCGGAAGCCGAACTGCCAGTCCGAGAGGACCGGCCCCACCTCCTCCATGTGCCGGATGACACGGGAGGCTAGTATTCTTTCCAACATTATCCCCGTGTCATCTAGCAACACCAGGGGCCGGTATGAGGACGGGCAGTCCGGAGGGCGACCCTCCTTCGGCAACAGGCAGAGTCGCCCCACCTTCCAGAGCTTCGGGAACCGTCCGACCAACAAACACCGGTCGAACAGCTCCCGAAGCTCTCCCCCCATGTGGCCCAGCGCCACTCTTAATAACTGGCCCGGCACCCCGTCCGAGCCAGGTGCCCTCCGCTTCTTGCGAAGGCACTGCACCGCCCGCCCTATCTCATCATCAGTAACGATCTGGGGCAGTGCTAGCTCCTCCGCAACAAAGCCGGCATTGATCATGGGAGGTGGAAGGAGCACCGGAGGGTCGGGCAACAGTGTGGCCACGACCCTCTTAAGGACCTCTGGATCCATTGTTTCCGTTAAAGGGGGCGCCTGCCCCCCGGAACTTTTTCCTTACCATCCGGTTAGGGCGCCCCCATGGATCCCGGTCCAGGGTCCTAAGAAGCTCCTCCCATCTCTCGTCCTTGGCCCGGCCTATGGCTACCTGCAGGGACTTACGGCATTCCCTGTAGGCAGCAAGCAATCGGGCCTCTTCTCCACTCTGGCGAGTTTGCCGCCGGCGGCAGCGTTGCAACTGCCGCCTCGCCGCGGAGCAGGCCACCCGGAGATCGGCAATTTCCGGGGACCACCAATACACCGCCCGCCTGTTTTGCGGACGGTTGTTGCCCCGCGGCATCGACGCGTCGCAAACCGCCGTAAGGGCCCTACGGAAACGGTTTGCGATCGCGTCGATATCTTCAGCCCCCGGAGCTGGCGCTCGCCAGCTCTGGACAATGGCCGCCTCTTCCGCCAGCTCTCGGTCGAGGCGGCCAAGAACCCATCTGGGGAACGCCGTCCCCCCACGGGGACAGTGCACCAGCTCCCCTTGGGAGGTGGAGACCTCGAACCGAATATAGCGGTGATTGGAAAAGGTCTCCACCTCCTCCAGAACCCTCCAGTTCTCCACACGGCGCGCGACAGACGGCGTGGCAAATGAGACGTCCACCACGGACCCCCCGTTATGCCACACGCACGTGTGGACAGATCCTCTGTTGAGGAGGGACAGCCCCATCTGGACTGTCCACTCCTCCACCGCTTCCCCCCGGGGGTCCGTGGCAACCGCTCCCCATGCCCGCGACTTGGCGTTAAGGTCGCCAAGCAGGACAAAAGGGAGCGGTGACAGCCGCCTAACCGCCGCCCCCAGGGAATCGAAAAACGCCTTGAACTCCCTTAGGGGCCGGTTTGGGGAGAAATATACTCCCACAAAGCCGTATCCTCCCCAGGCGGCCGCCACGAACCCCGAACCCCTCTCCTTAATTGAGAGGGGGGACCCCGTACTGTAAATTGCTACGGAGCCGTCAAGGTCACCCGCTCAATATGGTTGGGCGGGGACACAGTACGGCTCCGCAGCCACCGCAACATTGATTCGCCACTCCGCCACCGATTGCACAAATAGGTCTTGTGCAGTGGCGGAGTGGTTCAAGTTCGCTTGGAGGTAATTGGTAAGGCCTCTGTCCGTTAACGGGCCGTACCAATTACCTCCGGCCTAGGTCTCACAAAGTGGGTCCCAGGGGGTCTCCTCTTAGTAGAGAGGGCCTTACAACTCGGGCCCCCCATATAGTGATCCGCTGGCTTACCAGCGGCGGCATATGCGGCGCAGTGCAGCTTAACTGCCACACAATCCAACGCCATATGGCTTGACCCCCCGCACCTGTAACACAGGGCGTAGTCTATGACCTGGATTAACATATACGAGTAGGATAATTTTATCCCGATAAAAGTCATAGTTCAACAACCACTGTTATGAATTTATGTTTGTAGTTAGTTTATGTTCGATTGTGAACTATGAATAAATTTATATGATTATTTTCACTTTAATACCTACGTTTTATCTCGTACAATCGTACTAAATAATATAATAAATGTGAAAGATTAAATATTTGTTACTCAGTAATACAAAAAGAACTAAGCTGATTTGGATGAAATTTAGAACACAGATAGTATATTACCTAGATTAACACACAGAGTAGTTTTTCTTCGGGTAAAACTATCATTATCAATTTAGTTTAAACTAACAGTTTAATTTCGATTATGAATTACTTTCTATTATTATTTTCACTTTATTATCTGTATTCCAAGTCATAAATTTATTAAGATTTACTTTTTGAATTACATTATATATACGTGGACAACCAATAAGATTTACGCCATAACTTTAATTAAAATAGAATACAATTTTATCCTGCTATATATAGATATTCTATACTAATTAATACTATCCCATCCTACTATATTATTATCATTATATCCTACTAACAAAATAAAGTTGAAATCTCGTATATTTGGATGTTTATTACTCAATCATGCAAAAACGGCTAAACGATACCGATACTTTATAACTTGAATTAAAATATAAGATACTAAATACTGTTGTTTTCCGATATCCACGCGAACGAAATCGCGGGTACAGTTAGTTAAAAGGCATGTAAAATAATTTATCAAACGCCTCTACTGAAAATAAAATTGCCAAAGAGACAAGTGAAAGAAGATTGCATATGGCAGAGATGCAAATGTTAGGATCGATGTATGCTGTAACTGCAATGGATAAGATTAACCGTGAGTATATCAGAGGAGGCTTGAAAGTAGAACCAGAGATAGCAATAGTACATAGTTTAGCGTGGTATGGGTATGTAGGAGTAAAGAAACTTTTATAACTAAAAGCGTGTTAAGCATGAAAGTGGACGAATATGAGAGTAGAGGAATATCTTTGTAGGTATGATTGGACAATGTGAAAAATGATAATATGTACATAAAAGGTGTGAATACTGAAATGACAGTTGATAAAGGGAAGTGAAAGAGGAAACCATGACGTTGTGCTAGTCCTACCTAGATGAGATAAAAACAAGAAGAAGGCCTAATGAAAACACATTTAAACGACAAAATATTGAAATCTTTTTCATTGTAAATATCACACATTTCTGTTACCATATAAAATAATTTGATTTGTGACATGACTTACGTGTTCATATGGAATAAGACCTTAATTTGTATCCACAATTCTTCCAAACGTTCAAGGAAATTGAGGGGAAAGATGTTATTAGAAACAATATCTGTATTATATGCTGGGTTGAGACTTTCATCTATTAATCTAGTTATTATCCAGTGAGGTTCCATGTTAGAAAACCAGATGAAAGGAACGTTGTATACTGCAGCAATCCTATAATAAAAATTATTTTCTCATCTACTTAGTTTCGTTGATTCTTAAATTAATTGATTTCAATTTTTCTTTTTAAATGAAAAACCAGAGATAATTATTTTTCTTTCACCTTCTAATTGGTGGAGTTTTAGTTTAAGCTTTTATCAGACTTTAACATCAGCAAAGTTTTACTGCTGATGTGAATTTAGATTCCTTGCGTTATAGTCTGTTTTTGCATTTAGAATCTTAGCTATGAAAAAACTATATAGAATAAATTAATGGAAATGTAAATTACCCATCTTTCAAAAAGGATTGTGACCAAATGGGGAGTCAAAGGCAAAGAACTTTTCTCATCGGTTTTCGATGTCTCAAACCATTTTTATATTGTATCTTCAACTACGGGATCAAGTGTAAAATCTATATCTATATAAAAAATAGTTTATTTGTTTGACAATATACGTTCCTAAGCCATTTATACGATCGTCATAAAACCTTAATGAGATGTTGTGCACTCTCCTGCATAGGTTTCTGCATTAGTGTGTTAAAACATATGCCGTGAAAGTCGTTTCATTTTCAAGACAACGCCAAAACGAATTTGAAATAAATTTCAAATAAAGTATTTACCCTGTTAACAATTCGCTGAACATCCACTCAATTATTACCAAATCGAACTTCTCGTTTGGATCGTTAAGTAACTTTTGAACATTCTCGTTTTCTAATGTCTTAGCGGCCATCATGTTCCCGACGGAAAAATCGAGATAGTAGTTTGGTGAAATAACTTCACTATCTATTAATGACTTTAAATTTATCGATTCTTCTGTAAATAAAGTGATTTTATTTTTTATAATATCTAACATTATTATTTACAATGCAGTTTTTACTGTAATCGTGATTGTAAAAATAATAAGAATCAATAGAAAATTATCTTTTACCCAAAATTTCACCTAATGCGAAATAACGATGTGGCCCAAGATGGCAAGCGCTAAGCTTAGTGAGAGGACTGGATCTCAAGGGCAGCTGCCGAAACACACTTTGCAAACTGATTTTCAACTAACCAGGTGAGTATAAGAAAGTGCCTTACCACCATGTTATGATTTCTTAACGATGTTTTCATTCACCGAAAGCTCAGGTGCATTATATGAATATGAATTCACGTTGATCGACGCTGTATTAGTACATATTACTGAGCCGATATTGCTTCAAAAGTAGTTTTATAAAATATATTAAATTTATTATTAACTAGTTGTGCACTCGGCTGCGCTCGCGGGGACTACAGAACGACGTCGAGCGGGCACAGGCACGAAGCGTACTACCTCCGAACCTGGTTATTTTAGAGACAAAAATGCACATTCTGGGTGATTCTTAAAAGATATACAAATACCCTTGGTGGCTTTTTTGTAGGTATTTTTAACGTCTACATTTATGTGGTACATTAAATTGGAATCACTTGTATGGTTTACTCAGCGTAAGCCATTTACGCGTACGACTTGATGCACCATTAACAGTTTGTTTTTTCCCCGGAACCCTATTTATTTTTAAAAAATGAAAGTAATTTAAGTTACTCTTTATAATATTAGCTATCTGCCAGTGAAAATCCCGTCAAAATCGACCCAAGCATTTCGGAGATTACTCGGAACAAACAGACAGAGAGACAGACAAAAATTTAAAAATTGTTTTTTTAGGTGCAGTATACTATACTTTCACATGCGTTAAGTAAAAAGCTATTATTTTCATATTACAAACAGTTACTTCAACTTTATTATCTGTATAGATAATCTCGAACATCAAAATATGTATATATCACTTACTCGGAACCAATCCTAAATTAACACTGACATCGATCTGCCTTAGATTTGGATGAGGATATTGTTCAATAAACGGTGTTATATAAGTCACCTGAAACACAAACATTTCAATTATAGAACCTTATTCTCTCATGCATTATTGATAGTTTTTTGTAATGGTTATAATAATATCAGCCTGTAAGTGTTAAAATGCTGGGTAATGGCAAAAATTGAAACACTATTCTAGCCCACGACGTAATGGATATTACAAACACCGAGAAATCAACAGTTCCATATTTTTCCTACGTACAGTGGTACTTCCTATAAAATATGTTCTCAAGCGTTCAAGTTTCCTCACGATGATTTCTTTTACCGTCAGCCGTTAGTGCTACCAACTGAATTAGTAATTATACGCAAATTCTGAAAATTTTGTTTTTAGGGTCGAATCGATATTACACAAATCTAAAACATTTGATCTCAAGCTTGGTTATTAAATGTTATTAATAAAGGATATATATATTATATTAGGTAATATATATTTTGACAAACCTCATGTCCATAGCTAAGTAAATGCCTAACTACTCCAGAGCCGAGGATACCGTGACTCTCGTCAGGTAACGGGAACACCACCAACACTTTATATGCTTCACAGGTATGCGACAAAACAGAAACACCTATTAAATACCTTAAGAAACTAGCCATTTCTGAAAAATAAAAAGTCTCATTTATTTCAACATCACGAGGTTCTATAGTTCTATATCTATATATCTAAACTTAATATATTCTCTCAAATCCATCTATTTCTGTTTTTTTTTTTCACCTCTTTACATCTATCTTTGAATGATTATAAACGATTTTTAGATCCAGTATTTTTTGTGTATTCTGATCTCATCCATCTTTATGACATCTCCTGCATATCATAGGCGTCCAATTTCTATAACAGTACGGTTCTTGTAGAATTGCTAAACGTAAGTGGTACTACTGGGTGGGGAATATTTCTCGTAGATTGGATGGTCGTTACTTCCAAAGAGTTTTCAAGTGGCGACCACGCACTCTGGTGGCACGGACAAGCCCACCAAAAGGGATGCAAGCAGCGTATGACCGGTCGTTGTGGCGATCTTTGGAGAAGGTTTATGTTTTAGTAGTGAATGTCTTTCGGGCGAATGGATAGATGGCGCAGCGCTTATTGATAATAAAAATATATACGAGTATTAATGGTTGTACCGCGTTCGCCATATGTCATTTTCCAATACGATAGCACGAATGCCACTGATTGTTTTTTCTTCGAACGTCAACAAGTAATTTTCGTATGTAAATTTATTTATAAATCACTAGCTTTGCCCGCGGCTTCGCTCACGTGGACTACAGAATACCATTTTTTGTCAAATAAATAGAAAAAATCAGTCCAGCCATTTCAGAGGAGTGTGACGACAAACACCGTGACATGAGATTTTTATATATAAGATTTGTAATAAAACAAATTTTGCAAAATAACAAATAATCAACAAATAATGTTCGTTTGTTAATTTATTTCAAACATATATATAACAAAACAAATTTTGTAAAAAAATATATTTATTTCAATGAAAAATAAAAGCCTAGAATATAGGTATCCTCCGCAAGGTTCAGTTGTCATCAACATGTCAAAACTGATCCCGAAAACCCACGATCCGAAATAAGTAGTAAAGTGTACGGCCTATTTGTAAACGGTTACCTTAGCCTATGAACGCTTCTAACACCAGAGGTATCACCAACGCGCTGCCGATAATGAAAATCTCTTCTCCAATGAGTTCTGAAAATCCAACTCATAACAACCAACACAAGGTTATTTGTTATCTTCTTTAAGCTTAAAGTTTTTTAACCGTCTAGCTGCCCCAATTAGAGAGAAAACTCTAAAGATATTTCTCTACCAGACTTAATTCACCTATCACCTACATATTTTTCACCAATGTATTTGGTCACAAACTTCTCTAACACTATTGTTTTGCCTACTCGCAATCAATGATAATGAATTGATATATATATTACTTTTAAAAAAAAAAGCTAATAATTTTACTTATCTTATTCTGTTAGAAACTTGAAAATAAATTACAGTGTAAACTCTTTATAACGATACTCAAGGGACTGAGCATTTTTTGTCGTTATCGAGAGTTATCGTTATATGGAGTGGAGTTTCAATATGTGGGTTTTAACGCAAACCAACCAAGTTGGGCTCACTTCAACGTTATAGGGAGTTTATCGTTATAAAGGATAACGTTATAAAGAGTTTACACTGTAATTTATTTTCAAGTTTCTAACAGAATAAGATAAGTAAAATTATTTTACTGTTATAATTGTATAATATAAACTGTCTTGTTGATATTGATAATTTCAGACACTACCAAAGTGGTTTTACAAATGCTCGAGATAATTACTATAATCTTTTTCCTAAGCACGTTTATCATACTAATCCTCTTATTAACAAACCGTTAACGAAATATGGATATTGTAATCGCATGTTTAAGCTCAAGATAAATTCGTATTATTTAATATTTATCTACAACAAACTATAATACTATTAATAAAATGTCAATCGATTTACGTATTTATACTACAAAGTGAAAAAGATGAATTCTTTACTTACATAGATAACTACCATCCTAAGTTGAGAATCTATCATCATGACCCTATAGGTTTACTCCGGTAGACGCACTTGAGAGCAAGTATCTCTATATGCTTAGTATATTACCATGGTAAACCACATCATAACTTTACTTCAGGTAGGTTTGCATTCAAATGGTAAACCTATAAATTATAAAACAACTCCACCATTATGTATGTCATGAACCATGCAAATAATACGTGTTCATTTACACACATCTACTTTTGCAACGTTGTGTTTCGAACGATATAAATTCATCATAATATTGTGGCAATATAGATGCTCGACGAATATTTTTAGTACCTGATGATACCTGAATCAATTTGTTCTTTTGTGTAATTACATAAGATGAAAAATTACTATTTTAATATTTGTCCGTAATGTTTCTGGTAACTTTGAAAACTGGGATAAATTCGATTGTTTCAACGGCTTCGGTACAGCTAAATACGCCAATTTGTAATATATATATAAATAGTAAATAACTCACCAGATTTTATTTATGTATTTACGATACAAATACTAATAACACAAAACTTAAAATTACATATCTACGAGTAATAAATGCGACGCCTTATAACATACTGATTTGTTACAAAAATCAATTACAATTAATCCACAATTATCTAATTATGTATGTGATATCGCTAAAGGTTGATTATTTATGTTAGTGTAATTATATTCAACTCTTTACTGAAATAAACGTTATGAGCCGTTTCCTTGTACGCCTATTCAGTCACGGTATAGAATCTAGAACAATTGATAACTTCAAACCAAAACATCATCTATATATAATTTTTATTTGTTCTTCTTCTCACTCTGTCTGTTTCTAATTGAAATAAACAAAAAACTAACATACTTTAGTATAAATACTACAGTAATAAATAGTATTATAAGTATAATAGCGAAGTCGAGGAATATTGTTTGGTACCAGGGCACCAGCAGCGCTGGTGATCTTAAATGCTGCGCTCCGTGTGTTCGCACCACGTGATCCACCCAATGCACCAACTCTGCACTGGGATGTACCGGCCGGTCATGGTATATCAACGATAACTCCTTAGCCTTTTCTCTATACCTGTAAAATGAATAAACAATAGAAGTTTCTAGAATCTTCTTTTTAAAAAACCTTCCCATCGCTGTTATTTTAATTGAATATATTTGTAAATTTAACAAACTTAAAGCTACACTTAATATGTACAGAACTAGTTACTTAGGATTTTTAATAATTTCACCAATGGCATTTTCCAGCTCCTCAGCCATTGTATATGAAAGATCGACTTTCATGGCGAATCCTTTCTGAACAGCTCTGTTTACATTGATAAACTGATCAGCGAATGCCGGCATTCCGATAATTGGAACCCCGAAATGTATTGTCTCAGTCGTTGACAGTAGACCTCCATGAGTAATGAATAAAATGCATTTCGAATGAGCTGAAAACAATATACATTTCATTAATTTACAACTCTTTTCCATAAATTCTGAACAGCTTTGGTTGATGAATTCTTTCAGCATTATTTTAAATTTATGTAATTCAGGAAGTAAAAAAAATTGGAATAATTGTCTCTTATGGAGAATTTATATAATATAGTCAGCATTTTTATTGTGAGTAGAGGTGAGCATTTCTTAAAATAACAATTAAATACTATTCCCATTGCAAAAGATGTAAAAACTTGAACTTACACAAAATACTTAGTTGTGGTGCCCATTTTAAAATGTGAACGTTTTGCGGTACATTTGAAAACTTTTCTTCAAATTTCCATATAACTGTTTGATTAAGTCCGCTAAACATCGACAATAAACTTTGTTTAAGTTCATCTGGCATATCTTTACTCCTCAAATTTGACCCCATGCTGAAGTATATAACACCATTTTGTGCCTTGTCCATAAGCTTTTGAAGGTTCTGTAATGTGATATTGTTTTTAAGAAAATCGAAAACTTATTAAATTTTAATACAAGATATTTCAAGATACATAAGTTCTACCATAAATTATGTTTTCTAAACAACCGCTTCATGTAGGTAGCGATTACAAATTAGTAGGTTCTGCGTAATCGTACGAGGTTTTACTTTAAAATACCACTACAATTAAACCAAGCTTAGATCTCACTAAATGAGTATCTCGTATCTTCGCCTAAAAGTATGATATACATGTTCATTTAGTTGTTATAAATATTCAGTTTAGGAAACTATATTTTATACACGTTAGGAAAAAAAATAAGTATATTGATTTATCATAATTTTTCCATGTTATACTAATTTAAAAAAAATTAAAATTGGATGTCTCAGATATGAACCAAAAACTCAAACTCAAAAAACGTACTTCTGGTAATGGTTCCACATTTTCATTAATATGATATCCTCCAACAGGCTTAAAACTTTCTGGTATTTTTGTAGCTTGGCCTAGGGAAACATGAGAATTGCCTAACATTATAGAGCCGTTGTATCGAACTTCATCAAATGGTGGAAGCAGTCTTCCCCTCTTCAATAGAACTGGTGCAAACAGACGAGCATACTGCATCCTCTGTTCTGGATCGTGATACCTGGAATAGACTCAACTTTTATAAACGTGCCCATAAAAGTTTTTTTTAGGTATTTCTTCTCTTATTTTGAAATTCCTATCTTGAGTTTATTAGTTTCTATAGTAACATGTACACATGTTACACTGGTACAATGGTACACATTGCCCATTATGTAGAACCAAGGCATATCAATAAATGGTCTAGTTTAGATTTATATTTTGGTTAAAAACTACTATTTTTTACCTCTAGAGCTATTTACTATCTGATCGTAGTGTCTTAAAATCGAAGGCTTATTTTATTTAATAGCAGTAAAACTAACAAATTATGATATTACAAAACTAGCCGTACCCGCGGCTTCGCTCGCGTGATCTACAATTATGTAGTACCTACATTAATTTGATATATTTCTTATGGTTTAATCAGCGTCAGCCATTTAAGAGCCCCAAAATCGTCGTATTATATTTACGAATTGATTTTTATTTGCGCTGGTACCAAATTTTTTTCTAAAATAAAAGTAGCCTAAGTTACTCATTGTAGCATCTGCTATCTGCCAGTAAAATTCCCGTCAAAATCGGTCCAACCGATACGGTACATACTTTAATTTTGCATTTAGTACAAAGCTGTTACTTTGAAATTACAAAAAGAAACTTCAATTTTATTTATTTGTGTAGATAGGTCAGAAGATAATATGGTGTTAAATTTTACTTTAATTACATATGTGGGTTGTTAAAACGCAAGTACTTACATATAAACATAAATCGAAATTTTTATTTGGAGCCAAAGTTCCTCAATCCTTTGTAGAAATGTGAAAGGAGCCAAATTGCCTGAAAAAGCATCACCATTGTAAGATGGATTGAGATGCTCATCTATCAGGCGTACAACTAACCAATGTGGCTCTAGACTTGATACCCACACTAGAGGAGCATTAAATACAGCTGCATAGCTGAAACATAATTAACTGCTTTTCTGATCTACTTTTTATTTAAAAAGTATAAATATTTTCATTAGGAATCATAAGTGAATAGTATTATTATTATTTAATACTATAATAATTATAATTAATATACGAATAAATAAATTGTATAATAAATAAATGAATATAATTATTACTATTATTAGTGTATTATTAGATAATGTATGTATTACTAATTGAAGGCATTTCAAGTTGAAATAATATCATCAGATAAGTATTGAAGTATTGGCATTTAAATTTTACTTGTTATTATTTTCGACCACGTCAATGCTTAACAATAGGTAAAATTGTAGTAAAACGCTAACCTATTCCAAAATAAAAATAATATGTCATATTCTTTTGCTAATTAAATAAATAGTTAAAACCTGGAATGCCGAAATATTTAGGAAATCTTCTTAGAATGCTTTATCATCTCGTACAGACGTGATGATTCTTAGTTATGTATTCGCAGCTCTAGGACTGATCTTATGTGGAAAAGTATTTAATGTATAGCACCTAAAATCTATAACAAAATACCAAGCACTTATAAAAAATTAAACTTAAACTTATTAAAAACCATTTAAAGGGTTTACAAATAAAGATATTGTATTGTATTGAATTATTGTACAACGTTTAATCATGTTAAGATGCACTTTGACCCGATTGACTAGGAGTCGTGTTTCAATCGTAGTTTTCCACTGACGATTGAAGATATTACTTACCCAGAACATATCTCGCTGAACAGCCATTCGACGATCACCAAATCATAATTTTCATTGGGATCTAAAAGCATTTCTTGAACGTGTTCATTCTCTAACGTCTTGACTTGCAGCGCATTCACTGTGGTCATGATGAAGCCGTGGTTATGCATTTGAGTCTTTTTCTCTATTATTGATTTCAAACTCATGTCCTCTTCTGGAAATTAATGAGGTATAATTTTATAAATTATTGTAAAATATTCTAAGTCTGCGTTAATCATCTAATAGTCTGTGGCGTTAATGTTTTTATAACTATAAGTAGGGCTAACGTATATACGGAACTGTCACTATTTTAAACAACTTCGAGAAAACAATTTTTAACAAAAGAGAAAATCAACTTCATTAATTTTGAAAAGTTCCCTGGTGTGAAGTGTCGAATTCCATGTTACTCCTTTGTCTCTTTTTTGTACCGTTTTTCATCAAAATCCAAAACTAACATTCTTAATACAGTAAAATCTACGTCAAAATATGACTGCATTTGATTGGGTGTTTTTATTATTTGTGTTGTCTATTTTAAGATAATAGGCCATTACAACATTTGTAGTGTATTTTTCTAATAACTTATAATATTCATTTTAATATATGTCTAATAATTTTCTTCAATAAAGTATAATGTTTATAATGATTTTTGACCATTAATTTTAATAAAATATTAAGAAAGATATGGAGTTGCCAAATAAAACATATTAAAGATATAATATAAATAGATTTACTTCTATGAGAAAAGACCACCAATACTGCTTAAAAATGACTAAAAAAGGCTTTTAATTATATTATATAAACGTAATACGTACTAGGTAAGAGTAAAAAATTATTGCTGACATTTATTTGGCGTAGTTTCAAATCAAGGTTTTCTTCGACAATAGTTGTGATGTAGGTCACCTAAAAACAATTTACAATAATAATTAAGCAGCTTACTATTAGCTAATTAGCTAGTTGTTACCAAATATGATTATCAATTATCAAATCTTAATTTTGTTGTCTGATTTCCTAGTTGTAAATAAACTCTTACAAGTTGAATAAACACACACGCAACTACATCATTCAAACGCACACAACACGAAGGCGCAATTATTATAATTGGTTACAAATTTCATTAAAATAAATAAAACCTTTTTATACTTAATATTACAAGTTATTATTTTGTATATTTTCAAGACAAAGAATCCCAGATTTGTCCGTGTTTTTGCCGAATCCAAAGCACCCACATAAGACTGCGTTTTTTTCATTACTTTAACATTATATTTAATTGAATGGAGTTTTATGCAGTTCTTTTATTTTCCTGGAATAGCAAAGGAACGCAATCGAGGAATCGCTTCCCGGCTTGTGGCTTCCCTCTGTCTAATGATATCGCGTCCTTCAAAAGAGGGGATAAGAAAAATTTCAGTCCAATTATATCAGCAGGTGCTACCAAATAAAATAAACAACAAGTTTGTAAAACAAAAATAAGTCGATACAAAAAACTGAATACTGCAATTAAACATTTTTGAATAGACATAACATTTTTTCTTGAATTAAAATAGATCATCTTGAAATAAATTTATACAAAAGTTAATCCTGTCAATGCGAGTTCAAACCTTGAGTAAGTCAAGTCAACAACCATAAGAATCCGAAGGAAGAGCTAATTATATTAAAATTAACAAATGTGATAATCATAAAGGCAAATTACAGAAGATCTTTAGAATAAGATTCCAACAGAATGTGTGATTTTTAATTTTATTAAAAGAAATGTCCAGTTCAACTTGATATCTCTATCTAAGTCCCACCAAGGCAGGATAAGTTACTTCAAATAAACGCCTATGTAAAACAAATCAAAAATCATTCATTTCTTTACATGACTTACTGATTTTATATGTTAATTCTATACATATTTATTAAAAAAAATTCATCACTCATCTATACTATGAGTAATATTATAAACTCAAGAGACTGTATGTTTGAACGAACTGGAACTAGCAGTCACATTTGAAAAAAAAATTGCTACATGTTTATAGCCTATTTATTGAAGAACGTTAAGGCTATATAACTTCACGCTTCGACTTTAAGTAGCAGAGCGGTAACAAATAACGTCGAGCGATCTGGAAAGCAGCAGGCAAGTACGGGAAGTGATACATTGCCGGCGGCGCGATTGAGAGTTGGTCAAACTAATTTAAAACGGTTAAAACCGTGGGCGCAGCTGGTGATCTTATGAATGTAAAAAGTTGGAATATCAAGGAAAAAGAAAAAATATTCAAGAGTGTATTTCTATGTAAAGGCAATATAATATACTAGCTGACCCGTGCAAATTCGTCTGCGTCACTTATGAGAGATTTTATTTTGCTGCGGAGTTATTTTGAAACTTTGATATCTCCTAAGATATTTATTGTAACCAATTAATGTCAAGGGCAATTTTATTCTAAATGAAATACTTGTTGTGAATATTGTATTTATTTCGATAAGGATTAATACCATGTTTCAACACCTTCGCAAATAATGCATTATTTGAGAACAAATTTTGTTACCATAAAAAAGCTTATATTGAGTCAACCTTAAAAAATAGATATATATACTATCACGGACTTTTTTTAGAAGTTTTTAAAAAAACAATTCTTAACGTAACTTTAATCATTTACGCAACGCACGTAATGGAAGCTCTCAAAAGGAATAAATTTTTCCCGTTTTTGCGACACTTTTCATTGATGCTCCGCTTTATTGAACGTAACGTGATGGTATGTTGCCTATAGGCTTTCTAGATAAATGGGCTACCCAATACAAAAATAATATTTCCATTCGAAATAGTAATTCCTGAGATTAGCGCGTTCAACCAAACAAACTCTTCAGCTTTATAATATTAGAATAGATTTTACCTCATGCCCAGCCTTAAGTAAGTGTTTCACGATTCCGTACCCAAGGATGCTGTGACTCTTACTTGGCAGTGGGAATACCACCAATATCCTGTAACCTTCACCTAGACTAGAAGTCGCAGCAATAAAAAAAAGCTGCCAACAGAAATTCACCATTGTTTTACGTCTGAAATCAAAAGTATTTTTATGTCTTATTATCTCGTACACTATATTGTGATTAACCTGTATGAATGGAAAATGATACTTCATAAAATTTAATTGATTATTAAGTTAACTAGATCAATTATGAATTTGTTATCTTTTTTACCCGACTGCGAAAAAAGAAGGTTATGATTTTCAAACGTATGTATGTTTTTAAGTATGTATGTATATATCTTTGGCACGCTCTGTGGCCTTAGCGGCTTGATAGATTTTATCACACGAGGTGTCGTTAAATTCGTCTTAATTGTGGGAATGTCATAGGTTATATAGTATTTAAGTACGATGTCTGGGATGTTTAATAATTTAGCTTGTTTTTCACTGTAGGCACACTGTACCTGATGGTAAGAACAGTACAATCCCACAACATCGGTGAACACCGAAGGACCTACATTCCATCGTCAGTCGTTGCTGTCATGCTGGCCTTCTCAAATGTCTCTTCACGTTATGCTTGAAGATCTCCATGTTGTAGGAAGAAGTGAGTGCCTATATTATGTATATTAAAAACAATGTTTCTTTGTTACTTTGGCCCGCTATGCGTTCCTAAGCAACGAAAGGTGGCGTGCGAGTAATTTAATTTTAAAGATAACGGAAACGAAGTTCCGGACAATAGCTAGTAACAAAATAAAATAAATAATATTATGCAAAATAAAATGTCAGTAAGTAATTGTAACTCTAGACCTTCAAAGGTACTCTATGAACGTATGTATAATACAGGTGGGCCAGACAGGCGTACGATTTTAAAAACACTCTTGCGTTTGAACCTCGTGAGCGGGGGCTGCGCGGGTGGTGGGGATGAGAAGTTCGGTTCTCGGAAATTTAGACGCGATGGATCGCTTCACCGGAGCGCAGCGTGCATTCTGCGTTAAACATTATTATAAAAATGGCGATTCGTGCGCTATTGTTCGACGTTTATTTCGGCGTGAGCTTGGATTACATGACGTAAATCAGTGTCCGAAGGAAAGTGTGATTCGATTGTGGGTCAGAAAATCGAAGCTACTGGTGCGACTCTCAAATAGAAGCCTGCGGGACGCCCAAGGTCAACAAGAACGGAAGACACAATTGAAAAAGTTAGAGCTTAGTTCAACGTAATCCTGGTCTATCGACTCGCAAGCGATCAGCAGAACTTGTGGTGTCCAGAAAATCTTTGCGTCGCATTTTGTTGAAAGATTTGAATTTGCACCCGTATAAAATTCAATTTGTGCAGGAATTACTGCCAAATGACCCAATTTTACGACGAGCTTTTGTTGAAACAATGTTGGAACGCTTTCAGAGTTTCAAAAATATTCTGTTCTCCGACGAAGCCCATTTTCAGATAAATGGGCATGTCAATAAACAGAATTTCCATTACTGGGCTGCAGAGAACTCACGTGCAAAACATCAAAAGCCTCTGCATTTGCCGAAAGTAACCGTTGCCATATCAGCACACGGAATTATCGGACCCTATTTCTTTGAAAATCAACAAAGGCAATCCTGTCACTGTAAATTCCGACCGATACATAGCCATGTTAAGGGATTTTTTCTTTCCTCTACTGCAACAACTTGAAGCCTATAATAGTGCGACGTGGTTTCAACAAGATGGTGCCACATGCCATACATCTAATGCTTCGTTGGCGGCCGTAAACGAGATGTTTGCTGGGAAACTGATATCGCGCCGAGGTGACATTGCATGGCTGCCTAGAAGTCCGGATCTAACGCCACCAGACTTTTTCATGTGGAGATACCTGAAAAGTAGAGTCTACTCGAATAATCCAGCCACGATTAACCAGTTGAAGATAAATATCCGAGAAGAAATGGCAGCTATTCCTCGCGCAATGTATCAGCGAGTTTTTACCAATTTGAGGTTCAGATTCGAGGAATGTTTGCAGCGGGATGGTGCACACCTGAATGATGAAATTTTTAAGAAATAAATTTCTCAGATGTCTATTTTAATTTAAATAAAGAAATAATTCGCAAATATTTCTGGCCCACCCTTTATAATATTGACATTATGTATGCAAGTGTTGACAACGAACACGATTATAATATGATATTTACTTAACAATACATAAACGGACAGCTTAAAGTAATTGCTTAGGATAAACTACGAGAATTAATATTCGCACACTTTCTTTCAGGGGCTCCGGTCCTATAATTACGAATTTCGAGTTTCGTATTTACGAAATACGTAAGTGCATTATTATTAAAATGTAGTATTGGAGAGATGCCCCTAATTACGTATTTCACAAAAAAAAGTGACAGCAGAAATCGCTCCAAAATGGCAATCAGGTTAAGAAGTACTAGCCACAATATATGAAACAATCTGAATTTGCTATTTTGAAACCGATGTAGCAAATACTGCTATCGCTTTGATCTTGCGAAATATATAATTATAGGGCGGGCTTAGCTAGATCGAGAGATATATTCCATTCTGCGTCTCCAATGCCACAATCATTAATGATGCACTACCGTTGCATGATTAATTAATAAGGATTGACTATTGTTCGTCAAGTGGTAAACCTATCTATTCTGGCTCAGTGGTAGCGTGTACAGACGTACCCATCTATCAACGCGAGTTCTCTTTACAATGAGCCCGACCTTTCGGTGAAGGAAAAGATCGTGATGAAACCGTAGCATGGTTGTAGAGTAATTTCTAATGCCTGCTTGGTTAGCTACCACCCTCATGTCGAAAATCTGTCGCCAAGGTGTATTCTAGCTGAGCCTGCAACTTCGTTCTCGTGGTTTTTTGTGTATGAAAAACAGCGATAAAAATCTGTAAGTGTAGGTACTGAAGTTTAACATTAACGAGTTAACCGTATTTCGTGCTTTGTAAATGTCTCGCATTCTTGAGACGCAGCGCGTAGTATATACGGTTAGCAGTCAGCCTTGCCTCACACTCTGTGAATATCTCTTACTCGACATACCAAGACGCATTTTGAATGTATTTTAAACTGTTAGAATAAGATCCACAAAATTTGCATAAATGAATTGAGGTATAAAATTATGTATGAAGTAATGCAATGATGTTTCCTGAAAAGAGTTTTGAAAAAAATATATCATATCTAAATTTTATCACAACATTGTATCAACCATTCATTGACCAGTGACGGATTTAGTTTAGATTGCATCCTAGGACCCCTCCGCCACGAGGCCTTTTAACTTAAAATAGTAAACTAGCATCCACCCGAGATTATTAAACATAAATATATCTAACAAGTTCTAATAGTACGAATCTCTAGCAAGCACTTAACACTCTATTGAACACTGAGATAAGCAGCTGTATCTACGTGGCTAGATCACTCTTATCTATATTAATTACTAATATTACAAATAGGTAAAGTTTGTAAAGGTAATCTTTGGAACTACGGATACGATTCTGAAAATTATTTCACTGATACATCTTGTAACACTTTAATAATTGTACAAAAACTTTACTGATATCAATTATTTATACATTCACACAAATAAATCAAAATTTTGAATTGTACCACCCAGGGTCCAAGCCAAAGTCCATCAATGCCATCAACCTAAACATTAGAGTTTTGGTGGGATCTTAGCCTGTCATGTAGTGTTTTTTTTAAAATTTTGTATTCATACAGGAGACGAATACTCTTTCATACAGACATGGACCTGAATAAAAAAAGAGATGTAAAAATATCAAAATGGTGTAAATCAATAGCTAATGCGTTATCAAACAGTTACAGAAAAAAAGCGGATTTTTTGCAATCTAAAAGCAGAGATTTAGGCTACTTCGTATAAGTGAAGTCATGTAATAAACTTCAATTAGGTAAACTATTTTTGAAGTAGAATTAATATTAAAAAAGGGTTATGTTTATTATCTTTTAAAGTTATTAGTTTACTTATTTTGTTGATTGTGAATTTTAATGATATTGTGCGATTTTAAAAAAAAATATATTCGATTTTATAAACCATATTTCAATTAATTACATTCTGAGCCCAGAAATACCCGTCTCCTTTGTGCTGTTTGATCTTATATTTTATAATACAGGTATTTTTTTCATACGTGACCTTTGTTATTGTTCACAAGTTGATTGGAAATTGTAGGTTGAGCCCGGTTATTTATTTGAATAAAATTTTATGTTCATATATAGTCATTATTATATTCCACTCATTACAAGTTACACAATTATATTAAATATCAAACATTCTTACATGCGTCTACTTAGACATCTATAACCTACGTTATTGTGGAACGGGAAACGATGAGTGACACTTGACACCTACCCATCTATAACGTGCACTTTATAGATGAGCATAAAAATATAAAAATTAATAGAAATAATAACCTACTGAAATAACAACATGGACCATGAATTCTGAGATAGCACAAAAACTCCGTAGAAAGTTCTAAAAAGAGGGCTATCTATTTTGTTAGATAATTGGACTAACCAGAAAACTCTTTTTATACAACTTAGTGACAAACAAGCTTACGGTATATGGACGATTGTAGCAATAGAGATATATATATTCATAGCGCGTTGCCGACCTTCATTTTTTTTAAAGTAGCGCGGCAAATTGACGGTACATTCCCTTATGGTAAGCACAGTACAATCCAAACACAACGACGACCACCGAGAGATCATAATCCATCAGCGGTAGCCGCTGTCATGCTAATCTACATAAATATCTCTTTACGATAAACTTTCCTTCCACAAGGAGCTCTAGAAACACTACTCACCACAAGAACACAACACAAGGTTATTTGACTACAATCTTTTATAGGATGGAGATCAAGTAGAGAGAATTTTTTCTGTTTCCTACCTCTCTTAAACACTCTTAAGACACTCGATAATGGCAGTAATAGCACCTAGGATTAGTTGCTAAGTTAAGATAAATAAAAACCTAACTAAGCATTAGATTATCACGATCTTGTAGAATAAAATACATGTTACAACAAGCGGTGTCACTACGATTACGCACGCGTATTTGCGCAGTAATACTTTAGTTTACTTAATTTCATATGCATTTAGTAACAACCTGTTATTTTCACATTACAAACAGACATTTTCAATTTTATTTCTTTTTATTTACCTACTTATATATATAAAGATAACATGTTATAAAGTGCAACATACCTTTCATTTAGAAACGTAGGTATTTAAATTCAGAAAAATTTACACATAAATAGAACCCTCTCAAAACCGCACGTAAAAAATACCTAGATACAATTTGTAGTCACAGTAACTACTGTGACATAACCAAACTAGTTCACACGGGAAGCATGAATGACGAATAAGTACCTAGGCACTTCATTATATTGTGTACTAGCTACTAGCAGCTATACTCGCCTGACTATCATCAACAGTTGCCATCCGTGTCTTTGTAAATAATACATTATACCAGCCTGTAAGTGGCCCACAGCTGGGCAACGAGGTCCCTCTCCGATTAATTACCACACCAGCACATGACGTTTTTGCAATTTCAAACGCCGAGAAATCCACAGTTCTTAATTTTCCCATATACGGTGATAGTACAACATCATTTCTTAGCGTTCAGGTTTCCCCACGATGTTAGCCTTCACCGTCAGTCGATAGTTTTACAAATTTAAATTAGTAAATGTATGTATATTTCGAAAAATTCGTTGGTAGATGCAATGAATTTTTATCAATAGACGCGTTATTACTCGCTCTAAACGCAATTTAAAAACGTTACAAATTTTGTTACCAGCATGTTGAAACAAAAGAGATAGGAAAACAGATCAAGAAATGCAATTTGACAAAAGTTACTGTAAGTAAGAATTATATAGATGTACACAATCCTGTCGAATACAAAAAAAAAATCCAATATCCATACTCATTATGAGAAGAATGATTTATCTGAAATATTATAGATCTGGTATACAATAATTAGGTAAGTATCATATCGGTCTTATCGGTGATAAATTTATTGCAGCAACTATCCACCGAGATGCCCCGCCAACACACCCGATTGCCAGATGCCAAGCCAGATTGTTTTACGTTCATGGTTACTGCTGTGCTCTTTAGGGTCAAAGCGTAAAGTTATATAGCATATAACCTTCCTCAATAAATAGGACTACAGAATGAAAAAATAATTTTTCTATTCAGACTGGTAGTTCCAGAAATAGGCACGTTCAAACTACTAGACAATCTCTTCAGCTTTATATAATTATAGTATAGATAGATATTTATTTACAACTAGCTGCGCCCCACGGTTTCGCCCATGTTAATTTTATACGACAAACAGCCAACGCACCCGTGTAGGCAATTTTTTATACTTTGTGTAAAACTATCGATATTTTTATGAGGAATAAATTAATTTTTCAAAATATAATATAGCATATGTTACCTACTCGCTGATACTGTAGCTTTAAAGTAATGAATTTTTAAAATCGGTATAGTAGTTTTTGAGTTTAACCATTACAACCAAAAAAACAACAAACAAAAAATCAAAGCTTTCCTCTCTATAATATTGGTACTGTAGATGAATACCAAATAGATATACTAGGAACAGACAGAAACATGCTAAATTCAAAAAGTAATATTTATTAACCAGTTAATTCTGTTTATTGTTTTTCTTACGCATAACGTAATATTGAAGATAATGTACCGACTGTGTCAAGGCTGTCTAATTCCATTTATTTAGATGCATAGTTAATATCAATAATAAATACAATAAACATCTGTTTATTCTGCAAGCCTGTGCGTTACAGCAAGTTTACTTAACAATTATTGAGTCTTATTGTCATATCAAGTCCTTTATTTGAACTACTAGGACTAATATTTCATGGTAGGTGTTGCTATAAATCACGTGTGTTTTCATCTCTTTTAATTTAGGGTTTAGTTAGACCTATTTCCCACAAAACGAATCAGGTTTTATCTTTGGGTTCTATAACTTTTTACTTTTCACAGCATTCATAAAGACTTATAGGTAAATTAGCTATACCAGCGGCCCCGCCCGTTTGTATAATGTAGTAAGAAATTACTCTCGTATTTTTATATTTGAAACGATACTTCTTTTGATACGTTTAGTAGGGGAGGAAAATATTTCATTCTTAACAAAAAAAATACGCCTATATTGCACCTTTCTTTTAATATATATACTTTTCTGTGGTGAAAGTTTTTACTAATTATAGAATTCTGTTAAAAAAATATTGATTCATTTTACTATTGCATACAATATCATTTTGCCGTAGGTAATTAAATTTTTTCCTTTAGGCGCCTACAACAAAACAATGAGCAATTGTGTAAAATAATTCTTTTACAAAGTATTATAATTATTAAGTTACTGTAATCAACCTAGCTACTTAGTTATTTTACAGAAAAACTTAAGGATTTCATAGCATATACCTGTAATTAACCAAGAAAATTATTAATCATACTGAATTAGACGTAAGTAATTTTAGAACAATTGCAAACAGCTACGTAAAAAAAAATGTAAATATTTTTAAAATACCTAACAAGCTTTGTTACTTTTGTCAGTCAATGACTTGTCTGGCTTAACAATGATATTAAATACAGTTTATATTCCCGACTTTTTTCGCTTGAAGAGCAATTTACAAGACAAAAGAAAATAACATACATACATAAATCACGCCTATTTCCCAACGGGGTAGGCAGAGACCACGTCTTTCCACTTGCTACGATCCTGGCATACCTCTTTCGCTTCTTCGACATTCATTAATCTTTTCATGCATGCTCGTCGGTTTAGAGTAATCTTGACCCCACCTTTCTTCAGAACGTCTCCGATTTGATCGATAAATGTTCGTCCAGGCATTCCTCTTCCAACGATTCCTTTCACACTCGCATTATAAATTTGTTTATTCATTCTTCTTTCATTCATCCTCTCAAAATGCCCAAACCATCTAAGCATCCCTTTCTCAATCCATGTGACTATATCTTCTTTCACACCACAAAGATCTCTTGTCACACTATTTCTTATCCTATCACTCAATTTCACTCCTAACATACCTCTTAGCGCTCTCATTTCTAGTGCAATTTTGTTTTACTTTCATGATTACTGCCACACCCAGCTTTCACTTCCATACATGAGTGTTGTTACCAAGACTCCTCTGTGCACAGCCAAGCGAACTTTAATAGAAATCCTCTGGCTGCTCATAAAGGAGTGTAACGCCCCATTCACCATATTACCGGCATTTACTCTCCTTCCTATATCACTCTCACACTTTCCATCCCTGGTAAACATCGATCCCAAGTATACAAACTCACTTACTTGCTCCAGTTCATCCTCATCAATCCGGACACATACTTCTGTCATGTTTTCTTCCTTTTCAAACACCAAAACTTTCATCTTCTTTGCATTTACTTTCATACACTTTCTTTCCAAAGCCTCATTCATATAATAGTCACCATCGCTTACAAATCCTTAGCCGACGATGCAAGTAAAACTTGATCATCAGCGTAAAGAAGACATTTGACAAGTAACTCGTTCATTCTCAGTCCACAATCACTCTCTTTCAAACCTGTTAGACAATTAACCATGAATAGGTTGAACAGCCATGGAGACGCTACACATCCCTGTTTGACACCCTTTTGGATATCAAACCATTCAGTCTATGCTCCAATTATTCTAACGCAAGCACTGGAATCCTCATAGAGAGATTTCAAAGCTTGTATCAGATCCCCGCCAACCCCATGCTTAGACAATGCCAACCACAACTCATTTCCTCATCACTTTGTTATAGAAAGAAAACAGAAGAAAGAAGGAGTTTGTCAACAAAAATAAATCTTAAAATAATCTCTTTAAAATCGTTTCCTACAGACCGATAGAAAATTGTTCATACATGGCAAAAAATGTGAGGCATCAAGGGACGTCTGGCAGATAAGAAACATCTAAATTTAATAATATTTTAATATCGAACATATTTTATGAAAACAAAAAAAAAACAAGACAATTTTTAACAAAAAATAAAACCAACTTTGAAGAGTTCCCTCGAGTATCTTCGAAGTTGAAGGTCCAATACCAATGAAATTAAATTGGAACCAATCTTGAGGTATCCCCTATCCAACAAAAAAAAAATCATCCAAATTGATTCATAAACAAAGTAGATAAGGCTGAACGTCTATAAAAAATATATATTCGAATTGCCGTCTTTTGTTGAAGTCGGTTATAAAAAACAAATATTCAAATAGTTATTTACAAAATAAAATATCAATGTTATTTAATTTTTTTATTTTTTTTTTTTATACAAAAGAAAGATATTTTAACCAATGATATTTTATAAATAGAAAAGTTATACTCTCACTTATAGTAATTTGAAAACGTAATTTTTTTTTATCATCATTTTGAAACAAAAGAGATAGAAAATCACAGGGTAAGGCGGAAACTGTTGTCAGAAAAGGATAGTTTCTCCTCGTTCACGTTGGTGTCAAATCGAAAGTGAACCGAGGGCAATTGCCCACCATTCACGATGGCAATTAAAAAAACGTCAAAGCCGTATCTATTTATAAATATAATTGATTTTAACGATATTTTATTATAAGTTTCAATTTAGTTATACCGTATTGTTAAATTCAAGACACACGTAAAGTAAAACTGTAGTAGAAAAAGCTTTCAGTAATAATGACTAAAAGAGCTGACCAGACGCCATGTTGCCAGAATGGAACGTAGCGACGTCCCATCCGAATGGTTTACTCCCGTCCAAACTAGCTATTAGACATTTCACAATTAAAAAAAAATTATATTATGTAATAATACAAAAATCACAGACAGATGCATCTATTTTATTCAATATTAATTGTACTTAGCATAATTTATTCGTCGAAGCCTCATCTTTATTCAACTCCGGTGTAAAAGCAAACCATTCATCTGTTTTGCATCTGAATCACTTTAAAAACACAACACGTCTCATGCGACATAAGAGTGATCGTTATTATACTCGTAAGATAAATAATATTATGGTTGCCATTATGTTTATATTCTACTAGCTATGCCACACGGTTTCACCCCTGTTAATTTTATCCGACAAACACCGCGCCGCGCCGCAAACGCACCCATACGGCCATGATGTCTAGCATAATTGTTCTTCCCGCTTTTTAGCATTAACTCCTCCATTTGTATTTTTTTTTGTGTAATAAATAATACAACAAACGAAAAGAGAGCCTCTGTGAAGGGTTTATCGCCATGTGCATTGTGGATAGTGCTCGTGACCCTGTCTGGTACAAATCCTTATCACTCCGAATGATTACCTACTAGATATACCAGCGGCTGGTATCCTGAACGCGATTATAAGCGTGCCTGTTTAGCGAGGATTTACAATTGATTTAGTTGATACAGTCCATTGTCATTACCTACTCAATGTCCCTGAAATAACCAAACTTGATCCAAAAGACTAAAATTACTGTATTTATTATTATCTCTCAACATATATTCACACAATTTAATATATTTTCTGATATATTTTATTATGAAACAGCAAACTTATAATATGGCATAAAAAGACCACACGAGTCGTTTGGAGGAATTTCAAATTATTTACAAATTATGAGTCCGTATGCTATGAATTGACCACATAATTTTAATGATATTAACAAAGAAAAAAAATAAAAACGAATAATTTAATAGGTTTAATTTATATAGTAAATTATTCTATAAACAGTTTATTACTAATTAAATAAATGTACCAGATTAACCACCAACCAAATTAGCTCCACAGAGAAGTTTTTGAAAGCAAACAAAATTACTTATTATTTAAAAAAGTAAAGCTTGCATTCATTATTGCATTATTATTTATTATTGTGATTTTATTAAAACGAATATAAAATGTATAAATTATTATAATACTTCCATAATAATTTTTTCATTGTTGATAAATTATTATTTAAAAAATTACAATAATATGAGTACTAATTACCTATTATATGAATGGTATTTTGTATTCATTATTGAGATATTTCTATTACAAATTAATACCTATCAAAGGATTTTCAATTCTTCATTTTTTTTTTTAGAACTGACTATATTGTTAGCCTTAGGGGCCTCTGACGGCTTTTACAGCTTCACCGGACTTGGGGGCGAGCGCTTAGGGCACTCAGCCGCGAGGTCTTCATTTTATTATTCTGCCCCTGATTTACAAATTTCTCCAAGGCTCAATCACGAATAAAACTCTAAAATTAATAGTAGTAACCACTTCTAAAATCTCTTTTAATTTATACTAATGAAGAACACGAATATTATTATACGAATATATTTACTTTAAAATCATAAATATGTAATTAGTTATTGACAACAAATCACTAACTTCTAATTCCTTTTCTTTTTATGAAGTTTTTTTCTCGTGCATACATGAATATAAACACGATTTAAAAGAATTACCACTAGGACCACAGCTAATATGACTATAGCGGCGAGATCCAAATACATCTTCTGGTACCAGGAGACCAGAAGCGCAGGAGAACGTAGGTGCGGCGCTCCGCGTGTTCTCACCACGTGTTCCACCCAATGCACTAATTCCACGCTGGGATGTACTGGCCGGTCGTGGTAAATCAGTGATAACTCTTTAGCCTTCTCCCTATACCTATTTGTAATTTAAAAAACAAATTTTCATATTATACACGTAACTTCTTCATAATATTTATAGTTATAACTAAACTTTTAAGGAATAATAATAAAAGTACAACAAGTATTTACCAAAATATTTCCCTAAATTCCAATTCAGTATCACAGAAAGACAATTTGATATCAAAAAGAAATAATAATGGGTTTCAATATAGTACAAGTTCCTACTCAATTGTTTTTTTTTTTAAGTTCTATGAACAGTTAATACCACTGCTTACCAATAAAAACTTAGACATGAAAATACAAACTCCTTTTCCGATATACATCAAACTATTCAATCTATTTTTTAAATAAAACAAACTCCCATGGTACTCAAGTAAAAACAACATTTTACTCAGGTTATTGAAATACTGAAATAATTGATCAAAACATTTTTTTTTCCTAACTTACCTGGGATCTGTTAGTATATCCTGAATTGCAGCTTCTAATTTATCAGCCATTGTATATGATAGATCTACTCGTTTCGCAATACCTTTACCAACAGCTCTATCTACGTTGACAAACTGATCGGCAAAGACCGGGATACCTATAATTGGTACCCCAAAATGAACTGCTTCTGTAGTTGACAATAAACCACCATGAGTGATAAAAAGGAGGCAATTCGGATGAGCTGAAAAAAAATAATTTAAGGTTGTTAGAACGAAACTTGTAAACCCCTATGGGTCTCATTAGTCTCATATGATTCTTCAAACTTTAGTATAACTCACATAGAATGCTTGGCTGAGGAGCCCACCTTACTACATGAACGTTTTTGGGCAAATTAAGAAAGTCTTCTTCAAATTTCCACAATACTGTTTGCTTAAGCCCGCTAAAAACTTTCAGAATGTCCTTCTTGAGCTGATCTGGCATATCTTTGCTTTTCAAGTTGGATCCCATACTGAAATATATAACTCCGTCTGGTGCATTGTCAAACATCTTCTGTAGATCCTATAATAAAATCAAAGGAGTTTATAAAAGGATACAATAAACTATAAATACCTCCTTTTTCTCTTTTAAAAATAAAATATAATTCACTGAGTATAATAATACTACATAATGTAATTAATAAGTATATTCAATAAGACGACCTAGTCTATTATATATTCATTAATAATTTTTATTACATTAACTGCCTCATTAGCCTAATGCTCGAGGCCCTGGATTCGATTCTCAAGTCGAGCAAAGTGTTATTGGATTTTTCCTATGAAATTCTCAGTAGCAGCTCGGAGTTTGGCTTTGTGCCAGATCAATGGCTTGAGGCACGCCCCCTATCATATGGTACCTAAAAACACCAAGCGAAATGTGGGTGTACATTATTTACACCTCTGTCTAGCCCTTCGGAGATACAGACGTGATGGTATATTATGTTATTTTATAATATTTTTTAACATATTGACTTCCTATATAGTCAAATAACTAAGTACTAAATCAAAAAACAAAAACCTATCATATAAACAAACCTCAGGTAAAGGCTTTACGTTATGATCAATGTGATATCCGGCAACGGGCTTGAAACTCTGCGGTATTCTGGTGGCTTGCCCTAAAGACACATGAGAGTTACCCAATATCAATGAAGCGTTATATTTCACTTCATCATAAACGGGTGGATGTCTTCCTCTCTGTCGTATAATTGGTGCTATCAATCTTTCGTATTCATTTCTTGCTGCAGTATCGATGTACCTAAAAATACAATAATTAATCTATTTACGTCATAATTTTATAAACTGTAAATCTGCTAACTCCAATTATTGCTAATTTCAACTAATAACTAATTCAATGTATAATAATAATAATAATTAGAAATACAACAGTAATATAGAATGCATATCTCTAACAACTAAACAAAACATATTTGACACTATAAAAAGTAAGAATGTGGAGGTCTAAACATTAGAGCTCATTCTCGTTGTCTTGCTTATAACAGTTAATAGTTAGTCAGTAAATATTTTTGTAACATATAACAATCTGCCCCAGGATGCATAGCAAATTAAAGGAAAATGAACTATTTACTATCATATACGGGCTCTGCGTCGATCGACGTAAGTTAGAATCCCTTTAAAGAGCCCGACCTTTCGGTAAAAGAAAACATGATGATGAAACGATAGCATAGAGGTAGGGTATTTTTAATGCCCTCCTGGCAAGTTACCACCCTTGAATTAAAAATTTGTCAACATGCACCTATAGTTATGTTAGGCATCTGCACTTAAGAGCTTTTCCTTCCGCTAGGTTTATCGTACTACAATCTTGGGCCACATTGTCACTTAGCACCAGGCGGGATTGGGGCTTAAGGCTAAACTATAACTAATAATTTAAAAAAAAACAACTCTAATATCAACAATTGAAAATGTTTATTTGAAATTGTAAAGAAAACACAAATAGGTATTTAATGGAATGAATCAGCTAAAATAATTAAATGGCATGAAAATTAATCAGTGAAACGTCTATTAAATTTATTTGCATAAGTTTGACAATATTATAACGCTCTAGCAATTTAGCCTTGCCCTGACCAATTAGGAAATAATATCCAGAATTTTAAGTAAAATAGTTTCCTGATGCACTATACTTTGAAGTATATAATAATTATATAGTTTTCAACTTACATATACATACAGAAATTCGTTTTGATTTCAATCCACAATTCCTCAATGCGCTGTAAAAAGTTGAATGGTGGAGTATTTCCACTTATTGCATCCCCGTTGTAAGCTGGGTTGAGGTCTTCGTCAATTAGACGCAAAATCTGCGAATGTGGCTCTGTACTGCCTAACCAAATTAAGGGAGCATCGAACACTGCTGCATAGCTAGAATAAATTGCACTGGATTCAAAGTCTGTTTAAATTGTTTTTAAATGTAGATTTAAATATAGAGGTATTTAAAAAAAATCTGGTTTCCTGGCTAGCAACCAGTATCAAGATGAACATTGTTATCTAGCACTTATTGATGGGTTTAGTTAAACTTAAGAGACGAACATCTTCCTAGATTTTGCATGTATTTCAAGCATACGTCTACATAAAAGTTAAAAAAAAATAAGAAGAATGAGTTACAATTGCTCAGAAAGAAAGAAAATATGGTGTTGCTATTATATTAACTTCGTTTCTTATACATGTCTTTTTTTAACTATACAAACCTACTATATAACGACTTTTAATTTTTAATAGAAATAAAGTTAAAATGTAATTTGAAGCAATGATGGCACACACGCTACGTCTTGGTATCGCGTACAGACATAGCGTCGATTGACGTGAGTTCGAATCCTTGCAATGAACCTGAGCTTTAGGTAAAGGCAAACATCGTGATGAAAACCATGGTATAGTGATAGGTCGCGGTAGTTGCACTTAAGAGCCAGTTCTCAAACTAAGCTTAGTTAGCGTGTAACTTTACATCAGGTGCCAATGCCATGGTTATAATGCCAAATATAATGTTTTACAATACAACAAAGTAAACGTAACAGTCTATGTTTGTGCAACATTTTATACACATTAGTATATTTTAAGAATAAGCTAGTTTAATGAGGATATTGAAATACTTTAATTATAAGTTACCTAACAGAAATTTCGGTGAGAAGCCACTCAACTATAACCACATCAAAGTTTTCTTTTGGATCTCGCAGAAGCTTTTGCACGTTTTGATTTTCTATCGTCTTTACATTTAGATTATTCATCATAAACGATGCGGCAAGGTAATCCAAGTGAAATGGTTTGTCCATTATCAGCTTAATATTCAAGACGTCCTCTGTGAATATATAAAACTACTTAGATATTTTTATTACCAATTCTTTTTAAGATAATAATATTGGTAAATACCAGCAGACATCTACTGGTTTTACCCAATTACGGAGTAAGAAGCGCGTTAATCTCTGGAACTACCAGAAATAAAAATTAATTTTGCATTTTATAGCCTACTATCTAACTTCGTCTGTGTCAAATATGAGAAAGAGAGAGAGAGATAGAGAGAGAGAAAGGGTTAGAGAGAGTGGCTCGTAGGCACTGTATTATTGGTACCGCCCACCGCCCACCTCCCACCATTATTCTTCATTAAAAAATGCGCTCGCGATACTTGATCATTATTTTGCTAACGAGTTATTTTAAAACTGCTATATCTCCTACGATATTCTTTTAAATTAATTACGGCAAAGGGCAATTTTGGTCAAAATTAAATACTTGTGATGAATAACGTATATATTTCGATAAGGATTAACACCATTTATATAAAAACACCTTCGCAAATAATTCATTATTTTAGAACAAATTTTATTACCATAAAAAAGGTTGTATTGAGTAAACTTTAAAAGATAGCCATATACTATCGCGAACTTTTTTTTAGAAATTTTTAAGAGAAACAATTTCATCACACATGATTGTTGCGTAACTGTAACCATTCACGCAGCGTACGCAGTGGAAGCTCTCAAAAGGAATAAATTTCCCCCGTTTTTGCAACATTTTTCATTGATGCTCCGCACCTATTGGTCATAGCGTGATGTTAAATAGCCTTTCTCGGTAAATGGGCTATCAAACACTAAAACATTTTTTACATTCGAACCAGTAGCTCTTGCGATTAGCCTGTTCAACCAAACAAACAAACTCTTCAGCTTTATAATAATATTAGTATAGATTTATTGAGGAAGGTTCTATAGCCTATGCTATAGATATTCATGCTAAGACACTCCCCCAATTTCGGTGAAGCTGTAAAAGCCTCAGCGGCTTCATGGCCTCTCAGGCTAATATGTCAGTTCTAAAAAAAATCATGCTAACACCCTAAGGTTCTGAGCAGTAATAATGAACAAATCAAGACAGTCTGGCAAGATATAAGCTAGGCACGCAGCTTTGGCAACGGCGCGGTAGAGAGTTGTTCAAATAATTTTAACACGGGTGAAACTGTGGGGCACAGCTAGTTATTTATAAATATTGATCGGACTAGGTAGAGTACCCAGAAAGTATACTTTAAGGAAGGAAGTAACATACAGTGGATACTACATCTCCCTAAAATACCGGAAAAGTTTTTATTTAATATTCACATTTTCTTACCGGGAAACAAGCTTACGCCCGCCTGATGTTAAGCGGCTACCGCAGCCTACGGACACTTGTAATAACATGGGATAACTAACTTGTTACAGACTTTGAACCCCGTACCCCAAGGAGCTCTAGAAACCCTACTCACCGCAGTAACACGGCACAAGGTTATTTGGCTGCGACCTTCTGTAAGGTGGAAGTATTCCACCATTCTGACCGCCCTAAATAGAGAGAAATCTCCAAAGAAATTTCTATGTGCCCCACCCTTCTAGTTAAAACATATTATTTATTTTTGAATTCAATCGTGACAAATCGTTATTTTGAAGCATCTTATTACATTTTTAGGGTTCAGTAAAAAAACTGCTTGCTTTGTTTTACATATTATAAGCAAATAAAATATTAAATGTAAAATAAAATTATCTTTCCGGGATAGAGGTAATAAGTACTCTATGTGTGTAAGTATCCTCAAAGTTAGAACTACAGTAGTTAGAAAGAAAAAGTTTATTTACTTATCACAAAACATATCAATAATTAAAATTACAAAAATGTAAAACCAATACAAATAAAAAAAAACAATAAGTAACATGTTGGGAATAAACAGGTCCCAGTCTCAGCACAATTGCTACACTGAATCATTTGCAGCGCTGGTATTCTGATTGGGCCACATTAACAGACATCACGGTCACCAATAAAATAAATAAACAAATAAAAAATAGAAAAATAAAATACAAACTAACAATGTACAAAAAATAAATAAGACAAATAGCAATTAGAAACTACGCTAGAGAGAGTGAGGGAACTACGTTCACATTTTTAAGATCACGCTAAGTTACAAATCTGGTCCTGTTTTAGTTTTAGCGTTGCTCTAAATGTTTGGACAGTTTTGGACTGGCGGAGGTAAATCTTTCCAAAATCGTGACACCGCAACTTAGTTAGGTACTTAGTTAGGTACTAGGCTTCAAAATATATATTTATAGTTAATGCTATAAATCAAAATATTCTAAATACTCACTAGGGAATACATCTATATTACTGCTAACATCAATTTGCCGCAATTTTGGATCTGAATTTTTCTCAACAAACGGTGTGATGTATGTGACCTGAAAATATCAAAGCATTACTTTTTTACTTTAGTATCCGTGTTAAAGTTTTGTGACATTACAAGTTTAGAGTTTTTTTTTTTAATTATTATTTACAGATTTATAGTTTGGCCACAATCTCATCTAAGTGACGATATGGACCAACATAGTGTAACACGCTAAACTTAGTTGGGGAACTGGCTCTCAAACTTAGTTACCGGAACACACCTATATATAGGTTCTTGGCGACAGGTTTTCAACTTTATGATGGTAGCATTAAAAAATACCCTACCACCATATTATGGTTTCACCAAGATGTTTTCCTTGACCAAAAGCTCAGGATCATTGCAGGGATTCGAACTCACGTCGATACGTATTAGCAACAAATCAGTTGGTGTAACAAACAATATATCTTATATTTTACAAATTAAGCTGGTAGACTTTCCGCCCAAGTAAGAGTTTAATAAAAAAAGTAATTATGCAATTTTGTTTCCTCATATATCGAACTCATGACTCCTTAATCGATGTTCTCTATTTCTCATAGTTTCCGATTTTGCCGTACAATTCCATGTCCAAAATCCAACCGATAAATGCTTTATTCTGATTGGCTGTGTGCACAATATAAAATGAAATAAGGCAGTACAAACATAAAGGAGTGTTAATACCAATACTAAAGTACGGAAGTGAAAGCTATGTGTGGCATGTTGCAAGTAAATGCAGCAGAAATGAGAGCAGGAATGAGTGACGGGATAAGAAATAGTGGGAAAAAAGAAAGTTATGGCGTGAAAATGAAATAAATAAAATACGAACGTTACTCACCTCATGACCAGCTTTCAACAAAAGCTTAACAATCCCGTATCCGAGGATGCTGTGACTTCTGCCTGGTTGTGGGAATACGACCAATACCTTGTATCCGTCACAATATGTACACGAAATCGCCAGTACACAGAGCGGTAAAAGTAGTTTAAGCATTTTCTGAAAAATATTAACTTGTCTTGTGTATAGAAGACTGGCTGACCGCGCAAATATTATATACCCTTTGATTATATAAACATGTATATAATCGAAGATTATACTACCCTTACCTACCCTTATTACCCTTTCCGAACACTTAATAACTCGACCACAGCGCCATCTATCGCGATAGAGAATAGCAAAATAACCTTCTTCATATAAAACCACTTAGATCTATAAATTTTTATAGTAATGAGTTTCATCAAAATCGGTTGAGAATTTAAAAAAGGTCCAAATATTTTTTACAATTTATAAAAAAAAAAAAATAATAAAGCAGAAGAGTTTTTGTTTGTTTGTTTTAGCACGCTAATCTCTGGAACTATAAGTCGGATTCGAAAAATTATTTTTGTATGTGATAGCCAGACTCACGAGGAATAGTATAGGTAGCTCTCAGCTAGCCTTAAATATTTATTTTTGTTTAGTAAAACAGAACTCGAAGTGTTCCCGAACTGCTTTATCCGCGTGCGCTGGTATAATAGCTAATGCTACATAAATACAATGTTCTACAAAAATATTGGTTCTTAATATGTCTAAAAATCGCGATATCATATGCCTCTCTTATTCATAAGCTACAATAAGCTATTTTGTAACATAGATTTGTTGGAAATTAAGACGTGATTTATGAGCATTATTTTTAGGTATGGTATATAAATCCTTATGAATGAAAGATATTTCATCGACAAGACAACTTTATGAAAATAAGCTCTGCCCTTTATAGCATATTATTCCGACACATATTTTGAGAGATAATGAAAAATTAAAATAATTCAACACTTGCGGTTCGATGTGACGCAAAATCAATCCTGGGTACCTCATAAAAATATTGTTTATACAGGAGTATTATAAATCATCAATCAATGATTTCTTTTAAATTAGTACATGCGGGTGAAACCGCACGGTACAGCTACTATAGATTATATTCAACATGCTTGTAACAAAGACCAAAAAGTGAGTGGTAGAGTAAACACTAATTGATACCAAAGCGAGTTAACATTCCGGAAACTATTTATGTACGGTGGTCGGAATCCATTCAAACACCAATGTGCTCAGTGATTCCCATAATTTCTTTCTTATTTCTTTTCATCAGGATATTACACGTTTTGTTGAAGGTGTTTTGGGTAATACTGGTGATTTTACTGTGAATGCCGTGGAACCCGTACTAATGGAAAAAGAATGCTATTTAAATAAATCAAAACGCGCTTGGCTTCAAACCACAGTTTCACGATAACCTCCGCCTCGGCGTTAACTAAAAGTTTCGCTATGTATCCTTATCTTTTTTTATCATTTATAGGTTTAGTGCTATGTCTACAATCTCACCAGATCTTAATGACGATGTATTCTAAGAAGGTAACACGCTATGCTTAATGGAAGACTGTCCTTCAAGTGCAGCTGCCGGAACACATCTATTAGCGCTTGGTGACAAGTTTTCAACTTGAGCGTGGCAGCTAGTCAGGCGAGCATTAGAAAACCCTTATCATCATGCTATGGTTTCATCACGATATTTTCCATCACAGAAAGCTCAGGCTCATTGCAGGGATTCCAACTCATGTCAATCGACGCGAAGTCCGTACACGCTACCATAGAGCAAGCATTGCTTCAAACCATTGTATTCATTGCATCATTACCGAACCGTGAAACTTTAGAACCATCTCCCAGCTAGCGTGTTATCTTAAAGATCCTCATTATTTTTGCATTGTATTCTGTAACTGTGTTAATATAAGTACCAGTGCAGTGAATTTGCCGTTCTACTAGTAACAAAATATTCACTATAAATATTATAATTGTAAGCCACCAATAAAATAAAAATATTTTTTATTCTATTTAGGCCCCAAGAAGGCTTTAATGAATTTCAAAACAGTACCACCGGTCCAGAAAAATACCAGCTATCGAGAAGAATCGACAAGAAACTCGATCGGGTTTATCAACATCTTATAACCTTTTTTTAAATTGTTTTACAGTATTCAATTTTATACAATTATTATCATTTTCAGTAGATGTACAGAGAAGGAATCACATCCAGACATCACCATCATTCACGTAATCATCCACCCTATAATACCCCTTCGACAATAAAACCTAATTACATGAATCTTGAACTAATACTAATAGAGTGCCACGAGAGGCCTTGATATACAAACAGATACGAGAGATAAAAAAATGCCATATTCATGAATGGCCTTTATAATAGAAGAAAAAAAAACTTGTGCAGACAGGAACTACAGATGTATTCATAATTGCAAAAAAACCGATGTCTAACAACTTTTCGAGATTAGCCGATTAATGTTGTTATCTATATTAATAAATCTGTAATTCTGTCTGTACTTTAATATTTTTCCAAAATTTCCCGATGAGCAATTTTATAGACGGAATGCTTGTGTTATTGGTCAATTGATAGTGTATAAATTGTTGTGTAGTGTAAAAAAAAACTATTTTCGTTATTTCACGGGAAGTATAAAGTCATTCCATAATTAATGAGCTACAACAATTGTCATGATTACTTCTAGAAATTGTAAAAAAGAAGTTCAATATATTAAAATCTCATCAATTCTCAACCGATTCTGATTAAATTTTGTAGACGGGAAGCAATACGTCATACCACAATTGAGAGGCTATAAAAATCGTCAATAAATAACACATTACAAATCGTACAATAGAATAATAATTTTCAACCAATTTTGATGAAAACTCTACACGAGAAGTATATGCCATTCATCAATTGACATATCATACGAATTATTACGAACAATAATATGAGTAAAAATAAAATTACGGGATGTAAATAACTACTGCGTAGCAACAAACGCGTGCGAAATCATCGAATGTAGATGCTAGCGGAGGTGAATTAATCTGACTCGGCGATAGCCATTATTATAGTAATATACGTACTTATTTTATTTCTACCTTGTTATTCCATCAAAGAAAAAAAAATTGTATGTATATAGATATAAAAAATTGTTTTAAACTTTACATAACATACCATGCAATTATTTAAAAACTATCACAAAAATTTTTATCGAAGCATAAATAGGCAGGCATTGTAATGAAATAATACAAGTATATTCTGATGAAGATGAACATAAAAATTTTAATTCATATAGTATGTTCTAACAATATAAAATCTAATAATTACTCACTTGTTTATAGTTTTCCTTATAGATCATATTATGCGAATAATAAATAGGTATCGCATTGTAGCAGAACTGCTCGGTACAACGTTAAAGGACATACTGAAGAGTTGTTTGCACATAAAAAATATTCCTAGTTCCTACTCCATAGGTAAATTTGCTTCGTCATTTTGTTTGTCGAAATCATAATTCATTAGTTTAAAACCTTGACAGTGTACATCATTATTTAAATAACCAAATGATTGTCTGTGTTTATTTCCATACGCTTGATTACATTAATATACTGTTGCGTGATAAATTGAGATAATAATTACATTGTAAGAAATAAAATGCTTAATTAGTGTGAACTTTTCGAAGTTCTCATTTGGAACATTTTTCTGGGCTTACTGGGACCAAGACCCTTATTGCAGGACGGGAGCTAAACTGAAAAAGTGTCTAACGTAATAGACGCTAAAAAGAGAGAAACACATATAGGTTTTTCAAAACTATGACTGTCGTGGAATTAGCCCAGCCGAGTTTGAGTTATGATCAGACTTGTAAGCACTGCTGTACTAAATAAAAAATCCTAACGGGACTCGAATCATCGACCACTCGTACTGTACTTACATAGAACAGTGCGTACATGTCTGGTCATCCGTTCCTACTGGGTGTCCTGCGACACCTCTCGACTTTTTTGATTTATCTTTTAAAGTAATAACTGCAATTGAGAACTTTAGGCAAAATTGCAATGGTTATTCAAGCGATGTTTAAAATTGTCACTTTGCCATTTTTTAATCTTGTATTTGATATACTTTGATATTAAAATAGATCAAACCATTTTTTTTAAATTCAATTTAGGCCTTAAGAAGGTATTTATGAATGCCCATTCACTACCACTGCTTCGGAAAAGCATCCCAGTCATCGAGAAGAACCAGCAAGAAATTCGATCGGGTATATAAACATCTTATTTTCTTTTTTTAATTGTTTTTACAGTATTATATTGTATACAATTATTATCATTTTCATTAGATGTACATGTGACTCACATCCAGACATCACCGTCACTCACGTAATGATCTGCCTTATAATATCCCTTTCGACTATAATACATGCATAACGTGATTCTTGAATTTATTATCCCGCAAATCGGTAATGTGCATAGAAAATTTACCTAGTTAACATTACATAACATTTTTTAATATAAATATTACACTAATCAACAGAATACTGATTAATTTTTTTTCTTATACAAATCTGTCTCTTTTGAGAAAATAAAAGTAAATAGAAGTTTTGACAGTTTTAAAATAACAGATAAAGTTACTAAAACTACAGCAGCGAGATCGAGGTATAGTTTTTGGTACCAGGGCACCATCAGTGCAGGAGAACGCAGATGCGGCGCACCTCGCGTTTTTGCAACGTGTTCCACCCAGTGCACTAACTCTACACCAGGACGCACTGGCCGGTCATGGTATATCAACGATAATTCTTGAACCTTATTCCTGTATCTGAAATTTATTGAAAAACAAATTACAAAAATGTTAATAATAATATGGTTTTGGCTACTCATCAGCGTGCTCATAACAGGCATAACAGCTAAATCCTGAACCACAATATTGACGCGTCCCGGAAATATTTCGTTGAGGCCAAAATCGGCTAAAAACTGAATATAATTGATCACTATAAACCGTTTGAGCGGATATTCAAAATTTATAATCAGAGATAATTGCAACTAAAATACTTGGATGTCATCTAATATTTAATTTTAATGTAAGAAACAATAAAAAATATTTCTTAATCCATCATCAAAGCGGTAAATTCATCAACAAAAACAACTAAACTAATCGACTATAAATATGAAGTGAAAAAATGAAAATTAGGTAGGTATTTAACAAATTGCAAAGGATAACTCACTTAGGATTATTAATAATTTCCTCGATAGCAATTTTTAAGTCTTCAGCTAAATTGTAACTCAAATCGACCTTTTTTGCGAAACCTCTATTGACAGATCTTATTACATTAGCAAACTGGTCTCCAAATACAGGAATTCCAATAATCGGCACTCCGAAGTGTATAGCCTCTGTAGTTGATAACAAACCACCATGAGTGATAAAGAGAACGCAATTTGGATGTGCTGAAATACAATAAATTATACAGTTTTCGTCTTATTCCCTAAACAAGCCAGTCACCGGTAGCCAGCCAGGTACGAGCAATAAGGTCAGCAGGCATCACAAGCACAGTATACAGAATACTGGCTGACTTGACTTCCATGCAATGCAAAATACTCCAGCATTATAAAAGGATAAATTCTGCAGGAAGGTTATGCATAATATTAGTCTTTTCTTGCCTGCCTCCACCCTACACCCTCTGAACAAAATCATTCCTACGACCTTATTCCCAAAAGAACATTTAAATGGTGAAAAATTTACTTAATTTATTAATAGATTTTTATAACTGGCTTATAAACATAATCTAACCTATTGAACCTTCTTCTTTAAACTCTGTTTTGCATAATAGTGGCCTCCATTATTGAATGATATTGTCTAATGCCTATCTAGATAACTACCATCCTCATGTTGAAAATCAATCGATAAACATCTAACGGTGTGCTCGAGCAATCATAATTGGAAGCTAGCTCTCTCTCACTCTCCTGGATTTTTACATGAGATTTTTTAGCAATAGCCAAAAAATTATGAAAACTATATGTACCAATCTAAATAATTACTACTAAATAAAAAATCTATTTGAACAAATGGAAGCAGATGTTCGAATAGCTCTTTCTGAATGCTTTCATTGGAGGTTTGGTTTTGATACTAACACAAAATGCTTGCTTGAGGAGCCCATTTTAAAATATGAACATTTTTAGGAATATTAGGAAATTCTTCCTCGAATTTCCAAATAACCGTTTGCTTGAGTCCACCAAACACCTTTAAAAGTCCATTCTTGATCTCAACTGGCCAATCCTTACTTTTCAAATTAGAACCCATACTGAAGTATATCACTCCGTCTCGGGCATTGTCCATAATCTTTTGTAAGTTCTGCAATTAAATTATTATGAAATAATGATCTACAGCTGAAATTTTACTATCACATCAATAAAAAGTGTTATCATAGTCTAGACTGAAGTCAATAACTCGATAAATAATGATAAAACCATTTTTTCGGAAGACGTTAAATTCTTCGTACTCTAAAACCTCGTTTAAAAACATGGTTTAGTAAAAAAGATTGTGTGTATAAATGTTAAAAGTTAATTATCGTAGTGTCAGATTTTATTCCTTTATATATATGTCGTAGAAAGGGATTGTACTGATTTAGGACATCACCTCACAGAGCACCTTCATTATGGACAGCGTCACACAGGGTGAAGCCATCTTCATTATTTTTGACTGGTTTTTAAAGAATATCTGTAGCGATGTGAACGTTTCGAATATTCAGGCGAGAATGTTTCTTGCCTTTTTTCGATATGTGTACACTGTTAGCCTTAAAGGCCCTGAAGCCCCATAAGGCTTTTACAGTTTTACCAAGCTTGGGAACGAGCGCTTAAGGCACTTAGTTGGGGATGCATGCCTAAGATTTCGCAAGTTTTTTTTTCTCTCTGACCTTACTGTTAGGCCGAGGGGCCCTATGTGAAAACAGAGCCGCTGATGGCTTTTACAGCTTTACCGGGCTTGGGGCGACCGCTTAAGGCACTCAGCCGCGAAAGCGTGGACAACAAGCGCGAAAGAATGCCAAAGTGGCCGGACCTCGGCTTGGGCTGTTGCCGTGATTGCAAAGAAGTCGCGATCCGACTAATTCCTTATCCGTAAGATTCGAGCTAAACTAAAATATACATATATACATGTTCCTGCCTTCTGGGAGGAAGGAACGAACATGTGTATATGTATTTAGTGATCTGAAAGATGGTCTACACTAACTAGCGTAAAAAAGAAAAGAAAAAAGGTTACTTGCCGAAATTAGGTACCTGTGTGGTGTGCACGTATGTATGAACATATTGTGTGTAATGATGTATGTGGGTAGCTAAGTGGTTGCAAGTGCAGTGTCACCTATATCGCACGGGCGGCTACCATACTCAAGGGTTTCACACCGAGGAACGGATCTAAGCTTGAGTTACCGCTGGAGAGAGAGGTCGCGGCGGTGCGGAAGTCTGTTATATTATTTATCTGGAAGATAATCTTATTTAATATCTACTTTATATTATTCATCATAAGTTCATTTGATTTACCTTATTATTGTTTTGGTGTACCTATTCTTTTATTTCCAGGATACCAATTAATGATAGGTTTATGTATTGATGCGTTTAGATAATTTATAACTTGATAATTTTGGTTTAACAACAGCTTTGTTAATATTTTAGGTTCGTATTGTTTACATTGCAATATTATGACAATCTCTGTCATTGATAATTCTTTGATAGTAATAGAGCATGCGCAATTAGGAGTTTCTCAGGTATAGACAAATATTCTATCCAGGTTCTAGTTTAGCAAAATAAATCTATGATTAGATTTATTTTTAATTTTTAAAATACGAAAAGTCTAGTAAGATGAAATTTTGAATTCAAACGAAAACAAAAGAGAAAATTAGAACAGAGAGTATGACAGATTCTTCAGGATGGATCTGATCATGTTTGAATCAATGGTACGGCAGACCTTTGAATAGTAGTAACGTTTATATCATAATTATCCTGTGTTTTGATAAAAACCAAATTATTGTACAACAGACCTGGGAGTCGAAAAGATAGTTTATTTTATAACATATTTATATAGAAAAGTTATTTTAATTGTTATAATTTATAATTTTAATATTAATATGGGTGAAATACCCTTTGTCAAAACGACAAATACCTACTGAACATTGAAAGAACACTACCGGGAAAGTATCACCTGGATTTTGTATTTATAATACAAATAATAACTTTTCCTTTTACATATGAGGAAATCTCAATAGATAAGATATTTGGTGCTGCGTCGTCTGCGTGAGCAGTGTATCCTGATACGGCCTACACCGTGCTGACTTCTATTCTAGATCCTAGGCAAGGATCTCTACGCTGAGCTGTCGGAACAAGAAGAACGTCTCGGTTATGGACTTTTAAATTGTGTAATAATAATTTGTAAAACATATATTAACTGAAAATTGTAAGGTATGCTGGAAATTTATACATAACTATCCTAAATTAAATTATAATCATAACAAGTCTTTATATGGATATATTCGATAGTAGTGTATTTGAAAGAAGCCGAACACGTTATAGAAACACATTTTGAGTGCAATAAGTCATTTGGTGATTATTTTACGGTAGATGAAACCTTTGCGCCGACACATATACTTTTGTTACTCTTCTTGGATTAATCTTTCATACTTTCAATTAAAACATAGATTGTATAAGGGAAAATTAGCTGCTGAACTATGAAAATGTTATGCATTTTTTATTTTAAACATCTAATGCGGCGGGTCAGACTGGTTGTTGGATTCAATGTTGGCTGAGGTTATCGTAGCGATGCTTTGACCGTAACGTTGGCGGTATGAAGCCGAATTCGTTTTTTTTAACTGACGGACTGGATTATATCAACGTTTTATGTTAAAATATGTGTAAGTAGATTAAAAGAAGTGAAATTTATAAAAGCACAACGTAGCTTGCACATCTATCACTTTGAAATCATGTATGTGTATACATACATCAATCAATATAGTACAGCTACAGATACAGATACAGACACAGGCATAGGTGCAGCCAATAAGTCATCCATTACATCTTTGCGTATTGCATATTCAAAGACAATCGTACTTAAGGATTAACTCCAATCATGTGTAGTCGTGCAGTTGAGTGTGCAGACACAAACTATTTTTTTTGACTCTAGTGAATTTAAAATTATTCAACTGTCAGGCATCCAGTAACGGTCAACTTTTTTTTATATGGCATTGCTTGTGTCTAAGAAATGATATCCATTTTGATTATCCTAACATAAGTTATAACCTTGTCCATATTTACTATATTTAATATCATTTACCTGTCTTATGAATCATGGATTTATGTAGGAGGTCGGTTTAAGGTACATATCATAAAAAACCTCAAATATTGTAGCGAATAAGGTAAAAAAAAAATTTTTTTCTCAATACCTCAGGCAACGGTTTCACGTTATCGTCAATATGATACCCGCCTATTGGTTTGTAGTTTTGCGGTAGCCTTGTCGCTTCGCCCATTGACACATGTGCATTTCCCAAGACCAATGAAGCATTGTATCTCACTTCGTCAAATACCGGTGCTTTTCTTCCCCTTTTCAATATTATGGGAACAATGAGCCTGTTATATATTTCTCTTTGCTGGACATCAGCGTACCTAAAATTTAATGACTTTATGATATCATACCTAAATATTGCTTTGCTTGTTAATAAAAAACATTATAAATCATATTCATTATCATTTAGTAAAATGTATACGAACAATGTATTGGATATGTAATTCATATTTCATCATTCTTCATTAAACATAGTACTACTGATAATGTTATATCAGTTCTGATAAGGAAGAACTCTGAAAATTGCAATCTTTATCAATAAAATAATTGAGGTTTGTCGTTGTGCGCGCTTAACTCAAAAACTACTGGATACATTTCAAATCTTTTTTTTTGTCTTATTTGTTCTTATAAAACAATGTGTAAAAAAATACAGCTAGTAAATAAATAAATAAAATATTAAGTGTGTCAGAGAAAAAGAATCTGTAGATGTCCCTACGAAATTAAATGCACGAAAATTTATTTTTTTTTTTTTTTTTTTTTTTTTTTTTTTTTATTTACTTTGCTTTTACCTCCATAATAAGTACAATACTTACATGTTGCAGTAGTAAATCATATATGTTTGTATAAACAGTTCTTCTACACGCTGAAGGAAAGTCAATGGAGTGACATAAGTGGAAATCAATCCCACATTGTAAGCTGGGTGAAGATGTTCATCGATTAAACGCAAGATCATCGAATGTTGCTCTGTTGTAGAAACCCAAATCAGTGGTGCATCAAAGACTGCTGCATACCTAAAACAACACAATGATGTATTGTTTTAGAAAAAAAAACAATTATTATATTTAGAAATCTTAAGTGCGTTTTGTAAACGACTGTACCGATATCTGCAAATAATACGCTGCTAGAAAAAGCTTGCATCTCAAGCTAAGATAGATGAATTTTAATAATGTATTTGTGGTTAGGGCCGTCTCATAAAATTTTCATACTAAAGAACAAATGTCTTTAAAGAATATTACAAAAAATGCATCGTAGATCACGTTTAACACTTCTCTTTTACTAATGAAAATTGGTATCTTTGTACCATGGCTTATTAACAAAACAACTAATCTAATCCATAATGTATGTCCAACTAGAAATTTTTGTATGTTGTCGTTCCTTATTGAATTCAACTATTTTTCTTAAGTCACCTCTCCACTCCCTCTACTAACTAAAGGCCTCTCATAAACTTATCCACGTGATTTCTCTATCAGGTATATATGGCTATTAGTCGCATGTCTAAATTCCATCAGTTATTTTGCAACTGACTGATCGCTATCACAAATTGACCCTTGGTAGGGTACAAAATTATACCGAATGATGTATTGATTGTGTTCTACCTATACATACATCTAATAAAGGTAATTATAAAAGTTTACTTACACAGCACCTATTTCACTGAAAAGCCATTCTGCTATAACTAAATCGAATTTAATTTCTGGATCCCTCATAATTTTTTCAACATTTTCATTTTCAAGTACTGTCTTATGTACGTCCAGCATTATAGATACCATTGTGTGAGGATCTATGCTTATTTTATTATCTAGGAGGTACTTTATATCCGTCAATTGTTCTGTGAACAAATATTAACAATCTATCAGTATATTACATTTATCTGTTGCATTGCATAAAGACGTAACAACTCTTAATAAGTTTCAGGCGGAAGAAACAAAAAAATTTTGATTAAATTATCTGAAACCAAAATGCTTATCTGAATTATTCTAGTTTTACTATCCTTAATATAATTTGTTTACCATTTCTTCTTCTAACTCTTGTCATTCATTCATATTGTAAACAGACTTTCGGCACAATAATACAAGACCGTCTGCCTCCCTAACGTTAACCCTCCTTAAGTATCTCTTTATTTATTTTTATACCACCATAGCTAAATTTCTACTACTTTCATACAAGGAATAATTAATTTTGAAATATATTATTTTCGTAACACTACCAGCTTGTTCTTGACTGCTTCCTCGAATTTCCATAAGATAAGTAAAAGATTTATGTGCTTGTATAGTTTGAGCTCGGGCCACCTAGATCACCTTGTTAAAATGGAAGAAACCTTGTCATGATCATCACCCTTTTGTTGCAACGAATCTCGTGTTGTACAAGTTCGTGTTGTTAATAATTTAGACTATCTATTAAACATCAACAGATCCTCCTGTTTCTGTTTATGTTTTATAAACAATTTAATTTAAGTCAAAAATATCGTAACGTATTCTCGCTTACACTACTTACGTTATTATGTCCAAGTAATCGAGTAAGAGTAACCCACACTTCAGCCACACCCAAGAATAAATGACAGAATTACTATTCTGATAAAATAAATATAATACCGTACCCGTAAAATCTATGTCACTGCTGATATCGATTTGATTTAGATTTGGAATCTCATCATTTTCAACAAAAGGCGTGATATATGTAACCTGAAAAATAGTAACTTACTGGTTTAAAATCTGAAATAGTTGAAAAGTCAAAGATCTGTGACCAAGTACCTATAGTTGTATTCGGCCAGCTGCGCTTGAAAGCCAGTTCACCCACTAGGTTTATCTTTTACCATCTTTGGCATACATCGTCACTTAACATCCGGCGAGATTGTACATAGTAATCTGAATCTACATAGTATAAAAAAATACTAAATTCTATAACATTTTTGAATATGTATTTGGAATCCTGTCGGTCGATAGATACACGTCATCAATTATTGTTACAGTCATAGCACATAACTGAGTAGGGTCCTACGGTAGTGGAGTGATGCGGGAGAGGATACATGTGACGTAACAGAACTGTTTCGCTCTACACGTGATGAATAGTATGAAAATATCTCTTACGATATTTAAAAGTGTGTACGTAAATTGAATTGGTGTAATTGGTATCATCATCATCATTATATTAATACGTGAAGCAAAAATTTTATACCCCTTTTTAAGCGTATTGCGTGCACGGAAGACCGTGAGATTTGGCGTGGTTAAAGTTTATATGGAGAAGGAGTGCAGAAAGCTAAAATTTATCTATAATATCTATTACTAATATATTAAATGAATTAATACTGCGACTCCTAACCGACAAATATTGACATTGTCAATCAAAGAAAAGTATCAGCAAGTGACGTAGATAATGCTCTTGTTTATGAATACTGCAAATGTCAAACAAAAATAGTCTATGATCAAAAAGTCACAGGTTGAATTTAGATCTTAGGGCGATCGCTAGTATATATTATTTCATATTAAACGATTTACCGTTTCTATATACTTACTATCTTTTTGCAATAAAACTTTAATGAACAACCAGCCCTAGAACTCCACGAGCCTAAGCTATCGAAGTATATCAAACAAGGGCTGTGTTTGAAAAAATTAAATGTCCTGGGATATGATGAGAATTTCAACTAATTGTGTAATTAAATTAAGCATCACAAACCTCATGTCCCGCTTTTAGCAAATGCTTCACTATCCCAAAACCAAGGATGCTATGACTTCTACCAGGTATGGGAAACACTACTAAAATTTTATAAGCGTTACTCACAACGGCCATCATAAAAATGACCAAAACAATTGAGGGCGTCTTTAACATTTTCTGAAAAAAAATTACTATTTATAAAAAATATAAATTTAAAATAACATAACCTAACCCAAACAAAAATCAAAAAACCTGGCTAAGATAATGCACTTTTACGAGTTTATAATAAAAAAATAACTTAATAAAAAAAAATGATATTTACGTGTTAACCCAAGGTGTTCTTATCAGTAACAAGTATGTATTAGAAACTCAATATTGTTAATATTCAAAATTAACATTGTCCTTGTTATGATATCAAAATGAAACTGTTCGAGATAATCACCTGTTAACAATGAATTATCACTATAAGTCAGCATAATATAACATCAATGCCTTAATCTATTTCACTCCCAAACCTAAGCATGATTTTATAAAATAATTTAGAAAAAATAAATCCATATTAGACTTGATTCTATGTTGACGTGTTAAATAAATTCTATAAATACCATTTTATTATTACACTAGCGGTGCTCGCGGCTTCGTTCACGTGGATTACAGAACGCCGTCGATCGGGCCTACGCTCGAATCGTGCTACTCCCGCTCCGAGTTACACTTTTAGTGTGAATGATCCTTAGAAGATAGACATATGCTTTGGCAGACGTTTTTGTAGGTCTTTTTAATATCTACAATTATTTTACACATTAATATGATATACTCTTAAGGTTTACTCAGCGTAAGACATTTAAGCGCGCGAATTGATTTACCATTATTTATTATTATTTATTTGAGAAATTGCACAATAATGTATTACATTTAAACTTAAAGCTAGTTTCCCACAAAACCGGTTTAGCGGTTTGACTGTGGGCGATTCGCGTAAGTAATAAACAAGTTATGCCAAGTATTACATTATAAACCTAATAAATATTTTTTAATTTTCTTTTTAAAACTATTAAAATCTAATTCCTTCCGGATATCCGCCGGCAGGCTATTTAGCAAGTATCATGGCCAGTACTTTTTATTTGTCCGGAACCCCAATTTTTTTTCTTAAATACAAGTAGTCTAAGTTACTCCCTATAAATTCAGCTATCTACCAGTGAAAGTCCCGTCAAAATTAGTCCAACCGTTTTGGAGATTACCCGGAACAGACAGTCAAAAATGAAAAAAAATATATTTTGTTTATAATATCGTACTTTCGTATGCATTTAGGAGAAAGCTATTATTTTAACATTACAAACAGACACTTCAATTCTATTCATTGTATAGATATAAATATTACATAAAGCGATGATGGCTCAGTGGACAGCGACGGCGTATACGGACACGGCTTCGATCGACGTGAGTTCGAATCCCTATAATGCGCCTGAACTTCCCTTTGAACATCGTGATGAATCTATAATTTAGTGGTAGGGTATTTTCTATTGCCCGCTTGACTAACTACCTCCCTCACGTTGAAAAACCTATTTCGAAGCATTTGTAGGTGTGTGCCAGCAGCTGCACTCGAGAGGCAATTCCCTTACTATGGTGTGCGTGTTGAGTGACATTGTCGGGTTCTTGTATATATTCCAATTGAGTTAATTTTAATATTGCGATGTAGGATGCGTCGTATGTGGCGAGATAGATGTCGCTATATCGATGTTGCTACAAATGTTTCTGGTGCAAAAGGCGGGAAACCGTAAGCGAGGTGGTAAGGTATAAGTACGAGACCCGGTCTTGGACACATTGCACATGATAATAAACACGTTACGGTGACTCTCTTACGATTTATCGCGTCTCAAGATCAGTCAGTATAGTCAGTGGTCAGTCAGTACATCCGTTTGCCGAAAATGTTATAGGTTAGCATGAATGCGACGGTCGCCATTGTTTTGGATAGTACTGTGGTTGCCATCAGTCGAGCTACTATAAATATAATATATCCATTGTTCCTATATTTTAATCTATTACAAATTCTGTTAATAGTAAATTAAACAACTAGTGAAAAAGGGGAGAATTTAGTTCGAGGGATACAAGTACCTAGATTTAATTATTTTTTTCACGAGTTATTTACTATTACCTACTTACTTTTTACCATTGACTGCGAAAAAACTCCTCAGGCGGTGATTAATTGAGAGTGAAATTTCAAGCACACGTCAGGTTTAGGGTCATTTCGTTACACGAGAGAGAAGATGAATATAATATAGAGTAATAAAGCGGGTTGATAAGGATCGCAACCACCATACACATATCTAGTGACAAACCCATTACTGATATTCATTTGGTTTGTCGCGCTTAGAGATCATTCAGTGTGAATGCGGTAATGAAACAGGTTATAAAGAAAAAGGAAAGGAAAGAAGGAAAGACCACCATACACAAAGTAATTAAACCCATCACTGTTTTTTATTTCAAAAGTATTTTATTATCTGTTATCGATATATAAAATGCACTTTTCTGATGGGCAATGGTAAAAATTATTTTTTTACTTACGTGATTTACCCTAAATTTTAAAAAATTATAAATGCAAACCGCTTTCTATATGTACACTAAGCCACGTCAATTCAACATACAAACGACTGTAAGAATAACTTTAACCACTGCAAAACAATAAAAATATAACTTGTACAATAAAAAATACAACTCATGATGAACTTCAATATAATGAAGCTCAAGAGATTGTTTGCTTTTCTTTATATATGTTTGCTTGTTTGTTTGAACGCGCCAATAATTTGTGGAACTACCAGTCGGATTTGATTTGAGTTCGTCTGCGTATTATTGGATATACACAGACTGATCTTAGAACACGACAAACCAAAAGAAAATTATAAATTAGTTTGTCACTAAGTGTATGGTGGACACGATCCCTACCACCCCGCTATATTACTGCATTTTAGAATAAGAGTGGTTAAGTTATAATTTTACCAGGATAAAAAGTACCCTACGTGCTATTCCAGGTTATAGACAATCTGTGTTGTTAATTTCATTCATATCCGTTCAGCCGTTTTCGCGTGATTGAGTAATAAACATACAAACATACACACCACTTTCATATTTATTATATTAGTAGGAAGTAGGATTTATTGAAGAAGGTTATATGCTATATTACTAGAATGTACTCTAAGTTGTGGTGCGCTAATAATGAACGTCAAATAATCTGGCAAGCTATAGCCAAGTACGGGAAGTGAGAAGTAGACTAGACTACATTGCACGGGTGTTAGCGACAGTGCGGTGGATACTTGCTCAAATAAAATTAACACGGGTGAAACCGTGGGGCATAGCTAGTATGATATACTATATCCTTCCTTTATACATTAATTTGTCTGTATCACTATAGATTAGATAATATAACTGACGTACTTAGTGCTTACTAATAATTACTGTTAGAGAATCTTTACCATGTATGATGAATGCTGATATTTATTATGATAATAATATAAAAATAGGACAAGGAACTCACTCCCTAAGGGTTCCGTACTGATTACATTACATAATATAACATAGTAAATAGGTATTTCATTAAACCACAATACGTATTTTAAATTTAAATACTAAATGATTGTGTTATAGATATGAACCGGTTCGAATAAACCTAAAATAATCGTTTATTACTAAATACCGAAAAAGACCGGTTTTTTTAGAAAAAAATACGATTGGTAAAATATATGTGTCGTTCGGAATGCAATAACTGAGCTAATTTAATGATAAAAAACAACAGTTTCATTACTTCCTTCCTTTTTTGTGTTTTTAAGTGAAAAGAAATTAAAACCGAAACCTATCTAAAAATAGTTTTTTTTTTTCTAATGTAATTAAAAACCCGGTCCTAAGACTTGTAATTGGTTTTATCAAATTATATGCTCAAAAAGGTGACCCGCCCTCTGATTACGTATTTTGTATGAACAAACTATAGCAATAATTGCTCAATATATGCTCCAAAATTCTCCAAATATAATCTGATATTGCCAGTACGACGCAAATACTTGAAATGTCTGCTATTGCTTTGGTATTAAGAAATACGTAATAAAGGGGTGGGATTATAGTTTACTACTATATATTTAACAGCATATACATAACTTGTAGGAGACGATTCAAATCTATACTCAGCTTAAATGTACTCTAAAGATATTGATTTTGATATTCGGTCAGTTAGTGTGACTTTTAATCCTTTATTATGAAGGGTTGTATATCTTTTTATTACGTTAACCTACAAACTACATTTTTTTTACACGATTACAATAGCGTAGATATTTGTATTCAATATTAATTATAAATCGATGTATAATACCTAAAGTCTATTTTGAAAAATTTAAATAAAAGTGGATATAAATTTGTTTTATTATAATTTCACACGGAATTCCAGATTTATTATTTTCGGATTTATTCTTTAACTTTTGTTAAAAGACCTTTCTTTGTGCCAAATTTCAAGACTGTAGGTCTGCGTGAAGGTTATATAAAGCCTAAGAGTTCTGATAATCGGTCCACGTGCGGTATTTTAACTACGAATTACCGTTATGTTGTATCTCTTTAATGCGTTGACCTAGAAGCTTGTTTTTTCAAAGCAGCATAAGGCTTAGTATAAGATATTAATTTAAAATTTATACCTGAAGTCGTTTTTGAGAAAAATGGTCTTGACACAAGAATAGACAGAAAGATATAGAGACAGCCGGACAACAAAGTAATCACCTATAAGGGTTCAATTTTTTCATTATGTAGTACGGAACCCTAAAAAGGCCTTCGAAACATCATCGTGTTCAATTTTTTCAAGCTATAATGACTCAGTGGTATTGCCCATGATAAGTTTTTTTTTTAATTCATATCTGGCAAAGTGAATGTACAACACCTGATGATAAGCATAGTACAATCGAAAAACAACGAGGACCAATAAAAGATCGGCATCTATCTCCGCTCACTGCTGTCATGCTACCCTGCTGCCCTGCTAGCCTCTCGGCATTTTTTTTCGAACTGACTATACTATCAGCCTTAAAGGCCCTGGAGCCATTAAAGGCTTTGACAACTTCACCAGATTTGGGGGAGAGCGCGGAAGGCACTCAGCTGCGATAAGCGGGTCAACAAGCTTAAGAGTGCCAAAGTGGCCGAACCTCAGTTCGAGCTGTTGCCGTTACATGCAAATAATTCGCGATCTAATTAATTCCCTATTCGTAAAATTTGATGTAACTAACTATACATATATACGTGTTCCTGCCTTCTGGGAGAAAGAAAAAAACATACGTAAGTATATTCATTTAGTAATTTGGCAATTTGGTCTAAGTCTAACTAACCAAAAAAGGGAAAAGGTCCCCACAATTATCGTGTCCTCTCCACGCAGCATGACGTATTTCCCACGTCAACGTCCTAACACAGATGATTAAAACTCTGCAGTCTTGTTTTTATAGCTTCGTTAGCTTTGGCTTTATTTTAATCTCTCGAAAAGAAAACTTATTTTACAAAAATAATCTGAACAAATTTGTTCTTCCTTTTAAATAACTGTCCAGTGTCATTACACCCTAATATTCAGTGTTCGTGTTCGTAAAAGGTTAAATCGTAACTTTTATTAAAATTTAAGGTCTAATGAATACAAAGGCGAATAAACAATTACGGCTAGATGATGAATTTTATTGGTTATCGCTGCGTAATACATTTTAACCGCTGCCCTTAACTGCCTTTTTACTTAAAAATAATTCACCACTAACTACTAAAACTGACATTAGGGCAGACTGTTCAAAGACCTCTACAAAATACCAACAAAAAAAAGCTACTAAGACTGACTGACAGACATGTGATCTTAATCCATTGGGATAGATTAAGGCTACCGAGACCCTGACCCGCGGGCCATAAAGCGGTCCCACCAAGGCATTTAAATTTGCCTGTCAACTGTTACTAATCTATCTTTAATTGAAAACTTTATTCATTTTAAATATTTAACCTTTTATATCTGAATCTATCTTGGCCGTAAACAACTAAGTATTATTTATATCAAATTTGTCTTGTTAGTTAATTAAATGAATTAAATGGCCGTGTGTGAAATTCTGTCCTCATATTTATTTATTAGATTTATTATCTATTTATTTATTAGTTGTTAGTAGTTGGTTGTTGGTTGTCTTGGTAGTTAGTAGTTGTCTTGTTAGTTGTTGTTCGTTTTCCATTATGCCACATCTCTAAAATAAATTGAGCAGCCTTGAGTAGGTCCTTGCATATTGTACGCACATCAGCTATCGAGCACAAAAAAACTGTTTTTGTAATTTCATCCTCTAAGGAGATCAAAAGTAGGTAACTCTTTAGATGTTGCGAATGGGGAAATAGTATGGGGCACACGGAAAAATATATAAATATAAGATTGTAAGAGATGTCAAAGGGGAGGTTGTATGATGTTTAACACTTACTACTTGAGAGTTACGATGTATTTAAAAGTACGGACTCAGTGTAAATTAATTACGAGAAACGTAGGGAGACGTTACATGCTGATGCAACCCAAATTAAATACAGGCCAAGCCTGCACCTAGTTGTTCTTAATGGTCTAACAGATATTTATTGGGAAAAAAGGATTAAGGTCATTTGCCATCAAGATGTGGCGATCATTCGGTTCCTTCTTCAGACCCTCGGCATCATGTTAACAAATTAACTCTAATTCGACTATTTCAGCATTTACCATCAAGGAGTTCCAGACTCTACATCTTCATGGTACCGTGGCAATTTTTATCGCAAGGGATATTAGGAAGTGATTGAAAAATACTTTTTAAATTTCGAATGTTATATACATACTTAGTTACTTTTATACGAACGTTGCAAACCAAATAAAAATTTGTAAAAATAAATCCTTAAATAGGTAGATTTGTATTTACAAATCGATTCAATAGTTATCATTCATCGTAATTATATTTTTAGTCTGTACACTGTGCATAAACAGTGTGTTGTCGTGTTGTGTGTACCCTTGTCGATCACTCATTATTCGTAATGCATTTTTTAATATTTATAAGACCTACTTATGATTTGATTTGATTGATTTGTGAGTTTAAAAAAAAAAAAAAAAAATGAAAAAAAAAAATTATACTAGAGTAGAGCAAAAAAATGGTCAAATTCATCGAACATTGTTTATTCATTTGATTTTATAGTAGTGTTTTATATCAAATAAAAAAATACATTTTCATGATTCCTTAATTTTTAATGCAGTAATACGGAACGAAGTACGTATATAAAATGGATGAATAATGACTATTATTTTTGTTTGGCGTGAGGCACTCAATATAATATAAGTAAACTTCGTGTATAATATAATATTAAGTGTTTCCATTTAGACAGCTTACAACACCTCTCTATCAATTGAAGTATAATCGTATTATCGAAAATATAGAATAAAAAAACTCGATAATCGTAAAACCAACATTCGATTTAAGTTATGCTACATCTCTAAAATAGAAATCCTACTATACTATACTACTTTACTAATATTATAAATGCGAAAGAAACTCTGTCTATCTGTCTGTTATGCTTTCACATCTAAGCCGCTGAACCAATTTTGATTAATTTTGATTTAAAGATCTATTAGATCTTAGGAAAGGACATGGGCTACCTTTTATAGTGAAAATAAAACTTTAAGGTGTGAAATAAGTGATGAAATTATGTATGAAGAACTCATCAAACCAATTTGGATCAATTTTAATATCGTGATATATTGGATATTGGAGAATGACATAGACCACCGTTTGTCGCGAAAATAAAACTTAAAGGGATGAAATAAGGGATGAAAGTTTGTATGAAGAACCCATCAAAACAATTATGATGAATTTTAGCATACAGATATATTGACCTTAGAGAAGACCACAGCCTACTTTTTGTCTTGAAAATAAAACTGGATGGGGTGAAATATGGAATGAAAGTTTGTATGAAGAACCTATCATGTCTCAAATTAAGGATATGAAAATTCATATTTATGCTTTTAGTACGAAATAAAAGGGATTTCGCATTTTTCAATAATCACCTGTAAGGCGGTAGGTACATTAAGGGAGGATTTTAATTATTTTGAAGTTTTTTTGAGACGTTTAATGTGTTGGATTCATATTGCCATATAATTACAATACCACACACATTGTGACAAATCCATCACGGATTTTATTCAGGTTTGTCGCGTTACGGTATCAGTCTGTGTATATGCAGTAAATAAGCAAGGTGGCAAGGATCATAATCACCATACACCATCAAAAACCCATCTGTGATTTTCTTTTGGTTTGACGTGTTCAAATATCAGTCGATTTATACTATACAGTATAACGAAGTGATAGGGATCGCGACCACCGTACACATGGTGATAAGCCTAACACTGTTTTTTTTTTATTCTTGCTTTCCGGGATCATTTGGTGTATATCCAATTATTCCCAGACAAAGTTGTGGTTATCAGCTAGTATATATATAATTCAGGTTCGGGTTCAGTGATAGTCTATACTATCTGTGCGCCAAATTTCACCTAAAACCGTTCAGTCGTTTCAGCGTGATTGAGTAACAAACATAAAAGTCAGAGCTGAATCACTGTTATCAATGTATGTTTGTGGTCAGTTTATGTTAGATTGAGGAGAACTCTGATTTACTTTCTATTGATTTTTTCACTTTAATACCTACATTCCATTTGACAAACTTATTAAAGTTTACTTTCTGGATTAGATTACATGTAAATATATTATATACACCGAAAATTAATAAGGATAATATCGTTAAATGTAATTAAATACTTTTGTTTTATATTTGCCGTTCATTTATTTTCATCGTTCAAGTATTTTAGACAACATTAATTTAATTTAGTTTTGTATAAAATATTCGTCCCATAAATGTATGTTTCGATGTGATTTTAATAACGTTTCACGTCAAAATGAATGTTTGTATGTTTGTACACTGTGCGTTCCTAAATCTTTCTATCCTAATGGTTTGATGTAATTAATTTATTGCTACATACAAACAAAAGTAAAGATTGATTGATTTTCCTAACTCAACGTTGAACGCGTTTATAGTAGTATCAAGATATAAGGGAATTTAGTAGGCTTAGTTGATAATACTGTCTTTTTGGGTATTAGGCTTGATTCAAAATTACAAGGGGGTCCGCATATTAAAACTTTGGCGGGACGATTAAGCTCTGCTGCATTCGCAGTACGTAAGATTCGCCAGTTAACAGATATTGCCTCTGATAAATTAGTCTACTTCCATAGCTTAATGTCTTACGGTATTTTTGCTGCGGGGTACAGCAGCTGAGGTAAATACTATATTTATATTACAAAAGCGGGTAATTCAAGCAATCTACAACCTGAGACCTCGCGAATCACTAAAGAACAAATTCCAGGAATTGAATATCTTAACTTTGCCCTCCCAATACATCCTCGATAAGTTATTGTACATTCGTAAAAACTTAATCAAGTTAGATTTTGTCAAAGATCTGCACAATATTAATACTAGAAATAGAGGTAAATTTTTCGTACCGTGTAGGTAGGTAGGTGTTTTGTTAGGACTAATAATTTTTTTTTCGGGTAATAGGGTCAGGTTCTATAATAAGATCCCGATGCAAATTATTGATTTGCCGGACAACATGAATAAGGACCATGTCAAGCGAATCTTACTGTCAAAAGGTTATCATTATGTTATAATGATGGTGATGTCTGGAAGTAACTCCCTCTCTGTGCATCCACAATATAATAATTATTGTACTATATGATACCTATTTATACAGTTGAAAAAAAAAAAACATAAACTCAATTAACTTTGTTGCCGGTTCTTCTCAATGACTGGAATGTTTTCCGAACCGGTAGTAGTGTTTTGACGTTCATAAATGCCTTCTTAGGGACCAAATTTTGAAACATTCATCCTAATTGCCATGAAAATTTGGTGAGTTGGTGTGCGCATACTCGTGATAGATTCTGTATTAAGGTGTAAGAGGTGTCAAATTACATCTTCAGCACTGAGACGCCCATGCCAACTTCACCTGCATGCGGTACACCCTGTTGAGTACAAACGAGGAAATTGCGATAGGGTCGTAAAAAACCCTTCATAGTGACTCAATTTAGCGTGTCGCGTTTCGGGATCATCCTATGCATATCCAGGTAACGATTGACTTTCGCCTTGGCACGAGTGCTGTTGGGATTCTCCAATGGTTCATTGCCTGAGAGAACTACATTAACCCAGCGGCCAGGAACACTCTTACAAATGCTTATCTAGCTGACTGCCCGCAATATATATAGTACAGGGAACAATCATAAATAATATAATACAATAGAATAAATAAATAAAAATAATAAAGAAAAAAAGTTTTATATTTAAATACTACAATAAAATTATGAACTTAACTTTAATGATTAATTCTTTTTCTTATACAAATCTGTCTCTTTTGAGAAAATAAAAGTAAATAGAAGTTTTGACAGTTTTAAAATAACAAATAAAGCTACTAAAACTAAAGCAGCTAGATCGAGATATAACTTTTGGTACCAGGGCACCATCAGTGCAGGAGAACGCAGATGCGGCGCACCTCGCGTTTTTGCAACGTGTTCCACCCAATGCACTAGTTCTACACCAGGACGCATTGGCCGGTCATGGTATATCAACGACAATTCTAGAACCTTATTTCTGTACCTGAAATTTTTAAAAAGTTATTTACAACATACTGAATTATATTATTTACTCATCAGCGTGCTTATAATAGGGCATACAAGCTAAATTTTTAACCACCTTGTTCACGTCTCCAGGAACGATATAACTGAGGCTGAAATCATGTATCATATTAATTATTCACTTCATCCATATAAGTCTAATTTCGAAACATAATCAAATTCATATGAAAATAAAAGGCATATATGATGTCACTAAACATTTCTATTAGAATAAAGAGGAATAAGAAAGAAAATTGAAAAAACTTTTTCTATTCGAGTTTTCGAATCAATCGAATTCATCGACAAAATAACTAAACTAATCTACAAAAGTATCAAAATTATAAAACAAATTATAAAGGAGAACTCACTTAGGATTATTAATAATATCCTCGATTACAATTTTTAAGTCATCAGCTAAATTGTAACTCAAATCGACCTTTTTTGCGAAACCTCTATTGACAGCTCTCATTACATTAGCAAACTGGTCTCCAAATACAGGAATTCCAATAATCGGCACTCCGAAGTGTATAGCCTCTGTAGTTGATAACAAACCACCATGAGTGATAAAGAGAACACAGTTTGGATGTGCTGAAATAAAATGTTACACAGTATTTGTCTTATTCCCTGAGTAAACTAGTTGACAGTAGCCAGCCAGGTACGAGCAATGAAGTCATCAGGTAGCAGGGTGTGGTTATGCCGAGTGCTGGCTGACTTGCATACAATGCAAAATACTCCAGCATTATTATGAGAGTTGTTAATAGAGAAAGCAATTATACAGGTAGATTATACATAATATTAGTCTTCTCTTACCTACCTACCCTCAGCCCCCTCTGAACAAAAACTTGGATACGCCCTTTTTCTTGAGAGTACATTTAAATGGTCTAAATATTACTTAATTTATTAACAGATTTTTGTAACTTGCTGATAAAAATAATCTTATCGATCAAACTTTCTTTTTTTAACTCTGTTTTGCATAAAAGTCGTTTCCATTAATGATGGAAGTATACAGTCTAACGCGTACCTAGATAGCTACCATTCTAATTTTGAAAACCAATTGATATGCAGCTAACGATGTGCTCGATCAATACGTGGCAACAGCCAAAAAATTGTTAAAAATGTCTGTACTAATCCAAATAATTACTTTTTTTTTTAAATGCTATTTGAACAAATGGAAGCCGATGTTGGAATAGCCGCTTCTGAATGCTTTGATTGGAGGTTTGATTTTGATACTAACACAAAATGCTTGCTTGAGGAGCCCATTTTAAAATATGAACATTTTTAGGAATATTAGGAAATTCTTCCTCGAATTTCCAAATAACCGTTTGCTTGAGTCCACTAAACACCTTCAAAAGTCCATTCTTGATCTCAACTGGCCAATCCTTACTTTTCAAATTAGAACCCATACTGAAGTATATCACTCCGTCTCGGGCATTGTCCATAATCTTTTGTAAGTTCTGCAATAAAATTATTATGATATAATGATGTACAGCTGAAATTTTACTATAACATCAATAAAAAGTGTTATCATAGTCTAGACTAAAGTCATAAAATCGATAAATAGTGATAAAAGCATTTTTTCGGAAACGTTAAATTCGTGAACGGTTTGACAATTCAAGCGACAATGTTCCTTGCCTCATTTTTGTTTCGAACTGACTACACCGTTAGCCATAAGAGCCCTGAAACCTTAGATGGCCTTTACAGTTTCACCGGGCTTGGGTTCTTGCCTGAAATGTCGATCGTATTTAAATAGATTTCTCCGATAGTAGTCGAGTGTATTCGAAACAAGCCAAACTTGTTACACAAACATGTTTTGACTGCAATGAAGTTAATTGGCGGTAGTTTGGTGATTTTTTAACGATAGATGAAGTCTTTGCGCTGACATATATATTTTTATTACTCGAATATCGACTTTTCGTATCTTTCAGTCCATTAAAACATAGGTTGTCTTAGGGCAAATCGATTTCCGTAATTTTTGAAACGGTATGCATTTTTATAGTATGACATTACTTGTGTCTACGAAATGATGTTCATTTTGTTTATCCCAACATAAGTTATAACCGTGTCCATATTTACAACATTTAACGCCAGTTATAATAAATCATAGATTTATGTAGGAGGTCGGTTTAAGCTACATATCAAATATGTACTCTTTAATGTTGTAGCGAATAAGGTAAATAAATTTTAGTTTTGTCAGTACCTCAGGCAAAGGATTCACGTTATCGTCAATATGATACCCGCCTATTGGTTTGTAGTTTTGCGGTAGCCTTGTCGCTTCGCCCATTGACACATGTGCATTTCCCAAGACCAATGAAGCATTGTATCTCACTTCATCAAATGTCGGTGCTTTTCTTCCCTTTTTCAATATTATTGGAACGATTATCCTGTTGTATATATCTCTTTGCTGGACATCAGCGTACCTAAAATTTAATGACTATGATATTATACCTAACTATTGCATAATATGTAACAATTGCTGTGCTTTTTGTTTTTAGACTTAGCTTGTTATTAAAAAACTTTGCATTTTATATTCATTAAAATCTAGTACAATTTTTAGGAACAATGTATCGAATATGTGATTAATATTTCATAGTTCTTCATTAAACGTAGTAGCACTGATCATTTTATAACAGTTATGATAAGAATGAACTCGAAATATTCTAATAAATTAATCAATTAAATATTAAGTTAGTAAAAAATATGTGTTTATGTCTCCTCGAAATTAAATGCACGAAAATTCAATTGTTACCGACCCACTAAGAAATGCTTTTATCCCAATAATAAGTAAAATACTTACATGTTGCAGTAGTAAATCATATACGTTTGTATAAACAGTTCTTCTACACGCTGAAGGAAAGTCAATGGAGTGACATGAGTGGAAATCAGTCCCACATTGTAAGCTGGGTGAAGATGTTCATCGATTAACCGCAAGATCATAGAATGTTGCTCTGTGGTACAAACCCAAATCAGTGGTGCATCAAAGACTGCTGCATACCTAAAATAACACAATGATGTTTTCATTTAGAGAAAATTAAATTATATAATTAGTAATCCTACTAATTAATTTAACTAAAAGAAATAAATTAGTTTTTGCATACTATATGTGCAAAAATTGGCAAAATTAAAGTACGTAATCAAATAAATGCTTATGGAAAACAATCATAAAATGTACATACTTCATTTCGTAGATCTAGATAAAGTGTATGGAAACCACCATGTTGTCCTCTTTGCATCAAAATAATTCCACTCACTCTACTAACTACAGGCCCCCACAACCTTTTCTATGCGGTTTCTTTTCAGATATTTAAGGTCATTGGTCGCATATCTAAATTTCATCAGTTATCTTACAATAAGTGGCATGGCAACTGACTGATCACTATCACAATTTGACTCTTGGTAGGGTTCAGAATTAGACCGAATGAAGTGTTTATTGATTTCGTTCACGCATACTTCCCATAAAAGTAATTATAAACGTTTACTTACACAGCACCCATTTCATTGGAAAGCCATTCTGCTATAACTAAATCGAATTTAATTTCCGGATCCATAATCAGCTTTTGAACTTTTTCATTTTTAATTGCTGCCACGTTTATGTCCAGCATTATAGACACTACTGTGTGGAAATCCATGTTTATTTTGTTATCTATTAGGTACTTCAAATTGAGCAAATCTTCTATAAACAAATAATAATAACTGATACACACACATTAATTGCAAATATTTTAACCCCTTAGATTAACATGTATGTTATAATTTTGATAGTTTAAAAAGTAAAAGTAAAAAGATTCTTGATACCTTAACACGTTAACACTTAAAACATTAAGGTTGTTTTCTGAAGAAAAAAAAAGCCATCGAGTAACACGCAGTCTAAAACACAAACATTTAATCTTATTTTATTGAGTCATCAACTGAGTTCGATTCCCAGGTCGAGCGAAGCGTTATTGGGTTTTTCTATGGAAATTCTCAGTAGCAGCTCGGAGTTTGGTTTTGTGTCCAATTAATGACAATAGGCTCGCCCCCTATTACATGGGACCTAAAAAAACTACTCGGTGAACTGTGGGTGTAATATACCTCTGCCTAACCCTTCGGGGATACAGGCGAAAATCCACAGTAAATGATTAATTGAAGCAAAAAACGTCACAAATGTTAATTAGTTTCAGGCGGACGAGGCAAAGAAATTGTTGATTCAATAAATTATGATAAATGTTAACCCCAAAATTAAGAAGATATAATTACTTCTCATTATCTGAATTATAACCGCAAACAAGGTGGTACGATAACCTCGTAAAGGTTGTAGGAAGCCACTGAATGACGGTATCATAGGACAGGTGGTTACAAATCGCCTCCGTATTCCCGTATTCGTTGTTCTCGCTCGCCGTTGCGCGTGAGTGTACAAGTAGAGTGGCTATTAAAAGTTTACGTTGGTAATAACTTGAACATCATCAGATCCTCATTGCTCTGGTGATATTTTGCTTAAATCATTTTTATTTAAGTTAAAATACCGTTATATTATCTCGCATACACAACGTTAGCCACACCCTCGAATAAATAACAAAAATAAATATAAGGTCATATTCTGATTACATACCCGTTGTAAAATCTACGTCACTGCTGATGTTAATTTGATTTAGGTTTGGACTTCCATCATTTTCAACAAAAGGCGTGATATATGTGACCTGAAAATTAGAAAATTACAAGCATTGATATTAAAAATATTTTCTAAATATATTATACTTTAAAAAAATTATACAAATAAAAATATGAATTTTATAAAGCGTCGATCGATAAATTTTCATAGAGTTTTTTGTCTATTCTTATTCTTCCTAGCTCTATCCCACTTTAGGTGGGATCGGCTCTCCTAATTTTCTGACGCCAGATCAACCTGTCCTGGGTTGTCGGGTCGGGCAGTGCCATTGAACTTAGACCCTTCAAAATATTGACATTGTCACTCAACTAAAAGTGAAAGCGAGTGATGTAGATAATACTCATTGTTTATGTTTATGAATACTGCAAATATCAAACAAAAAATAGTCTATGATCAAAAAGTCGCAGGTCGAATTTGGAGCTTAGGGTGATCGCTAATTAGTTATTAATTGTTACAATGGCTTATCCCAATGATTGTTGTTTTACTGTAAGACGATATATTTATTGGAGCCCATTGACAAAAATTAGATGTCCTTCGATATTATAACTATTTCGTCTAATTATGTAGATACACTAAATGATTCATCACAAACCTCATGTCCCGCTTTCAGCAAATGGTTCACTATCCCATAACCGAGGATGCTATGGCTTTTACCAGGTATGGGAAAAACTACTAATATTTTATATGCGTCACTCACCACCACCACCATAAAAATGGCCAAAACAATTGACAAAACTTTTAACATTATCTGAAAAACAAAATTAAAATCGATTTATAAAGTTTATAGAATATAATAATCTAGGTCTAATTTGCTCAACGTACAAATATTTCTTTTGTTTTATAATTTCCTGATATGCGTCTATTTTATCTACCACGATTCTATTGTATTTAAGTGTTCTGACTAAGAATATAACATCAAAACTATTACTGTCTGTCTGTAGTATGCCCGTATCCAACTGAAAAAAGCTTGACTGATTTTTTTTTAATCTTGTACATGGGAAGCTTATTTTTTGTCAATTCATATGACATATAAATTGTATGAATGACTTCTTTAAGCAGATCAAAACAAGTATAGCTAACAAACTTAAAGATGGTGGCTCCTTGCAATTGTTAGAACTAAGTTTTTGTGGTAAATCAAAATGCATATTTGCAGTTTATATTCCTTATACACTTCAAGTATGCACGATAGCCAATCTATATGCCACCAATGTTACGTAATATTAATAATATAAGGACAAACAACTTAAGCTACTGAATTAAACTAAAAAACCTCAACATAACAGCTCAAGATGCCGAGCTGCCAAAAACGAAAAAAAAAAAAACATTTTAAAATATAAATCCAAATTTGAAATTAGATTTCATTGAACTTTGACTTTGAATAACTTTTGAATGAAGAATTTTATCATAAAAATAAAATAGAACTTTTTTCAAAAGCGTGTAATTTTCTACAACAATACCTACTAGTATTTTATGTGAATTATGTGAAGCCTAAAATAAATACGGTATGTTACTTACATGAAGAACCCGAAATTAAAAAAAAAACCTTATTATATCTATGCACTTTTAAACCACGTCAATTCAAGATACAAACAACTATAAAAATAAATTTTATCATTGTAATCATTGACTAAATCAATGAAAGTAATAATATAGAAATATAGCCTTACAAATAATATCATGAAGATTCAAACTTATTATACAGAGATTAGATAATACAGATTAGAAATATGGTATACTCAGGCACTTAGTAATAATCACTGTAGATATAAAATATGACACACTTATGTATGATGAAATTTAATATTATAATAGTGTAAAAATCAACTGCGAAAAAGTATCGTGTTAATTTTTTTACATTAAAACTCGATGCTGCTGTCCTCTGTAAATTAGTGAGCCTAGTTTTTATTTATATTTGACGACCGTTCCTCTAATAGCCTCCGGCCACATCGTAATCTATCTATATCTATATATTCTTCTTCTATCTATACATATAATAAAAACGTAACTGATCGATGTCTGTACATAGAAGATATATGAGAAAAACTATTATTGGGGGTCTTTATGAACGCAGTAGAACTCAAAACAATGATTGTTAGAATTTTTGTCTGTTTGTCTGTTTGCCAACGTTTGTGCGCGCTAATCTCAGAAATGGCTTAACCGATTTGGAAACGGTTTTCATTAATATATTATGGTAAGGTTCACTTAACTTTTTACTTCAATTAGTTCATAAATAAAAAAAATATTTCATAAATAAAAAATTAATAATTAGTTCATAAGTAAAAAATCACGTCAAACATTTGTTCAATCAAAATGCTATAAAATAGCTCTTCAGTTGAATTGACTGAAATTTTAGTTATCTGTATATTATGGTTTGTAAAACGATGATGAATGAAACTTTTTATAAAGTTAAAAAATGGAGAGTTTCAAAAAATTTAATATTCCAATATAAGTTGACCTCAGATCTATGTGATAAATCATATTAAAACCGGATCAGCATAGTATCATTGTCATACAGTATCATTGTCAGTCGAATACAGCCACGCCGAGATTCGAATCGATCTCTTATGAATCGATTCACAAAAAATCGAGGTCTAAAAGATCGATCTCTCAAAAAATCAATCTTTTTTCGTTTTCCTTTCGGATTTCTATTAACAATATAAAAATCCCTAAAATAGAAAATTAAAAGGACACCACAATAATCGATCTTTTGTCATTTTTACCTTACTAAAGTATTAGTTATTATAGAGATACATAGAGAGAGAATTTATTACAGGTATATAGGGAAAGAGAATTCATTTCAAAAATGGATTATTATAAACTGTTGTCGTTATTTTGCTGTTGGGTAATCATTTACTGTTAGTATTTTAATTGATAAATGACACCATAGGAAATGACAGCATAATGAAATGAATAATCCATACCTACTAATATTATAAATGCGAAAGTAATTCTTTCTGTCCCATCCGTTGCATTTTCACGCCTAGACCGCTGAACCAATTTTGATGAATTTTGGGTGATAAAGGACATGGCAACTTTTGGAAATAAAATTGTAAGGGGTGAAATAGGGCATGTGAAAGTTCGTATGAAGAACCCAATTTTAATGAATTTTAGTATAGAGATATGTTGGACTTTGGAGAAAGACTTTGGCTACCTTATGTGTTGAAATTAAAACTTTAATAGGGGATGAAGATTTGTACGAAGAACCCATCAAACCAATTTTAATGAATAGAGATATACGCAAAGATAAAATAAAAAGGGGTCAAATAGGGAATGAAATTTTGTATGAAGAACCCACTATTTCTCAATTTAGGGATATGAAAATTCATATTTATGATTTTAGGAAGAAATAAAAAGTTTTCGCGTTTTTGAAAAATTAATCCGCAAGGGATGATTTACAATACCAAGCAGATAGAGTGATAAATCCACCTATGATTTTGTTTTGGTTTGTCGTGTTTAGAGATCAGTCAGTGTTTATGCAGTAATATAGAGGAGTGGTAGGGATCGCGACCACCATACAAATAGTGATAAACCCATCCATGGGTTTCTTTTGGTTCATCGTGTTCAGAGATCAGTCGGTGTATATGCAATAATATAGCTGGGTGGTAGGTATTGCGACCACCATACACATAGTGATAAACAAATGTATGATTTTGTTTTGGTATGTCGTGTTCCGAGAGCATTCATTTTATATACAGTAATATAACGGGGTGATAGGGATTGTGACCACCATACACATAGTGATAAACAAATGTATAATTTTGTTTGGGTATGTCGTGTTCCGAGAGCATTCATTTTATATACAGTAATATAACGCGGTAGTAGGGATTGCGACCACCATACACAGAGTGATAAACAAATGTATGAATTTGTTTTGGTATGTCATGTTCCGAGAGCATTCATTTTATATGCAGTAATATAAAGGGGTGATAGGGATTGCGACCACCATACACATAGTGATAAACACACGTATGATTTCCTTTTGGTATGTCGTGTTCTGAGATCAGTCGGAGTATTTCTATACTATCTATACTAATATAATAAAGAAGAAGAGTGTTTTTGTTTGTTTGTTTAAACACGCTAATCTCTGGAACTACCCCAGTCGGATTCTAAAAAAATCTTTTTATTTAAGATAGTCAAACTCACAACGAATAGTATAGGCTACAACTCTCAGCAATGCTTAAATATTAATTTTTGTCAAGTCGGAGGTGGAAGCCCTTCCGAGCTGCTTTATCCGCTTTCGCTGTCGTAATGGTTAATGATACGTAAATACAATTTGCTACAAAAATACTGATCCTTAATAATAGGTTACCTATGAAATTGCCGTTCTGCAGTACTGACCTTTTCAAATCAAAATGATTTTTGTTTGACTAAGAATTCTAATTTCAAATTAATTTTATTTTAAAAACATGGAATTCTTTTTCCGAAAGTAGTCATTTGTTTATTGATTAGTGTTACATTTTCATCGCATTTCAATCTTTTTTGTCATCATGGATACGTTAAAAATTCGAATAATTATGGAATATGAGTACCGTCGTGGCAGCAACGCGGCACAAGCGGCACGCAACATCAGCGACGTTTACGGAGCTAACACTACAAACCAACGCACCACCTGCTATTGGATTGCTCGCTTCCGTTCTGGGAATTTCGACCTGAAAAATGAACCTCGCGGTCGTCTGAAGACATTGGTCGACAATGACGAATTAAAGGCGATTGTGGAAGCTGATGATACACAATCTACGGCTGAATTAGCAGCAGCTTTCGACGTTAGCGTCAAAACAATATTTGTCCATTTGCATCAAATTGGCAAGGTAAAAAAGCTTGACAAATGGGTGCCCCACGAACTCAATGATCGCCAGCGCGAAGTACGCGTCGAGACGTGCCTTGCACTGCTCAACAGACACACAATGAAGGAATTTTGAACCGCTTTGTTACCTGCGATGAAAAATGGATTCTGTTTGATAACCGCAAGCGCTCAGCAAGTTGGTTGGATCCTGGTTCAGCACCTAAACAATGCCTTAAACGAAAACTTACCCCTAGAAAAGTGATGGTCACTGTTTGGTGGTCTAGCGCCGGTGTGATTCATCACAGCTTCTTACCAAACGGGGTGAGCATTACTGCAGATGTGTACTGTAAAGAACTGAACACAATGATGGAGAAGCTGGCACATCTCCAACCAGCATTGGTCAATCGCTCGTCTCCGCTGCTCCTGCACAAGAACGCGCGACCTTATACTGCACAGCAGACGGTCTCCAAGTTGCAAGAACTGGGGTTGGAAGTTCTCCGTCATCCGCCCTACTCACCAGACCTTGCGCCTACAGACTACTACTTTTTCCAGAATTTGGATAACTCCTTGGCGGGAAAAAAATTCAATACCCGAGAGGCAGTACAAAATGCCTTTGAAGAATTTGATGCCTCCCGTCCTGCTGATTTCTTTAAGAAGGGCATCAATAAACTGCCACTGCGCTGGCAAAGATGCATTGATTGCATGGGTGATTACAACGATTAATACAAATAAAAAATACATGAAAAAAAATCGTTTAAATTTTTTCATACAAAACGGCAATTTCATAGGTAAATACCTAATATTAAAAAAAAGTTCGCGATAGCATATAACCAACTCCTACACATAAGTCTCAGAAAGCTATTTTCTTACAAAAAATTGTTAAAGATTCAAAAGTGATTTATGAACAATAATTTTAGGCATGGCATATTAATTCTTACGAATAAAAGTTTCTTCGTCATGAACAAAATTTTATAAAGTTAAGTTTTGCTCATTATAGTATGTTATTTTGACACATAGTTTAGGAGATAATAAAAAAATCAAATAATTTGTACTTGCGACAAGAACAATAATTGCGTTGCGGTGTTTATTGTATAAAATTAACACGGGTGAAACCGTGGGGCTCAGCTAGTACTATAATATAAAGCGGAAGAGTTTTTTTGTTTGTTTGTTTTAAACACGCTATTCTCTGAAACTTTCAGTCGGATTGGAAAAATTCTTTTAGCCAGACTCACGAGGAATAGTATAGTCTATCTAAATTTAGGCTACAACTCTCAACTAGCCTTAAATATTAATTTTTGTTACGTAAGTCGGAAGTCGAGGACCTCCCGAACTGCTTACGAACAGAAATACAGAAACAGAACGAACAGAAATACAATACTCTACAGTAATATTGTACCTTAGTATATCTAAAAAAAATCAGCGATAGCATATGCCTATCCCTTATATATAAGCCACAATAATGTAGTTTTTGACAAAGATTTGTTGAAAATTCAAAAATGATATATTAGCATTATTTTGAGACATGACGTATTAATCCTTAGGAACAAATGTTACTTCATGTAAAGACAGTTTTATTAAGTTAAATTCTGCTCTGTAGAGTATGCTGTAGGAGATAATGAAAAATTAAAATAATTTGTACTTGCGGGAAGAACAATTATGATAGACTAAATGGGTGCGTTGGCGGTGGAGGGAGTGGAAGGAGGGTTATGATTTTCATACGTATTATATGTATGTATGTCTATTTCTTTGGCACGCTCTTTAGCCTAAACAGCTTGATGGATTTTAGCATACGAGGTTTCGTTAGATTCGTCTTTATTGTGGGAATGACATAGGCTTTATAATATTTCATTACGACATCTGGGAATCAAATAAAAAGCAACTATAGAATATATATTTTTGTCAATTGTTTTAGTTGCCGTTGGGATTTTTGTTTCCTTTTTAATAATTTAGCTTGTCTATAACACTCCTTTTGAGCCTCTGATAAAAGTAAATATCGAATACTTATCACAAAAAAATAACCACTAAAAATCAGCACAAAGACGTTTTAAATGCACCTGCGTAATGAGATAAACAACTACTTGTTTTTTAGTAGTTTCAGCTTTATATTAATCTCTTGTAGTTAGAAACTGTTTTATATATTTTAAATAAGGACAATAATCAAAACATAGTGTTGTGAGTAGGTAACATCACTAGTCGATGAGAAGGCGGGCTGTCAATGTCACTAAGTTTTGAATAAAGATTCTGTTTTTGTCAATGTGGCGTCGGGCATTTATTTATTTATACAATCATACAATAAAGTAATAAACAGACCAAAACATGGTGTCAGAATTGGGTTCGTACCGTAAACGTAAACCTTAAGTCATTGTGAAATCCTCGTGTGCAAATACGGCGTCATGTCTGATGAAAATCAAAAGCCCAAGAAACTTTCTGGAATGTCCAGTCCGCAACCCATGGTGATAAGTGGTAACTTGGCTCAACAATGGAAAAAATGGGTACAGTCATTTAAATTTTATTTACGTGCGTCTGGCTTGGATGAAGAGAGTAATGGCAGAAAAGTAGCTTTATTTCTACATGGCATTGGTGAAAAGGGCGTGGATGTATTCAATACATTTGGAAAAGACGAAGATAAAATTACATACGACGAGCTTATAAGGTTATTTCAAGATCACTTTGCCCCAAAAGCTAACCTCACTTATGAATGTCATAATTTCTTCACATACAAACAACAACGCCTAATCAAAATAATGTTTATATGTAACATGCATCAAAAATACAACTATATCAGAGAAAAATTATTGCTTGAAGATAAGCTGGATCTTGATAAGGCCTTAGAGATGGCAAAGGCCATGGTTGCGTCCAGACATCAAATGGATGAACTGACAGCAGAACAAAGTACAGTCTTGTATAATACAAGTCAGTCACGCTCAAGATTAAGGTCTAACTCATCGAACGTCAGTCGATATAGTCAGCAGTCAAAACAGGAAGTTTGTACAAGGTGTGGACAGGTGCATCGTTACAAATGTCCAGCATTAGGTGTAAAGTGCAAAAAATGTGAAAAAGTTGGTCATTTTGCAGTCTGTTGTCGGTCATCTCTGTCAAAGTCAATAAGATATGTACAGTCAGATAGTAATATGCAACCGGTACAGTCAGAACAAGATGAATTGTTTATAGGTCATATTCAGTCATCCAAGTCGTCAAGTGAATGGACAATTAATTTATATATAAATAATTCACAAATAAATTGTATTATTGATACAGGCAGTGATGTCAATATTATGTCAAAAAGTGTTTATGATTCACTTAATACTAAAAATTTACTGTCTAAAACTGATGTAAAAATTAAGTCATACACTAGTAATAGTCTAGAGGTACTAGGTCAACAAAGCTTAGAGTGTAAATTTCAATTTAATGACCTCTATATGACAAAACAAATTAATTTTATAATTGCAAATGTGAATTCTCCAACTGTATTAGGTAAACTTACTTGCTCAGAAATTGGTCTAGTTAAAAGAGTTTTCTGTGTAGACACTAGAAGCATGCAAACTTCAGAAAGTGATAATAGTCAATTGTTTTCTGAAACAAGTCAAAATGAGTCAAATTCAAGTCAAGCACAGTCATCTCCATTAAAGTCAAGTCAGTCACAAAATATGAATTTAAATAAACTTCTTGAATGTAATAATTCTGTTTTTACCGGTCTTGGTTGTCTTCCTGGTGAGTGTCATATAAGTACAAATCCTGAGGTCCAGCCAAAAGTCGATGCTCTGAGGAAGGTACCATTTGCATTACATCATAGACTTCAACAAGAACTTGAGATGGAAAAAATGGATGTCATTACCAAGGTCACAGAGCCTACTGAATGGGTGAGTTCTTTAATCTTAATAGAAAAGAAAAATGGTCAATTAAGGGTATGTCTAGACCCCCGTAATTTAAATCAGGCGATTAAGAGGACTCATTATCCTATTCCATCAGTAGATGTTGTCCGTGCCAAGGTGGCTGGTGCAAAATTTTACTCCACTTTGGATGCAAGTAGTGGATTTTGGATGTGTAAATTGAGTGAAAAGAGTTCTTACCTCACAACTTTTAATACACCTTTTGGCCGATACAGATTTAAACGTCTTCCATATGGAGTCAGTTGTGCTCCTGAGTATTTTCACAGAATTATGACTGAAATGTTTGGTGACATACCAGGGGTAGCAGTATACAGCGATGATATTTTAGTCAGTGGTCAAACACTACCAGAGCATAATGAGCTTCTTAATATAGTATTTAAAAGAGCAAAGGAATATAATGTCAAGTTTAATAAAGAAAAATGTTCATTCAACAAGGAGAGTATTAAATATCTGGGTCACATTTTTTCAGCGGATGGAATCACAGCTGATCCAGACAAAGTCAGAGCAGTCAAAGAGATGCCCTCTCCTACCTGTCTAAAGGGTTTACAAAGATTTCTAGGCATACTTAATTATTTAAGTCCTTTTATTAAAAATATGGCAGGCGAGACAGAAATTTTACGGCAATTATTAAAAAAATCTACTGATTGGCAGTGGACTGCCAACCACGAAACAACATTTTGCTATCTGAAGCAATTAATATGTCAAGTTCCAATGTTGTCACATTTTAATGTTCATGATCCTATTGTTCTACAAAGTGATGCTAGTAAGAGTGCTGTCGGAGCGGTGTTGTTGCAAAATCAACATCTAGTATATTATGCTTCAAAAACTTTAACAGATACACAGCAGAAAATGGCTCAGATAGAGAAAGAACTCTATTCAATAGTTTTTGCCTGCATCAAGTTTCATCAATTTATATATGGACAAACTGTAACTGTAGAGACAGACCATGCTCCTTTAATAACATTGTTTAAAAAGCCATTATTCGAGGTCCCAACACGTCTTCAGAGAATGATGTTAAAAATACAGCTTTATAGTCTAAATGTAGTTTACAAGAAAGGTAGTCACATGTACATTGCAGATACCTTGTCGAGAGCAGCTCTCTCGGAAACAAGTTCAGATGAATTAGATGATAATGTCATCATTGTTCATGTAAATTTACTGATTAAGTCATTACCAGTTTCATCAGAACGTCTACAGTGGCTAATCAGAGGCACTAATGAAGATAAAAGTCTGGGGATTTTGAAAACATACTGTAAAGAAGGATGACCGTCAAGTAAAACTCAAATTCACAAAGATCTGCAAGAGTATTGGCAGTATAGATTTGATTTACATACAGAACATGATTTAATTTTCAGAAGTAACAGTATAGTCATACCTAAAATGTTAAGGCCAGAGATTTTGAAAATAATACACAGTGGACATCTGGGAATTGAGAGGTCAAAAGCGTTTGCTAGAGGACATGTATTTTGGCCATTTATGTCAACTGATATAAAAAACATTGTCCAGTCGTGTCATATTTGTTTGTCACATAGAAGCTCAAATGCTCCTGAACCACTTCTTCCACATGATGTTACATTACTTCCGTGGGAAAAAGTTGGTGTTGATTTCATGGATTATAAATCTAAAAAATACATAGTAGTACAAGATTATTACTCAAATTATATTGAATTAATGGCAGTGGCAAGTACTAACGCCAAAACAGTAATTGTTTGTCTTAAAAGTATCTTTAGCAGACATGGTATTCCAGTTGAGTTATTCTCTGACAATGGGCCACCATTTAATTCGGCAGAGTTTAAGAATTTTATGTGGGACTGGGGAATACATCATAATACGTCAAGTCCCTACATACCAAGGTCAAATGGGTTGGTAGAGTCCGCAGTAAAGATATGTAAACGTTTCCTTACCAAGTCAGAGGAGTCAGGGACAGATCCATATCTGGTTTTGCTTCAATTCAGGAATACACCTAGAGGAAATCTACCATCTCCAGCACAATTATTAATGTCACGTTCACTTAGAACACAATTACCAACAGTCACAAAAAACTTAATACCAAGAACAGTCAAATTTCAAGAATATGTCAAAATTAAGGAAGAAAGTAAAAATAAAATGAAGGATTACTATGACAGAAAGACTAAATCATTACCAGAACTACAAGAAGGAGATGAAGTCTATTTTAAGAAGATGCCAGATACTCCATGGATTACAGGCACAGTAAGGTCCAAATGTGATCAGCCTAGGTCTTATAAAAGTTGAAGGGTCAGATGGATTTATAGGAAGGAGAAACACACAGCATATTTTGAAGCCTATGCAGTCACCGCAAATGGTATCTCAAGATATTAGGTTACAAAAAAGTTCAAATATCAAGACATCTCCTAATCCTCATACAGTAGCACCGTATATTGAAGAGCATAGAACTCCAGTTGAAAAGCGTACTAGGTCTGGGAGAGTCATAAGGCCACCAAGACGGTTAGATTTATAAGAATTAATATTTGGTTCACTAAGTAAACATTGTAGCAATGACTGTGAAGGACTGATTGATTTCGTTAAGTCTAGAATATATATAGATTATAGATAGAGATTAAGTTCAACAAACTGTCTTATTTTGAGTTACTTAAATAGTCTTTGTAATTAAGGGTTATTGTTAAGAGTTTAGTCAATTTTTGTAAACTGTCTCAAGCTGTAAAATTATATTAAATTAACTTTTTCTAATAAGGAGGATGTTGTGAGTAGGTAACATCACTAGTCGATGAGAAGGCGGGCTGTCAATGTCACTAAGTTTTGAATAAAGATTCTGTTTTTGTCAATGTGGCGTCGGGCGTTTATTTATTTATACAATCATACAATAAAGTAATAAACAGACCAAAACACATAGTGATCATACTTATTAAATAGCTCACCAATACCTAAGCACCGTTGCACTCAGACTATGCAGTGATCGTGACCAGAGGCCGATAAAAGAATTTAACGTTTTGCGGCTTTGGGTAACCTAAATAAAACCATTTTATTTAGTACTACTTAACAACTGACAACACATATCTCTAGGTGAAGATATTGTTTGGTCGTTGCTGCATAATATAACCCTCCGACTCAAAGCAAAGCCTATTTCGCTTAAAATTAGTTCGCAACTAATACTACATCTATGTTCACAACAAATACTTTGACTATAATTAATTTATTAAATTAACATTTTTGAACACACAAAAATTAGACTAAACGAAAATGAAACAAATTAGAGGCAGTAAGCTCATTATTTTAATTGTAAGGAATTTTGACCAAACCTAATGAAAATTTAATATTCTTCTAAAGAATGTAATTTTTATTTATAATGAGCGACAAAATCAGTATTTAGTATTGCTTCCACTCACTGTCAGAACTGCCTACATCCGTCTGGGCATACTTTTTATTAAATTGTCAATGAAACTTTGTGGCATTAGGTTCCATTCTTCAACCGATGCATTTTTGAGGTTCTGTAGATTAGCCGGTGCTGGATTTCTTTGTTTAATTTGCTTTCCCAGTTTATACAAAACATGTTCTATGGAATTTAAATCGTGCAAGCGTGCTGGCCACACCAAAACTTGGATTCCGACCTCAGTAAGGTACTCCGAAACTACCGCCGCAACCTGAGGACGAGCATTGTCGTGCATTAAAAGAAGGTTATCCTTCATCAATGGGCAAAAGGCTTCACAATTTGCATTAAAATGTCTGTTACGTATCTTACCGAACTCAAAGGTCTGTTTTCTATGATATGTATACGTGGTCCTAAGCAAATTTCACCCCAAAGAATTACTGACCCTCCACCATAAGCTTCGCCAACAATGTTACACTCAGCGTTTCTTTCTCCGGGTCATATCCATACTTTGACACTTCTATCATCTGACTTAAGACAGAATCTGGACTCATCAGTACTTTTCCCCAACCGTCATCATCCAGATTTCGGTGCGAACAAGCAAAGTTGGACCGAGCTACTCGTTGACCTGCGGTGAGCAGACGGCCTCTGGTGGGCAAGTACGCCCCTATACCAGCCGCCTTTAGTTTTCTTCCAATCCTTTTGGTGCTAACTGTCACTTGTCGAACTTCCTGCAACTTGTTTGGTACCTAGGAAGAAGTCGAAGTGCGGTTTCTGAGGACACTGCTTACAATAAATCTGTTCTTTCTCTCTATTGTTACTCTTCTGCGACTTTGTCCTTTACTTCTTGTATACTCTCCAGTCTACCGGTATCGTTTGACATTGCAAATAATCACAGACTACGACACTCGTAATGTTTGAGCCACTTAATTGTAAGTTCAATTACAGTTACAGCTTTAGACACCTGAGCAACGATCAGATCCGCCATTATCACTCAAAATTATCAAATGAAGTTCTCTTCACTCAATAATAAGAAATAGAAATAATGTAAAATTTATTAAAACAACAAAAGCCGGCAGAATTTCAAACAGTACGCATCAAAGAAATTATTAGTGTTGGATAGCCCATTTATCGAGGAAGGCAAGAGGAGATAGGAAAATGTCACATCAATGAAAAATGTTGCAAAAACGGGGAAAATTTATTCCTTTTGAGTGCTTCTATTATGTGACGCAGATGAAGTTGCGCGGTTCGGTTAGTTGATTATAAAAGTCGTATGACTTTGAAACAAGGATGGTTCAGTGGTAGCGTATACCGACACCACGTCGATCGACATTAGTTCGAATGCCTACAATGACCCGGAGTTTTCAATGAGAGAGAACATCGTGATGAAACTATTGTATGATTGTAGCAATTTCTAATTCCCGCCTGGCTAACTACCGCCCTCAAGTTGAAAATCTATCGCCATGCACATATAGATGTGTTCCGGTAGGTACATTTGAGAGCCAGCCCAACTAGCCTTAGCGTGTTACCATCCTAGGCCACATCTTCACTTAAAATCAGGTGAAATTGTTACCAAACGCTACAACTATGAAGAATAAACAAAAAAAGATAATTGCGCGAGTAGCACCGTGATAGAAGTAAAATTTATTAAAATGGGAGACACGGATGAGCTAATCTCTATATTAGATATACATACATATACTATTTCCATTTCTTTAATTTTTCGATGACAGTTCTAATTTGATAGTTGTACTGTTGTGACCAAATAAGTAATGATATCGATCGCATATATTTACGACAGTGACGATTCATCAGATTTTGATTAAAATAAACAAATAAAGATTGTATCGGGACGTGTGAAATCAAAGAAAAATATAAGCGCACTGACTTTTAATGAATGACGCTTTCCTTACATAGCTATAGTCATACATAACACTGCCGTTATAATTATTTCGTTTCATTGTCAGATACCTACCTATACCTACTTATTTTACAATAGCTTCGAAAATTTTAAAGAAGTTGGCATTATCAATCAAGAATTAATACGTGTAACATGTTGTAATGAAATATAATATTAGTTAAGAAATTTGTACAAAAGTATCCGGTAGTAGTTTATTTTCTTACATTTTGTAAAAAAATATCGGTTCTGTTATCGTGTTACGTTTATCGATATAGCTCCATCCCTATTAGTTTCTGCGACTCTGGTATAACCTAGTACGTGTGTAAACGTCATATTTTTATAAAATAATGCTTACATAATGTAAAAAAGACGCTCGTTCAAGTTTTCACAGCAGCCGTCATCAAGAAAATAAAGAAATGGAAATGGTATAATAATGTATAGCTGTCTTTCTACTTCTCTATACGTTATACCAATCTCTCGCTCTTGTCACGAAGTGTCTAAACGTGACGCATCCTTCAAATTTCACTCTCAATTCTCGTCCAAGTTGCACTTCAATTATTTTTTTAATATACGTAACCGTACAAGAAGAAGTTATTGCAATTATTTTCAGGAGTTCCAATGCCAATGAAGTTAATATGGAACCACTTTTCCAACTAAAAAGGAATCATCTAAATCGGACCTTAAACAAAGAAGTTATGTCTGAACATCCATAAAAAAAATTTAAACGAATTGAGAACTTAGAGAAATTTGAATTTCAATCGCACATAAAAGTGTATCCATGTACTTACAGTGAAAGTTCCCACATTGCCGCTATCCATGTCACGATATGAAAAAGAATTGCTACCGCAGTAATCCTACGATAGATAGAAAGAAAAATACAAAACGGAACAGACATAATCCTCGTACCGGATCAGGCACGAGCGCCATATATCACGTGAAATTGACAGGTCCGGCGCGTCGCAAGTCTCACAGCACATCGGGAAACGCGATTTGTCATACTTACTCGTATTCTTAGCGCTTCACTAAACAACTTGTTATACTTCCCAATAATTGTATTAAAGCGTATACTTTACATAACTTTTATGAACAATGATATTAATAAATACAAAAGTGGGGGAGGCCCTTGTCTCCGACGGCACACGGATAAAAAAGTCACAGACGCAAATTATTAAAATATATAATATTCAAGTTTTATATAGTCCATGTCTAGTTATTATTTAGTGGCAAATTTTAATATATATTTTCCAATAGGCAACTATGGGAAGGCTATCTGATATCAGAATAATTCCGGAATATATAATTCCGTTTTCAAATATAAGTAGGTACGTATGTGATTTCTTTTACCGACCCGATTCACATATCTACTTATCTTTACAATGTTCTTTTACAATCTATATTTTCTAAGGGCAAGCTGATTAGTTTCTTAAATCACGTATCACGTTCATGATAGTTTTTTTTTTAAACAACTTCAAAAAAGGAGGGTTCTCAATTCGAGTGTATATTTTTTTTTAAATGTTCATCCTTAACCTTTTGTTTTTTTATGAACCGATTTAGATGACATGATTATTTTTTCATTGGAAAGGGGTTACCTAAAGCATGGTTCCATTTTAATTTCATTAAACCTTCGACTTCAAAGATATACCAGGAAACTTCACAAAATCATTCAAGTCTGTGTTGGTTTTCTTTTTGTTAAACATTGTCTTGTTATCCTATGCGTACCTATAACATTAATCTAAATGCGATAAAACTTTGTTAAGTTGTTACGCGTCCGAGAAACTTCCTGTATTACTACGAGCAGTTTACAACAGATGTCGTGTAAATCTTTACATTTCATAGACAGGTTTCGTATTAAATTACAGTTTGCTACGTATGTTAGTGTGATTTTAGATTATTTATATGTTCGGAAAATGTAGCTAATTTTAAACTTATAAATAACAGGCACGATTTCAATACTAGAAATAAATATAAAATAGTAATTCCATGTTTAGACTTAGTGAGACAAATAATTGTTTTTTAGATAAAGGAATTTAGGTTCCACAATAAACTTCCTAAGCACATTACCGATTTGCCGTTTTATAATTCAAGAATCTTGGTAAGCAAATTTCATTATCAAAATTGTATTTTAGGGTGCATCATTACGTGAATGACGGTGATGTCTGCAAGTTACTCCTTCCCTGTACATCCACTGAAAATGATAATAACTGTGAACAATACAAATATTTACTGTAAAAAAAGCAATAAAAAAGGATGATTAACCAGATCGAGTTTCTTGCCTGCTACTCTTCTCAATGACTAAGATGTGTCGACATACAAAATTAACACCATGTTTAATAATACAACTATTACCAACGTCGTGACGCCTGTATTTGAATCTCATGTACGTCACAATCTCCTTATATTGAAAATGCGATTGATCATTAAATATTTTTCTTAATTACCTTCATGTATATTCCAGATTTAATTAACGCAAATATTAATAACGCCGTTATCTCGAGTGGAAAGGGATAAAATAACATAAACTCATAATTAACATTTCGATCGCCTTCATTGGTATATAAGCTAATAGAATTTACCAAACTATTCAATCATATTACGTTTCTGTTCTATTAAAACGAAATATATAATAAATAAATCAATAATGAAGGCTTTTATTGTCCTGTGCGGTTTATTTTCATTTGTGTTTTCCAAAAGTTTGGTACATCCAGTGAACGCTGGTAAGTTAATTTTACAATACAGTTTTGTATATTTTATGTTATTTCGGCTGTTAACAGCAAATTTATATGCACCCCAAAAAATATTCATCAATTTACTTAAGTCAGCTTAAGAGAGATCTATCAACACAGAGCTCAAACCACTGAACGGATTATTTTGAAATTTGGAACACAGATAATAATTATTATGATATAAGACATATTATAACGGGTTTTTGAAAATTCAACCCCTATAAGAGTGTAACAGGGGTTCAACATTTGTATGATTTTTTTTAACACCGTTAAAACCGTGGGGCACAGCTAGTCCTAAAATATTTTGGTTTCTATACGATCAAAGTTACTGTTCCTCATCGTAGAAAAAAATAAAACATAAGAATTTTGAAAGTTAACATATAAGATTTGTTTTAATAGGTGGTCATCGATGTGTGAATATGTGGGATGAAGGATGCATCAATGGACAACTTCCAGGATCAGGTAAATGACATATTTACACTACCTATATTGTTAATACATTAAGTCTTGGCATGACCATAAGTTATGCATTTGGATATTGATTTAGATTATATGACGTATTTAACGCCGGGATTCTGCAGAATGCGAACTCCACGGCTCATACTTTACCATTTGTTCATTTGGCATTCTATAGAATGCCTAGCAAATGTTATTATATCAGGTGCATAAATCAGAAATACAAAAGTTATTCTGATAAAATAATAACAGTGCCATTCATTACTTTTTTATCCAGTTATAACGTTAAGTTCTAATGCGAAAAAAAAGTTCTAACGCGATCCTGTGTCACCCCACCTACGGCGAGTGTAGTACACCGTATGGTAGCGAGCGAGTAGCGAGGGGGTACCCCAACAACCATCACATGACATTTTGAGACCCCGCCAAAAACACTCACGTGATATTTTAAACAAATCGGAGATGTATTTCATACATTGCCAGTTTCTCATTTGGCATACTATAGAATACCTAGGACATTCTATACATTGCCTATAACATAACTATAGACACAAACAGGAGGAATAAAAAAATCTATCCCAGTTTTTTGAAATTTGCATTTAATTGATAAACGGTCTATAAAAAGATTTCATAATATTTATTTATATTTTTTTTTTAAGTCGTCATTAATGTACGCACGCACAATTTCGACGAAGCTGGTATCTACATTAAAACCAAGTCGAAGTGCCCGTGATATATTAAACTTACTCGGAAACGTAGCTACCATGCGACTTATAGTTTCATCTAATTCGAAACGCACGAGTGCTGCAACCTCCGCCCCAGCGACTGCACGAAGATCTTCTACCATCTCACGCACCGACACGCAAATACCAGGCAGAGTTACGCAGCGCCAAAAACCCAGTGCGCCAGTAGGAACCATCGCTGCATGCACTATATTGCGCACCACGGTCCGTGGGCTCGCCAACCAAAGCTCCTGCTCTGGAGGCACTGGACAAATACTTGGCACACCGTTTAGAGGCTCCCGGATTATACCACTGGCAAAAGACGTTACAGCTTTATTTGGGGCACCAGCTCTAACGCTGACCGTCGGCAGCCGCAAGACACGTCCGTCCACAAAACCTTTTCTCGAGTAATCGTTGACAAGCAGTTCACTAATAGCTTTAGCAGTTCCGTACGAATTCTCCGGCGTAACAGCAGTATTATCGTCGACAAAAGGAGGAAGATCACCCCCAAACACACCAACTGTGCTTGTGAATACAAATTTCAGACTAGGCACACGTTTTCTCGCCGCTTCCAAAAGTTCTCGTGTTGCGTCAAAGTTAACTTTGAAACCGTAGTCGAAATCAACCTCAGCGTGACCACTGACGACTGCAGCCATGTGGAAAACCACATCAGTATTAGCATCTATAAGTTGATCAGCAGCTCCAGGTTTTGCAAGATCGACTGCGAGAAGACTTACGCGTTGATCGTCCCGCGGCGCTGGCAAATTTGAATCAGAAAGCACTAGTTCAGTTACATGCAATGGAGAATCTGATCCGAGAAGGAAATCAGCCACACGGGATGCTAAAAACCCACCAGCACCTGTCACTACAACTTTCATATTTACTAGTTGATTTGAGGTTATATATTATAAATAGAGTCAATTTGGAACTAACCGAACGCGATCTTTTAGTAAGCTGTAGTGAATAAATTTTATTTATCTCATAACTTAAATAGCATTGATAAGTTGAAACGAATTACATAACAAATCAAAGGTTCCGTTTGATAACACGCACAAGATCAGAAACAACGGTCAACGTTTTGATTAAGATGTTAATTTGAATAGTTGATACGATAAAAAATGTACACACTTATAACCTATAATATGGTTATATATTAACTGGTTTTATCGCAACATTTACAATAAAAAAAATTATATTAATACCAATAATTCATGTTTGTTTGTTTGTGTCCTATGCATTCCTAAACCATCAAATTGCAATGAAACTTTGGTGAGTTATTTTGCACAAACCCGCGAATTTTATTAGTAAAGCTAGTTTACTTGGTGGAGTGCAGGTCATTTTATTTCGAAGACAACTAGAATGAAATCGTGAGCATTAAGCTTTAAGATTGGCAATACTGTTATAATGGATTAGGGATTGTAATCCAGCGGCATTTTTACTCCAGCTGGACTCATACTGAATCTACCGCGGATCTGGCATTTATCGATTTTTCAAAGAAAAGAAACAATTTTTTTAATTGTAGTTATTTTAATATTCATGGTTTTATTTTTCTGTAAGTAAAGTCTCAAGAAACAAATTTTTATTTTTGGTGTTATCACTCAGCCTACTTCATAAATAATTGCATATATACCCGAAGAGGAAAAAGCTCTATCTGCCTCTATGCTGGTTAGTTTGAGAATCATCAAATAATCATAAATTGTCCGTGTCTCCTTCGTGCGGTCGATTTGCTAATCCCCTCCATTTTTTTTTTTTTTTTAACTGACTATATGACCTTAGGGGCCCTGAAGCCGCTGCGGCTTTTACAGCTTCACCGAACTTGAAAAATTGTTAGCGGCGAAGATCAAACCTATGATTTCGGCCATAGCAGTCGCGCTTGCGACCGCTAGGCTACGAGCGAGTCCTAATCCCCTGCATAATTTTTTTTTTTTTTTTTTTTGAACTGACTACACTGTTAGCCTTAGGGGCCCTAAAGCCGCTGCGGCTTTTACAGCTTCACCGGACTTGGGGGCGAGCGCAGAAGGCACTCAGCCGCGAAAGTTTTGTGGACGACTCGCACGAGGGTGCCAAAGTGGCCGGACCTCGGCTCGGGCGGTCGCCGCGTTCGCAATTAGGTCGCGATCTAATCGAATCCCTACACCTACGATTCGAGCTAACTAAAATATACACATAGGCATGTTCCCCTCCTCCTGGGAGGAAGGAAGGAACCATGCGTATGTGTATTCAGTAATCGGAATGTTTCTACACTAACTAGCGCTAACTAACTAGCGTAAAAAAAGAAAAAAAAAGGTCCCTCACAGAACCTATGTACCTGTGTGGTGTGCACGTGTGTATGTTCATACGTGTGTATTGTTGTATGTAGGTAGCTAAGTGATGCACGTACAGTGTCACTTGTATCGCGCGGGCGGTTGCCTGACCCAAGGGTTTCACTCCGAGGAACGGACCTAGGCTTGGGTTACCGCGTTTTCTTCCTCCCAGGAAGCAGGAAACATGCCTATGAGTATATATTAGTTAGCTCGAATCGTAGGAGTAGGGATTCAGTTAGATCGCGACTTATTTTCATGCGCGACCACCACCCGAGCCAAGATCCGGCCACTTTGGCACCCTCGTGCGAGTCGTCTAAACAACTTTCGCGGTTGAGTGACTTCTGCGGTCGCCCCCAAGTTCGGTGAAGCTGTAAAAGCCGCAGCCGGCTTCAGAGCCCCTAAGGCTAACAGTTTAGTCAGATCTAAAAAATAAATAAATACGAAAAACACAATATATTCTCTCCGAATATTTGATGACGCTGTTAATCGTATAGTCAAACCTCTCTGATACAGATATCCACAAGACAGGCCTTGGAGCCTAGTGTGAAAATCTACGACAATTGTTATGAGACCCTGGTTACTACCACAATATTGAGCGGAATGTTTTAGTTAGTCTTAAATTTAACTTTTTTAAACCTAGCGTTAAATATTATGGAAATAAAAACATTATTATTACTATTAATATTGATACGTCACGATATATCAACGTATCAGTACATCAGGTTGCGATTCGTATCGTTACGGTATATCGATACAAATTGATTTTTGTCTATCTATAATTAGCTAGTAGACTCTGAAGGTCTACCGTCCAATTTATACGATCTCTGGATGATCGTCTTTGTTTTTGTATTGTACCTACTGTATTTACCATCAGGAACAGTTCAGTTACTTTGCCGTGATAATGATTTTTTTTAATTTGTAATTCACAGGCGGTGATGATTACTACCTCAACGGGGGTTTCAACCCTGGCAAGCGTTGCGTCAACATGTGGGATGAAGGATGCATAAACGGGCAACTGAATGGTGCAGGTGAGATAGTTTCTTTTAATGATTGGTGCCTTTCTGCGTATCAGTATGTAGGTACTTATTTGAAACTATCTGTGCCTGCGGCTCCGCTCGTGTGGACTACAGAATGTCAGTATTGTGATAACCTCGATTCAACCGAAGGAGGTCACCCACCAGTTACTTTAAAAAGATGATTAGTTTTTGTGCGCGGAACCCTAATTAGTTTTCTAAAATACAATTAGCCTAAGTTGCTCCTTATAAAATCAGCTATCTGCCAGTGAAAGTCTCATCAAAATCGGTCTAACCGTTTTGAAGATTTCTAAACCACAAGCAGATAGACAATTTTTTTTGTTACATGACTACCTTAAATAACTACGTTTATATGCGCTTAGTAAATCGCTGTTATTTTGACATTACAAATAGATACGTCAATTTTATTAATTGTATTATATTTCATTTTATATTCAAGGCAGTGTAAGATTTTATCACATTCTTAATTTCAATTTATCATTTAACAACTCACCATAGGCACCAGATTTATAGGTTTTAGCATTTCTACCATAATCTCGTGTAATTTTAATTTACGATGTGGCCCAAGACTGTAAAACGCTAAACCCAGGCGGTAGGTACTAAGGTAATAACTAGCCGGACGGGCATTAGAAAATGCTCCACCAGTATGCTATAGTTTCTTCACGATGCTTTTCTTCATCCATATCAAGCTTATTGAACGGATTCGACCTCAAGTCGATCGACGTCGCCGCCATCATCTCCTTACTCTACTGGGCCATAATTGATATAAAAAACTCTTCAAAACTATAAAAAATCAGAAAATACTGTTTGGAATATTATCTAGTAAGTGCAAACTAATAAACATAATGTCTAGTTTTCACTAAGTATGATACACGATTTTTTACTAAAAACTCGAATTAAATTGATTCATTTATGGGGAATTATAACCACACAAATAAATTAAAAATATTGTGCGTGTGGTGAAACATTCTTTATTTTTTCGAACGGACGTCCGTTAAAGCCGAATGTTGGGAAGGAAGAAGAACTCAACGTAGGCTGACCCACCACAAGGTGGATCGACGACCTGGTGAAGGTTGGAGGAACAGCTGGATGCGAATAGTGCGGAATCGATTATTGTGGCGATCTTTGTGAGAGGCCTATATCCAGCATTGGACGTTTTCTTATTCTAAATCAATAGCACTATTATGTATTTAAATACAATTACGCCAAAGTCAATATTTTCAACGCAACGCTTTCAGCTTTTACAAGATATTGGCTCCCCTTGATAAAACTGTACAGGAATTTCAGTTTCATTCAGTCCACTTGCGCACAATTCCTAAACTATATCACTATCTACACAATCTCGGAATAAACATTTCAAGTTAATGAGTGAATTAAAATAAAATTGATGTCTTTCCGCTGAATGGATAGATTTGCAGTAGATTGTATTCAACTTATTTAATAGGATTCAGAAATAATACATTAAAATCAACTTTATTTTAGGAAATGATGATTATTACCTGAACGGTGGATTTAACCCTGGCAAACGATGCGTAAACATGTGGGACGACGGTTGCATCAATGGACAATTAAATGGAGCCGGTAAGAACTTTTTGTTATCAAGGTAATAAATAACGTTTGGTTTGTCACAACCAATAATATGATGAAGTTAAAGTATATATTACTCCTGGCAGATTTTAGCTATGCTAGCTTGAAGTGTTAAGGAACCGAATTTAAGCAGTAATTAGAATACCGTTGGCATAGTTATAATGTATATCTGAAGGTTGTTTATTTTAGATAGTAATATATTATATGTGATAGGTACCAAGGTTAGGAAAAAGGTCAATACTTACAACATACCGATAACTAACTAATGATACGATCGTAGTTTTAAATAAATGCCTTACCACCATGATATGGTTTTACAAATATTTTTTTAATGTATATAACAGCACGACGAAGTGCCTGCACTATGCGCGATGGTTTATTAATTCAAAAATTCCCACGACCGTCATGAGATCGGTAAATCATCGCCATTCATTGTTGTCATGCCGACTGCAAGCCTCTCAGCCGCTGAATTATATACACTGACTGATTCCGATATGGGACAAACCAAAAGAGAGACTGCGTCGCGTTCATTGCATTGTGATCCATTCGGGTACCCACCTAAAGACCACAACGCTTGATTACTGGTTATACACCGAAGTTGTTGAGTGTCAGGTACGCCTGGTGTATGGTGGTTGCCGGTCAGACCGAAAACTCAGGTGTGTATCTAAATTTCACAAACTTTGATGGCCGTGGAATTTTATTTATAGGTGTATTTTACTTATAGCTTACATACTTTCAGTCACGTATTATAAATTAAGGACTACTAACCGTCCGATAGTTCGAGCGAAAATGATCTTTAGGCCTTTTTTTAGATCTGACTACACTGTTAGCCTAAGGGCCTGAAGCCTCAGACGGCATTGACAGCTTCACCGGACTTGAATCTTTAGGCCTGTTGTAACCGGCTTATACAGTGCGTGCGGTCACAGCAAAGCTGTTGCTATCGCGCTCCGCTGATAGTGCGGGTCAATAGTACGGTTTCAATATTTATATCAATAAATATCTAACACGTTGTAGGTTTTAACAACCTAACAATTGACCTATGATACCGTTTAAGACTAAAGAGGACTTGCAATCAAGTACAGCTGCTGGAACATACCTACCTATAGGTGCTTGATGACAGATTTAACAACATCTTAAAGGTGGTAAGCAAAACAGGCACTAGAAACCTCCTAACACCATATCATGGTTTCATTACAATATTTTCCTTCAACTCCTTCAACGAAGGCTCAGGCTCATTGTGGGATTCGAATGTACTACGTCGATGGATACGGTGTCCAAACATACCAGCACTGAGCCATCTGTGACAGAGTGCGCAACAATAGTTATTTGTTAGGTCCTTACATATGAAATTAGAGTTTTGTCGTGCTGACTACTTTGATCTGAAATATCTCCTCTTTGGTTAAGAAATCCAAATTCAAATTTATAAATTCATTTAGCTGGTACATTTGAGTTTTAAAAACAGTTATCCATTTGTTTTTTCCTCATTATTTTTTTCTTTGGCGTCGCTTATTACCGCGCAATGGAAAACATAAAATAACGGTATATTTACGAGTACGAGTTCTACCGTGGCACCAGTGCTGCAGAAACAGCTCGAAGGATTAATTATGTGTACGGCGCTGGTGTCGCAAAAGAAAGCACGGTACGTTTTTGGTTTCGACGTTTTCGTTCTGAAAATTTCGACCTTCAGAACCAACCCCGTGGACGGCCGGAGGCCAAAGTGGAAAATGAAGAATAAAAGGCTAGATATCTATGGTCAGCAACTGTAAACCATGAAGGAAAAACTAGCTGCTAAACAACCGAGATTGGCCAATCGCTCTAGGCCACTGCTGCTTCACGACAACGCAAGACCACACACTGCACAACAAACAACCACTAAGTTAGATGAGTTATAATTGGAATGTCTGCGACATCAACCGTACTCACCGGACCTTGCTCCAACAGATTACCATTTTTTCCGGAATTGGGACAACTTCTTACAAGGAAAAAAATTCAACTCCGTTGCCGTAGTCCAAAAGCCTTCAAAGAGTTTATTGATTCTCGCCCCCATGGTTTTTTTTAGTAAAGTGCATAGATAACAACGGTGCATACTTTGATGAATTAAATATATTTTACAAAAAAAAATTACTTTATATTCCTCCCGTACAAAACGCCAATTTCATATGTAAGGATCTAATATTTATTACTAGTTGTGCTTCGTTCACGTAAACTACAGAATGCCCGCGCGAATCTTTCTCCCCACTCCCGGCTATTTTAAAGACAAAAAAAATATTATTGTGGGTGTTCCTTAGCAGATAGACGTATACTCTCGCGGACTATTTTTGTAGGTATTTTTAATGTCTACAATTATTTGGTACATTAATTGGCTATATCTCTTATGGTTTACTCAGCGTAAGCCATTTAAGCGCCCGAATTGATTCACGATGACCAGTTTTTTTTAATTTGTGCGGAACCTTCATTATTTTTCTAAAATAAAAGTAACCTAAGTTACTCCCTATAAAATCAGCTATCTATCAGTGACAGTCCCATCAAAATTAGTACCACCGTTTCGAAGATTACCCGGAACAAACAGACAGACAACATTTTTAAAAATGGGCTTTTTGTTATAGGTGTCGTATATACTTTGATATGCATTTTTTAAACAACTGTTATTTTGACATCACAAACAGACACTTAAATTTTATTAATTGTATAGATTAAGTTATATACTACCTACTCACAGATATTTTATTATTTACAGGTAACGACGATTATTTCCTTGGTGGTGGTTTCAATCCCGGAAAGCGATCCCTGCAGGACTTTCTGAAAAAACTACATCTAGCTCACCCTAAAAAGTAGATCTTCTCCTGAACCTGTAAAATACAAATACCAAACGGCTGCGAACTTCAAATACTTTTACGTAAACACGAGTAGAAATACATCGGCTTAACATTCTTAAAATTTGAATTTAAATGTGTCATCACTGTTTTGTCTTGAATTAAAATATTTTAAAAACGTTACTTTAATTTTACATTCACTTTGTTGTTCGTATATAAAGAAAATTAAAAAAAAATATTACCCTATATGTTTTAAACTGATGGTTTTAAAGCAATGATGTCTCAGTAGAAGCGTCCATACGGACACCGCTTCAATCGACATGAGCTTCAACGAGCAAGACCAAAGCTTAGTGGCGACCACTGTTTTTGGATCGACAATCCATCGCTGGTCGTAATGTCGGCATTCCGGCCTGCCTCTCGGCAACTGAATATGATCAGGCTGATGCAGAAATTAGCAAGAGTTACAATGAAGGGTTTATTACCCATGTGCATGGTGGTCGCGACCCAGTCGAATACAGGTCGCTACCACCGCGCTTGATTATTACATATACACCGGCTAATCCCAAATAGAAACATGCCTAAGCGATACATAAAGCATGGGATTGGTGTGTTACCCAGAAATTTAAAGAAAGGATTTTATAAATTTGATTGGAGATTTATTTTTACCTACGGCAGCCTGACTGTTGGATTACCTCCGCCCTACGGAAAACCAGACAAATAACCTTGTGTTGTGATCCAGCGGTGAGTAGTGTTTCCAGAACTTTAGGGAAGGGGGGTTCAAAGTCGGCAAACCACTAGTGATACCTATAGTATTTTACAAGCGTCCATAGGCTAAGGTAGCCGATTACCAGCAGGCGGGCCCTATGCTTCTCTGCCACTTTAGTTGTATATAAAAAACATTTCCATAAGTTAACTAAGTCTATTCACACATTAATAAAACAAAACACTTATAGCTCCGAAACTTTATTTGATTCATATAAAATGTGCTAACAGCACATTCACTATATAATAAACAACATATAAAAATACATATTCATATACCATTTTATTCCGTGGGGTTCTCACATCAAAAATATAAAATACTAACTATAATCTAAAATTTATATATATGTACAAGTTAATTGTATATTTATTACACTAGACTTTGTTACTGGACGAAAACGAGCGGCAATTCGGTTTAAAATTACTTGGCAAGGTTTTTAATAAGTCTTTCAGTATACGTTTAAACAAAGAAGAGATAGAAATAGGTAGTAGGTATATAAGAGAAAGAAATTACTTATTAAGAATAATTTTAAAATGGCATGTTCCTGCACTCTGTGCCTTATGTATCTGAATAGACCCTACACAACTTAAAACTACAAAGAACACAAGTATTTGTCAGTAACGACAAATATACAAGCAGGTAAACCCATATAATTTACATCTCCTTAAATATTTCTAACGAAAGTCTACAACACTGGAAAAAAGGTTGGAAGTTATACTTCTTTGAATAGACATCGATAAGGACTGTCTTCGCCACAAAATAAGAGGTTTATTTAGCAAACAAGTTCATAGTTTAGTTTTTATTTTAATGCACATCCTAAAATTCATTGTCATTTTTTATGTGAAACATCGAAGGCGGCGGGTCAGACCCGTCATGTCGCCACGCTACATGATCTTATTCTATCATGATCTCACGCTTTCATATTATTTTTTCTTTAATTATGCTGAACATATTATTTTTAGTTATGCCATGTTTATTTCCTTACATAAACTATCCTTATATGCATATTATCTGTACAAAATAATGTCGATGTTTCACGTCTGCCAGGCGCCAGGCCTCCCGCGATGGCTTACTTTTTTTTAATATAACTCGCCTAAAGAAGTATATGTTCAAATACAAAATATATAAAATTAATACTATTGTACTTGATAAGCCGAGAGTCAAATGAAAGTTAATGCTATTATAAGGTTTTTCTTATAAAATATATCTGCTTATTTTAAACAAGTTGGTCATAAGTTGTAATGCATCTTTTATGACTAAAATAACAAACAACAAAATTATGACTTTTCACAATGTGACTTCATTAAAGTTGGTCTCTTTAGTACTAACTACTAATAAATTGAACAATTTATTACCAAACTACAACACTATTCAATGCCTTATTTCAAAACAAAATATTCACTTTTAGTAATACAAGGGCACAATTTTATTATTAAAAATATGTAAAATGAGTTAAGTATACCTAAGTTCTTTAAAAAAATCCTTTTATCTAAATGTACAAAGATACTTCTAAAAACTGTAAGGTATATTTCCCACAAAGAACAATTACTTCAGAGAAATATTAGCCGAAAAAATATCTATCATAAAAATTAGAAAAAGTGCAGTTATGCCCTTGTCTTACGGAAGGTGTGATTTATGAAATTACGATTTACAAAATACAAAAAAATAAGCAACTATGCAACATAAAAATGAAATTTAAACTATTAATAATATTAATTTTAAAGAAATATATCACAAAAGCTGCACATAATAAATCTTACGGAAGGTGTGATTTATGAAATTACGATTTACAAAATACAAAAAAATAAGCAACTATGCAACATAAAAATGAAATTTAAACTATTAATAATATTAATTTTAAAGAAATATATCACAAAAGCTGCACATAATAAACAAATACACCTATAATTATATACAAGGCAAACAGAATTTCAGTAAGCGGTGGGCAAAAGCATTGTACTTAATATAAATGGGCAAATTGTGACAGACTCAAAAAAACATAAAAAATTAATGACATGTAAATCACAATGTTTCACAAGAAAAATGCATTTTAAGATCTAACAACACTCAGTTCAACTTAGTTAACAAACACATACCTTCAAGGTAATAAAATGTTTCAATATATTTCATTGCATATAATTTCCAATTTTATTATCATAATATAGTAGTAAAATACATAAACAATTCTTGAACATTTCTATCACAGTATCAATCTTATCAATAATTCAGATTTGTGTAACATCTATCTATCACTGTTATCTCAATTATCTTAGTTTTATATTTTTATGAAATTACAATAAGTTTTCTAGATGTTCTGTAACATGGTCAGATTCATAATAGAATATTATTGCAATTTTATACTTTATTACACACAGAACTTACCATTGACCTATTTTGTACATAAATTAATTGAAGATCTCAACTAATTTTAAGAACATAAGTACAAGTTATGAGCTATAATTGTTAATAACAAGGACTAAAATATTATATAAGTAATTAAAATTAGCAAAGATAATGCAAAAATAATAAATAAACATAATATATGTTAAAGTTTAAAAACCATATACCCTAACTTATAGGAAATAATTGACATTAAAAGGTTTTTTACTCTGTCTGAACACTTAATGTTCTTGACTACAGTGTGGCACATCCAATGGTGATTTATTAAAACCAGTGCTCTGAGATGCAACTTTCTGTGCATTAGCTTGCCTAAATTTTGTTGAGTATTTATAAAAGTCTGACATTTCAAATGGCTTAGTCTCTTCCCTGTAAGGTATACATTTACCCTGTTCGATAACAGTCAAGTTTTTAGGTGATTCCAATGAAACTGCACTTGGTGATAACATTGGTGGACTATGCATCACCTGATTGGGACTCTGCAATGCTGAATGACGACCTGTTGAGATCATGACCTCATAAGCTTGAGAATTACCTATACTAGAAGTTCTCTTTAAGCTAGAGGTCTTCTTGATATGTGGTGTTTCAGATTTTGTTGGTGAATCTAGAGAAGTTTCATACCACTGCTTTTCTTTCACCTTCAAATCAGCTTGTGAAAGTGGGGAAAACTTGTTCATACTCACAGAATCAAAATTAGAGTAGCCAGATTTCATACTGACAGGACTCATGGCATCTGGATAAGCCCTTCTTTCATCTCTACTGTAATCATCTGTGGACACTTGCAGTTGCAGATGCATAGGATTTCTAATTACATTGTGTTCTCGTAATGGTAGTGTATTAGGTACGGTAACTACTCTTTCCATAGGTATATGGATCTGTTCTTGTACATCAGGCTGTGACCGATGTTGGTACACTGGAATGGGAGGTCTATGACCTTCAGACATATTTTCCAAATGCTGATTATAATCACTATGTGATGTCAGGTGATATGTTTGAGTTCTCTGCAATGTGTTACGACGTACACCTTCAGTACGTCTTTTAGATTGATTCTGTATTTGGTGTAGATGTATACCACCCAGGTGTGAGTTTTGAGCTTTCAATTGTGATGCATAGTGGTAAAGAAGAGGAGTATTACGCACACCATTTTGAGTTAAATGTGGTGTTACACTCCCATGAGTATAATGGGTAGTTATGTCTGGATGGCTTGAACTAAAATGAGTTTCTTTCAACCTGGATACATTATGGGCCTCTGGTGCACCATTATAGTAGATTTTATTCATGTACTCTGTGGTCATAGTATGATGACGATATATTGTGCAATCGTTAGGAACATTCTCACTGATTGTGTCCTTCCTGCCTGCTAAAGCTGGATATGTATGAGATGGGTGCATGGAAAACGTTTCTGTGCGTCGTTCTTGAGGTGGAGAAGGAAAGAAATTCGAGCAACTCGTCTCAGGACGACGTAAATGCCTTGGATGGCTACTTTTGTTAGACATACCTGATATAGATGGAGTCGAAAGTCGATGACTTAAACTTTTTCGATCAGCATCTTGCAAGCGATCCACGGGTGCAGTTCTCAAGCGCCTCGATGAAGTATCGGAACCATCATGAACATCGGTTCCGTCTGTTGACCTGTCAGCACTTTTAACACTTCCTAAGCGCTCTCTCTGGGGTACCTCTGGGCTTAACGGAGCTTCTGGTGGCATAACACCCGTCAGTTGGACTTCTTGGACACATAATTTGTACAATTCCTCATTCTTTGAAGCAAGCATTTGTTCCAATTCCTTCTTCCGAGCTTGCAGTTTCAGCAACTTGTCCTGCTTATCTGAATGTAAGTCACTGCCCATCGTGCTGGTACCCATTATCATAAACGTAAATTAATTAAAACACAAGAAACATAAATAAATAAAGATAAAGTCAGTAAAATATGAAAAATAAACAAAGAAAATCATAGATTCTTGAACGTTGACACATTTTAGAGAAGGCAGCCATAACAGTGTCTGAAAAAAAATGTCACGTTCATTTCATACTTTCTTTTTTAGTACGATCTTTTCTTAATAAAAAATTAAAAAGTGAAATAATAATTATATAAAAAAATATGTACATCGTTCATTAAATTCACATCTATCTGTTATTTTCATAATTTGATAGCTATAAAAAGAATAAAAATATTGATAGAGTCTGGCAAATGAAAGTAGACACTCGAATTATTTGAAGACTTTTTATATGGCAATGTTAGACAAAATATCAAATTCAAATTGTCAAAACAAGATGGCGTGCGATTTGTTGTGACCTTGTTGAGCATTTTTCTAACTCAAAAATGAATAAACTTATTAAAAGTGGAGTTAGGGAGATGTTGTTTCGCACGATTTCTAAATTTGAAGAAAAACAACAGGAGAAAGACGCTGAATTGAAACTGAAACAAGATTGTTTACGTGTGGTGTTGAATTTATACTTTTATTTATACTTTGTTTGAAATCGTAATTATTATTTATATTTTTACAAAACTATTTCTCTATTTTGATCCACATTCAGCTTATATTACGTTAAATAGCTTCATAATAATGCATTATGGTTATCTAACATACCATAATTAATGTTACATTGTAATTTTAACACAACTTGTTTTCTTTTACAGAAAATCTGGTGGATGTAGCAGGGAGTGATGAAATAGTGAACACTATTCAATAACTGACTGATTTGGAGCAAAAAGACAAGATAAGAACCCAGAACCAATACTTACTTGGATAAAATTGCTTCAATCACTGGTAAGTTTTTCCTAAGTACATAAGTTTAATAAAGATATAATGTAATAAATGATTTTGCTATTCTAAATGCAGCACCTAATCATTCTTTACAGAAGTGAGTGTTACAATATTAAAAAGAATAAAAAAGGAAGGTACAGTAAATTAAGGTGTCTGGAATACCCCAGGGAAAAAACGGCCACATAAGCTCATAGTGTCCGACCTAGATAGTTTCGACATAGATGCTATTCGTAACAAAATTAACGAATTTTACATCGTTAGAAAACAAGTTCCTACGTTGAGAACTCTGTTAATGGAATTAAGAGAAAGCATTGGATTTAATGGATACACGGTAACTCTACGCCACTTATTATTGTCCAATGGCTATGAATTTAAGAAAAATAAGAATGAGCGTTCATTGTTAATTGAACGTTATGACATATCTGCCTGGAGACATCGGTTTTTAAGAACCATGGCTTTTATACGTAGAAAAGGAAAGTCAATAATTTATTTAGACGAGAACTATGTTCATAAAAACTACAAGCCCAAGAAGTCTTGGCAAGGTCCATCTACAAGTGGTGCAATTGAAAATGTTTTGACAGGGAAAAGGTATATAATTGTACATGCTGGATCAGAGAAGGCCCTGTGCCAAACTCATTGTTAGTCTTTACCACTAAATCCAAAATGGCGGACTACCACCACGACATGAATGCTGTGAACTTTAATAAATGGCTAAGAGACAAGCTTATATCCAATTTAAATGAGCCGAGTGCAATAGTTATGGATAACGCCAGTTACCATTCAATTATTGTAAATAAAGCTCCTACATCACAAAATCGCAAAAATGACATAAGAGAAAGGCTTACTTTTTATTATATTCCGTTTGAAGAATATCACACAAAAGCAGAGCTCCTGTATTACGACATCCCCCCTACCACTGCCATCTAAACGCCATTGAGCTGGTATGGAGTTTGGCTAAACGTAAAGTGGCAAGTAAAAATATTGCCCTGGCCGCAGTGGAGTTAGAGAGGGTTATAAAAGATTCGTTTGAAACCATAACTCCAGAGGAGTGGAAGCTAATGACTTGTCATGTCATACATTTTGCAAATAAATATAAAGAAAGGGACAGAATTACAGAAAATAAATTAGAAAGTTTCATTATTAATATAGGAAACAGTGATTCCAGTGACTCTAATGAATCTTTTCACATTGTAGTTTGAGATTCAGATTTTGATTATGAAAGTGAATAAACCAAAATAATTATAAAATATTGTTTTTTTTTTAAATCAGATTGCTACATAATACCTAATCTTATTTTTTAATTAGACGTAGTAAACTGATTTTTCGAAATGTCACGTGATTCTTTGATTTAGATCAATATAGGTAGTGATTTTACATCTCAAAACTTCAGTTTACTTTGTCTGAATAGAAATTCAATTTTACGCGATTAGCACTAGCCATTTTCATATTATTATTTTTAACTTAGCCTAATATAAACCACTGCTGGGCAAAAACCTCCTCCGAATCTTTCTGGGAACTTGAATGTATAGCAATCGTAATTATCAAAAACTTAGTGGTAAGTTTCTTTTGATAAGAGGTTACCTAGGTAGGTTAGTAGCTGCTACTACCGCAGTATTTATTTATTTCGTAGTAAAACAAATTATTTTATAATATAAAGTATGAAACTACATTATTCCAGGTATGTCATACTAATTTTGGGGTTGCTATACTGATATTTTTTAAATTTGTCGCGCTTTTTCACTTTCCACATTCATTTGTCAGACTTTATGCCGCTACATAAATCGCTATTTTCAGCGGTGGGCAATTAGGAGCCAAGCGTGAGCGTCACGACCAGTGTTGCCAACACTGTATTTAGAAAGACAGCTAGAAGTTTATGAAACAGGAGCTAAACAAGAGCTAATTATTTTAGTTAAAAAGAGCTAAATTAAAAAGTATATGGAAATAACATTTTAATCAATGGCTTATACTGGCACATAAGACAAACAAAGATCAAAGATTTTAACATATACGATAATATCTAATAATCTTAAAAGATAATGCTAAGAATTTTTAAACAGTATTTCTAAGTTCTAAGACCGTATTTAAAAGTTGGCAAACGTCAGACAAAATATGATTAATTCTCGTCATCAGAACAATCATTTATTAAATTTATCAACGCTATTCCACTTGTGCTTGGGTCTTCTTCATTCGCCTTTGAGTTTTCGTAAGTTGCCATTGTACCCATATTTTTTTAATACATCTTTCGACGATTCCTAGCTGTGACAGTATTTTTTGACTCGTCGTAATCCTGACCTAATAGTCAGAATTGCATTGGTGGTGTCATTTTGAAGTCTGTTTCGGGATTTTTTCTTGATAATATTAAGCTGACTACCTTCAACGTTAGACCAGGGCAAAGAAATTATTGAAAGAGCAAAAGAACACAACTCCTTGAAAGGATTCATGTCAGCCGCATCTTTGCATAGTAAGGCCGGTTACAGTGCTTCACCGACCGTCAGTGCGTACGATCCGTCCTGACGGTACCCATTAACCGACTTTCAGTTTGTAGCTTTCAGTGTTTGCCTGACCAACAAACTGACCGGACTGCAAATGGACGCGTTTGCAAATAGTTTAATTGCTGTTTATTATCGTCGTAAACGTGTAAAGAACTGAAGACGTAGATATCACGTACACCTAATCATTGCCCAAAGAGCATTTCAAGGGGAATTCACTACTTTATATATAACATATACTAACATATATAACATATACTTAATATTACATAATATAGGATCAAAAACCTAAGTAAATGAATTAAAAATAACAACCACAACATGTCACTTCAAGATCCCGCCAAAAACTCCCTAGACGTAGGTCGTTACGTCTTTTCAAGAAACGTAACGAAACCAGTGACTTGGTCGGCATCACGTATTTTCAAACTAATGATTTTTGTAACTAGCTATTTTTATTCAGCTATTGTGATTGTTTGCATAACTATTTCCACCAACTATATAGTTACGCACGAAACCAAAATAAATTAAATCACTAGGTACCTATCTAAGTGTTTAGAGCTATACAGTTAAATCAATAAATTAACTTCCCTTCATACTTTATGCAATCTTAGGACTGACTGAATTAAATATAGGTATTTATAGTTGATTGATTAGTATTTAAAAGTTCATTTGATTGTATATAGAATGGTAATTGATATTTACAGTTTATTTACACGTTTGATATATTTACAGTTTATTTGCAGTTTTTCAACGTTCTCACTGTCATTTGTTTTTGCCTTTTATTTACACTTAACAATAATTACAAACGTAGAGTCTATACCACGGCACGTGTGAGTTTGGATTACTTCGGGTTTATTGTGTCACCCGTTCTCGCTTACTCGGAAATTTTCGATCTGCCATCTCGCTCGCTCGACCAGCCGGTAGGCGGGATGTAAAAGAAATGCAACGCTGTGCGCTGGACCGACCGATGGTCAATTTTCGTTCTCGCTCGCTCGACTACTTACAGCCAACAATCACAGTAACAGTAACGCATTTACAAAAATCACTACTTTTAATTTGACTCGAAACTAGTGATTCGGTTACATGGCCGCGCAGCTAGTTATTGTAACTAGTGACGTTAAATAACGCCCACGTCTAGCAGACACTGGCACTTGACAGACAGTAGAGAGTAGAAATGAGAAACGTCAACTTCACAGATTTGTCAACGTCACACTTATCTTATCAAACGAGATAAAAAGTCTGTGGATACAAGGTCGCCGTTGGGTTGAATAATACTACATCTAAAAGTAATAAGTTAGTGATCCTGGTCATGTAAATTCTCATCAACACAAAATTATTTAACCCGAACGACCCTTCCAGTACCCTTTAAAGTTGAAAATGTCCAAAATATATAGAGCTCTTGTTACATCGGCGGACAAATTTGTCCCCTCACGAATTCGTCCTTTATGGGAACACGAAGCAGGTAAGTTAGGTCTTAGATTGTTTTAAATATAAACAGCAAAAATTTTATAAGTCGATAGAAATGTATATTGTTTTTCTCTTCAGGTCCAAAAACAATATTCTTCTGGGCTCCAGCCTTCAAATGGGTAAGTGGATAAGCTTTACCAAGGTCAATCTATTTATATTGATAGACCTTGAACACAAACAAGTGAAGTAAGAATACCAATATTAATGTATGTTCTAGATTTTCTATTATTCACAGAATTTCTAAACATAAAATGTTAAGTGATAAACTGATAACTAAGATATGATTTGTAAATATTGACGTTAGATAAGTTTAATAGATCTATTATCACCATTAAACAATATGATGTACTTATTGAAAAAGAGTGGTAAAATGTAAGATGTGTGTGTACATACACCATCTGACCTTATTAAATTTTAGGAGTGAGTGAAAATTGTATTCAATAAACACTCCACAAAACATAGTGTGATTAAATAAAAACTCAAAGTAGCTAAAGTAAATGGCATAATAATAAACCTTTAAATATTTCAACTCCAGCAATTTACACTAAGCTAAATTAAAACTTGGGCCATTTCCCTTGTTGTCTAAATTCTAATATAAAAGAAATTATATTTAAATTGCCATCATTTGTGAATATAATGTTGACATTGGCATGTATAAATTACACTAAATAATTCCAGTGTAAAATCAATATTTTCAAGTTAGCATATTGTAAATTGCTGGTTTCGACTTATACAAGCAAAAGAATCTAAAAATAAAATCTTTTTATAACAACACCTTTCTGCCTTTCCTTATATCCTTTTTATTAATGACAGGATTAAACAAATTTTACTACAAATGTTTTATTTGATGTTATACAAGATTATAATTGAAATCATTGAACTAAAGGTTAAATAAAAAGATAAGAAGTCCAGGGCCATAGCCATGTTTAAAAAACAAAATATCTCATAGCCCAAATTTTGTATGTACTTTAAAATTTACTCTATATAATTTCCAGTACACTAGATGTTATAAAATTTAAGTAATTCATGTTTAAATGGAATATTTTTAATAATACTACTTTTTAAAATAGTTACTCAACTTAAAAAAAAACATTATTTTTCTTTTTTAATTACATATTTTTGTGTGTAAAGTTCTCCACTTCTTTTTCCTAAATCTTTTTGCTTTGCGTTATATTGACAATTTTTTTACAATAAAATACCTCTCCTCCTGCATATTCTTGGTTTTCCTTCACTTTTTTTTGCAGAACCCATTAGAAGTTTAGAATTTTTCAGACTACATATCAACATTTTGTATTACAAAGAGACTATTATAGAATACCATCCTAAATTTCCTTGCTACATCTTTTCAAGAAATGTAACGAAACCAGTGACTTGGTCGGCGTCACGTATTTTAAAACTAGTGATTTTTGTAACTAGCTATTTTTATTCAGCTATTGTGATTGTTTGCATAACTATTTCCACCAACTATATAGTTACGCACGAAACCAAAATAAATTAAATCACTAGGTACCTATCTAAGTGTTTATAGCTATACAGTTAAATCAATAAATTAACTTCCCTTCATACTTTATGCAATCTTAGGACTGACTGAATTAAATTTATAGTTGATTGATTAGTGTTTAATATAACTATGATTTTAATAAAATTATTAACGCAGGCGTATTTAAAAGTTCATTTGATTGTATATATAATGATAATTAATATTTACAGTTTATTCCACTCGCAAATGATTAACAGTAGTTTCTACTTTCTACAACAAAAAATGTTCGAATAGTAAATAAATTTTATTTTTTTGTCTCCTGAAAAGATGTTTTGTTCTTTACTCCCTTTGTAATCTGAAGTGTCTATATGTATGAGAGTTTAGACAACAATATTGTACAAGCAAGAAGAGGACACGCAGAACCATGGTCATATTTAATCCCATTCATTATTTCATCTAAATATTAAGACATGTTAACATGGTTCACATGTATCACAAAATATGCATGATAATAATAATATTTTGTTAGGAGAGTCAAAACATTTGCTTTCTAAATAGCTAATTAGTTATGTTTATGTATAGTTCCTTTTAATTAAATTATTTATTTTATCAAGAGTCATTGCAAATTGCATGAATGGAATCAAAATATAAATAAGATATATATATTAATCACATAAGTAGTATAATATTTTAGTATATGCATGGAATATGATAATATAGTTTTTTTGAAAACAAATCATATTTATGTTTGACAAAAATTCATATATTAATTATTTTAATAAATATTTAATTTGCATGCACGGGAAAGATCCGACTTTTCTGAAATCTTAACATTTAGTACAGTATACAGAATGTTGCAGAATTTTAAATATGCCAGCATAATATTTAACATTCTCGAGAGTTATTTATAACTGGTTTATTCACTGTTGGTTGATAGTGCAATTATTGTATTTTCAATAGTGTTTTCTATGACAAATTAAATCCGATAAAAGTCATTGACATTTCCGCAACAATGCTTTTTAAATGTGTTGTAATAATAATAATATCCCACAATATTTTTAGTTGTTTCTGATTTCTGTTGATTACTTCTATATGTGATTAGTGTTTGTTTTATTGTTTATTCATTAAAAAAGATAAACAAGAAAATATACTATGTTTTTTTCATGAAATTGTGTTGTGTTGTACACTTCCTATTTGCCTTTCCATATATAAAAATGTGTACATAAACACACATATGGTATAATAAACAGTATTCTTATACTATCTTAACCCTTTCAGGGCTTGGTGATAGCTGGCTTGGGTGACTTGAATAGACCAGTCGAGTCCTTGTCTATACCCCAGTCTGCATCCCTAGCAGCGACTGGCCTCATTTGGTCTCGTTACTCTCTCGTTATTATACCTAAAAATTATAGCTTATTCGCTGTAAACGTATTTGTTGCATTAACAAGCTTGTATCAAATTGGCAGAGCATTCAAACATCAGCAGAGTCTTAAAAATAAAGAATCGAAGCAATAATGAGTCCGGGTAAACAATTAACAGGCATAAATAATGTAGTCGAAAAACATAATTTAAGTAGTATGTAACTAAAATTACAAAGTCTATGTTATAGCTTCTCTTTAAGAAAAGCATTAACAGTTTTATCCATAACATAAACTTAGTTTCTCGAATGTTCCTTAAACGCGGGTTTTAGTAACTAGATGCTCAAAGGGAAAATATTAAAATACTATTTTTTCGATCAAAAAATAAGTTTTACAGAGTTTTAAAATTAAAAACTGTTTATATTTATGTTTTATAAAAACTATAGCCACTTACTTGATTATCTACCAGAGGTAGAAAGTATTTAAATTGTTAACAATTAATAATATGTAATAGTTTACCATAATTACTAGTTAATAATTATATATGTAGATAGACCAAACTTTTGTCATATAAACTTTGGATTTTATAGAGAAAACGTAAAAACTTTACAAATAAACAAAGTATTCTTAGACTTCAGGCTTGTTTATTGTTTGTATAATTGCATTAATTTTTATTTCTGTTTAATATAAGTAAATAAAATTTGCAAATTCATCCTTAGATCAATCTCAATCACATAATATTTGGTTTCAAATTTTTTTTTATTTGTATTGAAAATAGTATACAAATTGCGTCTTTTATAACAAAACAACGCGGCAAAATTTATGTGAATTTAATATAAAGTACATAGCGCTTTATGAACTGATACTTTTAAATAGTTTTCTTTTTTTTCTAATTGTAGATATTTTTGCCTAACGACATCAAGGCTTCAAGGGTTAATCTAAATTTAAGAATATTATACCATGTTCTAAAGTATCTATGTGGTCGTCTACTTCTGTGATATACTTGTTCTATTGTGTTTATATTTATCAATTGTTGTTATTGAGGATCATTCACAATTAGTTTAAGTCAAGAAATATTTATTAAAGAAAATTTTTGTAACAATTGTCTATTTTTGTAATACCTTTTATCAGAAATACATATTATATTTATTTTATTTTAAATTATTCTCTTTTTCATTTGCATGTAAATTTTACACAATTTGTTTCCATTTACTAACTTTAATGTTATATGTCATATTTTCTTTTCATATACAAGACTAAAGAAGTCTTGCAGGTGATGGATTGGGAATGGAAACTGGCAATCTTTTTTCATTTGGTGGTTTCAAATGTTATCATATAACGCATGTACAGAACAGGCGTTTAACTCATTTCAATGGTAATGTATGGATAAATATTTTATAACGTTAATGATGGTGATGTACTTTTACATCAGCTATATATATTTTTTCAAGATTTAGTTTTCTTTTTTTTATTTCTATAGAAATGATTTATGAAAAAATATATACACAACTTTAATTTTACACCATAAGCGCCACATTTACATAAATTTTATAGTATGACATGAGGGTGATGTCAAATATAGGCTATGTCTTTATTGGGTTCATATTTTTATTAATTAAAAAATATTGAAATTAATGGTAAAAATTGTAAAGAATATAGCTTAAATTCTTTTAAAAAAAACTTATTTTTGTAGAAATATATATCAGTGCGTCGTTTAAAGGTTAAACATGTTAGACCCAGCGATTCTTGGAAAATGTCAATACTTTCCATAATTATATATACTTGAAGAAGCGTTCTGCTCCAAATAATGCCACAAAGTCGAGCCATATCAATGTTAATTATACTTATACACAAGGTATTGGTCATATATTTACACATAAGTCACATAAGGTAATATATGTATTTATATGACGTTAAAAAAATACGTCAAAGTTGGTTCATTGTGACACGAGCACGACACGAGACGATTCAGCCTTTCAAGTGTTGCGACAAAGGAATACCATAAAAAACCTATCGTCTTCTTGCGTTATAAAAAGTAGGGTCCATATTCGGCCTGCGGCCCGTCAAGCCTTCGTTAATGGCCCAGCCATATGCATGGCCTTACAATGGAAGATAAAAAATATTAAGACTCATCGAGTTTTTCTCAAAATAATCATATCAATTTGAGGGTAATTCTTGCATGCTATAATACTAAGCGAAAGATGAACAAAGTTTTTTTATTCTTAATAAAACGAAAAACTACAACAAAAAAATTGTTGTAGTCTGGTTTTTTGTTTCATTTTTAATAATTTAGCTTGTTTGTAACATTGCTGGATCGAACGTGTTAAGAACATCATTAATTTCTTCCAAAAATATCTAGTTTCTTGGGTTTCATTTCTCTAAAGCACGCATTGACACCCTTGACTATGAGCTTAAAAATGCACAGTGCACGGATAATGCTCTTAATGTATTTTTACTTAACTAAAACCTATATTTCAGGCACTAGTGATAGCCTCACTAGATGATTACCGCCGGCCTCTGGACAAGGTTTCGACAACCCAGTCTGCAACTTTAGCTGCAACCGGTCTCATATGGACGCGTTACTGTCTTGTTATTAAACCTATAAACTATGCCTTGTCGATCTGTAATTTTACGCTTGGAGCAGCAAACGGCATACAATGTTTCCGAGCATACACCTTCCAGAAGAAAATGAAGGCTACCGTTTAATCAGAATGATATCCATTTAGCTCACATTTAATGTATCATCATAAAAATCCAACTTAGGTCATACTCGTAAAGTATAAATTTATTTATATTATTACGTCCGTAGGTGACTAGAAATGAGGAGTATTGCGATAAAGATAGTTATTCTAAGACATAGTATACTACCCACACTTGTATAAAACTAAAAACACTGTTCAGATATCGCTCAGTTAGGCACTCGGTCGCAGTACTCTCGTACGTGATTTCCAGTTGTCACTTCTTAAGAATTGAACGTATGGTTTGTATAAAAAAATTCGAGTGACACCTAATTGCCATGTTTATCTAATTTAATAGTTTTATTATTATACTTTTTTTAATTCAAGCGTAATTACTTTATTACACCCCCGATGGCCCTTCTCGATACGAGAATCTTATTAAAAAAAAAACACTTGAGAATGGCGCCTCTCGAACCGTCCAAGTATTTGCATTGTTTTCATAAAAAATTATGAGCTTTCTTATTGTTTATTTAATTTAAATTTACTTGTAAATATTCCTTTAAATAAATCAAAAACGCAGTCAACCAAAAAAATACGTGAAAAAGAATGTTGTATTTGTTTATATAATTTATATAAAGGTTTTTTGATGATTACATTCAAAATGCTAGTCACGATAATCTAGCCATGAAATTTCCACCATGTGATGTTCAGAAATTAATTATTTCTTGCCATAATACCAAAAAATATAATTTATAATTCGAGCATGTTACTAAAATAGAATGATACAGGAGTTATTAAAAACCACCTAAAAACTTAATTACGATAAAAATGATTATGTAATCAAATCGAATGAGATTAAAATGAAATCCGAGCATTTCTTGCAAATATAAAGACAATTGAGATGTTTTAATTGATTTTTATAAATTAATATAAAATTAGCTACCGCCCGCACCTTATCTCTCGATAATTGCAATATTTATTTAATTTAATGAGAATAAAAACAAGCCTATAATTTAAATAATCCTCAGAAATAATAAAGCTTTCTATGAAGGATTTTTTTTTAGTTTCAAACTCACATTTTAACCTCTTTGTGATCGCAGATTCTATTAAAATAATCAGATAATTGTCCTGTTTAATATATTTTATTAATTTGTGAACCGTAAAAGGGTTAAAAACTAAAAAATTACTTAAATATTTTTGTTCGGTTTCAATACATTTAAGTATGAAATTATTTTTTAGAACATACTTGTAATAAAAACAGTATATATTTTGCCTGAGTTCTCGCAAATTTATTTCCATTAAAAATATAGAAAAAAATATTGTTCTTACGTACACGTTTACACAGTATGTATAAAATCGTTTCTAGGATTACCTTGTAGATAATTTGCATGTTGTTAGTATATCGCTTCGTTATTTGCATGCTTTTTTTCTGTTTTCCGTCATTAAATTTCTATTTTCTATAATTTTGTTTTATTTCGTATCCCGGTAAATTTTGAATTTTATTGTGTAAAAAATAAACTGTAGATCCATTAAAATTCCTGTAACTGATAGTACCTAATTCTTACTTAACATATTGTATAGTAGATCGCTGAGCTTTGTTCATACAAGCAAAGAATGAACGCTGCCAATTGACTTATTCTTGCAAGGTTATTAGAAAATAATATGCTTTCTTTTTATGATTTCATTGGTAATTCTGAATCATCCCGTTTTACTTGTAAACACTGTTTACAGTATTTAATGAGATATTTATTTGTAGGGCCTGGGCCACCAAATAATTTTGAATATGCATTTGCTTGAGATGTTTAAAAAGTGCTTCGTGAATATGAACGTTGTTAGCAGAGATATTATTTTTCCGGTTCAAACACAAATCTTTAAAGCTAGGATGGACAAACAAACGGACAGTAATCACAAAAAATATAAATTGTAGTTGAAAATAATCTTCCTAATATTATAATCATTATTCAATAATTTATAATTGATTTATACTTTTAAATTATTACATGATATCGAATATTTTGTGCTGTTATTTATTACAATAACAGAGCATGACGTCATTCGTGTGTAAGCGAACGTTACCCAATTGGTGTGTTGAGTTGACATCTGTTGTTTCCTTATAATTTTTTGCGTTTATTTAGCACTAACCCCACATAATTATGTCGTCCACGCTTTGCGGTATCGTTTGCGCGGTAATTTGAAAATGTATACGTTTAGATGTTATTTTAAGTACCTACTAAAATAGTGCGTTATTATATGAAATTATATTTTTCCTTGCTTTATAATTATAAATCCACAATGATTAATAATTAAGGTTTTTTGAAAAGATGTTCCTTATATGTGATTTATGTATTCGGAATAAAAAAGAACATATTATGATAAAAATTATTAATCAATCCTCGACAATTTTTAACAACTTTTCCATACTGATAGGAGCGAAATTCCTTCCGCCATCATTGGAGAACATAATCACGTTCCTTATAACGTAACATTGCATATTACCGATCTTGTACAACGGCCGGCCCTCCCTCGTCTTCCCAGCGATGGGCACGAACGTGATGCCCCTGTCCACACACCTAGACTCCAAGAGTTCAGAGAAACTCTTCTGCTGGTTCGCTGTCGCTAGTATATCGTTGATTCTAGAAGTTTCCTTCAGGTCAGAGAGCGTGAATCGCGGCGGGGGCGGCGGCTCAATAGAATCGATGTCTGTACTCCGGTTCATCATGTCCAATGCTTTGCGGAACGCATCGCGGACTGCTGGCTCTTTGAGCACTTCTTCAGGGAACATTCTCTGCAGATTAAACCAATGATGGTTGAGTGGTAGCGTGTACGGACATCGCGTCACTTTAGAACGTGGGTTTGAATCCTTGCAACGAGCCTGAACTCGAGCCAACCGCCGATCGATTTAGATCTTTCGGTGGTAGCCGTTGTGTTTGGATTGTGCCGTGCTCATCATCAGGGGCAGTACCATCAATGTACCGAGGTGTTATATATATATATATATATAAAAGAACTATCAGTGAAGGAAAATATCGCGATGAAACCATAGCATGACGGTCGACTGCTGTCGTTCTAATAAAAATCTAACGTCATGCATCTATAAGTGTTCCAGCAGCTGCACTTGAGAGTCGATCCTCTCGCTAGGCTTAGCGTCTTACCAATTATCATCTTGGGCCACATCAAACATCAGATGAGACTGGCCAAATGTTAAAACATATCTAAATAAATAAAAATCAATTGTCGCATGTATAAAGGCACATACATCACTTGAGGTCCACTTAAAGGCTCCACCGATTTAGCTGATTTTCGTTTTGTTATGTTCGTAATTGTCAGGACAAGGTTTGTATGAAAGATTTTTTTTATTTAATCACTAAAAAACTCAGAAATTCGGATGTTGTATTTGTATGAAAATTTTAATAAACATCAGTTTGAAACTATTTTGTTTTAATTCTGAATAATTCAAGAAAAGATTGGATTGGATAAATCGCTTCTCGATGAAATGACTGACTGACTGACTGACTAACAGGCAACGCACAGCCTAAACCACTGGAGGTTGAAGTTTTAAAATAAACACACTTTATATTACTTTTTTGCTAATTCCGGTTGCCTATTTTACTTTGACCGCGCGCAAAGAAGTTGCCAATACAATAAATACGCACCTTGAAATCAGTGTAAGAGTTGAGGACAGTGGCATGAGCGGGATTGGTGTTCAACCATGCGGCTAGAGCTGCTAACCAGCGTGGGAGCAGAGCGCGGTTCGCGATCGCAGCCACTGTAGGCGCACCGAGTAAGTCCACCCACTCGACGCACCACTGCCACGCCGCTGTTAAACATATATAGACCCTTATCAGGGCTGAACCTGGATAATTGTTTTTTTTTTTCACCCCAAACTCTGTAAAGTATCTTCACTTTTAATTATGGCAACTACCGTCCAAGAATAAATAAATAGGGGGAGTTTTTGATGAGATCTTGAAGTGACATGTTGTGCTTTTTATTTAGGTTTTCGACCTTATATTGGTGGCGTTTTGCCTGATATAGTTTAGTTTTTGTGCATACGTGAAGTGTATTATAAATATAAAATGAAAGCATGCATTCTGGGATACCACAAAAAACTCCCTAAAGTTTTAACAAAGGAGCCACCATATTATTAGGATACTGAAATCGTCATAAGACAGTAGACTATATTCACTTGATAATGGCAGTAATGGTATTCATTAAAGAGGACTACTTGCCAAGTTAGGAAAAAATAGAAGAAAAATAAATATGGAGACACAATTTGACACATACAGCTATACAGCTGATATACACACATATAGATAATAAATATCAGTCATATGCGAGAATCAAACCTGTGACCTCTCGGCTCAATAGTAGGCTACCACTGCGCTACGAGGCCTGTCAAAGGATAAGAGGGGGACACTCGACGTCATCATAATCCCAGTAAAAAAAAAATCAAGCTGTAAATATACCACTGTTAGGCAAAGGCCTATTCTCGAGTGAAGGCAAGGACTAAATCCCCAAACACGAGACATGTTGGCGATGTCATTGTCAAACGCCGAGAAGTCCAGTTCTGTTGTCACACATGCAGTGTTGCCAGCTAGAACATTTATCAAACATTCAAACTTCCTCACGATGGTTTCCTTCATTGTCAGCTGATAAAACACAGTATTATCAATATTAACAAGAAAATATATTTAAATTCCGAAAATATTGCTGGTACTAAAAAACTGTTTTAATTAAATTCTTATTTTTTTTTATTATGCTTAATGGAGAATACATCATACAATTTGGTGATTATCGTATCAAGTGCTGAACTTTCAAACTTTACAGTCAATTAATGTTCAAGCTCTGCTGTAAGTTCAAAATTAGCGTCAAACGGTTGGACTATAAATTGTGATTAATATTGGATTTTTCAGAAACGAATATTTTACCAATCTGCTTTTTCTTTCAACTTAAATTATCAATGATTTATATATTATTTAGCATGTCATAAACTCTTATATCTGTGGTATTGATAGATTGAGAGGTACTTACTATTCTCGCCGCCGACGAGGTCGAGAGGCGCGTGCTGAAGGCAGTGCTCTAACTTGGGCACGACGTGCTGGTGAAGCATCGCGGTGAGCGCGCCCGCCCAGGCGTCTTTCCACGCGCCTAAAACACCTCGCGCTGACCCGTCAGCCGGGTGCCAGCCCGCCAGCGCGGTCGCCAGCCGTGACCTGATCAACGGGTAAACCGCCGTCGCTAGCGCAGACCCTAAAACCAAAGACCACATCACACTATTTAAATTAAAAATTGAGTGCAATTATGTACATGCACATAAGAAGTTAAACTTTATTCGCGTACTTAAACAAAAATAAAATTTGTACCGGTTCACACGCGACAAAAGTGAAACCTTCAGAAAACACAAAAAATATTCACGTAATCGGTATACGTGAACAATACACCACGCCGGCTATGATGTCTTCTCTTAAGACTTCATAGTACACAGGCACACACACACACACACGCACAAAAAGGAAACCGAGATATTAGGTAACACTGTAATGTATTATATCTCATGCTCTCGCAGGGTAAATCCTATAGATGTATGTGTTTGTCTCGTTTTAGTGTCGCTTTTCCGTCTCATCGAGTTATCAACCACGTGATAAAGGTGAAGGACAAGGTTAATTTCATTATGTCGCACTTTTGTTACACGATGCACGCGCAGTGCTCAATTTTTACCCTCTACTAAATGCCCAAAACAAATATACTTCAATTTGTAATGGTACAAGACTCGTGTCATATGTAAAATTGTCAGAATTATTCAAAAAAAGCTAGTGTTTCTCTAGAACGCTCTAGATTTGTTTTTCAAATGTGTAAAATTTAACGTCAGTAAAATGTATTCACATTATCATCATGGTGTTGGCACGATAGAAAATTTTTGGAGTTATTTATGTTTTAGTACGACAAAAAGTATAACTTCTTACATGCGTACGTACACACAATTTTTTATAAAGGAAAAAACATATTTTCGACTATCAGTATTTCAACAGAACTATAGTGTTGTTAGGTAAAGTTATATTACCGGCCAGTTCGTGCCAGGGTAGGACCCACTGGTGCAACGGTTGCGTATCCCCCGTGGGGTCCCACACGCGCACTGCTTCCAGTACCCGAGGGACCACATACCGCGCAGCGCATGACGTCACCATCCATGTCGGGCAGGCCTCCGACCACGCGCTGAAAGCTCGTACCATTGCATCCGGAGCCCGCGGGTTCCACGATCTGTATAAAATCGATGAAATAATAAAACGTAAACAGAATAATCTACAGTTCCTCTGAAAATAGCAAAACGCAACTGCGAATAACAAAAAAAAATTTGGGCGTCATGGAACGGCCAGCCGTCGGCAGATATGAAGCTTCTTAATAAATAATTTTCTAAAAATACACCGGGTGATCCCGAAACACGACAAACCAAAAGAAAGTCACTGTGAAAATGTCTATTTTATTACTATGTTTATGTTAGTCGCGATTCAACGGGTTAGTGTATCAGCATAGTTTCTTATGTTAAAATTTATAGGTTAATCGTGACTAACAGTAAATTCAAACTTATAATTTCATAAATAAAACATATTTCTTTAGTAAAAAATTTCATAAAAATAAAATTATATTGGTAAGTAGTCTATTATATAAATAACTATTTGGATATTTGTTATTTTTTTCCTTTTTATTTATTCATATTACACTGTAAATAAAAATTACCTCACATTTATGAAATACTTTTTTTACTAACATGTGAACACTTATTATACTGAAAAAAAGATATACTCACTCAGCAGCTTGGCTAATATTCGTTACGTAATTTTGCCATAGTAAACAGTGGTATGACTCCTCAGTAAGGAGATTTTTCCACTTCAGGAACATAGGTACAGGATCCTCGGGCGCTTGCAACGGATCCCACGTGGCCAGTAAAGCGCTTAGCAGTGGACTCACGATATTACCAGCTATAGACCCCAAACCAAACATCTCATACTCTAATGGGTAAGATTCCTGAAAAGAGAGAGAAAAACAAATAACTATCACTTACCTCACACAATGTGGTGAATACGGTCTGATTAAAAATAGCAAAACTCTGGAATCGTCTAGAAGGTGGTCGAAACATCGAGTATGTAGTAATAGATTCGAGGAACCGTTATATTTATTCCTATGTGTTCCGTATTTTCATTGGGTATATGTCAGCACAAATCTTTTTCTATATTAGTTTTATTAGTAAAATGGAATGTATCTGTCCACCTATCTACCTTAACGCACTTTAAACGAACGCAAGTGCTGCCCTCTATCAAAAAACGTAGTACGTTTGTATCTCGCACCTTGCAAACCGCTCTGAGCGCAACTGCGTTGAGAAAAATTATAAAATCGGTTATAATCTCCTGAAAACCGTAATAAATCCTAGTGCCAGTGTAGACTAGTGCCTTGTTAAGAAGATCAGCAACCTAAGCCACAAACTCAGCCGGGGTACCCCGAAGAAAAGGATCTCCGTGTGCGGGTGAGTGGTGGATACATGTCCTCATAACTACATTTCCTACACACTATGAAATTATTGAATGTCATTTTAGTCAGTGAGAATAAAAAACTCACTATACACGAATACGATTTTTTTAACGTTTTATCCAATATGTGATAAAGGCTAAAATTTCAATCTACCTTTAAATCAAATAAAACTTCATATGCAGTCTCTAGTGAAACATCACATTTGTTCAGCTCCTCGACTTTTTGCAATATGGCGTCCACTTTGTAGATGACCTGGTCATGCTCTTGTAATTTGATATTACAATCTTCCAGGTCCCTTTCGAGGACCACAATCTCATCTTCAGCTTGTTGCAGTTCTCGTGCATTTTGAATTATATCCTGAGGAAATATTCGAGTCCATGTTTTTATTTTAAATTTACGCAGTATTACACCCATTAATTTTTTTTTTTTTTTTTAATGTAATATCATAGGTATTACAATCCAAAAAACAACAATAACCGCCCAGAGATCGGCAATCCAACAACAGTCCTCGTTATAATGCCGGCATTCAAACATCTCAGCAGATGGATGCACACTGGCTGATCCCGAAACGCAATATACCAAAAGACAGTCACTGTGTCGAGTTTATGGTGTTTATTTTATTTATTTATTTATTTTTATTTTATTTTATTTAGTTTTTTTTTTTTATCAACATGGTGGTTGCGACCCAGTTGGGTACAGGTTCCTATCACCCCGTAAAATAATTATTAACTAGATAATTTATTAATGTTGTCTACTAGCTGCGCCCCTGGCTTCACTACAGTAATTTGCTACATCTGTTATGGTTTACTCAGCGTAAAGCCATTTAACCATGACCAGCTTTTTTTTCTTATGTTTGTTTTCTTGTTTGTGTGTATTTGTAAAATAATAGTAGCCTAAGTTACTCCCTATAAATTCAGCTATCTACCAGTGAAAGTCCCGCCAAAATAGGTACAACCGTTTCAGAGATTACCCGGAACAAACAGACAGACAGACAAAAATTTAAAAATGGGTTTTCTGTTATACGTATAGTATATACTTTCATATGCATTTAGTAAAAAACAGACACTTAAATTTTATTAGCTGTATAGAAGATGAGTGGAAAATTGGAAACTCTATAAGTGGAAAATTATAACTCTACACAATTATGTGAATTTTTGTGGATTTGTTGATTGCATTTGACTAGCAAATAATTCAAAATAAATCAATGAAATATATGGTATTAATTCAATGTATGACATTTAAAAGTTCATTAATACTTTCACTTCCCATATTTTTCCAACTAACATTTGTCAAATTTGGATAAAATTATGCGAATATTAATTGTCAACTGCAAAAGAAACTGAACATAAAATTCGAAACAGATTACCTATTCACAACACCTGATCTCACCTGTTCACAGCACTCCACCATGATTTCCAAGTTGTGCACCAATTGCGGCGCGGAGAAATTATCGCACTTCCGTCGAGGTTCATGCTCAAATCGAGGCGCGTGGGCACGCAGCGCGTGATACCCACTCAGAACCCGCTTCTCCTTACCCGTCATATCGATAACGGGCACGCGGGACAATTCATTGCTGTGGAAACAAAACATTACCATACACAGATCGGGTCGGCTAGCTCGCTAAAATAAATGACTATACAGGCACGTAATGGTAAGTACAGTACAGTCTATAAACGGTGACACAGTCATTACCAAACACAAATCCCAAATAACGATTTACTTAAATTATATTAAATTTTTGTCAAAAGGCTCTTTTCGTGCCCAGCCGCAAAATACCGATACTCAAAGCGGGCATGGAGGACTGATTGATACTATGGAACCAAAATATCCCCATATTTTAAACCAAAAGCAAATCAAAAATTAAAATTCAGTTTACATGAATAATGTTCAATCTATAATTAATTCGTTATCTTCATTAAAAGTTATTCCATGCCTATCCTCAAAATATAAATATCTTAATAAGTCAGTATATAGATATTGATCATATCGAACTTTTCTATCGTTTAATGACAAAAAAAAAACCTTTTTATAACATGATATTTTGACACCTCGATAAATAAACCAAACACACAATAATTAGGTATTATTTGCCAAACCATTTCAAATTCCTGTTTAGTTTAAGGAGTTAAATATCCCCAATATTTATACCTCCTATTATAAAACACTAAATACCTGGTAATAGTATGGATCGTAGGTTTACCCTCTTGTATAACGTCGGCGGCATCTCTGTAGAAATAACGTCCTTTATGTGATTTCTTCCAATTATATATCTTCTCAGTTTTGCCTTTTTCTTGGTCTTCTTTCTCTTTTAGCCGGCGTTCCTCTTCCTTTTTCGCTTTTATCTTTAAAATTTTTTTTACTAAACTTACTTTCCATAGAACCTCTCTTGAATTATTATGGTGTAATTAGAGTGAAATTAAATAATTTAATTTGAAAAATTAAAAAGAACACAGTATGGAAATTTATATAACAATTCATAATTGAATCACACAGTCAAGGCTCTTCTCAATCATAGTCAAATTTCATTACATAATAGGACAACAACAAAATTTAACATGGTAGATTTTAAATAAGAATAATTAATTAAACTTGATGCTAATTATGACCTGTTCTATATTGCTCTAAAAAAATTTCAGATTTTACGGCCAAAGAGTTAGCATCTTCCACATATAGTTAGAAATAGAGTAGAGTTTGAAAATGAAAAAAAAATCACCAATAAGCTTTGACGTAGGCCAAGAAACACCTTACCTAATAAATTTTATGATGAGGTCAGTACGGTGATGAAATTAAAGCATGGTTGAAAGATATTTTCTGATGCCAAGCTAGCAACAAACGGTCAAACAAAAGGTCAACAAAAGGTTGATAGCAACCTTTACCTAAAAACTTGTCACTTGGCACACCTTAAATTGTGTTCCAATATCCAGACTTGAGAAGCACTCCCTTTAGACTTAGTATGTTACTATCTTAGGCCACATTGTTACTTAATATCCAGTGAAATTGTGGTCAATCTATACCCATTAAAAAGCATATTTTAAATACATATATATTAAGTGATCACTTACAGTAGCTTTCTCAGGACCATAAGCTCCAATTGCACCTCTCCCTCTTCTAACTGTAGCCTCAACTGGAGCTGATATACCTTGAAGGTCCTTTCCGAGGCCCATGCCTGGTTTGTAGCCCATCTGGATAAAAAAAATTGGTTAGTATGAAATAATTTTTACCAATAACATACTTTACATTAATAGTACTTTATAAATATTAAGAAAAAGTAAATTTCATCATTACTCAATTAATTATTTAATTATAGACAATTAACAAATATTTAGTCCCAAGAGCTTTTAAAATAGGTATCATTCAATTTACATTTGAATTATGATGAGGAAAAAATAAATTATGAATTTGATAAAAAAAATTAAAGGGCTCTTTTGAAAATCATACCTAAATTAGTTATTATGTTATTCATATTGGGTTTCCATATGAAATCTCCTATGTCTCATAATAAGTATCATCACTGATGGCTATAATCAGCTTCTTACATTTAGGGCATTTATATAATATTTTTGGCCTAACCTTTTTCAAATTTACTCAACGTTTAGTACATCCCAACAACAGTCTTCAAACTTTATTTATCCACTTCAAGTTAATAGGTACTATACCAGCTAACCATACAAGTTTCTTATGTATATGCTCATTGCATAATTTTATTAGTATAATTGTTTTGTATCAAGTCATATCAATTTCATGCAGATGAAGTGGTAACGAACATCTTCATTATTATTATTACTGTTGTGTATAAGATCTGTGAAATATATGCTAGTCAAATACACACTGATCTTTATTTGATCACAATCCTATTACAAGTGGGCCAAGTGGGTGCAGTTATAAAATACATGAATGATATACATAATAAATATTTTAAGCATTTTTTATTCAAAATATCAATTTCAAAGGTTCCTGTGTTTAAATCAATCAATCACAGTAATCACAAAGCCCCATAATTTTTTACATTAAAATCTTATTTACAGCCATAAAAACAATACGCGAGTTGACCGTATGTTGAAAACTTAAAGTAAATTATTGAGTAATATTGGTCTATAGATAAAAAGCCTAAAACAATACAAATCTGAAAAAAGTAATTGTTTATTTATTTCATTTTCCCTTTGGAAAATTAATATTTTTTGTCTGGAGTCACTTGATTTGAAAATCCGATTATAAAACGTGACTTCACCACTCAGGAAATATGAATATTAAAACTCTTGCCTGAGTTGTCTGTCACATTTGTCACTATTATCATATAAAATGTATGGTGACGATAAGTTTGCGTTTTTGTAGCGTATTTTTTATTTGAAATAAAAATATTTTTAAATTACTTTTTATTATGTATTAATGAAAAACAAAAATAATCATAGGTACCTATTACTTTCAACATATAAAATGTTTAAAATAAATTTTCAAAAGTTATGGACTTCTGGATTAACTTTTTACCTTGTTATTTACTTAAATAAAAATATTATATAATCCATAACTAGAAGCCTGCCCCATCTTCGTAAGGGTAGAAATATATCTCAAAGAACTTTTCAGATAGTGCTTTGTCCACAGCTTCGCTTGTGTCATAATTATGTCCAATTGTATGTTTTTGGTTAATAGATATTGTTACTTGTATTATAAAAACTTTCACCCCATTTTTTGAACCCTTACCTAATCCTCATAGTTTGGGATGTGTATTGATGAATCAGCCTGTCAGGACAAGTAGACGTAAATGTATATATTTAACTTGTAGCTGTTAAAATTATAACCAAGTAATAAAACCCAAAGTATGCGGATGCAGATAAAACAATTTATACCTGTAATAACAACTTAGCACCAATTCCTTTTGTGTGTCTCTCCCATGTTCCCACATTACCTCCGAGATTAGCAGCTCTCATACCCTGTCCTTGTCTTCTAATCCCTGCTGTCTCATTCTCATCAGGATTGTTTAATTCTTCCTCATCTGAACTGTCTTGTGTAAACTTTGGCCGTGATGTTGTTGGCGCTGATGATTCTAATTCTAAAAGGTATTTTCAATATGTCATGAAATATTGCTATGCTTACTATGTGTGTTGTATGTCTCTACTATATTTGTATATCAGCATATTATACAGATTTATAGGACTTGTATTGGATCATCTGATATTAAGTGACAATGTATCTGAAGATGGTAAAACACTATGCTTATTTAAAAAAAATGTAAATTTTGTACTTTAGTTATGATGAAATGATGATGTAGATAGTGATATAAACAATCTATTGAATAAATAAATTAATAGTGTAGATTAATAGTTTTTGCAAACATAAGTATGGAGTATTATTGTGTCAATTCAATTTACAATGCTTTTTAGCTAGGTAAATGGATACTTTAGAAATAGTTTTTTTTAAATTCTTTATAGAATTAATGTAATGGCTGCTATCTTCCCTGATGTTAAGTGCGAATGTGGTCCAAGATGGTCACACAAAGCCTAGCTGGGGAATGGCTTTCTAGTGCATCTGCCAGAACACACCTATAGGTAGTTTTTTTTAATCATTATAAGTTTAGCAGTGTAGCCGCAATCACACCTGATCTTAAATGAAGATGTGTCTCAAGATGGTAGACACCTATTGGTGGTTGGCAACAGATTTTCAACTTGAAGGTGGTTCGCTGGCCAGGCGAACATTAGGAAAAGCCCTACTACCATGGTATACCGAAAGTTCAGGCTCATTGCAAGGATTTAAACTCACTTCAATCAATATGGTGTTTGTACACATTCATTCATATCATTTGACATAAAACTGTAATCTGAATCAACACAGTTGTAACAGAATGAGCATGCTGTATCTCACCAGTAACAATAATTGAGTCATATAGAATAAAATCAGCAAACTAGGTTTGGAAAATTATGAAATTGGAAATTTCATCCTTTTGATAAAATAATGTTAGTCTTTCCTTCAAATGAAACAACATTTACTGCTATATTTTAAATAGAAATACAGTAGAGGCAAAATGTGTTTAGAATCTGGAGTCATCCCATCAATCACAATGCAATAATCTAAGTTAATTAATTAATAAAATTAGGTATAATGTAATGTAAAAATTAATTAATTTGTTAATCTTAAGTATATTAATTTAAAGGAATTACCCTTTTTCTCATCTTTCTTTTTGCCAGCCTGTTGTACTCCACCAGCCACAAAACCAATAGGAGCTGAGTAATCCTTAGGTTTACGTGTTCTTTGACGAATATTATCTTCATTGTCATCTTCATCACTGTCTTTAGCCCATACACCTGAACAATTACATAAAATTTGGAACTAAGAGCTTTGCGAACATTGTGTTTTGGAACCGATCGAATATTTTAAATGTGATTTCTATGTACTAGAATTCTACAAATTTTAGTTATTGAACAATCAGATAATGTAATATCTATTTACCATATATTTGTTGCTCCTTTTTAGCCCTCCTATTTCTATTTGGATTAAATTCATTGTCTAAATCATAATCGGTGATTTCAAATCGTATAACCTCATCATCAGACATTATAGGTATATAACTTTCTATTTCTACGTAAATTTATTTTATCGATTGGTTCTAATTCTTCACTAAAGTACCTAATAATAATATGTAAGTTTACAAATAGCAGGTTTACAAATCAGTATATTTTGAAATACTACAACACAACACAAACAAATTGACAATTGACATTATTGACAATAACAAATTGACAATCAGCATGACCCGTGAGCGTGACTAATTTTGAGATTCTACAAAAAAAATTGTTTATTTCTACTAAATCTACTAACATGTAACGATGTTTCCACCACATATTAATAAAAATTCACTAAATAAATTTCATATAATTTTAATTACTTTTACTTACCTCACTGTCAACTTTTTTGATAGGTATTTTAGTAAAGATTTTTTCATTGTTTTCAACATAGGTATAAACAATATGTATTAAAACCCCGTCGAATCCGAAAGGGGTACATGGGTACCCCAATAACTAATGTCATCCAAAATTTTTGTACCTAAAATTTATTTATTATGAAAATAAAAATGTTATTGGATTTCAAATTAACATATTTAGTTTTAGTGTCCCTAAAATTTAGCAATTTTTAAAACGTGATAACACCGTCTCCAGACCCGGGGCGGCGCAGCGGTACGTTTGATCGTATGGCGGTACCCTGCCCCACGCCGCCTTTATTACTATGTAAGTTTCCTTATTGAAATATTTTTTTTTACATTTTATTAGGGATTATAGTAAGACAACCCGTCCCTAGTACTTCTAGACGCCGTGATATACGTCTCCCGTCTAGGTACTATGATTACTCTATGTAGGTTGTATATGCATCGGTTGTTGTTAGTTCTATTCTTGAATTTGACAGAGAATAAAAAGAAGAGCTCTAAGCTAGCGCGTCGTTTGAATGTCTTTAAAATGACTGTCGTGTTTTCTGATTATTTTATATAATAGCCTAACTTACGAATGTGTATTACATTGTGGTGGTTGAATAAACGTTTCAACTATTTGCCGACTATATTATTTATAACACTGAGCTAGCTTGGCGAAAGGGTTTATTTTTTACTTATAATCTGAGATAGATAACTTAAACAGAATATAATCTCGATACCTAATAACACATTCACGGATCTGACGGAGTTTTTAATACACACTGCATATGCCGGGTCGAACAATTTGTGAAATTTCAACACTGCTTTAATTGGGCTGGCACGATTTAAGTCCACCAGTATCACACAAATGCACATCGAGTTTTGGAAATTAAGCCCGCGTAAATGTGATACCTGTACACAGCTTTAAATAAACCTTGATAGTTTTGGAAAATATTTTGTAGGTACGTGTTGTTGTGCACCATATTTATATTTAAGTATTTTGTATAATTACTAATGTAATAACGTTCAAGTTCATATTGTTATTCAAACGTGAAAAATCTGTCAAATTGCAGGCTTTTAAGAAGGCGATGTAAGTAATAGACATAATAAAATTTTCTAATTAGTGTATTAACCGTTAAATTTTATTATTAAATTTAAACGTTTCATCCTTTTCCCATTAAATACGATACTGTTGGTCGTATTTTCTTTTCTTTTACAACGATAGAGCAATTAAAATCACACATGTTCCTCAAAAAGTAAATCTCTGAATAAAAGCCATAATTTCCGAAAGTTTTCTTAAAGAACTGAAATCACTAAGACATATTCAATTGTATTAGACTTTAAAGTTCAAACCATAGGACCTTTTTGCTTTTTATTGTGCATTCAATCAACCACAGTTATCGGTATATTACGATACGGAATATGAACTTTAACAGTATTGCTAATTTATAATTAGGTATTGCTCGTATACAAAGAATGGTTGTTCCTCTACGGTATTTTTACCTATACTAAAATCTACTAATGCATTTTGACTTACAAAACTTTCATTCTGATTGGCGTAAATCTACTAGAAAAGTAGAAAACTACTCAGCGTGGTCATCCTGTTGACAATTGACATTAGGTTAATCGATGTAAAAGTTATAAATATTGACATTTCGAAATCGATACTAAATTCAATAAAACATTGATGTTAGGAAGGAAAACACTGAATATCGCCGTTTCCACATTTGTGTATTATAAAATGGAGTTCTACGATTATAAACAGACACACAAGTGTTCCAAATCAAAACCGTAACCGTAAAGGGAACAACTAAAAGACCTTAGAATATTTTTTACTCTTTCAATACGAACTGAAAGAGTGACAGAATAAAATATATGAAAAGCAAAACCGTCGAGGTTCAGTGTTTTTTTACACGAGAAAAAAGTAAATTCAAATTTTATTGTAGATCTGTTATTCTAATAATCTATGTTCGTGCGCACAATGGTAAATTTTAAGGAAACTGCATATAATGATAACACTAATCTAACATATTGCTATCTCAAGCCTGATTACACAATCGGTCTATTTAGTTCTTTCTCTATCAACGTAGTGAACACTAAAAATACTTGTGTACAGTTAATTGTTATCTCTGGTGTACAAATTATGCTAACTTTTGTTGCACAATAACATCCATTTTATATCGATATATATCGAAAATAATTAGTCCCTAATCGACATTGTTTTGTGTTGTATTAATAATTCCTTACCCGTGCTAGGCGCAAAAAGCGCATTCGCCAGAGACATTATAGCATAAACATAATTATCCAATTTATCTATGAAGTATTATGACCAGCACCCACACGAACAATTTTATTTTAATTACTGGCTGGTACCCGCCACTTCGTCTGGGTATTATTGGATATACACAGGCTGTTAACGGAACACGACAAACCAAAAAAAACGCCATTTTTGCGTGATTGAGTAACAAATATAGAAATTTTCCATTTATTATATTTATAGGATAACACTGTTTAAACTATATGACTTTTACCGAGATAAAAAGTACCCTATGTGTTATTCCAAGTCATAGACTATCCATGTCCCAAATTTCATTGAGATCTGTTCAGCCGTTTTAGCGTGATTGAGTGATAAACATACACACTTTCACATTTATTACATAAGGTATATTAGTAGGATAAACCAAACAAAGACGAAGTACGTTCACGATTACATTTTCATTTGATTACTTACATAGTCGAGAACTACAGTCACAATCTGCAATATTATACCTAATTCTCTGCTACGAACTACGCTGAAGTTTTTAGGTACTTACCTACACTAAATATGTCATACATAGCTACAATACATCACTTTCCTCAAATCTCATCATGTTTTCATTCAAATTTTCGCACTCATATGCATTGCAAAATCTTTGATCTGAGAAATTCTTTAAATGTTTACTGTTCATTGGTTAAGCACTGGCTTTTTGCAGAAAACCTACCTATTAGGAAATTGAAGGAGCATTTAAAAGTCACTTTGATCATATTTCTTTATTAAAATCAATTTTAAAGTAGGTATGTATATAAAAATCTTTTATAATTTAATTATTTACACCCGACATAAAAAAATTCATGCATCATCCAAAGTTAAGAATTTTGAGCAACCGGAAACCGTAATCAATCAACGTTATGAAATATATCCAGAAATAGAAATATTACGAGTGTATACAATTCATCGGTAGGTACATATGTACCCAAGTAACTTGAGATCATTTTAAAAACATCAATTTTAAATAAAAAGTGATTGTCGTTTATAGAAGGATATCTCCATTATTTTCTATAAAAAAGTTACTACTTACTATCTCGGAGATATCATTATCGGACTAAGGGCCGATTTTTCAATCGCCAGTTAACTCTATTTGAGGAATAATTTTGACAGTTAATGTATCGAAAACCTGTCAAAATTATTCCGAATAAAGTTATTAGTTGATTGGAAAATCGGCCCTAAGTCGTCTACTGACCACAGCATCTATTTAATTAGACAAACTAAGTTATTAAAAAGGAAAAAAAACCTACTCACTGCAACAAAAACACTTAACAATATTTTTTTCTATTTTTGCTTTTTATCTGATTCCCAGACGTCGCACTTAGGTAAATATTGTAGTATAACCTATGTCACTCCCATAACGAAGAAAAAAATCTAATGACATCGCGTATGCTAAAATCTACTAAGCCGTTTAGGCTACAGAGCGTGCCAAAGGAATATACATACATACGTTCGAAAAACACAACTCTCCTTAAACAGTCAAGTAAAAAAAAAAAAACAAGAATATGACAATTCAAATCACGTTAATTTACGACAATCAATTTACTTATTAATATAATATACACAAGTTTGTTTTTCAAGTAAACAGATAAATTCACAATTAGTCAGTTTTAGCTAACTTTGGATAGATGTAGAGTTTGTATTTGTCAATTTATAAGATTTTTTTTAATATTTTTGTTTTCCATTTGTGCTTAAATTCCAATCAAGAATAATTTTCCATAATAGGTAACTCATATTATGTGTATTAGTAAACAGTTCATACTGGGTAATGCGTTCATCAAAGCAATAAAACACAACATTAATCGTCTCACGAATATAACTAATTAAAAAAAAAACAATAAAAATCATTATTAAAGAACTTAAAATAAAATATAATTAATTGTAATGTTCGTAAATTTAAAAATTACAAACCGCAAACTCCAATACGACTTTAAGACTTACTTATTAGATAAATTATAAAGAAATGAAAGTAAAATTGAAGTCAGGGTTTTAACAACTAAGAAATTGTTTGTTATTAAGATGTATATATATTCGATATTCTTTACACGGACACAAGTCATTATTGCACATTATAAAAATCACTTTCGACTATTTCTTGATGATTTACGATAATAATTATTATTACATATCCATTTTTTATTAAAGTAGGTATACCATAATTAAAGTAACTGTTTTTTTAATATTTATAATTTTTTATTGAATGAAAATATCATGATAATTTTTCTTTTTGATAATGGCCAATTAAATAAGTTAAAAAAAATTGCTCAAGATCTATGCAGCAGTTTTTGCGTGATGCGCGACAACGGCAAACCTCTATCTTTTTATATATAATATAGATTACGATACATTGTTATTTTTTATTGTTGCATGAAATATTTTGTATAATGTTGTTCAGATATTAATAAAAATTTCAAAGATTGGTTCCTGTCACTAGTTGTGACCTTGAAGAAGTGGTATTTTCTACTACTCTGAGGACCGTACTTAAAGGAGCTTATCGTGTAAAGCGTAAAAAAGCATTTAATGTTTCTTTTAATAATATATGTCTATTCGGTTATATTGTGTGAAGGTCACAATTAAACCTTGCGATTGTGGCCTTAAAAGGCAAGTAAGCTGAAAAATGTCTATACTTTTAAATTATAAATGCAATAAAGCATATTGACCACTGCCCATCTATTAAAGAAGAAGAAGTTATTTTTCGTTTCGTTCTTTAGTATTTGAGTAGCGAGTTTTATATCAACATGAACATCGTGTAGAGATAAAGAACATCGAATCATATACGACAAATACACACAAAATAAATTTCTTCACATTAAAATATATTATATAAATGTGTATACATAATAGGATGTATAAAATTTTTGAACATCACAAAATCACAGTTCATAATTACGTTCATGGCAATACAATAGTTTTGTTGATATAATTGAAACTAAAGGGGGGCAATGAGAAAACCACTTGTGTGTGTGTGTGTTATATTTGTGACAATGAAAGCGCTATATTCGCTCAACGGCGAAAGAGAGAGGTCCAGCACGCAGCCTCAACATTTTCTAATAATAACGGAAAAGAGATCATTTTCTCTTTTTTTCACAACATTCGATAAAATATAGTATCATCGAACAAGATCACGCGCGACCGTCCAATGTGAGAGACGAGGTAGCACGACATTACGTTACCACAATACACTAAAGTAAACAGTATGTTGTCTCGGCAGTGTTCTTGAAATAATTACCTGAAGTCGCTCGGTAGATAAACACGCACTAGAGTTGCCCTCTGAACGTATTTCTTGGGTTACCTACTTACGTGTAATTGCACGCGCGTCCCTTCCCCGCTACATTACTCGCCCCCGTTGTCGTCTACTGTACCTCGTCCCCGCCAACGTCTATCGGAAACATAGGACGGTCGTGCACAAACTTGTACGACATAGTCACAAGTTATTTCTCTAAAGCCCTCGAATCTTATTACACTAAGTTACGTATTTAATTAAGTAAGTGATGCTTATAATATTAAAAGTAAAAAGTGTATGCTTATTAATACACAGTCAAATTCATAAAGAATTTTGTTCGATACTTGAAATAAAAATTATACACATACATATGAGGTCATCTTTGATAGATATTATCCGATATTTAGGTATCTGTACATAACGTTTGAGAATTCTATTAATGCTAAATAATGGCCTTCTTTTTCCAGAGGTCATATGCGATTTTTAGGAGTTTCTTGACTATACTCATTATGTCTCATGACATGATATATGTTTCTTATGATGATTCTTTTTTTTCATCATAAGAAAGTTTTAATGACAGATGTTAAATGATTATTTTAGAGATGTATTATAATTGAAATCGAAAGTTAGTTTCAATTTTTCTTCAGAGCTATTTTAAATTAATCGAGGGGGCTGTAAGGTATGTAAGATGAAATAACAAAATTTAACTGTAACAATTAAAACCAAAATTCAGAACACTTATCATATATGTTTTTTTTAATTGAAATTAAAAACCTAATGGATTAAATGAACAACGGCGTCCGATTTGTTGGGTTTTTTTTTTTTTTATTTAGATCAAGTTTTAAGGACCTTAAAATATATCGCAGCGTGTAGTAAAAATAAAACAATCCTAAAAATCATTGTACGAAAATTATTTAGACTTGTATCGTATAAAATGTTTATAAAACGTTTATACTCTATCATTGCTTTTTTCATGATAATAATTTATAGTCAAAATGAACGTAACTATTGTGTCGAAATCTGAAAGACGTAACATAGTATACATGTTTTAGGGATGTGCTCTTAATTCCCTAATCGATGAATAGTCTTATACGTAATTTATAACCAAAGGGCAATTACTGTTCTAAATAAATAAAAACTTTAATTTAAAAAATGTCATACAGATATGTTCATACTTGGTAGATCATAATCTATGATCCAATTAAAAAAAAAATGTTAAAACTTTAAAGGCAGTCACATTTTAATATCTCCCTACAATTATTGGAGAACTTACAATTTTTTACCCTGAAAATATAGTTTTTAATTATTCCAATAATAATATTAATAAAATAAAAATATATTTGCACAAAACATGTGTAGTTGTAACGTTTAATATTTTTCTCCCTAAAATAGATCATTAAATACAAGTAGAGACGATCTACGGACAACTATGCCAAAAATCGACACATTTTGATATAAAAACTAAAGTTTTTTTTTTAAATATCCAATATGAATAATAGACATAGTTTTCGATCTACATAAGTTCTTCTCACTAATTTAGATAATTATTTAAAATCTTTACAATGGCGCCAGAAAAACTACCCAAACTTTACTTGAATACGTATTCAGTTATATTCCACGGGACGGCATATTTATACACTTTAATTGCTCTTACATAAGAATATTTAACACAATTTTATCGATAACTTCGACGTTCTCGCATCTCTAAAAATAGATCAATATCCCATTTGGCTACCACAGCGGTATTCAATATCGATTATAGATGGACATTTGAGGCATGTAGAAACAAAAAGAGCAACGTACAATTTTTCATTGTGGGTTTTCATTATTTTTCTCTTCCAAAGCATGTACTAAAAACGCTATTACTCATATTTATGAACTTATTAAAACTATAGTGCGATTTTAATCTCATGGAGTAAACTTGAAAAACTTAAAAATAATGTTGCTTGGAAATAATTATATGTTCCAATTCTTTTAATCCCAAGATTTTAAATAAGTACTAGAATTGACAGTTTATATTTATTAAATGAAATAAGTTTTTAAAATTATTCTTAATCATAAAATGAACCAAAACTAATGGTGAACAACTTACAAAAAAAGAACGCTTCGGTTGCCCCAAACTGACGCGATTTTGTTTACCTTATTCCGCTTTCACCTTTGGAGGATTGAATGGTCTTTTCAGAAAAACTTAACAATACGAATATATCACGTACGGTTTTACGATTAGTTAGGATTTGTGGACATCACTATTTTCAAAATCCAATTAACTAGCAACACTTGAAAAGTCATTATACTCTTGTGCGGTTAAAAATGTACTTTAGTAGTTGGTGTGTGCATTTTTAATCGACTTCAAAAAAGACTGAGGCTACTCAATTCGCATGTATATTATGTTTAGCCATAACTTCTTTGTTTATGAACCGAATTAGATGATTCTTTTTTGTTGGAAAGGGGATGCCTCAAAGGTGGTCCCGTTTTATTTCACTGGTATTGGACCTTACATACACCAGGAAACTCTTCAAAAACATTGAAGTTTTTTTTTAAATTGTCTTGTGAATAATCTAAACACTTGTTTTCAGTGAAAGAAGTCATTGCTGTTTTTGTTGCTATATGCCTTATTTGTAGGTCCTTTAGACCTTTCGCAGGTCGTTAGTAGGGATGTCGAATCCCGGCTATCACTATATCGATAAATCTACAATTCTTAATATCACACGTAAGTATCGACCGACCTTCCGTAAATAATATTTTTATTTGTTAATAAGCCGTCAGCGGCTTTGGCCCTGAGTCATAAGACGACTGTTCTTATAAAGGCTTCATCTTCGTAGTTTTTTGAAGACAGCCTAAGGGCGTGTTCCTCGCATAAAGCGGCCAGCTCTTTCAACCATTCGTCGAAGAGGACAGCGTTTAACAAGGACCTTAGGGTGATCGACTGGTTCCAGTACGCTTCTTGCGTGAATACGGGCCTTTTGAACGGACTCGTGCCATGCTGGGGACTAGGTGAATGTTGTGATGGTGATGATGAAGCTGTAACAAATATTAAAGGATAGAGTGGCTATTCCAGTTATTAAGATTTTTAATCCACTCCAATAATGTATTATTACTTAATTATACAACATATAAATATCGAGCTTCGTATACAAAACTTAAACCGTACCGAAAAAATTTAACGAAAAAGAAAACCAACTTCAAAGATATTCAGGAGTTCCCGAAGGCCCAATGCCAATGAAAAAGACCTACAGAAATTGGGACCAACCTTGAGGTTATCTCCTTTCCAACGAAAAAAGAATTATCTAAATCGGTTCATAAACAAAGAAGTTATGGCTGAACATCTACAAAAAAAATATAAATTTGAATTGAGAACTTGCTCCTTTTTTTCGAAGTCAGTTAAAAATATGAAACCATTCACTAGGGTTAGGGACATAATGTTAGTCAAACTTGTTCGATTTTTAAAATCGATGAATTGAATAACATCGGTGTGTTAATTATATGGAATAAAAACATCGATTTAGTCGGCCCTGGGGTAGAGCGAGAGATTCGGTCGCTGTAGCGCCAAAATACCAAAGGGGAAACACAATTTCAAGAGAAAAATATAAAATTTTATGCCGCCATCTGAGAGCCGCGAGGCTCCCGGGAATGAAAGTGAAGATTGAATTTAAAAAAAAAATTAACCGTAGGTGCAAGGCGCCCGCACTTTTTGCTCGCAACACCGCTGCTTTGTTTGTAAATAATAACCTTTTATTAACATTACCTTTATTTCATTTCTTAAATTTAAATGGTCGACCAAAGGGCGCCGAAAGATAGTCTCGCTCTACCTTAATTAAGGGCTAGGTCCGGTGCTAGTAATGGTTAACTATAAATGTATTAAATTTTGTATACATACAAGATACCCTCCTGGCGAACATGCTAGAAAAGCTACTGGAGAAACTACGCCGTTTGACTCGGCGCGACGGAACGGCGACACGTCACTCCTGTGCGTCGGACTTTCCTTTATTTGGGCCTTACCTAAATTAAATCGAGTAAACTTATTTTCATACAATTACCAGCAAACGCTCAAGAGATTGCTATTTTGTTTGTTTGAGCGCATTCATTTCTAGAATTATCAGTTAACTTTGAAAATATGTTTTTGCATTGAGGCAAGTATGGAAAGTGCTTTGCTTAGATAGCCTATACAATCTATCAATAAATAGCCAATGCAATGCAAAAATAATTGTTCAGTTTTGACTGGTAGTTCCAGAGATTAACGCGTTTAAACAAACAAAAAACCAATGTCTTATATATCATAATTATAATTATATTAATGCTGAAAGGTGTTTTCCTGGCAACGTCAAATCACCGTATTTTTTTCCTGAAAAATTGACGATTCAAACAACATTTTAAAGCTTAAATTCCCCGATGTAGACTAAACACAGAGAATTTAAAATTAATATTTTTGTTAAACTATTTAATGAAAAACTTATTCATCAAGAATGCTATCTGTTGGTACTAATGAAAACAAATTTAAGATGCCATCTATTAATAATCTTTCAAAGTAACATAGCAGCTGTCAGATCGTTTACATTCTATGCCTAATGTGCGAAATATTTGCACAGGTTAGAAAGTAGATTTTATTACTGCAAAGTGTACATACTGTCATCGTTATTGGGCCGTCGCGATTTAGCCAGCGCCAGCTCTCGTTGTATAAGGTAAACACGCGCCTTGTCCACTAACTCGCCAATATTCTCTAGACCTTCCGTCAACTCGTCCACTTCTTCTTTTAACGTATTCAAAATCTAGAAATATTGGTTATTATATCGACGGTGGTAATGATAACTGATTAACGTGTAAAGTTAGTGACATTAGTCAACTACTCTTTCCAATGAAATTTATTTAAAAAAATTAATATGGTTATTCAGCCAATCGATTTCACAAACTTTCTTTATACCGGTTTATTAAAGGCTTAAGCTTTAATATCGCGATTATAAGGCACAACGCTGCGGTTTGCAGTATTCGGCACTGAACACATAGTCATATTATGAAAAACGTCTAGAATGATCTTTTGTTACGTCGCGGTGATGCGGAAGCGCGGTTAAGCGTCTCCGCGTCGTGCTTGTTCAACGCTCCGGTGCGCGTAACGCGTCGATATGAATTTATTTTGAAGATAATTTGATACAATTAATCCTCAATTATCCCTCTTTATACCGAAATAAAGACAAAACACATAATAAATTTAATTGTGAAAGAAAATTGTTGGGAGTATGTTGTTGTTGTTCATATTAACATTGGTAGCTGTAGCAAAATCAACTGACCGCTTCTCTGCATAGACAGCTATGCCGCGCCATGACGCTATGTAGGAACAGCGTACCGCTGCGTTAAGCGTTATGATCGCGAGACCAAAGATTTAACTGGATTTCGTACACGGATACAAATGCAAAAAAGAAAAGATATATGCGCTTTAATAGTTATACTTCTTTGATTAGTCAAATAACATCGAGTGTGACTATCTTCACTACAATAAAACAATAGCAACTTCATAGTGTAGAATTTTTGTTACATTATTGTCTCGCTAAGCGTGTTTTACCGTCTGTAATCATGATGAGTAAGTTGTGGAACCGTTTCCACCTTCTACGACATCGGGTCCTTCAAACATAACGTGAAGAGACATCAACACACGCCGGTAAGGCCGGCAACGCATCTGCGAGCCCTCTGGTGTTGCGGATGTTTGTGGACGGTGGTGATCATTTTTCATCAGGTGCACCACCTACCCGTTCGCTCCCTTTTTATCATTAAAAAAAAGGAAACTAGTATGAGAGCAACGACGGCAACGAATGAAAAGTAGTTCTCTCGATGTATGCCTTTATTTTTGGATTGCACTGTGCTTAGTGTTTTTTTTTTCTTGTCCTTGAATTAATTTATTCAAATGCTATAGTAATGTCTCCGAAATATTCGTAGACGTGAGACGCAATGCTTACTTGAAATAAAGAAGGCACGTTTGGCGACAGGACAAACCCTGGACAGAGCAGTAACGACGTAAGCAGGGGCGTCGGCAGAGAGGCCAGTCGCGACAACACGCTCGTCACGCGACAATTCACCACTACTTCAGATTCCAAAAATACAGCTACTTTTTTGAGGAGACCGCTCAATAATGGGCCTGCCAATATAATGTCATGTTATCGCGTATAAAATTATGCACATTTCACAAATTATGTGGTAATTATGCATCTATCCATTCAGCCGTAAGATGTCCATTCCAGGAAATAGGGCCTCTTCCAAAAATCGCCCTTCCCGCAGATTCCCACAACCTTCACCAGGTCGTTGGTCTACCTTGTAAACGGGGCTACTCACGTTGCGTCTTCCGATGCGTTATCATCACTCAAGAACTCTTCGGCCCCATCGGCCATGTGTTCTACGAGCAAGGTCGGGCACTGCCACTTAAATCTAGAAATCGTGAGAGCTATGTCGGTAACCTTGGTTCTGCTGCGCATCTCCTCATTTTTAATTTGACCACACAGAGATACTCCGAGCGTAGACCTCTCCATTGAGCTTTGAGTGACCTTGATGTTTCTAAAGAGACCCATAGTTAGCAACTATGTCTCAGTACCATATATCATTATCATTACTGGCAACACACACTGGACAAAGACTTTCGTCTTGAGACACTACGGTATTTTGGACAAGAAAATGAATAATTATTAAGAGACGAGAAGAATTATGCATAACAAGCACCTTTACACAGCGACAGTGAAACGCCCAAAGATGTTAGATGTAGTAGATGAATATTGGCATACAGAACCTAGATTAATAATTTGTTTTGTAGAATAAATATAAGCTGACACTATTTATGTATAACTAGCAGTGTGCCCGCGACTCCGCGCGCGTTTGTTACAACGCAGTAGCTATTTACATCGCGTAATTTTTACTCATATTATTTACAATTCATATAGTCTATCAATTGAGGTACAAGAAGTATTTTCAGTGTACAATTTTCATCAAAATCGATTGAGAATTATTCTTTTTTTTTTAAATTTCTAAAAGTTTTATTGATAATTCTTACAGCCCATCAATCATGGAATGACTCATACTTTCCGTGTACAAATATCAGTTAAGAATTCACGATCTTTTTTCTTTTTTTGAACCATTTAAAGTAATATTGAAATTTCTTAAAGCCTATCAAGTGAACAATGACATAAGCTTCCCGCGTACAAAATTTCATGAGAATCGGTTAAGCCGTTTTGAGTTAACTCCAAACATACAATCAAACCAACGTTAATAATAAAATAACAAACAATTGCTCGCTACTTTACTTAAGCGCATCTAGAAATGTTGAAACTTGCTGTGACAACATAAGTATATTTGTCAATCATAGCCGCTTATACCTGCATGGTAGACACGTAAACAAAAATATGATTATTTTTTTAACAACCTCATTTCTGGAACAACCTTTCTGATTTGAAGAAATCTTTCTGCATTTTATAGCCTATTTATTGAGGGAGCTAATATAACATCACATATATCACAAATATAAGAACGGAGCAATTATCATATAAGAACAAAGTTAGTACGGACGGGCATATTCTATCTATACAATTAATAAAATTGAAATGTCTGTTTAAAATTAAATTTTTTGTCTGTCTGTTTGTTTGTTTGTTCCGGGTAATACGGTTGGACCATTTTGACTGGACTTTCATTGTTAGCGAGCTGATATTATAGAGAGTAACTTGGGCTACTTTTATTTTAGAAAAATAATTAGGGTTCCGCACAAATAAAAAAACTGGTTATGGTGAATCAATTCGGGCGCTTAAATGGGTGCTTACGCTGAGTAAACCATAAGTGATATAGTAAATTAATGTACTAAATAATTGTAGACATTAAAAGTACCTACAAAAAACTTAACGAGAGTATATATACGTCGGAGGAGCAAGATTCGCGCAGGCATTTTGTAGTCCACGTGAGCGAAGCCGTGGGCACTGCTAGTCGTTTATATAACTTACCAATAATTGATTCAGCACTAGCTCTCCAACTCCTCATCACTGGTACTTCATACTCCCTCTCGTTCTCATCTTTATCAAAACTTTTGCTAAACAAATCTTCAGCGAAACCTTCGCTTTCTTCTTCAGGTCTATCTTTAAAACTCTCGTAGTCACTACTCTCCCCTATCGATATATTATCGCGTTCTTTCAAATCGTTATGATTTATCGATACGTTATCATATCTCTTCACATCACTATTCTGATTTTCATTCATTTTCGTTTCATCGATATTATCTGTGAAAGATGTCAAACTGTGTTGTTCTTTCTCAGACGTATCACTAGTTTTAAGAGTATCATATTCACTGGTACAAATAGAAATGAGGCTGTCCTGTTCCTTCGTATTGTTTTGGTTGTCTAACTCTTTCATTTCTTTCGTTGAGTTATTGTTGGTTTCGCGCTTCGGTGTTGTAGTAATAGCGTCGTACTTCGAGGTCCAATTTCTGCAAGCAATGGCACGTGATACGATCTCGAAGCGTGCGTCGCATAGGTACGCGTGGTAGTTACCGTATAGGGTTTCGTTGGGATTCTGAAAGGTAGTATTTCAAATTAACGTTTTAAATTTTTTTTATTCAAAAGCCATCTCATTACAATTATTACTTCTACGTTATCCACAGCCGATTCCGAAAAATAGAAAATGTACTACTACTACTACTACTACAACATAGCTATACTATGTTCATCATATAAAAGGCTACATGACATATCCATAGAACGTAAATTGTTACGTCATGCATATTTTGACATAACATAAAAACATGCATTCTCACTACCAATTATGATTATAAAAATGATGATGCTGATATACACTTTATAAACGTTTTGCACGATAAAATCCTAAATAGCTTCCTTCATATAATGATTTTTGAGATATATTTTTCTCGCTATTTGCAGCGTTAAATTCAATCGATAAAATCAATAAACAGAATCGATAGGACGGCGTTGTAAATGTAATTTATTCGTCGTTTTTTTTCCTCGAATACAAATATGTATGTTCTCGTAATTCCTACATTTCTACTGCTGCATCAAGGAACCAAGTATAATGCCGAAATGAACATGCCGCCATCTTGATGTTTGGCGTCACGTACTCAGTACGTGTGCTAAAACCATGGATATCAAACGTTCTGGACTTTGATCTACAATATAATTATAGTTTATTTCCTTTCTATCATTTTCACAGTTTACACACCTCTAATAATCATAATCATAAGAATAATCGTATTATCTATTACTTTAGCTTTAAAAAGTAATCGCAAATTGTAAAACCAACATCCGATGTAAGTAATACTAGATCTCTAAAATAAACATTTGATATCTATTATCCAATCATTAATATAATTAATTGAGTATAATACAAATAAATTAGAATCTATCTAGGCCTTTTAAGCTAAAATGTATTCTCATATTTAAAATATCCGTAGGATGAACATTGAACAAAAAAATTATAGCTTACTCCATAATTGAACTTAGCTTCTTGGACTAGATTACTCATCGCTATATCTTCATGAACACCGTTATATTTCCTATCTTCTTCTTTCCTAAAATCCAAAACTCTTCTACCACTCATTGTCAGTTCATCTACCCACTCTCTCGTCTTTTCTATAGGCCTTTGACAACATCTCGGTGTTAAACTGAGGAAAGCAAACGCAGCGTCTCGGTAAAATTCGGAATCAGTGATTTTATAGCGGTGAGTCGCCATTAAATGGTGACCGTTGAGCAGATACTTGTAAATGAGATCGATCGTGACGTCTTCGCAGTTTATGTCGATGAGGGTTTCCATTAGTGCTAGAGAGACAAGAGATAGCTGAAAGATTAAACATAATCGTTATGTACCATATAATTTCATCTATTTAATCTGATAGTAGTAGAAGTTTAAAAGTCCAACATTGCTCGGTGGCCGAACACGAAAATTCTGTTTGAGTGTATCGTGACCACCACACACAATGTGTACGTCATAGTGGCACGTATAGACGTGTCGCGTTTCGAGACCAACCAGTATATAATATATCCGGTAATCAAGCGAGGTGAATAGGGATCTCTAACAGACTAAATCGAGACCACCATTCATATGGTAAAAGACCCGCCACAGTGGTTTAAGTGCTCTCTAAAGGCTCGCCTCGCAGAGTCGAATCGAATCGCTTTGATTCGGCTGAAGTCGACGAAAGGATTAACATGGGGTATAATGCTACCGTAGCGCGAATGACGAGATTTATTAACACACTCCACAAATCCAACGAGTTAAGACATTTTACATGACAACGTTCCCGCAATCACGAAATATTTTGCTCAGTTAGAAGAGTAATGTTGATACAGTGGTTTACCAAATATTAGAATTTAAGTCGTTTATTTGTTTGTTATCTTTGATTCTGCTTTTCTTTCCGTTTCTCGTTACCCGTTATATTATATTTATCATGTAGTCTAACACTTTTAATTACAGTAGCACTAAGCAATGTCCTCTGTCTATTTTTCTTTAATTGTTTTAGTGTTTATTAAGTAAATTTTCGAATATTAAAATAAATTGTGATTTTGTTTCTGGATCAACCAATAGGTTCGCATGATTTTGGTGACCAGCGACGGATTACTTAACTCTCTTCGGTGATCGCCGTTGTTTTTGAATTTTACTGAGGTTTGCCGTTCATAAAGTGAATATAAGAAACGCCTACCTGAGATGTTCCTTCCAGCCTCCTTAACAACACATCGATAACTCTGATTCCGTCGTACTCGTAGACGAAGAGGAAATGCAACACGGTTCGGAGTAGTCCTCTCTCCGAGACGCAGCGCACGAGTAGCTCGAGGTAGGCCATTGCGGTCGCCTGCTCGCTGGCGCCACTCTGCAACGGCCCCGGTTTCGTCTACCGATCGATGCACGTTAATAGGGCTCGTCGAATGACATCAGGGAAACGATTAAGTGACAGTTCAATAGAAATTTACATGAGTTTAGTTGATGCTTTAAAAATTAAGTATTGAATACCTTTTAAGAATGTCGGTCGTAATAAACCTGTTGTTGTCTGTACGTATAATTTTTTTTAACAAATTTCCGGATAGTTCTCCTATATCAAGGATAATGACCACGAATATATAAAACAATTTTATTCATGTTTGGCTGTTTGCGTGTCCTGATTTAACTCAAATCGTATCGTAATCGTAATTTAAAAAATCGTAAAAGTAACCAACAGTCAACCTGCTGTTAATTGGTTGCTGAAAGCACCCTAAAGTAGAAGAGATGGGCAAGTGAAAAAATAACCCGATATTTATCGTATCGATATTATTAAACAGTATCGAGTGAAAAATATCGATATACGCATGAATACACAGAAACACAATCAATACATAAGAATGCAAGAATACAGGAAACTACGAGTTGTGTTAAAAAATACATAAATCAAATAATTTTAAGATAATATAGCAATATATTTTATCCATCCTTACCCTATAGGTATGTGGAATCAAACTAAAAAGAACCGTAGTCCTGAGGCCAGTAATAATAGGTTAATAATTATGCCTGAGGACTGAGTTGGAAAAGCTCGTATGCTAGTGCGCGTTGCCAACCACTCTCTATGGACCAGAACACAACAACGCAAGTACTGCTGCTTTACGGCAGAAATAGATGTGACGAAGAACCTTCCATTATTGGATTTAGAAAATATGGACAAATCTCTATTGGAGCTATTGAAGAAAATCATGGAATAATTAATATATAGCCTACAAAATCTCAGAATCTTAATAGATTTTTTCTCTGTAATAATTCTCATAAAGTGTATTTGTAGCAACACCTTATCTTCATTATACTACACAATTGTCTTTTTGTAATTTCAAAATAACAGCTTTTACTAAATGCATAAGAAAGTAAATACGATACCTATAACAAAAAAAATCAAATTTTTAAAAATTTTGTCTGTCTGTCTGTTTGTTCAGGGTAATCTTCGAAACAGTTGAACCGATTTTGACGGGACTTTCACTGGTAGATAGCTGATTTTATAGGGAGTAACTTAAGACTACTTTTATATTAGAAAAAGAATTAGGGTTCTTCACAAATAAAAAAAAACTGATCATGGTGAATCAATTCGGGTACTTAAATGGCTTACGCTGAGTAAACCATAAGAGATATAGCAAATTAATTTACAAAATAATTGTAGACATTAAAAAGACCTACAAAAAAGTCAGGAACACTCCCAATAATCATTTTTAAAATAGCCGGAAGCGGGGAGCAAGATTCGCGCGGGCATTCTGTAGTCCACGTGAGCGAAGCCGCGGGCACAGCTAGTTTTTTATTAAAATTAGTGATTCAATCATCGTTTTAAAACTTACGTTCCCTGTTATATTGATGAAGATTAGAAAAATAGTTTAAAATTAATGTTTACAATAGCAATGCCATCTATTGGAATGAAAATATATTTAACTAGCTGTGCCCACTGCTCCGCTCGCGTGGACTACAGAAAAGAAGATGTTGTTCTAATACTTTTTAGTTAAGGACCAAGTAGCTAAAGAGGAAAGCAAAAAAATGGATCAAAATATATCCAAAACTTTTTGCGTGATGCGCGCAACTGGAAACCACTATCATTTTATTTATACAGAACATAAGATGTGCCCGTGGTTTCGCTCGCGTGGACGACAGAAAAACGCGTAATGGTTATAAAAATCGTAGTTTCTTGAAACTTTGATAACTTTTGATTGAATGGAAATATCGTGATAATTTTTTTAAATAAGAACAAAGTATCTTCATGTAGTAAATAAGAAAAAAATTGATCAAAATCTAACCATTAGTTTTTGCGTGATGCGCGCACTACGTCAATGCTCTGCCATTTTATTTACAAACTAGTTGTGTCCCACGGTTTCACCCGTGTTAATTTTATACGACAAACATCGCCAACGCACCCGTGGACGAAATTTTATTGTACTTTGTGTATAACTATCGACGGTTTTAAGAGGAATAAATTAATTTCTCAAATTATAATATAGCCTATGTTACTCGCTGATACAGTAGCTTTATATTGGTGAAAGATTTTTTTATATCGATCCAGTAGTTTATCCATTACAAACAAAAATCAAATATTTCCTCTCTATAATACTGGTAGAGATAGAAGAATCTGTAAAACTAACATGAGAGCTGTTAGATTGTTTACAATTTTTAACGTGCAATATATAAATATATCACCATAATATATATTCCAAATGAATATCAATAACAAGAATGCACAAATAGATATTTCACACAATGATAAATGAGAAAGCTGTATCGATAAATTTAATATAAGCCGTACGACATACCACAAGCTAATATTACGTAAAACTGATCCAAATGCAAATTCAATACTGTCACTTAACCGCTAGATAAAGAACGCATATCCCATACCACATGTGCTCTCCATGACCCGCTCGTGCAATGAAAAAAGCCTATTAACGTGATGTCGATCCGCAAATGCTTATAACTACAAGAGACCTCTGGCATATAAACTCGAGACAATGATAACAAATTATATTATACATATCACATTATTTATTTGTATTGGTAATACATATTATCAATTTATTTTTCATTAATTCAACATTTTTTTTAAATGTTATATTAAAGGCTATTAACATACATGCAAATTGTCGGGTTTATATACGAGACTCAAATACACACAATTTAACTGCCGAACAATCGTTTGTGTCGTACAAAACACAAATTAAAATTCACAAATATTTATTTTATATTTTTCTCGGCTGATAACACTAAGGAAATCAATTATTACAATGAAAATGATACTTTTGACATAGGTTTATTTTAAAATTAGAATACTATAAGCAGAGTTCAGCAGTTAAAACGAGAATTGGTTGTAGCAATGATTATGTTTGATTCTTTAATTACAACAGAAAACTAAAGAATAACATCAATTTGTATACCTATTTAAAACCTTTTCATCGCTTTTTGAAATACGCCATTTGAAAATTCAATCATAAACGGTTATAGTAATTATATATTAGAATTAAAAATACACACACACACTCTAACACATAAAAACACAGGGTTATAAAAACACAACACACGGTTATTATATGGCTCAAAATTATTGACAGTAAAAATTAAGGGGACTACTCAGTTCAAATTAAATATTTTCAAATATTGTATAGTATGTTGCAATAAATATCTATGCTTTATTTCTCGAAGGTGCTAATTTTTTAAAATAATATGTAAACACCTTAAGAAATTTTCATGCACTAAAATGTAGTAAGAAAAATACAGATCTATAGAGTTCTTAGTGTTTGAAATCATAAATACATCATCACTCTGCTGATTCATCATCACAGTTATCGTCATAATGATTTATTATAATATTTCAAACTAAATGAAATGAGAATACGATTATATGAAGGGAAACCCATAATACATAATCTTTTATTTACGTGTGTAGTAACACGTAAAAGCCCCCTATAATTTTAGTGATTCTAAAACTGATCTGTATATATTTACAAAAACTTTAAATTATAAAACAAAAGACCACGAAAATTATTATTTATAACTCACCTGTTATAAAACTGAAAGAAATACTAGGAACACGATTATTAATATACAAAAGAATAAAGAAATTTAGTAAATTTCATTGCGTAGTTAAAAATAAGTGCTATTAGACCAGAATGACAGAGTAAATATATAAGAAAAAGATTATGTAGGAAGTTTGCAAATATGCAATATAAAAAGAAATTGGCAAAATTAATGTGAAAATTGACAAGTAACTTCCCTTTTCATATTCTATCGATATTTTGTTAAGAATCACTAGTTAAGTAGGTTTGCGAAAATATTCATAGCTTCATTCAATATTTTGAAAGCTCAAATGCATAAACCATCCCCAATATACACACAACAATCACTGTAAACCATGGTCAATCTATGGCCCTATGTAAATATTTTATTTCTCTTTACTATAATCCGTTTTTTAATCCCGCGGAGTAAAATGACAATCATTAATGTTAAACTTGAAAATAATGTTGCCACATTCATTTTCCTATTGTTGTGGAATCGTTTATTTTACGTGCCAATTACCTATTTGAATAGTAAAATTTGAAATACTGAATTGAGGATTTTTATTTGTTAATTTAAATTTTTTTGTATGCGGTACTTAATTTGCCCGATAATTTTACTATTATCGTTTCATTATTCAGTAAACTATAAGATATATACATAATACGACAAACTAATTTTAATTTAAAAATAGAACGCCTCGATTGGCCTATGACAATCGATATTTTATTCGGCCTTCACATTCGCAGCGTTCAAAGTTTCTTCAGACAAATGTTAATTAAGCTTCGAATAAGGTAAGGAAATTAATATGCATTTTATTGTAACGTAAATCGCTTCTATTATCTCGTACGGTTTTACGATTCGTTTGGATCGCTAGACATCACTATTTTAAAAATCCAATTTACTAGTAAAAATCATTTATACTCAACGGAATTAAAATACGGACTTTAATAAATACCATAGTTTTAACCTTTAAAATGTATGTAATTACTGTAATAAAACCTTTGATAAGCCAAATAACATAAATGAATTAAATAATTTTTTTTTTTTTTTATTATTTTTAATAAAGAGAATTTTAAACTTGGAATATGCAATGAGATCACTCATCCCGCAACCTCCAACAGGAACACGTCATGATGCAAGGTGACTTACCTGTAGCAAAGCAGGTCCCAATACGGGAACCAAGAACCCTTGGTACAGAAGATCGAGGAGATGTTTCTTGATAGACGGATGGGCGACCTGAATAACAATAATGTTACTAGCTTGATTTTTGACATGATTTTATTATTATACTTTTTATTTCTTTGTTCGGTTGCGATTGCCTCTTTAGCCTAGTGGTCGTAAGCGCGACTGCTATGAGCGAGGTCCTGGGGTTCGAATCCCAGATCGAGCAAAGTGTTATTGGGTTTTTCTTATGAAATTCTCAGTAGCAACTCGGAGTTTGGTTTCGTGCCCGATTAATGGCAATAGGCTCGCCCCCTATTACATGGGACCTAAAAACATACTCGGCGAACTGTGGGTGTACAAACGTACACCTCTGCCTAAAATACATGCGTGATGGTATGTTGTGTTGCGGTTGTTGCAATCAACTTTTAAACAAGTTCCCGATAATCTTTATACTTGAAAATTTAAACATAGCTCAGAACCGGAAGACAGTGTAATATAAACATGCTTTTTTGTTGATCACTTACGTTTGCCTGATCGGTACAAATTTCGCAAATGATTTTAAACAAATTTCCAATGATCTTGATACTTGAAAATTTATACTTAGCTAAGAACTGGATGACAGTAAAATGTAATCTCGCTTTCTTGTCTATGAGATTGTTAGTCTATTCTGAAAGAATTTTGCATTGAATTTTAAACAAATTCAGTGATTGGAACTTGATGACAATACAATATTAACTTACTTTCCTGTCTGTCTATTACTTTATTTGTTCCGAATTTGCAATTGATTTTTGATTAAAATGTCACATAATATGTCTAGTCGTAAACATTATCAAGATGACAACAATCACAGCAATGATACAATAGTGTTCATATCGCTTGCAGTGCAATAAAATTGACAGTGATTTACCTCAACCATTTATACATCAATAATTATCTATTGCATTAACACAGCAACATTAACAACAGCTTTCATTATTTTATATTTAAATATTACATTAAAATACATATTTTAAAAATTAAGCAAACTCAAAACCCAATCTTAATTTGTCATTATATATACTTACTAAAATTTGCAGAGAGACGACTATTTATAAAGCCTTAACCATTTTGCTGCTAGAAAAATACGGTTGCTCTCGTCTATTTTAGGTTTAAAAATTAGTTTCATATCAAGAAAAGTAATAAAAAAATATGTGTGCAGTTCACACAAAGATAAAAATATCTTCTTTAAAATCTGTTTTTAAAAATCCTAAATCAGAGGTATAATATGTAGATACATACAACAGCGCGTACTAATCTGGTCGTCACACCGCTAAGCCAATTCAACAACGAACATAGTCGTGAAAATGCAGAACTTGCATTAACCGCGTATAATGTGCTCTATCTCATTCTCTTGCAGGCTAAATGCTATAAATGTATGTTTGTCTCTTTTTCGTTTCATCGCGTTTCAAATAACAACGGTACTGAAGAAGTTTTCACTTCAATAATAGTAAAACTAGTAATAGCTACCTGGGCTACAGCATTGCAGAACTCAAGCGAGTCGATGAACAATGTCAGTTTGTGGACTTGGTTCACGTCGTCTGGCGTCAACCGGTAGATTCTCTCGCATAACGTCCGCGGCAGAAGCGAGTACAAGCCACTCAGACCTATCAAAAATAAACGCCATTCACAGTTGAAGCAGAAAATATAGGCCATTTGAATATAATATTCCATTTAGGGGTGGTAGGGTCTTGTGAAATTATAACATTTGATCTACTTGAATTACAAAGAAGAGAAGATGACAATCTCTTACTTCGATACCACTTCAGTTTAGAAAAAGCCTCTCCTAGTTCGATTTTTCTATGTCAAAGTGAAGAAGATTATTAAAATTTTAACACGACAACACTTAAATTGGGACAACAAACAGTTGGGGGATTTTTGTCGTTTTAAATATGTCGCTCTATAGCGGCGTTACTGACACCAGAGACGCTTTGCTCGAAAGTACACCTTAAATGGGATAAGGGATTAGAAAAAGAGTCTTAAGAGCTACTAACCGGTGGCCAAGACTGGACAAGTATTTCCAATGAGCATGAAGTCTGCTAGTTGCGTACACCGGGCGGACATTTTTGCACACAGTAATAGCGCATCGCGAGCGGCGGAACCCGTTCTGCCTTCTCGATGTACCGATGACAAAAGCAGGCGGACAATGATGAACCTATAATAAATACAAAAATCAGTACTATAATTCTCATTTTACAAGTGTTTATGGTGTTTATAATATCGATATTAATAAATCTTTAGTCCTGTCTGTACATGTAATTTAACATAACAATACCATCATGTTTGTATCTCCGAAGGATTAGGCAGACGTGTACCAACGCATACCTATAGTTCGCCGGTAATGTTTTTGTAAGTCTCATGTAATAGAGGGCGAGCCTATTGCCATTAATCAGGCATAAAGCCAAGCTCCGAGCTGGTACTAAGAACTTCATAGAAAAACCCAATAATACTTTACTCAACCTGAGAAACGAACCCAGGACCTCGATCACAGTAGTCGCGCTTAGGACCACTAGGCTAATGAGGGAGTTATTTAATTTATATAATTTAAATTAATAATATTATTTTAATTCTGGTAGGTATTAAGATTTTTTTATTTAACTAGGTACACAAAAAATTAAGAAAAACTAAAAAAAAAAACATAAAAAATGCATGTATTTTTCAGTTCTAGTATTCAGAGAGACTACTAAAAAAAAATGAATGAATGACATTGACCTAAAAACGCATGTACACTTATAAGGCTACGTGTATACATTCATAAGTATCGATACATTGACACAGATAATATAATTATTCTAATACGCATGTAACAGTTACTTTGTCTAGACACACTTGTACGAACAATGTGACATAATTCATAAAAACGTAATGAATATTCAATTATTATTTAACTTCATAAGAGCTAATATGAAAAGAGAATTGAGAATGAAGCAACAATGGCTGAGTGGTACCATGTACGGACATCGCGTCGATCGACGTGAGTTCGAATCCCTACAATGAGCCTGAACTTTCGGTGAAGGAAAACATCATGATGGTGGTAAGGAATTATCTAATGCCCGCCTGCCGAGCTACCACCTTGAAGTACTAATAGGTATATTCTGGAAGCTACACTGGAGAATTAGTCCTCTCAATAGGCTGAACGTGTTGCCTTCTTGGGCCATATCGTTACTTAATTATCAGGTGATATTCCGGCCAAACACTATATGAAGCACAGCAAAGTGACTTCACCGAAAGATCGGCAATCCATTGGCGGTCATCGCTGTTGGGAGACACCCTGCAAGCCTTTAGCAAGCAACTGCGTAATATACACTGGCTGATCCCGAAACGCGACAAAACAAAAGAGAGTTATTGCGATAGAGGTGTCTATGGATAAAATGAATGTTTTCCTTAAATATACTACTAACGGCCGTTTTCAATAACCTATCTATCCGTTGTTACAATTATTAAAGATAGACAAATATAATCTTTTGTCCTTACTTTTTTTCCAATAAATAGCTTGGATAGATAAGAGAGGAGTCAATATCTATCTCAAGTTAAAGATGGTACTTATTCAAATATGTACTAATCGGAGATAGTAAAATCAGTTATGTTATTGAAAACGGCCGTAAGTCAGCAAGCAAAGCATACTGCCCACCTGAAGGTAAGCTGCTACCGTAGCCTATAGAGGCTAGTAATATCATAGGTATCAATAGCACGTTTCCGACCTTGAACCCCCTTACATCAAAGAGCTTTGATATCCCAACTCACAGCAGGAACACAACACAAGGGTATTTGGCTGCAATCTTTTTTATATAGGTGGAGTCGGATTGCCCCAAGTACAGAGAAATCTCCAAAGAAATTTGTCTGTCCCTTACCTCTCATAAATGGATCGATTGGAAAGCAAAATAAAAAAAATGGAAGAACTCTTTTTCGTAACAACATTGTCTCGAAATTGTATAAAACAATATACACTTACTCCGCTTGGGATCCGTTCTGCGTGTGAGTCGTCAGGAAGAATAGGTCGATGAACTTCATGTTCTGCATTAGAGCGACGCATATCTGATTTAAAACGGTCACCAGCTGACCTGGAAATAGATTTTATTATGTCGACACTTTTGATTCCAAAAGGGCGTAAAGGACATTTTGCGTAAAATGGCTTTATAATTGTAGTAGCATACTCAGTTTTTTACGTGCTTTTGATCTGTTTTATACCCGTTGTAATATTTACTAAAAAAGGCTTATACAACCTGTTATTTTTGTTCTCAAAAATATTTTTTTAAATTAATAGGACTTATAGGACACACTGATAATATAGAAAAAATAAAACAGGTGTATGAGAAAACCATTTCAAAACATATGCAATTTTAGGGGTGTCAGTTACAACTGCGCCATGTGATATAACATGGATATAAATCGCATTAAAATTCTTAACTGTTATATATTCTTGAAATATCGGGTCGTAAAGGACTATACTAAGTGATTTCTGGCATTGAATTTAAGGCATATGAGACATATATTTTTGAAACTATTGACAAGAAATTCAACGGTCGTCACAGAAATATAGAACGTGAGTTTCTAAGAAACTTATTCCCTAAAGAAATCCTTATACCAATTATCACAAAAAAGTTATTTTATGGAAATTTTAAAGAACGACCTAAGTTTAGTTCGAATACGAATTTCCGCCTGCTTCCATTGTGATATTTTTTTTTTCAGTTTCTTTGAAATGAGTTCCCCGTTGTTATGCATTGTTGGAAAGGTAAGAAAATTGTTATGTTTTAAAAAAATCTGCAAGCCAAGCTTCATAACGTTTTTTTAGTAACTAATAATAATATCGTTTTTCGTCTCGCATTTTTAAATTTGGACCGATAATTGTTGTTTTAATATTGATAAATAACTGTGTTTAATCTTTTTTTTAAATCAGAAGAAAAAGTCAGATTTAAATTGATACTTTTTTGAAATAAATTTTTGATGTTGCATTTTTGACTTATTTTGAAAAAAATCTAAAAAACACATGATAACTCAAAAATGTTTCACTTTTGCATAATGCATATATATGGGGGTTAAAATTATCGTAAATAGTCACTCCTATTACCTCCTAACGGTAATACGGCGAATTACCAATAAACCTGTATATCGATCCCTCTTTACACCTTGAGTAATCTCTAGCTACAGATAACTCTCGCTTAATTATTTATACTACCCGTGCGCGATAAGTTGAGACCCGCCTGGAATGCAACCCTCCGCCCGCTAACCCTGTAACTTCCCCTCAAGCTCCCGTGTTGTACTGTAGGTAACGCCATTTTTTAACATCTTAGTCTCGTATTGGCTACTTTACGCAACGACGACGCGCTCCGATTTTATAATCTTATTTGATACTGTTTCGTCAATAGTTACGAGTTACCGCTATATTTTATTGTTATTTTTTTTTTGTGTTAAGTTTATTGTTATAATGAAGGGTAAAACTTTACATAGTGGAGAGAGAAATCTCACGTTTCAGGACTTTTTTGAAAACGAAAAACGGAACAAACAGTTGTGTTTACGCTTGTAATAGCTCAAGTATAAAAAATATAAGGCGGCATTGTTCCGAGTACAACACTCGCTACATTAAAAAAAATAGCAGAGACTAAGTCACGGGTGGAACACAAATATTTTTTTGTGCACAGTACAGCCATGCGTCTGTGGCGTCATCGCACCCAGGTGTCAATTTGTTGCGCACGGGTAGTACACAAAGTCACAACCGTCGAAATGTAATAAAAAGTGCTCTCACTTTCTAAATTAGGCGGTGGCAATTGATTTCTAAAGCTGCTTAACAACTTCAAAAGTGGCCTCAGAAATGGTTCTGCCGCTATCACCTGGAATATTATAATTATTTATTTATTTCATAATTATACAAATAGCGGACACGATATTTCAGTTTTTTAAGTTAAAGGTAAATGTTTCAATGAGACAATACGCTTAATAAACATAACGATCTGCAAGTTGACTGTAAGTTTAAAAATTAAAGTAAGTTATTGAATAATATTAATGTATAGATAAAATGCTTAAAACAATACAAATCTGGAAAAGTAATTGTTTATTTATTTTCCAAATAGAAAATTTATAATTATTGTACGAGAATCACGTAATTTGAAACGCCAATTAGAAAACGTGACATCACTATTCTGAGAACGTTTGGACTCTCTTGCCTGAGTTTGGTGAGTTATCACATTTGTCAGTTCACTTGTTACCTGATTGTCACCTTTGACATATAAAATGAATGATGACGTCACGAGACTATAATGCCGCGTTTTTTTTTATCTCAATAGAAAATATTTCTAAATCACTTTTTAGGGTGTAGTATTGATTTTTTTTTTGTTTTAGGTATTATTTTCAACATATTATATATTGTTTAAAACATTTTTTCAAAAGTTGTCTACCCTCGGATTGTACTTATATATGCATTACGCATTATGCTGATAGTAAACGACAATTGTTTACGACTGGATCGCGACCACCGTACACCAGGTGTAAAAGCCTATCACAGTTACCCAGAACCAGCCGGTGTATATCCAATAATTACTCGAGGTGGTAGGTTATTTGTACCCGACTGGGTTGTGACCAATGTGCACACGGTAATGAGCCCGCCACAGTGACACTCTTTTGGTTTGTCGCGTTTCGAGTTCAAGATAGGTAGGGCGCAGAGAAATTTCTTTGTAAATGTCTCTTTGGCAGTCCGACTGGTGGAACACCTCGACCCTAGAGAAGATCGCAGCTAAATAGCCTTGTGTTGTGTCCTGCGATGAGTAGGGTTTCCAGAACTCCTTGGGGTAGAGGGGTTCAAGCGTCCATAGGCTAAGGTAGCTAGCTGCTTACCATCAGGAGGGCCGTATTCTTGTTTGCCATCTTAGTTGTGTAAGTAAGGCGCCGGGAGACTTGATTAACATGGGACCACCCTTGAGGTGTCCCCAATTCAACAAAAAAAAAAAATATCCAGAAAAGAAAGAAGTTATGACTGAACATACATTAAAAAACATTCGAATTGAGTAACCCCCCCCCCGTCTTTGGTTGAAGTCGGTTAAAAAGGAATACCTGAGTGCTATAATGGCTAACGAGGCTACCAAATAACTTTAACTGCTCCAATCGCACCGCGTTCTCATATCTGTAAAAGAAAACATAACGATAAGAGATACAAATTCTGATAGCGTTACAGTAGCTTGGTGAGGTATACGATATTAAGACTAGCTATATCCCACGTTTTCACCCGTGTTATTTTTTTTTAATAATATCTCGGCACATTGACGCTATTGTCCCTGATGGTAAGCACAGTACACTGTGCAATACAAACATAACGGCGACCGCCGAGAGATGCTAATTCAATCGGCGGTCGCCGTCGTAAGGAGGGGGGAACACACTGGCCGGGAGAAGGTTCCACAGTTTCACGGTACGACGAAATATATCATAGATAACTTCTTAACTCATGCCGAGTTGGAGGTTACCGTAAAACTGCGACTCCGAAGCCCAGCGAGTATGGTTCTTTTGTGGAAGGGAGGGGAGGGTATTAGATTGAACATGTATTATTGAATGACCAACTCTCTACCATGCGACGACAAAGCACCCGCCGCGCCGCGCCGTATAACCTAGACATAGGTAACACTGCGCTACGCCGCGCAATTACGCCAACTCAGTTTACTACACCGGATGTGTCAACAAACTTATTCCAAATGTGTTAATGCATCCATGATCAATGCGCCGGCGTTATTAAGTTGGCGTAAGAAAAATTTTGCTAAGTTACCCTTGCCTAGTGTAGCCTCTCCTTGATCTCACTTCCGGTACTTACCTACAGCTTACCAGATTGCTTGACGATCATGGTCACTGTTCCACCTTTAGAGGCGTAGCGTAAAGTTATATAACATATAAGCTTCCTCAATAAATAAGCTTTAAAATGAATTTAAAAAAAAAAACATTTAAATCTACGCGCAAACGCGTTTAGACAATCTCTTGATCTTTGAGAATATTAGTACAATATAACCAGCCATTTGGAAAGAGTATAGACAATGCAAGAATAAACAACCTTGTGAATGAATTTATTACTACATTATGCTAATACCATAACTATTTTACATTGTAATGTGTTTTGAAATTCGCCATACAGGCCACTGTATTTTCATTTAGTAATATAATACTTATTAAAAGGAAACAAAAACCAGAGTGCAACAAAAATATTAAAAAAAAAATTGTTTCTATTTCTGCTTTTTAGTTGGTTCCCAGACGTCGTAATCGTAATATATTATATAGCCCACAGATAAATAGAGTGAGCCTATGTCGCTCCCATAATGAAGAAGAATCTAACGACACCTCCTATTATTAAATCCCTCAATCCGTTTAGGCTATAGAGCTTGCCAAATAAATAGACATACGATCGAAAAACAACCTTTTTCGCAGTCGGGTAATCAATATATGGATAGCAGAAAAACATTTACTAAATACGAAACTCCTTCCGAATTATTAGAGCAGTTAGATCTCACCAAAATTATTAAAATGAAAGTGCTATAAATAAAATAATTATCTGCCCTTTTGTTCCATTGATTGATTAAAATGAATCCACTATAAGAGTCACTTCAATGATTTCACGATAAGAACCGCTTCATTAATATTAATGTTACCACTTATCAGTATTGTATTGAAATTATCAACTTCGAAATATTAATATGAACTGTCGTGTACCTAAAGATAACATTATGTGCTTATTATATCTATCACACCACAGCCTTATTGGGGTCGTCCAGGTTTGGGCAAACTTTTTCATTAGGGGCAGAAAATAGTTTTTTTAATCTTTCAAATTTAATTATAATGTTAAAGTTATTAAGTATTATATAATAATATAAAAAATGTAACTTTTGTTTGAAGGCCCTGCCATGGTAGGAGTGTGTGACATATGGAATTGCTTTTGGTCGCCCATGATGTATGCCAGTTCGAGTCGAGACGAAGTTACTTTTAACAGCGAGAAAAGGTGTTCGTCAGTTAGCTTGCTTCGAAGGTAGTTCTTCCGCATCTTCTTGGTAGATAATTTCGTTCACACACATATTATGACACAAACATTGCCATAGTTTTCTTGGCATGACCAAAATGACCTTTGGGTAATGTTCTATAACATTCCTACTTTAGAAAGGACTTTGGCGGGCCGGATTATAGCTCATCGTGGCCCAGAGTAGGCCCGCGGGCCCAACTTTGCCAACCCCTGAGGTAGACATAGAGCGTGGCCAATGCCCTATATCCATAAAAGCGTCTTTCCCTCAGGTTCATTAAACGCTTTTTAAGCATCCACTCCAGTACCAAAAGGTTCTTATTTCTCTAATAAGTGTACCTTTTTATATTAAATCCACAATAAATAATCTTTTATAAAAATCTTGTAGGATGAGTAGGATCTATTATTGATAGTGTAACTTCAAAACAACTATATAATAATATATATATAATATTAAAGAATATATTTTTGTATTTTCGACTCGATGGTTTATACGTTAGGAAGGATCCTATAGACGGCGCTTAAGTCGTTATTAACAAATTATTTATTTTTGTTCTATAGAAGTTTAGCGTTATGGCTCAGGCGCATTGTAAAAGATTTATTGTATAAATTATTAATCTATAGCGTGTTCTGAACTGATGTCACTACAGCTTTAGAAAAACATTTTATTTTTAAATATATAATTAAGATGGCAACACTGAGACGCCCAAGCTAACTTCACCTGCACGTGGAGCACCCTGCTGAGCAACGAACGAGGAAATAGCGATAGAGGGGTGGTAGGGCTGTTTTGCCCGACTGGGTCGCGACCATAATACATGTGGTGGAAAATTCCGTCATATTGACTCTCTTTTGCGTGTCAGGTTTCGGGATCAGCCTGTGCATATCCAGTTAAATAATGCAGACCGTCGATGGATTACGATTTCTCGGTAGTCACCGTTGTGTTAGGATTGTACTGGGTAAGCAATTATAGTAAAGTACCGTCAATTTACAGTGCTATATATAAATAAATTACTAAAGTGGATTTTCCAAGGAGATGCCTTTGTTCCTAACCTCTTCCTGTTTATCGACAAGTAATTTACAAAATCTACTTAAAAACAACGCATAATTTAATTTAGCAGGCAATAATTAACTAAGCATAACATAATGATTGCCGATAAAACGCTGCGTAAATACGTGTCATACCCAATTACTATTAACGAGGCTTGATTCATTCAGGAAGCTTCCGATAACATTGTATTTAGTAGTGACTGACGATTTTATTGTAAACTAGAGTCAAGGTTTATCTTATTATATTAAGTTAGCAATACTTGTATATATACATGTAATTGGTTTCTCGGAAACGGCTCCAACAATTTAGATGAAAAATTGCATTTAGATAATGTTTTATTTACACTCTAAGTTTACCTAGATAGGTGTTTTTTTTTTTTGTATATAAGACAGCGAGCACAGCTCGGTCGTACAGATATTGCTTTATTAATTTGTATTTTATCATATTGTCAAATACTTTCTTAAAAAAATGTTATATGGAGGGCAGAGGTAATGCGAATCGTCTTATATGGAGGACAAGTTGAAAAAGTGTCCTGCTGTAAGCAGCAACATTACAATTAAAAGCACATCAAAATGGCGTTAGCGTAACAAGAGGGAATCATACTTTTTCATGACTTTATAGTTTTTACTGTTGTAAAAGTTAAAACAATAATTGCAGAGTAATAGGAAAAGTTTGTAAGTTGTTTGTACGAAAAAAATATATGGAATTGCCATAACGTTAATTAACGTGATCAGATATATCAATTCCATACATTCTTTTTAGTTTTTGTTGGCATTAACGATTGTAGAAAAGCAACATGGCTAGGACCCCTGGTCACTGCGCTCCACAATATTGGAGTTCCAATAATAAAATCCATATTAAATTTGATACAAAATAGCTCATCAAGAGATTGTTTTTTAGAAGTGAATATTTCTATAGAACTGTTGTGATTTGAAACAAAAAAGCGACAGTAAAAAAAGACAAACTTATACATCTATAGGATTTAGTCTGCGAGAGAATGAGATAGAATACATTATACATTAGAATTAGAATTTAAAAAAAAATTTAAAAGGTTATTTTTCTGTTTTCTGAAGGTCCTCCTACACTGAAAGGAGTGAAAACTCCTACCGCGTGTGAAACACATTTTTCTGTTTGTTTAACCTCTTGAAGTATTTGATAGATTTGAAAAAATCTTTTTATATTTTATTACAGCCTTTTTATTGAGATAGGTTTATAGGATATATAACGGTAAATAAAAAATCTAGCCTATTTCAATGTTTTTACGAACATACATTAAATTGTCAAGGATGTACTGGGAGCGCAAACTTAAGACATATCGACTCTTTTCGCTATAAAGCGCATAAGTTTACATTACATACTTAAGACAAAGACTCTTTTGTTTTTCTAATTTGTTTGCTCAAGTTTATACGATATAATAATTATTATATTGTATACTTTGTTTATACCTACAAAGTTTACTCTCGTAATTATATATAACCAGGACGGTTTTGAAGAAAATTGAATTTAGCTTTAAGAAATTTTTGTCATGTAGCGTAATTTTCAAAACAGAACGAAAGAGCGTGTAAAATAAGTGAGTACATCAGAAAGTCAATTTGCCCAAAATAGTATTTAAGTCCTTTGTAGCAGAAAGAGTCGAATAATTGACGTCTACTCACTTGCCAGTACATATAGCCCACTCGAACAATTTATCCAGGAGGTTCTCGCTGAGGAGGTACTCGAGACAAGAGGCTGGGCTACCACCGTCCGTGTTGATTTCCCTCGCCCGAGCTTCTAGCACTAATAAGGTCGCCAACTGCTCCAAATGGTTGACCACACCAAGAACGTCATCGTGAAGATGCCGCGGCTACATAAAACATAATATTAGTTTTTAATCATACTAGTAAAACATCAAGTAGGCTGCTGATAACTTTAACATCTAATATGAATATCACCTAAAAATGATCTAATTAATACAGCCAAATCAGCTTGGAGACGTTTTTGCGTTTGTAGTAGTAGTGTACGTATTTGCACACTTAACTTATAAGCAACTGATGTGAGAGTGCGAGTCATAGAATAATAACGTAACTAGCTCAAACTGTTTTTTTCCGGTTTTAGTCACTGTGTGTGTTACACTAGTACAAAAGTAAAAACGTCTCCAAGCTTATTTACCTATACAATTCTATTAGACCGACTGACAGACAACGCACAGTTTCTGCCGGTGGATCTAGAAACATGGTGTTTTTAACTGACTACACTGTTAACCTAAGGAGCCCTATACAAAAACAGAGCCGCTGATGGCTTTTACAGCTTTATAAGGCTTGGAAGGGAGCGCTAAAGGCACTCGGCTGCGAAAGCGTGGGCAACATACGCGCAAAGCTGCCAAGTGCCCGGGTCTCGGCTTGGGCTGTTGCTGCAATTGCAAATGCTTTGTCTAGGTCTAGGCCGGCGTGATATCGACGGCTGTCGAGGAAATTTGTGTCGACGACGCGACGGTCGCCGTTAGTTTGTAGACTGTTGGGTAATTACTAATTACCATCGGGTGTTGTACAGTTGTACAGTCATGCCAAGCTAGTATATAAAAAAATGCACAGAAGTTAGCTTAAATCACAACATAAAATTCAACCACTGTGGGGGTTAAAATACCATCAGGCAAATAACTGGTTTTACTGAATGCATCTATTGGTGCGTTTAGGTACTCAATTTTACACAATTAAAAAAGAATAGTAAAGTGAATTTACATCCGTTAAAATCGCCTCTGTAGTTTCTACTATCGAGAGATGGTAATTAAAATGCAATTTTATTATAAAATATTAATAGAAATTCTAAAAAAATCGAACCTGTGATTTAATAATAATATCGTGTGCCTGTTGCCAATGTTTGCAGAAAGAGTTGTAGCAGGCTTGGGGCTCGTAATCATGCCTAGGGTCGAGGGAGCGTGAAAGTTGCCGCGCGAACGACAACGATGTATTACGCAGCCAGCTCATCTTCGTTTCCTTATACAGGAGCCATCATCTTAAAAAAAAAAAACAATTACTACTAAAGAAAATTTTAAAAAAACCTTTCATATTATAAACTATTAATAACTAGTTGGACTGGCAGAATGCGAAAAAGTCGCGATCTAACTAATTCCCTAATCTTAGGAGAATTCGAGCTAACTAATATAACTCATATGCACGTTCCCCTCCTCCTGGGAGGAAGGAGTGGACCATGCGTATGTGTATTTAATAATCGGAATGGTTTTTCTCACTAACTAGCGCAATAGTTAACTAGCGCAAAAAAAGAAAAAAAAAGGTTACAGAACCTATGTACCTTGTGGTGTGCACGTGTGTGTGTTCATACGTGTAATGTTGTGTGTGGGTAACTAAGTGTTGCACTATAGTGTCACTTTGTATCGCGCGGGCGGCTGCCTGACCCAATGAGGCTTCACACCGAGGAACGGACCTAGGCTTGGGTTGCCGCTAGAGAGGGTGGACGACGGGTGTGCGGGAGCGAAGTTGACCGCCCGTCCTCTGCGGAGAGAACGGTGGTTACGCGGGCGTGGGATCCCGAAATCTTTCCCAGCTAACGAACAAAACAAAAATGAATAACACACACAATCCTTTGAATCACTAGTTATGGTATTGAGTTTATATACAAAAGCCCAAGAGAAAAAAAAGGACGTCGAATTTTTCTTTGCATAAAAACCCTAATTCGAAGAACATTTTAAAAGCAATACATAGCCGAATCGGTGTAGCCGTTCTCAAGTGATGCGCTTACCGATGAACAGAATTTCATTTTTGAAGTGAAAACTTCTTTGGTATCGTTGTGATTTTAAAGTCGATGAAACGAAAAAGCGAAAGCGACAGTAAAGAGAGACAGACACATAAATTCATAGGATTTAACGTGGGAGAAAATGAGATAGGAAAGTTAGGAAATGGTAAAATGGTACAAAAGTGGTTAGTTGCCACGCAATAATGAATTTTATGACCTCACCAAAAAGGCACGAAACAAAAACTTTTTAGACAACACTTATGGCATTCTGTTACTGATTGATATTGTGTTAGGTTACCATGGATATTTCAAATGTGCATTAATTGAAAATGATATTGTGAATAATGTTTGTGAGTATTGTATGTACATTTTCATAAACTTTAATTAGTGTGTATTTGATCATTTTCTGAATAAAAAAAAACATACATGTGAAGGTTTCACTTCTACCATGTGTGAATTGCACACATAATTTATTTATTTATATAAGACTAACTTTGCCCGTGGCTTCGCTTGCGTGGAAGACAGAACAACGCTTAATACTTATTCAAACCATAGATTATTAAAACTTTAATAACTTTTTGTAGAGTCGTATATCTAAGATATCGTGTTTCTTTTTAGTAATTATCTACTGAGTAATACAAAAAGAAAAATTGATCAAAATCTATCCAGTAGTTTTTGTGTGACAACGGCAAAACGTAATCATTAGATTTAACTAGTATAAAAGACAATCAAGGAAAAAAAAAACATTTTATTTATATAGATCAAAGAGATAACCAATTAAATGAGAGATATGAAGTCAAAGACACCACTGTAAATGATTTGCAAGAAGAACAAACAGAAAATATTTATATACAATATTTTATCAATAAAGCGATTATCAGTGACTCACTCACTGTGACTAGCATATAAAAGAAAAATACCTACTGTTGAGAGAAATCAAATGCTATAATAATAATTTAATAATATTAATCTCAAGGTAATGATTATAAATGAGTTAAATATAAATGGTAAGTTTTTGCAAAAGTGGACAGTTGTTTTTTTTTTGTTTTATATTCCTCAATAAATACAATGTATAACACCTAGATTTTTAATTAGATACCTTCTGAAGTAATTTGAAGACTATGGTAGATATTCATATTAAGATCCATTAGATCCTGGGTTCCGAATCTGTGGGTAATTTACCCCCTCGGGGAATAGCTCTATCATGTGGGAGTTAATAAATCTTTTTACAGATGTAAAATTACAAATCCAATGAGGCAGTGAAAAAGACCTTTAATAAGTTCACCAATTCCTGTCCTCACGGAACCTTTAATGAAATGGCTAAGAGCAACAATAATAGGCGGTACTTCGAGTGATGAAATATTTGTATTCCATTTTAAAAAAAGTTTTTTTTTTCTATATAAAATGGCAATTTCATTGATAAGGCTAATTTTTTGTGCAATTAAGTGTGATTAATGAAGTCTGTTTGTATTGGTAAAATGGGGATATTTTCAATTTGGGGAGGGAGTGTTAATGCGTTTTCCTAATATGTCATAAGGGTAACAAGATTGAAAAGCTTAGGAACCACTGCATTACGTGCAAATAGGTGCAAACAATAATAACAGCTTTAAGTGTTCTGTTCATAAAAGAGTTTATTGTGTTTAGTTAGAGTTGAAAAACTCAGTGATACTAGTAATATGTGGTGATAAATTAACAGGTGACCTTGATACCACTACTAATTAATATTTTTAAGCGAATTAATTCGTTATAATTAGTTTTAATTTTGTTCATTATTTTGCTTACTTAATTTTGTTAGGATGTTATTAAATACAGTTCAACTACTGTAATTATTTGTAGTCAACTTTACTTGAGCTCATCTCTTGAAATACATAAATGAATTTAATCTATGTATATTTTGTACAATAAGTTGTTACAGTATTCCCTTTGTATTTTGTTTTTATTTAAAATAAATATTTATGTATCCAGGTTGAACAAAGTATTTCATAATTATTTCAATAGATATAATATATTTTAATTATGTAAATATTTTAAAACAAAATTGTCTTTAGCATACTTATTAATGTGAAAGTGTGTGTTTAATATTTTAAATAATTATAGTTGATAACTGGTATTGCATAACAATTTATTACAAGGAACTGAGTCAAAACTCACTAGTGGAAGTAACAGCTTTAGTGTTAGCGTTTCATCTTTCTTATTCCCTAATTTCTTTTTTTGGCTTTCTGCTTATTTAAGTTATCCTCTAATGATATTTAGTTTTAATCCTGTCAGTACCATGGGCATATTGGTTTCACTTTTGCCACAATGAATGATGAGATCACAGGACCACATAGTGGGCTCTTATAAAAAATGTTTTTTTTTTTCAAATACACTGTGACTGTTTAATACACAACATATAAGTATATGTATACGAGTTTTATATTATGGACACAAACCATATACCACTCACTTTGTAGATTCACTAATAAAAAGTATGTTTGCATGGCATAATATGACTTATATAAAAAACTGTAGAGGGGAATTTGTTACATAGCACAATAAAAATAATTTATTTCAGTATATTATAATAATTTATAGGTTGTATTATGGGGACAATCTCATCTGATGTTAATTGAGAATGTGACCCAAGGTGATCACACACTAAGCCTAATGTGAAACTTGGCTCTCAAGTGCACATATAGATACTCGGTAACAGATTTAAATATGAATTGTATATTGTTTAGGAAAATCTTTATCCTATTCAATGTTATTTATCCAACACAAGGAGTACAATGATTTATTTTTGTTTCAAGAAACCCAACTTTTCAAATCAATTTTATTTTTAAATTAAATAAAGAAGAGAAAACATCATCTTCTAAACTCACTTCTACATAGAACCTTTTGTTTACACATTCATTGAAACATTATTTTGAGTTACAGGGAACCAATACTCAAATTATTCCTTGTAAGTTGTAGAGGTTTCGTATTTTGAGTACAGGAGCTATTAAGCTCTGAGGGCAAATAGAACAAAAATCTTTATTAATTTGTAGAAGTTATTACTCTATTTAGGTGTAATTTATCAATGTTCTCTCACTGGGCAACAAGATTGGTGGAAAAAACACTATCTAGTCAATGTTTCTACTTGATGTTCACTTTTAATGCCTGATCCATACTCTTTCCACTTGCCACAAACCTCTACAAACATTTTCTTAAAATATGCAAGCCAAACATTGGTGTCCACACATTTGAGGATGTGCTAGTGTGTTTTGGATAAGCAAGCATGATAGACGTCGACCATGTGTCAGTTATAACATTTGGTTTAAACTATTTTTATTGTTAAAAAAAGCAAAATTAAAAAAACATTATAAGATATACAAAATTTGGCCATGAAGATTAATTATGGCCACTCTACTTCACTACATTATTTTCAATTGTAAAGTTCACACTTAACAGAAACTGTAACAGGCCTTTTCAGTTATTTATTTTATGGCAAGTGATACTAACTACACACAAACAAATGAATGCATTGCAAACACTTTTAATTTGTGCATCAAATACCAGATTAGTGGCAAGCCAAGCTAGTCACCCTATCCACATGTTTGGATTTCATAATGTGTACCAAAGTTTGGCAAGCTTCTGGTTCGGGTATAATATATAAGGAAAAACTATTATTGATTTTCTATATACATATATACACACTATACATATTAAAAACACTAAAGGAAGTTGTAACAGGCATACATAATAAAACTCTAACCATAAACACAAAGATCTCGCTTTCATTTCACATACAATACACTACACAACAACTAGTACAATGTCACATCACTATCTGATGATTGCCTGTGAAAACTAAAACAATATAATATGCACATGTTAGTGAAACTATATTTGTTAGAATGATGTACAAGAAAGAAATCAAACATATAAAAAAGTTTGTACTATGGTAACCACGCAGCTAGTGCTCCCTGCTTCTCCAGACATTAAAAAAAAATTCTATATAAGTATCTATTTCACTTTGTAGTTAACATCTATACCAAATTTCATTAGAGTACACTAGTTGACAGTATGTTTAAAAATTAAAGTTCTTAATTTATATTAAAATGTTATTATTAATACTATTGCTTTATTGAAAAAAAAACACCTACAAACAATAACAATGTGAAAAGAAAACTTTTATTTATTTTATGTTTTCTTCCCTATAAGTCACTAATTAGAAACACCATACTGAAAATATAATGTTATTATCTGAATATATTAGGCAGTCTATTGTTATCAAGTTATCTTGTGATAAGTGACCCTAAAATTATTACTTAGTGTTGAAATAGTGAATTTAAAATGTGCTAAAGAAATTTCATAACTGATATTCTAATAAACTCAACTTTGCACATAATACCTTTAACCTTAGTTTTGTTTATTTAATGATGACATCATGCAGTATTCTTGTGGCTTATGTTTTGTTTAGTTTAAAACACATTTTAAATTATTTTAAAAGTGTAATAATGAATAAACATTAATTTACAGGTATTATTCACAACAAAAACAATTTTATAACAGTTTAAAACAATTTTCTAAATGCTGTCAACTCCTGAATTGTAAAATCATCATAGAGTGAAGAAGTTGAATTTACATAGCCTCAATAAACAGGCTATAAAACAGAAAAAAGTTTTTTTTTAATCTGTATAGTACTTTCAAAGATTAGCATAAATCTCCCAAACACACAAGCAAACATGCCTATTATCAAAAATTTGCAAACATAGTTATCACAAAGCATACAAAGTTCGTCTGTAATTAAGTACTTACACAAATCACAGGAAATACAAATTCAATATGAAAAACTCTTCCTACTTTAGATAGCCTGTTTATTGAAGAAGGTTTTTAAGTGTCTTTAGACTACAAAAATAAGGTACAAAACCGATATTTGAATATGGGGCAAATAGCAATATTTGAGTTACAGCTAGTTCTTATTTCTAGTGAAAAAAAATATACAAACCAAACATAGGAATACAAAAGTCTTTCAAATTTGATTGTCAGATGTTTGGTAACAGGAAAATAATTTTAGGTTTATTTATATTTTTACTCAAATGGATAAAAAAAATACATTACATCAAAGATAAGTACACGAATGAGGGATAATTAAAAAAAAAAAACAAAAGTAATATATCTTTTTAATGTACACATAGAGTATGGTTAATACATAATGATAGAATAAGACCATTATTGCAAAAAAAATATGTACGAATAGACTGGTTCTAAAATATAAGCAAGATTGATGTTGTGAACCTTGACATTATTACATCCTTATATGATTAAACAATACACATAAATCTCAATAACTATCAAAATATTATTAGACGACACTCACTAGCATTAATGTTGCGCTCATTATAAAAAAAGACCTTTCGATATACATACGTCTAAGAAGTATCTCGTGTCGAAAATAGATCCAGCAGTCCACAAAATAAACCACTAAAATTACATGATAGGCAACACACTTGAGAAAATTATGACGCAGCTAGTTGACATAGCCTTTTCACGATATATTGTAAAACATAAAATTGCCACTTAATTGTCGTTATATTTTACACTCCCGTATAATTCAAAAAATTTAGTACATCGTTATACTGCCATTACTTAAAAAAAGAACGTCGAATCGTATCGTCTCGTACTTCGTACATGAACACAGACTAAGTAGAGATTACATGAATGACAAATAGGTAGGGATGGGTAAATAATAACGAAATATTAAAATATAAATTTTTACTCTTTTAAATATCGCTATATTAAATGGTGATTTTTTAAATAGCATAACATAACATACCATCACTTCTGTATCTCCGAACGGTTAGGCAGAGGTGTACTAATGTACACTCACAACTCGCCGTGTATATGTTTTAGGTGCCAGGTAATAGTGGGCGAGCCTATTGCCATTAATCGGGCACAAAGCCACACTCCGAGCTGCTACTGAGAATTTCATACAAAAATCCAGTAACACTTTGCTTGACCTGGGAATCGAACCATGGACCTCGATCATAGCAGTCGCCCTTATGACCACTAGGCTAATGAGGCAAAATATATAAAATAACATATCAATTTTTGATTTTGATTTTACAGAATCGACTTTGTATCAATTTTGACATATTTTTGAAGTGAAAACTTCTTAAAGGTTTGAGTAAGGAGTAAACTCATGTAAGTCATCAACTCATCATCGACATGGTCACGTGATTGTTAACAATTATTAAAAAATATTTTCATATGTTACACAATAAAAGTTAGTATTTCTCATTTCAAATATGTAATTTGAAAATTATAGTTGTATTTTCTTTATACTATCATTAATAATAATAATAATAATATAATTTGAAGTTTAGGAAAAATGTTTATAGTTTTATGTTTTCACTTCTGTCGGCAGTCTTCATGATTGCTTTTTTAACACAACTCTAGTTTCGTAATTAATTTTACTACTTGTAGACAGTTCTTGCATGCTCCTCGCAGATTGTTTATTTTAAATAATCCGGCCACAATTTTCATCAAATGGAATATAACAGTAAGTCCACACACAATTAAAATTATTGTTTACTAAGGCTGTTTTGTATTAATAATCTGTATGCCCTGTGAACCATACATAAAAAATATTATTTCCTTCATACGTATTATTCTTTAAAAATTTTGATGTTTAGAGAATTTTTAGGATAACTACTACAAAAAATTGTGATCTATCGATATTTTTTTAAGATAATTATTGATCCCTATTTAAAAAATCGATAAATTTTATCACTTGGCTATCCCTACGAATAGTCTATGAGCCACAAACTATATAGAATTTTGTTATAATTTGTTACGACCACAAGATACAAGTTTTTTAAGCCTAACTTCTTACTATTGTATAAGTCTATTATCATCGCTATATCAAGAAATTATCACAAATATTAGATTTTTTGTTAACCAACGATTATTTATGACCTGTCAAAATCCATGTTTACAGATAATGATTGAAAGTTTTAAATCCAGTTCATTTCTGCACAACAAACTTCTTGTAAGTGATTGTTTTGTTACGTAGCAGTAGGATACTAAACTAGCTACCACTAATTAGTGACACTTGTTTTATACCTACTTATCTACAACATTCTAAAAATATGAACTGTGTGCGTCTGTTAGTGATCATATAACTTTTTAGCCACTTGACTGATTGAGCGGGAGTTTTTGGCGGGATCTTGAAGTGACATGTGGTTTTTATTAATTTACTTAGGGGTTTGACCCTATATTATGTAATATTGTTGGCGTTTTGCGTGATAAAGTTTGTTTTTTGTATATAAGTAAGGTGGATTATAAATATAAGCTGAAAGCATTCATTCCGAGATCCTACAAAAACTTCCTAGAAAGTTCTAACAAAGGAGCCACCATTTTGTTAGGATATTGAATCGTCATAATACATGACAATATAATTCACTCGATAATGGCAGTAATGGTCTTCATTAAAGAGGACCGGTTGCCAAGTTAGGAGGAAGAAGAAGAAGAAGAAGTCGACTGATTGAGCTCATATTCACAATGTATAATTACTTTATCGAGGCGATTATTCATATCATGTTAGGGTCCGATAGGTGGCGCTGTGCTCGAGCCTTCACAGAGGTGGACAGAACAACGTCTGCCAGACAAGCTGGTCTTGTATAATATAAAAATCTTGTGCGCGTCTGTTTGTTATCCTGTAACTTCTGAATGACTTAAACGATGAAGCTCTTAAGCACACAATAATTATATGAAATAGTTTGTCATAACTAGACGACGCGACGCGACGCGACGTGTCGTTTCGATATGTGACGCCTCTAGTCGTTATTAAGAAATTTTTTATTGTTGACTTCTTAGAAAACTTATTAAATATGTACTAAATGTCATCCATTCAGTGATCCAGTTTGAATTATATTACAGCGTAAGTTGTTGCGGCATGCCATCTTGTGCATAGTTTTGATAAACTGAAATTGTAATCTATAGCGTTGTTGAATCGTTTTAGGAAACAAGAAACAGAATCGTACAAGGAAAACAAGGAATAAAAAGTGTATAGACGTTACGCTCTTTCTCTGATACTAAGTCTCTGGTTTTATGCTTCTTACAATATTTATGGATTAAAATGACTCCGTTTCACAGTATAACATAATATGTTAGTTTATTAATTTACTAAGAATGGGTGTAGGCAGGATTTTATAGACAAGAAAGGAAAAACTAAATAAAAGTTTATTTAAAATTAGTCTTGGCAATATGACTACAGCATCTGATGGTAATTACCTACAGTCCAATAACAACGGCGACTGTTGATGACAGATTCCATCGAGCTTCGTTTGAAGGACACCATATCATAGGAAGGAGAGGAAATTTTAGCTAGAAGAACGTTCCACATCCACGCGTTTATCATGAACTTACTATTAAAATACCTTACTGGGGGACAGCTGCCCCCTCCCGCTCCTGGTTATGCCCCTGTTGCTAAGGCAAGCAGCCTCGATTTAATGACATGTCAAATCATTCTTAGGTTGTTCTTAGGTCTGTCTTCTATTTCGGCAAATAATTGTCATTGCATCGTCATACATCTTGAAGTATAATGAAAAAAAACGAATGAAGTTAATATGTATATTATATAAGCAACGAAGATCAAATAGTGTGATATTGATAGAATGGCAAGGAAGTTTTCTAGTGATAACCCAACACCTTTGGATTTCGATATGTTCATACCATGGATATGTAGGCAGTGGCAAGTGCCTGCTATGGTTGAGGTCACTCGAATGTATCAAGGTTTGCTATAATATTATATCAGGCGTTATCGTTTTAGATGATTATAAGTAAAGTATTGAAAATATTGCATCATCATTTGAATCGAATTACGCCTCCCCTAAAGTTAAAAAAAACGACAAGTTCTACGTTGGTCGTATATAGCGGGTTCCCGTTACCTTTATCAGGTCGTCGGTCCACCTCGTGACGGGTCTACCTATGTTGCGTCATCCGGTACACGGCCACACTTCGAGAAATCTTTGGCCCCATCGACCATCCGATCCAGGAGCTACGTGCCCCGCCCAATGTTACTTAAGTGTAGTTGTTCTTGGAACTATGTCAGTGATTTTCCTATGATTTCCTCATTTCTAATTCGATCACGCAGAGAATCTCCGAGCATAGCCCACTCCACTGCTCTTTGAGTGTCATTTGAGCTTTCTTATGAGGTCCATGTTTAGCGACGAAGTCTCCAGTGCCATATATAATCACTGGCAACAACATACTGGTTTAAGACTTTCGTCTTGAGTCAATGCGGTGTCTTGTTCGAAAAGATGTTACGTAGCTTCCCAAACGCTGCCCAACCTAGTTGGATACGATTTACCTCTTTCTCGAAAAATCAGGTAGGTAACATTAAAGAAAAAAAATCGTTGATAATATTATGTATCTAGTTTTTCACGTCCCAGCTTAATTTTGGTCATGCATAGAATTATCGTTCGCATCTATACCTCTTTGATATACTGCAACAGGCTGTACGCATAGAGAATGATCTGACGTCATTAAAAACTTCGAACCGCTTAGTTACGAAGGGATTTATTGCCCTGTATATCGTCTGTATAATGTAGAGTTTTCTGAAAAGTTGTCTGACCTTATTCCATTCCCACTTGTCCACTTGAAAAACCACAAGTTTAGTTAAAAGTGTTGATTGTTTTATTAACTGTGATTTCCTGAAAGGTGGAGGGTATTGCACTAGTCTGTCTGCCCGATGTGAAAGAGAAATCGTCAAATAAATTTCTCTGTGTCCTACCTCTCCTTACTTCAATTTTACAAAAAGGACTGCTTGACGCTCACATTCTTTAATATCTCTGCAAGGTCAGAAACTCCTAAATTAACTGTTTTGTTTTACGTTTGCTCATTATAAGATGTTATGTACCTAATAAACATTTTTCTTCAACGCAAACTTATTCACTCTCGAAATTAGTAAATGCGTTCTAAAGCTTCATAGTAATTGTCAATTAGTATGCGTAATCATTCATTTTTATTTGGACTGTACTATAAATTAAATTTACAGATTTGGTTTCAAATAACTCGGATAATTTGAACATTTCAGAACAATACTTTAAAGAAAACAAAAGGAGAAGTAGTTCGATTCGTTCAAAATCAACAAGAAGCATTAAACTTCGACACGATGGCTGTGAATCTGAAACAAAAAAGAACATCGTCGCACAGCAGACGACTCCTTCTACAGCAGTTGCCAGTAAAAAGAGTGATGAAAATGTCGTTATTCATCTGATTGCTTACTACGACAGCCGTGAGAATCTCGTAGAAATTTCTGTTACCGGTAGCCTTTTCGGAATACATAGAAAGATAATTCAAGCTATAAATATTTGTATCCCATTTCACTCTTTTTTAAATAAGTTAAATATAACTAAAGGCGGTGTAAATTACACTTTGCTTTATGAAATAAGCAAGCTTCTTCCTCAGTCAAATTTAACCGAAATATGTCTAGACAACTCATGCGTGCCGGAAGGGTAATTACTTCGTTCTTTTAGATTACACTTCCCAGCTAAAGTACTTGTCTTTGAACAGATGTGGAATAAGCGATGTAATCTGCATAGAAATTGCTACCAGAATAGATTTCTTGGGCACTGCACACTCGTCACTTCTTGTGTTACAATTGGGTTCAAACTTGATCACGGATATTGGTGCTCGACATCTTGGAAATATTTTGAGAAGAAATCGTCGTCTGTTACATTTAAATTTATCAGGAAACAAAATCAGTGACGTTGGTATGGGAGTTATCCTGAAGCACCTGATGGAATTCAAACTGACTGCGAATGAACGTTTTGATTCGGCACGTAGAAAGGCAGAATATTTGAAAAATAAAGATAGAGTATTTGAAAAATGTATGGAAGAAGCGATACGAAGGCAGAAGCTTGAAGAATTATCCTCTGTGTGTTTAAATAAGAAGACAGTGTCAATGAAAAGTAACAAAAGCTTTAGGAAATCGAAGAAGAACTTAAATTTCAATGAACATTCGGTTACTGAAGTCGTCGAAGCACTAGCGAAGGAAATTATGAAAGATTATGAAGATCCATTTGACACTGTAAACATTGTAAAAAGAGATGGATCTATTTTTTGTTTTGGTAATATGGTATTATGTTCTTTAAATGTAGCATTTAATGAATTAACGTACGCATCTGTTAAATTACTAGAAACAGTTTTAAATTACCAAAGCTATATTTTGAAACAAAATCAGGCTACGGGTTTAATTAGAATTATTTTGGATGGAAATTTTATTCCTAAATATTGTTTAGAGTACGAAAGAATTAGTATGAACTTAAAAAAAGTGGTTAGTGACAACGTTCCCATAAAATTAAATAGTCCCATAAATACTAGGAAAAGCATTCAGTTTGCCGGCAAAAAATGAGATTCTAAATTTGAGTTGAAAATTGAGTTTCTAAGAAGAAATAGTAGGTACATAAGTTTATTATCATTTTAATGTGTGTTTTTTAAATATTCTGTTTAAATTTTTATTGTGTTTAAGAATGGAAGTATCTTATTAAGTTTTATTGAAAATAAATTTAAGTTTAAATTATAACAAACCTAAATTTATATAATTAGATGGCGTAAGATAGGTACCAATTTGTAAAGTACTTGTAATAAAGCCTACAAAGATAAGTATCTTTATAGAATTGGAATTAAATTTATAAAATGCTTTGATTGAAATAATATTAATTTACGTATGTTTCTTGTGAACCAGTTAAAGAAAAAATAAAAATGAAGCTTGTCTGTTTCGAACGATTGTTTTGGAATTTAATCGATATGCAAAGTTAAATTATTATTATATTACTTATTGGTTTAAAAACATCTTAGTAGTCCCTACTACAATTCAGGTGGATACTCATTTCTACCCTACTGGTCGGATTGAGTGTAAGAGTAGGTAGGTAGGTATATAAGAAGAAAAGACGAAAAGATGAAAATATTTCAAATTTTTATTATATTCGAAAGAGTAAAGTTTGGCAATTATAGATAAAAAATGATATCGGACAAATGTCCACCACGACCAGATTACAGATATGAGGTCGATTCTTTCATTAAAATATTTAATAATATTTTCGCAAAATGGCTGGTTTATTTCTTTGATGAAATCACGGATTTTGAGATTTAAGGCTGCAATCGATTCGATTGGTGTCGTATAAACTCTGTCTTTACCATAGCCCCATATAAAATAATCCAGTGGCGTTAAATCACATGATCGGGCCAGCCACTTAACAGCTGAATTTCGTGAAATTATACGATCGGGAAATTTGGTTTGCAATAAATTTATTGTTTCGATGGCTGTGTGACTTGTGACACTATCCTATTGAAACCACATGTCAGTGATATCCATATCATCAATTATACGCCAAAGTTGAGTTGTTAACATCTCTATAGCGGTATTCACAGTAACCACATTTCCAGCCAAATTTTGGAAAAAAAAACGCCCCAACCACGCCTTCAGACCACATAGCGCACCATAAAGTGACACGTTGAACATGCAAACTTCTCAACAATCGCTCTTGGATTTTCAGGAGCTCAAATGCGATAAAGTTGCTTGCTAACGTATCCAGACAAATGAAAATGGGCAGGTTGTTCTTGAATGATTTCAGCGAATCTACGGCAATGTGAATGGACGATCGACTTCAATTCTTTCACCAGTTGTACCTTGCAAGTCTACAAAACCAAATCCTTACACAAAATTCTTCATGTGGTGGTTGTGGATTATACCAATTGACGAATTGAATTATACGAATTTTTCCACCTTTGATACCTGTAAAACGGTCCCGCTTTCAGCTTAGCGAGTAACCATTCCTTTCTATGTTTATGTTATACCACGATCCTAAAAATTTAATCTTTCCTAAAATCACGTAAGTCTGGGGTGACTGGGATCTTAGACTATAAGGGCTCCGGCGCTGCAAAATTTAAATGTAACATCATTTTACCCGGGATCACCAAGAAGCGCGCACGAGGTGCATTTTCGTTGTGTGCTCATATGAGCGCCTCATTATGGTGCACATCATCATCATCATCAATTCAGCCGCATGACGTCCACTGCTGAACATAGGCCTCCCCCATAGATCTCCAGAGCGACCGATCTTGTGCGGCCTGCACCCAACGGCTCCCAGCGACCTTTATTATGTCGTCTTTCCATCTAGTGGGGGGCCGTCCTACGCTGCGCTTTCCGGTGCGTGGTCTCCACTCGAGAACCTTTCTGCCCCAACGGCCGTCAGTTCTCCGAACTATGTGCCCCGCCCACTGCCACTTCAACTTGCTAATCCTACTTTTAATTAATATAGGTACTATAAAGCTCTATGTAATTCCATATCGCACTTTGTATAATATATTTAAGAAAAAACTCTAGCTATCGAAGTATATACACAAGCTCAAGAGAAAAAAAAATTAATGGTTTATTTGTATTTTTTTCCCATTTGCGTCCCCATGAGATGCCGTATGACAATCCCGCGTGATGTTACTTTGGCGTAAATGAGGCTTTACGGTCATAAAAGTACCTATAAAATCTATGCTTACGAAAATTACCATGGATATAAATAACTTGTCAATTTAAAGACATTTTAGATGTTAACATTTTCAGAAAATAATTTTGTATCATTTTATTCATATTATGTTTTGAATGTTTTATTTTGATATTTTTGTTTGCGTTTATTTATATGTATAATGAAATCTATTAAAGCACAATCAATGAAATCCGTTCGATCCTTGAAATCCTTCCGATCTACGGAAGGCGTGACTGTTGAAAGGACACCTCACTTAGAATTTGACGAATATCTCATCATGGCTTGCAAGAAATTTGCTTGCCCTTATCCAGTGGTTTTCAAAAAGCAAGGTAGGTAATAATACAATACGAGCAATGACTTCTTTATCTTTTACAGACTTCTTATCCGCTACTGGATAGATTTTGATCATTTTTACTCCTTATATAATTTACCTTAAATACTTGGTCCTTATCAAAAAGATAAATTATCACCATAGATTAATTATTGGTGCTACATCTAGATATCGCGCTACCTACAAACAATAGCTTATACATAGCTTTAATATGGCAACTGAATATCGTAGCGTATAGTGACCATGAAATGAAGCTTGTCAAAGTGACATTATTCTCGGTATGATACTAAGTCGAGTACGCCAAATCAGTAGTTGAAGCGACAGCGAAAACCAATCAGTAATCTCTGGTTATCACGATACCTTCATAAACAATAATTCTGTAGCCAATGTGAGAGGACCCGTGGCTACAGCTACATTTAAACAATAAAAATAAAATTTCGTCCATTTCCAAATCATCACATTCATAATATCATCTACCTTTTCTCATGTAACTTTAATGCCTGCGAGGCGCTTAATGCATATATGTACGTATGTTTTTTCTTTCCTCCCAAAAGGCAGAAATACGTTTAAATGTATAGTTAGTTAGATCGAATTTTACGGATAGGGAGTTAGTTAGATCGCGACTTATTTGAATGTATGGTATCAGCCCAAGCCGAGGTTCGGCCACTTTGGCACCCTTGAACTTTTGCCTCGTTTTCGCGGCTGAGTGCCTTCCCCGCGGCTCGCCCCCAAGCTCGGTGAAGCTGTCGAAGCCTCTAATAGTCCATTGAAATGTTACATTTTTTAGGCCTTACCTTGCGTTTTTTAGAGGACGCAATTTTATTTTTTTTATGTGTAGGGAGGGTCAGTGTAAAGCTAAAACCAAGTTTGTGGGGTCGCCACCCTTGTCCCACGGCCGCCATCTTGAAAATAGGGGTTGAAATGGTTTTTACGATACATCTCTTAAACTATTTATCTAAAAAAAAAAATTTGTTAAATTTTTTTATTGCAAATTAAATTCTCTACAACTTTTTACTCTTAAACTATTTATCTGATAAAAAAAAATTGTTAACATTTTTTGTTGCAAATTAAATTCTCTACAACTTTGATTCAGAAACTTTTTGTCGTAGAACTATAAATAAAAAAGTTATAAGCGAAAATGTTCAAAATTCGAGAAAAAAAAAAAAATTTTTCGATATAACTTTTTTTTATAATTTTACGAAAAAATCATGTCAGACCATTTTTGTAGATCGTTTTTCGAGGAACAACTTTTATATGCAACATTTTTTCAAGTCAATAGTTAAAGTTTTACAGCGCTCCGAAGTGAGTACTATTTTTCAGTACTCTCAACTATATATACATATATTATACGTGTGTACTAATGTGTCATCAGTTATTGTTATTTTTTCTCATTATAATTTTTTTTAATTATTATTAATAATTAATTATTAATATAATTATAATAATAATAATTAACATAATTAATAATTAATTATTGACTCTTTTGCACTCCATTACAGAATTTTACAATTGTTGATTTTTAAATAATTTTTAATCTGATGGCCGTTACCGAGAATACTGATCAGGTAGAAAATACTCAAGTGACCATTAGGGAACAAAAAAAACATCTTCCTGCTATTATTATTATTATTTCTAACCTCTCTTATTGTTCTTATTATTATTCTAATTTTTTTTCTCGAATATCTGAACATTTTTGCTTATAACTTTTTAATTTATAGTTCTACGACAAAAAGTTTCTGAATCAAAGTTGTAGAGAATTTAATTTGCAATAAAAAATGTTAACAATTTTTTTTTATCAGATAAATAGTTTAAGAGATATATCGTAAAAACCATTTCAACCCCTATTTTCAAGATGGCGGCCGTGGGACAAGGGTGGCGACCCCACAAACTTGGTTTTAGCTTTACATTGACCCCCCCTACACATCAAAAAAATTAAATTGTGTCCTCTAAAAAACGCAACCCCAAATGTAACTTTTCAATGGACTATAATGGCTCCAGGGCCCTTAAGACTAACAGTAAAGTTATTTCGAAAAAAACCTGCGAGGTATATATTTTTGATTTATTTTATACTCAAAAATAATACTAGGCACAGCCATCTATAAAAAAATTAATATGTTAATAGACAAAAAAAAAGGAACATTTTATTATGTGACTTATTTTTTTAGACGACTTCTACAAAGTACAAAAGAAGAACGAAAGTGTTAAATATAAAAAGATTACTATGTTTACAAATAGTGAAGATCACGTCGTAAATCAACGTGAGAAAATAAATGAAGTTTCATCTATCGGTAGCTTCAATCAAATGATAGACTCTGACACTGTTGTAATAGATTTTTTTTTTTTTTTTTTTTTTTTTTTTTTTTTTTTTTTTTTTTTTTTTTTAGAACTGACTACACTGTTAGCCTTAGGGGCCCTAAAGCCGCTGCGGCTTTTACAGCTTCACCGGACTTGGGGGCGAGCGCAGAGGGCACTCAGCCGCGAAAGTTTTGTGGACGACTCGCACGAGGGTGCCAAAGTGGCCGGACCTCGGCTCGGGCGGTCGTCGCGTTCGCAAATAGGTCGCGATCTATTCGAATCCCTACACCTACGATTCGAGCTAACTAAATATACACATAGGCACGTTCCCTTCCTCCTGGGAGGAAGGAAGGAACCGTGCGTATGTGTATTCAATAATCGGAATGTTTCTACACTAATTAGCGCTAACTAACTAGCGTAAAAAAAGAAAAAAAAAGGTCCCTCACAGAACCTATGTACCTGTGTGGTGTGCACGTGTGTATGTTCATACGTGTGTAGTGTTGTATGTAGGTAGCTAAGTGATGCACGTACAGTGTCACTTGTATCGCGCGGGCGGTTGCCTGACCCAAGGGTTTCACACCGAGGAACGGACCTAGGCTTGGGTTACCGCTAGAGAGGGTGGACGTGACGGGTGTGCTGGAGCGAAATTGACCGCCCGCCCTCTGCGGAGAGAACGGTGGTTACGCGGGCGTGGGCGCTGGCACGCTCTGTTTAGAGAGACGGATGTGTAATATTTATTCGAATTTTCGATGTCATCGTCGGGATCAATAAAAATATTGCGCGGCCGGCGTTTGCACCGGATGTCCGTGGGTGCCGGAACATAAGTGGCGGCTGTTTTTATTAACGGATTCGCGTGGTTCGACGCGGTGTCGAAATACGAACGGGAGAGCTGTTTAACGTAGGCATGTATCGAAGGAAGCTCCATATCTCTATGGAGATCTACGCTTCGAACATACCACGGGGCCCCGGTGAGACGATAGAGGAACCTATTCTGTATCGATTGTAACCGTTTGAAACTCGACTCGGACATATGTGCGAACACGGCGCAACTGTATGTCAAAATTGGTCGAATACACGTCTTGTAGAGCGTGAGCTTATGTCGCGTGGACATTTTACTCACCGAACACAACAGAGGATGCAACCGGCCCAGGACCCACGCGGCCCTGTTCCTAACCTTACGGATGTGGGGTCTAAAAGAGAGCCTACTATCTAGGGTTACCCCTAGATATTTGGTCTCTCTTACATACGGAATCGGATTATCGTAGAGCTTAACAGGTTTAAGCTTCCACGGTATCTGTGACGAATCCGCATCGAAGAGCATCGCGGCGCTCTTCGAGGGATTAACGGCTATACGCCACTCGTTAAACCACTTCCCGAGAGTGGTCACGGAGCGTTGGACTTGTGTCTGAGGTGGGATCTATTCCTATCTGAGGCATATAAGACTGTATCGTCAGCATATAGCCCTACCTCGACCTCCGGGAGTCGAGGTAGGTCACTGACGTACAGGTTAAATAGGCTAGGAGCCAGGATCGAACCTTGGGGAACGCCTGAGCGTATTGGACGGGGCGTGGACAATTCACCTTCCACTCTATAGCGAAAGGTGCGATCTGTTAGATAGTCGCGAATTATTTTAATTAGCCTATCGGGGACTTCAAAGTGATACAACTTGTAGATCAATCCCTCGTGCCAGACCTTATCGAAGGCCTTGGCAACGTCGAAAAAGACCGCAAGTGTACGGCGGGGTTTATATAATTCAGCAAAATTAAATGCAACGTGCTCCGTGAGGCGGTGCACTTGATGAGTGCAAGAATATCTAGCACGGAAACCGAATTGCTCAGGCGGATAGAGGTCTTTCTCCTCTATTACTGACTTGAGACGGTTCAGAAGGATCCGCTCGTACATTTTCCCTAAAGTATTTAGGAGACTGATCGGGCGATAGCTGTCGGGAAGCGACGCGCTCTTGCCGGGCTTACGGATACCTATGACTATTGCCTTTTTCCAGGCGGCTGGAAAATGGCAGTGGACTATGGCTACATTGAAGATGCAGACCAATAGAGCTATGAGGCGATCAGGAAGAAGCCTAAGTACTTCATTCCTGATCCCGTCGGGACCTGGTGCTTTTCTGAGCTTAAGGCTTTTTATAATGGAAAGAACCTCCTCAGACGTGACTGGGGACAGGGAGGCTGTCGCGGGGAGCTTATCCAGCTCCCGCACGCATCCATCGATACCCTCGACCCGGTCGGTATTTGCATCGACACTGTTCGGAGAGCACTGGCTCTCCAAACAAGTGGCGAGGCACTCCGCCTTGTCGCTGCTATCGAAGGCGAGCGGTATACCGGGACCCCTCTCGAGGGGGGGCATAAGATAAGAAGCCTCTATTTTGAGGCTGCGAGCTAGTTTCCAGTAAGCCAGATGCGACGGCCTTAGCCCTTCGACGAGGGCGTCCCATCTGTGACTCCTGAGTTCTAATATGCGGGCTCTAACCGCTCTCTGAAGCGCGCGTAAGCGTGCGCGGTTTTCCTCGGTCGGATAGTGGTCGTGCGCACGAGTCGCCGCGTTCTTTTCCGTCAACAACGCCCGCACGTCGGCAGGGAGTACGAAGCGGCGATCGCTCGCCTCTTCGACCTCTCTCGAGGCCTCTCCGATGCCGACCTGCAGGTGGTCGACCAGGGAATCGATCGCGAGATCTACATCCGCAACGGACCCCAATACGTCCGGGATCCTATCTAAGCTGGACGAGGACGGCCTGTCCGCAAGATAATGTTTTAGCTTGGCATAGTCAACCACTTGGACCGAAGGAGGGCTAGAGTCGTCTGGTTGACCTAGCTGCATGATGACCGGACGGTGGTCGGAGTCGAGCTCGTGTACGACCCGAATGAGTCGTAACCGAAGCGCGATACCTTTAATGAGAGCTACATCAAGCACTGTCGGCATACAGTTGTCTTGAAAGTGGGTGGGAGTGGGTGGCGCTATGACATCAAAGTTTAGCACGTTCGTTAGCTCTTCGAGTTTAACCCCATTACTGGAGTCTCTCCAATTGCCAAACGAAGTGTGTCCACAATTGAGGTCACCCGCTATAATGACCGATTCACCGAGCGAAAGTAGCTTTTCTAGGTCAGACCTGAGAGGCTCTTTCCTCGGCGAGAGATAAACTGAAACTAACGTTATGGACGGGTGGTCGGTCATTCCAAGTCTACACACGGATACTTCCATATTGGTAAGTATCGGAGGATCTACCGGCGTACAATATAACGATCGTTTGTAATAAATGAGAGTGCCGCCCCCGCGGCCGGCCCGGTCATTTCTTACAATATTGTAGTTCGCGATTTTCGGATCACGTTTAGCACGCTTTAAGAGCGTCTCCTGCACTAAAAGAACATCTACTTGGTGATCTTTAAGAAAGGTCGCGACGAGATCACGCTGCGGTAGTAGGCTTCGCGCGTTAAAAAAAGAAAGATTTAACGCTTTCGGCTTAAACTTTGCCATTGAAAGGCCCTAAGTTATTATTACACGCCTCACGGTCGAGACGTTGTAGTGTCTCTGAGAGGCGGGGGAACGCGCAAGCGGTCTTGATGAGACCGAAGCGCTCCAGATGGTCATTGTAGTCAATGAGCTCGCGGATATCGTGCTCGCGAAGGAGCAGTATCATTAAGTCGTTACTATTAACGACAACGTTAGCGGGCGCGCGGGGCGCGGGAATATCCATAGCCATAAGGGGCTGTGGATTGGGGCGACGGGGGCCCCATGCGTTCTGCGATGAACGCACGGGTTGCGGTTGCACCGCGCGGGGTGCGGAGAGGCCGGCGGCGGCCGGGGACTGGCGTGGGACCGGCAGCGCGGGAAATTCCCCTGACGCCAGCGGGGGTTGCGCTTTGATAGCTGAGGCGGGGGGCGCCGCCCGGGGGGCCGCCTGCCTCTGCGTGCGTGGCCGCGTGGTGCGCGGGGCCTTGGGGCAACCGCGATAATTCGCGGGATGCCCCTCCTCCCCGCATAACACGCAGCTCGGGGGGACGACGGAGTCACGCTCGCGCGTGCACTCCCGTGTGGGGTGGTCCTCTCGGCACTTTACGCACCGCGGACGAGAATGACAGTTACGAGCAGCGTGCCCGTACAGCTGGCAGTTGTGGCACTGCGTAGACTGGTGGTTTTTGTATGGGGGCTCCACGTTAATCCCGGAGAGCCCGCACACCGTCTCTAGCTGGAAGATGGCCTTTCCCTCGGGGGAAAGGTCCAATATGGCCACTACCATTTGTAGTGGCCGCTTATCTTTACTGTACATCCGGTGTACTTCCCGGATGGGATAACTTTTCTCCTTGAGCGAGGAGCACACCTCCGACGGGTCGAGCTCCACCGGAATGCGGCGGATGACCACTCGGAGGACGCGCTCCTCCGCGAGAGAATAGGTGTAGAATTGCAGACCTTTCTGCCGGAGGAGGGTGGTGAGTTTGCGGTAAGTTTCCGAAGAACTCACCGAAATGGAAATCCCGTTGACTATATTCCTAGCCTTGTGATACTCGAGTTTGAGTCTGCGCATTTCATTGCAGACTCCCATCCAGGCCGCCTTGTCCCGGATTATGATTGGAGGTGGGGCACGCTCTTTTTTCCCGCCGGCGGGCGCGGGGAGCTGGGAGGACGCGGGGGCGGCGGCGCCCCTGATTGTTGCCTTAGCTATTACCTTAGGCGCCGGTTGAGCAGTCGGACTGCTACGCGCCGTTCGCTTACGCGACGCCACGACGGTGAAGCCGTCGTTCTCGGTATCCATCTCCAGAGATGGATCCGAACTCGCGGGCGAGTCTTGTTCGACCGGAAGGGCCGAAAACGAATTTTTCGTCTTTAACGCGGTTTCCGTGGATCGCGCGGGACGGACGTACGGGCTATTTTTGGTAACCCTAGATTGTGACCGCGAATTACGCGGCCCTCGCCTGACGGAGGCGGGGCTTGACCCGCGCGATTGGCTAGTCGGGACAGGGGGCGTGGCCGTAGACGTGGCCACGGCCCCGGATGACGCGGCGGACGGACGCGCAGCGCTGCGCGTGAGACGTTTGGGCGCGGCGCCGACTGGCGCGGCGCCAGTCGGTATAACGGTCGCGGCCGTGACGTCATCGGCCGCCTTGCTACCTGAAGCGGCCGCTTCACTACCTGAAACGGCCTCATGACGGGTCGCGGTCGCAGCGGTGCGACGCACGCAGGCGTTCTCAGGTAGATTACGGTATTCCTCGTCTAGAGAGGGACACCGTAATACGACGAAATTTTGATAGCGCTGGTATTGAAATTCCAGCGCTTTCATCCTGGCTTGCAACTTGCCTATGCAAGTGGCCAGGTCGGTAACGTTATTTGCCATGACGGCAGAAGAGGGAGGACAATGGGACATTTTTATTTTATTTTAAATTAAAGGCCTCCCTGCCTTAGGGGCAGGGGGGTGCGCCAAAAACTTAAAAAGACTATCGGAGTCGGCAAGAGACCTGTGGTCAAGGTGCAATGACACACAGGAAGGACCTATCAACCCTAAGGAGCCCTAACAAGCCCGGGGCCGAGGACGCAGACCGGTAATTAAACCGGGCTAGGCCCAAACAGGTTCCCGGGGATGGAGTGTGCAGGATCGGAAGGTTTGGCAGGAGACACCTGGGGCAAGACTATGCGATAACCGCAAAGGCCTAGATTCCCAGGCCCGTCCGAGTCTGGCTGTTTGCCTCTGAAGGAGACAACCAGCGGGCTGCTCGGGTCACGCCCCGCTCACTTTAGTTAGCACCGTCAGGTATCCAGTGAGCGACCACAAAACCGTGGATTTATAAAAAACAAGCAAGTCGCACCGAAAAGTGCGGTTTACCACGCGAGCGTTAGACACCAGTTGGTTTACGTCGTTATTGCAACAATATATTCGAAATAAATTCCAAATATAAGATCGCAACAATTAAGTCACGTGATGGTCGAGAGCACAAACGGAGCGACACGTCCGTTCGCGATCAAGACCAAATCGGAACTCCTCGTTGTAATAGATGCGACCTACGACTACTTAAACCAGTTGTGTGAAGTCGGTATGAAAAAAATGAAAACCATATCGCGATTGTTAATGCAAATATTAGGAAAAATTGTCCCTTATTACCCTCACTTAACAAAAATGTTTATAAAACAATGTCACATTGATGCCTACACAATTTATGAATTGTGTAAATTGCTACCGTTAACTTCAATTACTGATATCTGTCTCGACGGATCTCCGCTTCCAGAAGGGAACTATGCGTTTCTTTTAAACGAGCCCTGTCGTTTGAATCATATTTCTTTAAGCAGATGTTTAATAAATGATGAAGTTTGTGGTCAGATAGCTTCTAAGCTACACCATTTAGGTTCCTCGGAGGCGACTTTAATGACTTTAAATCTCTCTTCTAATTGGATAACTGATGTCGGAGCTAAATTATTAGCCGATGCACTAAGAACTAATAGACGTTTACGGTATTTAAATTTAGCTGACAACCGTATCTCCGACGATGGTGCCTATTCAATATTTGAACCACTAATGGAGTTTCCACTGACTTACGACGAGGCAATAAACAGAAATTTGCGTTATATGGACTACTTGAAAGCTAGACAAGCATTACTCATGGAGTATTTTAACGAATGGGACTCGAAATCAATAGATGAATGTAGTCAAGTAGGTAAGAAATCAGTAACAAAGAAGAAGAAAACATCTGCAACATCACTGAAGAGTAAACAGCCTATAAGAAAAGAGAAACCGGTGCAACAAAATCTAACTGATGATTATGTATTTCTTAAAGCAGAAATGTTAGCTGGAGAAGTTATGGGTCCTTTTGTAGATCCATTTAACAACTCCTGTATCAATAGAAGAAACAATAAAACTTACTGTGTAGGTAACATGATATTGTGCTATTTAAATTTGTCTTACAACAACTTGACATTTTTGTCTCTAAAAAAATTATATTGGGTTCTCCTATATCAGGCCACTCAAAAGAAATTCAACCAACCAGGGTTACTAAAAGTATTGATTGATGGAAATTACATGCCAAGCAATTGTACTGAAATTACCCAAATTAATGAGATCACTACTAAAAATATGACATCATATAGTGGGAGATTATATGGTGACTTAGGAGCGAAGAGAAAGAGTCGTACGACAAGAATATCACTTGTGCCTGATCGAAATACCATACCTATATAAAGAGATCAAAAATCAAATGTTTTTCAAGATTTATTTAACTTTATAAATTTGTATTTACAATAAAAGTTACAAACTTATTTTATCTATATTGTTACGTAAATTAAAAAAATACATAAATTGTAAATTTATTTAAGGACAACAGTTTTGGTAACATCTGTTTTAAACATCACATTAAGGGAAACTTAATTTTTTTGTTTGTTATACTTTTCCTTAAACTTGCAATTACTGAGAGGCAATAAAAACCAGAATTACTATCTCATAATGTTTCAAACTATTATATTCGCAGTTATCACCGCTTCGACGGAATTAAGTCTTTAGTTAAATTGGAATATTTAAAACTCAAAAAAAAAACAGCACCAACTTTTTCGTTTGTCAACCAACTGGCAATTATCATTATACGAATATTTTGTTAATTAATCTAAACGAATCAAAAAGTTCTATAAATAATAAATCAAACTATTACTATACAAAATGTCTAAGAACAAAAAATACATTATACTGGTTTGTACTTATGTAAATACTGTTGTTTTTTCATACAATCGTAGTGTTTAATTTATGGGAGGAAGATATTCTCTATTAGGTTGTCGAGGTCTCCCACCGCTGCCAGTCTGAAAACCTAGTCCGCTAGGTGTGCCTGAAGGGTAGCCTTGATTACCGCCTGAATAGTTCGACGTTCCAGGGTAGGGTCCATTTGGACTGGAACCTGGGTAACTTGGTCTTGAGTTTCCTGAGTACGACAAAGGTCCACGTATACCTGTAGTGCCAGGGTAAGATGTAGATGGTCCAGAGCTACCAGGGTATGAACCGGGTCCAAGATGAGCTCCCGGTAAACTACTTCCTGGATATGAAGTTGATGGCCCTTGAGGTCTTGTGCTACCAGGGTAACTTGTAGAGGGGCCATAAGGGCCTGTACTTCCTGGATAACTATTCACTGAACCTTGTGGTCGAGAAGTGCTTGGATATCCTGTAGATGGTCCTTGAGATCCTGTGCTGCCAGGGTAGTTTGAAGAAGTCTCAGGACGTCTAGAACCTGGGTACCCAGACTGTGGTATCACAGGTCTTGAGCTTCCTGGATAGCTAGATATCAGTCCCTGGGACCCAGAATTGCTAGGATATTTGTTAAATAATCCTTGCGGTTTGCCACCTGGGTAACTTGATACTGGTCCTTGAGGTCCATTAAAACCAGAGTTAGGGAAACTACCTGAGGATCCAACTATAGAGTAATCGTAAAGGTTGGCATTTAATCCATAAAGACTAGGAGCTGAGTTACAATCGAACTGATCCCACCAGACACACACAAAAACTTCTTGTGAGAAGACTGTTCCATTTGGGCATAAGAAATCATAAGTTTTATTGTTGGCGCAAACGTGGAAGACTTGGCAGCGTGTCTCAATATCAGCGTAATATCCAGGATAGGTTTGGCTGTCACAGCTAAATGTTGTATGAGGTATATCAGAAAGTATGGGGTAGTCAATATCCGGTTGACCCGGTAAAGCTGAGTAGTCTCCATTATAGTAAGCGCCAGTATCATCAGATCCGAATCCGTTAGAGCCAAGTCCAAATCCAGTCTGACTTGGATATCTAGACCCTGGGAATCCACCTGAAGATCCTTGACCAGAGTAGCTACCAGGTGGCCTTCTTGAACCTTGATCGGAGTTAAAAGTTCCTTGTCCCGGGAAATTACTAGATGGACCACTCGATCCTTGATATGGACTTCCAGGATAATTGCTCAAAGGTCCGCTGGGTATTTGTCCTCCTTGTCCAGGATACGACGATCCGGGGTATCCAGGTCTTTGACTTGTAGAACCTGGGTAGCCCTGGCCGGAAGGATAATTTGAGCCTGGTGAATATCCTGGAGTAGAGCTCCCGTAATCATCAGTTTGAGGTCTCACGCCAAACGATGTAGTAGTTGAGTAGCCGCTCGATGTTCCAATTCCTAGGTGACTTGAAGAAGTTCCTGGACCAAATGGCTTTCCAGGTCTGTTATATTCATATCCATTTTGGGCTGTTGCTATTGCCAGTAGCACTGAAACCGAAAGTTTTAGTTTTATAATGTGTTTAAAAATACGTTTTACGGATACCTAGTAGGTGCAATATTATAAAGCAAGAAATTGTTTTTTTTTTTGCTATTTATTAATGATTTATGGGTGTGCTTTATTGTTATAATCGCAACTGAAGCTAAGTGATGTTGTGGTCCTAAGATGGTGAACACGCTAAGTTCAGTGGGGGAGCTGGCTCTCAAATTCAGCTGCCGGACGGAACACACATATAGGTGCTTGGCGACAGATTTTCAAGTTGAGTATTAGAAAAAGTTATTAGCTATGGTTTCATCATGATGTATTCGTTCACTGAAAGCTCAGCCTCAAAGCACAGATTCGAACTCTCGTCTATCGACGCCAACACTGAGCCACCAATGCTTCAAAATTGCTGTATTGTTTGTATGCTAGAGCACGCTGTTATAGCGCAGCGAAGACCAATCAATCCATGCTCTAGAACTACCCAACTACCGGTCAGATTTGAATAATTCTTTTTGCTTTTTATAGCCTACTTTTATTGCAGAAGATTCTCGGCTATATAACTTCTGGAAACAAAAAAACAACATAAGGAAACAAAAAAACAACATAAGGAAACAAATAAAACAATGCTTCGCTCGATGTGTATACAAAGCATCGTTCATTGACGTTCGGTTCGAAGTTGGCAATTATATATCCACTTAGTTACTTTATGTATGGTATTTTGCTTTATTATTTAATATGCTTGCGTATGCGACGAAAGATGTAATGGAAGGAAAAAATAAAATAGAGCAGTCTATTTAGTAAAAGTGTAGTTGTAATCCCATTAATGTCTATTATGTTAAAAACCGCGACACAATAGACCCCTATAGTGTAAGATGACATCGCGTGGGATAAAAACTTCACAGAAATTTCGTAAGGTCGTTTTAATGGAAAATGCCGTAACGCAGACGTAATATTTGAAACTAGGCGTCATTTGGCATGAAAATCTAGTTTTTTTGTATTGTAATAAATCCAGGATTTCTTTATTCATCTCTGATGGCTCCTTTTACAGGCGCTATATAAACAACAGCTTCTTTATCTTATCTCTTAAAATTTAAGTAACTAGTAACCGCCAGGGACATCCTTTGCGTTAATAATTGTTTCCACATTATCGCTCTGGCTAGCTGGAAGAAAATGCTTTATAACATTAAGCTCACCAGTGTATAAACTAAAAATGCAATAAAGTATTAATTCATTAGTTTCTATATAAAATTTAAGAATAATAAACTGTTTATATAACTCAGAGATAATATAGCTCTTAGTGATTTTTTTTAATCAGATCAGTGGCTTTAGATATTACCTTGTACAAATATACTATAAATTTTAACCCTTTATTACAATTATAGGTATATGTTTAATATTAAATAGTCCGATTACGATCAGATTCGTTCAACAAAATAATTTTGGTCAAAACACCAAATTGATCTATTTGGTGAACCAATGAAAACTAAAACACGAGATAATTGAGCAATTAGTAACCTTTCTTATATATGTATAACTAAACGGCCATAGCCTATCGACACTTGTAACACCAAAGTTAACACTAGTGAGTTACAAGCCTTGACCCCCCTTCGTCCCCAAGTAGCTCTGGAAAACCTGTTCACCATAGGAACACAGCAATAGTTTATTTCACTGGAGTCTTCTGTGGGGTGGTGTTATACCGACAGTCGAGCTGCCTTAGTTAGAGAGAAATACCCCAAAAAGATTCCATGTGGCGATTTAAATTATAGGTACATGTTATATACACAAAGTCCACAGTTTAAGAAACGTCACGTATAACAATAAAAATTCAAATCATGAGGTTATGAAGTCAAAGGGTAAATAGGTAATTTAAAGTTGACCTACCATTATTATTATAACATTCTTATGTATTATTTCTTAACTCGGAAATTTGTTGACTTGTTGCAAATGGTCACGTCTTACTTTAAGTGCTTATTGTCAACTAGCTGTGCCCCCACGGTTTCACCAGTGTTAATTTTATATGACAAACATCGACAACGCGCCCGTGTAGGCAATTTTTTATACTTTGTGTAAAACTATCGACAGTTTTATAAGGAATGAATTATAATATCGCTTATCCAATAGAACAACGACGTAATTATGTTTATGTAATTTTTCAGTAGAAACATTTAAAAGTTTTGAATTGATGGATATTTTGCGAATTTAAGCCAATTCTCTAACGACATTCACTCCCTCTAACTTAAACTATTGTAAAAACAATTGTGATATTTTTTACCCGATTACGGCGAAGCAAAAAGAAGGGTTATGATTTTCACCGTTATGTATGTATGTATTCATCTGTATGCGATTTTATTCTAATCCACGTAACATAATTTGATAAATGAGATCTCGTTAGAAGCGTTTAATTGTCCGCTGGTTATAAGATATATAATTTCACACTGAATTCATTCTATAGATAGAATTTTTATAACAGGAATTTATGACACAAAATATCAATTTCGGCTTTTTTGTAATTATGTCATTGTAGAATTGTATGAGCGATATAGCCTATGTTACTCGCCGATACTGTAACTTTATATTGGTGAAAGAATTTTTACAATCGGTCCAGTAGTTTTTGAGTTTATACATTACAAACAAAAAATCAAATCTTTCCTCTTTATAATATTGTTATAGATAATAATATATGTATATAAATAAAATGATCGAGGTTTGCCGTTGTGCGCATATCTCGCAAAAACTACCGGATAGATTTTTGTTTTGTACATTTTGTCCTTATCTTAAAAAAAAATTACGATACCTTCATTCAATAAAAAGTTATTAAAGTTTTAAGAAACTACGATTTTTATAAGCAGTACATGATCAGCGATGTGTTTTGTTGCTGTGGTGTTAATATCATAAAACCAAAGACGAAGTCGCGAGTATCAGCTAGTAAATAAATAAAAAGAGTCTGAAATGTTCTCGAAAGTTAAAAATACTAGGTATAGAAACAATGTGTAGGAAAATATCTTAAGAATTGATCACAAAAGATAACAGGTTTTGTATTTGCTACTTTCTGGCCTAACAAAATACCTAGAAATTATAATTAAAATGTAAGTAATAGATAAATATTATATCAATGTTTAAGTCTCAAAGACCTTTAAATTAATTTGTTTTGTCAGCTTGTTTTCGTGCTAGCGTAAAATCTAGAATTTCTATATATTTTTAAATTTTCTAATATAAACTTTCATAAAATATTTTTTCTGTAGTCATGCAAGCTAAAATTTGTATCTTTTCATTACATGCCATAAGAAATTTTAGACAGTACGATATAAACATGTGATTGTTCATAAGTTATGAAACAATCATTTCTATTATATGACATTGATCATTGACTAAGACTATACCGTAAGTACCACGATCTCTGTGGTAGGTATTCAATTTATTTAATCAATGAGACTTATCTTTCATATGGTTTTAATTCGAAATTTATTGAAAAAGAAGATATTAGGAATATTATAATAATATTGAATTTATATGCATGTCACGAAGTTATAGGGTATTATAATATATGAACAAGAAAGCTTCAAATAGGTACGTAAAACAATAATTGGATTCCATTAGCGATTGCTGAATTTGTTGAAAACTTTATATTTATAAATTATGATAACACAAGGAATATAAATGTCTACTTAACTAATATCTAAAAATTAAATTTGCACAAATTCCCAAAAACGTTATTCCAGGATTTTCAACAACTCTTTCGACCATCGAGAATAAACCATTTTTTATTTAGTGGTGATTGAAATTTCATTATTGTTAATAATAATTATTATATTATCAAATACTTAAATATTAATTGTATCAGAGGAAGTTAAATTTTTTCTAATATCTTTTCTAGCAATTGATGAACAGAGTTATCGGAGTAAATTCATTTCATAGTTATTTAATTTAAATTTTAGGCAATCTGAAATACAAAAATCGCAGTCGTATATAATATAATTTGCATTTGCATCATGTATACCTATATTTTGTTCTTAGATGATAAATTATCCGTATACCTACATGGACCCTAAATAGGGTATGGCAAATCATTACATTTCTTTATCAAAACAATATTTTGTTACTAATGTCTCTGATCTAAACCCAATCTGAAGATTCTTTCTCGAAAGTTACATTCAACCCAACTCATACAGTGTATTAATTTTTAGTGAATTTGGTATTACAGTATCTTGAATTCGTTGTTTTGAACAGTTAAAGCAAGTAAACATCGGCTAAGCAATATTATGATTACTTAATAAGCTTACAATATTATCATGATTTTCACTGTTTTATGCAAAATTTATTTACATAAATGTTTATAACGCTTTACCTTGCACTTTTTGCTGAGTTAACCCAAAAAATCGCGCTCTTGCTCTAGTTTAAAAGCGGGGAATGAGTATTTTGAAAGCAGTTTGTTACCACAAAGCTAGGCGCTAGCTGACGCCAATGGAATCTCGTGCGCAAAAGTCACTTAATGGACTAGGAAGATGGTTTCCATTGAAACACGAATTCGTTCTACACTAGGCATTCAAGTAAGACTTCCGTCTAAAATATAAGTTAGGGAAAACGAGGGCAACAACATGAAGGAAAAGGTCACTAAAGTAGAAAATTATTAAAACTATAAATGAATCTTAGCCGAAGTTCTTCTCGTTCTTTTTCTTCCTAACTTGGTAACTAGTCCTTGAAGACCATTACCAACCAAGTGAGTATAGTGTCCTGTCATATGACAGTCTCAGTATCCTTACAAGGTGGTAGCTCCCTCGTTAGAACTTTGTAGGGAGTTTTTGTGGGATCCCGAGAACCCGCCAAAAACTCTTAGTCGAAGTTGGAAAATGTTATAGATACTTTTTTTATAGTACATCGACAATGTCACGGCGCTGTGCATTATGACAAGCATAGTAACAGCTGAATATACACTGACTGATCTCGAAACCAAAAGAAAGTCACTGTGACGGGCTTATTACCCTCACAAACTTTACCTCTTTTTAAATGGTAGGTATTTATATTATTTTTATATTCTAGTTTCACATTAGGTAGTTAATAATTTGTGTGCATTTGTAAATAAACGAAGTGATCATACAACAGCTTTTTACTAAATACATATAAAAGTATATACGTTGCTTCAATATCTTGCTTAAAACATCAATTTTTAAATACTTTATGGTCGAGACCCGGTCGGTTAAGACACCCTACGACCCTAAACGTACCACTGAAATGGAATGAATGATATAGTGAATTTTAATAATAGTGAAATTAATAAATTGTGAATTAGTTCTTTATGTATTTCCTGATAAAATACAGGAGTAGATCTCACCAAAGAAAAGGCTGGTATAACAATAACTTTACGTCATAATTCTGCTAATTGTACATTTATCTAAGTAAGTGATTCTTTATTGTAAGGTTTTAACAATAACAGCATATTTCTAAGCAGGGTACTCAATAAAAGGTGTCGCTCCGTTTAAAGCAACTAAAAGTGATGAAGTGTGAGAATGAAATATACAAATAGCAAAGTCCATTGTTAAACGAGCGCCTGTTTTTTTACATCTAAGTTATCATAGTACCGACATCTTTCTACTTTTTGAACGTGACCAAAAATGAGGTAAAACTATAGGTATATTTTGCATAAAATAAAATCATGATGTAAATAAACCACCCTAGGTATTTGTAGTAAAAAAGTGGTTTTAGTGACTGGGGTGGGCGGTGGGATGGAGGGGTGATCGTCTATCTGCCGCAATCAGAAACGTTCATTAATTTAGGGCTAATTAATATTTAACTAACTACTATTAAATATCTTAATGACAGATTACTCCCAGAGTCAAAATTTAAACCTTTATTATTTAATGACAACTTTAAGGAAGCATTGAGTGCATTGATTGAGTTGTTGGTTGAGTGAGGAATACTGCGTTATCGACAACTGGCACACAGGTAGATAAGTTCAGATGTTGCCAAAAAATAAATACGTTAGAAATTTTTCGTAAAATTAATGAGTTTTTCTTAAATTACATCTTTATTTCGTTTTATAAAAATCTATAATTGTATTTCTCATACTATGTTTTACTACAAAATAAATATAAATCGTAGTCTTAACTAAAATTATTCGTAAGTGTATAAATTTTATTTTATTAATGAGTATTGGTTTCTCAGCTTTCTACGAGTGATATTATCTAAAATGCAGTAATAATTGAAATCTCATATAATAAAACTACGAGATTTTTTTGCGGGATCTTTTTTATTCATAGCGTTATATGATCCTATATTGTATAGATTTAATATATACTACATCTATACTATATTGTATAATACATAGATGCAAAATTTATATAAATGTATGGTATATTATAACTTGCTTGATACACGACTGGATTAGGAATAATAAAATAGATCATGAATTCTGATTGATATATCACGAAAACTCATTGCATTCGAAACACACTGAAATTATCACAAAGGACTCTGTAAAATGAAATATTTGCCCACTTTGTAATGGCAGTGATAATCTTCGATAACGAAGATTGATTGTCAAGTTAGAAACAAAGAAGAAAAATAAAGCTACTAACAACCTATACACAAAATGTTCGAACAAGCTAAAAAATGCATGCCTAACTATTAAATTATGAGATTGTAACGACATTTCAACTGCATTGTCTACATTGCTCTCCGCAAATTAGATAATAATCGTGAGTAAACAAAGTACAATGACGATTTAGATTAGGTAAACGAATGCCTTATAGACATATCCAGTAAACTGTAATATGACTTTTTGATCTGCGTGCGATGTCAAATTAAGGTCATTTATTTACTGCTAGTGTTAAATTTCAATGATTTTGAAGAATTCCCTGGTGTATTCTCCGAAGTTGAAGATTCAGTGCTAATGAAATTAAAATGGGCTGAGGTATTTTCCCTATCCAAAAGAATCATCCAAATCTTTTCATAAACAAAGAAGTTATGGCGGAACATCCATTAAAAAAATATAGTTACATTCGAATTGAGGACCTCTTCCTGAGTCTGTTAAATACAAAATCAGGAGCAAATTCTGACGCATAGTATGACAGATGAATACAAAACTGAAAGTAAATAAATTTAAAATTTGGAAAATGGGGAATTTTATCATTTAAAGATGTGTGAAGGATTTTTTTAAATTCACTTATGCTGAGGAAAAGTATTATGAACGTTTGTATTTTTAATTTTAGGGAAAATTTACCGTTAATAATGAAGTAAAATTTACTTTTGACGCGTCGAATGTAAAAACGGGTCACAATAGAGCAAACGAAAATAACTATGAATCGCAAAATTAATATGTATGTAGGTACAATGGAAAAATCAAATATTCTATATAGATGAATCTACAAAGATCTATCTATTCTTAATTCTAGAATAGATGATGAATGCAATTTGTGATTATTTAGTAAGAAATTAGCAGGACTCACTATTGATCACTCGTCCTGTACAATGTACATACAACAGTGCGTAGAGATGTGGTCATAAGTCATATTATAATAATATATGGCGAAAGGAGCATCGTTACTGCCAGGCGATACCCCTCGACATTTTTATACTGACTAGATAAAGCATAGTACATAATAGTAGAAGGTAGAATACGGCAATTGTGTCAGGATTGGATCGCGACCACAATACACCACGTGTAACACTCGTCATGGAGTGTCGTGTACCGAGATCACCCGGTGTATATACATTAATTAAGCGAGATGGTAAGGAATTATACCCGACTGGGTCGCGACCATAATGGACATGGCGATAAGCCCGTTACAGTGATTCTCTTTTGGTTTTTCGCGTTTCGGGATTAGCTCGTGTTACATTCAGGTGGCAAGAGTCTTCTAGACCGGCATGCCAACGGCGACCTACAAGGAATTGGTGATATCGCGGTGGTCACCGTTGGTTTAGGATTACACTGCGTTTAGCATTAAGTACAGTGTGCTATGATATTATAAAAGAAGTTGTTTTTATTTTTAATACCTGCTGAGTCATTAAAGCAATGTGCTTAGACTATGGTAAGTAACAGTGATAATAACAAAGAGTGGAAAATACATTGACATTTACCTCGCCGTAGCAGCAAAATAAATGTCGGATTAAAAGATGCACTGAACTGCCTCATTAGACTAGTGGTCCTAAGCGTGACTGCTATGCTCGAGGTCCTGGGTTTGATTCACAGGTCGAGCAAAGTGTTATTGGGGTTTTCTATGAAATTCTTAGTAGCAGCGTTAAGCAGTTCTTAATGGCAATAGGCTCGCCCCCTAATACATGAGACCTAAAAAAGCTTACCCGGCGAAGTATGGGTGTAGGTACATTAGTATACCTCTGCTTAACCCTTCGGAGATACAGGCGTGATGGTATGTTATGTTATGTTAAATAATGCGACGTTATAAAGCGAACTACATATTACATTAAGTTTCCGATAAATTGTTTTATCATAGTGGGCATGGTGGTGGCAATCCTAAAAATCGGCACCATAATACCAACGTGTGGAAACTTTCATCGTGATAACGCAAAACTAGCCACAATCAGATCACGGTCGACTTTGACTGTCGCGTCATTTACAATAATCACGAAAGCTTGCTGTTCTTAAAAATTTCGTGTAGGTACTTTTTGTTTATTGAATAACATAGTAGGTTAATAATTATGATGTAAAACAAAGTAATATTCTAGTGAAAGTAACTCACTTAGGTTATATGTGACTAGGTCATTACAGCTGCGTGTGCGCAACCAATAAATATAATGATAGATGAGCAGATCTCCCTACTTCATTGTGTGATTAAGTGATTAAATTGAATATGTAGGCGCAAAGTTTAATTCTTAACATATTATTTATATGTTATTTTTAGTTTCGTTTTCTCTACATAGACAATAATTTACTTTACAGAATAACGAAGCTCACAGAGTGTAGGTAGGTAAGGAAAAATTTAATGTATAAATGTTGACGTTTGAAAAAAAAACTTCAAATATTACGCGCGTCTTAAAAAAATCTGGCGGGTTAATGCTACCTACGCGAAGAAAGATGAGAAGCGAAGGATAAATAAATACCGCATTGGCTTGGCAGTACATACTTAATTACTATTTTATACACCAACAATAACTAAGAGATAATCCTTTAATTAAAAGTTCTTCTGTTTAATAAATATGAAATGAATTGTGGAATTTATAATAATAACTAGCTTATGGTTGTGACTTCTCTGCCTGGACTTCAGAATTGGGACTTTACCAGGATAAAAAGTAAAGCTGTATGCCAAATTTCAACCATTGCCATATTCGTTCAGTCGTTTTTGTGTGATTGATTAGCAAACATACAAAGTTTCTCATCAATAAAATTAGTAGGACAACTATGGGACTTACTACATTATAGTCCAAGAGTTTATAAAATTTGTATTATTCAAATCAATACTTACAAGAGAATGTTGACAAACGCAGCATATTGTCGGTGCTGCTGGTATGATCCTACACTAAATCTGTAAAACATAACAACATTATGTTTAATCTTATTTTTAAAACAAGAAACAATTTTTCAATCGTAAGATAACTTAATTTGAGGGATAAATTTGACGTTTTCAGGAATAACGTATGGAAAAATGAAAAGAAAACCCCTCAAATAAAGTAATCTGATGATTGAAAAATTGACCCTAAATACCTTTAAATAAAACATTAATTAATTTATCCAAAATTTCTGAGTTACTTCTGCCTGCAGGCGGAAGTAGCTATGGAATTTCGGATAAATTATTTACGATGGATTTCCGCAAAGTAACGCCATCGTCAACGGAATATCAATATGAATTGTTTTGTTTTCAAGTCAATCAAATAAATAATGATAATTGTATATATTTTTATATATTACTAGCTGTACCCTATGGTTTCACCCGAGTTAAATTTATTTGACGTCGCTCCGTGCAGCGGTGCCAACGCACCCGTGTAGTTTGTTCATTGTTCTCACTTCTTGAACTTGCTAGATTGTTTGACGCTCATGGATACTGCTTCGCTGTTTAGGGTCATAACGTGAAGTTTTGTAGCCTATAACCTTATTCAATGTTTATTTATGGCCTATTTAAAACTTTAACCTATAAAGTATGTGATATATTTAATAATATTTATGAATCCTATTCATAAAATATTAACCAAATCTATTCAACTAGAAATTTAGTCAGATTGTATTTACTATTGGAATTAACCCTGCGACCTATTGATTCAATAACTACTCTACCTGTCAACTCACCGTTTACTTCGGAACCAATTAAATAAATAAATAATTAGTAGTAGAATCAAATACTGTTTCACACAATGGATAAAGAAAAACAACCCGCGGGCACGCGCTCATTGCATTCTGAAAACGTCATAGTGAGCCGCTGAGTGCAGAACATCACTTGATGCGAGCATATTGCAATGGATTTATCATCATTACATCTGTTAGGGTCAGAGTGTTACGCTTACTGAACTTAATAATAAAGTATACTGTGATATTGCATACAGTAAGCCCATCAATAATTTTGATTATCACCTTAAAATTACCGATAGTTAGCTTCATCTATAATATCCGGGCGAGCAAGCTGAGCTCGATGTCTTAAAAAGAAAACAAACTTTGAAGGTAAACTTGGAATGTTAAATAGTATTTGTCACTACTCAACTATTGAGCCGAAAGGTCGCGGGTTCGATCCCCGCCCACGACTGACTTTATGTGATGAGCATAATAAAATTGTCAGTTGTATATCTGGGTGTTTAACATCTATATATTATCAGCTATTTAGTTAACAATGATACAAGTTTTGCTTAGTTTGGAATCAATTGCCATGTGTAAAATTGTATCCCCATATTTATAAAATACAAAGTTTATCTATAATATAGTATATATATATATACAAGAATTGCTCACTTAATAGTTAATTAAATTTATATAATTAAAGAAAAGATAGTAAAATGACGTTATGGTAGTAGAGTGGTTTAGACCGGCAGAATATGAATAGGGTGTCCGCAGGTTCGAGCGATGTATGCATGTACCAAAAATTTTTTCGGAATTCGAGTACATTTACTAATTTGAATTTGTAACAATATCGGTTGATAATAATCCTATTTTTATCCCAAAATTTAATTCCCTTAGGGCTCACCCACTTGGAACTGCCGTGTTTCCAGTCCAGTGGCAGTCTTATACATTTTTATTATGTAGATAATAGTACTTAGTATGTTTCTGTAATCTGTCTTATGGTATTTGATAATAATAAGACTTACCGGACGGAAGCCGTTTTCATATTAAGTATTCTATAATAAATCTTTTTCTAAACACTTGGAGATCGTTAAAAAGATTATGGAGGCGTGGAGTGTTACTGTTCTAAAAACGTTTAGAGAAAAAATTATAACCATTGTCTTGAACCAGGGAAAAATAAGCACATACTTGAGTAATTTAACTATGTATCATTAAATTGTAGATGGAATGATAATTTTCTGAACGTTCTGCAAACGGGTAGGGTTAACTTGATAACTGAAGATTTTGGCGGTATCTTGAGGTGTCTTGTTGTATTTTTGTTTTTTAATCAATTAGCATAGGTTCTTTGATACTATATTATGTAATATTGGTGGCATTTTGCGTGATATAGCTTGGTAATAGTGCATATAGTCTGTAAACATGCATTTTCAGATGTTAGATAAACTTACTAAGATAGTTCTAACAAGGGAGCCACCATCTACTCAGAGCCTACTTTAAATACTTCGAAATACATTGACATTGGCAAGTGCTTCTTGCGGCGCCAAAAAGAAGAAGAACTTGCTAATTAGTGAAAGGGACACAGCAACTGAATTATACACCTATATCAATTTCGATTAAGTTAATATATCGTACCTAAGCATAATCTAAATGAAAATAATATAGAAACGAGAAGTATCTTTTAATTTTTAAAATCTTTTAAACTTTTTACAACTTGGGCAGTGAGAGGTAACTTACGAACGACAAAAATACCACCGATTCAGTCTATCGGTACCGATTCATCCTTTTTTGAAGTAGGTTAATAATGAAAAGTAAGTTTTCGACTTTGGACTTTTGATAAAAACAAATATATTATAACACAATGATGGTTTATTTATAGACGCGTTATACTCTCACTAAAAGTAATTTAAAAACATTACAAATTTTGTTATCAGTATGTTCAAACACATAAGATAGGAAGTCACAGCGTAAGGCGGAAACTCTATTGTCAAAAAAGGACAAAAGTTTCATCTCACTCACGCCGGTATCCATTCGAAAGTGAATATATTAATTAATATGAGCTCAATGGTTCAAGTAAGGATGGTTTTTAATTTGTTCAGAAGTTATACGATCACTAAAAGACGCACACAAAATTTTTATATATTTGAAAATGTCTCGGACTTATTTACTTTAGTATTATTTTGAAAATTAGCAAATTATCACAGAGCGAGAAAAATTACTGGCCTAGTAACCTAAGATCATGTTTCGAACGAAACGGCCAACAACGAACTTACGAACAACAAGCTCTACATTATCTTGTCGGAAACGATACTATCGGAACCTGTGACATTCTCAAACGACAATGTAGGACGGTAAGAAACCATTAGGCCGTGTCTAGTGCAACGCAATGCACTACAATAGTTGCAGTGGTAAAAAATTATCATTGTCAAAGGATTGCAAGGGAAAAACTGTTAAATTGATATGTGAAAAGAATTTAGCCTTCATTGTTTGAGGTTTAATTAATTTACACATTATTCTTTGGTGTCAAGTAATGTCTTAATTTATACTTCAGTGTATTTATATTATATTTGTTCGTCAATACCTTAGATTTAATAACCACTTAGATGAGCTATTAACGAAGTATGATGAGGTTAAAATTTAAGGTACAGACATACTAAAGTCTCAATATAATATTCGGAGTTAATATTATATTCATATACATAACTTGTAAGGCATATCATATATTATATTATGTGGTATATATTATATACCTAGCTATTTAGTTTTCGTCGTCTAGACACAAACAAGGGGAACAAGGAGGGTTGAAGTCTGGATGGCAGACGTACGCATTCGTAAAACACTGTTTTGGGCGAATCTCCATTCAGAACACAAATGAAGAAAACATAACTGTGCCGTATAACTTAAATTTTGTAACACTTTGAGTTTAATGAATATTAAATATAGCGAAATTGTTATTGTTTTATGTGTTACGAGGCTCAGGAAACGATGGTGACAATAATATTTTTTAAAGTCTTAAATGATATTTAAGTTTTTTTAACTGACTTTAAAAAAAAGATGAAGGTTAATCAATTCGAATGTATTTTTTTAATGGATGGTCAGGCATAACTTCTTTATTTGTAAACCGATTTAGATTATTATTTTTTCGTTGAATAAGGGTACCTCAAGGGTGTCCTAATTTTATTTCATTGGCATTGGACCTTCAACTTCGAAAATACACCAGGAAATTCATCAAATTCATTCAAATTGATTTTCTTTTTTATTTAAAATTATCTCGTATGTTAGGCACATTATTATTAAAATACTCATTATAATATTATAAATATTTTTTTTCTATATAATATCTCTTAGCATAAATAACACTTGATTTGTATTTATATTTGAATGGATTTAATTTAAAATCAATTTGACGGCTTTTGATGAACCTTTTATTAAAATATTCCTTATAATTTCAAAAGCACTAACTATAAATTATAATATATTAAATTTAAAAAATACTTGGCCACCAGCTTGTGATGTATAAATATAAGACAACTGCTCATGCAGTTTTCCATTCGCCATGGTAGCCTAGTACTAGAAAGCCATAACATTTAAAATTTATTTTTATTAACTAAATGTTTGATTGATGAATAAAAAAATAAAAAAAACTTGGGCGTAAACAAATATACTATAGAAAATAAATAAATTTTAAAATATTATGAGTGAAATAAATTTGTAATCAAAAAGATAATTAAAAAGTTAGGCGGTTTGATTCAACATTTAAAAACTGCAACTTCGTTGGGCGGGCGGCTATAACAGACAAACTTATTTAAAACAATTACTATTTTCTTACTTTTACAATATAATATTTATGTATTTGCTATCAATACTTACTAGTAATATTATATTATTGTATTTTCATAATATATGTATTTAAATTAATGATTTAACCAACATTAATACACTCACTTTTAACCCAATTCTAATAACATCACTTAATATTTTTATCCGATATTTATATTATGTATTTTTTATTTATTTTACTCACCGTATACGTTCAGATGACGAGCGTGAAGCGCGAACTGCATCGTTTGTCGATAACGCAGCCTTTTTATTATGAACGCAAGTAACCACCACCGCTCGCAAAGGGGTGCAATAAGACAGCTTAGAGGGATCGCATCTTCAAGCGTGGTTTGCAAAACTACAAAGTCACTGTTGATTAGCGATTTGGAGCTCTTTTTCCGATTTTAGCTTTGAAAGTTTCTATGTTTACTAATTATAATATAAATGACTAGCTAAAGCAGGCAACGCTGCTCTGTTAGGAAAGTAAATAAAAGTATTGTAGTGGACGGGTTACTAAATTCTAAAACGTGTATTTGCTACACTCTACATTGGTGTAATTGCCTACATAGGAAGAAAGCCATAACTTAAAAAGAAGATTCACCGAGATTACAACATAATTTAATTTAATACTCCACCAAGTTTGTTGTTAAAATTGAAGTATTTGACATATTTTAAAAGAAATTAGTGAGATAGTATTGGCTGTCATAGAAAAAATGTGTTACTTAAGTACAAAGTTAAATGAAACTAGCGCTGTCATTTGAAACACGATAGATAGATAGATACGTGTTTTTTTTTTTAGATATCGAGATGAGCTTGGTTGCACAGATATTTATACTTTAAAGCATCAAAAACTAGAATTATTCCTTGTTCAATAATACTTCCTTAAAGAATGCAAAATCTTATTCGACAAAACTAATTATTACGTTTTTAAAACCAGCAAACTTTTACTTCCTATTCTTTTGATACGTTTCATTAATGAGTCTTCTAGTCGATAGTACAATTTTAGTAATTTGAACTGACGTCCAATAATAATTATCGCCACTCTAGATCCCTGATATCTTCATTAGACATCTGAACTTTCTACCGACATTTGTATTTTTGACGATCTGATATCAATCTCAAATTACTATTTAATGGAATATCAAAATGCGTTACCATCCGATAAATTTTCAAAAACTGTACAGGCTTGCTTATAACAGATAATTTTTAATCTAGATTTAAGTTTTATAATTTCTCTAACAAATCACGATTTGTCTTAAAGAGTTATTAGCTCTTTGCAGACACATTTTTCTTTTCATATTTCTTATTTTCGAGTTTAATGGTTATATTTTAAGCAATTTAACAATAATACAGATACTGTTATTTAGATGCATATTCAGCGAACGGAATCACAAGTAGTTATTTACTGGTAAATTTACGTTTTGTTGAGAATACTAGTCCAATCCGCGTTTAAAAATTAAAGTAAACTATTAAGTAACAGGTATTGGTCTATAAATAAAAAGCCTAAAACAATACAAATCTGGGAAAAAGAACTTGTTTATTTATTTCATTTTCTTTTTGGGAAATTAATATTTGTTGTCTGTGAGTCACGTGATTTGAAACCTCGATTAGAAAATGTAACGTCACCATTCAGGAAATATGAACGTTAGATTCTTGCGTGAGTTGTCACATTTGTCACTATTACACAACTGCCATACAAAATGACATTTAAATGAATGATGAATGAATGATGGCGTCACGGGATCATAATGGCGCGTTTTTGTGTCGTGTTATTTATTTCAATTACAAAATATTTTAAAATCACTTTTTATGTTGTATTAATGAAAATAAAAATATTCATATGTATTATTTTCAATATTTAAAGTGCTTAAAACTATATTCCAAAAGTTGTCAACTCCCGTATTTGCCAAGATTTTGATGGTTCAGAAGTGAAATGCAACAAACGTCGAAAAGGAAAAGCAGGCCAGGTAACCCCAGTTATATAGAGTCAAGAAGCAAAAAATAAAAACCTATAGGTATTTAGATTTAACGAAACCTACATATTTTCATACAATTCTTGTTTACTTATTTCCTTAATTAAGTCAAGATCCATAAAGCTTCTACGTCTCAGGCAATATTGACAGACGATTGCAAAATGCACTCCCGATTTCAGTTCAAACTGTAATGCAATAAATGAGACGTATATGCATGCACTAAGTTATTGGGTAACATCGTGAACATGATGCGCTTACCGTGATCTCGTTAACTTTGCCCCTTATCCGTTTTAACATGTTTTTACTTTAAATAATTTGCTAATTACGTAATCGGTTAGTAAGAATGCTAATTTAGCAGTGGAGTCGTTGTCGAGTGGTTTAGATCGTCTGAATATCGATTCGATGTCCGCAGGTTCGAACCCTGACCTGTACCGACAATTTTTTCTGAATTCGCGTACATTTGCTAATTCAAATTGATAACAATATCGGTTGACTGTGAAAGAAAACATCGTGAGGGAACCTGAACTCTTGAGAATAGTTCTTGTTTTCATAAACGAATAATATGCCTTCGCAAGTTCTAAAGTTGTAAATTCTTATTTTATTCTTCCGGAAATGTGGCTTGCTGGTAGGAACTAGCCATCGAACATCGGGCTCTTCCATGACTGTTTTTGGAAGTACTTAATAATAATTCGTATATTTGAACTAGCCAAGTCAGACCTTAATAAATGATCCTAAGATATAGTAAGACGAAATGATATTTTAAGTTATTTTAAAATATTTAATGTTGTTATAAATAAATTTCAGGTCTGACCATTGAACTTGGCACCCATTTAGATCTCACACCTTTTGTCGTTGAAGTCAGGAACCAAAGCATATATAATATTGAACTTGGCTCTCGTTTCACATTTATGTTTTAGATCGGATAGATATTTACATCTAAACAAAATTGCTCACTTAGATGAACCACGCGGATTGTCTAAATTGTAGGTTCCGAACATGGGGGTGTTTATCACCTCGGAGGTAAAAACACTATCCTGTGGGGGTAATAAAAGTTTTTTATAAGGGAAAAATTACAAATCCAATGAGGCGGTGAACTACGTCTTCAAAAGTTCATCGATTCCCGTCCTCAGGGAATTTACTAATTAAATATATATTTTTCATTAAAACAACATTTTTCTAGATGACAATTTAATTGGTAATCAATCCTGATATTCTTGTGAAATTTATTAGGATTAATTAAGACTATATTCTCATGTGCTGCTTTTTCTATGGTAAAAAATATAAGATGAGGAGGTGTAATAGAGCTTTCTTAATAGATTGAAAAGGTTCGAAACTGTTGGTCTACATCAACACCTACGTAACCATGGAGTGAAATAACAAAATTAAATATAAAATCATTTTTAGAATACAAAAGATTCCGTTAGTTTAAGGCCGTCGAGAAGTTACACCACGAAAAGGACTATTGTGATTGGATTACTGATATATCGCAGACATGATCAGATGACGTGTCCACTTAGCGAAGTGAACAAAGCGTCTCATTAAAAAGCTACGTTACGCTTGAATTATAAAGAACATGGCAGAGCATTTTGCTGTATGTATACCGATTTAAGCAGCAAACATATCACGCATGATCCTATTTCAATCACGTAATATAACTTTAAGTCGAAAAAAAATATTGTGTGTGATACAAATTGTGTGGAAGAAGGGAAAATTTTATCCCGCGTGCCAACATGACAAATTCGGCGAACAATTATTTTGACTTTGATAAAAATAATATTTATTAAAACAATTTTAAATAATTTTTGCACAATTAAAAAAAAGACAGTAAAATAATTGAAGTTAACCATGTCGCATTTCCGTTACACGATGCGCGCGCAGATTACAATTTTAACCTTTGCTAAAAGCACCAAAACAAGTATAATTTTACAAAAAACAATTAAAGTTGGATATTTTGTTAGTTTGTATTATTTGTAAGCATACATAAAATAGGGTCTCCATTGTGTATACCAATTGCAGATATAAAAATAAATAAAGAAAAATTATATTTATGTATTTGTAATACTTATTCGCATCGTAAGTGTATTTTTAGCACAGTTGTAATTTGAAACTCAATAAAACGAAAAAGCGACACATTATACACGGCTATTGCAAGTCCTGATTTTCACAATGATCGTCGTCGAATTGGCCTAGCGGTATGACCACCAAGCTTGTACGTACTGTTGTATGTACATTTCGTGTTGGGTACGCGTCACTTCCTCTCTGCGTAAGGGAGGGAGGGGGGGGTGTGACGCTTCCCCGGTTTGGACGGGCGTTTTTTGTTATGCTGGATGCCCGTCTCGTAGACGCCGCGCCGTAAGGATGCCAGTGGGACGCGATGGTAGTGAGGGGGTCCGGGGGGTGCAATAATGCACGACCGCTTGAGGTGCCGGGTCTTCAATGAAACTCGAACTCTTGGTTGTGGTGTGCACGTGTGTGTGTGTGTTCATACGTGTGTAATGTTGTATGTGGGTAGCTAAGTGTTGCACGTATAGTGTCACTTTGTATCGCGCGGGCGGCTGCCTGACCCAAGGGCTTCACACCGAGGAACGGACCTAGGCTTGGGTTGCCGCTAGAGAGGGTGGACGTGACGGGTGTGCGGGAGCGAAGTTAACCGCCCGTCCTCTGCGGAGACAACGGTGGTTACGCGGGCGTGGGCGGTGGCACGCTCTGTTTGGAGAGACGGTGGCGTAGAACGCGTTAGCTGTTTCGGTTTGGTCGAGCGGGTCAGTGAATATATTACGCGGCCGGCGTTTTCTCCGGCAGGCGTTGGGGTCGGGAACATATGAAGCTGCCGCTTTTATTAGGGGATTCGCGTGGATCGACGCGGTGTCGAAATAAGAGCGAGAAAGGTGTTTGACATAGGCATGTATCGAAGGAGCCCCATACGGTTTTTTTTTTTTTTTTAACTGACTACTCTGTTAGCCTTAGGGGCCCTATCGTAAAACAGAGCTGCTGCTGCTTTTACAGCTTCACCGGACTTGGGCCTCTTTGAGCTTAAGTAGTTCGGAGAGTGACCGTAAGGAGAGCCCAGCTTTAATTCGTGTTTTAATTTTAATTTTTACTTTGGTCGCTCTGTTAATCGCTTTATATTTCTTTCTTTATATACATTGTGTATACATGTTATATATCAAAATATTCCTCGTTGTACTACCTATCTATTAAGCATTCACATATTATATACATCAAGTACATATTCCGTACATAAGCCAAAAACAATGCAATTTACGGGCGGCAACACCGCTTTCCGTTCGTAAAGTTTCTATAACATTGACTTCTATTACTCTATTGACTTATTCGATGCATTTACCTATTCTATAATAATTTTATTTCCATATATGCAACACACAATACATAAGCATTTATATACAACTTAATACATAACATGCAACTTATAATGTAGCGAAGTCGCTAACATTTCTCTATAATTTTATCTATATCAATCTATTCTATTAAGACACTTAGTACATAACACATAAAAACAATAATATGACATAATAACCTAACACAAGACACGAAAATAACAGTTCTGTCGCCAACAGTGCGAGTGGTCTATAGTTCGAGTCCCGCTGTTTTAGGATATATGAAAAGAGATTTTAAAGAAGATATTGTTAAGTATTTAAAGGTTTAACTTTTACCGCATTTAAATGCAAATATGTTTTTGTTTCATGCTAACCCTGGACGCTATGGTTAAGTTATTGACTACTGGAAAACGCAAAATACGTCTGCGGGGCCATCTATTACAAATTTAGAAATTATTTTTTAAATATTTAACTACGTCAAATTACTCTGTTTACTTAGAGCTTTAGACAATCGAACAATACACAGTTAAGTGCAGTTGTTTTCGATTTTTTTGTCAAACGTATCACACCCACTCCACTAGATATTATTTAGACAACAATATCTATAGTGAATGCCTGTATATGCAATCATTGTATGCTATGCATTCGAATAGGTATTAAAATCATAATTATGAGATTTTTATTACTTAAATAATAACCTTATGATTCACATGTAGTTAATACGCTCAGCTAGTATGAGTACGGCGTATGTATCGGAACATTTTAAAAGAACCGTATTTATTATTAATATTATTATATTCTATAATGCACAAATCAAAATCGGTCCAATCGTTTCGGAGATTACTCGGAACAAACAGACAGACAGACAAAACTTTAAAAAAAGGGTGTTTTGTTATAGGTATCGTATATACTTTCATATGCATTTAGTAAAAAGCTGTTATTTTGACATTACAAACAGACACTTCAATTTTATTAATAATTGTATATAGATTACATAAAAGTATGATAACTTAGTAATAGCATGCACGGACGGACTTTCTGTCTGTCTATCTGTCTGTTTGTTCCGAGTAATCTCCGAAACGGTTGGACCGATTTTGACGGAACTTTCACTGATAGATAGCTGAAGATATAGAAAGTAACTTAGGCTGCTTTTATTTAGGAAAATAATTAGGGTTCCACACAAATAAAAAGATCGTTCATGGTGAATCAATTCGGGCGCTTAAATGGCTCATGTTGAGTAAACCATGAGAGATATAGCAAGTTGATGTACTACATAATTAGAGGCATTAAAAGACCTACAAAACAGTTCGGGAGAGTATATATCTATCTTCTAAGTAACACCCACAATAAGTATTTTTGTCTTTAAAATAGCCGGGAGCAGGGGAGCAAGATTCGCAAAATGTCACTCTGCATGAAAAAAATTTGATTGCAACCAATAATCATTAAGTATCTATTTAAAATTGTGTTTGCGGTTAATAATACGTCACGATTTATTCTAAAATGTAAGTACTCATTGAACAATGTTACACATTTGGAGCACTGAAGAAAAACCACAAGTTTTTGAAACAACGTAGAAATTTCCACAGCAAATTACTTTAGTATTTTATATTAAAGAAGCATAATGCGTTACCACAAAACAGATATATAAAGAAAGACGGCTCGGAACGACTCTGAATTTAGTTACCCACGCTCGACTGTAGCGCTAGGGCTGGCACCTACAATATTCTATGACAATTTACATTTCATTACAAAACACATTTTCTATACATACATATTAAAAATATTATAAAACTCAACGTCTCTCTGTCTGTATGTTCGTTTATTTTCTTTACACGCGAGAACCACTTATCCGATTTACATGGTTTTTCTTTAATTCATAACTAGCCATGTTATTTGGCCAGGTTATTGGATATATTTTTTTTTATAGAGATATCGTGTTTGAGCTCATTGGAATAAATGGTCTCAATAATTGTGTCGGGGGCTTTGTAATTTTCAATTTACCTTCGTTTAGCTAGTGAGAGGTAGACAATAATTATGTAATTACGTAGTTAAACGTATATTTTTCCATATGTATAATGGTTACGAGTAGTTAGCTCGAATTATGGATAATTATTAGATACAAATTGCGTGTCGAGGTTCGGCCACTTTGGCACCCTTGCGCTAGTTGCAATAACGGTTGAGTGCCTTTTGTGCTTACCACAAAGAGGCCATCCATAAATTACGTCACACGTTTAGGGGTAAGGAGGGGGTCGACGAAGTGTGATATTGTGTGACAAGGGGTGGGTCCCAAATTTTGTGACATCACATTTTTTCAAAATATAATATTAAGTACATTAGAACTTCTTTATGTCGAAAATGATTTTCCTGTGGTTGCCGAATTCATTGCGCCAACAGATACTAGACTGGATATCGAACCGGCTAAGGTATTGAAAAATGATGCGATTTGGTACGCACATCATGTACGTGAATCACAATATTTATTACAAATGGTAAAATGCGAGGATGTTCTATGTTGTGGTGTGCGACGATCTAGCCTTTGGCGACTATTACGAGAGCGGGTTTTACCACCACCTGTTTTGATGAAACAGACGTGTAACGGGTATGTTACCAAAAAAAGATGACTGTGAAAGAAAATTCGCCCCACTGTTACTTCAGCTATCTTAGGATCTCCGAGATTCATCATATTTGAAGCAAGTTCCGTATGATACCTATTGCCCCAGTGTCGAGGCATACTTATTTAAGCGATCGTGTGGCATCTGTGGTCTATATTTTGCATCATACAAGACCAATAACCTACACAATAAATAACATAAAACGCAAGAAGAAGTATTGCCCATCGCGAAAATTCGGCCTCAAAGAATTGCTGCTAGACGTGCCAGGGAAATTCTTTGTTTGAATGATGACAATGAAGCTTTATGATTAGATGAAGAAGATGTTGACACAATGAATGTTTCTGATGTTAACTGTCCAAATGAGAACGATGTGACTACTATGCCAGTTATAAATAATATAAAGGAATGGGTTCGAAGTCTATGGACTGAAGAGGATTAAGTTTTTATCTTTCATTAAACTGATTTTTTTAAATGTTTTATTAATTTTTATACCTTTGTTTGATTTGATGTCGAATTTATTGAAAAATAATTTAAATGGAAATTAAAATAATTTCCGAACACTGCTGTTTTAATTTCATAAATTTCTAAGTAATTATAAAAAAATTGCAAAATATGTGACATCACACTAGGTAGGGGGGGGGGGGGTCTCACAAATGTGACCAGCTGTGACAAGGACGGGGGAGGGGTCAAAAAATTATGAAATTCGTGTGACGTAACTTATGAATGGCCCTAAAGCACGATGAAGCTGTCAAATAAAGTGTGCGGTCGAAGTTAAACGAAGTTACTAAAAAGTAAAATAAGTAAATGTAAGTAAGTTGTCAGTTACTTCAATTCATAAAGATTACTGAACGCTAGCCTATTTTGCGAAATCACCCTGAGGGACCCGCCCGAAGTTTAATATCCGGTGACCACCTGAGGAAGGGTTATATAACCGGCCGCACACGATGCTCTATAATTCGAACAAACACGTACTAGTATATAATAGAGAGTGACAGAGAGAAAGTCGCATGGAGGGGACATAACGCTATTTCTTTACGTGATAATTTTTACAAGTCAACTCATTTTTTTAACGTGGAGGAATCTGTCATGGGTATATAATATACACCCGCTCGGGAGAGCGAGTGGTTTTGTGAGCCTTCTATAACTAAAACTACACGGTGTACCATTCGCCAGCATAATGGAGTAACACGAGTCCACTAGTAGCATTCAACCGCGTCGCCCCGCCTCCGGTCGGCATAGCGAGATGCTAGCCCCCGGTGTTAATAGGAGAAAGTTCGATACAATCCCAACTGTGTCCCTGTCCACCGAACCTGTGCAATGAGAAGAAGACGGGACCCCTTGGTACCTGGCAGGGGAAGGAGATGAAAGATTACATTATTGATTATTCCTTACCCTCCCGTCCTACTTTGGGTTTTTTTAAAGAGGTTCCAAAAACTTAGCTTTCTGTACCAATCTATTTTGTGGTGTTGCGTTGCTTTTTTATCTAAAGTTATTACAATTTGCATATCACGTTCACCTATGACACGCGATCATAGGATAACTCGCATTATGCTAACATTTGTGTTACAAATTGTGTATTTGATCATCTGTTCGCGTAATTATCAATTACATCAACTTCTAAACCTCTTTTAGTTCTTATTACAGTCAGCTAAAGATCATTGTTAATTAACAATAAAACAAAATGTAGTTTAGTAACACGAATTAGATTTATTATTGGTCATAATAGTTTACAAAATAATTGTGTTATGTTTTTTCATCGTCTGGTATGTTTGTATGTTTATTTCTTTGGCACCCTCTGTAGCCTAAACGGTTTGATAGATTTTAGCATATGAGGTGTAGTAAGATTCGTTTTAATGGTGGCAACAATATAGGCTATATATATTTTAGTACGACGTCTGGCAACAAAACGAAAGTAGAAAAAAAATGTCTTTAGTCAAATGTTTTTGTTAGAGTCCGGTTTTTTTTTTGCTTTTTTATAATTTTTTTATGAACTCAACTCAAACTCGCCTGGTGTTAATGAGGATATCGTGGTATATATGCATTGTTGTCGGGTATTTTCCAATGCTCGTATGGTAATAGGTACCACTCCCGAGTTGAAAATCTGTTGTCAAGCAGCTATAGGTGTGTTCTGACAGCTGCACTTGAGAACCATTCACTCTTTGTTGGATTATCGTGTTGGCTTAGAGTACATCATCTATTCATATAACTATCTATATATTAATACTTGAAGCAAAAGCTTTCGGTACCTTTTTAAGCGTATTGCATGCACGGAAGACTGTGATTTGGCATGGTTAAAGATTATATGGAGAAAGAGTGCAGAAAGCTAAAATTTATCTACTTATAATATCTGTTACTAATATATTAAATTAAATAAATTAATACTGCGAATCAAATTAATCTTACGAGTGCCATTGAACTTAGACCCCCCAAAATATTGACATTGTCACATAACGAAAAGTGACAGACAACAAGTGATGTAGATAATACTCATTGTTTAGGTTCATGAATACTGCAAATGTCAAACAGAAAATAGTCTATGATCAAAAAGTCGCTGGTCGAATTTCGACCTTACGCGATCGCTAGTATCTACCTATATTTAATTTTGTGTAAGTAGTTATTATGCGTGTAAGAAGTAACTTCTTTGGTGTAACAAAACAAAGTTAGCCATCAATGATAATAATTTGAATTCATTTTACGGACTTTTATGTCTTGTGTGTATAAATAATTTAATAAACATTACTTCTGCATGTATATTTATGCACCGTTAAACTATTTTTTAAACAATGGAAAAATAAGTCACTGAAATGGATTCACATTATTATCTTTTATGGCTAACTTCATTTTGTCGTACTTTCGTCAAATGATGCCTTTACCAGAGCCTAGAGAGAGAGACTACTGACGCCAAAAAAAGTATATCTAAAAAAGAAAAAATATATATTCGTACACATTATAACAAAAAGTTCAAACGCTTTTTTTTATCCTTATAGGTTTAGCATTGCGGCCACAATCTCACCTGATCTTAAGTGATGATGTGGCCTAAGATGGTTAGCACGCTAAGCCTAGAGTAAAACTGGCTCCCAAGTGCAGCTCCCGGAAGAGAAGTATTGGTGTTTGACGACAGATTTTCAACTTGAGAGTTGTAGTTAGCCAGTCAGGTATTATAAAAAGCCTTACTTACCACCATGCTATGGTTTCTTTACGATGTTTTCCTGAACCGAAAGCTCAGGCTCCTTGCAGGGATTCGAATTCACGTCGATCGACGCGGAGAGTTCGTACACGCTACCAACTGACCTATCATTGCTTCAAATCATTTTTTCATGTGATTTTATCAAACGTAGTAAAACTGTATGCAATAACCGATTACATGAAGTTCAAAGGTCGTACAAAATTGTGTTTCGTACATTTTTTTCTCTTGTACAACACGTGCGTGAGATACACCTGCCGTCATGTTTGTATGACAATATAATTACTTTAAGTGAGTAGGTAATTTGTTTTCTATGCTTTGAATATTTCACTTTTAGGCAACATTTTGTTAACCCACTTCAAATGAAGAGGACGTTCTCAATTCGAATGTACCTGTATAATATATTATTTTATGGAGGATCAGCCACAATTTCTTTAAGAGCCGATTTAGATGTTTCTTTTTTTGCTGGAAAGGATATACCTCAAGGGTGGTCTTTTTTTAATTTCTCATCAAAATCATGGTAAGTAGTTGATTTTAGTTTTGGTAAAAATTGTTTTGTTATCAGTGCCATAACATACTTTACGAATAATATTGCGTCACATCGTCGTTTCAAAATAAAATAAAAGCTTCATAAATTAATTGTCTAAGTGCTTTTTTTTTAAATTAGATGTGCTCCGCGGTTTCATCCGTATTCAATTTATTCCACCAACATTCAACTTTCCAGGGTTCACAACTGTACGACAATTGCATGCCCTCGTGCGACAACAAATTGTCAAATTATATGAAGAAACGATGATTTTAACATTCCAAGAATTCAAAAAACAGGTTCTCTAGAACAGAAATCGGTAACGTATGATAGTTTTGGTCCAATATATGGAAATATGATAATTTCGACGTTGCCAGTACGATATTTGCCGCGCTTTAGGTTCTCACTTCCCGTACTTGCTTACACCTTGCCAGATTGCTTGACGTAACCGTAACGTCCACGGTTACTGCTTCACTCTTTAGGGTCGTAACTTCACGAAGCCCATTTAACTTTGGTCTATAAAATGCATAAATATTTTTTTAAATCTTACTGATAATTTCAGAGATTAGCTCGTTCAAACAAACAAAGCCCAGAACTTCATATTATCTTTCAAATAAAAATCTCGTGTCACGTTGTTTGTGGTCGTACTGCTCCGAAACGGCTGGACCGATTTTTATAAAATTTTTTATGTATATTTAATAGGTATGACAATAAGTCGTAAAGTATTAACGTTTTCAAAGATCAGTCGGTTTACATACAGTAATAAAGCGAGATTGTAGGGATCGCGACCACCATACACATAGTGACAAGCCTATCACTGATTTTGTTTTATTTCTTGCATTCCGGGATCATTCCGTGTGTATCCAATAATACGCAGGCAAAGTAGCGAGTACCAGCTAGTTAAATTATAGATTTCATCAATAGCTTAGCATTGAAAACAGCAGAGTTCAGCAGTTGTATCTATTTACTTGTAAAAGATAAATTTATATAATAAATCAGTTTTAATGATTAAAAGAGACCTTAAATACATACCTACCTACGCTTTTGAAACCTCATATCGTCAGGAGGACTTTGGTTAAATTTTGTTTCTATTGATTCCTTTGATTTATTATATAATCAAAGATTGAGTCTCATTAATCGTGGCGATTGTTATTCCTTATAGGTGGGTTATAAGTAAGGTTACAAAGTGTTATTATTATAAATATTGTGATTGTGTTCTAATTCAGAGTGATATTAATAAAATTCTCAAATGGTGTGATGTCAATAGAATGTTTTTCAAAGTTGAAAAATGTTGTTATATTATATATACACGAAAATAAAACTATATTAACGATAAATATACTCTTGGTGGTTTAGATCTAAGACAGGTTCATGAAGTTCGTGATCTAGGAATTATTATTGACAGTAGTTTAACTTTTAGATCCGATATTAATTCTATAGTTAATAAATCCGCGCAAATGCTTGGTTTTTTAAGAAGAAATGGCAAAAACTTTCGTTATCTATGGACGAAAATTCATTTATACAATTCTTTAGTTCGCAGCCATCTCGAGTTTGCAAGTTCTGTGTGAAATCCACACTATTGCTACCATTCGCAACGTATTGAGGGAATACAAAAATCTTTTAGTAGATATCTAGCATTTGGAGTCTCAGGAATTTCTCACAGAGACACATGTGATAACCGACTCTCATATTTTAATATATTAAAACTACGAGATAGACGTAAATTACATAAAATTGCATTTCTACATAAGACCATCGATGACCGCATTGATTGGTCCACTATTCTAGCAGAATTACATTTTAGTTCCCCATAATTATTCTAGAAAGAGAATTAGTAAAATTCTCTCTCAACCACTCTGTAGAATCAATCTCGGATATAACTCGCCTGTCATCAGAATGTGCAGAACATACAATGAGTTTAAACATTATTATCAAGATTAAAAGTTATTTAACTTCAGGGACGTACTTTAATTTACAATAATCGATATTCATAATTCAATGGTATCTCCATTTTATTTTTATTTTTCTTTCCCATTATTAACATATAGTATGCAGTCCTTTCAATGAATTATTTTAATGTTACAATATTAATTAAATTAATTTTCTGTTATTTATATTAGTATTAATTTAAATTATAATTTTTTATTAGTAGTAGTTTTTCATAGCTTGTAATAACTTACTTGTGTTTACCTTATTACTTACTATTTATAGTTTATTAGTTTATTATTTACTAGAGTTTATTTTATTTTATAAATTACATTTGCCGTTATTTTTATGTTATCAATTTTGTGGACGCATAGGTTCGCATACCTGTATTAGACATAGAATTAATTGTAAAAATGGCTCAAGTAAAATAAGTGCGCTGTTGGCGCTTCTTTAATAAATAAATATTAGCAAAACATACAGGCTCTTGTTCGGCTTTTGAAATATTTTTTTTGAACTGACTGTACTTTAACCTTAGAGGCCTTGGAGCCTCTGACGGCTTTTACAACTTCACCGTACTTGAGCTTTTGAAATAAGTTTCTAAGCGTATTTCAGGGTATTTTTTGGAGATTGTAAACTGCTGTTCGTAGAAAATACTAAAAAGATGAAATAATATGTAAAAAAGTATTTTTTTATAGGAATTTTGTTATTCTCAGCTTTGAAAATTATACAGTCGAGCGTTCAAATTTTAATGTTATCTACCAAAATAGATAGGTTTACTATTATATACACCGTTTTATTAACTTTGTTGTAGAAATAAAAATAGTTATATTATTATAACATCAAAGCGTATTTGATCTCATAATTGACCCTACAATAGACAATTAGATACCGCTTCGTTCATTGCCACACGTGAAATATGCGATTGGATACTTCACTGACAATAGAAGGTAAATTATAACAAAAGAATTAGATATTTCGATCCGACACCTAATCAGATATATTTAGAAATAATCACAGTTTATTGAGAGCTCATTGCATCCAACCTTCAAGGGTCAAGTAAATAATAACAATTAATTAGTGCTTCTTTAAAATTTCACGTAATTAATCATGCGTGCTTTTTAATACCATTTTGGTGGCAAACATGCATGCGGTCGGCCGGAATGTAAGCGGTTACCGCGCTTATGTACGCTTGCAACACAGGAAGCATCATATACGCATGGCCGATTCATAAAGAACCTATTCACTCACTCCCTGTTTGAAAAACAAGCTTTCTTGGAAACCTCAGCAGGGAGCTGATTCCACATCCGCTATCCGGATCGTTCAAACATTTAGATTCCATTGTAGGCTAAATAGGTAGGTAAATACTCGCTTTTTCCTGCAATGGTTTTTTGTATGGTTCTTAATTACGTCTTCTCGAAGTGATTAAATCATTTTTCCTATATATTTAATGTTCAATAAGGCAATTAACCCAAAATACTGCTGAGAGAAGAACATGAGCAAATATTTAAAATTTGGAATATAAGTACAGTAGATAGTAAGTAACTAACGACGTAATGATGGTGAACACCATACACCAAGTGTAGCGTATGTTTTCACATCTTCATAATACCTTCTGCAAAAGTATACTTATTAATACTTAACTTTTCTCGCTGAAATTAGGATTTCTTTAAAACTCCTGCTTCGAAGAACGATAGGCGTTTGTATTATGTACAATTTAGTTCGCTCTAACATACAATATTTGCGCCCTATTTAACCGACTTCGAAAAGGAGGTTATCAATTCGCCAGGTATGTATGACATGCAATATACTCACATGATATGATAATCTATAAGGGTTTCCAAACAAATATACAAAACATTACAGTTGTATATTTTACAGTGAAATTAATGTGAAGAACTATATAACGGTTGCTGGAGAAAGATGATATATTTTGAAGTGATAACTTTTTATGGGAGTGTAAACCGCTTTGTAACGTAACGCGTTACGGCGCCACTCTTGTCTGGCTTCCCTTTCTCTCACGCGTACTGCAGCAGTAGGCAGGCCCGTCCTCTCTAACTTTAAACCACCAACACCTTTTTTTTTTAAATTTAAGTTATCATTTCTGTCGAACGTCCGAGACGCACACTTTTTCTTTTTTTTTTTACATATAAAACTAAAATAGGAAATATTAAAAGGAAGGGATAGGATTTTTTTTATTAAGCAGAAATTAAAATATACGGTGCACTTGACGTTCACGACACCAATCTATTTAAAAGAAATGGGAACTTTTGTTTACTGTTAAGTACGCATTTTCAAAACAATCAATCGTTCTCTACTAACGTATTCACGGGACGTACCGGTTCCTATGCTCACGACATCAATTTATTTAATACAGCATTTTAAACTAATTTGCGAAATGTTTAGAACTATGCTCGTGGACGATCATAAATAACCACTTCATGTAGAAATGACGTGCTCGATACACAAACGATGGGCGACCTCGACGACGCATAGAGCTTTAGTTTCGCAATTTTGAATGCATCGTAATGGGACTAACATCGTGTTTAGTTATTGAGTTTGTGGATTTAATGAAGAAATATAATACAACTTTAGAGAGGACATACCTACCTGTAGATTATGTAGAATCCAATACCAGAATACTAGTAATGACAAGTAGAAATACAAAGATGCCGTAACAACGTGTATTTGATCACAAAACTGAATGTAAACAAAATAAGATATTATCTTAAATTACCATAATATCATAGTCGTCATTTTAGCCGAAAGATATCCTCCGATGAAAATAGGCATCCACCAAAGATCACCGTAACAACCAATCCTGTACTCATAACCAGTCAGTCCCGGCAACCTTCACTAGTTGTTGGTCAGTCTTGTGTAGAATCTACCCTCACTGCGTAGTCCTGTACGTGGCCCCTACCTATTACTAACCAGTCTCAGTATTGAAGTTGTTAATGTTACATCAGTTCGACTGTGTGCCCGTTTGCTTATCTATATAAATAATAAAATTGAAGTGTTTATTTGTAATGTCAAAATAACAGCTTTTTACTAATGCATATAAAATATACGATACCTATTTTGACGTGACTTTCACTGGTAGATAGCTGATGTTTTATGGAGTACTTAGGCTACTTTTATTTTAGAAAAATAATTAAAGTTCTGAGCAAAAAAATAAGAACTGGTCATGGTGTATCAATTAGGACGCTTAAATGGCTTACGCTGAGTAAACCATAAGAGATATATCAAATAATGTACTAAGTACATGATTATAGACCTATTGTAAAAATACCTACAAAAAGTTAAAGTCTGTCTTCTAAGGAACACCCACAAAGATTATTTTTGCCTTTAAAATAATCGGGAGCAGGAGAGCAAGATTCTGCAAGGGCATTCTGTAGTCCACGTGAGCAGTAAGAGCAGTGAGAGTCCAGTAAGCCGAGGGCACAGCTAGTTCATAATAAAAAGGACGTAACGCTTCTAAGGTGTTATGCTATTGTTTGGACATTTCATAAAATGACAACGAAGTGCGTAGCTAATTCTACAGTGATTCCGAAATTGACCGCGGACGGCTGAATTTTACTTCTGGAAATCCATCAGTTTCATCAGAAGAATTATTCGAGGCATTAAAAACAGAGTAGTTTATTTTAATATTATTATAAAATTAAATGCATACTGTTACAAGGACCAGCTTCCTCTACCAACTCGGAGAATCGGATTTACCATGTCGGATAATCGTGTCGATGTGATTATGGAATCCGTAATGACTTATTATTTGTACTATTAACCAGCAATTTTGGATATTGGCTTTGTGACCGTATGCACTTTAGAAGCAGGCAACAACCGGCTTGAAGTCATTCTAATTCGAGCTCTTTGATCGAGAAGACCTCAGTTAATAAGTCAACTAGAGTGAAATCTGTTCCCGAGTGCCGTTTCGCTGACCATCCGCGGCGTATTACAATAAATTCTTACTCAAAGTATGTCTGATTTGCGTATAAATTAATTAAACTATTTTATGAACCTTCTCTCTTAAATGCGCGAGCTACATCACCAATGCAATGTGTTCCTCGAAACGATCAAGGAATTTAGTTTGTTGCTCACGGTGTAGACTTACTTTACTGTCGCTCGTTTATCGGTATTTCTAATCACATGCGTAAGTATCTCTTTCCGTCGTTTAATATCATTGGACACTGTTAAAAAATTTTTTTAGATTGGTGGGCTTTTTATGATAACAATGATTTATGAAAAATGCGAAGTAAGTCAATAGGATCGCTTTTTACGTTCCAACAAGGAAACCTTTTAAATATTTTATTGAAGGCATTTGGCCACAATTTTATCTGATGCTAAATAACGATGTGGCTCCAGTGGAAGAATTGGCTCTTACCTGAACACATAGGTTAAGTGGTAATGCCTACTACCATGCTTTAGTTTCATCACAATGTTTTACAAAAGCTCAAACTCAAGTCGAATGACGCGGTTTCCGTACACGCAACCCCTGAGCCATCATTGCTTTATCCGGGCAGAGGTGATCACCACCCACAAATAAAAATTACTGAAAATATTTATAAGTATTTTCTTGGGTATTTAACCGAACAACCGATTTTCATCGCATGCAGGAGACAGTCAAGAAAACAAATGGTTTCTGGTAAATACAAAATTTAATTGTCGAGTCAAATATCAGTTATTACTTAAGTAACAATAATATACAATATCATTCGTATCGACAGGGAAGGCATACAATGTGAATAACACGACGTTGACTCTAGTACCGTAACTTATGATAGGTACAATTTTTTAAGCATCCTTATTTAATATTTAAAACATCTCCACTTGTAAATCATCTTTTTCTTTTGTCATTTTAATGCAAGAAATATGTGGTCTCACATTAGGGTTGATTTCGTCCCAAACAAAACTATCAAAGAAACAATCCAAAAATATTAAAATTCAACTTAATTTCCAACAATCCGATTCTTCTATTGCCTATAAATAATATTCTTAAATTGAATACAAAATATTGTTAATTTTTATATAAATACAATTACTATTTAGTATTTACTATATTAATTTTTCTAATAGCTAAACAATTGGTAAAAAAAATTACAATATTTACTACATACTTAAATGTTATATCATCTTTAAGAAGTTGGTGAGTTTTAATATTATATCAAGGTTTTGCAAATTTCAAGAAATATTTTAAAGGGATAATTGTAAAAATTAAATTTTCATTTTGGTTATTTCTTAATACTAAACTAGTCAGAATAAGAACTTTAATAGAACGAAAGTAAGTGATACCAAATCCGTTCAGTTATCATCATAATTAAGTCATAGATATGCATAAAAGCCCTTTTTAAGTATCAATACATAATTTAAACCTACCTACATTTTTATATTCGAGACTTGAATTCATCAAGTTAATTGGAATCGCTAACAATAATTTTAAAATAACAACTTAATAGTTAACATTTGAAATTGGGTTATTGTAATTTATTGAAATGTATTTCCCAAAATTTTACAATTGCCTTTTAAAAATGATCGACTTTAACGGCGACCGTATTTAGCGTCGTCGTAGCTGGAAGATGTATCTGATCCCAATCCGTGCTAAGATGGGCTTCAGTGTCAGTTGCTTTAATAGTCAGTCCCAATGAAGGTACAGCGTTGGCGCAATGCGGCAGGCGCAGCGTAACTGGTTTTAGAAACACCAGGCCTTGAGGGCCGCACATCACCAATGGGGATAACATCGCTTCACCTGTATATTTACAATAAGTTATAATTTCTAAATAGTAAAAGAGATTCAGTAAGATATGATCATTATCATTTAAGTTCCTAAGAATTTATCAATGAAGGAAACAAAAATTTTGCTATAAAAATATGTCTGGTATTAGGTTGATAAAATCAACGAATTTTCTTGAAAAGAATGTGTGCTAGTTGTAAATACTAGGGCTGTAAGACTTAATATAAGTCGCCTTAATTATAAATATTTTCAATTAAGTATGAGACTGGGCACACAAACACAAATCGCAACACATTAATGCAGTTTGTTAAGCAAGCAAAGCAACATGAACGATAAATGACAAAATATAAGCAATACATACATAGAACAATATTTTAAAATAAATTTTAATTTTAAAACAAAAAATTTAAAAAATGCTTTTCTCGACGGACAGACGAACGAAAGAAGAGACAACGTAAAAATGCAAGTATGCAAAAAGCAATTTGTAACGAAACGTAGACTGACTTGCACATTTTTATCTACAGTGCGAGAAATTATAAACTTATTTGAACATACGATCACTTGATCTGGTGAAGATAGCATAGTCGATGACGTCTTCTCTCTTCAATCTCTAAGTACGACTGTAATGTGTGGTAGAAACTGCGCAAATATAAATGACACAAAATATTACGGGATTTGTGTGTGAGCTTCTTTTACATAATCACAAAATTTACATTATATGTGCATATGAATGATGATAACAAGAATAAAGGGACAGCCTGATATTTTAGATCAAAACCTTAAAGATATGATTTAAGATACTACTGTGTACAACTGACTATCTAACATTATATAAGTAAATGCGAATAATACATAACATATTACACAATTAATATTGGTATATAAAGCTAATTTAACTAATAGTTTTGAGCATGCACTACCAAATACGTTTTACGTGCAATAAATACGTACAAATAGGTGTAAATATACAAAAATGGGTTTAACTGCCTAAGTCAAAACATTAAAAGTTATTGCGTTACAAAAACCATTTAAATTGTTACATTTCCCAGTCCTGGTATATTTCTACAAATTCCAAACTCCAATCCATTCGTATACATATAAGGCCAATTAGTAAGTGCAGTCTACTTCTAGATTAACGCGTGCTTCATTATAAAAGCTTTACCGTTGTCCATATCGATCGGAGGTCCCCCCACACGCTGGCTAAGTCTTGGGTCTGACACTGTAAAGTAGATCTTTTGTTTGATGCCTGGAGCTATAGCCTTGGGTGGAATGATTAGAGATACACCCCATTGTCGATCTTCTAAAACGCCTCCTTCGCTATCAAATATGCCCCAAGTTGTATGAGGTCCAGCGGGCTCGATTTCTTGTGTTTTATTAACAGGTTCTGAACTATCAGATAATGTTGCTTGTGATACTGAACTCTGATTATTGATAACTGTAGTTTCATTCTGACTTGAAGATATATTCTGAGAATTATCTTCGCTTGTCTCGGGACTCTTTTCTATTATACGTTCACAAAATTTTACCATTTTGTTTTGTTTCGGTAATGAATCTTGTGAAGCGTATGGTGTGCTCTGTGGCTTATTTTCAAAGTTCATACTGCACTCTGATGCATAATGCGTTTCCATAGACGTAGTAGACTCGTATGGTATTGGAGATGACGTAACTTTTAAAGCATTTGAGATGTGTTCAGCTTTGCCGTGCAATCTTGGAGCATAAATAGCTTCACCTTTTAGAATCTTGCTATCTTGATTTAATGATTTTTCTTTTTCCGAATCTGTTTTTGATTCTGTTAGCCTAAGTTTTGAAAAATCGATTTCTTGGAACGTATCTGTATTAGAACTGCTTTCAGCTTCAACTTCAGCTTTAGTTTGATAAATCTGTTCTCGGCGTGATAAATGATTTGCATCACTCAATTCATAAGGGCTACTCCTGGCACTTTCATCTTTTGTTTCTTGAGGTACTTCTTTAGTTTCTTGTTGCGACTCATAAATTACACTTTCTTTCAATTCTCTTTTCGAGACATATAAGGGCTCTCTTATTTTTATATTGTCACCTTCAATGATCTCCTTTCTTGTTTGATAAATTTTATCTTTTTTGGCTTGATTCCTTTGCTTAATAATTTCCAATTTCTCTTCTAACTTCACGCTGTACGTCGATTCTTTGTTAATCAAAAGTGCTTTTTGGGATAATATTTCTTGTTTCGATACATAGGTGCATTCAGCCGAAGCTGGTCTTATTTCATGTCTAATATCAATCGATTCCTGACGACTACTGTATTGACTATCAGAACAAATCGATTTTATTTCAAATTGGGTTTCATGTGGTGATTCAGTCTGTCCTATTCTTGCCATCATTTCTGTTCTCGTAGCATAAGGTGGCTCACTCATACACTTTCCAATCGGAGATAACCGACCTGGAAAATTTACTGGTGTATGTAACCTTCTGTCTGGTCTTATTGCGTAAGAATTTTCAGTCCACGATGTACTCAATGGGGGCTCATAAGTTCTTTGACCATAAACTGGTTCTTTAACAATAAATGGTGATTCTGTTCGTTGCTTTAGGACTTCTTCTTTTGTATTATATGGAGATTCAGAGAATCTTTGACGTAACATGTCCTCTTTAGTGGCATAAGAACTGTCATGTGTAATTCTAGGTTTAAGTATATTTTGCTCTTTACAATATGATGATTCACAATATAGAGATTCCGAATGATTTAATATTTCTTGCTGATTACTATAAGGATTTTCAGTCATAATATCGCTTCTAGTCGCATAGGGACTTTCTCTAACTAACTCAGATTTAGAAACGTATGGAGGATCGATAAGCGGCATGGCTACAGTTTGATGGTTTCCATACGAACTGTCGAAGCTTAGATTGCCGATTTCAGATCGACTACCATAAGGATTTTCGCTAGAAGTATCATAAACAGAAGCGTATGTCCTTCTTGGTTTAGGTATCGGATCGTAAATAATATGTTCTTTGCTTTGGTAAATTGGTTCTGGAGGTAACGGTTGTGTAGGATGAAATGGTTCATGTTGTGTGTGTTGATGTCTTTGGAAAATAGGATCTATTTTGGTAATCATATTAAAGTTCTCATTCTGCCCATAGATACCTCTTCTATTATATTCTATAAGAGAATTTTGTCTACGTAATAAAGGAGTAACTTTTGGTGCCGTTTCAATATCGCACATAGAATTCTGCCTTCTTAGATTTTTTATAACAGGTTTGGCATCATAATCTCTAATTGTGCAAATGGACCCATTTCTGTCATCACAAAATGAACTTTGTCGTTTGAGTATTGGTTTCAGTACAGGCTTTTCACAAGAGGAAGAGTTACTTCTTTGTAATATTTGATTCCGTATTTGTTGATTCCTCATGTGAATACTCATATCACTCAAGTCGGATTTCTCGCGTCGAAGCAATGGCATTTGTTGCACGTGGTACCTCTGTTGCAAGTCACTCTCACATAGTGATTTTTGTCGAGACACCTTTTGCGAATTTTTCGTTTTCGAACGGAATAAATCGAGCACGGCGTTTTTAATGAATGAAGGCTTTTTAGACAATTTCTTTTTAGTTTTTGGTGAGAATGTTTCGTCGCGTTCGATGCTCGAGTTCGTGGCATCGGGTGAACTGCGGAAACCCACAACCAAACACCTACTTAGTTACTCAATGAACTCAACGTGAGCATTGCAGGTTATTCAATAACTGACATTTAGAAACACATAAAAATTGTAATTTCAATAACGTTAATATTGAATAACTACTCATAAGGGTTATTACAGAGGATCTTCATTCGGACTGCAAGCCAGCTGCATAATTGCAACTTGTATGCGGTTACGGTGCAGTTGACACAACTGCATCGAAACCGCCAACTGACTGTTCAGTTCTATTGCAATCAGCCTGCAGTTATAAATCCGTGTAGTCATTGGAACTGCAGACTGACTGAGCAGTCGGTTGGCGGTATCGATGCAGTTAACTGCACCGTAACCGCATCCAAACTGCACTTAAGCAGCTGGTTTGCAGTCCGAATGCAGATTGTATGTAATAACCCTAATTGCTCAAATATAATGATCACTTTAAAAAAAATGAATTTTGTAATTCTATAAAAAAGCATATTGAAATAAATGCCGTGAAAGAAATGAAAAATAGAAATTACATAAATACTTGATAAAAATGTTCCATTTTAATAAATGAAACCAATATACTATATATTTACAAATAATATAAGATGGGGCATACAAGTTCAAACGAAAGATATTGTAACACGATAGAAAAAGTAGAAGAGAATAAAAATGAATTGGCAACTTAGTTCAATATGCTTTTAAAAATATCAAGTTGCACTAAAATGCAGACACGCACTGCCAATGATTTCTCCATTATATTAATACTAAATACTCTAATAGATTACAGAATCAATGTTACAATTTACAGTAGGTTTTACGCCCGACATAAACATATATATTACAAAGATATAATATGTATAAAAACTTTTATAAACCACATACAAGACTATAAATAATACTGTGGCCCGACAAGTCATTGTTAGTCTTTGGTGAAGCGATCGGTGTTTGCATGTTAGAGCAAATTGCACAGGGTCTTAGAATGAAACAGGGCTTCATTTAGATAGGGATATTCAGGGAGATATGAAAGCCGTCGACAACATGCACGACTTTAAAACATGATTTTTATTTTCGGAATAAGTTAAAGGAACGATTCTATTGTATGAATTAGATCCTAACAATTTCACAAATACGAATGATATTTTCAAGCAGATAAAGATAGTTTTACCTTAAATTGTGCATGTGCTGAGGTTTTCTATAGAGTTCAAATGCTGAACCGCGCTGTTCTCTGCTACCAGCTAAATCTGGAAAGTATTTAATTATGATAATATGTCTATACTATTTAATGTACCAACTCAGAGAAAATACTAGCTATTGTAAACACTTCAGCGATTAACTAATAGTTAAACCCTATAACGTAAAAAATATTGCGAAAAATTTAAAACCTTTTAATTTGTTTTGTCAGTTATACACAAACACCACGTCTTGCTACTAGTGTCATTGTGTTAATTACTAACAGTCTTTATTTTTATCGCGACTTAACTCACATGTAATTGTGGTTAAAAATAAATAAATAAATAACTTTTTACTAATTCTTAAAATTGGTTATATTCGATTCCATGCAACAAACGTGCAATTATTAGGCTATTTTGAATTTTTATATGAATTTATGTCAAATAATTTTTGAAGCTACACTTTTATGGTCGCGTTTAGTAGAGTGAAAAATTGAGGCCGCGGATGCATCATGTGACTGAAGTGCGAATAATGTTGCTAGCCATAAATGTTAATAATGTGAATTCGTTTTATTACATAGTTAAATTATTTTTACACATAAAAAAATGAAGTAAAATGAATTTAACTAAGTAGATCGTGTTGCTGGCACGCGGGATAAAAAATTTGGATTACTATTGTTTTGTTGTGTCAAAGAAGTTTACACATACCTATCTTTTTCTTTTCTTTATATAAGCTTTATCAACTTATTTGAGGGAATGGCGTATGTAAAAAAATTCTATGACTCACCTATAAGGTGTGGATTGTGCGGCAGATTGATAGCTCGGCGATGGGACGGTGGCCCAGAATAAGGAGGAGATTGCGGCGGCATCTGACTCCCGTACATATTTTGCTGCAAAAAATAATTACCTAGATTGATACCTTATTTTTACATACATGTTAAAACGTAACTTTATAAACGCAAATCAATTATAGTTCTTCGAAACGAAACGTACTTTGTAAACGCAACGTTTTTTTTATCATCTGTTAACTTGACAGCTCGTTTCCTTTTGTCTATAAGAAAAACTCGTACGTTGTACATATTGTATCAAAGTAATATCGTAATAAATCTCTGTTCATCCCGATTTGTTATTTACTTTTATGCCTATAGCCCATCAATGCATACATAAATCACGCCATTATTCCAACGGGGTAGGCAGAGACCACGTCGTTACCTCTACGATCCTGGCATACAAATTTCACTTCTTCAACATTCATCAATCTTTTCATGCATGCTCGTCGGTTTAGAGTACTCTTGAACTGACCTTTCTTCAGAACATCCCCGATTTGATCGTGAAACGTTCGTCTAGTTCTTTAACATTATTTTTTAATTTACATTAACGTATCTGTGTATTCTAAATAATGTTATGATAAAAACTAATTAAAGACAAAAACGTCCTTAATATTATATTCGTGATAAGCAACTGTATATTCAAATACTTATATCACTTTGGTTTGTGACATGACAATGCGTCCTCATTTCTGGACGGTAATCGTTAGTTTGGACAGTACTTTGGTTAAGCGTATAAAAGTATTTTCTTAATTATATGTGTTACTGCTTGATGGTCACATACGTCTTTAATTTGGCGTCACACACAATCCAGTGAGATTGTAAACTGTTCATAGATTGTGAAAGGACACTAGAATTTACATTTTCGTGGGTTTGTAAACTAACTGGTTTGTTTTTTATTTTATTTTTTTCCAATAAATTAAGAACTCGCTAATTGTTACGAGATAATTTCTTAAGCCAATTGAGTGCGCAAATGAAGTTTTCATGCCAGCTATTTGTTACCGGTGAATAATGTGCTATTTTAAAATTATTATCTCTTAGTAAAGTTGTCAACATCGCAATGTGAAGAAAATACAAATTATACAATCAAGTTATAAATTACTTATACATAACTAAAGTACTTATAATATATTATGAAACTTTATGCTAAGTATAACGAACTGGATTGGTTAGGTTAACGTAAAACTGTGATCAAAACGCACGAGCGATCAAAGCGTGTGGGCCGCAGGTGCAGGCGGCGAGTGCCAGAAAAAAATCACTTTTGTCAAGTTCTAACATCATAATTATTGCTTATTTAACTGGCATAACCTCAAAGATTTTAAATTATTAGTGTTGGTCAACAACATATCGACAGTTCACAATATCACTATCACATGTATACCAATGCATTCTAGTCTTGTTAGCTCTTGTCTAGTTGATGAAGGGATGTGAACAACTTTCTCAGTTTTGGTCGATACGAAATTTGGAATCCTGTACTACAATAATATTGCAAGATTTCTCTCTACTTAGGACAGTCCGACTAGTGGAATACCTTTCACCCTACAAATGATCGCAAACAAATAATCTTGTGTTGTATTCCTCCGGTGAGTAGGGTTTCAAGTACGCCTTGGAGTACGGGTTCAAAGTATTACAAGAGTTCATAGGCTACAGTAACGGCTCACCATCAGGACGTACGATTATTTGCTACCTTATGTTTAAAGAAAAGCAATCTTCTGGATTCTGCAGGATACCCAATTCCTCACCAACATACAGCAGAGGTATCGTATTTAGGCGCATTGCTTTACCTTATGTTACAGGGTGTGTCGTGATTGCGAGGAGTTAATAAATCATTAGTTAATGGTGTTATACCTGAGTATAGTTGTGGTTGTGCGGTCGGTGGGAGGGGTGCGAGGGTTGAGATAGCGAGTGCTGGTGCGAATAGTGTGGGCCTCCAGGAAACGCGCCTGGCGGAGCGCCGCGTGGGGACTGCTGTGCAGGCACTGGGGGCAGGGGCCCTTGCGTAGGGGGCTCCATACTCTGAACACGCGTTAATCAAAATTCAAACCTTGTTGCTTTAAAGTATTAAACCGTATACCCAAATACACTTAGTTACTAGCGTAAATAATGCATATTAAGTTAAAGAGGGAGATAATCGTCTACTTACAGCAACATAGAGCGTTGTCTCTGTCGCACGACTACCGAAAGCGACAAAACGTTACATGATATACTGAGTGACAGAGACGACGTTCTACGAAAACCGAAAAAAGCCGATTATCCTCCAAGGTGTACGTAAATAATGTAAAAATAATTGTAGAAGGTGATTAATGTTCATTAAACATCGATTAACTATTGATCAATCGATAATCATTTGCGCAATTGACTAATCGCTAGTTGACGGATTAAACTATCGATAGTTTATTTCCTAAGGAAAGTACGTAAATGGGGTTTCCTTTATTCATTGCAACAAAAATGTTCGTTAGTGGGCTTTTTTTAGTTCGTCTAGTTATCAAAGTAGGCAAAAAGCGAAACATATGAATTATATTTTTCGTTGTCGTTGCTCGAAAAGCGGGGTTTACATTTAGTACTAAGGAATATTGTTTAATTGATATACCATTTCTATTTCTTTATTTTCTCGATGACAGCTCCTGTGAAAACTTTGAAGGAGCGTCTTTTTTACGTTATGTATGCATTATTTTATAAAATATGACATTTACACACGTACAAGGTTATACCAGAGTTGCAGAAACTGATAGGGATGGAGCTATATCGATAAACGTAACACGATAACAGACCCGATATTTTTTTACAAAATGTAAGAAACTAAACTACTGCCGGATACTTTTGTACAAATTTATTAACTAATATTATATTTCATTACAAGATGTTACACATATTAATTCTTGATTGGTAATAATGCCAACTTCTTCAAAATTGTCGAAGCTGTTGTAAAATAAGTAGGTATAGGTAGGTAAATATTTATAACGACAGGTAATCTTTATTTATTTATTTTAATCAAAATCTGATGAATCGTCACTACTTATTTCATATCGATATTCATTCAGATCGATATCATTACTTATTTGGTCACAACATTACAACTATCAAATTAGAACTGTCATCGAGAAAATAAATAAATGTAAATAGTATAATTTTTGTAGCAATAACAATTGATATGGGAACAATAGATGCTTTGTCAACACTATAGGTGATGTCACAAAGTGCTTAAAATCCAATAGTATATATGAGCAACTCTTGTATATATTTTGTAAACTCTTTAAAGCGAATAACTCTATAGAACGTAGAAATTACTAAGATTTATTTGTTTACATTATTACCCCTACATTGAAACACTTTATATAGTGCAACAACTACCCTCAATAGGGAAGGCATTATTTAGACCCATCAACACATGTCATATTAATATTTTTTTTTTTTTTTTTTTTTTTAACGAAAACATTATATAATTCATCAAAAGCGAGGAACATAAGCTTTAAAATGATGTTTGAATAATTAATTTTAGAGAAGAATTAAGGGAGATATGACGTTATCAACCAAAAATACCTCTGAGAAATATGTAATTTTTTTATCGTTAGATCTTTACAGGTTTAGCGTTGTAGGCAATATCTCACATGATCGTAAGTGAAGCACGCTAAGCCTAGTGGATGACTGGCTCTCAAGTTTGGCTACCTGAACACACCTATCACCTCTATAGGGCCTATGGGGTGACAGATTTTCAACTTGAGGGTGGGAGTTAGCCAGGCGGGCATTAAAAAAAGCTCTATCACCATGCAATGCATGTAGAGATTACGTTTCTCAAACAGTTATAATATGTATCATTTTCAAAGCAATCAAACAATTATTATACATACCCCATTCCGTGGATGCATTCCGTTGTCGGGCGGGCGGTAGTGTTTGGGTTTGGGCGGAGGAACCGGTTTGTATGGAGGCACTGCCGCGGCGCTGCGTCCGCCGTAATCGGCTTGTGACGCGGAATTAGTTCGTCCGCTACTGCATCACAAACAACTCTTCAGTTTTCACATATTTTGCAGTCATCTATTTAAAAATCTTTGAAGCTTAACCAGCCCTAGTATTTTAGAGTCTAAAATTTTGACAGTACTCAGAAAAAAATACCACACACAACAGTTTACACAACTAACAATTTCATCTTAGTAATTTTCAATGGAATTTGTACTAAGTTTTCCTTTTTATCTATTTGTCCGAAGTATACATTTTGTACGTTTGTACGACTATAAAACTTACTTAGCTGTGATAGTTTTCCTTTTAACTTCGTTAAATATAACACTGCCGTAAATTTTGCATACCTATCCAAAGATAACCATTTAACTGGTGCTTGACTTTGACAAAAATTAGCACTTTAAAACGTAATATTTCCCAAACGAATCCCTGAATCTAAAAAAAAAGTTGTTTTCACACATCCGCAATAGTTTTGAACGATACCCCACACTAAAAAATTCATTGGCGCATTGTCAGATATTTTGTCCGTAATTAAAAAAATAATTATTTAAGTTATTCATAAGAAACTTAAATTTCATAGAGGCCCTGGTTAACATTAGAATAAAAACATGAAATTTGAAATTCAGAGACTCTTTTTACTTCGGACCTTATTAGACCATTGGCGTAAAAATTTCAAAAAGAAAAACAAAATAAGATCACCCTACTGAGGACGGCAATAGACGAACAGTGACAACTAAACATCCACTTCGATAACATGAAAACAGCTCAGTGTAGTCTTCCATGGCTGTCAGTTTAATAAATACATATACGAATGTTTCTTCCTTTCTCGCAGAAGACAAACACATCTATGTATAGTTAGTTTGATCGGATAGGGAATTAGTTCGATCGCACCTTATTTGGATATACCGCAACTCAACCCTCGCCGAGTTTTGGCCACTTTGGCACCCTTGAGCTTTTTGCCTCACTTCCGCGCTTATCCAAGCCCGATATAGGTGTAAAAACCTCTAATGTCTCCAGAACCCTTAAGAATAGTCAGTTCGAAAAAAAATCTTCTACGGTACCTGTATTTGGCATGGTCGTTGGTGGGTACGTTTGGCAGAGAGGGCCCTCGCGCGTGCATCGGAGTGTGTGGACTGCTGCCGTTCATGGGCGGTGGACGACTCTGTTGTGGGCTGCGATACATATCAGGTGACCTGGTCATAGAAATAAGCTTTATTTTCCTACCAAAGTTAACAAGTGTCTTCTAAAATTATAATTCTTAGGGCAATCTTTGTGAAATTTTAGTATCTGAAATAGTTGAAGAGGTAGGCAGGGCACAGAGAAATTTATTTGGAGATTTCTCTCTACGTGGGGCAGTCTAACTGGTGGAACACCTCCACCCTACAGAAGATCGCAACCAAATATCCTTGCGTTATGTTTCTGCTGTGAGTGGGTTTCCAGAGCTCCTTGGTGTAAGGGAGGTAAAGGTCAGCAGTTGCAATAGCCGTTTACAGTAAGGTAGGCCGTATGCTTATTCACCAATTTAGTTGTATAAATAAATAATATATCGATGTTAATTTTATGAGTCCTTAAAAAATAAAAATAAAAAGTCACGTTAAATAACTCGCGCAACATGGACGCCAACCGAGTGCTGCAATATCGGACAGTCGACTCTATTTGCGATCACCTGCAGGATGCTGTTGGTACTGGCCCTCAAACGGGTCGTCACAGATGCAATTCGTTTACGCACAATTGCGTGAAAGCCATCTGTGACATTATCGACAAACATCTGAGATGCACTACAGTGCCGAACCAGCCCCAACAGCACTCTGAAGACGTTATTATATTGTACTCTTAACGTACATGAAATTAAACAAAAAGAAGTATTTCGACATTAAAAAGTAATATAATTCAGAACGTGGAGTTAATCGATTTGGCAAGTGAATCAACATTACTTATTACAACTGTAGCTTCATTTTCACCTGTAATTATTTTCGGGACCCCGATAATCTAAGGAGTTGTGTTCGTGTGAGTTGGAATTCCTCTGTGGACTCTGTGTCGACATGACCGTCGGGTTCGGAGGAGGCGGAGGTTCCATTTTTCTGTAACAATTTTTTCATGTTAAATAATTCATTTTTAACACCCAACGCAAAAAGTTATAAGTTTAACGTGTGTATCGATGTATATGTGTGTCTGTCTGTGACACTGTAGCTCACAGACAGCTGAACCGATTTTGATCTAGTTTTTTTGTTGTTTAAAAGGCGACATAATCCAGAATGTTCTTAGTTATAATTCAAGAAAATCTGTTAATCCGTATGAAGATTATCAATCAGCTCTTTTCTAATTGAAAATGGAGGTGAGCAATTTTAACAGGTCTGATGGAGTCGAGATTAGGTATTCTGTTATTTCAATCACATTTAAAAAACCTTTACCTGATGCTGCAGCGTGATTTGGAATCTGTAGGATACCTAACTCCTCACCAACTAAAAGCGGAGATATCATTGAAATGGCCTCAATGATTAGGTTAATCGTGTTGGGGGTTTAATAAATTTTTATTTAAATTAAACTGTCTACAAATGAGGTGGAACATAGCAAACTAAAGAACATGAATCAGTTTCGTGAGAGAGAAAAACGTCACCCAATGGTATCATAATTATATACAATGGTGCAATTATATCCAGCCTTTAATACAAATCGCCGGTAAATGTTTTGAATAGTACTCACACTGAAGGCGGTGGTGCTACTTTGAGATCATCTGGAGCATTAGGTGGCAGACGACAGGAGCTCACGGCAGAGCCATTGTTAGACGCACTACTGTAGTCGTATGACGAAGTTCCGTCGTATGAACTCGGCTATAGGGCAAAAATACATTTTTTTAAATTCATTATAGGTTTTAAGCCTTAGTGGTTGGTCTCATTGGACTGATCATTAACCTAAGGTTTTAGTATTATAACCACAATCTCCCCTAATGTTAAGTGGCGATAACGCTAAGTAGGGCAACTGACACTTACGTGCTGCTGCTGAAACACACCTATAGCTGCTTGGCAACAGATTTTTAACTTGAGGGTAGCTAGTAGTATTATGTTGTACTAGAAAATACCCTACTATGTAATATAACCTACTACCGTGCTATAAGTAGTTCCGCTACGATGTTTTCATACGATGAAAGCTAGAGTCATTGTAGAAGATTCGAACTCACAAAAGATGAGGCAAAAATTAAATTAGATGAACATATCAACGATTCTTTATACATTTTAATTTTTTTACAATCCGTAGTTGAAACCAATGGCATCAGAGTGACAGTCGCCTACAATAATTGGTCGCATAGTTAACAGGTAAATCGAATACAGGGTTCACAACCGTTTGGTAATTGCATGCCTTCGAGCGATTTACGGATAGCACATGATTATTTATTTATTTATTTCAGGAAATCTAAAGCTCTTAAATTTTAACTTACACCCATAATTAAATTGGCATATTGACAAAAATATAACAATTCTATACCCCAACGAAATTATTAATTAAATATTATTTGCATCAAAAAGAACGATGTAGTGCCTCTGGCGTGAATGTGTGTGTGTGTGTATATATATATATGTGTGTGTGTGTGTGATAATCACATATATTTAATAGCTATCGTGCGATAGCTTGAAAATTCTAAGAAGTCCTAAAAAAATGGTAATTAACGAGTTGGAAGTCGGTTCTCCGGAGCGCAAATCGGTAAGTACAATAGTTCTGGTCCAAATACGATAAATTCTACTTCGCTGGTACGATAGCTGACGTGTTTCAGGTTATGAACCCTCATCGAATATGGAGTATACGAGTGATAATGTACTGACGGAAAGACAAACGTTGCGTATTACAAAATAAAGAGGTAATTTTTACCTGGTTGGAAGGATGTCGAGGCCTGTCCAATGAACTTTGACTTTGTGTTGACTGGATAATCATACTGGTCGGGCGCGTAGTGTATGTCGAAGTTTCATCACTTCCCGAGTCTTTTGGGGGCCCGAATAGACGTTCCTGGGCACTCGGGCGGTTCGTCTATCAAATATATAATATTTTTTGCTTAAATCGAAGTTTAAGTCAATCGTTTCTATGTCCGCAGATCGAACTCTGGCACGTACTAACGAATGTTTTGAAATTAACACTATCGGGTGACGGTGAAGGAAAACATCGTGAGGAAACCTGAACGCTTGAGAAATGTACCACTTTATGTGGGACATACATAAAACTGTTGATTTCTCGGCGTTTGATGTCACAAATACGTCACCAGGCTGTCGTGGTGGATAAGCCCATGCCTTCCCATGGGAAGACAACTCTTTAGCCCATGGGATACTTACTTACTTAAAGATATAAATTTGGAGGGTGTTTAACATTGGAGTTTCTCTAAGATTCAATATCGAACGAATTATTGAAAATTATATTTAAGTAGATTTTTTTATTGGAATCATGACCCCTATAAACCCCTCCTTGGATTCGGCATCTGTTAATATACATTTATATATAGACCACAAAGTTTTTCTAGACAATTTATTTCTTCTCATATTGGAAAAAACCAATCCATCAAGCGAGACAAAAGAATATTGTCGAATGGATTGCCTAGTTTTGGATAGGCTTACTTGAAATACCTTACTAAATACCCTAAATGGACCTACAACCTGGACCTTAACTGCTATTGTCTAAAAAATAGGTAGCATTTTTTGACCGGATTAAAACCATATTAGATTATTAGGCATGAGTTCTATGATAATGATAATATGATATGATATGATAGGCTAATGATAGCCTAATGGTCGTAAATTCTCAGTAGCATCTTTTAGTTTGGCTTTGTGCTTATTTAATAGCAGTAGGCTCGCCCCCCATTACATGGGATCTAAAAAACATACATGGCTAACTATGGGTGTACATTAGTACACCTCTACTCCCTTCGGGGATATAGGCATAATGGTATGTAATTTAAGATTTTTTTAACCCTACAAAGGCAAAAATAAGCACAGTGCGATCCAACAATATTGGCCACCACCGACGGATATACAATCTATCGCCAGTCGTCGCTGTCTTATCAAATGTCTATTCACGTTATGTTTGAAGAGCTCCATGCTCCATGAGGGAAGGAATATACTAGCCGGGAGACAGTTCAACATTTTCACAGTACGGCAAAGTTATGAAGTAACGAACTTCTTTGTTGACATTTTTTAAATAAAATTAAAGTGATGGTAATCGGCTACCACAACCTATCGACACCTGTAATACCATAAGTATCACCACCTCGAACCTCCTACCCCAAGTTGCTCTGAAAACTCTATTCACCGCAGTAACACACCACAAGATTATTTGGCTGAGATCTTCAGCAGTCGGGTTGCCTTAAATAGAGAGAAATCTCCAAAGAAATACTGTGACCTAACTCCTTTTAAGATTATTAACCTCTTGTTATTTATACTTACAGATGGATTGTGTCTCAGCGAATGAGGTGGTCGACCGGGGGGTGGCGCTGGTAGTAACACACCGCCTGCTGGTCTATTTACTGTGCCTCTAGGTGGTAATTCTGGTACTGTAATAAACAATAAAAATTTCAAAAACATTCCGTAGATGAGTTGCAAAAAAACTGAGTGAGTTTTTATTTATATTACGTCGTGATTCTTTAGGTTAAAAAGTTCAAATGTTCAGGATTTTTTTTTCAATTATCGATTGGCCAGATAGATTATAAAAAATCGCTGGTGGCAGATTTTTCATTCTTATCCGGCTATACCCGTAGTATGGATAGTTTTATTCCGACCATCGATAAGTATCATTGCGCATATAATATATATGGCTATCAATTAAACAATGTTCAATGAACACGCTAACCCTAGTGAGGGAACTGACTCTTAAGGGAAGCTGCCAGAACACACCTATAGGTGTGCCCCGTGACTGATTTTCAACTTCAATGTGATGGTACCTAGCTAGTGAATTGGGCACCAGAAAATGCCCTACCACTATTCTTTGGTTTCATCACGATGTTTGCTGTCACTGTAAGCTCAAGCTCTTACAAGGGATTATCGGTGACCGTACGCATTGTCACTAAACCATCATTACTTCAAAATATCATCATTTTAACGCAATATAAAAACTTTCCTATACACATACCAACAGATGTTAAAAGTTAATACTAACCTGTACCATACAACGGCGAATGCGGAGGTGAATGAGTCATTGGATTGCACTGATATGGAGGTGCATCACCCTGAGGACCCATATTATGACCCTGATTGTGTCCCCCACCATTCGATGAACCATTTGCGTTCGCTGAGAATCCGTATTTGCTGTCTCCGTAACCGCTTTGCTGTTGTAGCCCATTTAAAAATTACTTCATGTCATTGAGTTCACTTTATTAGATCTGTTATATGTATATTATTTCTCAAAAATGTTTTTTTTTTTTTGTAGCAACAACATATTTTCTATAATTCTGTATCAAAAGTAATCATTAAAATATCATTTTAAAGCTGATGTTCGGCGTTGTTGGCGAAAAATAGGCAAATAATTTAAATTTATTAATTCTTTCGCTTTAAAAACCTTTTCTAATGAAAACAATATTCAACTAACATGTGGAGGCGCCATCTATTTTGTTCTGTTAGATTATTGGTATTCTATAATGTCCGAAATATTCGCACAAGCCAACTAATATCTGCTTAATTATGTTGGATTTTTTTCCCTGGCAATGAACCTTTTTGCCTTATTCGATATTTACGATTCTAGCATCAAAATATAAATCCAGCAAGACAAATGAAGATTATATAAAATTTCCTTTCGATTTAAATGAATGTTCAAACTAGGCCAACAAATTGATTAGTCATGCCACTGCGGACTATTAGAGTTCCGCTCAACGATAAGTGCATTATTGATATACTAGCTGGTGCCCGCGACTTCGTCTGCACAGGATTAGTACTTCGAGTAGCTTATCCATCCACACAAACTTTCGCGTTTATAATATTAGTAGTATAGGATTTCGATATCACACTAATCTTACGCTAACGATAAAAAGATTTTTAATCACAAATGAAAATAGCAAGGACAATAGTACTAAAAGCACTGAAAATTAGTAGAGGCAACAATGACAAATGAGGATGAAAGTGCTGTATGTGAAGATATTCTAAGTTTATTAAATTGGCTCTTATAATTATGTCATTGAGTGCTAAAGGCATATAAATTACAAACCGTGTAAGGAGGTGGAACAGCATCGGCCATAATATGGTTCATATCGTCGTCACGATCCATATTGTCTTGCGTTGTCGCTATCGATGGATCCGACGATGATTTCACTAATCTTGGTGCAGGCGGTGGGCTCACTTCCAAGTCACTTTCGGGACTCGAAGCGTATGACAATCTGTTTTCATTACTCGATGACATTGAAAATAAAAAGTCATCTGATAGCGGTTCGGGCCTCTGTTTCATAGAATCCATAATTTCGTTTCGTAGCGGCGTCCGGTAGGGTAGGTTTATGGAATGGGGTGATAAGATAAGACAAATGAATGATTGCATATAAACACATCGCAAACACTGTTTTTAGCATCTGTGAATGATTAATGATAATTGGGGCTAACACACTTGAAAATCAACATTCAATAAACAAAGTTCGTCAGGACTAAAATCTTTGAACAAGAATAAATTTTTGACACAAACATTATTAATTGAATATTGATTTTTTTAAAAAAAACAGAACTGTGGTATTTTACACTGATAACTTATAAATCTATTATAAAAAAAAAAAAAACAAAAACAAAAAAAAACTGGACAAAAAACAAATCTAACTATAATAGATACAACAAATAAATATCTTTTAGGTTAGTATTTTAACAGCGAAGTAGGTATAAAATAAGCAAAATAAACGCAAGCAGCCAATATACATAAAAAAAGAATAACAAATAATGTTAGTTGTGCTATTTCTAAATGGTAACTCTCATTAGTATCTACGTTTAGGAAGTCTAAACATACCCTAAAAGCTGTTCGGAAACAGGTTTGTTGTTAATAGGAACAATATCTCTCTCAGCTTCTGGTTTATTGCTATTCTCATCTTTATCCAACTCTTCTAGTTTTAGAGTTGGCAAAGATAAATTTCTTGCTTTTGTTAAAGACCTCTCTGATACAGTAGGGAGGGTTCTAACTTCACTAAATCTTCCACGATTTATAACCGGTAAGATGGAACTGCATTTGCAGTTTGGAAGTCTACAGACTTGTCTTAAAGATGCGTCTAAGCTTTTAAATGGTTTTGGCATTTCTTTTTGTAGTCTTGCCTTCCACTCTGGAATTTCATTGGATTTTTCGTTATCAGTTATGAAGAATGACGCTGGTCTATATTGGTCTGACATACTAGGAACGACCGAAGATGGTCTTTGTCTACTTTGTACCGGCGATTTGCTTGTTGTTTCAAGAACACTATAAGGCCTAAACGATTGTGGTTTATATGAATTACTTTTGAAATTAATCTGAGATATCTCTGGACTCGCATTCAATGACGACTTTAATTTTGGACTCACTTTTCTATGGTAGAATTTATCATCGTAAGGATAGTTAGCTAAAGTGTGTCTATTTTTATTAGGCATGCTGTATACGTTATTAGGCATGCAAGAAGTTAACGTTTCGGAGTAGTAGTAAGGGACTAAATTATTTCTGTTAGCATCATACATATGTTCGTGATGTTTATTGGTTGCAAGAAGCATGTTTTGTGGTGAACTTACAGGACGTTGTGGAGATTGTTGGTACATGTTTATAGGGTAGGAGATTGGGTAGAAGGCAGGGTAAGGAGACGGCGGGATAGGGAAGTATATATCCGACACCATTTCAACGTGCTACACCGCAGCAAGACAGAACAGAAACAAATTTGTTAATAAATAATGTACTGCGAAATATAGAAATGAGGATACAAAGAAATACTTGCGAATTTATATTCAAAATTATTATTTTCTTCGAATTAAATAGAACTTTGTAGCCACATATCTGTTTCTTTTTAATAAAATAAGTATAAAGATACTGAAAAATATAGAGAGCACATAAAATTTACCAAATGCACCAAATTCCCTTTAACCAAGCTACTACCACCTCGAAGCATGATGCGTTTACTGTTGTAATTTGAAAGCTATTTAAGAAGTATCATAATGATATAATTTTTTTGTTCAATGATGTAATGGATATATTGAATATTATAATTTTATATTTAAATAGTACTTATCAGTAATTCCCAAAGTATCTTATAAATAACTTTTAGAAGCAGCACGAAATAGGAGTTTTTGGAACGAAGTTCCATATCGCGCGTTTGACGGTTGGGAGTTACAAAGTAAAAAGTGTCCGATCCGACCGACACTTTTGCTATAATACGTTACAGGTAATAAAGGAATGGTACCTACAAAATTGTATTTAATATAAAAAATATTTTTTGTAAATAATAAAATATATATTTTTATAACTTTATAAACATTTTTTTTTTCAATAAATAGTATTTCGTTGTACTACTTGTACTTGTTCTTTAAATATAGGTACGTAATACTATATAGTGAAAGGAACTGTCTCGCGACACCTCTCATTTTCCTTTTCTACATTCATTATGCACTTTTTTAAAATTTCCTTGAATTTAAACCAAATTATATAGACAAATATTAGGTCGGGGAAAAGTGTTTTCGCATAACGTAGGTATAAACTTGTTATAAAATTTATTTGGCTGTACTATTTGTATCTGACTGGTTTTGGTAACATTAAAAAGGTTATATTAAAATTAATAAAAAAAAAGTTATTTACCGCTATTTTTTATTTGTTTTTCTTTCTGTAAAAATGAGTGATTCTAATGAAGAAATTTGATACATTTTAAAATATTATTACAAAAAAGGCAAAAATGCAACTCAGGCAGCGAAAAAATTTGTGATGTTTATGGACCTAATGCAGTGTCAGTAAGAGTAGTACAAAGTTGGTTCAAACGTTTTCAGTCCGGAAATTTTGATTTTAAAGATGCACCTCGCTCTGGTCGCCCTGTTACGAATGAAATGGACGCCATTTTTGAAAAAGTGGAGCAAGGAATATCAGTAGTTACGATGTAGCTGAAGAACAGGAAATTGACCACGAAACAGTTTTAACCCATTTCAAGAAAGCTGACTATACTAAAAAGCTCGATATTTGGGTGCCACACGAGCTCACTGAAAGAAAACTAATGAACCGTGTACTCATTTGAGATTTATTATTGAGACGTAATGAAACTGAGCCGTTTTTGAAGAGATTGATAACTGGCAATGAAAAGTGGATCACGTACGGCAAGAACATGTGAAAAAGATCGTGGTCTAAGGTCAGCCAGGGCTTCACAGACTGTGGCTAAACCTGGGCTAACTCGAAATAAGGTGATGCTGTGTATATGGTGGGACTGGAAGGGCATTGTTCATTATGAGCTTTTACCGCGTGGCAAAACCATCGATTCGGATCTCTACTGCCAACAACTAATGAGATTAAAGGAAGCAGTTGAGAGAAAGCAGCCGGAATTGATCAACAGGAAGGGTGTAGTCTTTCATCACGATAACGCTAGACCACATACATCTTTAGCCACTCAGCAAAAATTAAGAGAGTTTGGCTGGGAGGTGTTAGTGCATCCACCATATAGCCCTGACCTTTCACCTTCATATTTTCACCTGTTTTGGTCTCTTCAGATTTTTTTAGGTTCTGTAAGGTTAAAATCAAGAGAGAACTGCCAAAACTATTTTTCGTGGTTTTTTGATCAGAAGTTCATAAGTTTTTACAGCAACGAGATCATATCTCTACCTACAAAATGGCAGAAAGTCATCGAACAAAATGACACATATATACTGTAAATAAATGTAAATATACTTTGAAAAAAAAAAATGTCTTGAGTTTTCATATAAAAATGTGAATAAACTTTTTCCCCGACCTATTAAAATCATGATTTGGGAATTACTTGTTTAAAATATATAATATAATATATAATAACAGATAGGTAGAAACCATATTGTAAGGCAGAATGATATATTATATATTACCAATAGTCCGAAGTATTAATTATAATAATTTTGATTCGTACCTTTGTTTCAGACACCCATAACTGTTGTTGTTGCGTTCTTTGGATCAAATCAACCAATTTGCTAAACCAAGTGTTCTGGTTGGCCTCGCTAAGTGTTATCGTGTGTGTAAAAACGTGGCCCCAAACTCGTTCCATGTGTTGGCATTGTTCTAGAAGTTTCTTTGACGATTTATGTGCGGACCTAAGGACAGTACAAGTATAATTTTAATTATCAGAAACTTCAAAATCTTCAATAGAATTTAATTCTTTTTTTACAAACCCGTATAATCACGACTTTTTCCCAACGGGTTTGCCGGAAGGCACTTCCTTACACTTGCTACGATACTGGCATACATCTTTTGCTTCTTCGACATTCATCAGTCTTTTCATGCACGCTCATCGGTTTAGAGTACTCTTGACCTGACCTTTCTTCAAAACATCTCCGATTTGATCGTGGACTGTTCGTCTAGACCTTTCTCTTCCCATTCACGCTTGTCTTATAAATCTATCTAGTTATTCTTCTTTCATTCATTCTCTCTACATGCCCAAACCATCTAAGCCTGCTATTCTCATTCCGTGTGACTATATCATCTTTCACACCACAACGTTCTCTTATCACACTATTTTTTAACCTGACTCTTAATTTCACTCCTTACATATTTCTTAGCGCTCTAATTTCTACTGCATTGTTTTACTTCATGCTTTTTCTGTCACATCCAGCTTTTACTTTCGTACATGAGTGCTGGAACTGACATTCCATGCACAGCCACACGAGCTTTTGTAGAAATTTTCTTTCTGTTTGTAGAGGTGTGCAACACCTCATTCATCATGTTTTGTGTATTTGTGCTTAAGGTTATTTTGATCTAATACTTATTTCACGTTCGACGACATCATCAATCATCAGCTATTCATTATCATTGATCATCAATCATTTCATAGAGTAAACTAGCAAATAACAATTATATCAGATCGCAAATACCTCCACCGTACCACACTATTTGCTTGAGGTTTTCATTAATTCATATCATTTTAACCACAACATCTTATAAACCACATAGAAATTCGTGAAGTAACGAAAAAATTAAACTATTACAGTTTAGAACATGCTCTTCTCGGATATTTACTTTGTTAGAGAGAGAGAGATATAAACAAATAATACGACTTAGAACAATCTCTTTACTCTTTTTAAATTATAGTAATAGAAAGAGATAGCATCAAGTAACATGATGTTATTTTTCTGGAACAGGAACAGGTTTCTTATTACACCTGTCGTAACTTATCCCTATAACAAATGTATACTTGGGAGTTTTTGGCTGGATCTTAGACGGGCATGTAGTGGTGTTTGTTTTTTTAATCATTTTGTGTTATTTGAGTCTATATTGTGTAATACATGTGGCTTTTGTATAAACAAGCTTATTATGCTCAAGTGAATTAGATTGCTAATAATAACATGGACTATGAATTCTGGGACACCGCAAAATTTCACTAAAAAGTTTTAACAAGGAAGCCACCATTTTGTTAGAATACGTAAATCCTCACATGGAATCTTATATTCAGTTGATAACGGCAGTAATGGTCTTTAATAGAGGACTAGTCGCCAAGTTAGAAGAAGAAGAAACGTATACTTACTTGGGCAACCCCGCTCTCAATTGTTTTATTATATGTTTATTGTCTGCTTTGAGGAATATGACGATAGGGTAGAACTGAGCGTAGTTGAGTCTGTCGACTGCGTTCGGTGTTATGTCCAGCAACGCGTGTTTGCCTCGCTCCATTATAGTTCTGATGCTTGATAGCCGAATGATGCTGGTCGATTTCGTCTTACTGTCCTCGAGAGTGCTGTCCATTTCTAAAATTATTTGATATCGAACGTTGCTATCATTCACAAATGAATGGGGTTTTTTAACATTATAAATTTTTAATCTTTTACCAAAATTCATCTGATTTTAGAAGAAGGGTAGAAGAAGACTGTCACTGAAGTCAAAACATACCTATAGGTACTTGGAGACAGATTTACAACGTAAAGGTTAACCGTGCAGGCATTAGAAAATGCTCTACACCATGCTGGTTTCATCACGATGTTTTGCTTGATTAAAGCTCAGGATAACTATAAAATTCGAACCTACGTCCATCGACGCGGTGTCAGCTAGTCATACTGGTTAACATTTAAATCAGCTGATCCTGAATCTCGGCTGAGATATAATGAGTTATATAAATCGTCCCTTCCACACACATAGACACTTAAACACACACACGCACAGGTTGTGTGACTTGGAGTTCGATAGACTTCGATCTCTCGGTGGTCGCCATTGTGTTTGGACTGTACTGTGGTAATTGTCGTTGACACCTAGCAAAGTTCAACTATCTTCATTACATTTTAATTTATAAGTAATTATCTAAGTAATATTACCTGAAATACCAAAATTAGGGTCATTAGGACTTACTTGGTGAGGAGAATTTATCGGAGCTCTCGCTAAGCAACCGTTCTCTGGCTAAGTCAGCGATAGCTCCTAACACTATGACAGGTCGGACGAAGCCTGGCTGCTTCAGCACAACTCTCTCGTAAGCTGGGAACTTGCTAATGCTGTCCGATAGTACTACCTCATCCCAATGTTCCTGGAATACGAATGAGTTGACAACATTAACAAGGTTTTTTTGCCGGATCTGGAGCTGCCTTGTTGTAGTTTTTATTTTAAATCATTAACTTAACTTCTTTGACTGTATATTATGTAATATTCCTGGCATTTTGCGTGATACAGTTTGGTTTATTGTATCTACCTACGTGAAATGGATTATAAATATAAACCAGGTAAAACTGTTAGGCATAGATTACCTTTCCTAAGCTTTTACTCCGCCTGTGTGTTGATCGTCGCCGTCTGAAGAAGTTATGTTTACCATCGTTGCCCGACATTTCTTTCTTAGTCGCGTTGAACTGCGCCGTGGCGAGCTCTTCGGCCCGCGCTTTATTTGGAATCGTTCCTTTCTGGACTTCTTGATTATTGCGACCTGGTTTATGACCTTGTGTTTATTAAAAGATTAAGGTTATCATATTAACAAGAGTAACAGTAATTTTGACAATGAAATCGAATTCGTAACATGGAATGAGGTTTTATTCTTGTCACTAATGTTTATATTCATCAACAATATGTTATATCCCCTTTTTATAATATCTATGCCCAAAAAATATTTTCATCTCCAAAGGGAGATGATAAAAACGGAGATTAGACAAAATCCGTAAACTAAATGATCAATTAATGGAAGATGTGGCTGGGGTAGGTAAGGTTTGACTTGCGGTGAGAAACAGCGAGACAAGGCTTGGGCAAGTGTTTTCATATTGTTTGGTGATTCGATTCCGGTGACACATCTATTATTTTAGGGACAAATGTTATTAATTTGGGTTTTGAACGATCATTGATTTGGTGATATTTAAAATCATATTCTTAAACAAATACATTTCCTTCTTCTTTTTCCTATTATACTTTGGCAACCTGTTTTAAAATTATTATGGATTATAACTTTTTTTTTATAATGGCTAGATAAATTAGTGTTATCTATAAGTGAGAAGAATTTACTTGTCCCTAAAGATTCTCTGTATAATAAAATGTGAATGTGTTTAAAAATCGCTCACCTATCCTGTAAACCTGCCAAGCGCCCACAGTGCCGTTATGAAGGGTGTCGACCACGTTGAAGACATCCCCACATCGGAAAGACATCTCTCCATCAGTCGGCTCAGTGTAATGGAAATGTGTTTTTATGTGGAATGAATCACCGGCTAAAATGAAGAGAGATATCATTATTAATACTTAACAAATTGCGCGTGCAGTACACGTGATAGACGTGAAACTTCTTAGAAAAGGGAGACGCGGATAGCCTTAACCGTGTATTAGATAAACAAAATATCTGTGTCTGTATATTTCTTCTTCTGTCTACGTTATATCTTTCTTCTCTCTCATGTAACGAAATGTTCATAAACGTAACGCATCCTTGAAATGCTACAATGTTTGAAGACAAGAGTCTTCAATCAGTGCGTCCTACCGGTCATGACCTACGGAGTCGAAACATGGACACTCACGGTTGGACTGGTTAAAAAATTTAAAGTCACTCAGCGAGCTATGGAAAGAGCTATACTCGGAGAAAAAAAAATCAGAAATGATGTAGTCAAACAGAGAACCAAGGTTATTGACGTAGCTCAAAGGATTAGCTCGCTGAAGTGGCAGTGGGCTGGCCACATATGCCGAAGAACTGATAACCGATAGGGTAGACGAGTTTTGTAGTGGAGACCGGGTTTAGGTAAACGACGTGTGGGACGTCCCTCTACAAGACGGAGCGAAGACCTGGGTAGGATTCGACTGAATATGAAAGACTGACCATCGTGTCCAGTGGCGATCACTCTCAATCCTCGTCTAATTATGTAATTGCCGCTTAAGAAGTTTCACTTCAAAAATTTCGATGCGGTAACCTAAAGTTTAAACCCAACACTTTATTTAGATCTTATATTGGCTACCTTGACCACCTTTTCAGCGATTCAGTTTTCTTTCCTTCCTTTTCAGTTGACGCTCGTAAATTATTTATTTGTTGGTAGGACGATTATTGCATCAAAATAAACTTGAAGGAATGCATGAATTATTACCAGAGTACATTGTATATAAGCACCCAAATTAGACGTACCCAAAACACAGTATGGAGATAACCTAACTAACAAATAAATTGTGAATTGAAACAATAGTCTACGACCGGATCGCAGCCACCACACAGCAGGTGTAACACCCGACAAATGGCACACTTAGACGTATCACGTTCCGAGATCTGTTGTATATACAGTAAACAGGTGATAGGAATTCCTACCCGACTGGTTCGCGACCACCATGCATATGGTAATAAGCTCGTCACAGTGAATATATTTTGGTTGGTCGCATTTCGGAACAGTTTATATCCGGCTGCCGTAAGGTTTGCAGGCTGGCATGACAGGGACGTCCGTGGAAGCCTTTTTATAAATTGTATTGTGTTTACTATCAGGTACAGGTACAGTGCCTTCAGTTTGCCGAGATATTATTTAAAATAAACGTTTTTAAATTCCAGTAATTTTTTTTGTGCTATAGTAATTATTAAGAAATCTTACGCATCTGCCCGCTAGCCACTGCATTATATTCATCAGGTGAATGCTGTACTATGAGATCGATTCGTTCCTGTAGACTTAACAGGAATAGTACCGCTTCTTCACGCGTCACACCTTTCATTTCCATGTCATTTACCTGCATATAAACATAATTATCAATAAACAACCACCGAAAATTGTTCAAAAAATTGATTTGTTTTTTATCTCAACCACTTTTAATAGAGAGTCAAATAAGGTTGGAAATGGAAATTTTTTGATTCATAAATTCTTCATCGTCGCGTTGAAACATATTTCTTTAAAAAGTTTATAGAATCTATACGCTGATTTACTCCATAATATAGTTAATAATTCTTTATCTCTTTTCAATTTAGTTGGATTAGTCTTTAAATCTATTTCAATATCCAACATTAAAGCAGTCTGATTTACCGTACTCTTTTTCTTTTTGGCCTTATCCCATAAGTAGGGATTGTACAATTTGTTTACCTCTTCTAATCTATTCTACCAGCTGTCGTCTGAGTATTAACACATACTACACATACATACATTTATCATTTCTCACACAATCGATTCATACCTTTTTCGGTCTTCTTCTACTCTTATATCCATCTATTGATATCATCTATCTATACCACACTGTTAGAAGTAACTATAATTCCTTTATAAAATGTCACCTTGAGTATTTTATCAGCTGGTTGAAGTCCCTGCAAAGCAGCAGGACTTGTCGGTTGTACGCCTGATACAAAGACTCCAGATCGATTTCCACCGCATAATCTCAACCCTACTGAACCCTCTTTCTGGAAACTGATTAGTCTTGGCTCGTTTCTGGAATTAGAATTTTTATTTCAATTCTCATTAACAAAATTTCATAATAAAATTGATAATTGTTGTCAGCACTTACGGTGGCTTAATTCTTTGATTTCCCATACCATCCTCATCGTAGAGTTGTCTTCTACTGCTATAATAATCTAAGAAAAAGATATTGATAGTATTAAAGTGGAAGTCCTTCGGTTGGTTATGAATATATTAAAAAAACTTTTATTTTACCCTCATTTCTTGGAGGTGGAGGTCGTGGCGGATGCTCTACTTCATGTGACATGGGTCCTCGCCGCGCGTCTGTATTGGGTCCCCCTCTAACAGGTGCTGCCACGTACAAATTTTGTCCACTACTCGAGTATGCTGAAGACAGCGGTTCAGCACCTGGGTAAATATTGTGCGCGGGCGCGTCTGTAATTTAAACATTAAACATGCAATCGAATTAAATTGGAATTGGATTACCGGGCTATTTATTTAGGGCACTAAATTGCCCTGGGCCATATAAAAATTGATCACGGCAATGAAATTTAAGAGGGGGTAATTTAAAATGAGACACATGGCTTAGATTTAAATAATTTCATCCCCTATTATGACGTACAAAGATAAAACATACAAATTGGACATCAAAAATTACAAGATTGCATAATTAAGGTCCGAAGACTGAAGAATGTTTTTAAAAGTATGTACATATTCAGCCTTTTAATAAAGTCAAGCTATAAATGCACTTGATTCTTTCTTGGAGTCCTAATTTAAAGTTTGTAATAAATAGAACGTATCCTTTACCTAAACTATTGTAGTTGTTTTGATAATTTCCATTAGTTACAGTTTCTTCTCTAATAAGCTCCCTTGTTACGACTAGATTAAGTCTGTCTTTGCACGATTCAACCAATTTCCTCGCTTCTTTCAACGTCATGGCATCAGAGACTGGCGTGTTGTTGATCCTTGTGACCACATCCCCTTCACACAAACCTTGACCGCTTTGGTTAAGCTGCTCCCTTGCTCTCATTGTTAATTCTTTCACGTATAGCTTACATCCTAAAACTATACCAAAATCTGCAAAAAAATATATATTTTGTTATACTATAACAATTTTATAGATCGATACAAGTCAATTAACGGTCGTAAAATTTAAATCATAATTGAGTCATCGCAAAATTTTGAAATTTAAAAATAATTGTAAAAGAACTTGTATTTATTGTCACTGTGATTTCCTTGACCTTACACTGTTTTCAAAACAAAAAGAAAACAATCTTAATTAATCACTAAATACGTGTTCATAATGTAAGTAAAAAATACAAAATAACTAGTTAAAGGTTCAGTGGTAGCTTGTATAGATACCGCGTCGATCGACGTGAGTTTGAATCCCTTCAATGAGCCTCAGCTTTCGGTGAAGGAAAACATCGTGATGAAACAATAGCATAGTGGTAGAGCTTTTTGTAATACTCGACTGGCGAGCTATAAATGTTACAGCTCTCAAGTTTATAAACTTTCGTCAAGCACATGTTATATGGGAATTCCAGTAGCTGAACTTGAGAGCTAGTCCAGCCACTAAGCACTAGGCTTAGCATGTTACTATAATAGGCTACATCGTCAGTTATAAAATTAGGTGCGATTGTAGCTAAACGCTAAACTTATAATTTTTTTTTAAAGATGTACTGAAATATAAAATTACCTTCTTTCTTCCCATTTCTGGTAAGCGCCAGCTTTATCGTTGTTGGAGCAGTCGGCGGTGGCGCGGGAGCTCGTCTCCTAACCACTAACGATACTGTCGCACCAGAATCACGTAGTACTTGCACTGCTCGTGCATAATCTACATTTTCTAGAGGTATCCCATTAACCGAAACTATCCTGTCATTGACCCTGAAATAATTATTGAACTCTTAAATTCTATTATTAAAGTTAAAGCTTATTCAGTACCGTTGTGATCTGAAACGCGATGAAACGAAAAAGCGACACTAAAAGGAGACAAACACATACATCTATAAGACTTTTCCTGCGACAGCACTAAAACGAGACAAACAGGGAAGATAGGATTTAGCCTGCAAGAAATTGAAATAGAGTACATTATTCACGGTTAATGCAATTCTTGACTTGCATGACCACGATCGTCGTCGACATGGCTTAACGGTATGACGACCAAACTTGTACGCAATGTTGTATGTACAATACGGGTGGTTGATAGTTCAAATCTCCCTTATTTAGTGTTTTTAAAAAGAGATTTTAAAGAAGATATTTTTATGTTTTCTGCACATTTGAATTCTAATGCGTGTGAACTGCACGCAGGTTTTTCAAGCCTCCTTTGTTGTTTCTGCATGTTTTGCAAAAGTGACAAATACTCATCATCAAGGTGTTAAACACAGGAATTGTTTATGAAGTTTGATTTCGTGGAAACATTGATTGATTCTTGTTTACAAATTTACAATTTGATAGTATTAGCTTAACAAATGACTATCGGAAAATGATGTGTACCATAGAATGATTGAATTAATATATTTTTATTAAAAAAGGTTTTCATTGATATGAAATTTATCTCTGTCGGAATGCTTAGCTATCAATTCTTCTAATTTGATAGTAGTTACTAATCTATTTAATTTCAATTTGGGAGAATTTTCTACTAGAGTTTCGAGTTACAGTAGATGATACGAGTGCTTTCCGATGCAGTGTCCCTTCTCTCTGACAATTCAAAGTCAATCTTCTTCTGTTTCAAATGGTTCATTGAAATAAAACTACATAGCATTTTAAAAGATTTCGTTTTCGTATTTGCGAAGCTAAATCAGAAAACTCTTATTAATATCCTTATATAATCTTCTAATAGCCGCCTAAATAGATACCATGATACGACTCTCAGGTTGAATTCTCTCACTAAGAACCTATAGGTGTATTACGGCAGTTGCACATAAGAGTCAGTCCCCTTTAGTTTTGGTGTGCTACCATTTTAAACCACATCGTCACTTAACATCACTTGAGTTGAGTGTTTAAAGTACTGAAAAAAAAAAAAAATTTAAGCTCTTACGGAAATTTTACTATGAGACATTAGTTCTATGTAGGTTTAGATTATATTACCATTTGCGATCATGTCACTTAATATGAGAAAACATATAGGCATTAACAAAACTTAATATAAAAAAATACATACTGTAGTTTATCTTCAGCTGGACCCCCTCGTAATACATCTGATACGGCGATAGAAGGATCTCCACTCGCGAAGTGAGGGTTATCCCTTCCACCAGATACGGCGATACCAAAACCGTAGCCTTGAACACGGTTGAGCCGAACCCGGTGCGTCTCCCAGCCGCCACTGCGCTCTGCAGTCTGCAAACAAAGTTAATAAAGTTAATAACCTGTGGCGAAATGTTTATTTTTTAATTTTTTAATATTATGGGTGCACCATTTCACACACGGCCATTTAATTCCAAACTAAGCAAATTTTGTTTTATGGCAACTAAACAGCTGCTATACAATATACATACATATTGAAACATTCTGACACATAAATGATATTTATACTCATCAATATAACAGTAAGTCATGTGTACAGGGATCGAATCCGCCGCGACCGCTCGGCCAAATAGTTGAGCTTTCCTCCACTGCACCACGTGGTCTGTCGTTTATGCATATTAAAATGAATGTTTAAGTTAGTGTGCGAATCTTATTTATTATTACTTAGTCGACTTTCTTATATTGTATTCAAAATGAATATACCATATATATTATATACATCAGTTCAATTGAATAGGTATAAAGGTAAACAAACATAGCCGCTAAGAGTAGTAAAACACAATAGAATAGGTATCCATTTTAATATTTTTCTTGATTTTTATTGTGAAAATTAAAATTTATACATTTACGAGTATGATTGTAATGCTTTGAAATTGATTAAATTTGGACCTTTATTAACAAACTCTAAAAAAAGGGGAGGTTCCCAATCCGAACGCATTTTAAAGAAGTCGGTTAATAATTTCTTTTTGTGGATGTTCAGCCATAACTTCTTATATTTATAAACCGATTGTTTCTGAACTGATTTGGATGATTCTTTTTTTTGTTGGATAGAGGATACCTCAAGGGTGGTTCTATTTTAATTACATTGGCATTGGACTTTCAACTACGAAGATATACCAGGAGACTCCTCAAAATCAATGAGGTTGATTTTTTTTGTTAAAAATTCTCTTGTTACTATAATTAATTAAAAATGAATGTACATGCTTTTTAGTCTTTTTACCTACGGACTTATAAGTTTGAAATAAAATTTAAAGACTCAAATAATCAAATAAAGATCTTTAATTTAAATACTAATTCCTTGAATGCCTATGAAATTAAAAGGAAAATATTTTTCTAACCCTTCTTAGCCATGACCTAGAACGCAACCAGTCGCTTATTAAATTATAAGTAACGGAAAATCGGAAAACTCAACTTGTTTTCCGATTGCTATTTACGAGCACCTGCATAAATATGATAGTAATGAACAGTCTTGTAATTCTAAATGAACATCTAATTGCAATACAATACAGCGTGGGTTGTAAGCCTACTAATATACGCTATAATATCTATTACTTATAGATAGGTATAATAAGTACAAATACCCTTAGGATGGGTAAAATATGATTGCTATTAATTTCTCTCTTGATGCATTTCATCGTGCATCTTCCGATATAATATCGAAGTTTGGTGTGAATCTATACAATTAATAATATTGAAGTGTCTGTTTGTAATGTCAAAATAACCGCTTTTTACTGAATGCATATGAAAGTATACACGATACCTATAACAAAACACCCATTTTTTTTTATTTTTGTCTGTATGTCTGTCTGTTTGTAACGAGTAACCTCCGAAATCGTTGGACCTATTTTGACGGGACTTTCACTTGTATTTATAGGGAGTAACTTAGGCTACTTTTATTTTAGAAAAAGAATTATTGTTCCACACGAATAAAAAAAACTGGTCATGGTGAATCAATTCGGGCGCTTAAATGGCTTACGCTGAGTAAACCATAAGAGATATAGGAAATTAATGTAATAAACAATTGTAGACATTAAAAAGATATACAAAAAAGTCTGGATAAGTATACGTCTATCTTCTAAGGAACACCCACAGTAAGCATTTTTGTCTTTAAAATAGCCGGGAGCGGGGGACCAAGATTCGCGCGGGCATTCTGTAGTTCAAGTGAGCGAAGCCACGGGAACAGCTAGTATATAATAAACGCCATCTACCAATAAATAGTGTATTTGTAGCCTCTTCGGGGATCCCTTTTCATTTTATGAGAATTATTTGGAAAATTGAAGTTTTATTTCCTCAAAAAGTTAATTCTTAAAAATAATGGCTTGAAAACAATGACGTTTTATAAATAGACGCGTTATACTCTCACTAAAAGCAATTTGAACAGGGTACAAATTTTGTTATCAGCATGTTGAAACTAAAGAGATAGGAAATCACAGCGTAAGGCGGAAACTCTGTTGTCAAAAGAGGACAAAAGTTTCTTCTCGCTCACGCCGGTATCAAGCCTAAAATAAACTGAAGGCAATTGCCCACCATCCACGACTGTATGTAAAGAGCGTTAATGCCGTATCTACTTATAAAATATAATTGCTTCAACTTAGCTTAATTATTTTATATTTGCAAATATGAATTAAAAAGAAATCTCAAATCTATATCACTGACATCAAATAAAGAAAGAGAATTCAGAAATTTCAAATTTCATAATTATGTACTTAATTTAGCATGCTAGATTTATAGCGGAGATTTTCCAGTGCCTGGATTGGTATAAATCTAAATTAATACCAGCTACCAGCAACATCGGGAGCGATTGCATTCAAACGCTAATCAATCTATCTATTTAGAAAAATGTAATGTATATCTATAATTTATTGTATACATTTGTTTTTGTTTTTTGTACTTCTTAGATACTTTAGTCCTTATCAAAAACAAAAATTATCACGATATCTTTGTTCAAGAAAAAGTTATTAAAATTATAAAAAGTTAAATTTTTATATGCACTACTCGTTCTATTAAGAGCACACAGCATTATGGGACATGACAATTATATTCACCAGGATTGTGACCATTATGAACCAGCTGTTACTCCCAGCATAGTGGCACACTGTGACGTGTCGCTTTCCGGGATCATGCTGTTATATCTAGTAATCAAACGGGGCGTTAGGTAGTTGTACCGGACCGGGTCGCGACCACAATGCTGTGAGCTGTTAGTCTCTTTTCATTTTTCGGGTTTCCGGATCAGCCATAGAATATCCAGCCTTAAGGGCCCTGGAGCCTATGACAGCTTTTACAGCTTCATCGGACTTGGGGGCGAGCGCTTAGGGCACTCAGCCACGAAAGTTTTGGACAACTCGCGCACAAGGGTGCCGAAGTGGCCGGACCTCGGCTTGGGCGGTTGTCGCGATCTGACTAATTCCCTATCCGTAAATTCGAGCTAACTAACATATATTCGTATGCATGTTACTCTCCTCCTGGGAGGAAGGCAGAAAACATGCGTATGTGTATTTAGTTATCGGAGAAGGCCTAACAGCAGCGACGTTGCTTTTAGATTGTACTGTGCTTTTCACTATGCACATTATATGCTACTGTATGCTACAAACTCAAAAAGTAAACCAGCAACCCTAATCTCCACGTGGTTTCCAGTTTTTATCCATTGTCTATAGTCCTAATAAACGAATTAAGAAGGTTCTCAGAGCCTGTTACAAGTCACGCAAAAATAGCTCTTATGACGTACTTATAAAGTAGGTATTTGAGGGTGATTGGATAGATGTGTTGTCAAATTTGTTTGTTTTGAGACAACTGTCTGATGTCTCAAAACAGAAGCCTCGGAGTTAATAGTTCTCACGATTTACTACACAACAGAAGTATTTGTTTCGGTTGGGTAAATCGGCTTCGAAGTCGATGAACCAGTGACCCGTAGTGATTGAAATAAAGCAAAAGTAAACAGTGAGTGTTCTTCTCAAGTTAAGGGCTGCGTTCGATACTCAATAATTTAGAATTTTAAGAATATTTTACTACAATAGTAGCTTAGTCAAAAATGGGAATATTTCTGCAAAGAACGTAATTATTTTGTGCTTAAGAGACAATGACTCAGTGATAGCGTCTTCAGACATCGCATTTATGGACGTAGGTTCGAATTCCTGCAATGAGCCTGAGCTTTCAGTGAAACTTTGTAATTGCAGGAACTAGAAAAAAGTGTTACACTGTGTCCCACATTCTCCTACACTTTACAATACATGCATGTCTAAATCGAAGACTGATTTAAAACAATATTGATTCTAAGTCACTAAGATTCGACCATCACTTCCTACGGATCGATATGTGCGCATATAAAAGGTTCCTCTAAAAGGCATATAAACCGGGCGCTATGAAACATCCTGTCATTGTTTCATCCGTTGGAACTTGGATGCCAACAAAGTTCAGATTACAGACATGTTACGACTTGTTTTTCCATCGAGCTAGGCAGCCGAGTTAGATGTAATTCGATGATGACAAAATGTATCAAAGGAAAATAAACATGTTCATGGTCGTCGGTCGACCACCACAGCTATCTTACGTTTGGGTAAATCTCTCATACTTTTAAGAACGATTATGTAAAATAATTTAACAACACTGAGTATAAACTTAATACTTAAACTAAAAAATATCTTCGTTCAAGATATCTGTACGGTTTATTTGCAATAATAATAGGTAGGTAGTCAAGACTCAAAACCATGAAGTTGCTTTATTCATATTTTTGCTTTTTAATAGAGGAATCGAATGGTTAAAGTGTAATTATAGAATTTAGTTGTAACTGACTTTTGTATGAGGATGAACCGTGAGATTGGTCAAAAATTTAAGACGGGTGAACCGTGAGACACGCTGGTATCCTGTACACCTAATTATATAAACCAAAATAATAATATAAAAAGACTTTATAAAAATATTAATGCCTTAATATCATTAGAGCTTCTGTGTATTTCTAGGTGAGAAGGATGAGGTAATTTATGACTTGTATAGAAATATTAAATTATCTAACTCACATGAAATTGTAATAAGTAAAGTGTTTAACCCTTAATTATCCGTACATAATAAAACTAAAAACTACAAACCTTTGATTTCGTTTGCTAATATGTACAATTAATAAAATTGAAGTGTCAGTTTTTAATGTCAAGATAGCATTTTTTTTTACTAAAAGCATATGAAAGTATATATACGTCTGTTTATCTCTTTGTTCCGGGTAATCTCCTAAACAGTTGGAACGATTTTAACGAGACTTTCACTGGTAGCTATCTGATGTTATATGGAATAACTTAGGCTACTTTTATTTTAGAAATAGAATAAGGATACCGCGCAAAAAAACAAAAACTGGTCACGATGAATCAACTTGGGCGCATAAACGGCTTACACTGAGTAAACCATAAGAGATATCAAATTATGCCTGTCTTCTAAGGATCACCCACAATAAGCTTGTTATCTGTAAAATAACGGGAGTGGGGGTAGTACAAACGATGGCATTCTGTATTCCACGTGAACGCATCCGCGGGCACAGTTAGTTATGAATTTAAACAAAAACGAAATTAATTAACGAACATATTCCGACTTGTCCGTAAGGTCTGGACGTCCTCCATTGACCAACATGCTCGATAGTCGATCGTGATACAACTTGCTGAACTCGTATGACCTTGCCAGTGAGAAGTGGACCGATTATAGCCGGTTGTAAGGGTGACTCACCATATTAGAATCTTAAAAACATATAAGTTATAATATGGGCATACATATATGTATCTAGAAACCGCAATGACTAGGAGATTTAATTGTCGCTGTTTGATTGCAACTACTTCTTAATACTATGTTTCTATTATTACTAGAACTTATATAATATTCTTATAAGTTCTGGTATAGCTTCTAAAAAGACCAAGGATTTTACACTAACATACCTTATAATATATGTATAGGTACTTATTATTATAAACCTCAGGAGATTATTTGTCTCTTTGAACGCGCTACTTTTTGGAACTACCTACAAGTCAGTAAGTTTGCATGTGTATTTTATAGCATATTTGTTAAGGACCGATAAATAGGCTTTATATCTTCACGCTACGACCTTAAGGGGCCGAGTAGTTATCATGAACGTTAAGCGATCTGGCAAGCTGTAGTCAAGTGAGAACTACGGACCATACCAATGACACCGGTCTTTATTTCAAACCACTAAATATGTATGCAAATGTTTTTTCCTTCCTCCCAGGAGGCAGGGACATGTATATATGTATATGATAGTTTAGCTCGAATTTTACGGATTGGGAATTAGTCAGATCGCGACTTCTTTGGAATCGCGACAACAGCCCAAGCCGAGGTCCGGCCAATTTGGCACCCTTGTGTGCTTGTTGCCCACGCTTTTGAGTGCCTTATGCGCTCGCCCCCAAGCCCTGTAAAGCCTTAAAAGCCATCAGTGTCTCTGTTTTTGGATAGAGCCCCTCAGGCTAACAGTAAGGTCAGATAAAAAAAAAACCACGATTTTATAAAATATATCTGATTGAATTTTACACGGGTGCGTTTACGGCTTGGCGGAGAGTTGATCGAAGAATAAAATTATATTAAGGGGCAAACTGTGAGGCAAAGCTAGAACTTCTTTAACCGACTTCAACAAAAGACAAAAGGTTACTCAGTTCGAATGTATATTTTTTACGGATATTCAGTCCTAGCTTCTTTGTTTATGAACCGATTTAAATGATTCTTTTTTTGTTGGATAGGGGTTACTTCAAGATGGACCTTCAACTTCGAAGATATACGAGGAAACTCTTCAAAATCATTGAAGTTGATTTTCTTTTTTGTTAAATGTCGTCTTTTAATAAACATCAATAACTTATTTAGTATTAAAACATCTCTAAGTATCTAATGGTAAGTAAAATTCATAGGACCACTAGCACAATTGTAGTAGGTAATCCTTACTATTGAGTCGATAAGTCGCATGTTCGTTCTCCAAACTGAAGTAGGTACATTAACTTTTGTGTGACTCAATTATATGTAAATCAGCTATTTATTTGTTACGCTTAGTTTCAAATCAATTGGTTGTATATTACGTAGTTTCTGTTGCGTAAAAGTTCAGTTGTGATTTGTGTGTGGGTTCAACTTATGGTTTGTGAGGAGTGGATTTGGAGATAATCGACCTGTCGTTGCCTAATGTTACTTAAATTCTTATTCCTAAACGGGAGACAATAGTATTTTTATGTTTTTATTATACTTCAAATACAAAATTTCCATTAAAGAATGCTGTCACACATAATTCACATTTACATTTTCATGATATTTTTATTAAAATAGCAAGGATAAGTGACAGCACATGCCTGATGGGTAAGTACCACGGACATGTAGTAAGCACATTGCAATCCAAAAACGGTGACCATCGAAGGATCACAACCGTCGCCGATCGTCCATGTTATCACCAGTTTACAGATCTCTCAAAACATACATTTATTTGTTACACATGTACATTTATACATTTATAAAATGTATGAATACCGAGAAGACAGCTTATAAAGGAGAGTGGAAAAGGAAAACATGTTGTCTCGACTCTACTTAATTTGTAAAGTCTTCCCTTCTTCTCATATCATAACAGATAGAGATTTGAATAATCACAGTGCATAATTAATTGTTCTTTGTATTAGGCACATTTTATTGTTGTAAGTTTATTTATATTCTTAATTAATGATTATTAACATGATAGCCTAAAAGTTTTTATTGCGTGTGGTGAATATGTTTCATATAATCGGACATATTATACAAGTTATTACATTAGTAAATATCAAGTAATCAAGCGGGATAGAAGGGATATGTTCCCGAATAGATCGTCACCATCATGCACATAATAAATCCGTCATAGTGACTCTATTTTGGATGGTTGCGTTTCGGGATTAGTCAGTATATCCAGCTACTGAGAGACCTGTAAACTGGTGATAACATGGACGATCGGCGACGGTTGTGATCCTTCGATGGTCACCGTTTTTGGATTGCAATGTGCTTACTACATGTCCGTGGTACTTACCCATCAGGCATGTGCTGTCACTTATCCTTGCTATTTTAATAAAAATATCATGAAAATGTAAATGTGAATTTACTAACTTTAAAAATTAAACGTAAATTTAATTGTAACTGATAATGATCAGTTCTCACAAAATCCAACAAAACCTTCTTCGGTCTTCCATATCCGTCCTTATACAACATTGTTCTAATTAAAACACTTTCATCCCTCCGCATGTCACGTCCATACCACGCCAACCTATCGCCCCTAACCGCAATGCATACTGATTGATATTGATCGATGTATAATTTACTTTTACAAGTTTATAAGTTTACAGGTCGAGCTCGGAATGTAGAGGAGAAGCCATACCTACACCGACTGTACTACTTCGCAGTAACGATGTACTTAACCACAAAGCATAACTAGTTTCACTTACTGCAAAGAACAATTTTAATTTACTTCAACTACATAAATAAAATTGTATCGAATTGTACACAGTAATTATTTTCGTCTCTTATTTCGATATTTACTCTCGTATTTTTAAACATATTATTGACAATTCTTATAGCCTTTCAATTTCTATGAGATTGAATATAGATACATGCCCTGTTAGAATATAATGAAGAATATTCTGAAGAAACGTTTGACCTCATCCCATTATCTCCCTTCCTCTACAGAGCCTCGTATACGAAGCCACAGCTACTTATTAGGATTTATCTCATTCTCGGCAAGAACAAAGAAAGATATTTGCAAATTCGTATCTTTACTTTACTGTGAATATGTGGAAACACCTGGCTATAAGTAAGTAAGAATAAAGAATTATAAAAGATTTAGAGTAATACTATTATCTTTTAATTTTATAACGTTATCAATAGATCTAACATTTTTTTATTTGAAATAGGAATAATAAAACAAACTGTATATCGTCGACAGGCTAATAATAAACCAGTTTACTACGATAATTCCTATTTTGTCATAAGTAGGTACAAAAAAACTATTTTAATTAATTTAATGTGATGACATCAACTAAGATCCTTAACGGATATCAAACCATTCATAATAATATGTTTATATTTTACATACTTATGTATGAGAGTATTTATATATTTAATTTACTATTTTCAAATAAACATATATGTACGACATACGTGATAAAACTATTACATTAAATTATTCATGAAAACTTGGAGCTTTTTACCTACTTATACTATTCCTTAGGTACTAATAATTATCTTAATTTATGTTTTAAAATTCTAAAAAGTAAACAAAACATATCCACGTTTAGAATCTTATATTTTTTTAAAGGCAAAACAAGACCTCAAATCTGACAAAGAATCAAGAATAATATTGAATGAACACAAATAGTTTACGACTTTAAAGTGTATGTAGGTACGTAATTTAAAATAAATTTTGAGTCTGAAATTATTTATAATATACTTATTGCGTTCGTTTCTTTTGGAAGCTTGGTATTTGAGGATTACGTATTTAAGGATTTTTGGAGATTCAATCGCTGAGGTTTATCGGAACCAATCTTTTTCTAAATAAAAATAGCTTGTACCGTGGTGTAAAGATTGGCCAGGCCGTGAAGTTCGAATAGGAACTGACTAGTCAGGATGCCTTGGAAGTAAGTACTAGGGTATCGTCTCTCGCGGAGACTCTTTTCATGCACTCCAAAGTGCATCCACATCTAAAGTAAAATATCGTCCTTTCATTCGTGCCCTATTGCGGACCAACAATTCCGAAGCATCGCAACGTTAACTGACAATAGTTTAATAATTTTTACTGTTGTGAGTCAATCGTCCTATTTAGAAAATTCATACAAGAAAAGCATTGTAGAAGCACAAATGATTACTAAATTAATAGAAATGAAAAATAAATAACATTTATTTGAAGTAAGCCAAGGCGACCGACATCCAGTTCCGTGACTCATTATAGTTCAAAAGCGAAGTGGATCTAGCTTCTAACTTGTTGAAGTTGGCTCCGATTTAAAAAATTCATACGAGAAAAGCGGTGTAATAGCACAAATTATTAAGAAATTACTATACCTTCGCCGTGTTAATAAAAAAATAACGTAAGCCTCTCGGTAGTTGGATCTACACTGACTGATACGGAAACGCGACAAATCAAAATTAAATCACGTGACGGGTTTATCACCATATGCATGTTGGGCACGCACACGACAAAGTCGCGTACAGATATACCCCTGGATATATACAGGCTGATCCCGTATTGTCGAGAACACCTAACCTCAATTAAACCGCAATAACGATTTCAGTAGGATAGTTTTCATAAAATATCTTTTTGTTTATCTACATAATTAATAAAATTGAAGTGTCTGTTTGTAATGTCAAAATAACAGTTTTTTACTAAACACATATGAAAGTAAATATGATACCTATAACAAAAGCCCATTTTTAAAAATTTTGTCTCTGTCTGTTTGTTCCGGGTAATCTCTGAAACGGTTGAACCGATTTGGCGGGACTTTCACTTGTATTTATAGGGAGTAACTTAGGCTACTTTTATTTTAGAAAAATAATTAGGGTCCCGTTCCGCACAAATAGAAAAAACTGGTAATGGTGAATCAATTCGAGCGCTTAAATGGCTTATTCTGAGTAAACCATAAGAGATATAACAAATTAATGTACTACATAATTATTGGCATTAAAAATGACTGCAAAAAAGACCAGGAGAGTATACATCTATCTTCTAAAGAACACGCACAATAAGCATTTTGTCTTTAAAATAGCCGGGAGCGAGGAAGCAAAATTTGGACGGGCAATATGTAGTACACGTGAGCGAAGCCACAGGCACAGCTAGTTATAAATATAAATAGATAAATAATAAATGTATGTTATTGTATTTCTTGAATGATTGAAACAGACAAATTTTATATGTTTTTGACATACTTGTACACGTTATTACGAAATAAATGACTACATAACGCAATTTTCCGTGGGATGTTTAAATGATGTTACATATTATGTAAATTACAAATATTTTACCTAAAAACCACTTTCCCTTTCAAAAACAGGCGGCTAGTTAATTAAACTTTGAGAATTTGTCGTAATCTTTATCTGTGTTTTATCTATAGATTATTAAATATAGTAACTCAAAAGTAGTAGATACCTATTTTATCAATACTGAAAAAGGAGAGACAAAATTATAGATGTTGATTACCAAACTTTACATAACGAATCTGAGCTTTGACTCCAACCAGAATCAATCCCGGAATCCTTGTTGCACAAGTGTTTCACTAATTGTACCAACTAAACTTGGTAATTTGGTACCTAACTTCGTAATTTTTTGATAAATGAAAAATTGTATGACTTAATTTAACATTTTGGTTTAATACCTAGGTACAGAGTTAGGGAGATCAATTATTTTAATATATTTGTCGTAAATATATAAGAAATCGTAGGAGTAACTTATAACTATAATAGAAAAAGGACTAAAGTTATGATTATAAATATCATAAAATAAATTATTAGAACGTATGTATTTAAATAAAATGATAGAGGTTTACCGTTGTGCGCGCATATCGCAAAAACTACTGGATAGATTATTTTTATTTTAGTCTTTTTAAATACTTGGTTCTTATAAAAAAAACATATAAGGATATCTTCATTAAATAAAAAGTTATTAAAGTTTTATAAAACTACAATTTTCATGGACTTCGCGTTCGTCTGTCGCCCACGCGAAGGGAGCCGCGGGCACGGCTAGTACTTAATAAATATAATATATTCTACAAAATCATTACAACAATATAAATACGTTAAATTTACCATCAAATTACGCACCACTATTTTCTCAAATCCAACATTATCCAATTTCATTGTATTCCAATTAATATTATTCATTTATGTCACTATAAATTACTAGATTCCTCACTATAATTCAACTGCACACCATATTTAGACAATTAATTCACAACACTAACAGAATTTAAATTTTATACTACGGAATTATTCAGGACGACTGCCTTTTGAGTTTAAAACTTTTTGATATTGATATATTCTTGGGAAGGTTCTGTCGTAGGCGTCCAACTAAGATGCCGCCTCGCACTTTATGAGTGTATGAAAGAGCCTTGTTAAAGCTCTGTAGTAATAAAACAACAAAATTAAAACGAACGATGAACCTTTAAATTCCCATATGTAATACACCTAATACACGTCTTCTTAATGTGGTCGGTTAAACGGTATTAAAATGTACGGAGAGACCGTACTGGTATGCGAATGTTTTGTTTACTCGTAACTTAGCGGACGGTAGCGGAATGCAGAGACACTCCGTGAAGAAAGTATTGACCAAACGTTCGGTGGGAAGTAGCTCGGTCAGCTGGATTCTATGAATTTCAATGTGTAGGTGTTCCTTTAACACTTATGCCCCTTTATAGGAAGAACGTGTCTCTTAATTTTAAATTATTTACATGGAACTTAAAAAATTGTTACGGTTAAATCTAAAATAGATGGTTAGGTTTCTTAAACATATATTATATTGTGTGATTCGGTTTAAATCTCTTTTATTTTAAAAATAATGATAAAAATATTTAAAATCAAATTAAAAACTACATAGATAAATTATTTTTATATAACTAAAACAAGACAATTTTTATCAAAAAAGAAAACCAACTTCCATTATTTCGAAGAGTTCCCTTGTGTATCTTCGAAGTTGAAGGTCCAATGCCAATGAAAGCCTACGTTGAGGTATCCCATATCCAACAAAAAAAGAATCATCCAAATCGGTTCATAAATAAAAAAGTTATGGCTGATCATCCAAAAAAAAAACATTCGAATTGAATAACCTCCTGTCTTTTGTTGAAGCTGGTTAAAAAAGTAAGGAAATGGAATTCGCATTTTTATTCATGACTAGCTGTGCCCGACGGTTTCACCCGTGTTAATTTTATACGACAAACATCGCCAACGCATCTGTGTTGGCATTTTTTTATACTTTGTGTAAAACTATCGACATTTTTATGAGGAATAAATTAATTTTTCAAATTATAATATAGCCTATGTTACTGACTGATACTGTAGCGTTATATTGGTGAAAGAATTTTAAAAATCAGTCCAGTATTTTCAAGTTTATCCATTACAAATTAAAAAAAATTAACAAAAATCAAATCTTTCCTATTTATTTTATTGGTATAGATGGTTTATATGACTAACTTCATCATGTTGGCACTTCCGTTACATGATGCACGCGCAACTCTATAACACGGCAAAGTGCCTGATGATAAGCACAGAACACTCCAAAAACAACGGCAACAACGGAAAAGTTTTAAATTCATCACAGTCGCCGCCCTGTAGGCCTCTTCCCACTGGTTGATCTAGATTTCCGAAATACTACAATTAAAACAAGAGTCATTGTTGTTACGCGCTTATCACCATGTTTATGTTGCTTGATAAGCTACTAAATATACCTAGACTTATCAACGTCTCGGTTTGACTGGGATTATCCCGGTTTTTTAAATTGGTGACCGCGGTGCGGCATCCCGGTTGGCCGGTTTGGTAATTTTGTCCCGGTTGTTTTTTCTGTGTAACGGGGGCGACAAATTCATTTATACTTTTTGTACAAAGATAACATAGCATACCATCACAATTGTATTTTTCGAAGGGTAAGGCAGAGGTGTACTAATGTACACCCACAGTTCGCCAGGTATGTTTTTAGGTTCCATGTCCCACGAGCCTAATGCCATTAATCGGGCACAAAGCCAAACTGCGAGCTGCTACTGAGAATTTCAGAGAAATATCCAATAACACTTTGCTAGATCTGGAAATCGAACCCAGGGCCTCGAGCATAGCAGTCGTGCTTACGACCACTAGGCTAATGAGACTTTGTTTAATTGGTATATTTATTAAATAGGGGTCAAGATTCCTCCCCTCGCACCTATCCCTCAACTAAATATAATTATCAATTATCGTAAAAAAATATCTGGTCAGTCTCCCGTCCCGGTTTAGAGCTTTATTATTATGATAAACCTAAATATACCTAATAAAGTATTTATTATTACTATTAATAACGGTTCGATATAAAGGTCTGGCCTAAACAAAGCCAGTGCCCGTCATTAGTCATTCGATGTCGGGGTATACAGGCGTCAGATTAAATTCCAGCGCATTTTGTATTTTACAAAGCTGTTTGGTTCACAGTAAGCGTATGCGGCTACATCGATATTCGGTTTGCAATTCGTATTCAACAAAAACAAATTTATACTTTCTGTACAATTAACACTTACTCTACTCTTAATACCAACACTTAAGGTTTAAAATTGAATACCTACTCAATTTGAAAAGCCAAGTAAGGTATACTTCTGTTGTGAGACAATGGACATTCTGACCGATCACAAAAGCGAAGCATTCACCAACGAACACTACTGTCTTTAACAACAATGATTTAGAGTTGAATTTGGAATAATTTGTGCAAATATAATACGATAAAACTGTTATTAATATCCTATTATGATGCCACGTAGAACCTATCGATAGTGTATTCGATAGAATACGAAATGATTCTACTGTTAAAAGTAAATAAGTAAGAATATTAGACTTAGCGAATCCTGTTTATATGCTTCATTGATATTCATACAATGTCAGAACAGTAAGATGTTCACACATTTAGGCAACTAAGTGTTTTATGAAATTAGCGTTTGTGGTTAAATATATTTTGTACCTACGTTCAAATACAGTTGTGATTTTTTTTAAAGGTAGTCCGTCGATCGATGTATGTTAAAATCCCACAATGAGCTTGAGTTTTTGTTGAAGGAAAACATCGTGATGAAATCATACGATGGTGTTTTCTATTAAGTACACTTGAGAGCCAGTCCATCTAGGCTTTATTTTCATCTTAGACAAGAACATGTGTGTGACTGCATAAACGCCCAAAATTCTTTTAATGAATAAACTAGCAGCTACCCGCTACTTCGTTCGCGTTAATTGCCTACAATAGAGACTTAATAAGATTAAAAAATAGCCTATAGCAGTCAGGGACAGGGATAATGTAGAACTCTATTTTATTGTACGAGATACGAGATGTGGCGGTGAGATTACCACGATCATAGAGTTTTGATCAAAATCTCATTTTTATATATCACTAGCTGTGCCCGCGGCTTCGCTCACGTGTACAACAGAATGCCCGCGCGAATCTTGGTTCCCCACTACCGGCTACTTTAAAGATAAAAATGCTTATTATTGGTGTTCCTTAAAAGATAGATATATACTCTCGCTGATTTTTTTACACGTTTTTTAATATCTACAATTATTTATTACATTAATTTGCTATATCTCATATGGGTTAATCAGCTTAAACCATTTAAGCGCCCGGATTGACTCACCATGACAAATTTTTTTTTATTTGTGCGGAACCCTAATTCTTTTTCTAAAATAAAAATAGCCAAGTTACTCCCTATAAAATCAGCTATCTACCAGTGAAACTCCCGTTAAAATCGTTCCAACCGTTTCGGAGATTACCCGGAACAAACAGACAGACAGACAATAATTTTAAAAATGGGTTTTTTGTTTTAGGTCTCGTATATACTTTCATATGCATTTAGTATAAAGCTGTTATTTTGACATTACAAACAGACACTTCAATTTTATTAATTGCATTAAAGATTACGACAAGTGCGCAACAACAACCAAAACTTTTAAAGTTCTAAATTGTTGTAAAGTGGATTATGATTTATTTTAAAAACAATTGAATGAAATGAAACAATATTATTTTAATTGAAAATACAAGCGGTAAACGGTCAAATTTTTATAAGCACTTCGGCAAAAAATTATTCCCCCAATCTAGTATATTTAAAACTTAGATTTTGATTAAAAACTCGATGAACGTAACTCTCGGGATTACTTCAAGTATTTGTTACGCAGGTTTTACTTGGAGCAGTTGAATATCGGCTAGATTTTTTTTTTACTAAATATTATATACACCTTGATCCCCTGCAAGACTGTTAGAGAATACTTTTTAGCATTAAGTCTCCCTAATGGTTTTTATGTGCAATAAAGAGTATAATAACGAAGTAATCTCGGAGCTGTATCTTAGTGGAAGAATTTTTAGAATAGAATTAGTATTTCCAGAGATTACCTACTACAAACATACAAAATGCCTCTTTATACTATTATAAAGTAGATGTATGTAGTATAGATGTTCAGGTTTCCTTCCACCCTTCATGGTGCTTGGACCCAAATTGTGATAGCAAGTCGGTCAGCCCATAATGGCATAGACGTAGCTGGGGAGGGGGAAGGCAAGGGTTTTCAATGTCCACAAGATAAAACTCATTACCCGCAAAAAAAAAACAGCAGTATTAAAAAAAAAAAAATCTTTATTCAATTTAGGCCCTAAGAAGGCACTTATGAACGTCAAATCGCTACTGCTGAAGGAATATAGCATTTACGTTCTTTTCAACTTCAGGTAAAAAAAAACAGGATATTGCACCAGGCATGTATATTTTTTATCATAATACTCAAAAATTAGATGATTTCTAATTAGATTACCGAAATTTTCATCCCCTAGGAAAATTCGCTAGCTACATCAATTCATAATATTATAATAATATCAAGACTACTAAAAAACTGAAAATATGTTTTATACATACTTCCATATTTTATTACTTAATGCCAGTCACCTTCACATGGCCAACTTGTAGCTTTTTGGAGCTAAATAATAATAAATAATTGCACTCGTAAGTAATGGTTGACTAAGGATTCACACTGCAAAATTGCCAAGAAAAATGTTGTTAATAATTTATTAGAAGCTAAAAAAAAGTAACTTAAAAATGTAAATTATAATATGATTAATCAACTCTTATTTTGTTAACTAACGGAGTTAATAGTTATTTGTCATTAACTTCAACAGCCATAGAATTAATAATACCAGAGACTAGAGTATTACTAGTCTCTGATAATATGTCTATGTTAGCAACTCATATTACTTTGTTCAGTATAGTCATCAAATAATATATTTTTACATGATAACAGTTATTACAAAATTTGTCAAAAAGTTTACAAGTTTACATTATTGGCATATGAAGGTCACATAGGTCATAAGCACTACCCATGTCTTACAGAAGTAAAATGCCATTATATTTTTTTTTGTTATTTAGGTATCTTTCAGTCTACCCCTCATAGCACTAGTTTGTATTTAATAACACAATATTACTGAAATGCAATTTTTAAATAAGACCATGTTTATTCATAATTATGTAATTTATTTCCATAGTAAACATGTATTGCAGCAACCATACTGCTGGACATAAATATTATACAAATTTTGTACCCAAACACAGAATTTAAAATATTTTCATCACACAAATCTACCTTTTTACAGAATAAACCCTGCAATCTCTGCTCAACAATAGGTTTACTACCACTAAGCCATTATCATCCATCTGTTATACTTCTGTAATTGATCTCAATACTATATAAACATGATCAAGGTTATTTAAAAAAGGTATTAAACATAACTGTTCTAAAACCAACAGTCACGAATAACCAGGCAAACTGGCCAAGTTAGTACCTTTAAAATCTAGTACCTCATAAGGATTTGTCTTCAATTTGTCTATCAAAGAATGCTTATTAAACTTAATCTCATTTAACAATTCCTGTTTCATAGATCTAACTTTATCTATAATTTTGTTTCGGTAAGTAATTTCTAAGTCTGGATTCTTTAACATATTCGATAGGGTTTCTAGGTCATCTGGTAATTGTATGTCATTTTCACTGAACTGTATTTCAATGTTTCTTGATATGGGAGGTTTGTCTATCGGGGTTCTCTTAATTCTTTTAGGACAAATATGACCATGTTTATCTGTGTCTATAGTTTCTTGTTCTCCGTCATCCTTGAAAATGATTTTTTTATTCATTGAGCATTGACATTCTTCTTCAGCTTCATGATCTGTATCTTTTTGTGAAGGATCGGAGCTTGTCTCCATATTAACATTTAACAAGTGTCCATATTTCGTTTCAATCTTTTCTATAACCTCTTTACATTTATTATACACAGTTCTGAGTTCTTCTAAATCATTATTGCTGATTTCAGTGCATTTCTTATGTGTACTCTCTTCATTTATAGTTAAAAAAGTTGGCGATGGTGGGTTTTGCTTTATGTTCATCGAAAGTTTTTTTCGCAATCTTTGTGATATGTTATCCGATAACTGGCACGATGTATCCGTTCCATATTCTTTTTTATTATCAATCTTAATAGGTGAAATTATTTCGCGGACATGGTTTTGAACAATAATAAACTTTTTAGCTTCGCGTTTAGATTTTTTTTCTATCGGAATTTCCATGGGTACTTCCACGTCTTCATGAACTACCATCTCTTGTTTTATGAATTTCACTTTACATTTATAATGATTTATTTCTTATAACAAAATCAAAAAACCTAATAACCAATTACATTTATACAAACACCAAAATACCACGCGACACGCGTTTTGGATTCTGGTTTGACCAGTTTGACATTGACAGTTCATGACAATCAAGACTATAGACATGGGAAACAGTGCGCTACGCTACGCAATTGCGCCAACTCACTTCACTGTAGCCATGGGTAACTCAACAAAATTCCTTGCGTCAACTCAACCAACACATTTGGAATAAATTAATGTGATAACGCACCCGGCGCAGTAAACTGAGTTAGCGCAATTTCGCAGCGCAGCGCAGTGTTACCCATGGTCACTTCACTGAGCCGGATATGTTATTACACTTATTTCAAATGTGTGAGCGGACAGCGCACTTCAGCGCAGCGAGCCGGCCATGGGACAGTGTCGCACCCCACCGCTCGCGTCGGTCAGCTGACTTATTCATTTCTCTAACTCGCTTACCATTTTACTGCGCCAGAGCAAATTTGAGATAATTCAATGCGCTGGCACGGCGCAGTAAGCAGCGCTTGAAATATTGAGTTTGCGCATGGAATTTTGCTGAGTTACCAATGTTATGTCCTAATTTGAGAATATTTCTGTATGGTTCAAGTGTTGTACCACTCGTGATGAATGTAAGTAGTCGATTTTATTTTCATAAAGATGAGAATGTAATAGAATGTTATAATTTGACAGCATGTAGTCCGTGTAATATTGTTAACTTAATAACAATATAGTTAGACATATTAATTTAGTAAAATATTTCATTTAATTGCCTATATTTTTATAGGTAGAATCTGTATAATGTAATGTATAATCTGCGAGTGAAAATTGGTGGTAAATTATAATAAATTAGGTTTTCCCAAATTGACTAGGAATAACTGGGGATACAAAACCTAATTTACCGCCAATTTTCCCTTTCAGCTTTTATTAGAGACTATAGATAAAGGTTTCTGAATAAAATACCGAATGTAGCATAATGCAAGGTAAAAACAAAACTTAATTTTATAAGAACTTTGAAATGTTTTATTCAATAACATTTGTGTGTTTATAGATAATAGCTAAAGTGTTAATTATGATTCTACAAACTTTCACAAACTAAAATATAACAAACTTGTTTTTGAAAATACATATCAATATTAGTAAATCAAAAGTATAATTTTATAACATCATAAAATACCGAGACCATCAAACAATCAATTTTATTAATTAGAATTGTGTTAAAAGCTCTGCAACTTCTCAGATATTACATGTGACTAAAAGGATAAGTAAAATAACTATTTATACTGCAAAAAAATTATATAATGTCAATAACGAAAAATACATAAAACATAAATAGTAAAAAGTTTAAATTCTGAAGTCTTTATTTTTTCTTTTTTTTCTTTTTCTGAGGTATGTGACACTCATCTTGATTTTCTAAAATATTAACTGAGTCTTCCTGACTTTCCTCTTGTAATTGCTTATATTTATTTTTTAATTTCATAACTTTCTTCCCAAGAGTACAACTTGAGTTAAGATTAGTTTTCATATTTTCAGTTTCTGTAGATTCAAAGTTTTGACTGTCTTCATTTTGAATATCCTTTTTCCTTTTTGATTTCTTAACTTTCTTTGTTCTAGTTTCTTCAAGATTGTTAATATTTTCAGATAAATTCGAATATTTAGGATTTACTAAATTGTTTTCTATGTGGTCATTGTCGATTGTTTCTAGTTCTTGATATCTCGCTTTCTTCTTGTTTTTCCTTTTTTTATTGTTATCACAATTATGAACAGAATCATTTTTAATGTGGAATTCTATATTTGAAGGATCATATAGTGAAAAATGCTCACTTTTTACTAGATTTTGTGATTCTTCATTAGATTTTATTTTTATATATTTGTTTTTGGTTTTACTCATGCCATCATTTGTAGTTGTGTAATCTATTTTACTATCAACACATTCAGCTGAATTGTTATGTGCTGAAAATGGACTAAAACCAAAACCTTGGTGTGATTCAGGTTCATCTAGATCTGTGTTAATACCTGAAAATCCTTTGAACATATAATCTGCTTCATCTTCATTATTATTTGAAATTTGGATTTTGTTTTTAGACTTAATTACAGCTAATTTATTTTTGAAATAGTCCTCCATACTTCCTTTTTCTGTAAACACCTTTTCAATAGTAGATTTTAAATTATCTTTTATCGGGCTTTCAATTTTATCTTCATTCTTAAGGCTTTTCTTGCCAAAAATATTAGCTAAATCCTTCTCACTGTAACGCGTCAAGTCTTTCCCTCGAGTAAACTTGTGATAATGAACTCGGGCTTTGCTTTTCCTTGATTTGTCTTCTAAAGATACACCACTATGTAATTTATTTTTATTAACATCACCTGAAACATGACAATAATAATAATTATAGTCTTGATATAGAAAATAATTTTATTACCCTGTTATTGTTAGTAAAGTGCCTATGGTGTTGTAGAAGAACTATTGCAAAGGGAGGATCCTCCGACCAGACGGGTGTTATGTCTGGCGGGCAGCTGCCCAACGGTTGTAGTCGGGTTCTTGTATATATACTCAACGATTGAGTTAATTTCTATAGTGCAATGTAGGATAGTAGGATGCGTCTTATGTGGCTCGATAGATGTTGCTACAGTGTAAACTGACACAACCAAACAACACAAACCTAACATGAAATTTGGGCAATATTTGTTTTAATGGCTAATTTATAGTATAAAAGAAATCATCTTGAAATTTCAATACATAATGAAGCTATGCAATGCAAAAATTACATTAATTTATGAATATTATCTTTTTAGTATCAGCCGATACACATAAGGTTGAATGTCTGGTGTAAAACTTACTTTTCCACTTTGGCATAGTGTTTTTGCTGGTATAGAAATAGTTGTGTGAATATATGTTTTTTTTTTTTTAATTTTGGCTTTCTGCCTGTGTATATAATTTTGCCAATGTCAAGTGACATATACTATGTTAGATCAATTTAACAAAGAAGGAAGTCTTGATTTAAAATATTTGTTATCATTCAATACTTGATTTTAACAGCAATATTGTGTTGTGCGGATTCTAATGAGTGGTTTACACCTTTTCTCTATTATAAATATTTCAAATACTTATTTTTACACCAATTAAAGTACTATAAATGATAATATAACATTTGTTAGTCATGTTTGTATACTTTTTTATTTTATGTCAAGGAAACTTAAGTGTCTGTAGGTTGATATAGCTTTTTATTTATAACAGGCAATATAATACATTTATCTCTAACGTCGTTAAATGAATATTCACAATATAGAATATGTACCATATCCTAAATATAAAGTGATCTAATAATCTAAATTAAAAAAACCTTTGATGTGAACTCAATGGTAGCTAATCTTAAGTTGAGACCCATTTTATACACATTACTAATTACTATAAATATGATAGTGCTTCAAGTCCAATCTATCTAAAATCTAAGTTAGATAACTGCTCAATGATTAAATAATTAGTGAATGATGACTTACCATTGGATAAATTGGCAAGTAATGAATTAAAGTCGTCCTCATGTTTAGTCCATTGGTCGCTCCTGTCTTCAAATCCCAAGCCTTTGTCATCATTTTTGTACTTCGCCACAACATGCTCCGACAATTCCATTTTCTTTTCGCCCTAAGCCTTTGCCTTCACTCCAACCCATTTTTTCCAACATCCGCTGACCAAATTTAGTGTTGTCATTGCTCCATGCATTATTTTTGGCACGTAAATTTATTACTTTTTGTTTACGACGAGGTCCAGCCAACATAGACATTTTTTTTTCAATAAACAGATTACTGAACACGTGAATAACTCATCGCATCGAAAAATAATACAAAATGGCCGATTGTCGCAATTGCCAGACGTCTGACAGTGACAGCAGCTAGTGTTGCTAGATTAGGTATAAAAAGTTACGGTGTTCGGTTGTACAAAAATAATTTTAAAAAAACAACCACACGGCCCGCCTGATAGTAAGCGGCTATCGTAGCCTATGCACGCTTGTAACACTATGAGTATCACTAGCACGTTGTCGACTTTGAACCCATTACCTAAGAACTCTAGAAATGCTACTCGCTGCAGGAACACACCACGATAGTTGCTGTCGACGAATAGTTTAAGTCTTATAATTGTACTGTGTTAAATATGTGTTTTATTTGCCTATTTTATTGCCATTACAAAGGCAAAGAACCTAGTCAATCACCATAATCATCTCTCATATGTAAGAATACAGTAATATAATTAAAGTTTATAATTTATATTTATCGCTTTCGGTAATGATTGATTAAATTTAAACTTATAAATGACTTGTTAGACTATCGACGTAATTTTCTTATTAATTTCAATATGAAAAGCGAGATATAACTATATAGTCAATATCATGCATCACACTTTGTTATTACGGTAAGTGGTGGATCTGATTCAAAACTATGAAATTACTATGATTACTGTATGAATGGCAGCACTGGTAGCCATTTCCATAGCTCGTTTGTTCCGTTCGGAAACCGTAACTAGAGGTATTATATTAGGGTGATATTTTGGTACTCTTAATATGGAATATATTAGTTAACTCGGTATTAGGTTCCCGTACCTATTATTTGGTATTAGTCAAATAATAGTAACCAATTCAACATTCGCTATTCGCTACCTACTTGAATCTAATACTGACAATAAGCGAATCTATTCTCAATATCTCTCTATACTTATAAAATGTGAGTATGAAATAAAAGATTGTTGTGAATATTTATTATTATTATCCGTATGTTTATTAATAACGTAAATGAAAAACTGGATAAATTTTTTTTTCGTATTAATAAACTAGTGTGCCTGCGGCTTCGCTCACATGGACTACAGAATGCCCGTGCGAATCTTGCTCCTCCGCTCCCGGCTATTTTAAAAACAATAATGCTCATTGTGGGTGTTCCTTAGAAGATAGACGTATACTCTCCGTGACTTTTTTGTAGGTATTTTTAATGTCTACAATTATTTAGTACGTTAATTTGCTGTATCTTTATAGTTTACTCAGCGTAAGCCATTTTAAGCGCCCAAATTGATTCACCTGACCAGTTGTTTTTTTTATTTATGCGGAACCCTAACTCTTTTTCTAAAATAAAGGTAGCCTAAGTTGCTTCCTATAAAATCAGCTATCTACCAGTGACTCCTGTCGAAATCGGTCCAATCGTTTCGGAGATTACCCGGAATAAACAGACAGAAAAGAATTTTAAAAATGGGTTTTTATTATATGTATCGTATATACTTTCATATGCATTTAGTAAAAAAAACTGCTTTTTTGACATTAAAAACAGACACTTCAATTTTATTAATTCTATAGATTACGGACTGTGGATAACGTCAAAATCTTTGGTATATTAAAACATATTATGTTAAAAATATCACTATGTCATGTACTACAATTATAGATTTTTATATATGTCCATTAAAAACGTTAATCGATTGATTTTTTAGTTGATTCTAAACACAAAATAATAAATATTTAACATTTGAAAATCTCAAAATTATATAGATACGATAAAATGTATGCAATCGCAGTTAGTTAAAAGGAACTAAAGGAATCGCTAATATAATACAAATACCAATAGATACCTAATACAAATATTACAAACTAATCTATGAATGTAATTAATATCCGTATTGGCTAATACACTGATATTCGTTAAAAACGGTGCCTAATATAGCTATTTTTAATACGAAATACCAATAGATAACTAATACAAATATTACAAAGTAATCTGTGAATCTAACTAATATCGGTATTAGCTAATACGCTTATATTCGTTAAAAACTGTGTCTAATATAGTGATTCTGTTCTCATTGCTTGCTTACTGTGTTACCAACCTTGCAGTTTTCTTACAAAGCCCGACATGTATAATGATGTCTTTACTATACATACCTAGCTGCGCATACGATAAGCCAGTAGCCAGCGGTCGTTTCTAAACGAAGTTTCAAATCATGTAGTTATCTCGCTTCCTCTCAAAATGCGCCCCCTATAACGGACAAAGGAGAGGTACTTTGTGGTGAATCGCCGCGCGGATCGTGAATCGTGTGCCTATTATTTGACTAATAATTGGTAACCTATTATTCTGTATTCGTGGACCATAATATATTAGTCATGACGCGTATTATAATCCCTCTGCCTAATACGAATATATTAGTTACACCTTTAACCATAACGTCGAGTTCCGTCCGTACCTAATATACCGTATCCATAGGCATAAGTTGAAATATTATTTATAATAAAGAGATAATATAGATTACAAGGAGAAAGGCCAGAAGACACAGTTAATATTTTAGAAAATCAAGATTACTGTCATATAGCTTCAGTACCTCCGAAAAAGAATAATATAATATAAACCAAGCCCGCGGTAAAGCTGTAAAAGCCATCAGCGGCTCTGTTTAATAAGGCCAGATCGATGGAAAAAAATATTAAATATTGAGCATAGAGAGTTCATTATAAAATAATATGTAAAAAAATATTTTTTATGATTCTTGTAAAAATACTGTTAAAATATAATATTGTATAATTGTGTATGGGTATGTGGTGTGATAAATATCACTTTTCTTTATGGTTTACTTAATCAATGTATTAATATTAGTAAAGGTTAATACATATTTTACTACCTATTTTAAACTGTCTTCGTATAATTTTTTTGTTTAATTCAAGCTTTTCATTCCTTTCATGTTTTACAAATTTATTACAAGTCCATTCGATGGAGTAGACCATGATATAATATAAATTAGCATTTGGGAGACAGTTTGTAGGTACGTGACTATTAAATTTATACTACAACGATATACATATACGATAGATTTTTCCGTTGCTACGTAATATGATAGATGATAAATAACGATATTCGATATAAAGGTTGCAATTTTTTAAAACCTGGATATTAATAACCATTTAGGTACCTACGGCATTCATTTCTATATGCATATACAGTGTAAACTCTTTATAACGAAACTCAAGGGACTGAGCATTTTTGTCGTTATAGAGAGTTATCGTTATATGGAGTAGGGTTTCAAATATGTTGGTTTTAACGCAAACCAACCAAGTTGGGCTCACTTCAACGTTATAGGGAGTTTATCGTTATAAAGGATAACGTTATAAAGAGTTTACACTGTAATTTTATACTTACTTAATTAAAAATAAAAGTTTAGAATGAAAAGCTTTATAATTTAGATACATATTATATAAGCTTCTGAAGAAAATAAAGTGGTTGGCTTTTTAGAAAGTCGTAGCAAATAATTAAGTCTTTTACAATCCGTTTTTTTATTAATTAGATCGCCGTGCGATATCGACAACCTCTGTCGAACGATCATAACTGTCACTGATATCAATTGTTATGATGATTATCGATTTATTGGATAGTTTTGAATATCAAAATAATAACAGAACAGTGGAATTAAATAGAATTTAAATAAAAATTAAATTCCAATATGTAAATACATACCATGGAAAGGTTTTTAATTCTTTGCAATTTTTCACCAAGAAATCACTTCTGTTTTACATTTCTGAGTATTATATAATTTACTGGTTATGCCCGCGACTGTGATTGCGTGGACTACAGAATGTCGTCGATCGAACACACGCGCGAATCGTGCTACTCCCGCTCCCGGTTATATTAAACACAAAAATAAGTATTGTGAGTGATCCTTAGTAGATAAACATATTATGCTCTTTTTGACTTTTTTGTAGGTTTTCATATGCATTTAGTAAAAATCTGTTATTTTGACTTTGCAAACAGACACTTCAATTTTATTAATTGTATAAGTATAGATTATTAAAATTATCGAATCGAAGTATGTATTTAAATGACTGTCAACTGTTTAATACTGGTTTTAATAGAATTTTAAGAATTTTCTATCTGAAGTGGTTTCTATGAAGGATTATATTATTTATAAGCATAATTAAATATATATTAACGAATACCAATCTTACATGTATTATGTCATTTTTCAAAATTACTTATCTAACATTCGCGTTATCTATATAGATAATTAGATATGTTTTAGATTGAAATTTTAGATTACAAAATTAATTAAGTATTAACAAAAATGAATACTACGACCATAGTGGTTGAACAGTTATGTTAACTTTTCCTTATTTTTATTTTATTTTTATTTCCATATTATTTTAAAAAGATTTTATGTGTAAAGTTATGTGTAATATTATTATGAGTGAAGTCAACCGGATAAATAAATGAGCGGTAACTTTGAAGTACTTTTAGAAGCCAAGCAATAAGTTAGCGTATAAATATTGTAAATAAAAACTTTCGTTTGCCATGTTAATTAACTGCATGCCAGGTAGCTATTTATGTGAGCGGCGGCGTCCGCACAGCTTTTCTCGTATTAGTGAAACTTTACCATACATGGCTCCATATTTTCCATTTCATCCTCAAGAGTTGAATCAAAGTGAGAAGCATAATATCTTCTACACATACAAATAATAAAATTGAAGTGTCTGTTTGTATTGTCAAAGTAACAGCTTTTTACTAAATGCATATAAAAGTATATGAGGTACTTATAACTATAAAAAGATTTTTTTTAATTTTTTCTGTCTGTCTGTTTGTTCGTTCCGGGTAATCTCCGAAACAGTTGGACCGATTTTTCCGCCCAAACAAAATACCTAGTCTAAAGAAGCAATGCCCAGAACCGCCGTCGCGTCGCCGCGCCGCATACGGAATTCCACGCGAACGATGTCGCAGGCACAGCTAGTTTGACTATGTAACTACTTGGTAATATTATCTACGTAGAGATGTATGTTGACATACTTGGATCGCGGGGTTTAATTGATTTAAATGGCGTTTAAGCGTACTCGCACTAAGGACCGAGCCGTACCGAGCGTGCTGGAAGGTGCAAGGGGTGCCCAACTCTCGGGTGACATTCAATAAAAAATGTGTAAATAAAGTAAAAATAATTCGGTCTAGGTAACTATGAATAGAAAATGATGTAATTTCCTGAATTCATGTCTTTACGACTCCAATAGTAACAAGAATTATTTAGTTATTGTCCTAATATATTATGTGACAGACACATAGTTTGTAAAAATTGAGTTAAATAAGGATATTTTCAAATAAGTAAAATTGAAATAAGCCAATAACTTAATTACTTTTTATTTTTTAGTTAATTTTTTTCAGAGCAGAATATTTTGATTTCGGTTTTGTTATTGTTAACAAAAAATCTTCCTTTCTAGTGAATCTTACGTTCCGTAGGTAACTGCAGGTTTGTTGAAAAACTAATAAGAGTAGATCTATTAAACGCGCTGCCTATTATGCTAGGAAACCACTAGACAACGTAATTCCTAAAGACCGTCAAGAAACGATCAAAATTGGCGTAGAATACTGAGTGGTGTTAAGATTTCCGTCTCTGAAGGGCTAGTGAATGGAGCCATGGGCATAATAAAAAAATTAAATGGCCGGCCCTAATAAGAGATCATGCAACTAGAGGATGTGGATCTATCGGAAGCCGTGTACGTAAAATTTGATGACGAAACAATTTATTTCAGGCTAAAAGATTGTAACTGATGCAGTAAAGCTTGGAAGGCTAAATGCTGACAGATTTGACAGATATGGAGGGGATACGCGTTCTAAGAGACATTTCAAGAATAAATATTTCTTAAATCTATTGCTGTCGCGCTTGTGCCCGTAACCACACAGCATAGAGTGCGAGAGTGACAATTGCAGTTCGGACTGATTATACCTAAGAAAAATTGACAAAATCATAGTTTCGTATTCATCTGTTTCCTCCACTAAAACTGAACCGATTTTAATATTTTTTTCAAAGATAATATAAAAAGGACTTTGGCTGACTTGATTTTTGTAGTCGTCAACTTTGTTTGCTGGACGTCTGAACATGATGGTAAAATAGGGCAATTTTCGTCATTATAAAAGGCTAGTTTTCATAATAATACATTTATGAAAAAAATCAAAACATAGGCACATGGTAGTGAGTGGTAGATATAAATTTTACGGTATAAAAATATTTGATCTAGTACCATTATCCTGTGAGGAAACAGGGGAATACGTTTGTATGGGCAAAAAACTGCACGCGTTTCCTCTTAACGGAAAAAACGGCACTACGAAATCTGTCTTCAGACAATCAAGGCCACACATAATACACGACTCGGTTATACGAATATTACCATTAAAATCACGAATAGGTAGAGTGCATCTTATGACAATTCCATAAAATCCTCGCACGACAAAGTTACTTTGTTTTATTACGGAGTTCCAGTGTCTATTTTAAAACAAAAAAGGTGGAATACAAGCATACAGCCCGTCTGATGGTAAGTGGATACCGTAGCCTATGGTCGCATGTAATATACCATTGGTATCAGTAAAGCTTTGCCGACCTTGAACCCTGTTTGGGGTAGGGGCAAAGAGCTCTGGAAATCCTACTCCCCGCGGAAATACAGCACTAGGTTATTTGGCTGCGATCTTCTGTAGGGTATTCCACTAGTCGGAATGTCCCAAGTCCTGTTTCTCTGTGCCCTACCTTTCTCAACCTTCTACATTCGTGCTGTTTGTCGTTAAGGAGTTCCGTTGTGTCTTCCCAGTCCAAGTAAGTCCAGAACGTCCTTGACCATAGTTAGGTACATACCTAGTCTTGGATTATCATAAGCCTACCAATATATATCAATCACTATAAATTTCCTATACGAGTTTGAAGAGTTGCCAGGTGTATCTTCGAAATCCAAGTTCCAATGCCAATTAAATTAAATGGACACCCTTGAAAATGTCCCTTTTCCAACAAAAAAAATAATTTTCTAAATCGGTTCATAAATGACGGAGTTCTGAGCTAAAAACATTTAAAAAATATATACGACTGAATTGATAAACCTCCTATTTTGAGGTCGGTTAAAATGGCAGAAAATGCGACCATACGTAACTTTATGAGGAAACTCATTTTGAAGAAAAAATCATTAAATTTGATTAAATGGTGATAATATGATAAGTATGCACGTTAATTTGCATACTGCTTAATGAATAGTCAATTGACGAGAAACGACATAACAAGTCGAGAGAGTCGTCGATTGCCATAATTGCATGATTAAAATACGCACACGTTGTTTGTGGTCAGTGAAAACGCGCGAAAACATGGCGTCGCTCGCGTGAGAATATATAATTTCATTATAACGAGAAATTAGCATAATAAATTTTTATGTTCAATATATGTAAGTTATACAATAAACGGATTTGATATCGTAATGTATTTGCCGTAGATTCTTTCGCAATTTATTGTAGACAGGTTTTGCTGGTTCGTAAGTACCCGACTTGATCGCGGATTTTTTGGCGGGAGTTATCTATAGGTACTACAAAATTTTATCACGCGTGCCATCAACATGATGACGTTCGAGCCAACAATAATAATAACGGAAATTCATTTTATTATAGGGAGTCATTACAAATCCAATGAGGCGATGAAAAACACTTATATAGAGTTCATCGATTCCCGTCTTCAGAGAACTTTCTATTCAAATGGCAAACGTGCATTGACCACGGGCATTCGACTAATGAAATAATAATATATATTTCTCTTATGTTTTAAATGGATGTGGTGCGTCGATCGCCATTATTTGATTTGTTATGGCCGCTTAAAAAGTAATAATATATGTATAATGTTCTAATCATAGATGTAGTTCCATTAAAGAACAATAAGGGATTCGAATTCTTTTCAGAGACATGTTTAATTGTGCACAAGACAATATGGTAAATTTAAGTTTGTTTTTCAATATAATAAAACTATTAAAAGTATTAAACAAATATGTACATAAGTTCAGTAAGTTATATAACACAGTGTTCAACATGCCGATTTATTTATTTACTAGCTGTGCCCGTGGCTTTGTTCACGTGGACTACAAGAATGCCTGCGCGAATCTTGGTCTCCCGCTTCCAGCTATTTTAAAGACATAAATGCTTATTGTGGGCTTTCCTTAGAAGATGGATATATACTCTCGCTGACTTTTTTGTAAATCTTTTTAATGTCTACAATTATGTAGTACTTTAATTTGAAATATATCTTATGGTTTACTCAGCGTAAGCCATTTAAGCTCCCGAATTTATTCACTGTGACCAGTTTTTATTTTATTACTTCGGAAACGTAATTCTTTTCTTTAAAAAAAAATTGGCTTAGTTATTCCCTGTAAAACTAGCTATCTACCAGTGAAAATCCTGTCCAAATCGGTCCAAACCTTTCGGAGATTACTCGGAACAAACAGACAGCCAGACAAAAATTTTAAAAATGGGTTTTTTTGTTATAGTTATCGTATATACTTTCATATGAATTTAGTAAAAATCTGTTATTTTGATATTTCAAACAGACATTTCAATTTTATTATTATAATTGTATATATGAAATCACTAGTTTAGGACAAATAGTAGATCATAGTCAGTACACTTCGGCCTACGATCTCCAAATTTACATAAAATGGCAATTTCATATGTAACGACCTAATATTTTTGCGTAAAGGTCATAGGGGTAACTAGATGGAAAAGGTTATCTAGCTTATATAAGAATGGTGTTTGTAGTAGGTAAGTGTTTAAAGATGTTTTATAACGACTATTTTCAGCTAAAGACGGGAAATGTAGGCGACCTATATTACTGCACGAACTCTAATGCTAACTAGACTACTAAAGTAAGCTAAATCTGAATATCGTATGTGGATATTAGCTTATATTCTCAGGAAAGAAAGCAGGTAGTAAGAGACAATACCCTTTTAATAAAAATTAAAGCAGAAATGGTCCCTAAGTATATTGTTTCATCACATACGACGGGGCCGTGATGGTAGTGCATTGTATAAATTTCCTTGCCTTGTCCAGTAGGTTTTATCTTGTAGATTTTGATTAAAAATGAAGTGAATCAGTAAACTCGTTTTTTTTTTTTGGTAAACTACGTCAATTTAAAAAATAATTTATATTTTCATAGCAAGGAGCAAGCCGGTTACTGGCAAGGAGTGCTACAGTCATAGTTTATACAGAAGTAAAAAATCTTTAAAATAAAATTATGTTATCAAAATATAACGAAAAATTCATCTATATAAATAAAGATTTTGATAAAAAAAATTTAAGTTTTATTCTTCAGATACTTGATCCTTATCAAAAAAAAATTTATTACGAATAACTTGTTATGAATGTTATAAAAATTTTAAGAAACTACGATTTTTATAAGCACCATGCGTTCTTCTATCGTCCATGCGAGCGAATCCGCGGGCACAGATAGTCTTCTTTAAAATGTTACTAGTGGTGGTTTGGAGTTGGACAGAGGTGAAACGTGATGGGAAAGTTTTTTGATCTTCAATAAAGTTAGGTTATAAAAAATTTTATTAAATGTATAGTAGTTGTGAACAAATTAGATTAATATCATCATATATATTATTTATCAAAGGTTTTTTGCAGGTAACGCCAAATCTTCGGTAAATCTTCATCAAAATTAATCACTGACACATAATTTTAAAACTTATGTTTGCCGCTACTGAAGAAACAATAAATCGTCGATAATACTGCAAAACGGGCTATGTACACTATGAACAGATTTTACAAGAGATAGAGAAAAAAAATTTTTATAACGATGTATGATTTAATCTATCCTAGATGTTATGACATGCATGTCGTGGTGTTATATCCTAAGTAAAATCTATATAATTATAAACAAATAAATCCGGAATGTGGATCTAATGTGAAAATAACTAGTAATATAACATTTTACAATGAATGACATTGTGATCGAGTCTTAGACGAAATAGTATAAAAATAAATGTCTTAGATAAAAAAATGATTGAAAAGCTTATTCATTAGCAACGCCATCTGTTGATGCTAATGAAAATATATTCAAGGCGCCATATATTAATAAACTGTGTACCTAACATGACAGTTGTTTTTTACATTGTATTAATATATTTAAAATTTATTATTCGGAATTCATTTATGCTAAATTTTAAAAATATAACACAACAATTGCCCTAGAGTGCGATCATGGGTCAACTACCTTCAGTACCTACCTTAAGGATTGAAAGCATCCTGTGTCCAATTGCCTTCAACGCTCGCCCCTATGCCACAGTGAAGTTGTAAAAGCCGCCCGAGGCTTCATGGCCCATACGGCTAACAGTATAGTCAGACCGAAAAAAAACGATGTCACACAAAGATTCACCTTTTATCAAAATTATCAAAATCGTTATCTTAATAGATAGAATTTTTTTTTGTGTTAGCGAGGATTGAACGGAAATACATACAGGTAAATAACCTGACAGGAATTTTCAATTGTTGTGAGAATATCGGCGAATGAGTCAGCGTCCTACCTCCTCTGCTATTTATACATTTTGCTAAAGACCATCTAGAGTGTAGAGTATGTATTTATTTTTAATCACCTTTAACTAAAAGAGAAGGTTCTTAATTCAATTGGTTTTTTTTTTTTAATGTTCAGGCATAACTTCTTTGTTTGTGAACCGATTTTGATCATTTCTTTTTCGTTGGAAAGGGGATACCTCAAGGGTGCTCTTGAAGATACCTAAGGGAAATACTCAAAATCATGAAAGGACTTGCTAAGGAAAAATGATGAGGGTAGTTTTTCGATGCGCGCGCACATTGTAACTAAAAATCTACACTATGCTGTTGTTTCCTTAACCACTCGTTTTATTAAGGTGAAGATAGTCATACTGGATGTTATGTCATTAGATAACCAAACCAATTACAAGTTTAAAAGGACCTAGGGAAAATGAAATACAGCTCGACACAACAGCCTCCGTGACGTAAAAAGATTATCTATGTAAGTACATTACTACGCCAAACGTAATTACAGACCTCAGTTAAAATAATTATGTACCTACATACTTTGTAAATAATATTTTGTAAATGTTTCGGAACTTATACAACGGATACAAAAGACAATTTTGATCTTTTTAAAACTGTCGATAATTACAGCAGTTAACGGTGTATCTCGGAGGCTGAACGGCTGCACTCGGGGGCCATGGAAAAAAGTCATCTCCGACAGCTGCAAATATAGAACTGGTTTGGGGAGGAACGATGACGTCACGTGACATGTGCCTTCCTTCAATTTCGGACGAGGCCTAAGCAAAAAACTAAGACCCTTTCATCACAAGGATCCATTAGATTTTACGGCAACTTTACACACAGTATCACATAATACTAAGTGATAGTGTGCGAGTATTATATTGTTCTTACTTGTTTGTTTATATTTAGAACATTTTATAACTTTGCGTGTTTTTACTACTCATATGCCTTTATTTGCATTACAAGATTTAGCTTTGCCTGATCTAGTCGTAACCATATCAAGTGGAGAAGCTAAATAAGCAAATTTTTGTTGTCATGTAAGACCACGATGCCATTTTTTGTTAATTAACGTATTGGAGGATGTTAGCACGTTAAACCTATAGAATTGTTATTTGCTCTCGAGTACATCAACGTTAACAACCACAAATAATTGATGATATATTTTTAACTGGATAATGTTAGGTCTAGATACTACCAGTTCTACAACTAGAAATAGATCTATTATCATAAAAACTACTTTTGAAAGATTGAGGGCCCACAGACTATTCGAGCATTTTGTTGTTTTTCAATCTTGAAAGACATACATTCATCTGCCGTTTGCAATCTTTTATCCATATATACAGTGTAAACTCCTTATAACGTTATCCTTTATAACAATAAACTCCCTATAACGTTGAAGTGAGCCCAACTTGGTTGGTTTGCGTTAACACCCACATATTGAAACTCCACTCCATATAACGATAACTATCTATAACGTCAAAAAATGCTCAGTCCCTTGAGTTTCGTTATAAAGAGTTTACACTGTATTTGTATTTTTAAAATGTTCAGTTTTTAGTTCAGTCTATCGGTTTGTACTCAAATTTAATATTGTTAACCATTTATTTGGTAGCTGCCTATGGGGACTTTTGCATTTAATCTGTAAATCCTTATCTAATCGAACCTATAACAAAGTTCATTGATACTGCGAGCATTGAACCGCATTCAAATATCAAATCAAAAGCCAAGGGTTGGTCGGTATTTCAGTGTTTGAATTTCGAATCCGAAACTTTAAAAAACGAAATCACTGCATGCTGTTGCTAATTTTTTGTGTGGCTTCTCTACTACTTAGAGGAGACTTTGTTAAACTGATAATGGGTTAAAATAGTATTGGGAGTTTGAGTATATCGATTGAAGTCTTCTTCTTGCCATCTTCCTATCTAATTACGGTACAAATTTTTTTCCGCTTAACCTTTCCTCTATCAACTAACATTTCAAGTACAGCATACTCCTTTTATACACGTATTATTCCTTACACAACCCATCCATATCTTCTTCGGTCTTCCTCTACTCCTATATCAGTCTACTTTATATTTAACACTCTTCTAGTTATATGATTTTCATCCTTTCTTCTCACTTTTCAATTTTTCTGATTAAGGTATTAATTATGAAATATACTTAAATAAAAAAATATGGTCAGATTATTATGCAGAGGAATAAAACAAAAATGCCTCTGTAAGCCACCTAAGCCATGCTGTTACCATTGTGTTAAGAGTGGGAGTAGTTATAGCTTGCTTAGAAACCAATTGTTACCAGCAATTGCACAATTGTACATGTTACTACATGTATATTACCACGCGAACAGTGATTATCTTGAACATTAATTATTTACTAGTAGTATGTTACACTGCAGTAGAACTAAATTATGGTAATGAATTGCAATCCTATAACTACAGTGACCGTTGAATAGTATAAATTCATAGACAAAATAAAATTATCGTCGTCATGTTCATTGTTTGGTTTTATATCCACACAATTCTCGCCTTTGCGGATTTTATCTAAGATCTCGGCCTGTACCAAGGTCAATCCTTTCTACTTAGTTTTCTATCTTGCCCTTTACCTTGCTAAAACGCGAACTTGTAGCCTTACCTAAAAGGGATAGGGAAATAAAAATAAACGAAAGTAATCCCGTATTCAATAGAACATACATTGTAAATTCGAAACCATTCGTTCATTAAATAATTAATACACGAGATTACTGCAAGAGATTTAGGAAAAAAATCTCATTGTTACACATCTAAACACAAATATAAAGTTAAAAATAAATCTAAAATGATTTTTTATTTTAGATTTATATCAACAATCAACACAGTAGGTACTTAAAGTATGCAATTCACACATGTTTTGGGCTTCATGACGTGATCGGTAATACACATATTATTGTTTGCTTCTAAAACTCTCGGGTTTGAGCGACTAGCAAAAAAACTGTTATTAGTGTTTCATTGTGTGTATATATTAATCTAAATTTACTATTTATTTTCTTTAAATACTTAAACAAGATGTTAAAGATAACACGATAAATATTACGGAGGTGAGTTAATTGCTTAACTGATTTCGTAACGCTAACACGGTAACTATAACGTAACTTTGAACTGTTTGTTTGAACGAAATGACAATAAATAACAGTTTAAATAGAAAGTGTTAGTTGATACCGTTTTAAATATTCAGTTATAAAAATTAACTACTGCTTTTGATGTTTGAAATGAATTCTTTAACTTAAAAATTAATTTGTTTTACTAATCAATTTTGATGTATAAAATATTATATTATAATATACTATTAGGTATAGTTTATTTAATATATTAAACGGATAATTGACCGATATCAACGTACATCCCAAATTAAGTACTGGGGTCAGGACCGTGAAACTTTGCATGCGGTTTCCATTAACACAGTTGGTGAGCACTAAGAAAGGATTTTTGAAAATTCAACTGAAAACAGAGATGAAAGTTTGTATGAAAATCCATCACTTTTTAATATAAATCTGTGAATAATGGTATGGTATGGTATTTAACAATTCATTTATGGCCATGGGACTGAACTCAACTATGATGCGAGCGAAGCCGCTGACAAAGAGCTAGTTATAGTATATAGCATGAAAGTATGATACTCTAAAATTTATAATTCATAGTGTCAGTGTAGTTATCCATAGGTATGCAACAAGAAACGTGTTTCTTACAAGGTAAGTATGTAAGAGAGGGCGGCTTACCTGAGAATCACTTCGGACGTGGTTCAAATTATTCACCACTAATCCGTTGTCATTCGATATCGGATCCATTTCTAGTATTTACATCATCCGAGAACACTTCGTGGATTGTGTCATTATCTCACTGCACAACTGGAAACTCAACTACCGGTACATAATGTCCAACACAGGCACTATAAATCACAAAAGAAATACGCATCTAGTCAAGAGGCTGACCCTCCAATAAGGCTTCACTGAATTATTTCAAACGAGTTGCACTACCTCGACTCGATACACCGTCGGTTATGACTAATGAAATTACAATCCCAAACTCCCTGTTAACTCTATGGAGTTTTATAATGAGGAACGTTAGTTCGTAAGGATGCGAAGCGGTGAAAAGTTAACCGTGCGTGATTTCTTTAGGACTCTCAAAAGCAAATGGTCATATAAGCTATCAATCTTTGCATACCAGAGTGGTGAGTTGAAACGGAGATTCTTGTTCTTGTGTAACACTCGACGAGAGTGAAAGAGACGAAGGTAGGGCAGGTACTTCGGCTTGAAACAAGCGGACAGTATCTACAGGTTTTGCTCTCCCACTACACGGAGGCACGGTGCGGACTTGAGTATCGAAGCTCGTAAGTTTAGTTGAAAAACATAACAGGCTTTACTTAATCACCAAATTGATACATAACACTAATTATCTCATGCAAAACTTTCATTATTTGACGACTCTAATAAACAAACGAAATATGTTATAGATGATAGAAAAATAGAACCCTTAAAACCTTCGTTGTTTTAAAATAACATGCGCTTTTACCAAATCAAAACATTTTAACTCAGATGCATTGTCTATAATTAAATTACTTATCATGTAATAGTTATGGTCAATTATAGTAACGATCATTGGGAGTCGATAAATCGAACCGGTCCAATGCAGCTCTGGTGAAGGCCGCTGGATTTAACCTCACACGGGACACTCTTGCACAGGGACCCGAACACGCACACTTACAGCCAAGCACACACAGAACCACAGTGAAAAGATCTGTGAATGCAACGCACACGCCTGCATAATAGGGATTTTTCTTACCTGGTCTGTACTTCAATGTTTTTTGATGTGCTATTTCTTCTATAAATATAATGTTGAATTGTTAGTAGGTAGATCGGCAGGTGTTAGAATGTCTAGGTTAATAAGCTTCAGTAAAAAAAATTGCGTAGTTAACGTGATAAAAAATGTTATAATGCTTTCTTCTTGGAAATTTTCTAATAATTATAACAGTTATTTTTTACTTCTAAAAACATTTTATCCGGATATGCTTATAAACAAGATAAAAAGTAATTGTTGTTTGTAGATTTACAAGTTCAACAAAAAGGAAGTTGCTATGAAATTCATAAAAATACATAATTAATACCATATTTACACACAACTAACTGGCCTGGTTCTACTTGCCTTTCCGGTAGTTACTGGCTGACCACAGCACCACCTAACGGATCCTAACAGAACTATACACCATCGTCTCCATAGAAGAAATATATTAAGTGATTATGAGCTCAATCAGTCCAGAAGTTACCACAGAATACATTTGTATATAGGAGGAAGTTACACGATCACTAACAGATGCACAGAAGATTGTCATATAAGAAACACAATATTATGCGAAATAAGGTTGGATGTCACAAAATAATCCAAACTATTTATTCTTTAACATTTTCGTAAAAAAATATTGTGACGTTTTAATAAATAAATAAATTGTTGACACATATCACTTGGCCCTCAGAAATGTGATGAACAAACACGATCTCCTTTTCATTGTAACAGTTTCAGCAGTTTTATCATGCATCGCAACAATTTTTGATAAACGCACACGACCGCCTTGGCCATGATGGTAATACCAAGTTCAATTTAACCATGATTTTTAATTAGCCCTGAACTTTAGCTAATCATGCTTATAGGTATAACTCATCATATAATACAAGTTGTTTACAATTTTATACCTTAACGGAAAACCTGATTATTTGAATGAATTCTCCCATTATATTGATACGGCTTTGTTATAAGTATATAGTTTTTTACCTAATCCTGGGTCACAAAGAAATAACCCCTCCTATTCACAAGAGAACCATACGCGTTGGGCTTCGAAGTATCAGTTTTAAGGTGACCATCTCGGCACGAACTAAAAAGTTTTCTTTGCCCTACCATGAAACTGTAGAACCATCTCCCTGGCCAATATGTTCCCCCTCCTTACGATATAGGGGTCTTCAAGCGTAATGTGAAGAGATATTTATGCAGGCCATATGATAAGGAATACTGCCGATGAATTGCCTATCTCTCGGTGGTCGCCGTCGTGTTTGCTTACTATCAGGGACGTGCAGTCAATTTGTAGCCTACTAAAAAAATGAAGAATAATATTTTATTTTAAACTATACTATACTATCGGGCCCGGCCGAAGTTGTTCTGCTCTTTCCAAAAGATAATGCCTCGACCACAGCGCCACTTATGGGATTTCTAACATAGCTATGATCGTTTTGATAAAACAAATATATTATGTGAATATGAGCTCAATCTACCTTTAAACAAAACAGTCTTTAAATTACATAATCTAAAGCCAATTAATTACATTAGAATACAATTTGTTACATACAATAGCTTACAAGTCATACGTAAATACCATAACATAATTACTAGCTTTTGCCAGAAACGACTTTCCTCTTGTATTGAAAATGAAACGACTTGCATTCCATCTGTTCTAAACTGGTTGTAATATAGATTTAACATATATACTACATCTATGCGTTGTACTAATACAAAAACATTCGCGACAGTGCGCAACACAATTCACGAAAGTTTTATAGCATTCGGCTGAATTGTTTAGAAGTGCATAGGATACAAAAAAATATGAATTCACGGCATTCAAAATTATTAGGGAAGAGATTAAATACAAATCTTTTTCGCATAATTATCTCTGAGATATTACTGTCTCATTTCTTATTAAAGAGTTCAATAATAATTGTGAAGATTACTTATTCAATCAAATTTTTTTCAGATCCGTTGAAATAGCAGAAAAATCTTAATTCGTAATGGAAGAGAAATAACAACATATATATACCAATAGTAACGCAGAATGCCGACGATTTGAAGGCATATCGAAATACTAACAAAAATGAATAACGGAATAAAACCGACTCGCTTATGGCATTTGACAGGGATGAAACATTTCCGAAACTGGATTCAAGACCGAGTAACAGCTAGACCGCGATTCGATCAACGACCTAAATGGGAGCAAATAAAAGTTGTTGGACTAATTGCATCTGCACTTGCGACAATATGTTATACGTACGGACTATTCAGTCCACCGAAAGATTTGACGAAGATAGTAAGACCTCCCGGAACCTGTGATCCTCCTAAGAATAAGAAATGCGTCAAACCTAAAGTCATACCTCCGTGTCAACCCGAAAAGGATTCGCCGCCATCAAAACCGTGTTCGTAACTTTTCAGTCGGGAATAATATAAATATAAAACTAAAATTTTTGCAAAAGAAAGAACGTAAACGAGGAAAATGTAATAAACACAAAAAAAAAATAGAATTAGTTAATTAATATGGAAAGGTGTTAAACAGTTATTGTAAATACTTCCATGTATCTGAAATTATATTTAAAATTCTGTTTTCACTTTAAGCAACAGCTAAATTAAATAATTATCCTGTGATGGTGATGTTTTAATTGAATTTAATGGTCGTGCATTTAGATATCAGTTTTACGAACGTGCTACATGTGTGCTACAGTACCTAATTATTATATATACCTCGAAACTTCCAACTCGAAACCAGTACTTCTTTACCCTTTCTGCCATCATTCTTGCAACATACATATGTGTTTATTATAAAAGTCCTATCTAGCAAAAAATTTGGAAAAAATGAATTACATGTACAGACAGATCTGCAGATTATCAACAAGGATAAAACGCTATATGAATAGCAATGTTTTAATAGCTATAATTGTTGCATGAGAATCTATGAGAGCATGACCATCGGGTTTTATATCGGTTCTGTTAATTGCCATTCACCTATATTTCAAGTAGGGTCTTGATCCAGTTTGTAATATTTTTTCAAAATATAATATATTTTTTGATATGGAGCAAATTGTTAAAGCTTTAGTTGTTTCCGTAACAGTTGTCGCTGCCTACCATTATTACATTACACACGAAAAGTAAAAAGTTGATCTCGTTCTAAGCCAAATATAACTAACTACTGATCGATTTGTAGACTATTCGAGAAGAAAGAAAAGAAACAAGATAAATTATCTGTGACCTTTGCTGAATATATGCCAAATTGACAGAAATGACTAACGTAGAAATATAAGGACTGAAATAAATACATATTGTAAATATTTCAAAATACTATTTGGCTGTTGTTATGGATGTAAAAACAAAACGTTGCTATAGTTGAAATGGATAAAAGAGAGCAGGTGAAACTTATCTTTGTAGTGGCGTCTATGACATCATGTTTAGCGTATTCTTACGGGTTGTTCAAACTGCCGTCTTTCTCATGGTTTCGAAGCAATCAGTCAAGCCTCGTCGAGGACCTATCAAAAGACAAAAGAAACGATGGAGGGACAAAACCACGAAGCAGATTTGAACAATTACTTGATACATTAGGAAATAGTAAATGAATGTTAACTACTGAGATGTCTTTGATGAACATTTCATGTCTATTATTTATTGTTTCTTTACGGGTTTGTAAGAATTCGATGTCGCTCCAAAGCCTCCAAAAGTACCAGATTTTTGTCCGGCAATCCAATTGTAATTTCTCATCCGATCTTTTGGATTATGAAAATGTGAAATAGTTTTGAATGTCGGGTTTCTCTTTATTGTTTATTATCTATATAATGACTGTTAAAAAAATCTAGTGTGAAGCTATAAATGATATTCTCCCATCTAAATGTGCTTTCGGGTCAAGGGTTAATGTTCTTTTGTTTTCATTAAACATTTACTATCTCATTTTCCTGTAATTTATTAATATTTTTTCTATAAAATATATGACCAAATCTTGAGGACCATTATATTATCATCATCATTCTCTTTACTGAAAGGAATTAACTTTGATTTTTTATTACATCATCCAATATTTTCGTCATGTATTTATATATTAAAGACGCACAAGATGGCAATAGTATAAGAAAAAAAAAATGTGGCGATGGTACAACTTTCTAAGGCTTTTAATATTTTAAAATATTTGTTATAATTTAATGTGATTTATTAATATACTACTAAGAATTGTTTAGGTCCTTTTCATCATGTATGCAGGAGATTAATCAATACATTGGAGACTAGTCTTAAAAATATTTTTGCGATAATTTTACAACTTTGGAAGTTTTTATGCAAAGTTTTTTTTTTCATCTCCGTGACTCGGAGTCTTGAACAGGGTGCGAGGGTTATGAGTGTTATGACGCCCGGTTAACTGTACCTTCTTTATAAAGCACAAGTTCCGCCGAATCTCTGGGATGGATTCGCCGTTGTTTTTTCACTGTGCTGTACTTACTTACTATCTCATAATTTTTTAAACACTATCTATATAAATAAAATGATAAGATGTTCGTCGTTGTGCGCACATCATACAAAAACTACTGAATAGATTGAAATATATTTTTTCTTTTACTACTAGACACTTGGTCTTCTTCATACCTAATTAAGTAGGGTCAAATCAACATTTTTTCTTCTTCCACTGTATCAAATATCATCTCAGTATTCACACCTTTTATACTTATATCATTCTTCACACAATCTATCCATACATTCTTCAGTCTTCTCTACGCCTATATCCATCCACCTTCATACTTAGCATTCTTTTAGTTGTATGACTTTTATTCCTCCTCATGACATGTCCATACCACTCTAGCCTATAACCCCTCAACTTCTCTGTGTCTGGTGCTATTTTAAGACTTCCTCTGATAAACTCATTCCTGATCTTATTAATTCTTTACACCATACATCCATTATTAACATTCGCATCTCTGTCACATGTAATCTTCTCTGATCCAGTTCTTTCGTTGCCCAGCACTCAGATCCATATGTCAAGACAGGTCTTATAACGTTTTTATACACTTTTCCCTTAAGCTTCAGGGGCATTTGAGGATTATATGTTATTGCCGAGACCTGTCACCATTTCCACCACCCAGTGTTTACCCTATTCTTCACGTCCTGGTTAATGTCACCGTAGTTTTGGATTAATAACTTAGATACCACTATAATACTACTTAGACGCTTAGTACTTATTAAAAAAAAACCACTATATCTTCATAAACAATACTTAAATCTGTAGTAAACGCGTGCGAAGTCGCGAGCACAGCCACTTTTTTGTACGATGCCAAAGAACTTTCCCGAAGAATATATATCAAAGGAGAGTTAAAGTTTAAGTTTTCGTCCAACCAATTTTTAAATTTTTAGCAAGGTTTATTTAAATCCATCGTTCATAGGGGTAGCTGTTAATTTAAAAAAAAAAAACAACTTCGATGATTTTGAGGATTTCTCTGGTATATTTTAGAAGTTGAAAGTCCGATGCCAATGAAATTAAAATGGAACACCCTTGAAGTATCCCTTTTCCAACGAAAAAAGAATCATTTAATCGGTTCAGAAACAAATAAGTTGTGCCTGAAGGTCCATCCTATTTAAATAAAAATCTCGTGTCACGATGTGTGTTCGAGATAAACTCCGAAACTACTGAACCGATTATGATCAAATTAAGTAACTATCTGTAATTTGGTCCAACTTAAAAGATATGATAGTTTTTATCTCAATTATTGACAAATTACGGGATGTAAATAATTAGTGCGTAGTATTAAAAGCGTGCGGAGCCGCGGGCATATTGCTAGAAAAAACATAAATATATTGGAATTGAAAACCTCCTCCTTTTTATGAAGTCAGTTAAAAAATAAGTTAATATACCTTTATGGTAATAATACATTCCAATATTTCCAAGCAGTTTGTGACAAAATGATTTTAATTTTTTCCTGACAATTAGGAATACAAACAAGAATAGGATTTGTACTGTATAATTCAAACACTATTTAAAACAAAGTTACGAATACCTTTATTCATTAATACCTACAGAATGTTTGTGATAAAATCTTATCAGGGCAACATTTGAACAGATATCCTGGACCTCGATACGCCCACAAAACGATGAAACAAAACCAATATACCTACAAATATATTATTATGTCCGATTTAAAAAAAAAACTAACTACTACACGTGGTTCTATTCGTTTTATTTAACGCATCATATAAATTATATAAATAATCACATCTATAAATCACAGAGACTTTTTATTTTGTAATCAAAATTTGTACAATGATATCACTTGATGGTAAGTGACAATGTGGCCAAAGGTGTTCACGCTAAATATACCAAAGGAGCACGCTACCAAGTTCGACTGGCGGAACACGCCAGTTTGTGGCCACACGATTGGTAACATATTCCGAAAAGTTCCGAGCCGAGTGTTCAATTAGGTATTTTAATTTGCCATCATCTTCTAAACTATGCGTCCGAATAATATGCTTTAAAGGGCAAAGTTTTTCTTCTTGTAATTGTCTTAATGATGAAGGGACTTACATTCGTAAGGATTAATATGCTGTGTCTAATAAAAATGATCATAAATCAATTTTTAATTTTCAATAAATTTTGGTCACAAAATCCCTAATTATAAGCTTATGCCTAAGAGATAGGCATATGGTATCGCAGACTTTTCTTTAGATGTAGGTACTAAAAACCAATATTTTTGTAGAATATTGTATTCAGGTACGTATTAATAACCATTACAGCAGCGCACGCGGATAAAGCAGTTCGGGAGCGCTTTGTTTTCCAACTGACTTTACAAAAATTTATATTTATGGCTAGCTAAGCGGTGTAGCTTAATTCTAGATAGCCTATAATATCTCTCGTTAATCGCTATTAGAGTAAGCAAACAAAAAGCTCTTCTGTTTGATTATATTATAGACGTATACATTTTATAAGAATAAAATCCTATATCATACAGATATAATAGTATTCGTATTAGTGAATCGGACCAGTAGTTACATAGATTACCTTTTACAGACTAACACACAAATTTTACCCCTTTATAATATATATAGTGTAAATCTCATTAACCACAGAAATGACAGTAAACAGAGGGTCTCTTTCGTTCTTGACTTTACTTGTGTTCTGTCAGGAAAAAAGAAATAAATAAATACAACATGGCATAAAAAAACTGATGAATAAAAATTTACTAAAATAATATAATAAAATTCGATATGAGTGCTAAAAAATTGTTTGCTGATGCGGTTCTATTCACGACTTCATTCTACGTGTCTTATAGTTTGATGTCAGTTTTCATACAACGTTACCGAAGGAAGAATATGTCTGGTGTTGAGAAATAGAAATAAATGCGTAAGAAATGTAAGGTGAGAAATCTATCAATATTATTTTTTTTATATCGTAGCACGGCAAATTGACTACACTGTACCTGATGGTGATCACAGAATAATCCAATAACATCGGCGACTACCATTGCATTTATAATCCATTATCAGTCGCCGCTGTCAAGCCGGGCTGCTCAAATGACTCTTCACGTTATGCTTGAAGGACTCCATGTTATAGGAAGTAGGGGACACACTGGTCAGGAGACAGTTCCACAGTTTAGCAGTACGGCAAATGTAAGTCGTATTCTTCGTCATTCTTCTTGTTATGCTATGCCACTGTATTCAATACAGCTGGTATGGCGTAACAATTTTATTTTATTTTAACTGATTTTGGTATGTTATGTTACTGCAGTCAAATAAAACTAAAAAGTAACGTTATTTAAAAAAAATACATACAATTTTTTCTTCATTTCCTTATTCCATCTAAATAGAATCGGCACAGCACCTTTATCCCTTACACTCTCCTCTAACTGTCACACTGTCACACAATCCATCCATACCTTCTTCGGTCTATCCGTCCACCGTTATACTTAGTCTAGTTATATGACTTTAATTCTTCCTCATAAAATTTCCATTACCCGCACACAAATAATAAAAAACGCATTAAATAAATAAAAAATTAAGAAAATAATTGATATCGTCGCTATCGTTAAACCAATAAGATGTTATTTTAATAACTTAGGTACAGTACGAACCTGATAACTTGCATTTTATTATACTTTTAAATTAATATACATTTATAAATGATACTGAGCAATAAATGCCCCACTGAGGGGCAAAGTGGGCAATAGCCTCTTCCCGGCCGAAGGCACGGGCTTAACTACCACGCCAGCCCACGTCTACACAGTACACTGCACCTATATTTTTGCTATCAAAGAAATTTGTAACATACCCGCTTGCGTCTTTTCCTTCCAGGATAAGTATTCAAAGGTTGTGGTGGTGGCGGAATGTGGTAGAAATACGGCGGCGTAAATAACACGTCCTCCAAGCCTGGACTAATGGGCGTCGCCCTTGATGGGATCAAAGACCGCACCGTTCCATACAAACTCCTGTTACGTCCTTGATTTCCATACATGTTTATCATTCTCACTAACTGTTTGTAACCGCTATCTTTGCACGTTCGTTTAAAACAAAATTTATAAGTGCGCGAAAATTAAAACTGCACAGACGGCATATTGTATTCCATGTTTGAATTTTGAACGCAGATGTAAGTAAAACTTATTTTGAAAATAAATTAAAAAATAAGCCACTGCTTAAGTAGTTTTTATTCAAAGGTGACACGAGGTTTTTCTAATAGATGAATATTTAATTAAATATTTTATCTTTAGGTTCCTCAGTTTTTTTTTAAATAATAATTTTAGAACGCGAGCGCGACCTGTTATTTCAAAACACAATATGTAATGCCGTAAGTGCGTGATTCTCCAATGTGAATCCAGAGCATTCATGTACTGTACATGTAATTATCATAACATACCTACCTATCTGCTTTTTCCGATAGTTTACGTGTAGAACGGAACGTAATGTTGCAATGTAGCGTAAAACTATATCTACTATAATATCATGAAGTTTAGGAGTTTGTTTGTTTGTTTGAAATAGCTAATCTCCACACAATAGCCAGATCTAAAAAAATCTTTTTAAATTTTATAGATTTTTTTACTTTAAATATAGGCTTGTTTGGTCACTACCTCGCCTGATCGAAAGTGATGTTGTGGTCTACGATGTTCCTTAGAAGGTACCTATTAACTTGTGACTTTAAGATACAGCATGTTGTAATTATCGGAAAATACAAACTTCGGCAAAGAGTTCAACTTTCAGCGGTGCGCATGAGAAATGTGCAAGGAAACCATTATTAAACGTTAAACTTTTCAGCCTATTTATTAAAAAAGGCTATATAACTATATAGTATTTTTTTTTAAACCAATAATATCTGGATAAAATGAAAGAATTTAAAATTGTAGTAATATTGGATCTTTATACAATTAATAAAATTGAAGTGTCTTTTTGCAATGTCAAATTAACAGTTTTTTTACTAAATGCGTATCAAAGTATAAAAGATACCTATAACAAAAAACCAGTTTTTAAAATTGTTGTCTGTCTGTCTGTTTGTTCCGGGTAATCTCCGAAACTGGTCATGGTGAATTTATTCTCGCGCTTAAATGGCTTACGCTGAGTAAACCATAAAAGATATAGCAAATTAATGTACTACATAATTGTAGGCATTAAAAATACCTACAAAAAGTTCTTGAGAATATACGTCTATCTTCTAAGGAACACCCACAATAAGAAAAAACCGTGTGAAAGAATAATGACCTAATTACTTAGTTATGTTTTAGACTACTTTAGTTTAGTTTAGCTGTAGTTTTTTAGTTAGTTTTTTTTTTAAATATTATTATTATAATTAAGAGCATGCTGTATTTGCTTATAGGTAGTTAGTCAGTATATTTTTGTAAACTGTATGGTGACTATAGAAATATTGTACAACTGTTGGTTAACATAATAAAGAGGAAAAAACTTCACGCTACACTCCTAAGAAACGGACCAATAACAATAAACGCCAAGCAATCTAGTAAGTAAGCTGTAGGCACGTACGGGAAGTGAGAATCACGATAGACGCAGTTTTGAGTTGCTCGAATATAAGAGACTGATACGCTTTCATACAGGGATGGGCCTGGGTAAAAAAAGAGATGTAAAAATATGAAGGCAGCGCGGCAGTCACTAAAAATTGAGCGGATTTTTTGCAATCTAAAAGCAGAGATTTAGGATATTTCGTAAAAACGAAGTCATTTAATAAACTTCAAATAAACTATTTTTGAAGTAGAATTAATATTAAAAAAGGGTAATGTTTATTACCTTTTAAAGTTATTAGTTTACTTATTTTGTTGATTGTGAATTTTATTGATATAGTACGATTTCAAAAACAAAAATATATTCGATTTTATTAATCATATTCCAACTAATTATATTCTGGGCCCAGAAATGACCCATCTCCTTTAACACGTGTGAAACCGTGGGGCACAGCTTGTATAATATGATTCACTAACATGCAATTTATACACTAAATGTATATTCGAATGTATAGTGAAAAGTTACAGTGACTCGCTATTGCGCGTCGCGTTTCGGGACCAACGAGTGTGTATATTCAGTTTCTATTTGTTTAATGTGTAATGTAAAATTATGTGTAATTTATAAGATAAGAGTATATAATGGTAACTGTTATGAAAGGACCCAAGACTCAGGCTTGCCTATTTTGGGGACCAATATTGGAATATAAACTGTACAATGTAATTTGTAGTTAGTTAAATAAATTAACTAAATGAATGAATTTACGACTGTTGATGAATTGTTGAACACGGACGGTCGCCACTGTTATTGGATTGTACTGAGCTTTCCATAAGGCACGGTGTAGACACTTTGCAATGTTGATTTAAAAAAAATTACTTTTTAAGTAAAAATTTCTTTAGTACCATTGTAATTTGAAACTCGATGAAAGGGTGGTCGATAGAACGAGTCTTGCATATTGAAGATTTTTATAAAGATATTTTAATATTTTCTGAAGGTTTCGTCAGTTCTACCACGCGTGAACTGCATACATGTTTTTTAAAATCAACGTCAATGATTATGAAAATTCGATATGAAAATCTTTTCTACTACAAATATACAAAAACTTTAAAAAAGGCAAATAATTACCGTCACTGCAAACAAGCAAAAAATAATATGCTGAAAAAACATTCGATAGAATTTATATCAATTCCTAAAGTTAACAACATAATTCTATACTATCTAGGTAACTTTTTATGAAAGCCAATTTTTTTGCACAGAAGAATCTGTAAATAGGAGAAAAACATGCGCGCACGCAGCCGCGCGCGCCTTTACACATCAATGAATTTAAAAAGTGGCTATTATGTATTTTGTGGTTAGAGGATAGTGGAAGCTGAATTTTACAAATAAACCCAATTAATGACATAAAAATAGTAATAATATTGTACCTACATCTACAATCTATAAGTACTACTAATATCTTATTTTGCTAAAATCTATAGGTATGTTTGTAAGAGAAACTACTTATCCAATTCTACAAATTATTTCCTTAACAGGAAATTAAATTATCCCCGAGAGTTAGTTTTTATATTTAGGTATAAAATTTTATATTTTATTTAATGCGAAGTTATGGGCGGTTGATATTACTTTATATTTTTGGAACAAGATCCTGACATTTAATGTTAGTCTGTTTTGTATTTTTATTTTTCAAGACATGGAGAATACAACAGTAAATCATTTATCATGATTTTATTTTTAAATATAATAAACCATGTTTATTTATATACATTAATATTCTTATAATATGTATAAGAATCTTGGGTGCGTCTGTTAGTGATCTTCTGAACAACTTGAGGTTGGTGCTCGAATTAATAGAACTATTCTAAAGGGCACAATGTATGCCAGGTCAGCTAGTTTCAATCGTTCAATATAAATGAAATAAAATGTTGTAATTTTAATTATAAATAATAAACTTTAATACGATAATAAGCAAGAGTTATTATTTATAGCCAATTATGAAAAATCTGTGCCGATGTGCTAAGAGCAAAAAAATTGATTCTTTACTGTTAATTAATACCAAATAATAATTCAACATTAATATTTTAAATGAAACAGCTTTACAGCGCCATCTATACGACAAGTAAAGTAACCGTACTTGTTGTTTTCAAGTTACTAATAATCAACAGTTTAACAACGTAGTTTTACTTAATGGACGCTAGATGGCATTAAATAACAACCAACGCGATACTTATTCAAATGTTAATGACATGACAATATGATTGTCAAAATGGTTTGATGAAAAATGCACACAGTAAAATGTAAATAGTTGCCATTTTCACGGCACCGGTCACACAATATTCTTATAACATCCAGTGATGGCAGCAAGTAATGTTGCTAAAACAATTTTTGGATTAATTTTCAACAAGATCCTCTGCCAACCCATGGGCAAGGATAACGGGTTTGGTAACAACTATGTTTGGGCAGTATCTTTGGAGTCAGGACTACAGATAGCTACAAACCACAAGAAGCCAGTGATGGTAATTATACACAAGTCTTGGTGCTCGGCCTGCAAGAATTTAAAACCGAAATTTGCCAATTCAACGGAAATACAGAATTTGAGTAAATATTTCGTTATGGTGAATTTAGTCGATGAAGATGAACCGAAAAGTAATGTTTTTGCACCGGACGGCAGTTATATACCGAGGTATTTTTTTTATAACTCTCATGAAGTAATTAATCATATTTGAGTAGTAGCGCGCTCTGGTGGTGCCTCCGAGAACTTTACTTTCAGTCGTACAAATTATAAAAACACTTTTGATTTAATCACTTTTGGTGTACGAAAAAATCGTTAATACAATATCATAGTATGTTGTTATTACGTTTTATTACTTTCTCTATTTACTACCCCCAAGTTGAGAATTGTATTTAGTATAATAATACATCAATGAAATAGAAGAGAAGTCCATTTAAAACTGGATAAAAAAGTAGCCACGATAAGTAATCAAAAAACAAGTGGATCACGTGACAAGACAGCATTGTTGTAATTAGTGTCTCACAGCTGGGCAAAGGCTTCAAAATCACTACGCCCACGACACGACGTATTGAGCTCCGAAAAATCCGATGAATTCGTTGGTACATGCCGGGGCTCGAATCAATATTCCACCACTGGACTAGCACGACCGGTTGGCTTAATAACCCTGTAAACAGTGGTGATTTCTATTTAGGTATTCAAACATCAGAAAAAACAGTATACTAGATTGGTAAAATGTTTGCAGTACAACTTTTTTTATTGTAGTACAGCAAGTCGATGGTACTCTCCCTGGTGGTAAGCACAATACAATTCTAACACAACGAGAGATCGTAATCCATCGAACGGGCGGGTAACTTCGCTCCTGCACACCCACCGCCGCGATCTCCCTCTCTCGCGGCAACTCAAGCTTAGGTCCGTTCCTAGGTGTGAAATCCTTGAGTCTGGCAGCCGCCCGTGCGATACAGGTGACACTGCACTTGCAATCACTTGTGTAGCACACACATTATTACACACAATAAGTTCATACATACGTGCACACCACACAGGTACATAGGTTCTGTAAGGGATATTTTTTTTTCTTTTTTTTACACTAGTTAGTGTAGACCATATTTTCAGATTACTAAATACATATACACATATTCTTTCCTTACTCCCAGGAGGCATGGACATGTATATATGTATATGTTACTTTAGCTAGAATTTTACGGATAGAGAATTAGTCAGATCGCAACTTCTTTGCAATCGCGGCAACAGGCCTTAGCCGAGGTCCGGACACTTTTCGCGCTCGCCCCCAAGCCCGGTAAAGCTGTAAAAGCCGTCAGCTCTGTTTTAGGATAGGGTCCCTCAGACTAACAGTGTAGTCAGTTAAAAAAAGGCGTAGGCCACTGAAAATCTCAAAGTCATCTTTACGCAAAACTTTAAACGCCATTCAATTCCTCTATTAAAAAGAAACAAATATGAATATAGCAACATCATGGTCTTGAGTCTTGACTAACCTATTTGTTTAGGGCCCTTCAGGCTAACAGTGTAGTCAGTTCTAAAAAAAGTAATAAATTTTATTTTTTATTTTTTTTTTTTGCCGGCCTGCATTCTTTTAACTAGATATGTACAGGCTAAACTTGATTCTATATACTTCATTAAATAAATAACGCATTTCCACCATCAATTAACATCAAAATCAAAATATCTTTTATTCAATTTAGGTCCCAAGAAGGCACATATGAATGTCAAAACACTACCACCGGTTCGGATAACATCCCAGACATCGAGAAGAACCGACAAGAAACTCGATCGGATTTAACAACATGTTATCATCTTTGTTTATTATTACTGTTTTACAGTATTCAATTGTATACAGTTATTATCATTTTCAGTAGATGTACAGAGAGGGAATCACATCCAGACTTCACCATTATTCACGTAATCAGCCACCACAATAAATCACATAATAAATCCTGCTTAACATGATTCTTGAACATATTATCCGGCAAATCGGCAATGTGCTTAGGAAGTTTATTATAGAAACTAACACCATTACCTAAAAAACTTTTATTTGTTTTACTAAGTCTAAAAGACGGAATGTTGGAATAATTAATTTTCAATTGTTTTTATTATATGCCACTTGCAGGATCCTATTCTTGTCTCCAACCGGCATGGTTGACCACGATATATACAACGAGGAGGGGAGTAACCAGCACAAATACTTTTACAGTAGACCGGATCAGATAGCGAAGTCAATGAAGAAAGTTTTAGAGAAGTACAAGCATGAACAATTTGATGTATGAAGAATTTATTTAAATGTACGCATTGGAGATTTAATCGGAAACTGTTTTTTTATTTCAACACTGTGTAAGGCATAGACTGCACTGTGAAAAAGTAACGCGCGCTTTTTTTTTCGCATTTCTGTAACGTATAAAATCTTATGTATGTAAGTACGTACGGGCTGTATAAAAACCTGTAATTTCAAACAAATTTCACGAGAAGCGGTGCGGATTTAATACCGAGAGAATAGTTTGTGCAGTATGAAGTTGTAAGTCGCTCACCGAATCGGGAGGAGGCAGGGATGAGCGTTGAGTACTTATTTTATGATTTAGTAACAGGAATACATGATTTTAGTTTTGTTGGCTATTATGACACTCATTTCGTCCGGGAAGTGCATAGAACTGGCAAAAAAAGCGATTATTTTTATTTATAGTGCGTGTTAAGTGAGATTTAAAAGCGGGATATACACAGCGAGAATAAAAATGGCACGGCGAGATTTCATAGTTGAGACATTAGCCTAAAAACCATAGGAAATTAATGAAAAATATAATATACTTATATTGTGTTTTTTTAGTTTTACGATAGTTGATACGTTTATAAAGTCTCAAAATAATGATTAGTATTAATAGTAAATTTGTTTTTTTTAATTTTCAGGATTAAAATACTGGATATTCAAGCAACAAACAGAAATCATTGCTATCAACCCATATGCTAATATCATGGCCAATCTGATTAATAAAACATTTAAACAGATTATTAGTTTTCTTTTAAACTTTTATAAGATTTTTTTTAAATAACATTGGATTATGATCTTAATAACGTCATTAAAAATTTATTGTCAGTGTGAAAGGGGCTTTTTCTTTAATGGAGATATAGAAAATCGTTAATATATCTGGTATTTTGATGAAAGAAATGCGTCTTAATTTTTATTAAGTATATACTATATGTATATACACTATATGTATTTATACTGCTTTGCTTAATTATAATCTGTTTTTTATTAATTGATTTATTTATTTGGGAGTGCACATACAACCGCATACAAATCTGGTCATAACACAGCTAGACTAATTCCACGACGATCATAGTCTTGAAAATTGTATATAAAATTTTACTGTCGGACACTTTCAGTTTAGTCTCAACCCGCGATATGGAACTTACATGCCCTATGCATATTCGCTAACCCTTATCCACAACTTATTGCTTGAAATAAAGTAGAACCTCGATAAGTTAAAAGTTCAAGGGAAACGTTAAGTAATTTGAGATAGAGAAGTTCCAACTTAAAAAGAGTTTAAGTTAAGAGTTTTTAAACTTTCATTTATAATTTTTTTGCAAAATTTGATTACGTGCTCTGAGGATTCGAGTTAGAAGAACTATTGTTAAGTTCATAATATGTTACTTAAAGAGGTTACAAAGACACTTCATTTTAGGCCTGTTTCAGTTTTTATTAATTTATTGTATTATATATTTTTATTTATCTTTTTAAATACTAGGTGTGTCCGTGGCTTCGATGACGTGTACTATAGAATGCCCTCGTGAATCTTGTTTCGCTATTTTAAATACAAAAATGCTTATTGTGGGTGTTCCTTAGAAGATAGACGTATACTTTTCCTGACTTTTTTGTAGGTCGTTTTAATGCCTACAATTATGTAGTACATTTTCGTTATAGGTATCGTATATACTTTCATATTATGCATTTAGTAAAAAAGCTGTAATTTTGACATTACAAACAGACACTTCAATATTATTAATTGTATAGATATAGATAATTTTTTCGACACAAAAAAAACGTCAGTGATTTATTTATTATCACTATATGCTATAAGCGATATGGATCGCGACCACCATACATCATGTGGACTTATAGACACAGAGTTTCCTAGCAAAATTTATTCCTTACAACCTACACTATGAATTGTCCTAATAAAACGATATACTTTTTTTCTAAAAATGATTAGGTTCGAATCTCGATTCTTGTATAAGTTTTTTTGACAATCTATGAATGCACCCTTTCTTATCTTCAAAATCGATGTCGTGGTTCTTTAGAACATATTTCTCTATATCTTATAGTTTCAGAGTTCCCCTCATTGACCCATTTAAATGTTACATCCTGTATTTAACCAGTTGTCGTGAGACTTTCAGGACTGTATGACAGCGACGATTGTCCACGGTTTCTTAGTTTAAGTCTAGGTTAATAGGAAGCTTTGAGTCGAAAGGTTCGAAAACTTTATTAACTTAATGTTTTTTTTACATTATCTAAGTTTATAGTTATCTAGGTTCTACTATACAGTAGAATTTAGATAACTTTAAACTTAGATAATGTAAAAAAAAAAAACAATATAAAATTCTATTATATCAGGTACGTTAAATATTCAGGTACATTTCCATAAAAAATAATATAATCTATATAGAGTCTTATAGGGTTTTAAATCGCACTTCTTAACACTATACGGACAAAATAACACCGAATTAAGCTTTCAAATTACTCTAGAACTAGCTAATACTTTTCACTATCACGTATCACTTTTACTTCCCGCGTTTTGTTAGATTTGATCGAGTTTGCCGTAGGGCTACCTACTGATATAGCATGATTCAAAATTCGTACTCTAACCTAACCCTGACAACTTTTCCTAAACATTTTGTGGGACCTCCCTGACACCGGTCGCGAACTTCTTGATGTCTTTATTTCAAGACCAACGAGCAAGAACGAAGCCCTGAATTTTGCCTTCCTAATTTCACTGATAATAACGGTAGAACCTTTTGCTGTTTTCACCAGCATTATGATAACCTGTTTACTCACAAAATTTTAGCCTGAACGTATCATAATAAAACTGTGGAGAACTTAATTATGAATAAGTTAATTGATATTCGTGATAAGTTTTAATTAAACTTGTTCTCGGACAACAATTGTCGTAAGAGAAGAAGGACACAGATAAATTTATTTGGAGATTTCTCTCTGCTTGGGGCAGCCCAACTGGTGTAAAACCTTCCCCCCTACGGAAGATCGCAGACAAATAACCTTGTGTTGTGTTCCTGCGGTGGTTTGGGTTTTCAGAGCTCTTATGGTATTACAAGCGTCCATAGGCTACGGTAGCCGCTTACCATCAGGTGGGACGTATGTTTGTATGGCACATTTGTAGTATTAAAAAAAATTGTATTACTTTTAGCAGTACGTGGTTATAGAATAAATTAATTTAGAAGGTAAGTTTAATTCTATTTTATATTTTCGAAATAAAACCTAGAAGCTATTCGAGCGGGGAAGGTCATACGAAGATAACTATCAATATTTATCACCGGCTGGGACGGTCATGGAAACCGTAACGTGGAATGTGTAGGTCATGAAACGTATTAGAAGATTAATGTTTGTCATTCCGTATTACAACTGCTGAAGGTTTTTGTGACATTTCATCTGTATATTGCAAGCTTTTATTAACTCGCTTTGTTAGTATGGGTTAGATATTGCAAATGAATATTACAACAATTAGATATCGCCAACCGATTGATCTAAAATTTTGCGTACACGTTTAGTTTGGATGTCTAAGTAAGTGACGACACTTTAAATCAAATAAAGCGAACTCCCAAAGATGGTAGACCAGGTATTTTTTATGCACCCCCATGATATGGGTACCAAATGCCCGTACAAAATCATTTAGAATTAATTTGTGTAATTATTTTTGATCACCACTACTGTACAAGAGTGAGGGATTTTTCGATATTTTTTTATATACGAGTATAGTATAGACAATATGCTCTCTTGAATGTACATACTGGAAACAATAGATTCTACACTTTAGATCTCTACATTATCATTGCCCGAACATCATTCTTTATAATTAGTTCAAAATTTTAAATTAAACCATCGATCTCAACTTTTTTTTTGTATTTAATACTTAAACATACATAATGAAAATTATGAATTCAGTAGTTTTCGTTTAGATAAATATAAAAGTTATGTAAGTACTCACGTCTTCGACGACAGGCTCCACGTACATTTCGACAGTATTGTTGAGGGGCGGCAGAGGCATCGGCATAGGAGAGGCGGCTACCGACGACCGGCGTGACATACTGTTGCACGAGCATTGTGAAACGGATCGACGGGAACGGGAAGATTCTCTGGTGACAACATAAAAAAACCTTTTTACGACTACCCATTTTTTTATTATAAGAACTACTGCCAAATCAGCTTCGAGGCGTTTTTTTATAGTAGCAAAGCAATCTGACTGTACTGGTCCGGACGGTAAGCACAGTACGATCCTAACACGACGTCCACCGAGTGATCGTAATATCACGTAATATCATCGTATAGTGTACGTTGGTAGTCAGAGTGCGAGACACGTGGTAGCTAAAATTTATTTGTACAACTCTCCAACGCTATTCATCCGTGTAGCCTATCGCAGTTCTCTCTTCCCGTGCTTGTTTACAACTTGCCAGATTGCTTAACGTTCATTGTTATTACTCCGCTCTTTAAGGTCTTAGCGTAAAGTTATATAGCTTATAACCTTCGTCAATAAATAGACTATAAATTTTTTTAAGAATTTTCAAATCCGACAGGTAGTTCCGAAGGTAAGCATGTTCAAACAAACAAAAACTCGAGAGGTGTCGTCGTTTACTCGTACCCAGTTGTAACGAAGTTCCTTTCGCTTTAATATTATACATACAGCAGTAGAAATCTGGACATAACATAAATGAATCAATTCCACGAATGTCATAGTTTTGAAAATCCTTTAGGTAAATGTTTGTTTTTTTTTTGTTAGTGTCGCATCGTCGGTGGTCGTTAATTTTTTTTCAGTTTAGCTCCTACCAGGCGACATAAATGTTCAAATTATTTTGTCGAAACGTACAAATGAAAAAAGTTATATTACAGTTGCAAACATCATATAACCGAAATGTTATTTAGTAGACACCCTATCCTAAGATGATCTGACCTAATATACTCGACCGATGGATCCCAAAATATCAAATACCTATACATATACGGCTAATACACTGTCTGAAATATGAAATACCCTGTCAAAATTAACGGCGAGGCAGACTAAATTAGTCGTTTAAAGTTTAAAATATTAAATAAAACTGAACGGTAAAGCATATTTGGATAACGATTTTCACCTCCCTAACTAATTTATTTTAAAACCACCCCTACCCATAATAGTGGAGTTAATGTTAATTACAGTTATTTTAATAATAAAAACGAAAACCTCCTCGAAATGCCGCTCCTATGTAATAAACAGCCTTTTTTGTTTTTAGGTTAATTCCACAACACCGTAGAGGTACCTATATTACAAATTAGGCCAAGTCACATGTCTAATTTCTACACTTTTAATTCTTGAATAACAGTGGTATTGTGTATGAGCCTGGGCTTTCGGTGAAGGAAAACATTGTGATGAATACATAGTACGGTGGTAGGGCCACCCTCAAATTGAAAATCTGTCGCCAAGCACCTATAGTTATGTTCAGGCAACTTGTCACTTCAGATCAGCTGAGATTGTGGCCATTAAGCTAAACCTATAACGATAAAAAAATTCTCAACATGATCCTATAAAGCCGTGTTTCCTGCGTGTATCACATACACACTAGACAAAACAAATTTAGTTTTTATACAGATATCGTCTTTTGCTTCACAGGCTTGGCAAGTGTTGTAGGTAAATAACATCTACTGCCTTAAAACATAATGCCACAATATGTAGAAGTCTTACTTTCAGATATTGAAATTGTAAATTTAGTATCAAGGAGAAGACATACATATATTTCGAGTAAGGCCCCATTTACGTTCTTGAAATTTTAATATTAATTATTATCAATAATAAAAAATAGAAGGCCAATTGGATATAGGAAACTTCTTTCGTTGTTCCATATTAACAAATTATATTAAATCCACAAACACTAGCAATGTGCTTCAAAAACAAAGTACTCGAAATATGTTCGAAAAAAAGGGAAATCTACCAAGTATCGTGATCCATTTATTACACATAGAAAATTTTTAGTGCTATTCGATGCCAGTTATAACGAGAGTAAGGATCGTAACTACATTATAAAAGTGTCGAATACTAAATTATAATTTATGAATAATATACGGTGACACCTCTATGAAGTGTAATTTATTGTTTCGGATCATTTCGAACGAACCAATCTTGGTGCGGCTTTGCTTCCCACGCGTCAATAGTTTACGTGCCCTTTACCAAATTAAATTGTACTATGAACCTACATAATTATGAAAATCTTAATATTATATTCCATAGCCGTTTCAGTAATCAACCGCCATGCATATGCCGATAAACCCTTAAGGCTCGCGCACATTACGGCCGCAGCGCGTTGCATTACAAAAATGCACCAAAGCACACTAGGAGACTACTGATTACTGATTACCATCACTGGGCAGTCACTTTGGCATTCTATTATAAAAAATATTGGTTATGTAATCCCTAAGGCAACTATTAGAACCAAACAATATTTAGTTTATCGGAGTGTCTAATATAAGTTTCGATAGTTTTCGAATATCATGAAACTTTTCTTTTTCTGTCATATATTCTGTTAGAATCGCTCCTAGCGGAGATGCGAAGGAACTGAAATAGGCGATATTGAAAACTAAACGTTCAATTTGATACTAATTGTACAGTTACTAAAAAACTCGACTTAATTATTATTAGTTTTTTTATTTATTTACTAGGATTACATGTCCACTGTCCTTTAAGCCTAAACAACTAATAGATTGCTTAATACCCCTGACAAAAATAACTTAGACAGAGTTTAACAGCAGTTGATTTTATTTAGACCTGATTTTTCAATCCCTGATAAATTTATTTGCGGAATTCTTTTTAAATTTTGACAGGTTTGGACAATATCTGTCAAAACTTAATTAAAAAATCCTTTAAAATAAAGTTATCTGACGATTGAAAAATCGACCCGTACTCATATGGCAATATAAAGTGTCAGAAAAATAAATCATCATATGGCTAAGTGTAATTAATGCTTTCATCCAATTTAGGGCGACTATCTGTATCAAAAGGCACTTGACCGCTTTTAATACAAGGAATGGCTGCGACTGTAGTTAAATTATTTGAAACGAAGTACATAAGTGTAACTCTTGTCTGAAAAAAAATCCTGGTTACCCTGTACGTGCTTCGCGACTGCGGTGGTGATTTTAAAGTCATATTTTTGACCACTGAATTTTTTCGACTCTATTCCACGCCTAGCAAAAAATTAAGTTGCCAGTAATAATATTACTAAGTGATACTAAATAGAGTCTTGATAACTTTATATCTTGCTATATGAGTTATGTAAATATAAAAATGTAATTATCCTTTAAATTATTAATATCTAACATAGTGTTTATGTTATTTCGTTTGAGTATGCTGATAAGGACAATAAATGTGGCACCCATTATTAAAAATTTAACTATACTCCATAAGTTGTTTGTTATTTATTACCTTCTGTTTCTCCGACACACGTGATGCGAAGTCCGTTCACACCTGCACCGCACTGGCACGAAGTATCCTAATTGTGGCAAAGGCCCCGGTTCCGTAGAGTCACTAGAATCACTCCACTCGGGTTGGCTGAAGGGCCTTATGTTCAACGCCGACGGCATTTTTTAAACACTTTCACAGAATACTTTTAAATGTTATATTTTTCCTATATTTGTATTATTTCGACACTGGCAACATTTAACAGTAATGATTTTAATATAAAAATATCCTGTTATTGTACAAGTATTAGGTAAATATGTTTAAAATTTATAATTTCACTTCCTAAGCCCACGTCTTTGACTATCACGCTTAACCTTATTTATAAAGAAATTGTAAACAAAATGGGTTCAGATAACCACACGATTCGTGTACGTCTGCCGACAATTAGAACTAAATACTGAGATAATATGAAGTGATAAGATTATGCAGTAAATAAAGTGTATTTAGGGTAAGATATATCACTAGTTATGGGCTGTAATTGGATAGTGAAATTCTAGCATCGTGTACAAATGTAATAAAAATAAAAAAAGGTTTTTTTTGTATAGTATCACGACAAAGTGACGGATCTACGGATCAGATCTACATAATCCATCGCCAGTCAAAGCTGTATGGACTACTAGCTGTGCCCTACGGTTTCACCCGTGTTAATTTTATACGACAAACACTGCCAACGCACCCGTGTAGGCAAATTTTCAAATTATAATATAGCCCATGATGTTAGTTGTTGATACTGTAGCTTTATATTGGTGAAAGAATTTTTTAAATCGGTCCAGTAATTTTTGAGTTTACCCATTACAAACAAAAAATCAAATCTTTCCTCTTTATAATATTGGTATAGATTATATTAATTAATATTATAATTACTATAATACATACATAGAGTATAGATTTCACACAGTAAGGCCTAACTTTTTTGAAGTTTATTGGTAGGTATTAGCTTCAAGCGAAAAGACGACCTTCATAGTTACAGGTTTTAGTTGGAACATGAGGGTTCGTTTAAAATACAAGCTAGCCTATTGTCTTTTTTTAACAAAAACATAACCTAAATTGGGTTCCATACTGCGTTCCACCAAAAGGATTCTACCGAGAAACGTGATGGAACGCGCCTTCTACTTTGGAAGTTTTACCTTTTTTTTTCTTTCTTTTTTTTTCTTAATCCGTGACTCACATCACAAAGGAAACCGACGTAATCTAATTAGGTTTGTATATAAATATATTTTATTTATTTACGTAAGGCCAGGTTTCTTATGCTGTAGTACTTAATATTATACTTTTTATTTATAGCTTGATTCAGATGAGACTTTTGCAAGTTAACAGAAAATTTACAAATAGGTATTGGTTATATTAGTCAATCAACTAATAAACACTTTGAAGAGATTAAATAAGTACCTGCTATTTTTTTAAACAAAAATACTTTTCCGTTATTCTGATCAAAAGCCCATAGAAGGACATCGTAGCGCCCGTACGAGTACAGGCAAACAGAATTCAATCTACGTAAGGCAAAAAAACCATCCATGTGTTTTCTGGCAAAATTCGTGAAGGTAACTCAGTATACGAATTTTGTCAAGGTAAGGGAGACGAATAAGATGTTTTTTTTTTATGTTTGTCTTATTGCTATTCTATATTACACACTACAAACTATATTATGACGTCTTATCCTACAATAAACAAGATAAATTGAAAATTAAATAAACTCCCCCAAACGAGCAACCTAATTGAGACCACTCCAAAGAGTCCACATACGATATATAAGCTGTAAGTTGGTGAAGATTTAGGTATCCTACAGATTTCAGATGGCGCTGCAGCATTACGTCAAGGTTTTTCTAATATAACTGAATTCACAGAAACCAAATATGGACTCAATAATACCAGCGGAAGCTGTTCACATCTATTTATCAACTATAAAAGAGCTGATAATCTTCAAACGGCTGAACAGCTTATCATGAATTTATAGCTATGAACACTCTCGATCAAGATGCCATTCAAACAAACAAAAAAACTAGTCGGTTCAGCCGTTTGTGAGTTACGATGCTACAGACAGACACACAGATACACACGTTAAACGTACAACAACCCTCTTTTTGTTTCGGGGGTGAAAAATATCCACAAGTGACAAGTAGGTATATAAAATTTCATTTATAATGAAAATACACAAGTTAATGTGGTGCTCGGGAAGGAATACTTTGTATGGAACGGATATTTTTCATCCTTAATTTTTTAATACTTTTGTTAACGGAGTAATCAAGTTTCCCTTTGTGCTTAATATTCTTAGATATAATAACTATGATATTTATTTGATGTACTTATAACCATTATCAATCAGTACATATTTATAATATTACTACCTGTGCCCGACGGTTTCACCCGTGTTAATTTTATCCTATCATAATTATTGTTCTCACGTCTCACAATTACTTTTTTCACATTATCTCCTAAACTATATCTCCAAATAACATCTTATAACGGGCAAAGTTTAACTTCATAAAATTTTCTTTATGATGAAGTAACTTTTGTCCGTAAGGATTAATATCCCATGTCTAAAAATAATGCTCTTAAATCATTTTTTAATCTTCATAAAAAAAAAAAACGCTTTTTAGAACATTGCATTCACGTTGTCATTAACCATTACATCAGCGCACGCGGATAAAGCAGTTCGGGAACACTTCCACATCCAACTTATTTCACAAAAATCTATACATAAAGTTATAGCCTAATGTTAGATAGCCTACACTATTCCTCGTGAATCTGGCTACTATATTAAAAAATAATTAGATTAGCGTTTTTAAATAAACAAATAAAAAACTTTTCCGCTTTAATATAAAAAAAATATAGTATATAAGTGGGGGACAGCAAAGTGTGGGTAAAATAGTTGATGGACCCTTAATCGGATGATTTCCCTCACCGAAAGCTCAGGCTCAATTTAAGGATTCGAACTCACGTCGATCGACACGGTGTCTGTACACGCTACCAGTGTCCCATCATTGCTTCATTCTTAAGTGACGTTTCAGAGTCCAGATATGAATAACGTAGTAACAATTCAATTCATAGTAAATCGTCCGTTTAACAGAAAATTGTCTATTTGTCACTGTGCCGGAGCATTTGTATGCGGACGATGTACTTTCCGTTGGCTTAGCTTCAACATATATGCTACCAAGGTGTATTTTCTCATATGACGTAACGTTTAAAGTTAACTTAGTGTTTAATATGGGCGGCTAACTTTGCTCTCGCACACCCACCACCGCGACCTCCAACTTTCGCGGCAACTCCAGCCTAGATCCGTTCCTCGGTATGAAACCCTTAAGTCTGGCAGCCGCCCGCGCGATACTGTTGACACTGCACTTGCAATCACTAGCTACCCACATACATCATTACACACAATATGTTCATACATACGTGTACACCACATAGGTACGCAGGTTCTGTAAGGAACCTTTTTTTTATTTTTTTTACGCTAGTTAGTGTAGACCATATTTTCATATCACTAAATACCTATACACATGTTCCTTCCATTCTCCCAGGAGGCAGGGACATGTATATATGTATATGTTAGTTTAGCTCGAATTTTACGGATAGGGAACTGTCAGATCGCGACTTCATTGCAATCGTTGCAACAGCCCAAGCCGAGGTCCGGCCACTTTGGTACCCTTGCGCGCTAGTTGTCCATGCTTTCGTGGCTAAGTGCATTAAGCGCTCGCCCCCAAACCTGGTAAAGCTTTAAAGCAATCAGCGGCTCTTTTTGTTTAGGGCCCCTCAGGCTAAAAGTGTAGTCAGTTCTAAAAAAATTGTGTTTGATCAGATATACCTCAATTATATATCTATTAAATATAATTATTAATTGTAAATAATACAATTATACACTAAATATTATATTATATACTATAACAATTGATAAAGCCGACCGAGTTTCTTGCTGTTTCTTCTGTACGACGGGAATATTTTCCGAACCGGTGGTTGTGTTTTGATGTTCATAAGTGCCTTCTTAGGTGTTAAATTAAATAAAGTATTTTTGATTTTGATTGATTATATTCATGTTATATATTTATGTTTAATATAAGCTCTGTGGACACTCTTTAGTCATACTAGCAACCGCCCGCGATTTTGTACGCTATAATTCCAAGTATAAAACTTAATACCAATAGAATATGTCACTCAGGGAGAACATGGCTTTCTAGTACTGGAAGGATTTTCAGAATCAGTTCAGTAGTTTCAGATAATAATTCTTACAAATAAATAAAGTTTACCGATTTACAATAACTAGCGATCGCCCTTAAAATAACATATAATATGTTTCGTATTCTTTCCCTTTTTGCGTACTATTTAATTAGAAGCATTATTCATCGTTTGTATGTATAGTTTAATTACGGTGTGTTTTAGTTCAATGATGTTAGCGAATGACACGTATATTTAAAAAATATCATTGATTGCCACCATAATTTCGTAATTATTGCGTGTTGTGAATTGGTAATGGGTTTTGAGAATCCAGCATGATGGCGACAACTGTCGATGGAGATAAGTCTTTCGGCGGTCACCGCTATTGAATTGTGCCACACTTATCATCAGAAGTGTAATCAGTAGTGAAATCATTATACCAAGCGAACATATTAAAAGAAGAAAAAAGTGAACATTAACTACAGCGGGGAAGTTAAAATTAACTAACACATGGTAGGGGCCATCAAGCCTCGCACTTAACAAAACGGTCACATTGTCAACCATTTAAAGTAGTGTATTTTGGTCTATGATGATGCCTTTCTGTTACAAAATGTTTAGAAAGTCATGAGAACGTTTCAAATTTGAAAACTGACGAAGATAAATCGTTTTTTTTTACTTTTTATTAGTCTGTAAATAACATACAACTCTTTTTTCAAGGGAAAGAATGAGCTTTAAGCACGAAGTATGGACTATTTACAACGGCGACAAAGCTTAGTTCTCTAATAAAATGACTGACTGAGTGACTCTAAGAAAACATTTATCAAGCGATCAAGAAGGTTCCACACGATCTTATCTCTCTACGTTAGCCGATGGTATTACAGATCAAAATTAAAATAAATAGGTAGTTTTGATTCTTGTATATAAACCACTGATTTGATATTTAAAATATTATTTAAAACTAGCTGTTCTCTACGGTTTCACTAATTCGAGCAATTTTCCACCGTGCCGCCAAAACACCCGTTGGTCCGTAGCGTTGATCTCAATTCCTGTACTTGTCTACGTCTTACCAGATTCGTTGACATTCATAGTTATTTACTTAGATCCTAATAGTCATACCGTGAAGTTAAATAGCCCTGTACCTTTCTCAATAAATCGTCTAATAAACAAAAATATTTTTTTTAATCTAGGCTGACTGTCTACCGCAACACAGCTGTAAAATGCATAAAAATTTAGACATACAATTCTATTGGTCGAAAATGTCACAGCTCCGCTTCAGTGGAAAGTCAACCGTATAATGTTACTATATAAGTTATATTTATATAGATCTTAATAAAAAACCGTGATAGCACGCAGAACCACCGTTCCCTCAGCAGGGGACGGGCGGTTAACTTCGCTTCCGCACACCCGCCATGAGCATCCTCTCTAGCGGCAACTCAAGCCTAGGTCCGCTCCTTCGGTGTGTAGCCCTTGAGTATGGCAGTCGCCTGCGCGATACAAGTGAAACTGCACTTGCAATCACTAGCTACCCACGAAGATCATTATACACTATTTTCATACATACGTACACATCACACAGGTACAGGTTCTGTAAGGCACCTTTTTTTACGCTAGTTAGTATAGACCATTTATGACAGATTACTAAATACATATACACGTGTTCCTTCCTTCCTCCCTTCCTACATATATATATTAGTTTAGCTTGAATTTCTACGGATAAGGAATTAGTTAGATCGCGAGTTCATTGCAATCGAGACAAAAGCTCATGCCGAGGTCCGGCTACTTTGGGGCTGAGTGCCTTAAGCGATCGCCCCCAAGCCACGGTGAAGCTGTAAAAGTCATCAGAGGCTCTAGTTTCTGGGGACCCTCAGGCTATCAGTGTAGTCAGTCAGAAAAAACCCCGTGAAGTGTCGTGTCACACCCGACAGAAGCGAAGTTTTGTGTATAAAATTAAGTTATTCAAAAATATAAACACTGCATGGCGTATCTCGGTTACTTCTAATTTTCATTACTTAAGTACATTAAGTACATTACAATATTATTTACTCCAAATATCGTAGTAGTAATTTGCTATTTGGCTTGGACAATTTTAACATAATAATATTTCTTTTTTAAATAAAAACTAACATAAAAAGTGGGGTCAATTTAAGTTTACCATGAAACACTTGTACTTTGTACTACCTACTGTCTCGCTCATTCACATGGGTAACAATACTTTCCTATAATAAGTGTTAGAACTTCTGTTATTGTCGTGTCACTCGTGTCACTTTAAGTTAGTGCGCAATCGCTCCAATAAACTCAGCTTCAATATTGAAATATTTTTCAATCTCAAAAGGTTTTACTTGACGACGAAATAAAATTGAATATCAAAATTCTACACTGTGTAAAATACAATAAAAGACAAAAACATTGTATTCGTCCTTCACAACATCCGGGGACAAAATAAATAATAACGCTTTGAGAAACTTGTAAAATAATGTTATTATGTGTACCCACGTGTTGTCAACACAATGGAAGCTTAATGCTACGTTCAGATGTAACGTGAATTAACGCGCGATGGAATTTCGAAAGTGTTCAGTGCAGATGATGATCGCTAACGCGCGCAAGCTCCTGCGCTTGATAATTTTATTGTTTGTCTCACAGTGTGTTTCGGTCGTGTTCAGAGAATGGATGTAATAATTTTATGGTTATATTATAATAAATAAAAACACGAAGTTCAACCAATTTTAACGAATATAACCACAACATTGCACCCGAGAGTGAGAGATAATAAATTAATTTTTATTAATTACTTCAAGATGTATGATCGCGGTGAAAACGAACACTCAATTGAATAGTAAATAGACGTTACTTACCTTTCTAAGCGCGCGTCAACGTGCAATTACCGGCGTCTAGAGATATTATTCTTGAGCGCGTTATTAACGCCCGCTGACGCGAGATCAAGATGAACGGTTTGTGTTAATATATTGAAAGTTTAGGCGTACGATTTAAAAACGCGCGTTAGATTTTTATCATCTGAACGTATCCTAAAACAGATTAACTTACGGGCAAATATGTATGTTTTAATACAAAGAATTATAAACTTTATTAATATACACATACCGGTGAAAATTGACTGATTGGGTGCGTACTGTTATGCAGTCTTCGAAAGGATAATACAATATTTCACGTATTATTAAATGTTAATAAAGTTGATTTTTCACTGCTGGAATAAGTTACGGTGATTTCGACCAACCTTGGTTCCGAGTCAAGGAGTCCGTGTGTGAGGTCCAAAGGAAAATAATAATTATAAACATCACTCTTCGTCGAAAACGATATAGGTGGTTGGGTTGACCAGACGAAATTGTTTAGACTGCATTATGTAAGTAGATAACTCGAATTTTCTATTATGAGTACATGATACTGGAGTATTGTTATTTAAAAACTTATGCTAGTTGGCCCTATATTATGTAATTTCGGCAGGGGTTTTACATGATTTAGTTTGATTATCGAGCACATATTGTGAAGTGGATTATAAAAATGGATTATAAATATTAAATCAGGAATACGCATTTTAAGTTGTCACAAAAAATCACCTGACATATTCGATTAGGAAATTGCTATCTTGTAAAAATACAAGAATAATTAAGATAAAAATATTCTATTCAGAAATGTGGATTGTCACAGTTGCAATTAAATAAAAATAAGTATTTTTATATTATACAAATGCGAGTTAAAAAATAGTCAAAGGTAGAGAGAGGGGTTCAAGGCCGGTAACGCGATGATACCTATGGTATTACAAGATTCCCTAGGCTACAATAGCTACTTACCATCAGACAAGCCGTATGCTTATTACTCACATTATTTGTAAAAACCACAAATTATGCATGAACAGTGAATCTAATTTAATTAATTGAATGTAATCTAATTTATGCGATCTAAGTTGCCAACAGAAAGTTAGGATATAATAAAACATAATTCTTTGTATGCCAAACGGTGTGTGATTAAAATATTTGGTGTCAAAATTATCTGGGTGTTGTTGGAATTGACTCTGGAACAAGCAACATAAAATAATTGCGACCCGAAGAATAGTAATTCTCATACAAACTTTTTACCCCTTTCTTTTGATATTTGGGATTGAATTTTAAAAAGCGCCGAAAAACATGTTTCACGAAAAGTATCAAATACATAATTAAGTTTCACACTCTTAGGGGTAGAATTTCGAAAGATTCCTACATAAACGAGGTGTACAATATAAAATCAACACCCTATTGAAATTTCACATATATTTGGTAGTAGGTTAGAACAAAGCCTTCTATAGATTGCAAACAGTTTCATCCCGACGACGAACGACTAAACTATAAAATCCACAATTTGGAGTTATCTCTGCTTGATCGGTGAGTCGAGATTTATTTTTAAGATAGACACATTGGTTACTTGCCACTTGGTTTGCACACACAATCTCAGCTCCCTGATCTTAATAACCTTCCAATTTTGTTCACAACAAACTTTTTTATAAATCGGCTAAAATAACCTTTATTACTGTACAACTAAATGTTAAAATTCCATGTCGATTCTGAAAGTAAAGCGTGCTTCGATGAGTCATAGAACATTGACTCGCTACCAGTGGCACAGTTTGGATTGGCAATTGTTACATTTTGGGACAGCGCGCAACGGTCTCTGGGTTACATTGTAGTGTCCATTATTTTGGGTCTGGTCAATGATGGAATAACATGTGCAAATCCTTTCAGTCACACTTTCTAACCGACATAAAAAAAGAGGAAGTTCTCAATTCGATTGTATACCAACATTTTTTTAAATATTTTATGGATGTTTATGCATAACTTCTTTGTTTATGAACTGATTTAGTTGATTTTTTTTGGAAACGAGTTACCATGGGTGTCCCCATTTTAATTTCATTGGTATTGGACGTTCAACTTTGAAGATACACAGGGAAGAGCACAAAATCTTTGAAGTTAGTTTTGTTTTTGTCAAATCGACATATAATAAAATTGGAAACATGTTCACACTGCAACAATTCGGCGATCACAACTTTCGTTGACAGTTATTATTTCGTATAAATGAAATTCAATAGGAAACAAGCATTAAATGTCAGCAAATATTCAGTTTGTCAGTAAATAATGATTGCTTAATTCAAATATTTGAGTCTGTCCAAAACCAGCTTGATGGTTCAAAATTTAAATTTTAAGGCCAAGAGACAAAATTTTATTTAATAAGACTTACCTACTGGATAACTTAATGGTATTTCATAAAGTTGTATTACTCCAAATTAACTGTGATTATCGGTTAGAGGCACACGCGGTGAAAAATAATAAACGTACAACAAAATTTCCATAATTTGTTTACTAAAAATTTTCTCTTTGGAGCTAAAAGCTTAACTTTTAACCTCTGTGCGAAAGGTAAAAGATCAAAGTACTGAACCATCAAATTTATAACATTACTAGCTATGCCCAGCGGTTTCACCCGGATATAATTTAGAAGAAATCCCTGATTTGAAGATTTATAAAATTATAATACTTAGTAAACTTGTACAGTATAGACAATATTTTTATCGGGCGGCCAAATGATCACATCGCGGCATCGTACGAATCGTTCGCGCCACTACTACTATAGACATAGACCCAAGTCGAGTTTTGAATTATTTTAATTTTGCATTATCTCCCAAACTATGCATCCAAATAACATGCTGTAAAAGACAAAGTTTATCTTCATTAAATTGTCTCTATGATCAAGTAACTTTTGTTTGTAAGGGGTTAATAAGCCATGCTTAAAAATAATGTTCATATATTAATTTTTAATCTTCAATTTAAAAAATTTGCAAATACCTTATGGTGAATTATTTATAAAAGATAAATATATGCTGTCGCTGTCTTTTTTTAGATATACTAATAATCAATATTTTTGTAGAACATTATATTTACCTATCATTAACCATTAAGCCAGCGCACGCGGATAAAGCAGTTCACGTGGGCTTCGACTTCCGACTTACGTAACAAAAATCAATATTTAATGCAAGCTGGGAATTGTAGACTAATGTTATATAGCATATACTATTCCTCGTGAGACTGGTTATCATATAAAAAAAAAAATTTCGTATCCGACTGGTAGTTACAGAGATTAACGTGTTTGAACAAAAAAACTTTTTCGCTTTGTTATATTAGTATAAAATTCTTGCAAATAGCAATGTTTCTCATTTAACTATAATGAATTAATGTAGTATTCTGTAAACTAAAAGTGATTTGTTGAGTGTTTCATAGCTGTAAAAGTTTATGGAACCGCTAGAATTTCAAGTTATTTGCTAATAATTGAACAGGTATTGTATTTTTGTATAAAACTAATCACCTAGTAGGTAGAGCTTGCAGATGAAGTCAAAATCCTACGACAGCGGGCTTTGAAACCCACGAGTATGTACTTAATAATCCGTCACGTACTGTGTGTGTTGTTACCTTGTTCATTCGATCATTCACAATTTATTTTTGGACGCGTGTTGGACGCAAAAAATTTAACTTCATCTTGTCGTCTGGATGTTTATGAATCCTACATATGGTAACGTTGAATAACGACCGCCAAAATTATAACCGCAAAATTATTACTGTAACGATTTTTTTAATGGATATTTGAATGAAGAAATAAAGTTTACATTTGGTTTTTACAATAATAATAATGGAAGAGGATTTTCAAATAACTTTTCCCAACAAAATTACGGTTAAATCAACGCCATATTTCCGATAATCCTTGACCAAAATTAATTATTCAAACATCATTTTAAAACTTATGTTTACGTTACTAAAATTTGTTTAAAATTTATATTAAATAACAATCCTAGACTTTATCTCTGTCTATCTATTATTTCTCAAAGGTGTTTAAAAAAATAATAATTAAGAGCTGGTATTCATAATGAAAAAAATTCAACTAACATTTAGGAGGCGTCATCTATTACAATCTGTTTAATTAATGTAACTACCTAACAAGTGTGAGATTGTTTTATATTGTTTACACTCTATAATTTTCGAAATATTCGTACGGATCAGTTAGTAAGTATGTATTTTATTACATGTATAGCTCTGTACCGATAAAGTGGTCATGGTCACACGTAACAGGTTTATTGAATTTTTGGAGGGAAATTGATCTGACATGTGTTGTTTTTTTTACTTACACTGCACAAGTTAAGTAGCAAGTGAAACGTCATCTTATTAGAGCTTTGTAAGAAATTTGTAGTTTAGGAAAAATATTATATCTATGTGACATTGGCATAATTATGTATAAAACACACGTTGTCAATAAAATAAGAACAAGAGGTATTGTTGTTTTAACTTCAAATTTCAAATAGTCACTGGTGGCGTTTAAGGCAAAAAGAGTATCCAGAGACCTTCAAATTAAAAACAATACTGAAATTAATAAATAAATACAGTGGTTAACATTTAATTTGTGATTTTTTTAAATTATTTTACATAGGTAACTTAATTATATTAAATCATTATTTTTGCTACTGATTGATGTTCAAGCCATCCGATCCGCAAAAACACGGGTCACTGATTTTATACCGCTCTACGTCATTACGTATGTAATGATGTTTTTGTCGAAGATAGTTTTTATACTGTCTACCGTAGACACTAGATATACCAACATAATCGGACAATAACGGTGCCATCGGCGATCGAACAAATTGAGCGTAAACAGTTTTTTTTTTAATCCACAATTTGTGCTGTAACTAGCCCCTGGGCGTAAATACGATCCGACCAAGATATCAATTGTTTACATATTTTCGGAACCGTCTGAGATTTTTTATTATTTATTTGTTATTAGAGTGCGTCGTTAATGTTGCCAAAACATTTATTGCTATGTGTAGTTAATTTTATAAATTCTAAAACGTAATCTACCATAATATATGTACTTATGAAATTGTTGAATGAAATCTAGTAAACACCAGATTTTCCGTTTTTTAAACTCGTTGCCGCTTAAGTTCCAAGTTTAATAATATTAATACCAGCCTACAGAATATAATATGTGTTACTGCTAAGAAAAAACCTTTTCCCAAGGGGAAAGACGGGAAACACTTGAACATTCACAGTTCTATATGGTTTCCCACATTCGGTGGAAGTTCAAGAATATTTCTCAAGCGTGCAGGTTTCCTTACCATATTTCCCTTCACCGACAGCCGATAGTGTTACCAATTCAAATTAGTATATGTACCTACATGAATTGTAAAATAAATTGTTGGACCATTCCGGAGTTCGAACCTGCAGATATCGAATCGACATTCGGCCGGTCTAGGCCATTCGACCACCACGACTTCTGTGTATGATTTAGGCCTATTTTATACTATATTTTGACTTTGTATTTGTTTGGAAAGTTAAATTTAGACAAAAGTTTGGATCTAGCGTACTCTACATAACTTACGCTTTTGCCGTGGCTTCGCTCGCGTCATAATTGAGTTATGTCACATCTTTTTTACTTTCTAACTGAATTGCTAAATACTATTTTTCATAAATCTTTCTTCAAAAATAAAGGATTTTCACCACCTTAGAATTTAAGTTTCCAAAAATCCTTCCTTAGTGCTCACCTACAGTGTAAAAGAAAACCACATGTAAATTCTCACTGTCCCAGCCCCTTTAGTTTGCGCTGTGCGTTGATTTGTCAGTCAGTCAGATAACATTTTAACCAAGGTAATTTTTTTTCCATTGTTTTACAAATTAATTAGGTATTTAATAACTAGTGAGTTTATGGGATCAATAAATCATTTTGTACATTCAACGGTCGGCTCTAAGTTGTACATCACTAAAAATATTCCCGGTGACACCATAAAGGGATATTCGGATATTTTTAGTACAGCCGCCAGACAGGGTGAACTGGGCAAGATTGATTTAAATGTTTCTATATTCTTAGTAATTTCTTTTGTATTCTTGTTTTATATAAATTTATATTTTAGCAAGAAATTTATATACATTTTATTCTTGAACACCTTCGTTACTCAGATTTTCTGAGGTCTATAATATTGAAGTCAATATTTAGGATACCTACATGATATACTAAAGTCCCAATCTACTAATATGTATATAAAACTCAAGATATTGTTTGTTTATTTCAACGCGCTAATCTCTGGAACTACCAGTTAGATTTTAATAATTCTTTTTGCATTTTAAGGACTATTTATTGAGGAACTTTACGCTGACTCTAAGGGGAAGAAAGAATTACGATAGCTTAAATGGGTGCATTGAAGGGGGCGCGGTGGAGTTTTCATCGAATAAATTTACATAAAATAAAATAAACATAATATCACGCCTGTATCCCCGAAGACTTAGGCAGAGGTGTACTGATGTACACCCACTGTTTACCGAGTATGTTTTCTAGTTCTCATGTAATAGGGGGCGAACCTATTGCCATTAATCGGGCACTAAGCCAAACTCCGAGCCGCTACTGAGAATTTCATAGAAAAACCAAATAACATTTTACTCGAACTGAGAATCGAATCCAAGACCTAGATCATAGCAGTCGCGATTACGAAACCGTAGGGCACTGCTAGTAATATTATATCATCAAAATTTGATTTTATATTCCTAGTAAGTATAAGTAAGGTTTTGAAGCCGATGATGGCGGCTATTTAGCTATCGTCGGCTAGAGATAAACAACGAGATTCCAAGAAGGGTTGACATCAGACAGGCGGCCGGTCATAAAACACTAAGCCGAATTACAGTTGTGCTGACCGTACTACTTAAGTGGGTCAAAAACTAGAAGTGTACTTTATTTATGTTATCCAAGATATACCGTACGAATCCAGGATTACCAAAAGCACTTTCACTAGTATCATATAATTCTGTTGTATATATTTTTGTATGAAATGTAATATATTATATTATATAATATAATAATATTATATAATATAATATAATATAATATATAATATAATAAAATTTAAAAAAAATAAATTAATATATTATATTATATAATATTATAATATTATAATATATTACATTATTGCATTATATCAATATTATCATACATATATTTTACATGGATTCATAGCTTTTTACGTTTTATGTGGAACCATAAATGTACGTATTTTAAATTTGATTTTCATGTGATCCCACATAAGATATTGACTTGTTGACAACGGAATTACCTCAAATAAATCTTTTCAAATAAAGTAAAGAACATAGAAACTCCTCCGATTTTGATGACGGTTAAGAAGTTTAATGGTTAGGTTTTTACAGAAAATCTATAGAAATATACCTCTATACATTAAAGATTAATAATTAAGCTTTAAGTGAGTTACAATGGAAAAGTCACCACGATGCCCCAAATAAATTTCATTTCTCACTGAAACATTGAATTGTATTAGTCATTATCTGTTATAAAAATTATTTTGGTAAAGTGCAATACAGTATTTATTATTATAAACAGCGTCTTTATTTTGTTATCGTTTGAGGGCTACATAAAATAAAACGAATTTATTGTTTCGTAACTTTCAAAGTTTAAAAATTGCTGCAATAAACTAAAGCTGAAAGTATAATATTTTGTTTAAAATGACCTACGCGTATCCGAAGGGTCACATGTCAGATTATGCAGGTTTATGGAGGATTAATTTTTAATCTAATTAGCTCACATCTATCCACTGCTAAGTATAGGTCTTCTTTTCTGCAACACCGGAGATATCATTAACGCGTTACCGACCTTGAACCCCTCTACCCTGAGCTCTGGAAACCCTACTCACCGCAGAAACACAACACAAGGTTATTTAGCTACGATCTTCTGTATGGTGTGGTTATTTCACCAGTCGGATTGTTCAAAGTAGAAAAAAGTCTTCAGAGAATTTTTTTTGTACTCTAACTCTCTGTATTTTGCATCAAACTATAATACAAAATCGAGTAAAAATGACAAAATTAAAATTAAAAAATCGTTAATTAAATTTAAACCTTGAGAAGACACTTATGAACGACAAAATACTACTACATACTGGTTAGGAAAACATACGAGTCGTCGTGAAGAGCCGGCAACAAACTCGATTTGATTCATCTTTTTAAACTATACGAATAATATTCATAAATTAGTGGATGCACAGATAGGGAGTCTCTTCTAGTAATCATTATCATTCACATCACTTCACAATCCGATATAGCACTAAAGTCCTCGACGTTGGAAAGACAATCTCAAAACTGAAATGCAGTTTGGCAAGACATGTTGCCAGGCAGAGTGCTGACAGCAGGACTAAAACGTTGACGGATTGGTGACTATGTACGGGTGACCCACCAGCTCAGTGACCAGACCAGATATTGTTAAAATCGAAGATTAGACCGGGATGAGATTAGCTCAGGACGGCACGAGTGGCTGTACGCTAAAGAGAGGCCATGCTCAACAGTAGGCGTTAACATGCATAGGTAATTTTGAGAATTTATTGAAAATATGATATTAATACCCTCCAATACAGTAAAAATAATGCAGAGGCTGCTGTCATTGTCCCATGCGTGTTTCTACTTTCCTCAAAACTTGTTTTCTTTATCGCAGTAATATATTGAACATCGTTACATTTATCATCATTGATAAATTTCGTGCACCCGCATAATGTCATTTAAAAATCTATTTGATATTTACAGGCGCTCCCCTACTTAAAGTTACTAATACACTTCGAACATTAACTTCAACCTCTTTTAAATCACTTAATACACTTATAATCATAAGCATTTATATTAAGTTATATTGCATTTATGTTAAGTGTTTATACTTATCCGATTTAACTTGGAACAGCTAGGTGCAAAAATGTGTAAATATAAGTATTAAAATATATTTATTTGTAACTTTATATATCCCTTAATCGTACTTATGTCATCTACTGTACTTGGACATTACTATGCGTCCACTAGGTAAAATTAGGTACCCAGCGACAACAGTGTTCCTATTTAATCCACTTAGGGAACGAATTTTCAAAAATCTCTTCTTAACGCTTACGAACGTCCTATAAGGAATTCATTTGCAATACTTAATGATTTTAGACCCAACGGTTTTAAGCTGTATAATGTCTTCCAGGCAGTTTTTAGAATTTTGTTAATTAGATAAACATGTAGTCATAATCTGATCATTTTCACAATACCTAATAGTGTTTCATATCATCAAGGCCGTTGAAATTGCATTGAACTGCGAACTCTAGTTTCTATTCATTTTAAAAAAGTAATATTTCTAGGTGCACAAACGTTTTGTTGCAAACGTCCCGCGGCACTCCTATTGCAATGGTAATAAAATTTTATTATATTACTTACTTTGCGTTAGCTGAATACCGGTCGACAATAGTTCAATTTAAAGCACACTTTACGTCTGTTACAGCGAGTTCTATATTATTTGAAATATTCTAAGCAACTATTACATTGCCTGCTGGAAGCATTTTCTAAAGGTCACCTGGCTAGCTTCATACCATTTAAGTTAAAATATTATCATCAATCACTCGTCGATGTTCCGGCAGCCTATGGCAGTGTCTTGACGTATTACCATTTACGCTTGTGATGTCGTTTAGTATCAGGTGCGATTGTGGACAAACGTACACCTTAACGCCAACAACTAACGGTTCAAAATAAATGAATGACCTTCATGATAGTAATGGATAAAAAACACTGACGCGTGTGCTGAATCGATATCTAGTTTACGGAAAATTTGTGATAATAGAAAAACTGGATGACAAGTAGAAAACTCACGCATTGCTATACTTTGCTCGCCATGGCCATGATGGTGATAATGATGCGGAAAGTTGTTTAGCAATTAATAAAACGTTGAGGAGCAATGTACTCGTATATTCCAAAAAATATATAATAATCGCCGTTTGCTTACTTTTTATGTTGCCGTTTGCAAATGCATCCGTAAACAGAAAATTCAGTGATATTAAAACCAACCATACAGATAAAATGCATTAAAGGTATCAAGGCGATAAATTCAATCAAAATTTTTACTTATTCTGTACGAATAATCTTTAAAAAAAGCTCGAATACACGAGATTTCAGGGTATTTTTTTTTCACAAAAATGTATTTGACTAGGTTAACTTCGAGTTCGATTCTGGTTTCGGCTGAAAATTGTGTTTTGATCGGTCACAAAAAAAAATACGAGTACTTATATATAGACATCCATTTACAGGGACGAACAGACGGTGAATAATGACAGACATCGGTCTCTACTAAAGCTCTGATCCCAATCTTCGGTATTTGTCATCAGGTAACTACAAGTCACCTTGAAAGCTCAATGATCTATCTTGCACGGAACGTGATGACAACGTATTACTACACGCGTTTTCAACTGAAATACTCGCTATCATCTGCGTATATCTCAAAGTAGCTCTGCAAATGTATTCGTTCGAATTTAAATTAATAATAGATAACCACTGATCTTATTTTTTACCGATTTCCTTTTTTTCGGGTAACCTACATCAGGCGGGCCTTTTTGAGAGAGGTAATTACAGCACAGAGAAATTTATTTGGAGATTTATCTACTTGGTGCAGTCCGTATGCTGAAATACCTCCACTCTACAGAAGATCCCAGCCTAATAAACTTGTGTTGTGTTCCTGTGATGAGTAGGGTTACCAGAACTCCTTGGGGTATGGGGTTCAAGGTCAGCAGTGCGCTAGTGCTACCTATGGTATTTTGCAAGCGTTCACAGACTACGGTACCCGCTTACCAGCAGACGTGCCGTACGTTTATATGGCTACCTAAGTTGTATAAATAAATTTTGTAACCTTATATAGGACTTACCAAAAAAATATAAGCTTAAATTGTCCGCCCTCAAAACTATGAAGGGATTAGCGCGATCTCTTTTGCTCCATAATAATAGTATAGATGTAATACCTATATTAACTTTAATCGTATTGTTGTCAAGTTAGAGGAAAATATATTAAGCAAATTATCGATATGAATATCAATAGTATTATCAAATTATATACACTTTATCAATGACGCGTCGCATTAGAACGTTTTTTAGGGCACACGGCGGCGATCGCGCGCGCCCACGCATACGATCTATATCCGTTCGTTGACTTGTCGCCCGTCTGGGTTGACACATCTACCGTACGATCGGTTGCGGACGTAGATGGTGTCTTGTACACAGACTGGATTAGGCTGACGTGAATTATCAAAGGGGTTTTCAGCATCTTCGCATAAAAAACTATATTTATATTTTTACACAATAAAAAAATTAAATTAAATGATTTTACATTATTAGCATTGATGGTTAAACTGTGATAAAATTTTAGAATTTATTTTCGTTTGGTTTTGCCAAAGAATTAATATAACTTCTTACATACGTACATGAGTAAACACAATTTTGTTTAAATTGTTATATAATTAAGTATATTAATTCACCATCTAGCTATCATACATTAGCCAGTTCGAAACTTAATTGCAACTACGGTAACAGCTCAAGCCGAGGTTCGGCCACTTTGGCACCTTTGAGCATGTTGCCACGCTTTCGTGGCTGAGTGCCTTAAACGCTCGCCTCCAAGCCACGGGGAAACTGTAAAAACCATCTGAGGTTCTTATCTAGGGGCCTTATAGTCAGTTCTAAAAAAAAGGGTATGTAGAAATATAAGTAGGTACTAGGATAGTAGTGAAGTGGTAGGATACTGGAGCGCGTCACCGACAGGGCCGCGAAAATGAAAACCCCTTCAAATGATTGCTTCGGAATGGCACACTTGTGAACTTTGTGAATAACACCGCATTACTTGTTTTTTACGAGGAATAGTAAATCAATAAAAAAAAAATAGTGGAAGAAAACCTAATTAAAAACTTACACCGGAAAACTGGAAGTATCTCAGTAAGAGGTCTCTTTAAAGAGCTGTTCTTGCTGGAGTTGTCCCAGGCAATAAACTTAGGCTAGGAGTTCAAGGGGCGATCGTGACTCAATATCTTCAGAGCCTAAAAATCATCACTGCTGGACACCGGCCACCTCCAAAGACCACCACAACGACTGGACCTCCGCTATTCGCATCCAACGAAATCTCGCTAACTTCAACAGGTCGTCGGTCTACCTTGTGGCGGATTCGTCCACACTGCGTCTTACGGTACTCGGTGCCCACTTGATCGTTCTTCAGCTCCATCGCCTTATCATTCTATGAGCAAAATAGAAGAGTGTATAGAAGCGAATATACATGTTATTTTGAAACCTTTGTAAAAATGATATACTTTGTTTCACGACGGTGCTATCTTCTTGGAATATACTTTATTTACCAATACCGTATAATCTGTAGAGTATATAATTCCATTGATCAAATTAATTAGGTAACATTTCTGAAGAGATCACCGAATAATTTTAAGATAAACTACATTGAGGGACAAAGTTAACTTTGCCGTTGGAAAACTGTTATCCCTAGATATCGAGATATGCCGCATTCAGTTTTCCAACTGCAAATATGTTTGTAATCACAAATTGTTTTGTGATAAAATTGCTAATTTACTGTTTTCGGATTTTATTTTAAAGTGCTATAAGACATTGCTTCTTGCAAAACTTCATGATTCTAAGTCAACTCTATAGGTTTTTATTCCCTTTGCGAGTGTTAAAACAGCCGTATCTCATAATTGCTTTGACTTAGAAGTTTAATTTTTTTCCAGCTCCAAGGAACTGAGTATTTGATATCATGCTATCCCTGCTACCGGTTAATTTTAAAGATAAAAATGTTTATTGTAGGTGATCCTTAGAAGATAGACATGTTATGATCTCGCTGACTTTTTTGTAGGTCCTTTTAAGATTTACAATTATGTTATACATTAATTTGAAATATCCCTTATGGGTTACTCAGCGTAAGACATTTAAGCGCCCGAATTGATTCACCATGACCAGTTTCTTTTTTATTCGCGTGGGGGTTCCAATTACTTTTTTAAAATAAAAGTGGCCGAAGTTAATCCTTATATAATCAGCAATCTGACAGTGAAAGTTCCCGTTAAAATCGCTCCAACCGTTTCGCTAGTGGTCCTAAGCGCGACTGTTATACTTGAGGTTCGATTCCCAGGCGGAGCAGAGTGTTATTGGGTTTTTCTATGAATTTCTCAGTACCAGCTCGGAGTTTCGCTTTGTGTCGGATTAATGGTAATAGGCTCGCTCCCTGTTATATAGGACCGAAAAACATACCCGACGAACTGTGTGTGCATATTAGGACATCTCCGCCTAACCCTTCGGGGATACAGGCGTGATGGTGCGTTATGTTATAAATGTTAAAATATTAGTATCGGAAGACGAAATATACAAATAATTGCATGTAGTTAATTAGTCAATAAAAGAATAAACAAATAGTGCAATATCTAGAAATTTATATACATTATCCATACTAATATTATAAATGCGAAAATAACTCTGTCTGTTTGTCTGTCTGTAATGTTTTCACGCCTAAACCGCTAAACCATTTTTGATGTATTTTGGTATAGAGATAAATTGGAGCTTGAGAAAGGACATAGGGTACTTTTTGTATCGAAAATAAAACTTTAAGGGTAGAAAATAGGGGATGAAAGATTGTAAGATCAAAATATGGGAACACCAAAGCGCATGCACGGTAATGTCGGCTGCCGCGACAACCGGTTTGTTGATTTATTAGGCGCATTTGCAGTAATTATGAAATGAACATCGTTGTCAATGGCAACTGGTTTGTTGATTTATTGACATTGTTATACTTAATAAGAAATGTGTTGCATTTCTAATACTTACCGATGAAATGATAGTCCAGTATTCTTTTTAAGATTGGCCGAAGTATTTTTAAACTCTAACTATGCAGTACGGCATAATTACTGTTTTATTTTATGATAGAAATATGACGTGCGCTGTCAATCGTGGCTCGCGGAAGTTTATTTATTCTAAGCCATATATGTACCTATCGTAAATTATCTGGATTATACAGTTTTGCTACAAGTGAATTATTTAATTGTGTTATTCCACATATGGTGAAAATAAAACTTTGGTGAAAGTTTGTATGAAGAAGCCGTCATGTCTCAAATTTGGTATATTCATATTTATGCTTTTGGTAAGAAAGAAATAAAAAGCGTTATTTGATTAAAATTGTACACGGGAAATACACACCATTCCTCAATTGATACGGCTTATGAATTGCCAGTAATATGGGTAAAAATAAAGTTACCTGATGTAAACAACTACTGCATAACTATAAACGTGTGCAGAGCCGCGGGCACACCGCTAGTAACATATAATATAATACATTCAAAAGAAATGTTCCCTATATTAAGATCCATTCGGAGGCTAATAAATTATTTAAAGCTATTTAGGGCATGAATAAGAAGCAAAGAGAAACATACAGGTTTTGTCTATTTTTAAATTTATCTCTAAACTGAAGTGTTTTTCATTAAGTATATAATACACTTTATTTTCAGAACAGACTCGGTGTTTTTTTACTATTACATATCAAATAATAGCAATTATAAGAGCTATCAATGTCTCTCTCGGTTTTAAGTGATTGTTTTTGTGGGAATCACTTTATCTTTTCTTATATGTATGTATGTATATGTATATAGACGATATACAGAGTGATTTTTTGATACGGGTTAAGGGTAGGTTCCTTAACCGTTGTCTCTACACGAAAATTTTCTGAGGAGACTGTCCTTAACTTCTTGAGACATTTGGAGCGGCATTTACGGTTTGGAGCAGGGGGGTTCAAGGTCCACAACGTGCTAGTTATATCTATGGTATTTACAAGAGTCTTGTTATAGTGGCACGGAAAAGTGGTATTGTCCCTGGTGGTAAGCACTGTACAATTTAACAACACGCCGCTGTCATGCCGGTCTGCAAGCTTCTCGGCAGCTGGGTATGACGGGTTTACCATGGGTTATAGTGGTCGCGACCCAGTCCTCTCGGATTTCAGTCTTTTTACGATTGACCATTGATCGTCGTTATCATTTTTTGACGACTTGATTTAAAAACATTGAATTTGTACTACTATACAAAAGTTTAATTGGAATGTACTGTTAATACAGGCCTTCCGTAGAAAATGTTCTAAATGATAGTGAAAACCGTATAAATATATTCGTTGCGTGACTTAAAAGAAGTGGACAACCGAAAAGGCGCGAATAGAAATTGTTTTAATGTTTTTTTTCTATAATTTTTTTCTAGGTATATTGTAATTTTTACCATTAATTTATTTGATTTTATACTACATACTGAGATTGGTTATAATTAGTTTTTCATTAATCTTGTTAACTGTATTTTTGTTGTTACTATTTATGTATTGTTTAATGAATGACTCTTGTCAATCCTGAATAAATAAATAAACCATAAATAGCTACAGACTAAGTCATCAATTAACTTCAGTTGGATAGCATGCTTGTATTTAGTTACCACATTTACATTTTTTTTTTAAAGATAAACGATTCGCAGAACGCAATATATTAAGCAATGAAATAAACTCACTATGTACGACTCATATTCACTTTCTATCTGATGTAATTAAGGTCAACAGTGAACCAAGTGAAGTCTTTTATAAACCGTTATCAGGGCCTAAGAATATAGTACTTATCGAGACGAATCCAACGAACCTAAATAAGACGAATACATCTTGTTTTGTTAAGGCGTTGCTATGGCCACCATCAGGATCCTTCAGCAGATCAGCTCAATATTATCATATTATTGCATTCGCATCGAAATTACGTAAGTATACAAACAGCGAGTTAAATAAAAGATTTTAAAAACTGGAAAAAATAATACCGGAAAATAATAATAAACATTCAAAATTCATTATTATTAAAGCCCGCCATTGTAGTCGTTTACGCGGTCGGCGCAGTTCAATTTATTGACTGATTTATTATTATTGTTCAGTACGTACGAACGAGACACGCCAACTGTTACTTTAACAAATTAATAACTCACTGGTCTGTCGGGAAAGTCTTGCTGTCGACTCATTTCTAATTTATATGGATTATGGTTTTTTAAAATAAAATATGCCAAGAAATAATTGCGATTACTATGAACATTTTTAGTCCATATTGTGCACAATATTTATTTACGACTCTTATATACAATTAATAAAATTGAAGTGTTTGTTTGTGATGTCAAAATAACAGCTTTTTACTAAATGCATATGAAAGTATTTACGATAACTATAAAAAAAATCCATTTTTTAAATGTTTCTCTGTCTGTCTTTCTGTCCGTCAGTTTATTCCGGGTAATCTCCGAAACGGTTGGACCGATTTTGACGGGACTTTCACTGGTAGGAATAAGGACCTATTATGTTTGTTATAAGGAGTAATTTAGGCTACTATTATTTCATAAAAATAATGAGACTTCCGCGCAAATAAATAAAAACTGATTCGAGCGCTTTAATGGCTTAAGCAGAATTAAGCATAAGAGATATATAAAATTAATGTACTACATAATTATAGATATTTAAAGGACCTACAAAAAAGTCAGCGAGACAGTATGCCTGTCTTCTAAGAAACACCCACAATAAGCATTTTGTCTTTAAAATAGTCGGGAGCGGGAGCTTGTTTACGATCGATGACATTCTATAGTCCACGTGAGGGAAGCCGTGGGCACAGCTAGTTAAAAAAATACCTCGATGAGTATTTACTTTGAAATTAGTAAGATTATGATGTTCTTAAAGCAAAACTTCTATAGACGCGATTTCTTCGTTTTGTTGAGGCGCCGCAGAAAGAATAGTTGTAAGCGTCAGGGTTTTTAAGCCTAGGGTGTCATTCCATGGAGGGACCTATTCATTTACTTAAACGGGGGACAAGTTGAAAAAGTGTCCAGATATAAACAGCAAATTACAATTCAAAAATCATTCATCACGCCTGTATCCCTGAAGGGTTAGGCAGAGGTGTACTAATGTGGACTAAGGATATGTTTTGTAGGTCCCATGTAATAGGGGGCGAGCCTATTGCCATTAATCGGGCTCAAAGCCAAACTCCGAGCTGCTACAGAGAATTTCTTAGAAAAACCCAATAACACTTTGCTCGGCCTGGGAATTGAGCATAGCAGTAGCGCTTACGAGCACTAGGGTAAAGAGGCCGTTAGACCGTAGAGGTCGTTCTCTTTCACAATTCGTTATTTTTTCCGATGATTTGTGACGTTTCGTTTTTATTTATTCGTCTACACATACGACAACCCAGAATGCCTTTCGCCTGATGTTAAGTAGTCACTGCAGTCTATAGCTATTTATAACCTACCTCAGAGACTGGAGTACTGGAGCCTGTCATTAATATTAGGTTGCTACCACAGAGTATCTGTTGCTACCCTCGAAAACGGAGTTGGAATGCCAGTACGTGTTAACAACCACACTTTTCGGACCGGAATATACGCAGAGGAAGCAATGATGGTTCGGTGGCCGTGTATGTTCTCGACGTGATTTCGAATCCTTGCGATGCAATGAGCTTTCGGTGAAGGAAAACATCGTAATGAAACCATAGCATGGTGGTAGAGCATTTTCTAATGCCCACCTAGCTAGGCTACCACTCTCAGGTTGACAATCTGTCTCCAAACGTCCATAGGTGTGCTCCGAAAGCTCAACTTGAGAGCCAGTCCTTCCAATTAGCTTAGCGTATTACCATCATGGACTATAATATCGCCACTTAAGATCATGTGTGATTGTAGCCAAATGATAGATCTTTAAAGAATGTAAAAACAGATTTGGTTGCTGTTTTTTTTTTCATTGCAAAAAGGGGATACCTACCTCAAGAGTGGTCCCATTTTAATTTCAATGGCATTTTAACTTCGACTTTGAAAATACACCAGGGAATTTCTCAAAATCATTAAAATTGGTTTTCTTTTTTGTTATTATTGTATTCCATTTAGAACTAAACTACTTATATAAAGGTAACGGTTTTGTATTTAATATTTTTATCACTAAATAGTAGTTAAAAGAATTCTGAGATTAAATTGAGTTAGAACATAATCATAAGTGACACACAATACATTCTAAGTGAAAATAAACGAAGCGGTTTTATTCATTCAACAAATTGATATGCGTCGTATGTATACACACCTCCTCAATGTGTGCCGCGTAAATAATTCAAAATACGTATGAATACGTCATGTACCATATAGGTAGGTATAAATTTACGTATCGTAAAATGAAACCAAACAAAACCACAATATACAGGGTATTAGTAGACCGCTCTCGAAAATGAAGACAGACGATAGTACTAATGACCTTTGATGATGGGATGGAAAAAAATTGATCCTGATAAAAAAAAAATCATATTATTTAAACTTTTTATTAGCATTATTTACGCTCCATCGTGTTAGTACAGCTAAATGAAACGATAATTTCATAAAAAATACATTACTTTACTTAAAAAAAAAACCAGCAATGAAACACAAAATCAAAAACAGCTGATGCTCGGATCAACGAACGCCCGGGCGCAGCGTCAATCTTGCGCTGCACGCAACTAACAATCAAATAAATACTTATTTACAACATTTGTCTAAATAACTAACTTATCTACTTTGCCACTGTGCTAGTCTTTACCTAGCCACTTTCTTTCGAATTCACCGGTTGAATAAGCTAAGTACCGGGTTCGATTCCCCGCTTATGAAAAAAATACTTGAATGAAATTTTAAAAAGGATAGATTCATGCTTTTTAATCCGTCGTGTAATTATGTTTATTACTCTGATGTATTCAGTTATGTACGATCTACTCAGATCAGTTCAAAAATAAGTTATAAAAAAAAAACTTATGAAATAATAGTCGTGAATGTAGGTATAACAGTTTATCGATCTGCGGAAAAGATCAAAGTGCCGCTTTCGACGCTAACGAGGGGCTACTGCAAGGAGGCGGCCCGCGGCGCTTTATTTCTTTTGGCGGGGTTGATTATTAAGTTTAGTATTTTTAGTTCTTAAGACAGTTACACTTTGACTTTCATTTCATGTGCGCGTGCGTGGGCGACAGATATTCGTTCAATCGTATTGTTAACTAAGTTCTTTTCATTATTTTATTGTTACGTTTTTTGTTTCTTTTTAAGATTGTGTTGATTTTATGAGAGTTTTGTTTTAATAATGCCTAACGCATACGTTTACACTAGTGTTCGTGAATACGGTAGCATGTTAATGAATAATGTGCCTTGGAGAAGCTCGCGGGAATGCTGGACATCCGACTGACTCTCGCCTGATAACAGCAGCTATTCAGCGAGTGTTGGAAAATAGGCCCACTGCCCCAGTAGCGACAGGAGGTGGAAGTCAAGTGGCTATTCAGTTCGAGGAGAGCATTTTTGATGTCGTTCGCTGAAATCCGAACGAGTTATTGCTAAATTGTTAAGGCTTCGAGATGTAACAAGTGTGTTATACTGGACAGTTTCCAAGGTGTTAAAGCGTAAACGAATGTGCCCATAAAAAGTGCACAAAGTGCAAGCTTGGTATCCGGTGAGAACGATCACTGGCGAGTTTTTTACCATTGGATAAGACCCGCAACAACGTGTGCCTGGTTTCATTGAACACGTGATCTGGACGGACGAGTAGACATTTACAGGAAACGGGCTGTGGAACCGAAGAAATACACACGTTTATTCCGAGGTGAACCCACACGCTGTTCTACAAACCAGGCACCAAACCCGATGGTCGGTTAACGTATGGGCAGGTTTATTTAAGGATCGCATACTAGAACCAATGATTCTGCCACAGCAACTTGACGGACAGCGATATTTAAACCTCATAAATGAACAGTCGGAGGACATTTTAGACGATTTATCATTAGCTGAATATCGCCGAAAATGGTTTCAGCAAGATGGTGCACCCCCACATCCTCAGATTCGTCCGTGAGCGCCTCACTGAGCTATTTGATGATCGCTGGATCGGCAGACTAGGACCATACTCTTGGCCACCTCTGTCACCCGATCTGACCCCGTTAGTCTTCTTTCTGTAGGGGTATGTGAGAGAATGTGCTTTTAATCGTAAGTGTGTTAGTGCCAACGAAATGCACCAAAGGACCGTGGATGTTTTCGACAAACTACGTGCGGACTGGGTCGAGGACTCCACGACGATGCCTGCATGAGGATACGCAACGCCGAGCTCAAATCTGCCTCGAAATGAATGGGGCACAATTTGAGCCGCATCTCATAAGACCACGGAAGCTTTAGATCGGTAAGCTGTTTCATACCTACATTTTTTATAAATAACTTAGTACTGAACTGATATGAATAGGTACTTAACTGAATACATCAGAATAATAAACATTCTTACACGATGGATTAAAAAACATGGCTCAATGCTTGTTAAAATTTTATTTAAGTATTTTTTTCATACGCGGGGAATTGAACCCGTTACTTTTTTAATTCAACCGGAGAATTCGAATGAAAGTGGCCAGGTAGACACTAGCACAGTGGCAAAGTAGATAAGTTAGGTATTTATACAATATTGTAAATAAGTATTTGTGCGATCGCCAGCTGCGGGCCGCGCGAGAACGGCACCGCGCCGCGCTCGCGCTGAACTGGCGTGCGACGCGCCGCGCCTGCGCGTTATTTGACCCGAGCAATCAGCTGTATTTAATTTGGTGTTCATTGCTGGTTTTTTCTAAGTAATGTATTGTATTTTTTTGTAAAATTCTCGTTTCATTAAGTTGTACTAACATGATGGAGCGTAAATAATGCTAATAAAAAGTTTAAATAATATGATTTTTTTTTAATCAAGATCAATTTTTTTTCCATCCCATCATCAAAGGTGTCATTAGTACTATCGTCTGTTTTCATTTTCGGGAGTGGTCTACTAATACCCTGTATATCGAAAATCAAGGTAATAAGTAAGTACTTTTTAAGTGTTACATATTTAAATTCGACAGCATAATATTATGTACCTACTGTAGTAAATATAGTACCAAATATATATATTTAACACTTATAATAATTAGTTAACCTGTTCGTGTCCCACTGTTGGGCAAAGGCGAAAACGATTGGTTATTTCAAACATTGAAATTATATATAGACGAATTCCGACAAATTCGTTGGTGAATACCGGCGGTTTGAACCTACGGACCTCGAATCGATATTCCGACGGTCTAAAGTGGTTAAATCCACTCGACCACCTCGATTAATTATAATAAACCAAGAGTAGACAAACATATTGTTTTCAAAACTTTATATGTTGAAAATAATACCCATGAATTAATTATGTATTCATATTGTGTGCAAAGTTGATTTTACTGCAATTTCAATTACTTTTATGTAATTTCTTTAAAACTCATATGATTTTAAAGCCACTGTTTCAACAAATAATAATAATTTTAGAGTCATCGATAGCACGATGACATCACGTATTTAGTATGACGTTTTGAATTACGTGACTCGTAGGCAAAAAAAATCATTTTCATTAATAAATTATTTTCATGAACAATACTTTTTGAAGATTTGTATTGTTTTAGGTTTTTTATTCATAGATCAATAATAAAATAAACTATCAAGTCGCTGATTATGAAATTTAAACATATTTAAAAACATTCCCTTAAATATAGAATTAACATAATAAGTGATATTCTAAGTTATAAATTAACATCCTCGTTAAGCCATCATTAATTAATTCCGGCGGTTAATGTTTTTGCATACGCTTAGCCACAGTTTTGAAGAGGTCATTGTATTGTGTTTGTGTTTATAAATAAACAGTAATGTTCTGTAATCTATGTAAATAAAATGATACAAGATTTGCCGATTTGCGCGCATCACGCGAAAACTAATGGATAGATTTAGAGCAATCTTTTTCTTCATATTCTAAAAAAAAATATCACGATATCTTCATAAACAATAATTCTGTAGATAATGCGTGCGGTGCCGCGGGCACAGCTTGTTGTAAATAAATACTAGAAGATAATTTAAAACACGCTTTGGTTAAAATATTAAGTGAATAAAATTTTCTTTCCCATTTATGTGCAAACTGGTACGAAATTCAATAATTTAGTTGTTAATTCAATACATTTTAAAATTCGAATAAGAATATTCCTTTAATCATTCCGTTTTTCTGATACATTACACGAAACTATCGCAAAATATTTAGCACTACGAAATAATGATAACTTTTCACTTTCACTGTTTTCACTTTCAAATTCGTTTTCGTAACTCTACTATGACTACTTTATTTATTTAATCGTATCCAATAATCGACTATCAGGCGTTGGTACATCACTATTATTTATCGAAAAGGTATAAATATTCAAATTTCGAAAATTTCGTTTTGAATGTATCAGATCAGTAATAGCGCGAGGCGAACGCGCCGCGACGCTCTCGTCGACTGGATAGTGGATACCGTTTCGGCCGCCTGCCAAACGTTCAACTCCAGAGGAGATATTTATGTGGATATGACTATTTACCCACTGGCTGTCAGTCTTTATTTATTTTTCATGCAATCGTGAAGTATGATTAACGTGAGTGTAGATTTTTTGAGTTCTATTTATATTTAAAACGAATAAAGTAGATCTCGTTAACTTTGACACATGCACGAATTAATCATGGAAAACATAATAGTATGTTAACTAGTCTTAAAAATTGAAATTCTAAATACTATACAATATAGGTACATAATGCAAGTATATTTATAAAGTAACTAGCGGTGTGCCCGCGGCTCCGCATGCGTTTATACAAGGTGTCCAGAAAGGGTATCGGGTATTTGTAAGTTCAATGAAACAAAAATTATTTGTATGCAATAAAAAAGTTTATGGTTTATTATTAGCATATGAATTGGAGAATTATTTGGAAAAGATGATGTTATCTAAATGATGGCCGTTACGTTGTTGGCACTCTTCTAAACGGAAACGAAGATTGGCGATAACACGTTGACACATAGTTATCGTTATTGCTGCCATTTCTGACCTGATGTTTTGCTTTAACTGGGTTAGATTCATCGGATTGTTTTGATAAACCTTACTTTTAAGGTATCCCCATGCAAAATAGTCAAGCGGGCTAAGGTCGGTGCTTCTGGGAGGCCAGTTGATGTTACCCCTTCGCGAAATGACTTTATTAGGGAATAATTCGTTAACAACTTCCATTGAGTCATTTGAGGTATGGCAAGTGGCCCCATCTTGCTGGAACCACGTTCTTGAGTTGAAACCTGCAAACTCCTGCAACTCTGGGACCAAAAAATTATTTCGCAACATATCGCAATAACGGTCACTATTCACATTAATTGCTCGGCCTTGTTGATCTTCATGAAAATAAGGACCAATTATGCCTTTAGCAGACATAGCGGCCCAAACAACGACCTTTGGGCTATGCAGGGGTCGTTCATGCTTTCGTCTCGGATTCTCCACTGCCCAGTACCAACAATTCTGCTTATTAACATGACCATTCAGGTGAAAATTTGCTTCATCACTGAACAGTATGTTGTTAAAGTTGTTAAATCGCTGCAGCATTTCGTTCGCAAAATTCAGTCGATTAGCATAGTCCGTATCCTTCAATTCTTGAACCAATTGAATTTTATAGGCTTTTAGATGTAAGTCTTTCTTTAAAATCGAATGTAAAGACGATTTTTTGATGTTCAACGCTTGGCTTCGCTTTCGGATGGATGAAGACGGATTTTGACGAACCGACGCCTCAACTTCTTCAATTGTTTCTTCATCGCGAACTGAACGAGGACGACCAGAGTTTTGAATTTTAACTGTCGCACCTGTATTCTCGAACATCCTGATCCATTTCCTAATGCTATCGTCACTTGGCGCGTGGCGTGTACGATATTCTGCACGATAGAGACGTTGAGCAGTCACTATTGAACCACCATTACGATAATACGCTCGTACGCAAAATGTGCGATGCGTCCCCGAGTACTGTTCCATCGTGACTAAAACTCCACAAAATGGCGGACGCCACGAACCCCCCCCCCCCCCCCGCGCCCTTTAGACGCCCCGTTTCGAATATGGCGCGAAAACAAATACCCGATACCCTTTCTGGACACCTTGTAGTTACGCAGTATTTATTTACATCCCGTAATTTTATTTTTACCCATATTGTTGACAATTTATATGCTGTATCAATTGAGGAATGGCGTGTATTTCCCGTGTACAATTTTCATCAAATAATTCTTTTATTTCTTTCTTACCAAAAGCATAAATATTAATATCCCTAATTTGAGATATGACGGGTTCTTCAAACAAACTTTCACCCAAGTTTTATTTTCACCATATGTGGAATAATACAGTGAAATTATTCACTTTTAGCAAAACTGTATAACTGGACTATCATTTAATAGGTAATTATTAGAAATACAATACATCTCTTTTAAGTACTAACTGTGCCCGTGGCTTCGCTCACGTGAACTACAAAATGCCCACGCGAATCATGCTTCCCCGCTCCCGGCTATTTTAAAGACATAAATGCTTATTGTGGGCCTTTCTTAGAATATAGATATATACTCTCCCAGACTGTTTTGTAGATCTTTTTAATGCCTATGATTATGTAGTAAGTACATTAATTAGCTATATCGCTTATGGTTTACTCAGCATAAGCCATTTAAGCGCCCGAATTGATTCACCATGACCAGTTTTTTTACTTGTGCGGAACCTTAGTTCTTTTTCTAAAATAAAAGTTGCCTAAGTTACTCCCTATATCATCAGTTATCTATCAGTGAAAGTCCCGTCAAAATCGGTACAACCTTTCAGGGATTACCCGGAACAAACATACAGACAGACATATATTTTGTGCAACAGATTTTCAACTTGAGTGTGGTAAGTAGTTAGGTAGGCATTGAAAACGCCCTATACAATGTTACAGCATCATTACGTTGAGTTACTTTAAAGGAAACTCAGACTAAGATTCAAATCTGCTTCGATCAAAACGGTATCTGAACATAATACCGCTGAGCCATATCATTGCTTCAAATAGACTTAAGACTACGCTTAGCATGAACTCCGTTTTGTTTTTTTTTTTTTGTATATTTAATTCTCTTTTTATTTTTAACTAGCTGTGTCCCACGGCTTCACCTGTGTTAATTTTATACGACAAACATCGCTAACGCACCCGTGCAAGCAACTTTTTATACTTTGTGTAAAACTTTGGTTTTTTTTTGGAGGAATAAATTAATTTTTCAAATTATAATATAGCCCATATGTTACTCGCTGATAGCTTTATATTGGAAAAAGAATTTTTAAAATCGGTCCAGTAGTTTTTGTCTTTATTCATTACAACCAAAAAATCAAATTTTTCCTCTTTATTGGTATAGATTTAACATATCTGCTTACTCTAAAGATCTGGAATGTGCGTGAAATATTTATTTGAAAAATGGGAACACGCTACTTCCAAATCATACATTAAATATCACTTAATGAAAACATAACTTCATAATATTTCATAACCGTACAAGGCGAGTTTATATAAAACTATATTTTAAAGTCTAAAATAAAAGACTAGGTTTGTTCATATGCAGCGTAACGATAAAGTTCTGGTTTCGTTTATTTAAGTTATTTTAATTTGAATATTATTTTAATAATAGCAAATTTTAATAGTCAATAAAGTAAGCAATTTAATCTTTTTTTTTTTTGTAGAATTTGGGTATTCTTCGATGGGGTTGTCATGCACTAGTTGTAAAGCTCCCTTAAATAAAGAGAGAAAAATATGTATTTTTTTGTCACGCCAAATCACGAGCTATGTATTCGATTACAAGGGACCTATTTCAACTCATCGTAGGTAAAACCATTAGCTTTAATATCGTAAATTATTATTTACCCTATTGGGTACATTACCGATTTTTTGTTATTATGTGTCTACTACAAGCAGGCAAAGAAAGCCCCCAATATTTCATCGTTAATTTTTTCTGTATTAATAAATCTGTAGTCATGTCCGTACATGTAATATTTTTTCCAAATTTTCTGATAGACATACTATATAAAGACACTGATCACGAAAATGCCCTTAAACAAATTGTCTGTCTGTCTGTTTGTATATTCGGATTTAACTGTACTTAAATATCGGGATTGATTGTTATGAAACTTTGTACACGGGAAGCTTATGTAATTGGTTATTTGATAGGCTATGTTAATTTTTAATAAAACTTCTAGAAATATTAAAAAAAACCAAATAGTTCTATACTAAAAAGTTTTAAATATGTAACCTACCTTTGTGATACGACACAACACAACAATTTTATCTGACTAGATTAGGTGTAACACCTGTCTTATGTTGCCTGTCCACTGAAATGGAGCTGTGTGAATTTCGACCAATAGAATTGCAATACTAGATTTTTATGCAAATTTATTGGTCGAAATTCACACAGCTCCGTTTCAGTGGACAGTCAGCCTTAGTGTTTAGGCTTATGACCGATGGTTTGTCGATCTTTCAGTTGTCGCCGTTGTGTTTGAATTGTACTATGCTCATGATCAGAGAAAGTGGTATCAATTTGCTGAGCACTTTAAAAAATGTCCAGTAATTTTCTACGTTGAATGTAAACGAACCTTTAAACCGCAAAGTGCAGTCTGCAAACTGCAGATATCTAATTTTGTTCATAAATTTCGCCTCTTTGTACTCAAATATGGACTTTATTTCCATATATTTTAAGACTTTTAATCGGTAACAAAAATATTTAAATATTGGACATCGTGGGTGGGATAGAGTGAAATTAGGACAGAAATTGTTCGACCTAACTTCGCTTGAAAACGTTCTAGATATGAAGCAGCATGGAACTGATGTTTGAAAATTGGCTGTCTGGTTAAAATTTCCATTTGCGACCAATTGTATTGAAGAACTTCATTTTGCAGTTACATTTTGTATTTTACTGTATCGTATTGAATTGGCCATTGAAAAGCGTTCACCCGAAAATATTGGTGACGCGATGCGTTTAACATTTTACTGTTTGTTAGTATAAAAAAATTTACGATCATTATACCAAGAACTAGCTATGCCCCATGGTTTCACCGGTATTCGACAAACTCACCACCACGGTGCTCGTTGTTCTACTTTCCGTATTTGCCTATACCTTACCAGATCGCTTGACGTTCATGGCGACTGCTCAGCTCCTTAGAGTCGTAGCGTGAAGTTATATAATTATAATACACCTCATGATTCTAACTATCAAATGCAAAAAAAATAATTCGAATCCGACTGGTAGGTTCCAGAGATTAGCGCGTTTAATCAAACAAACAAAAAATCTTTTCAGCTTTATTATATACTAGCTGTACCCGTGGCTTTATTCACGTGGAGAACAGAATGCCGCGCGAATCTTGCTCCCCCGCTCCCGTCTATTTTAAAGACAAAAATGCTTATTGTGGGTGTTCCTTAGAAGATAGATGTATATTCTACCGGACTTTTTTGTAGGTCTTTTTAACGCCTCCAATTATGTAGTACATTAATTTGCTATCTCTTATAGTTTACTCAGCATAAGCCATTTAAGCGCCCGATTTGATTCACCATGACCAGTTTTTTTTATTTGTAAGGTACCCTAATCCTTTTTCTAAAATAAAAGTAGCCTAAGTTATTCCCTATATCATCAGCTATGTATCAGTGAAAGTCCCGTTAAAATCGGTCCAACCGTTGCGGAGATTACCCGGAACAAACAGACAGACAGACAGACAAAAATTTTAAATATGGGTTTTTTGTTATAGGTGTCGTATATACTTTCATATGCAATTATTAAAAAACTGTTATTTTGACATTACAAACAGACACTTCAATTTTATTAATTGAATAGATTTAATTAATAAAACAAGCTAAATTATGAAAAAGGAAACAAAACCCGACTACTACAAACAACACATAAGTAAAAAAAATTTTTTTTTCTATTTTTGCTTTTTATTTGATTCCCAGACGGCGTACTTAAATATTATAATTATAGCCTATGTCACTCGCACAATTAAGAAAAATCTAACGACACCTTGCATGCTTCAATTCTTCAAGCCGATTAGGCTACAGAGCGTGCCAAAGAAATAGACATACATACATACACTCAAAAAACATAACCCTCCTTTTTCGCAGTCGGTTAAAAATCACAGACATTTTATTACGGCTATGATCACATCGGTCATTACTGTTTTGTTGTTTCCGCTATTAAATTTGCTCATATGTTTACAGTTTTTATATAAATACGCAGTTTTTAAACAAACTTGCTTTTGCACGCACCTTTTTCCCGTTGTTTACGAAATGAAACGATTCGCGCGCCACCTATTTTAAACTTGTTACACTAAAAAAGAACTTACGCGGGTGTGCGCACAACCAAGTTTTATAGCAAGCAGATGAATGGTTTAGAAACACATTGGACAAGCAAAAAAATATTCTCATAATTTATTAAATTAGAGTGGTTAAGCACAAATTTATCTGGTGATAAGGAATGATGGGGCAAAGATGATGATATCACAGTAAGCCTAGAAACAGACCTAGTTTGTAAGTGAATAATATACCAGAATACCAATTTTATGAGATGCGTTTCTTGACATATTTTCAAATTAGGGTAGCCAGCCCGGTGAAAACTATGAAATGGATAATCGCCATACAATAAGTAAACGTGGTATTTTACCGTGTGCAAAGAATCTAAAAATCCATAAATAATATACTTATTGCCGTAAGCAATCGAAATATGTTAATTTTAATTAACAAGAGTATATAATAATTTTTATATTTAATTCAAAAGTCACATTTAAATGGGTTTTTTTTGTCTGTACTACACACACGCGAAACGCCACAATGAAATTCAACTTGACGTCATTATAATATACTAAACATAGAAACATCAATTACTAAAATTATACATTTTATTATTTTCATTCAAAGCACGCTCTAGATGTATACAGTTGATAGTTGTTGACTGTCTAATGACGTCACAAACCAAAGCAGTATGGTGGCTAGCGTTTTCGTGTGGTTTATAAGATAATATATAGTTTTATATTATCCATGCAGTTCCCATAACAAGTATTATGTATCTGACTGTTTTATGTTGTGTATTGTACTTTTGTATTGTATTGTACTTATTGTACTTTTTATGGGTAATATTCTAAAGTATCCCGAACATTTGGCAACTAAATTATATAACGTGTATTTGTCACACTTGACATTGGCAAAATTGCCTACATAGGTTGAAAGCCAAAATTAAAAAAATGCGCTTTTAGGGAACATCTCGATTTCATAAAATTTAAATAAATATTCTAGTGGCTTGAAGGGTGATAATTATTATCAAAGGATCAAAATAAGCAACATTTAAAAAAATGTGTTAATAGTAAATAGTAAAGAAACACTAGAAAGATAGCCCTTAATGTGTTTTTACTAAAAATGTATTGAACAAAAGACACAGTGAAGACGTAATATAGTTGTCATCCACTATTCGACCCTATACGAAGGTATTGTTTGTACAATGCGTTGTTTATTCAGGGGTCGTGCATCCCCCACAACACAGTTACAAAGCGGTGGCGGCGATGTCTCTTGCCACAGGAAATATCGCGGTTACACATCATATCCTGTTTCGAGTGGTTCAATACCACATTGCTTGATATTCCACATATCGATAAGTATGTAATATTCGGTATATAAAATATTTGTTTATTAAACATATCAAAGTACTTAAAACGCAAGCAAATTATTAATTGTAAGAGCTGTACAGTAAGGCATGTGACTGAGATTTGATACGAATCACTGGATAGCAATTCTCATGATTGGTGAGAGAATAAATATAAGAAAATCAGATTTTTTTATGGTTATGGCGTACATTTAAGCGACCCAATATCGTCGTTTTTCCGAATTGATTTTTTTTCTGCGAAACCCTAGGCTATAAAAGTAGCCTAAGTTATTTCTTATAACATCAGCTATCTGTCAGTGAAAGTCCCGTCAAAATCCATTCAATCGTTTCGAACTTGGACGGAAGAAAAACAGACAAAAAAAAAATGGTGTTTTGTTATATGTAACATATACTATACTTTCATATGCATTTAGTAAAAAGCTGTTATTTTGACATTACAAACAGACACTTTAATTTGATGCTTTGTATATGTATATAGATTTAAAAACATGTGCACCGTACGTACATTGCCACACATGACAAACGACTTGAATGAGTAGAACGAGGAGAACATTAAACAAGTCAGGTAATTTTAATATTATATTGTTAAATGAAGATAGAAAGGAACCGCCGCGCCTCACCGCCGCGCCGCGTCGAATGGACAAGTTTCGTGGCTACATTCAGTCTTTATCATTCATTCATTCTATTCGCATAAAAAATATTATACAAACCAATTACATGATTTAACGAATTTTATAAAACTTATAGGTAAGTAACCGGAGGTGAAAAGTCTAGAAGCGTCGTTAATAATAGCTAGATAATTTTCATAGTTACGTGAAAGTTAACCTTTGGTTCCTCGTCGTTTTTAACTATCGAGTTTGTATTTTAATCCACTGATTTTATCGATACGACAATTAACTTTTACATCACACCACAACACTGATTATATTTATAAAGAAACATCGGCGTCGACGCACGTCCGCGTAATATATTCACTGACCCGCCCGACCAAACCGAAAAAGCTAACGCGTTCTACGCCGACACCGTCTCTCCAAACAGAGCGTGCCACCGCCCACGCCCGCGTAACCACCGTTCTCTCCGCAGAGGACGGGCGGTCAACTTCGCTCCCGCACACCCGTCACGTCCACCCTCTCTAGCGGCAACCCAAGCCTAGGTCCGTTCCTCGGTGTGAAGCCCTTGGGTCAGGCAGCCGCCCGCGCGATACAAAGTGACACTATACGTGCAACACTTAGTTACCCACACACAACATTACACACGTATGAACACACACACGTGCACACCACACAGGTACATAGGTTCTGTAAGGGACCTTTTTTTTTTCTTTTTTTGCGCTAGTTAGACTAATGCGCTAGTTAGTGTAGAAAAACCATTCCGATTAACAAATACACATACGCATGGTCCACTCCTTCCTCCCAGGAGGAGGGGAACGTGCATATGAGTATATATTAGTTAGCTCGAATTCTCATAAGATTAGGGAATTAGCTAGATCGCGACTTTTTCGCATTCGCGACGACCGCCCGAGCCGAGGTTCGGCCACTCTGGCACCCTCGTGCGGGTCGTCACAAACTTTCGCGGCTGAGTGCCCTAAGCGCTCGCCCCCAAGTCCGGTGAAGCTGTAAAAGCCGCAGCGGCTCTGTTTGACGATAGGGCCACTAAGGCTAACAGTGTAGTCAGTTCAAAAAAAAAAAAAAAAAAAAATCGACGCACGTGCACGCTCTCGTGCGATGCGATCACCTGCCTTCCGCACTATATAAATATTATTCTAAGTGCTATTGATTAGTATTTATTTAAACTTTTGCATAGATGATTGCATTAGAAATTAAGAGATAAAAAGGTAAATATCGTTGGCAGACTTTGTTTTATGCAAACAGACAGTTTGAGTTGTTGAACTCGGGTTGAGACTAGGGATGACCTTCTTGGGAATAGCCAGGATGTTTATCTTAGTAGGCCAAAGTGAAATTTGTTAGCACTGAACCTGATGAAGTAAGCATAATGCAGTTCAATAACATCGGTGACCACCGAGGTATCCACAGTTGATCGCTTATCATCACTGTAGTTCAGGTCTGCTTAAATGTTTCTTCGCGTTATTTTTGAAAGAATTAATTTTGTAAGAAAACGGGTACACATAGGTCAGGAGATTGTTCCACAGAATCACAGTAAGGCAAAAAAAGTTCGTGCCGAGGTTGACGTTACCGCTAAACTGTGACTCCAATAAAGAATTTCTTCACCTTGTAAGATGGTGGCCCTCTTGTTTAACTTGTGTAGGGAGTTTTTGTGTGAACTTAAAAGTCATGCTTCTAGTTTTTATTTTTAATTTACCTCACTTGTGAACAGTAACCAAACTATATCAGGCAAAATACCACCAAAAATACATAATATAAGTCTAACGTAAGATTTGATTTAAAATTAAAAACACAACATGTTATGATAACAAGATCCAGCCAAATACTCTATAAAGGAGCGAATGAATGACAAACATACGAATGAAATTTAATTGATAGGTTAAACAGGAAAGAGGAGAATGACGCCTTACCAACCTCTTACTATTCTACGTACTTCAATGGGAATTATAAAATTACATAAGATATTACTAGTTGCATAACAATTTCCAAGCATGAAATTGTTTCTAATTACAGTTTTGTAAAAAGATACAACATACAACTGAAAAATATTTTCTTAACAGTCCATAGTGTACGAAAGAGACAATAAGAAGCAAATGTTACACAAAAACTTATGTAAATCTGTGTTAGTTTCGAAAGCTATTTGTTCGTTAACTGAGAAACATTTCCTGTTACTTGATAATTTGCAAACATAATGTGTATTGTCTGTATTGCAAATCAGAATCCCATTGACCGTCGCTTTGTGTCAAACACCATCGAAACAATGACCATCCGTCGCCCATGACATGTTTTAATTTTAATGTATTCTTTTATTCCATTTTACACGATCATTAGATATTTACGCTATTAATGCGAAATTAGAAATATTGAAGGAGAGTAAAATGAAATTAGAATCTATACCTTAATTGACCAATTTGTAAACTCCACTTGCACGTAAACTTTGAATGGTCTTGCGACAGAACTTCAGGTAAGATCATTGTCTCCAATCGAGATTATTTTTTTAAAGTAGCTTTGGCGATATGTAAGTAAAATAATAACTCTTTATAGGTCTTAACAGTGAAAAGTGGAAGTGGAAAAATAATCTATAAACGAACTATCTATAACTAGAAGTATGATAAATATGAATGTGGGAGGATATACGGGTAGAGGAAAACCGAAGAAAGTAAGTATGAATAGATTGTGTTACGAGTGATATGTGTGTAAAACGCGTGAATACTAAAATGATAGCTGACAGAGGAAGGAAGAAGAGGAAACATATTGTGCCGACCCTACTTAGCGTGGGATAAAGAATATAAAAAGAAGAATAGAGATACAAACTTAGAATGGAGTCATATTTTTGAAATAAATTGTACATACCTGTGCAGATTGTGGTTCAACACCATATTCTCTTTGGTATGATCAGGACTGTAACCTGAAACATTAAAAGCATAAATTTTGGAATTAAGTTTAATTACTTCCACAGCTATTGGTGATAGACAACACCTAACTAAAGCCTTTGACAGTACTGTAGAGAGATTAATGTAAGAATATTTTTATTAGTAGTTTTTGCGATATCGTCACCATAGGTTTTTTTTTCAGATTTCACTATACTGTTAGCCTTAGGGGTCCTGAAGCCGCTGCGGCTTTTACAGCTTCACCGGACTTGGTCACCATAGGATGTTTGTCTAACTAACATCCGCGATGATCGATGCAACGCTATTTAATTACACTACAAAAAGATATAACCACGAAATAGAGAAAAATATTTGCAATTAAATATGAGGAGTCTTAAATATGAAAACAGGTAAAGAGTTTTAGACTTGTTTTTAACGTTTGTGTGTATATTTTATATTTTTGTCCTTTCTTAGAATATCCATTTTTCTCTAACGTTTGGCTTTGACGAACTGAAGGTTTGAATTGAAATATCAAAGTCATGATAGGCCAGTTAACAATGAAATTTTTGTAATTCTGTTCTATACAGTCATATAAATAATTCCACCTGTCAATACCAATACACATTTATAAACAATCATGGTCCATTCACAACATGTATTTATTAGATACAGTTTGACATTTTTTCTACATTTTGATGATAATAATATGGTACATACTATGAATTGTTCTTTACAATTCTGATGGCACTACTCACACTAACATATTTGTGCCAAAGAGTAAGCAAGATAAATATACTAAGATGTCTTCACATTAGAGATGATTGATATTCGTCTGTTTTCGAAACATCGATATTCAATTTAAAGAAATCTATGTGTTGGCATATATATGAGTTCCTCTAGAATATCGGAAGCCGATGTTTTCATATCTGTCTATAGCAAATGCAGTTTGAGGCTTCGTATGTAAGTGCGCAAAATAAGAAGTTATCTTTAAAACAAATACAAGACAATTTTTAACAAAAAAGTAAACGAACGTCATTAATTTTACAGTTGCAACAAAAAAATAATTATCTAAACGGGTTCATAAATAAAGTTATGGCTGTACATCCATAAAAAAATGTCCATAAAAAATTCGAATGGAGAACTTCCTCCTTTTTAGAAATCGGTGAAAAAAATGTCGTCTTCCTTAGTCCCGCAGCGACCTTTCCTTGTTATATTTGCATGGGTTACCGCCAAAATATACGACCACGTTTAGCGTTACTGTCTCAATCTCACCTGCTCTCAAGTGACGATGTGGCCCAAAATGGTGACACGCTAAGCCTATTGGGAGTACTGGCTCTCAAGTGCAGCTCCTGGAACACACCTTTAGGTGATCGGCGACAGATTTTCAACATGAGCGTGGTAGCTAACCAGACGGGTAATAGAAATTACCCTACCACCATGCTATGGTTTCATCACAATGTTTTCTTTTACCGAAAGATCAGGCACATTGCAAACATTCTACTGTAAAATATTTCGATTATGTTATTAATTTAAATAAATTATTTCGAGTGGTACTTAGATATATTGTGATTTCAAAATGAAATATTTAAAAATACCAAGGCTTCATAAACCGTGACAAAAACGCGATGAGATATTCATGAGCGCCAAAGTTTTTGCAGTATTAATGACGGCTGGTCTGGCCGTTTCCATTTTAATGTCGTCGCATATTCATCATGGCACGACAAACCTGGTAGCAACTAATTTATGTCTACGTTTCAAACAATTCCAATAAAACTTTGAGTACTTCGTGTTATAATAATAACCATGAAACCCCGTTTTAGATTTACAAAGCTTTACTTTTGGTTTTCAAAATTATTCTTTTATTTTAATTTCGCGTTAAACTTTATGGACAATCTCAACGCAGCAACGAATCCGAAATCGCGCATGGTAGAGTCGAATAATATATTATGTTATGTTGCTTTTAGATAAATAATTGACTATTATAATTGTAATTAAATATAATTGATTAAAATGATATTTGTACCTAAATTTGTGTTTGCGCAAACTATCGTATCTATGTTCACAGCGGTCGTAAAGTTTGGATGGAATATTTCGTAATTTGCACATATAATAATAAACTGAATTAACTGAAAAAATATGATTGTTGAGAAATGCGTTTAAAGTTGTACATGTTCGGCGCCGATTAAGTTTCAATGAAAATTAAGAAATGTGAGCACGCTACATACTTGTAAATTAATGTAAACCATTGTCAAAAGATGCTCTTATAAAATGGCATTTAAAATAATTCACATTGTTTACACATTTAAAAAAAATTAGATTTGCTCAAAGACTGTTTTTGTTGTTTGAATTTCTATTGTAGTGCTATCTCATCAGCGGCTCTCCTCATCTGAAGCTAAAACGGATATGGCACAATTGGGACAGATATATTCCATAAATTAAAAGTCCCTAAACAAAATAATAGGTTTAAAACTCATTAGCGACTTAAATCACTTTATGATAAAAATATTAATTCAGTATTGAAAATGCTTCACATTACAACACCTATTTATATATCTACAGTATATTACTATTATCATATTATTATTATAATATTATTCACTTTAATACAAGACAATTTTTTACAAAAAAGAAAACCAACTGTAATGATTTTGAAGAGTCCCCTGGTGTATCTTCGAAGTTAAAGGTCCAAGGCCAATAAAATTAAAATGGGACCACTCTTGAGGTATCTCCTATTAAAATTGTTGATCTCAAAATGCATGCACCCGTAATCGTGCAAGAGTGAAATCTTAGTATTTAGTTATTTACAATCAAAACTGTTATGTTGAGAAACTAAGTCAACTGCACTTGTTTTTTACAAGTCAATGTATAATGTAATCGGCAGACAAAAACTAACAAAGAGCCTTGAAACGTTTTCTGCAAAGATTAAATTAATATCTTTAGTATTTGTTGTATAAATTTTGAGACAATATTAGGTTCTTATATTATAGAATATATTGAACCATTAATCATAAAGTGGTCTAACTGAAAAAATGGTTTTTGGAGATTTTATAATGATACGGATTAAATACGCAAAAAGAATAGATGATAGAACAGTCCAACAGATGCTACATTCGAAGCAAAACAAGCGAGTTCAGATCATCCGTCTCTTTTCGTTCTATTTGTTCCAAAACATATTTTTGATCATTTTAATATACAAGACAATTTTTAACAAGAAGGAAAACTAACTTCAATGACTTTCAAGAGTTTCCTGGTGTATTTTCGAAGTTGAAGTACAATGCTCATGAAATTTATGCCTTTATACTTTGCCTGCGCCTTATTGCTTATAATATCAAGTCAACGGCAAAATAAGTTACGTCTAACCCATTTTCATGACACATGTATTAACGAACATTTTAATCTGATTATTGATAATGAAACTCCGTAGCTAAACTGATTCGACTGATCCGAAGCAGTCCATAACTTTAATGGAAAGTCAATACATTTAAAACAGCATAAAAAGAGAAAACACTCCGTTATTACCGCTTACAAGCTAATAAATGGCTCACATTACACTAGGAACTGGAATCGGAACAGACACCTGAAAATAAAGTTCGACGAACTCACATTCGACTTACGAAGTTAACAAGCCGCTCAGTGTAAACAAACAGATAACGTACCCACGACTTAAAAGTTATGAAGTAGGAACCTTTGATTTCGTTCAGTTTAATACTAACTGAGTAGTGATGTGCTTAGTTTCTACTACAATTGACTATCACTGTCGATAGATAAATCGACATAATGTTCCTCACAAATAACGAAATAAGTTCGATCAAAAATACATAATATTATGATTGGTATAAAACTGAAGACATATTACAATGCGGAAATCTTTTAGGTGTAGGTAATCGAAAATAGTCAGGTAAAAATAAAAATTATGTGTGCAATTCACACGTGGCAGAAGTGAAACCTTCACATCTATGTTTTTTTTTTAATTCAGAAAATGGTCAAATAGAAAATAATTTAAAGTTTATGAAAATGTACATACAAGTACTCACAATCATAATTCACAATATCATTTAAAATTAATGCACAATTGAAATATCCATGCTAACCTAACACAATATCAGCCAGTAACAGAATATCATAAGTGTTGTTTAAAAAGTTTTTGTTTCGTGCGTTTTTGGTGAGGTAATAAAATTCATTATTGCGTGTCTACAACAAACTTTCGCTATTTCGTTTCGTTTCATCGACTTTCAAATCACAACGATGCTAAAGAAGTTTTCACTTCAAAAAAGTCGGCAATCACAGGACGCCCGGCAGATGTGAAACATTTTAGTGAATACTCAAAAAAGAACAAAAAGATTTAAAAAGAACACCAGGTGATCCCGAAACACGACAAACCAAAAGAAGCCACTGTGAAGATGTTTGTTTTATTACTAACAAAAACGAACTCGGTTCCACCCCGCCAAGGCCAAAGCGTCGCCACGGTAACAGCCGCCAACGTTGGGACTTACGCGCCGCTACGCCAACAACCGGTCTGACCCGCCGCATTAGATGTTTCAAATCAAAAACCAACCTCCCTAGTAAGAATAACATATAGGGACATAGGTAATTCTCAATTATTCCTATATATTACTTCTCAATGGCATACTTCATCAAATTAATGATTCAAATATCATTTTAAAGCTTTTCTTCCCCGCCATTGACGAAATTGAAACAAATATTTTCAAATTCATGATATTGTAAAAAAAATTATTAAATTTTGTTTAAAAAAAAAAGACATTTCTGATGAAAATATATTCTAGTATCATAATATGATACCAATAATTTAGCAATCGATATTTAACTGTGCGTTTTAGTCGATTTTTCCCATCTCTAAGTACAGTCTATTCTATACTTTGCTATTTGTAAATAAGCTTTCAAGTCTTGTTGAAAAATGAGTTATTATCTATCTTTAACTACATATATATAAAAGGAAACCGTAACTGACTACCTGATCTATCAATACAGAGCTCAAACCACTGAAAATTTAACACACAGATAGTTATTACCACCTAGAAATAGCATTAATAGCATTTCAGGCCTTTATTTTAACTTTGTACATTAATAGCATTTCAGGCCTTTATTTTAACTTTGTACATTTGTCAACAAACTCATTATTATTATCATATTTTTTTAAAGTAAAGTGTAATAGTATTATATTGTCTTCATGAATTTAATTATTTATCAACAAAAGATTTGTTCTTTTCTGTATATATCGATAGTTTATATTATTTTAAGATCGTTAAAAAATATTTATATACATATATACGTATTTTTCAGTTTATATATGGTGAGACAAAATTAATTCCATAATTCAGTGATAACTCTGTGATCACTTACGGATTTAGATCTTCTTACGGCGTCCTAGTCTAAAATATGTATGTAATAAAATATCAACTAATCAAGAATTAAAAGAAGCTTTTTGGATAATCCTCACAAAGTCAAGGTACTTTAATACACCTAAGACTTGTTTATGTACTACTCGCTTCACTTTTCTATTCTTAGGAAATTAAAATCACTTAGTTTCCACAGAATTTCACAATATACTTTGTCGTAAAGCTAATCACCTTGGATTACATGGTTCATTACTGCGCTGTAAAATTTCATATTTGTCAAATAGAACGCTTCTTGTTGCCGTGTATGGCTATGACTCCATCCCATTTGTATCTACTTCTGGAATTCCGCAAGGATCAATTTTAGGACCACTTTTATTTATTTTGTTCATTAACAACCTCATTACCTCTATCAAATCTAAATGTTTGGCATATGCTGATGACTTAAAAATATATCATGTAATCAATTCAAGCGACGATTGTGCTGATCTTCAGGATGACATCGATCGCCTATACTTATGGTGTATTAAAAATAACATGACCTTAAATATAAAAAAATGCCTTTTAATAACTTTTACCAAAAAACGTTTTCCAGTAATTTTCCCCTACAAAGTAGATAATGTATTATTGCAACGTCATAGTAATGTCAATGATCTAGGTGTCTGGCTTGATTCTAAGCTATCGTACATACATCATTATGATTACATGATTTCGAAAGCAAATAAAATGATGGGATTCCTCTTTAGGATAACTAAACCTTTTAAAAAACCAGCTAGTTTAATCACATTATATACAAGTTTAGTGAGAAGTATTTTAGAATATTGCTCAGTAGTATGGTCCCCGTATTATCACAACCACATAGACAGAATTGAAGCTGTTCAGAAACGTTTCCTACGACATTTGGCAGCCAAATTTGGTATAAGACACAAGTTACCTTCATATGAGGACAGACTAAAACATTTCAATATGAACACATTATTATCCAGACGTAAGATCAGTGGTTACTCTATCCTTCATAAGATAGTGAATGCCAAATGGGATACCAGTGAATTGTTGAGCCAATTCTCACTTAAAACAAGCAGCAGACGAACACAAACACTTTTTCATATAAAGTACTGTTCTAATAATGTTGCTTATTATGGTCCAGTTCTGAGAATGTGTAGAGCACATAATGAACATAGTAAGGACTTGGATGTGTTTAATTGTAGTGTGAGTGGTTACCTGAAAATATGTCTAAGTAAATTGTAAATTATCATTATGTTACTAATTGTTATTATGAGAACGTTGTGCGTTGCTTTAATCGGAGTGCAAATTCTATTGTGTTACATTTATAGTTATGTTTTTATAGTATAAGTTTAGTTTGTTCTCTGTAGCAGTGCCTTTTATAAATAAATAAATAAGAAAAGAAAACAGGAGCGCCTAGCAACGCCACGGCCCAGAGTTTCGCACACTTTGGGAACCTGTACCATAAGCCATAGCTAGCAAATTACCTTAGGGGGGCAGCTAGTCAGATGAAAAAAAAATATTAAAAAGGAAACAAAAAACTGACTGCAACAAAAACACTTCACTAAAAAAAATATTTTGCTGTTTTTGCTTTTTATTTGTTTACCAGGCGTCGTATAATATTTAATATTATATAGCTTTAGATGTCACTCCCACAATAAGGACGAATCTAACAATAGCTCTTATGTTAAAATCCATCAAGCCGTTTAGGCTACAGAGTGTGCCAAAAATTAGAAGTAGTACATCTATACATACACACCACGCTCGAAAAACATAACCCTCCTTTTTCGCAGTCGGGTAAAAAACGGTATATTCCTATCAATACTTCCGATTTTTCTAGGGTAGGCAATGAACACCTTTGCCCCCTCCCCCTTAACTAAACCCATGCTCATTTATTGCAATGATTAAATAACAGCTGTCACTTATATCACATTGTATTCATTATCAAACTTATAATAATCGATTAGACAACACGTCCGTTATTTAAGTTCCTTGAAGCGTGATAATTGATTCATTGTTTAGTAAATAATAAGATAAATCGAATAATAATAACATAATCATTTGGTAGACACATACCACAAACGCTATCAAATATCTACCTACACGGGCATTGATGATGTAATAATACTCTTGCCAGTTGCACATCCTTTTAGATCGTATTTCTTGTAATCATAGAAGTGTACATTATTATCGAATAAAAATTACGTGTTTACTTGCGTATAACAAAAACCAGTTTATTAAATGTATCTATTATTTTATAGAGAGCTGCTGATATCGACGCGACGCGATGGGTGATATGGGTAGGAATATCAAAACGTCGAAACCATGGTACCTAATGGTAATTTTTTGAACTTACAAATGGTCATAATCAAATCAAAATTAGTCAAAATTAAAAGTTATTTTTAAGAAGGTAAATCTTTTTTCTCATTTAATTACATTTACGCTGCAATAGTATCATTATATTAGACGTAAAACAAAAAACTTTATACCCCTTTTTAAGCGTATTGGCTTAGGCTTTTTAAGGCTGTGCGATTTGGCATGGTATTTTTTTTTTTTCTAAAACGCAAATCTGCGTACTCTTGGTCCACACCTTTTTTTAAGTGGGTGCTTTTATAATATGTATTAAATATTAAAAATTCCCATGAAAAAAGATGCACTTGCAAATGCAGCTATGTACTTTAACTAAGTGAGCTTTATTTTAGTATACTTAATACTATCAGTAACTTATCACTAAATTACATATAAATTGTTATACACTGTTGCTTATTACTATTACAGATTATTGTTGTACTAAATTTACAGAAATTTTAGGGTTTTTATTGTGTTTGGGTGTTCACATAGAGGGTGAGTTTTGGGAAATAATGGACTTGATGACGTTCTCGTCCTTGTGTTTAAAAGTCATCTTCAGGTTTTAATCCACTACATATATCCTTCGCCGGAGCACTCACCGCCCGACTTATGAATCTACCAATCGCGTCGTCGGCCACGTCGGTATAATAGACACAGGTCTCGGTGTGCCTCGAAACAACCACGATAGCATGGGTTACACTATCGTGGATCTGTAGTTTCCTTCTCCTTGGTTTGGAGAATCACCACCGATTAAAGGACAATCTTTGGGACTCATTAATCGTCAGGACGCGCGACCCCTCCCCAGTCCCGAAGCCCTTATTAATTAGCGCTTTTTTGTCTACCAGGTAGAGAGTGTCGAGGGTTTGGGTGTATTTGCGCGCCTGAGTAACCCTCGAGTCTCAGGAATCTCACTATCGTTTATCGGTTTTATTTGTTTCAAATCTAATACTTATTCAGAAAGAATTGTTGAATTTAAAGTATCATTTTTTAAGTAAAGTTTTAACTTTAATATATATTTAAACTATTACTTTTTTGAAGAAACAATGCAGTCTAGAAAAATAATTCAAGTTATTAGTAATTACACTTTACAGTGAAAGTCATAAAGTAAAAAAAAAACAGTAATGTAATGTAATTGGTTGACCAATGTCACAGATACAGTAGCGCACCATGCGAATCAATCAAGATTGTTTGTTGTGCCAACAATGCAACAAGAACTCGGACTGAGTGAGTCGTTTCTTTTTGTAGTAACTAGTAACAGAAGTAACTTTTAACATGATTTATCAAAGAACAGTATAATCTTAACATCACGTTAAAATCTATCTGTTTCAATAAAATTATAGAGTTTTACGTTGTGCATACATCACGCAAAAATTACATACAACAATGCGTACAAGTCTGGCCGTCACACCGCTAGATCAATTCGACGAAGATCATTACCGTGAAAATCTTGTATAATGTATATATGTGTTCTATTTCATTCTCTTGCAAGCTAAATACTATGAATGTATGCGTCTGACTCTTTTTAGTGTCACTTTTTCGTTCATCGTGTTTCAAATCACAACAGTACTAAACAAGTTCTCTCTTCAAAAAAAACAAATTATATACAGTCATAATTTTCTATTACCTACTCTATGGTAATAGTTATGATGAATATTCATTGAATAAGTTTACTGTCGCTCACAATGCACGACTCACTGCGTTTAGCATTCTTAATTACGACACCGATATATTATTTAAAAACAAAACTTGTGAGAGAAGGAGATAGTCTTAGTTCGCGAAGTGATGTAAGTTTACACCTTAAACAATTTTCGTACCTAATACTAAAATTTACTAAAAACTTCCATACCATTTCAGAACTTCTGAAACATCCTAAAGGATTTTTTTGTTAGTTTATTTGTCACCCGTGCATTCGTAAACCTTTCATACGATTGGGATGAAATTTTGGTAAGTTGTGCAAACACCCGCAAAAATTCTATATTATTCAATACAGCTTGCAATAGGTGGCGCACGACTCGAGTGGTTTCAATTCGATGACAACGGGAATGAAATCGTTGGTAAAGCGAGTAGCATAAACTTATATGTATAAAAGTGCGTAATAAACTCAATTATTTCATATAAATTCCCCGATTTTATTAAGACAATCGGCGTTTGTCTGTGTCGGGGACACGGTCTTGTAGTTTACGTAAATACAAGGTGTCCAGAAAGGGTATCGGGTATTTGTAAGTTCAATGAAACAAAAATTATTTGTATGCAATAAAAAAGTTTATTGTTTATTATTAGCATATGAATTGGAGAATTATTTGGAAAAGATGATGTTATCCAAATAATGACCGTTACGTTGCTGACACTCTTCTAAACGGAAACGAAGATTGGCGATAACACGATGACACATAGCTATCGATATTGCTGCCATTTCTGACCTGATGTTTTGCTTTAACTGGGTTAGATTCGTCGGATTGTTTTGATAAACCTTACTTTTAAGGTATCCCCATGCAAAATAGTCAAGCGGGCTAAGGTCGGGGCTTCTGGGAGGCCAGTTGATGTTACCCTTTCGCGAAATGACTTTATTAGGGAATAATTCGTTAACAACTTCCACTGAGTCATTTGAGGTATGGCAAGTGGCCCCATCTTGCTGGAACCACGTTCTTGAGTTGAAACCTGCAAACTCCTGCAACTCTGGGACCAAAAAAATTCCCAACATATCGCAATAACGGTCACTATTCACATTAATTGCTTGGCCTCGTTGATCTTCATGAAAATAAGGACCAATTATGCCTTTAGCAGACATAGCAGCCCAAACAACGACCTTTGGGCTATGCAGGGGTCGTTCATGCTTTCGTCTCGGATTCTCCACTGCCCAGTACCGACAATTCTGCTTATTAACATGACCATTCAGGTGAAAATTTGCTTCGTCACTGAACAGTATGTTGTTAAAGTTGTTAAATCGCTGCAGCATTTCGTTCGCAAAATTCAGTCGATTGGCATAGTCCGTATCCTTCAATTCTTGAACCAATTGAATTTTATAGGCTTTTAGATGTAAGTCTTTCTTTAAAATCGAATATAAAGACGATTTTTTGATGTTCAACGCTTGGCTTCGCTTTCGGATGGATAAAGACGGATTTTGACGAACCGACGCCTCAACTTCTTCAATTGTATCTTCATCGCGAACTGAACGAGGACGACCAGAGTTTTGAATTTTAACTGTCGCACCTGTATTCTCGAACATCCTGATCCATTTCCTAATGCTATCGTCACTTGGCGCGTGGCGTGTACGATATTCCGCACGATAGAGACGTTGAGCAGTCACTATTGAATCACCATTACGATATTACGCTCGTACGCAAAATGCGCGATGCGTCCCCGAGTACTGTTCCATCGTGACTAAAACTCCACAAAATGACGCCCCGTTTCGAATATGGCGCGAAAACAAATACCCGATACCCTTTCTGGACACCTTGTAGAAGTCCGCTCGGACAAATTTTTATATGCCCAGCACTGCCTCAATGTAGCATATTATGGTGTTTTATCCGTATCACTAAATTGCTGTTGAGAATCCCTTTCCAACAGTATACGATTTCGATATTTTGATTTGGCTTTTTGACGAGTACAGGCAGACATTGTATTGTTTCTAAATTATATTCATAATAACTATTCCACAATAACGTTTTGCATACGCAATTAATAAATCTTGACGAGGAATCTATTAAAACTAAAACAAAGGTCTTAGATTCTTCAAGTCATATAGAAATTATGTAACGCGGCGAAACAACCTCAAAATGGCGGCGCGTCCCTCGGCCCGCGCGCGATGCGTCTTAGTCCTCACTCGGTTTAGCGAATTCTTCGATCATTTAACTACCGAGTAGTGTAATTAAATTTCGGATGTAGATGATATTTAGTTGCAATACTAAGATGTATCATCATGTATGTAAAATGATTTTGGTATTATCAGGTTCTTGAGTTGCCATTAATTGAAAGCAAATTTAAAAACGTATTTACGTCAAAAAACAGGCGACACTGTGTACTAAGGATGGGCACCAGTCGGTAATAAAACACAATGACTACTTTACTGTCCCTGCGTGTTTAATGTATTTCCGTCACACTGCTTTACTAACTAGCCTTCGAAACCATTTCAAGTATTTGATTACTTTTTTCCGCACAACCAAAACTTTATGATAGTTAATCCATTACCAAATTCAGTTTGACTATAAAATTAAAACGGAAACTGTAAATTGTGATTGCTTTTTCTTTAATTTCGTTTTTATGTTTACTCTTTTTCTTTGATGGTTATGGAGATCACCTACGTAATATTCTTATATATCATATAGAATAACTATGAAAGTTATCATAATATCAAAATTGATACATACTTTATGAATACTTCATAAGTAGCTTACCTTTACACCATCAACACTGTTACGCCTTTTGTTTGAAATGCTCATAGGCAAATAAATGTTATAATTATATAATAACAACTGTTTGATCTAACATAAAATCACTAACATTATCAAGAATATAATAAAAAACATCGGAGTGAACTGATTATTTTTCTGGAACATTATATGCAGTTCAAAAGTACGTGGGATCTGCTCCATGAGAAAACGAACCTTAAGAGGTGAATGATCATTAAAAAACGTACAAAACAATTAACGCTGCGGAAGATTCTATGAAATCAATTTAATTTATTGAATGCAATTTAGTCAGCTAATGGAACTGAAGATTAATTTCAAAGTTACATTATTTTTTTGCTTTACTCACTATTTAGAAATGATTTATGATTCTGTCAAAAATCTACTAATCAAATGCTTCATTTAACCGCCACTTTAGTTGTTTTTTTGTGAATTCCTTTGTTATGTGCAAAATCGATCAGATTTATCTAGTATTGTTGTTGCATATTTGTTATGCGTTTGTATATGTTATATCCACTAGATGGGCAGTATTTTTTTATAATACCTCTTTCATATAAAAATCCACTGTTATGCAAATCGCTTGGTAGAAATAGCTACTTCTGTAACTAATGTACTTAACAGGATATTAAAGATTTCGAATAGTATAACAGGTGTCCAAGCAAGACTTATTTGTAACAGTCTGTAGAAAACATAAAATGGAAATTCAAATGCGTGGTTGTAGGGCACTTGTGTTCTATTGAAATACCATGGTGAGCAACTTTGAGGTGTTGCGTCTGGAGATAATATTCGAATGTGTATTCAGTTATCACGTAGATTTCTCATTGGCAACATCTCAGGAACAATCTTATTGTTAATCAATCCCATTATGGGTATGAATTTTCAAAAACCCTACCTTAGTCCTCAACTTCATTAAACTTGTAAATCGTGTGCAGTATTTTATGTGCTTGGTCAGTCAGTCTAAAGTATTATATCAAATAGATTAAAGAACATTACAAATGAAAAGGTTTTAATATTTACTATCAACATGACACAAGGTGACATGATTGTCATGCAAAGATTACAATCTAAACGAGACCAATGAATCCAATTGAAGCGGTGATTAGGTCACTGCCGCATGTCTGTGTTAATTAAATTAGCGAATGGAATGGAATGGAACTTGTTTGCGATTCTTATGATCGTAACTGACGTTAAATGCGCGATCGCCTTTGTCTACGTTTCGTGGCATTAAACCTTCTGTAAGAGAATTTAGATATAATAATACCTTAGAATAACACATGTCACGAGTTTTATAGAAAATATATAAAGACTACATCTATCACATAAGTCAGGTTACTTGCATGCATGTTTTTGATACATAGCAGGCTGCTTCACTCAGCTAACTTCCAAGATCCATAGCTCGCTACATTGTTAGATACAGGCATTGTCATGACTTACGTAAGAATCTATATACATAAAGATCACAAAACTGTTAAACAATTTAAATTGATTACAAAGAAAGACAATAGACATTCCTTAATTTTCGATATACCAAGGCATTATACTTTTGCAAGCGATCTTTTGGAGCAATAGCAACGAAGCTTTAAAATTCCTTCCAGTCTACAGCCAATTAGACTTGTTATCTTGGGATTCTTCCAAGCATTAGATACGTTAGTTTTACTTGGAGCAGTTAAATATTTGATAGAAGATTATGCACTTTCTACGTTCTTCTTCTTCTTCCTAACTTGACAACCGGGCCTCTTTAATGAAGACCATTACTGCCATTATCGAGTGAATTATAATGTCATGTGTTATGACGATTCAGTCACACTTTCTACGTTTACGTTTCTCGTATACACCTGGAATATAGCATGTAAAGTATGATTTTTAGCATTAACTCCTGCATTTTTACACTTTGTCCAAAGGAGGGCCAAATAAGTAATTAGTACGAACGTAAATTTTTGTAACGTGTTCTTCATAGTTTCTGACTTTATTATTTTACAACAATACTGTTATCTTCATTTATGTTAGTCATTCTTCCCAATTGTTGATACGTGACATTTTATCTGTTAGTTCAAATGAAGCTCTTTTGTTAATTATCAGTTTCGGCCCTAATGTTATCGGTTTGCTGTTTGTCAAGACTTTCGATGTTTAACAGTTCCTGATAGTGATTGTATATTTTAAATTCGCATCTAATATGAATGAAGTTTTCTCTGAAGGTAACTATAGCACAGTTTTAGTACTCAGAACTTTATCTGGCAGCTGTACTTGTGTACGATTCTTTATTCTACCAACCGCAGTGGTTTGGCTTGTTATCGTCTGCGATTTAAAATCAAATTATGACTATTCTATAAAACATTATTAAGTGACAATATCTATAATACGTATTAACTAAATCAAAGTTACTAAATCACTTAGAATAAGAAATAGCAGAAAATAGAAAAGAGTCTGCTTCCCGACTGTTGTTCTTGCATAATTATTTTTGATAAAATCTGTATTATCTAAATTTGGTTTTAACAGTAGCATTAATTCAAGTATAACTATAACTTAACATAATTATACATATGCAATAGAGAAAAGCGCAGTAAAATATTATAGTTTTTATAGTATATTTGGGGTCTCGGGTTATCGCCTAATAAAAGCATATCAGAAAACATTACGTGATAAGTGTCTCTTCAGGCTGTTATATATTATTATTCATTATAAATAATTTTATTTTGTTTATAATATTCAAAATTCGTAACGGTTATTATTTTATTTATAATTTTCTTCTAGAGAATATAATATCTCAACTTATGTATTTTCAATGGGTTGTACATTTTCATATTATTGGTTATTTTATGTATCGTTTCCTTTATATGCATGCAACAGAATTAGTGTTTACAAAAATACATGTTTTCCGTGTAAATGTTTAAAATAAAAAAGGTTGAAAATACATTTATTTCTTAAAGTAACAAAAGCTTAATAAAAACTGTTAAAATTAAAACGAAAAAGTTGTTATTTTCGTTTAACCTGTAGTTAGTCTTTAACTTTAACTTATCAGTTCAACATTGTTACCTTTTGATTTTGTACATAAGAATTAAAATAAATTGTATTCATATTATATATCAAGACATTAAATTTTTACAACATACAAAAGCATTCCTCTTCTTCTTTAATTTAAGAGCTCAGCTCTAGTCGGTGGAGCAGTTTCTACTGTTCCCTATCCCCTGCCTTCTAGGTCTTCTGCTTCCTCACTTTTTTCGATTTCTCAAAAAGAAAAAATCAAATAAATCAAAAAGCATTCTCTCCGTCGAAAATAAATACGAATATAAATATTACAATCTTCATTTAGTGAGTATAAATAATTATTATCCGTAAATAAAACGAGCACTTAAATTATCATTTAACATTGTAGTTACGTTTCAGCGGTTTATTTAAATTAACGTTTTTTGTCGGATCGATCGCTTTATCCACGGTTCAGTTTATTAATGAACATGAACTGTTTCAGCTAATTGGAAACAATGTACAAACTCCGGCGGCCAGAGACGAGCAGTAATGCGGTTTGTTGGCGTAATACCGATGTATTATTATTTGTTTAGTGATGAGAGTCTGAGCACGTTATTCTGGTATTTGTTATTTAGTATAGGTTCAGTAGGTTTAGTATAGTTCCAGAGATTATCCCCAACAAACGTACATTTTTTTTAAATTCGAATATCAAACCTGTGTCCCCGGAATACTATTATTATTGTAAATTTCTCTTATTATTATTTATTTTTCATATTTGTTAATTTAAATTTAATTCTTAAGTTTGATTGTTGTCCGAACATGCCGTCATCACGTTTAAATATAACGGCATTTTAATTTTACATAAAAAATTTCAAACGTGTAATGTTGTTATGTTGGTGACCAATATTAAATAAAAAAACTTTACCTCTTTAAAAAAGTTGTACATACCTATAATTAAATCTATTTCTTATCTACTTCTTCTTCCTAACTTGGCAACTAGTCCTCTTTAATGAAGACCAGTACTTACATTATCAAGTGAATATAGTGTCCTGTTTTATGACGATTTCAGTATCCTAACAAGACGGTGGCTCCCTTGTTAGAACTTTCTAGGGAGTGTTTGTGGGACCTCAGAATTCATGCTTTCAATTTATATTTATAATCAACTTCACTTATGCACAAAAACCAAACTATATCACGCAAAATGCTACCAATATTACATATGTATAGGGTTGAAAATGTTAAGTAAAAGAATTAAAAATGAAAACCACAACACGCCACTTCGAGATCTCGCCAAAATCTCATCTATTTCTTTTATGATCTTAACAAAAAATCAATTTAGAAATTTTAATAGAAACGCGATAGAAACACTTGAACCAGAGATGTCACAATATCACAATAAAATTGACTAAAAATAATCGTTATCGTAAAACACGAATCGATACGCGCGACCGGATGTTTTAGTCAATGTCGTATTATTTTTAATTTTACGGTCATAACTAGTCGTGGTCGGGCGACGAACTCTTGGTTCTGCACGTTATATTGTCGACACCTTGGCCAATGGTGTTTTACGGTCGATGTCACGCGGTTCGTTAGGCGTGTGACGACGTCACGGGATGAGATGAGACTGTAATGTTGTGGTCACGGACAAGTTGTGGTAATGTCGTCCAATAAGAATCAATAATTTTAAATTTTAGAACTTCGCCTTTTACTTTAATAAAATCAAGGTTTAAATCATAATAATTACCTGATCGAATTCAGCTTTAAAACTGTCCAAAGAGTGATTGTGGAAATTTAAAATTCATACTTTTATAACTGCGTTTTTTTAATACCACGGAGTAAATTGTCAAAATTGAAAATAATGTTGGTACCATAGATTAATAATTGGTTTCCGCTGTTGAAGCATCAGCGAAACCCAATCAATAATCTTTGATTGTCACTTTTTTTTGTAGTGTTGTGCTACCATATATTTTATTTTAAAATGATTTCAATCGTAACATTTTAAACACCTACCTACTGAATTTATGGTTTTATTTATTAACTGAAATATTTTGTGTTATTCAACATAACCGATAATAATTTGCTATTAGTATAATTCACGCAATAAACTAGTAAACACATGTAATGTCTTTTTACTCTGTGGGAATATAAAAACACTGTAGTAATCATTATTTTATTTTACTTGAGCAGAATAGTCTAACTATATAAGTGTGTATTATCACGCAAAATGCCAACAATATTAAATAATATAGTGTCAAATAACTTAAGTTTATGAATCTATATATTAATACGTGAAGCAAAAGCTTTCGGTACCTTTTTATGCGTATTACGTGCACAGAAGACTTTGAGATTTGGCATGGTTAAAGTTTATATGGAGAAGGAGTGCAGAAAGCTAAAATTTATCTATAATATCTTTTACTAATATATTAAGTTAAATAAATTAATACTGCGAATCCTAACCCGACCAGTGCCATTGAATTTAGACCCTCCAAAATATTGACATTGTCACTCAATGAAAAGTGACAGCAAGTGACATAACATTCATTGTTTAGGTTCATACTGCAAATGTCGAACAGTTAAATAGACAAATAATCTATGATCAAAAAGTCGCTGGTCGAATTTCGATCTTAAGTCGATCGCGAGTTTAAATAAAAACCATAACATGACAGATCAGATCCCACCAAAAAGACAAAGTGGGCAATTTATGGAAACTCATGTACCTACTTAACCTTTGAATAACCAAACTTCGTACTATTTTCTAATATTCAAACACGGACCTAACAAAATGGTGGCTCGCTTGTTAAAACGGCCCACAGAGTTTTTGTGAAAATTGAAGTTATGTTTCTAGTTATTATCTAAAACCCACTTCACTTGTGCACAAACCAAACAATATCTAAGTTTATGAATGAAAATAAAATTTCGTCAAAAACTCGAAATCTCATTGCTCCAGAACATTGCCAGCAATTACATAAAACCTAGTAAACTGGCAGTTCATTACAAAAGTATTCAACTGGCACTTTACAAAGTTATAATAGAAGCCAAATAAAAAATAACAATAAGTTAATAACAGGGGTTTGAAGACGTTCCCATGGTCGTTTCACACGAGCCGTCACACCCCGTGAGCAATAGCATTATAATAGTCGGCTTAAATGGCCTCTGACAGGGATCGGCGTCCTTTGACCCCGCTTCAACTTTATCACATCAGGAACAATGAAATGGTTTATTTTTCGCCCTTTATGCATTCCACATTCAATATTCAACACTTGACACAATGCAACGAGATTAACGAGGCTTTAAGGCGATAATTAAATTATAAAGAAGAAGATTTTGGCGGGATCTTGAAGTGATATGTTGTGGTTTTTATTTTTAATTCATTTACTTAGGTTTTTGATCCTTTAATAATATGTAATATTGATGGCGTTTTGCGTGATGTAGTTTGGTTTTTACGCATAATTGTAGTGGATTATAAATATAAACTAAAAGCATGCATTATGGGATCCCAAGAAAACTCCCTAGTAGGTTCTAACAAGGGAGCCACCATCTTGTTAGGATACTGAGTTCGTCATAAGACATGACACTATATTCACTTGATAATGGCAGTAATGGTCTTCAAGGATTAGTTGCCAAGTTAGGAAGAAAAAGAAGATCATAATATTAGGGCGAAATTATGTTGATAAAATTTAGTTTTTTTTTTAATACTAAAGTTTTTTTTATCGTATCAGGACAAATTGTCGCAACTGTACCTGATGGTGAACACAGTGTGATCCAACATCACCCGTGACCACCGGCTGATCTACAATTCATCAACTGTCGAGTTTGTAATTTTAATCAATTGATCATCGACACGACAGTCAGCTTTTACACAACAGTGCAGCGCTGATTATATCAGACTTAAATCTGATACTAAGCTGATTAAATCTAAGTTTCCCGTCACGTCTGTCCGTCTGTCTGAACGCAATAAAATCAAAAACTACCCAACGGATTTTCATACGTTTTTCATCAATGGATGGAGTGATTCATGACGAAGATTTAGATGGTCTGTGTAAATTGGTTGAAATTTATCGATTATTGTTGAAGACGTCAGAGCTTAATGGTGTGAGCCGCGTAAATCAATATGTAGATATATATGTATTACTCTATTACCCGTGCGAAGCCGGGGCAGTTTGCTAGTTTTTATTTAAAACACAGAAGCACCGACGCACGTGCTCGCTCTTGTACGATCAGCTGCCTTCCGCACTATATAAATATTCTTTTATGAGACATTGATTAGCATTCCTTTATACTTTTTCGTATAAAATTACGAAAGGAGATGAAAATGTAAATATACTTAGCAGACTTTGTTTTATGATTCAAGATAGGAAACAGACTGACCATTCGAGCTGTTCGCAAGTGACTCACAACTGCAATACATTTTGTAGTTATAGTTATAAAATAGTGACTCGTAAGGTCGCCTTTTTGGAAACAGCCAGTATTTTTTAATCTTAGCACGAAAGTCCATCACTTCGTGGTGTAAAGTTTACTTGTAAACACATCATCTGATGGTGTAAATACAGTGCAGTCCAACGACATCGGCCACTGCCGAGGTATCTACAATTCATCGCCAGTCATCGCTGTCTGCTCAAATGTATCTTAACTCTTTACGCTATGTTTGAAGGACTCTATAATGATAAAATAAGATAAGTCATAGAGAACTTTAATGTTAGTGCTTAGATGGAGGTTACCGTAAAGTTGAGACTCCGGAGCCCAGCATATCAGCATAAATAATCATAACTTTATAAAAAAAAAAAAAAAATATGAGCTAATACTGTACCTACATACTGGTAGTTTGTATAAATTCTTGGAATCATGTGATAAAAGCTGTGCTGATAATATCATTCGAATAAACTATGGTTAAAATATAACATTGCACAATATTGCCAATGTCACGTAAAAGAATTTCTTTCTAATCTTCAGAGTTAGAGCAACACTTTTAAACAAGATGGTGACTCTCTTGTTAAAACTATCCGGAGAGTTCTGTTACAATTGTTACACAACAACCGACCTATACTATGCAAAATGCTACCAACATTACAGATCAAGATTCCTCCAAAAACTCCATTCAAGTATTTTATTATAAACTATTTAAAACCTTAAAAGTTGCATAAGATATAAATAAATAATTAATGTTATATATATAAAAATATATATACCAATTAGCTAATAGTAATTACCAATTAGCTTCATAGCTAGCTTCATAATCGAATTATTACATTAGTATATTCTCATAATCGCCCACCGCTAGTAGAGAGTTGGTCGGGTGAAACCATGGGGTGTATACAGTACATCTTGTAACTACATAAAGAAATAAATGTAATGTCTCTAGTCCTGAGTGACGTCGCTCCCTTTGATCTGATCGAGGTCCCATAATAGTTAACATAATAATATATAGTTCTATTGCAAAGGGAGGATCCTCCGACCAGACGGGTGTTATGTCTGCTGTATGTTATGTGCAGCTGCCCATCGGTTGTAGTCGGGTTCTTGTATATACACTCAATAGAAGAGTTAATTTCTAAAGCGCGATGTAGGATGCGTCGTATGTGGATCGATAGATGTCGCTATGTAGATGTCGCTACAGATCTAATTTATTAATTAGAACGTATAAAAATTTTCAAGTTGAAAATCGGTCGCGAAGCATCAATAGGTGTGTTCCGGAAGCTGCAATCGAGAGCAAGTCTTCCGCTAGGCTTAGCGTGCTGCCCATCTTGGTCTACATTGTCACTTAAGTACAGGTGAGATTGTGGCGACAATGCAAAACGATAAAAAAAACCTTATAATATATTTCATATTTATGAAGGAATTTAAATAATTTGTTGAAGTTAAACGCCGCTAAAAAATCTATAGGGTAAAATAAAAATGTGCCTGTTTATGACAATTTAGGTGCGCCTGCACATCTTATGAATTACGTTATAACACGAGACCGCTACTATGATACAGAGACCTCATTGTAAGAGCGTTAAAGAAATGAAGAACCTTCAGAAAGTGGACACAAAAAATCACGTTTAATATAACAACTGCCGTGGAGCATTTCTCGTATGGAAACATCTGCTTCCCGCAAATTTATATAGGCGCAGTTTGCATCGCATTAACCGATCGACAGGTGTTCCCGGCTCATGCCCGTTTCATTTCATCTTAAATATATTTCAAATATTCTCAATTTATAACAAGTATAAACTATACAATAATAATAATTTTATTACTGAACAAATAAATCATGTGCAAAACATCTATAAAGAATAAATAATATCTTAATAATTATCTTCAAAAAATATCTTCTCGAAATATCTCAGCTGATTCTGCACTACACGGCGCTGGTTTTCAATCTACCCTAGTTACCTAAATTAAGAGACTGTTTTGTTGTTGACTGTATAAATTGTTTGTTTGAACGCGCTAATCTCTCGAACTATCAGTTATTTTCATTTTATAGCCTATTTATTGAGGAAATTTATAGTCTATATATCTTCACGCTACGGCCCCAAGGAGCGAAACAGTAAACATGTACGACAAGCGATCTGGTAAGCACGGGAAATGAGAACAACATAGGCTACACAGGTTCGTTGGCGGGTGGCGCATAGGAGAGTTGGTGGAATAAATTTAACACAGATGAATCCATGGGACACAGCTAATATAGTTATATCTGGATTTATTTACCCAAATACATTCATGTAGGTATATCATCATTATATTAGTATGTGGGAAGAAAACTTCGGACTCTTTTTAAGTGAATTGCGTGCACGGAAGTCTGTGAGGTTTGGCATGGTTAAAGTTTATATGGAGGAGTGCAGAAAACTAAAAATTTATCTATAATATCTGTTACTAATATATTAAATTACATAAATGAATACTGTGAAACCTAACCTGACCAGTGCCATTGAACTTAGACCCCTCAAAAGTGACAGCAAGTGATTTAATATTTATTGTTTAGGTTCATACTACAAATGTCAAACAGAAAATAGTCTGTTTAAAAGAAGCTGGTCGAACTTCGATCATTGGGCGACCATTAGTATGTATAGACAGACAAAAAGAAAAATAATATTCATGTTACTAATAAAAGGTAATTAATTATTACGAACTTGTACAACAAGAGCGACGTACCTAATGTAATTTAGAAAGCAAAAGAGCGACTTGAATAGCTCACAGGATGATCATAAAAAGTACTTTGCAAAGTTGCCGTATCTGTTTTGAGTGATTAAGATAATTTAATGAGTGAACAGAACAAGCTCAGCCTTTATGTATATTTCGATGATGTAATCCTTTAGACTTTAGTTCACTGTACGAGTTTTTTGGATCAGGGTTACCACGAACTACAATTCAATCTGTGAGTTTTTACTGTCCGTTGATTTTTATCATGATTATAACTGGCTCAGATAAGTCAGTTTTAATTAATAACATTTCCAGTACGTCTAGGAATTTTTGTAGTACGTCTAGTGTATGACCATAATGTCAGTTGATATTATGAGACAACGTGGAAGATGGTAACACATTTAATGTAGAAAGTGGACTGGTTCTGAAATGCAGCTGCCGGAAGACAACTATAGTCAGTTGGTTTTAGGTTTGAGAGTTAAAGCAGTTGAAAACGTACGTACGATCACTGTTTATCATGATTCACGATTGTTTTACCCGACTGCGAAAAATGAGGGTTATGTTTTCGAGCGTATGTATGCAAAGCAAAGCAAAGTTAAAAAATATATTTTTAATCAAGGGTTTTTGTTGCAGTCGAGTTTTTTGTTTCCTTTTTAATACTAACTTTTTTTTCAATGAATAGTACGGTTTCGGAGTAACACTTTCCAAAATATCGTGTTTTGTAGACATTAGGTCGGCTCGTAACCACGGCCCGTGTAACCAAGCAATGTGTAGCACTATGTACACGTCGAGTAATTAACTAATTATGGTTTAAGAAGCGTTCTAGACCTGCATTAAATATTTCATATAATAGGGAGGGTTTTAAGTAGTGGTTTCGAAACCAAGCAAATCGACGCTGCGTTCGGCATTCTGTCATACTCATAACAGATGAAAATAATGTAAAAAGGTTTTCAAAATAATGAAACAGGCTATATTATATTTTTAACAAACCTAGCCTAAGCCTTAGCCATAATTCATGTAATCACTTGATCATTATTTAAAAAAAAAAAGAAGAAATCCTATATAAACATAACAAAAAATATTAAATAACCAATACAAACCAAATTATTTTTTCTATTATTTTGAAGTTTTATTATTTTAGTGATTAGTTCGTAATAATCTATATCTATTATATGTACTCCTTTTGATAATAAATGTATGCTTACATCTTAGGCTTATTTTTTTTACCGATTTAAAATAAAAACGAAGGATTCTGTTTCCCTAGTAGGTATGTTGATATGTTGATTTTTCTTAAAGTTATAACTTGATCAATTATACACAGTAATTGGATATTAGTCGGGTCCAATGTCATTCTTACCTCAGGTTTAAATCGTGCCTTATGTGAAATGTGCAATTCTTAGAATAATACGAGAGGCATTGTTCTGAGTTCAGCGCACTCATACGTTCAAAACAAATATGACACTACCTAATTTGAACTTTTCTCGAACATACTAAATGCATTTGTCGACGTACAGCTGTGCTGACCAACCATAGGCTAACGGTTTAAAAAAAGTTCATCCTTGTTTTTGTTTATTTTTATTTGTGTAATTTTTTTTTTATAACAATTTAAAATTTCGAACAGCAATGTGCTCAAAGAAAAAAAACTATTATAATAAGATTCTTAGATTGGTTGCGCAGCAGACACCAATCATTAATCAAGTTTATATTTATATTTTTAGAAAAACTCGGCATAGTCGAATCTGAACATGTAATTAGAAATTAAATACATACAAAAAAGTATTGTCTGCTTTAAGTCGTTGAATTTCACCGAAATTTACTATATCTCTATAGGTACACATCAGTCAGTCTATATTCTTTGTTATTTTAGTATTTTGGTCAACAAATTATTACGAGCTTCCGCCTTAACGCAACAAAAACTGAACGGACTTCTAGCAAATGACAATTGTACCGTGTACGTGGATTATATTTTGACCTCGTAGCGCAGTGGTAATAGGCTCCTACTATTGAGCTGAGACGTCACGGGTTCAATGACCGCATATGACTGACTTTTCTGTGATGAGCATAATTTTCAGTTGTGTGACTGTGTGTTAAATATCTACCTACATATGTATGTCTATCAGCTATTTAGTTGCAATAATACAAGCTATGGTAAGCTTGGAATGAAATGGCCGTGTGTGAAATTATGAAACAAAGAGTTTTCTTCAACGCTACGTCTTCTTCTTGTTTTGGTGCCGCAAAAAGCACCTGCCAGTGTCTATGTTTTAAGCCTTCGTAAAATTTTCCAATATACAAAGTGGAGTCTTCTGAGAAGATGGTGGCTCCCTTGGCAGAACCATATAAAGAGTTTTTGTAACATCTTAAAATGCATGTTTACACTTTATATTTATAATCCACTTCACTTATTCAGCAAAATACCACCAATATTACATTATATTGGGTCAAAAGCCCTAAGTTAATGAATTAAAAATAAAAACCACAAGATCTCTCTTCAAGATCCCGCCAAAAACTCCAAACTCTACGTCTAACAGACAGTAGTTCAATGTCTCTCGCCGGGGTCAACAAAATTCGTTTATAACGAACAGTGTAAATTGATGTACTCAACATAATAATTATGATAAAAAGTGTTATGTCTACAATCCTTATAAAAGGTGAATACAACATAAAATCACATTTTTCTCTAAACTTCTTCATACAGCTCTCCTTTTCTCAATACATAAAGATGCCAAAATACATAAATATTAAAAAACGTAATTTCAATTTCATTCTGATTCGCGTAATGAATTCGCTTCCACTCGGTATCCAATTAGTCAGATCTCAGAAATCTTTCAAACTTATGCTTCATGAAAAATACTTAGATTCGTTGAAAATTTGACAGACTATTCACACCTTTCTCGTGCACCTCTGGGAAAATGCTTTTTAGCATTAACTCCTCCACTTGCACAACGAGGCTCGAGCTTTCGGTGAAGGAAAACATCGTGACGAAACCATAGCATGATAGTAGGTTATTTTCTAATGCCCATCTGATCAGCTACTAACGTCAAGTTGAAAAATCTGTCTCCAAGTAGCTATAGGTATGATGCGGCAGCTTCACTTGAAAGCCAGTTGCCCCACAAAATTTAGCGTCTTCATTTAAAATGAGGCAAGATAGGAGTCAAACGATCAATTTATAATGCATAAAAAGCGAATAAACTGTTAGATTTCGTTATATGTATATTGTATTCATGCAGTCCTCCACATACCTATATGTTAAAATGATTGTACCTGGCAAATCCCGGGATAGTCGGATCTTGTGAGTATTTTCCCCATAGTTAAGATATCGTCAAGCATGGATATTATCTTAACACTGTACATATTTCTAACCATATTACCTTCATTGCATACTGTAGAGTGTAAAGTGCAGGAGAAACAGTCATAGTCATAGATTAATGATTGGTTTTCGCTGGTGCTACAACAGTGGAAACCAATAATAATAGTTTATAATTCAAAATATAATACACATAACTTATGTATTATTAATTTTCTAGTTCTGTCTGTACATGTATTTTATTCACCAGATTTTATTTATTTTAAAAGCCACTGATCTCGAAATTGACATTTAAAAAAATTATCTCCGTTTGTATATCTGGATTTTACTCAAAAATGGCTTTACTGACTTTAATGAAATTTTGTACATGGAAAGTATTATGGTATAGGGCATACAAACCAGACAACTTTTAGTAAACTTAAAAAAAAAAATTATTGATTTAAATGTTGTATTAAAGGGAGTTATTCCGGAATTGATAGGCTATAAATAACATCAAAATAGCATTTAAAAAATTTATTAGTATACATCAAATTACGAGACGTAGATAATTACTCCGTAATAAAAACGTGTAGAGCCGTGGGCATAGCTAGTATTGTTATAAATTTAGTCCCGACCAATCAATAAAATATACGCAGAATAATTTGACAAGCAATAAAAAATTCGTTGTCTAAGCGGAAATCGAAACCTTGACCTTCATTCGGTATAAGCTAGACACTTTGGCTACGATAGCAGTATACGATATTAAACACATTTGTGACGTCATTCAAAATTGTTACATAATTTTAATATATTTTATACTACTAATAAAAACTTCAAAAGATTGTTTTCTTACCCGACTGCGAAAAAGGAGGGTTATGTTCTTAGAGCGTATGTATGTATGTCAATTCCTTTGTCACGCTGTCTAGCCTAAAAGGTTTGATGGATTATACATACGAGATGTCGTTAGATTCATCTCAATTGTGGGAGCGACATAGGCTATATACTATTTAAGTAAGACGTCCAGGAATCAAATAAAAAGCACTTTACTCAAATGCTTTTATTTCCTTTTTAATTATTTGTTAATCTCTTGAATTACAAGTACCAATCAGGTTTCCATTTAGTAGCCTATTTATTGAGGAAGGTTATATAACTTCACGCTACGACCCTAAGGAGCGGAGCAATAACAATGAAGGTCTGCATAATAAGCAATGAAGGCAAGTTGTAGGCAAGTAAGGAAAGTGGCTACGATAGGCTTTAAACCTAAGACATTTTATATATAGACGCGTCATACGCCAACACCAGTAAATTAAAAAACAGCGCAATTTATTTCTACATAGAAACTATACGTAATGCTTCCAGTTATACAATACGCAAGAAAGAGACAGAATATGAAAACGTTTATATGCCATTTTTGTTGTTAGAAAGAAATGAATATATATTTCGAGTTGTAGTGACGTGCAACCGCGACAATGGATAATACGTGACTGAAATAATGTCAGGCAATTACCAGACTTAAGTATTGCCAAAATAGAATGCGGTTAACGTATCTACACTTATAAAACATCTTAGGGCTACACGGGTTCGTTGGAGAGTTGGTCGAAAAATGAAACCGTGGGGCACAAATAATATACAAGTAATACAAGTTACAAGTATTTAAAATAACCACATGTATTTTAAATCATTAAGGCCCTGTTTTTTTATCCTTAGTTAAGTCGAACAATGGTCAGATTTTGTATTAAAATATGATTAAAATCATGGCCGTTGCGTTTTTTGATTCATAGATAAGCCAACCAATTATCAAATATGTGAAATTTGTTAGAAAATTCAACCGGTCGGCTTGAACTATAAGTATTGGTTACCATTTTAGCTATAGTTAATTTGACTAAAGTTTATAGTGACTTTTGGGCCTTAGTTTGTATTCTGCTAAATAATAGTAGAGATAGTAATTGTATGATTAAAGTATGGAAGTAAGGTGATTTAAGTATGTAAAATTATATGACTAATTTATTGAAATTACTTAGATAACCTTTTCCAAGGCAGACAGACAATCTTTGACAGGCCTCGTGGCGCAGTAGAAGTAAGCCCTTCTATTGGGCCGAGAGGTCGCGGGTTCGATCCCCGCTTATGACTGATATTTGTGTGATGAGCATAATTATCTATATATGTATCTCAGAATACAGAACAAACCAGAAACCGCGAACGCACATAAAACTGAAGATACAAAAACCACTCTTAAATAGAGTGGTTTGACGTTGTTGCGATTAGTCACTCCTTTGTAAGTAGCGCGTCGTGACGTATTGTACAAGTGCCAATTTAATTTTAAAATGCCGTCTTGTGTTGTTCCTACATGTAAAAATGCTGCAGGGATTATAAAAAAACAGGATGGGATCACATTTCATCTGTAAGTAGCGCATTCTAAAGTATATTTATTTAATTGTTTAATTTATTTTACATTTAGAAAATTACGCGTCCATTTTTTAAGTGTTGCCATTTTATTTTCATCGAAAATTTTACCCATTTTTTTTTTTATACTCGTGTAGAATACTTACTATTTTTGTGTATATAGAACCTTTGTAATTTTAGTTTCCCTGCTGATGAAAATAGAAAATCGGACTGGATGAAAGTCATACAAAGAGCACGGCTAGATGAGTTTTGGAAACCATCAAGCCGGAGCGTACTTTGCTCAATTCACTTTGAAGCGCAATATTTTTATGATACAAAAGGTGGTTTGAAAAGACTGAGGAAAGCAGCTAATCCAACTAAGGTAGATATAGTCATAATAATTACTATATTTATATTGTATCCCTCCTGGTGAAAATGTTTGTCATGTATTTTGAAGTAAGGTTTTGGTCCACACATATATATATATATATATATATATATATATGCTCACGCCTGTAATCCCCGAAAGAGTATGCAAAGGTATAACAAGTATGCCCACTTTTCGTCGAGCTTATCCGTCCCTCATCGTGATAAGGGGCGAGCCTAAACCGGGCGCAAATTTCAGATTCCGGGCTAATGAAACTTCGGTGAATTAAATATATGAATAATACTAACGTTCTATTTCAGTATTTGGCCTTGACACCAGAATTTTCCGAGTTACACATAGAAACGTCTAAACCTTCGACATCGGACAATGTACGTACCCACCTATGATAATAATGTTTATTTTTTTTTTATAATATTGAAAGGCAAACAAGGCACTTAATCGATATACTTAGTTACAAGTAAACTAATGTAGTAAATAAACACTAGTAGTAACAGTAATAAATGTAAAATAAACTAAGTAAGGCCCATGGACATTTGCAAGCTTAGGCACAAAGTGCTATTACTAATGCGTTTCCATCCATGAGGACTGAAATGTCATGCCTTGTACGGCAGAAATATTCTGTATTTAATTAAAGTTTTTGTTAAGCTATTACATGATACAACAACATACAACTTAAGGTTTTTCATTTCAGGTTACACAACCACAATCTCCTGCGCGATCGAACTCAGAGATCGGTGATGTCAATATTTCTGATTTGGAATCTGTGTTTGATACGCCGAGAAAGGTCAAACTTAAATCTCAATTACGACGAAAACAATTATTTTGTGAACAACATGTTCGACGAATGAAAACATTACAACAAAAATACAACAGACTTGCCAAGAAGTACGAATCTTTAAAAAGTATATTAAAAAAATTAAAAAGCAATCCATATAAATAAATAAATATTTTTTTTTAAATATCTTTTCTTTAGTGTTATAAGACTACCCCAAAATGTGGGAAACCGCTCCCGAGTTAGCAACATTATACGTATGGAAAGTGGGGCAGGTGCGGGACGTACGTATCGTTTTGGACACAGTGCAGCGTATGTAATTATTCTTGAACGCGGCTTCTGGTTTGTTCTGTATTCTGAGATATGTATGTATATTATATATCAGCTATTTAATTACCATAAATGACCATAATAGAAGCTTTACTTAGTCTAGAATTAAATAGCCGTGTGTGAAATGGTGACTCCATATTTTAATTTTAACAAAAATTACATGTATGATGTATTAACAGACAACAAGTTGCCCTTCCACGTGAGTTCGATGTGAAGCTGTTGCTCAAAGGTTTAGATTGTTCGCAATATCTCGATAACAAAGTCAACCTTGATCGACGAAAACTGGATCATTTAAAATATGAACTAAAATTTACGGAGCTCAATGTTACATTTACATTCGGCTCACGAATTAAAACATTTAGAACTAGTAAATTGAGTTTAAAGTACCAACGACATCTATAACTGTACATTTCGTTTTTTTACGGCCGTTTTCAATAACATATGTATCTGAGTTTACTATCCCCGATTAGTACATATTTGTAACAAGTACTATCTTTAACTTAAGACACACATCGGCTTCCCTCTTATCTATCCAAGCTATTGGATATGGATATAAATTATGTAGATACGAAAAACTATCCATTGATAGGTTATTGAAAAAAAGTAAGGACAAAAGATTATATTTGTCTATCTTTAGTAACTGAAACAACGGATAGACAGATTATTGAAAACGGTCATTATCCGGCTTCAAGAAAACATAATTCAATTCGAATGTTTTTTTTAATGGATGTTCAGCCGTAACCTCTTTGTTTATGAACCGATTTGGATGTTTCTTTTTTTGGTGGATATGGGTGGACAAGGGTGGTCCCATTTTAATTTCATTGGCATTGGACCGTCAACTTCGAAGATACACAAGGGAATTCTTCAAAAACATCGAAGTTGGTTTACTTTTTTGTATTAAAATTGTCTTGTAAACAATAATATATCGGATTTAAACTACCTATGAGTCATTTGTCATGTTTTTATTTATTTTAAAAGTCCCAATGTTTCAACTAGAGATCCGTGGTTTCATTAATATACTGGAAGATACTGGATTTAGAGTTCTTTTACTATTGGAAATATATTAAATGATAATGTTTTGTTTTTCTAGGTTATGTTTTATATAAGTATGTTTATTTATTCTTATTAGGTATGTTATTTATAGGTCGTAGCCCTGACTTTGGGCACCTGGACATTCGAGAAAGAAACAATGATTATTTAATGCAACCATAATATTATTATTCCAATGATGACTCAGCAAAGTAATCATGGCTCAGTAGTAGAGTGTACGGACATCGCGTCGGTCGACATGAGTTCGAATCCCTGCAATGAGTCTGAGCTTTTAGTGAAGGAAAATATCGCGATTAAATCATAGCATGGTGGTAGGGCTTTTTCTAATGCCCGCCTGGTTAGCTACCACCTTCAAGTTAAAAATCTTTTACCAGCACCTACAGGGGTGTTACGGCACCTGCACTTCATAGCCAGTCTTCCATTAGGCTTAGGTGAGATCGAGGACATAGTTCTAAACCTATAAGGATAGTTTAAAAAAATATTATTACAGTGTCTAATGTATTTGAAGTAAAACGTTTTTTTTTTTCATTTAAGTCACAATTTATTATCATAAAAGCCTGTAAATAGTGTTATTATGTCGCTTTGGTTAGTTGGTTGAGGTACAATATTTCTTCTAGAAAAGAACGGTTCTGATATTAACTATAATTTTAATTTAATTCGATTTTAAAGTGACGATGTGATGTGATGATACTTCTTTTGGAGCGTGTAGTGGGGAAGGTGTAAAATTGAGTGCTACGCACGCATCATGTGACGGAAGTGCATCAGGAAACGGAAGTGCGTCATGATGATGCTAACCATAAAAGATAATAATGAAAATCCATTTTCTGTAAAAATAATTTTACGGTGTATAAATGAAAATTATATTAATGAAATTAAAAATTTCGTAGTAATTTTTGTTTTATTAAGCCGTGGTAAATTATTATAACTTCCTACGTGCCTACATAGGTACCTACTTACAATTTTTTTTATTATGTTCTTTAAAAACATACTTAATTGAAAATAGAATTAGTTTTCGTTTCGATCGAATGTATTATATCAAAGCTTTGACTCCTATAATTGAAGGTTGGGTCAATTTCCGCACCCACCCGCATATATTTAACGACCAAACTATATGACCATTATAACCATTAACATTAATTTTGACTCTCGTATGAACACGATAAAGGCTAAAATTTTCCCAAAAATTTACTTAATCATTGTTAAATTATTGTCTCTTTATTTTAAACGGTTCTCTCCCCTCCCTCTGGTCAATGGACATGCAATTTTTCAATCAGAAACAAATTGCCAGTTTCGTGCGTCTTGGCAATTTTCAATTTCAGCTATGACATTCATTATGTGTAATTGTTTTTGTAACCATGTTGATATTACCCGTTTATAAACGTATTTTTCTATGTAAGAATTAATTGTAGCAAACAATGTGAGGAACATAAACTTTTGCAAGAACAGCACCTTATATACAAAACTGCAAAATAAGAAAAAAAAACTGTTAATGAACAGTTTTAATCAGCATTTAAAATAAACATAATATGTACCATCAACATATTTGAATAAAACGTATTACATAGTTATTTGTCTTTCAATTCTTTATTGTTTTGAATGGGGTTTTGATTCAATAAGTAATTACTGTTTTAAAATATCTATCTCTGTGCTCTTCATACGCCTAGTCAAGTTGATTTAATTCTTACTCAAAGTAAGAAAAGTGGACAGTTTTGTATTTCTTAAGCAGTACCCAATAGTACCTACAAGATTAATTTCATAATAATTTTTTCATTGATTTTAGCACGAGGTCATAACGACTTGTATGTGTTTCTTTTCCTGTTCATTATCATTAAAAATAATTGTAGGTAGATACCTAAATAACAAAAAGAATTACTGTCTCTTTGTGTTTTAATATATTTCGAAGACTAAAATTAATAAAAAAGAAAAATAGGTACTTATAATAACTGTGCAACAAATTTATATGTCACCGTGGTGTTTTAAAAACAGCATTTCGAGTTTTAAATGAATGTTAAAGCCTAAAATATATTTTTAATATCTAAAAGAACTTTATCGACATATAATAACACGTAAATAAATAAAATTTTCGGACATTAAAGCTATTATTATATTTTATTTTTACTTACCGTTTACAATAAATCTGTGCCTGTCGTTCATAAGTTCCTTTGTTAGTTTCGGGCATTCCTTATTCAGCACAACACACAAATCGTTTAACCTAGCATCGGTTTGTTTACAAACAAGATCAACGAAATAATTACACTTCTCACTATCCGGGGCACTCGTTATCAATTCTAAATCATTCAAACTGAATATACCTTTCTTTACTAAAACATCGAGTATGTTTGTATCGGTTAATTCACGTAACAAAATATGTTTGTGCCGTATAAGACCGGCACAAACATTACCGACCGCGGCCATCGTTCGACTAAACGAACGAAAAAAAGGCCCATTCAAACGCCCTATTCAATGAGACAAGAGACAGTGAGAACAGTCAACAGATGCAAGCAGCAAGCGTGTTGGTATTCTATATGCCTACGGCTAATGGTACAATGTCAATTTGTACCCTCAAAATAAGTCAGTTTTTATCTGCCCCTGCCAGTACAGTTTATACAAATAAAATTGAAGTATCCGTATGTAATGTCCAATTATAAGCTTATTCTAAAGCTTATAATATACTCACTTGCACATTATTAAAACCCAAACACGTGTTTTTAACGTTTGTTTATTTGGCCCATTCTCCGAAATAGCTGAACGGATTTTAAAGGAACTTTCATGGGCAGGTATAGAACTATATGGATTAAGCAACATGTTATAATTATCTTTTTGTATTGAATCTAAGCAGTAATTATATAATTATTATTATAAAAAATATAAAACTGCCCACTTCTAATCTACATAAAACACGTAGTTTCGTGGAACATCGTATCTAAACAAAGTCGCATGCACTAGCTATCTACACAAATAAATAAAATTGAAGTATATGTTTGTAACGTCAAAAGATTTTTTTTTAATAATAAATGCATAAATGAAACATAAGGTAATTATAACAAAAAAGCATTTTTTTTTGTCTGACTGTCTGTCTATTTGTTCCACCTAATTTCCGAAACGGTTGGACCGATTTTGACGGAACATTCACTGGCAGATAGCTGATGTTTGAATTATGAAAATTGAATTATGCTACATTATTTTACAAAAAAACAAATAAATTAGGGTTCCGCGTAAATAAACTAAACTAACAGTGTAACTTCTGTAGTTCACACGAGCGCAGGTACAGTTAACTTTTTAATAAAGTTTACTATTTTGGTTCGTTCGATACAAAAGCTTAAAAATACATTTAATTAGTAAGTACATAGCTTCCGTGTCTATTCTCATGTGGACGCAATTACTTTTTAATAAATTTGTAATTACATATGGGCTTAAAGCTTCCGGTATTATTTCCGAAATTTCCAATACTTACAGGAAAGTTTCCAAGTGCCCGGAAAATAAGTCAAATGGCATTGAGTTATCATGTATCTACTACACGTAGTAGGTATATATTTTGTACTACATAATAATAATAACTCAATGCAAAAACATTCCAAATTTTCTAGCAATATTTTTCTCTAGGTGCTAAAATGAAGCTACTTCGACTCTGCGTCGACAACAATCTAAATAGAGGCATGTGAAGCAACTCCAGCGATACAATTGTGCTAATTAGTAATATTATCACATCACTAACAGCAGAATGTTTCAACGAATGCCTCTACCATCCGGTCATACAATACAGGTCTACAATGCGCTTATATAGGCAATATTGTAAATCCTACTAATATAATAAATGTGAAAGTGTGTATGTTTGGATGTTTGTTACTCAATCACTTTAAAACGGCTAAACAGATCTCAATGAAATTTGGCACACAGATAGTCTATGACCTGGAATAACAAATAGGGTAAAAGTCATAGTTTAACCAGTGTTATCCTACAAAAATAATAAATGGAAAGTTTCTATGTTTGTTACTCAATCACGCAAAACGGCGATCTTTTTGGTTTCTCGTATTCCGATATCAGTCTATGAATATCCAATAATACGCAGATGAAGTCGCGGGTACGAGCTAGTTAAAATATAAGTTCAGTTTTATTAGTTAGATATGTTCAGTTTGTAAGACATCTTCTAATAGCAATACATATTTCGAGACCCTAAAAAAGGATTGTAAACTCTTTTATATAACTATAATAATTCATGTATTTTTTTATTTAGTCCTTAAGAATCGATTTATATATTATAATAACCCCGATGTGGAAAGTTTATGAGAAGTGGAATTTATAAAAGCGTTAACAAAAAGCGTTACGCTTTCACTATGAAATTATGTAATATAATTACGTATCATCTTTCTTATAAATAAGTCTAATAACCACTCAATCAGTTCGTCCGCGTTAGTTAGTCAGTCAGACAGTCACTCAAACACCTCTTTGCCTATTACTTATTAGAAGACAATCATACATAGGGAGTAAACTAAAGTCGTGCGAAGAACTGACACACTCACACACACTTTTTTAAATCTTTATAGGATTTTTAACTTTTGGCATCAAGCCGTCCTGGTCGTGATGTTAGTTGACAATATGGTAAAACGCTACTACTAGTGGGAGGACTGGCTCTCAAGTGCAGCTGCCGGAACACACCTAAAAGTGCTTGACGACCGATTTACAACTTGAGGGTTGTAGCTAAGCTTGGTCTGGCCCTGCAATTATTATGCTGCCTAAATATTTAATGTCTTTCAGTAATTGTTCGATGGGCACATTTTGTGTTGATTTTAAAACCAAAATGATAAAATATAAGATATATTTTCTACTAGGAAACGTTGTAATTCATTTTAGTGTAAAGACTGCTACCGCTATGTTGTCTTCAAATCTAATAAATTTTACGTTTTCACTATTTATTTTAAAAAACACCGCCAATTATCTGATGTTACTATTTGTCTTATGGCACATTCTATTCTAAAAGTAATGGTGAAATGGACATGCCTGACTCATTTTTTTGGTCTTCCTCATTTCTAGTATTGTTTTTTGTTCTTTGTAAAGATTAAATATAATTCTTCTGTCTGTAATCTAATCCTGTTTACCTCAATAAAATGTGTGGGAAAGTTAAATTTGCCCCCTTTACTTGAACTCGTAGTTATGCGATCTTTTTTTAGTGTTTAATTATATATTTACCTTTTTTAACTAACTTTACAAAATTATTTACGTTTTCTTGCGGAAGCACTCCGACCGATCGCTTACGAACACCTTGCCAGAGTCCGTACCAGGCTACGCTCATGGTGTTACCTCTAAACTTGCTTAGATTACTAAACACAGCTCCTTATCACCATGAGGCACGTAGTATTTGTTTGCTACTCCTGTTTAATGAAAGCGTCAAGAGATGAAGCTTCTTGGATCACGAAGTGTTTTAATGAAATATATCCTTTCATTGTCTACATACTAACAAATGGGCGTGTGCTTGTAAATTGCGTTAGTTAATTCTATTATACGCGGAGTATAATCCACAGATTTCTATAATCCCTCATTGAAGGATATTACCATGGCGGTGGCTAATCCTGAGAGTACATAATTATTAATATATAGGTACCTATACATAATGGGATCAAGGTAGTCACCTTGCTTACTGCTTACTCCATACTAGTTAAAACTTGAGAGTGCTGACGCCCTTTCGGTGTATAACTTGGTTGCTAGCTATACAAATGATAAGTGTCTGTTTGTAATGTCAAAATAACAGCTTTTTACGGAATCCATATGAAAGTATATGCGCTACTTATTGTTGTAGTCAATAAAATAGTCTATGGTTGTTTTGCTCTATGGTGAAGTTTGAATTTAAAATATGACTGTTCTGTTTCAAACAAATTGTCTTCACCTAAGCATGTTTATAAGAGTTATTATTAAGAGTATTCTTTTATCATAAACGGATCTTTAATTTCAAGTCCTAACAGGTTATGGGCCCAGTCGGCTCTATAATTCTGTTTAGGTGAATATATATATAAATTAGGATTTAAAGCTGAATTTAAAATATGACTGTTCTGTTTCAAACAAATTATCTTCACCTAAGCATGTTTATAAGAGTTATTATTAAGAGTATTCTTTTATCATAAACGGATCTTTAATTTCAAGTCCTAACAGGTTATGGGCCCAGTCGGCTCTATAATTCTGTTTAGGTGAATATATATATAAATTAGGATTTAAAGCTGAATTTAAAATATGACTGTTCTGTTTCAAACAAATTGTCTTCACCTAAGCATGTTTATAAGAGTTATTATTAAGAGTATTCTTTTATCATAAACGGATCTTTAATTTCAAGTCCTAACAGGTTATGGGCCCAGTCGGCTCTATAATTCTGTTTAGGTGAATATATATATAAATTAGGATTTAAAGCTGAATTTAAAATATGACTGTTCTGTTTCAAACAAATTGTCTTCACCTAAGCATGTTTATAAGAGTTATTATTAAGAGTATTCTTTTATCATAAACGGATCTTTAATTTCAAGTCCTAACAGGTTATGGGCCCAGTCGGCTCTATAATTCTGTTTAGGTGAATATATGTATAAATTAGGATTTAAAGCTGCAATTTCCTCGAAGGTGGTGTGAAAAACAAAAGGCGGCAGCCGGTGGTGTTTGGAGGTTGGTGGTGTTGGATGAACACTACACCAGAAGTTACAAGGCATATTTGTTTGTTTCTTCGACGGAGGGCTGATTGCAATACCTATATATAAAAATGGAACAAGCAACGGTTGGCGTAAAATTGGAGGGACAACGTAATTAAAATTTGTGGAAGTTTCAAATCTCGGTGTTGTTGAAAGTACATGACTTATTTACAATAGTGGATGGAAGTGAGACGAAAACTGAAGAAAATGTAAAAGAATGGAGTAAAAAAGACGTGAAGGCTCAGGGTTTAATTGTAACTAGACTCTGTGAACAAGCTATGATTCATGTTTTAACATGTGAAACAGCGGCACAAATGTGGAATAAACTTTTAAGTGTCTACAAACAAAAGTCGAGCACAAGCACTTTGCTTCTACAACAGAAATTTCTTTCTTACAAATATGAAGAAGGAGTGGATATGTCTAATTCCTTTCTAAACTGCAGGAAATGAAGAGTCAGCTAAAACAGGCAGGTGAGGAAATTTCAGATAAATTTATAACAACAAAAGTGCTCATGTCTTTGCCAGAGAAATATAGTCATTTTGTGTCAGCTTGGAAACCTGTGGATCCGAAAAACAAAATTATGATGACTTGGTGGCGAGGCTATTAAAAGAAGAAGAAAGAGTAAAATCAAAAGAAAATAAAGTTGATAATGTGGCATTGTCAGTAAAATGTTCCGAAAGAAAAACCACTATACCTTACTATGTTTTAATTGTGGTCGTATCGGACACTTTATTCAGCAATGCAAAAGTAGTAGAGAAACTAGAAAATGCTTTAAGTGTAATAGAGTGGGGCATATGAAATATCAGGGTCCTAATCAGGAGTTAGAACCTAAACACAAAAATAGCAATGCTTTCTCTGCAGTTACAATGTGTATTATGAGTGATGAATATGTAGAAAACATTGCTCCAGAACAATCTACATTGATAACAAAATGGATTATAGACAGTGGTGCAAGTGAGCACATGACATCTGAACAATAGTGGTTCACATCATTTACGGAAGTATCAAATCGATATGTCATTGTTGGTGATGGTCGAAAGTTGCCAGTATTAGGTCAAGGATGTTTAGAATTTGTGAATAATAAACTATGTGATGTACTTTATGTTCCCGAATTAAAACTTAATTTATTCTCAGTATCAAGTGCTACTAACAAAGGGTACACAGTGGACTTAACAAAAGACCAGTGTCTCAACAAGAAAGATAATGTTTTGTGTGCAACTGGTAGTCGTGAGGACAATTTTTATGTTATTAATTTCAAAAAGTGTAATACCATATGTGCTCATGTGTCTTTAAATGAGTGGCATGAGCGATTTTGCCATAAAAGATGTTATGATTATAATTTAATTTAGGATAGTTATGTATAAATTTCCAGCATACCTTACAATTTTCAGTTAATATAGGTTTTACAAATTATTATTACACAATTTTAATGTCCATAACCGAGACGTTCTTCTTGCTCCGACAGCTCAGCGTAGAGATCCTTGCCTAGGATCTAGAATAGAAGTCAGCACGGGGTAGGCCGTATCAGGATACACTGCTCAAGCAGACGACGTAGCACCAAATATCTTATCTATTGAGATTTCCTCATATGTAAAAGGAAAAGTTATTATTTGTATTATAAATACAAAATCCAGTTGATACTTTCCCGGTAGTGTTCTTTCAATGTTCAGTAAGTATTTGTCGTTTTGACAAAGGGTATTTCACCCATATTAATATTAAAATTATAAATATGTTATAAAATAAACTATCTTTTCGACTCCCAGGTCTGTTGTACAATAATTTGGTTTTTATCAAAACACATGATAATTAAGATATAAACGTTACTTCGATTCAAAGGTCTGCAGTCCAATGAATAAAACATGATCAGATCCATCCTGAAGAATCTGTCATACTCTCTGTTCTAATTTTCTCTTTTGTTTTCGTTTGAATTCAAAATTTCATCTTACTAGACTTTTCTTATTTTAAAAATTAAAAATAAATCTAATCATAGATTTATTTTGCTAAACTATACCTGAGAAACTCCTAATTGCGCATGCTCTATTACTATCAAAGAATTATCAATGACAGAGATTGTCATAATATTGCAATGTAAACAATACGAACCTAAAATATTAACAAAGCTGTTATTAAACCAAAATTATCAAGTTATAAATTATCTAAACGCATCAATACATAAACCTATCATTAATTGGTATCCTGGAAATAAAAGAATAGGTACACCAAAACAATAATAAGGTAAATCAAATGAACTTATGATGAATAATATAAAGTAGATATTAAATAAGATTATCTTCCAGATAAATAATATAACAAAGATTATGTCAAATCAGTATTAGAAAACAATAACGTCCGTTTTAAAGATGACAGTAAAAAACGTATCGATTGTGTCAAGGGAAAGGCACACAGGCTGTCGTTCCAAGAGAGTAAAAGTTGTACTACCCAGCCATTGGAGCTGGTACATGCTGATGTCTGCGGGCCTTTAGAAGTAGCATCACTTGGGGGGTCAAAGTAGTTTTTGTTAATCAAAGATGATTACACAAACTTTAGGCATGTGTACTTTATGAACAAGAAATCAGAAGTTATATTCAATGTTAAAAAGTTCATACAGGTAGCTGAGAGAGAAACAAACCTTAAGCTAAAGGTGTTTCGGTCTGACAATGGTAAGGAGTTTGTTAATAGTAAAATGAATGAATTATTTACAATAAAAGGTATCACACATCAAACTACAGTGCCCTATACACCAGAGCAAAATGGCAAAGCAGAAAGGGGCATGCGTACTCTAGTGGAAGCAGCTCGCACAATGCTAAGTGCTAAAAAATTAGAAAAAGAGCTATGGGCTGAAGCAATTAATACGGTAGTTTATATGCTTAATAGAACTAGTAAGAGTAGAATTGAAGGAATGACACCTTACCAAGTGTGGACAAGAAAAGATTTTAATATATCCACACTGAACAAAATTTTCGGAACTCAGGTATGGATTCATATTCCTAAAGAGAAAAGGTATTAGTTAGATCCAAATGCCGAAGAAGGAATGTTTGTTGGTTATGAACATAGTAAAGGGTTGCGTATATTTTATAAAAAGAAAGAAACAGTACAGGTAAAAAGAGATGTAGTATTTATTGAAGATAAATGTTCTAAAACTGACAAAAAGGAAACTGAAGAAGTAGTTTCTCTGGATATGATATACAAAGAAAATGAGAATGAAGAAGGAGGAATTTCTTCAGGGGAGGATGAACAGGAGCAACTTAACACAGAGAAGCACAAGTATTAGAGAGAAAAAATGAGATCAGTACAGAGGAAATTTGTTAATCTGAGCCTGAGGTAACATTACAAACACAGAGTGTAAGAGTGGTTAAGAAACCATCATGGCTTTCTGACTATATGGGATTTTTGACTACGGAACTTGAACCTAAAAGCTACAAGGAGGCTCAGGAAAGAGAAGACGCTGATTGCTGGAAAAAGGTTATAGATAAGGAAATATTCCAGTTAAATGATAATAATACATGGATGTTGATAGAAAAGGTCCCTGAAGGTAAAGAGATTATAAGTACTAAATGGGGTTTAAAAAAAAGAAAGATCATGTCAGTGAAACTATTTTTAAGGCAAGGTTAGTGGCGAGAGGGTTCCAACAAAATTGTTATGATGATTATGATCTTTATGCCCCAGTAGCAAAGTTAAATACGTATATAGGATTTTTACTGCAGTTGCTACTAAAATGAACTGTAAAATGTATCAAATGGATGTGTGTAATGCATTTTGAAATAGTAAAATTGATGAAGAGGTTTATTTAAAATTACCTGAGGGAATAAGTTCAGAATTTAGATAGGTATTGTAAATTGTTAAAGTCAATCTATGGGTTAAAAAGGTCACCAAAATACTGGAATGAAATGTTTGATAAAGTAATGAAGTCAATGGGGTTTAAAAGTTCAGATAAAGATTGTTGTTTATATTTTAAAAATGAAAATGGATATAAAACTTTCTTACTTTTATATGTTGATGACATACTGTATTTTAGTAATTCAGATAAAGAAGCCTTAAGCTTAAAGAATGTACTAAATAAAAGTTTTAAAATGAGAGACATGGGGCTAGTAAGTAAATTCTTGGGAATTGAGGTGACATTTGATTTAGTTAAGGGGTATACAAAAATAAGTCAAAGAGATTATTTATCAAATATTTTAGATATTTATGGTATGTCTAATTGTAAGCCTTTATCATTGCCTATTGATAGAAACTTTAAATTTTATATAATGAAACGGGAATATTCAGAGAATAGTGAAATTGAACATAAATGTAAAATATTAATAGGTCAACTAATGTACGTTGTCATCGTTTCAAGACCTGATTTATGTGTTGTAGTAAACATGTTGAGTAGATTTCAAAGTTGTGCTAGTAAACTCTTAAACAGTTTGTTACCAAATGTGTTAAGATATATCAAGGGTAGGTACTTTGGATTTATGTTTAACATTTTATAGGGATGGGAATAATGCGATAGTGGGTTTTGTTGATAGTGACTGGGGAGGGAGTAATGATAGAAAATCTATGACAGGTTTTTGCTTTAAAATTTTTGGAAGTACAGTAATATGGGCCTCTAGAAAACAACAGTCAGTGGCTCTGTCCTCTACTGAGGCAGAATATGTGACATCAATATTAAGGGATTTTGATATAGAAGTAGGTCCTATAAAATTATATGAGGATAATCAATTCACTATTAAAATAGCTCATAATGCCAGTGGAAATTCTAGAATAAAACACTTGGATATAAAACAAAGTTTTGTTAAAGAAAATATTGTTAAGAAGGTTATTGTTATAGAATATATCAGTTCAAATAAACAGGTTGCTGACATATTAACAAAACTTTGGGTGGTATTGCTTTTAAGACAATAAGGGAAAGACTATTAGATTATTAATGTTATGTTTTATTCTTAAACTTTGTTTCTTAAATTTAAAAATGATTTTTGGATTGTATGCAATTTATGCGTAAGGGTTTAGTTTAAATTAGGATTTTAGATATTTTATTGAAGGGAGGTGTTGTAGTCAATAAAATAGTCTATGGTTGTTTTGCTCTATGGTGATGTTTGAATTTAAAATATGACTATTCTGTTTCAAACAAATTGTCTTCACCTAAGCATGTTTATAAGAGTTATTAAAAGTATTCTTTTATCATAAACGGATCTTTATTTTCAAGTCCTAACACTTATGACAAAAAAACCTTTAATTTTTTGTCTGTCCGTCTGTCTGTTTGTTCCGGCTAATAAAACAGCTCGTTCGGTCGTAATTGTTACCATCCTATCAAATTAGCAACTACTAATATTAATAACCTAACCAAATAATTTTAGTTTTTTTTTTGTATTTTTTATGCATGTACATAAGGTAGGTAACTTATCTCGTTTTTAATTAATATTGATTTTGAACTATGGTTGGTGTTTTATTAGTACGTAGTTGTATGTTTTGTTTGTGTGATTTTGGCGATATCAGTCCCGGTACCGTGATACTTGTTATACCAATATAGTTCCGTGAACCTAATATCAGTAAATACTAATGGTTTTAATTAATGTATCTCGATATATTTTCATAGTCAAATGATTACATTAGTATAATATAATATCATAATCGCCCATTGGTTTCACTTTAGAATTGGCAGTACGGATAAATTCCTTCGCCTGTCCTACTGGAAGAATATTACTACTACTGTCTATGGTTTCAACAGTTAGACTGGTTATTGGTCTATGAGTTAGACTTTGACGTTTGTAAGTTGCTAACTGTTGCTAACTTAACCTATATAATCTATCTAAATCTAGTAAATAAAGCTGTTTCAAGTTTGATTCTAAATTGTGAGGCAAATTTATTTCAGTTTTAATGTGATATCCTTTTTACTGCTTTGATGGGCTTTTAAACTTGTTACACTATTATCAAATCTTGGTATAATGGCACCCATTGCAAGAAATTCCCGTAATGGTAAGTTTGTTTTATCTTTTCAAAACTTTATTGAACAAAATGAACTTTTCTGTGAGTTATTTTATGAAACAGGATATATGAATTAAAATTTATTTTACTGATACTTTATATGTAACAAAAAATGAAAGTATATATAATAAAATAAGCAAATTAAGGTCTTTGGTCTTCATTTGTTGTATTTAACAATTATATCCAGTATAATAATATTCTGCATTAATATAGCATCGTATACATCAACTGTTTTTCTTTTTTTACCATTTGGACTATTTAAATATCTAATTTACCAATCTTGGAATACAATTTTCTCTTGAATAACAAATTTGTATGTTCATCCACAATTCACCTGACTTCATTCTGTGTATACAATTAAGCTTTTAACAGTGAAATAATTTAAGGACATTTTTCATTTGGTGGACCCTGTCAAATACCATAAGAAGTATAAAATTTGAGGCATATCATTTTCCTTCTTCAGACACAGATTCTGGATCTGACTCTGACAGTGGGTCAAGTGGAAGTCGCAGTAGAAGCCCTAGTGCTGCTCGCACTGGTAAAGGGGATAGCCAGTCTCGGTAAGTTAATTACATGTAAATTTGATCTGACTTTATGTAGGATTTACATAAAAATATTTGCACTTGACAGATAAGTGTGCTGAAATCAATTAAAATTTTAATCTAAAAATAACTAGTTTTATTTATTTTAATGAAGAAAGTATATTGGCTTTATTTAAAACCAATTAGGCTGCCTTTTATACTCACAAAATTTAATATGTGCACATGGTAATAAAGTATAATAAAATAAAATTAAAGTAAAGTATAATCTAAGTTATGTACTATACTAAAATCTACTTTATTCAATAGGATTTTGTAGAATAGAGCCTGTAGGATTTTATTTATTCTTGGCTTCTTGAACATTTTTTAAAGTTCTATTAAAATATATTATTTTTACTTCCAACTGTATAATTTTTTTTTCAAGTTTCTTTAGTAATTTAGTACATAGATCAATGGATAATATTAAAAGTACAATCTATATTTCTTCAGATCCGTTTCACGGAGCCCAGCAAAATCAGGTAGTGAATCACCCAAATCAAACCATTCAGCTCGGTCCCGAAAGTCTTCCAACGCTTCAAATGCATCTCGGAGCAAATCTAACTCACCAGTGCAGTCTAACAGATCTGGCTCAGCTCAGAGTAATAAATCAGGTTCATCCAGTGTCAAGTCTCATGGATCAGGGAGTCCTAAAGATAGAACTTCTAAATCACGGTCTAGGAGTGGGTCAAGAAGACCGAGATCTGGTTCAGCAAGTGGAAGATCGCATTCAGGGAGCGCTAAATCTAGGTCAGCTAGTCCGAAATCTCATGCTCAAACACCAAAATCAAGATCACAAAGTCCAAAATCAAGATCACATAGCCCAAAATCAAAGAGTCGTAAAAGTCGATCCAGATCAAAATCAGGTAGTGCAAGTCCAAAGAGCCGGAAGTCAAGATCAAGATCTGGCAGTGCGTCATCTAGGTCAAAAAGCCCTGAACATAGGCAAGATGTACAAGACAGTAGATCAAATTCTCCAAATCTCATGATTGACGATGAACAAGGCAAAGACAAGTCCAAAAGTAGATCAAGGTATGTTTTTCATACATAATCTTAATTCAATCTTCATTAAAAAAATAATTTATTATCTTTAACAGATCAAATTATAATCATGGGCCAATCAACAAAATATTCCTGTCTGAAGACCACATTAACTTATGAACTTTCATTATAAATGAACTTTTACTTGTGACTTGCAGTTAATTTTTATTATAGAACAACACAACATAATATGGTCTAATGTAATGTGGTGTAAAATATTTTTACAAGAAAAATAAATACAAATTTCTAATTAGTTTTTCATATAAAATGCATATACTGAGTTACCATTACAAATTTTGTCAGAAAACATATCAACGGGTATTTTCACTGTAAGCAGATTCCATTGTGTTTGATTTCAGTTGCATGTGTGCCCTTGCTTATAAACCTGAATTTGTAATAAATCACCCATAACATTATGTATTGGTTACAGATCCCGAAGCAAGTCAAAGTCAAAGAGCAGATCTAGATCCCGCTCCAAAAGCTCGGAAGGCGAGATAGGTAACATACTAAAATTATACAAAAAAAGTGTGTAATGTAAACAAAATATTAATATTCTTATAATTTTATATAGAAAAAAATTTACATGTTTGCTATAAGTAAGTTAGTTCAACTGTTAAAGAAATGTGGACAGCAGTTTGCAGTTTTCAGTCGCGCAGTTTTGGACTAGCCCTGTTCAGTAAGACATAGGTAACTCAGCAAAATTCCTTGCTCACTAAGCTGAAGTGCGCGATGTGCTAAATAACACATTTGAAATAAGTATGTTAACACATCCGGTGCAGTAAACTGAGTTGTAGCAATTGCGCGGCGTCGTGCAGTGTTACCCATGTCTACTGTTCAGTGTTTAGTTCGATACCTATTTGACTGACCATGTACATCCACTACTGAATGGACGGAACTATCAATTGTACCGGAGAGTTATGATCCTGCACATCTCTACTGTAAAAACTGGCGGAACGTCGTAACGGCCATTTTTAAATCATTACACTCACAAGTGTTCGACCGATAACAGCAGAATGGAAAGGTCTTTACGCCGTGTCACAAACTTCATGCAGATCACTAACGGGAAGCTGGATGTTCCAGATGAATATTAAGTGGATTTACATTGTTAGTTGCAGTCCTTTGGCTGGCTTGCTCTGAACACTGAAATCAGGAGGTGTAAATCTACATTGGTTTTTCGAAAAAACTACGAGACCAAAGTTAATGTAATCATCAACAAGCCCTAAATCAGCTAATACCTTATATGATATAGAAATGACTCATTATATACAGGTGATAAGAAGAAGCGTGCAGTGGTATCGGACTCGGAGAGCGATGTTGGTGAGAAAGCGATCTCGAAACGTAAGAAGAGCACGGACAGCTGTTCTGATACTAGCAACAAACCCAAGAAAAAGTCAAAACAACTTGTCGATTCAGAGGATGAAAATCAAGAGAAAGATGATACTGGTAAGACTTCAGAATTTATACAAATGAATGAAATTGAAGTGTCTGTTTAAATGTCATAATAATAGCGTTTTACTAAATGCATAAATTACTTAATAGTACATTATGTCTTGAGGGCGGTAAATAAGGAATTAGGAACTAGAGTCTATTAGAAGCCTGAAGTCGTAAGTTTTAATGAGTCGATGTTTTTAATTTCCGTACCGTCCATGTAATATACAGTGTTTTTCATCTCATTAGAGAGTAAATAAATAAAACAATGTAAAAAAAAAAAATTCTTTAAAATTATTGTCTGTCTGTTTGTTCTTACTAATCTCGGAAACGGTTGGACAAATTTTGACAGGACTTTCACTGGCAGATAGCTGATTTATAAGGAGTAGCTTAGGTTATTTTTTTTTAGACAGTATTATGGTTTCTGAGTGAATAAAATAAAAACCATTTGTATCTTTAAAATATCGCTGTCGTGGGTGGAAGCGATAACCCACAATACACATGAATTATAATAAAAGCTTGTTTTCGAAAATAATTATGTAATTAATAAATATTCGGTTGTTAACAGTGACAGCGGACGCTTTATTTGGGGATGCGTCCGATATAAGCACGGAGGACGAAGCGGAGAAACATTCGGACAGATCTCGGTCAAAGTCTCGGTCTCGCAGCCGTAGCCAGGGGCGGTCTGACGATGAGAGGCGTTCACCAACTGAACAGAAAGGTAGCGGGGATGAGGTAAAAAAATAATTTCCCTTTCAAGTGTGTCACAGATGGTGATGATGCTCTAATATTTTATGTTATGATAAAATATCAGAAATATTCGGTTGTAAATTTTAATTAAATGGATGTACAGTCATAACTTCTTTGTTTATGGACCGATTTGGATGATTATTTTTTTATTTGATAGTGGATATTACAAGGGAGCTCATTGGCATTGTACCTTCAATTTTCCAAAATATGCTCGGAAACTCTTCAAAATCATTGAAGTTGGTTTTCTTTCTTATTAAAAATTACCTTGTACAATATCTTAAGCTACCGAGCGATATGGTTATTTCATCTTAAGATATGAAGTGTGCTCAGTGCGAGGCGAGGGGTGTCAATGACGCGACTCTCACATCTCTCTAACGAGTGCATTGCTACGCCTAGTGTTGGTAAAAAGGTGCTGTAGCTAAGTAGAATTTCAAGTTTATTTTAAGATATCGTAACATAAAATATTATACTATCTTTAAGTTCTGTGACGCGCTTTGCAACATAGATCTTTCATATCTGATTTATTTCACATTTTTGTTACTCGTACAGAATATCTGTATTATATTTCTCGTAAGGTGGTTTCTTTTTGTGGCAGCATCGTATCTACCTTAATTCTTCATCAAAGTTAATATACGGAAAGCATTTTAAAGCTTATGCTCCTCGCTGTTGACGATAAATAAATTAATAGCTTAAAATTAATGTTTTCGTTAAAAAAAGTGATTAAATAATTATAACCATTAACAGATGACATTGCTAATGAAATTATATTCAATGACCGTGTACGAGGTGCCATTTATTTGTTTAATTATTCAGGATTGACAACAGTCATTCATAAAAAAATATATAAATAATATCAAATAATGGTAACAAGATTAATGATCAACTAATTTTTTTTTTTTAATATGCAATACAGGTATGTAGTTTGCTTCGATCTTACCTGATGGAAAGTAAAGATGAGGCCAACGATGTATCGCGCTTACCTATTAAATGCCTATTCACTCTTCGCTTGAAGACTCCCAAGTTATAGGTGGATGGGAAAACAGACGACGGGAGTGAATTCCACTGCTTTGCCATTCGCATAATGAACAAAGAAGCATAACGCTTCGTGCGAATCAGGGGAATTTCCATGACATAAGGGTGGAATCTTTCACGGCGTCACGTAATTAATAACTAATTGCCATCTATTAACAATATATTTAGTTACATTCTATAAAGTGCCAGGATATTTGCACGGTTCAGTTAGTGTGAATTATTTTGTTTAGACTAGCGATATGATCCCTTTTTGGTTAAAAGTTGTAAAGCTAAATTTTACTGCTTGAAAAAAGATAATTTAAAATCACACAATTCCTTTAGGAGTAACTTATTTCACTGCATCTATAAAAATAGAATTATTAACGTTTGCCGTTCTGCGCACTTCGAGCAAAAATTAAAACATAGATTTTGACCAATTTTTGTTTTTGTTTTACTCCTTCGGGACTTGGTCCTTGTCAAGAAGAAATATTTGCACAATATTTTCATTGAATAAAAAAAAAATTAAGTTAATAATTTACCATTTTTATTAGCACTACGCGTTCTTCTGTTGTCCACACGAGCAAAGCCGCGATCAACTAGTTAAATATAATTTTTTTACAGGAGGCACGTGAGAAACCAGAGGAAGAGGAAGAAGTAGAAATCCCAGAGACGCGTATCGATGTCGACATGCCAAAGATATGGACGGAGCTGGGCAAGGAATTGCATTTCGTGAAACTTCCCAACTTCTTGTCAGTGGAGACCAGGCCGTACGACCCTAACACTTATGAAGATGAAATTGATGAGGAAGAAACGTTGGATGAAGAGGGTCGTGCAAGGTAAGCTTGGTAAACTAGAAGCAGTTATGACTTCGTTGTAGCATGTACGGATATCACGTCGATCGTTGAGTTTACATGGTGATGAAACCATAGCATGGTGATAGGGCATTTTCCAATGCCCAACTGACTAGCTACCACTTTCAAGTTGTAAAACTGTCTTCAAGAACCGTAGGTGTGTTCTGACAGCTGCGGGAGTTAATCCCCACCTAGGCTTAGCTTGTTATTGACTTGAGCCACAACATCACTTTACAGGTGATATTTTGGCCTATCGTTTAGCGGCTAACATAAAGTCAAGCCAACGTAAAATCGGTTTACAGACTGGTTTTTTTCCAATTGTATAGTGGTCAAATTAGTCAAAAACATTCCTGGAACATTAACACGTTTAAATGTTTCAGGGAACTTGGAAGTTTTCTTAGAAGTATTGTAAACTTTGGTAATATTTCTATTTTCATTTGTAGTCACTACCAGCAAGCGAGTTGTAATATTTTTATTTAAATGGCCATGTAACACGTTAGGTTGAAGCTGAAGGTGGAAAACACGATTCGATGGCGAACGGTCTTCGACAAGGAAGGCAATGCAGTGAAAGAATCTAACGCGCGGATGGTCAAGTGGTCAGATGGAAGCATGTCCTTGCATCTCGGCTCCGAAATATTCGATATGTACAAACAACCATTACATGTAAGTAAAATATAAATGCACAGATCCTATGGAATAATTTAACGGATGATAGCTTGTTTATATCGATACTTCAATACTAATATAATAAAGCGGAAGATTTTTTTGTTTGTTTAAACAAGCTAATCTCTGGAACTGCGAGTCGAATTATATGGTAGCCAGACTCACGAGTATTAGTATAGGCTATCTAACATTAGGCTACAACTCCCAGCCAGCCTTAAATTTTGTTTTTTGTTCAGTAAGTCGGAGGTGAAAGCCCTCCCGACTTTCTTTATCCGCGTGCGCTGGCGTAATCGTCAATGATACGTAAATACAATTTTCTACAAAAATATTGGTCTTTAGTATATCTAAAAAAAGTTAGCGATAGCATATGCCAATCTCTTATACATAAGCCACAATAAGCTATTTTGTGACAAACAATTGTTCAAAATTAAAGTGATTTATAAACATTATTTTTAGACATGACGAACAAAAGTTACTTCATGATATAGACAATTTTATGAAGTTGAATTTTGCTCTTTATAGCATGTTTTTTGGACACTTAATTTAGGAGATAATGAATTATTAAAATAATTTGGTCTCGCGAAAAGAAAGAACAATTATGATAGACAGACTAACACAGATGCGTTGGTGGTGCGGTGTTTGTCGGATAAATTAACACGGGTGAAACTGTGGGGCACAGCTAGTCATTAATATTTTAAGATGCTTTGCAAGAATGTATGGATCTGAAATATAAATTATTTGAGAGAAGTATTAGAAAGCAATGAAGGTTGAGTGGTAGCTTGGCTTTGAAGCCATACAATGAGTCTGATTTTTTAGTGAAGTAAAATGTTTTGATGAAACAGTTACGTGGTGGTAGGGCAATATTATACATGCCGATAGCGAATATGAAAATGGTATCGTATCTCGTATCTCGTTCTATCACAGGCGTTGACTATGCTCTTTCGCTTTCGAGTTGTTGATATTTATAAATATATTAAATCTATACGTATCTCTAGGTATATTATGTTTCATTTATTAAAAAATGGATTATTATTTTAATTTTAATGATTTAAGTATGTTGAAGTTAGTTAAGGTTGTTAAGTAGTGAAATTAGTAGAGGTGGGCGATTATGAATTATTTACATAATCGAGACTTTTCGTTTACGTATACTAAGAGATGGGCAATTATGATTGATGACTGAATTGAGATATGTACTTATTAATAATATAAAGTGGGAAGCTAAAGGTCGTTCGGTCGTAATAATTATAATCCTATCAAATTAGTAACTATTAATATTAGTAATTACTAGTGGTTATAAACGAGATATCTCAAGATATCTTCATAATCGAATGATTACATTAGTATATCTCATAATTCGGCCACCGCTAGAAATAAGTCACAACAATCTATGAGGGAACAGTCTTGTTTCCTTCTATAGTAGCATTTTAAACAAAACAATTATTACACATCAACAAAGTGTCTTTCAAATAACCATAAATAACAATGTTTCTTATTTCTCAGAGATTACACGACGGGTACATTTTTTTAAATATTGTTTTTTTTTTTTTGTATTCCAGGGTGATCACAACCATCTGTTTGTTCGTCAAGGAACCGGTCTACAGGGACAGGCCGTGTTCCGCACGAAGTTATCGTTCCGTCCTCACTCGACCGAGTCGTTCACCCATCGCAAGATGACGCTGTCACTCGCGGACAGGTCCACTAAGACATCGGCCATTAAGATCCTATCGCAAGTCGGTGCCGATCCGGATGCCGATAGGAAATATCAGCTCAAAGTAATTGTTTCATAATACTACATAACTAGATATTATCACTTTTAAAACTACACTAATATTATAAAGCTGGAGAGTTTGTATGTTTGAACGCGCTAATCTCAGGAACTACTGGTTCGAATGGAAAAAATATTTTAGTGTTGGATAGCCTATTCATCGAGGAAGGCTATAAGCTACATAACATCACGCTGTGATCAATAGGAACGAAGCTTCAATAAAAAATGTTGCAAAACGGGGAAAATTTATTCCTTATTATGTGATGCAGACGAAGTTAGCGCGGGTCAGCTAGTTCTATATATTTGTGTGCTTGTTATTTTTACGGCCCCACGGACACACACACATACACCGTATGCACTAACACACTATTTACATTTCACTAGCACTAAAACCCTACACTATGACACTAGAATGCTGCTCAGGGATCGAACTCGGTGAGTCGCAGTACTCTCGTAGACGATTTCCAATTGTCTGTAGCCGTTCTATAGTTTGTTTATAATTATCAGGGGCTGCCAGGTGAACATTGCAAAAATCGTACACCAGTCATAAAAAAGTCATACAAATAGGAAAAAAGTAATGCACGTGGCTAAAGTAATCGTAAACAATTTTTGATTCTTTTTATTTGGTTCATAAAAATATGATTACTTGTTTGTAGAAAGAAGAGATGGAGTTACGCGCGGCGATGCGGTCGCGTGCGTCGACGCGACCAAAGCGTCGCGCGGGCGCTGGAAGCAGCGTGAGGGGAGCGGGGGCGGGTGGAGCCGCGGCGCGAGGGGATGACTCTGAAGACGAAGGGGGTGTGTCGCTGCAGGCCATCAAGAACAAGTACAAACAGGGGCAGAAAGGTTCGCGCATTATTGCTTTTATCTACAACCTAAACAGATTCGTTTAAATTAGGGATGTGACGATACATCATTATTGTAGTGAACAATCGGCGATACCGATATCGAAAGTTTAGTAATAAATATTGAAGTATGTAAAGCTTGAACACATTTTAAATCGCTTAGCGAAAGGTAGTTTTTTGGGTGATTGTTTATATTCACTATTATGCACAAAACTGGCGATAATCTTTTTTTAATTAAAAGTAAATAGTTGATATTTAATTTCAAATTTAATAATAAATGTGTGCCAAATAATATAACGCTAAATAGTTAGTTCCATGATTTTATTCAATGTAAAACATCGATGTTATTCGATACATAAAAATTGTTGCATTGATGACATAAAATTATGTCGGATCGAATGAACCGATCATTTAGTGTATCGAATGGAATGCAATATTGCATTTGCTGTACAAAACATCGAATACTAAAGTGCATCACTAAGGTAGGCGGACAAACTGACAATGAACTGTAGTGGTACAAGTTCGTGCTTGACCGTCGTTATGTTTTTTACGTTGACGGGGGCAAGGTAGCACGCTATTACACTACACAGTACACTAAAGTAAACAGTATGTTATCTCAGCAGTGTTCTTGAAAATAATCACCTGCAGTTGCTCGGTAGATAAACACGCACTCTGACTGTGTTTTTTGGGTTACCTACTTACGTATTGGATGACGCTATATTAAATTGTCATTTTTTTCATATTTTTTACCAAAATATGCTACTTCAAGTTTTGTAAGTTTTTATTTATATTATTTCTACTTGGGTTTTATTCTAGTTTCAAAAGCGATTGTGAGTTTAGAGAAGAGAATGTACATTATTTTTTAAATTCTAGAAAATAGGTAAAGTAATATTTCATCATTAGTTATAAATTGCGTACTCGCGTCTATCGTATACTGAAGTTTTTCGGCCGTTTTGAAGACGTAATACTGATTACTTTAGTGTATTGTGAATGCGCGCCTACGTCACGTATTGCATATGTTTCCTTTCCCCGCTACATTACCCAACCCCGTTATCACCAATAGCTCCTCGTCCCCGCCGTCTGTCGGAAATAAAATGATTTAACATTTCATAAGTGCCTTCTTAGGACCTAAATTGAATAAAGATTTTTTGATTTTAATTTTATAAATTATGTTTCGATTATTAATTTTCAGTGTCCTGAGTTGACAATGAAAAAAAAAACAAGAAAAGGTGTTAGTAAATCGTCGTAATAGTTCGAACACATAATATAAAATGAAAACATCAACAATTAATAAAATCACAACTGAAAACGAGTTCGCTACCTCTGAATGCCCGCGGCGGTATCCGTACCCCGTACCACTAACGCGTTGCTAAGAGTTGTCTGAAAAGAAATGTATGGATAGCGATAGTTATCGTTTTCTATCGACGCAAACATGTCATTGTTCATTTTTCCGCCTGTTCTAGAAACGCACTTTATTTATTGTAAGATCTTTCCTCTCGGTTTCCTGCAATTTGTTGGAGTGATTTCGTGAAAAGGGACGGAAGTGTGTAACAGGAAGCTGGGGAAAGCGCGTGCTATTTATTTGATTTGACCAATGAGCACGGGCGGTCGTAAAGTTGGCCGTCAGATGTTAGACATCATATGCGACTACTGTGAGGCTCGTTCGGTTTTTTGATGCATCCAATAGTTCTGGACCAACTATTTATATAGAATATCTGTGCTTTGCAGCGAGTGCGGGCGCGGCTATCTACTCGTCCGAGTCTGATGCATCGGACGTAGAGACACGTCGAGCGCGTAAACAGGACCGGGCGAAGGCTCTCAAGGACTCTGACTCGGAGGGCAGCGAGCCGCACGCCAGCCAACACTCGAACCCCTCCCACAGCCCTAGCGGTAGTGGCTCGGCCTCCGCCTCTGAATAATTTTTGTTTTAACGCTATATTTGTTTTACATTGCCAGGTGACCCTCGACGGCTGTCGAATATGTCGTTATATGTAAGAGAAAATATTGCGAGAAGGTTTATGCATGACGTAGCCAGGAATTTGGTCGAAAAGGGGGTTTGGCAGGCAAAGAAAACAAATGTTTAATTTTTTTATACTGACTAGACGAAATTATTTACTCTTCATCTCGGGAGCACTTCCAACCGAGCTTGCTTACTGGGAGGGGGAAAAGCATCAGTAAGAGTCCCTATCACCCGTATCCTGGCTACGTTCGTGCATAGAGTATATTGTAGAAAAAATTGTTACTGGCCGCGTTCGCGTCCCTGACTAGACATTTCCACATAATCCTATACGATAAAAAAGTCATAGACAATTTAATCATTTTATTAATGTTGAAACAAGATGATATTGATTGCTTTTTGTGCTCAATATGAGACTTGAATCTATAGGTCCTGTGAGATATGCGTGATTGCATTGTTTATTTGAAGAGTTTTCACTAGTTAACTGTAGAGTTAAATTTGTAAATAAATTAGAATAAAGCACACACTATTTCAATTTTATTTTCCTTAATTGAAATGTGACTAAAAAAACAGAATTTCCAAGAGTATAAATTACTGCATGTGAGGGGAAATAAAAATACAATTTAAAAAATCCAAATAGACTTCGTTTGAATCCAACAATAAACATTTTCATTATATTTATATTTTTATATATACTAAAACCTTCGTACAAGTGTATAGAATACATCAGTAAAAAAAAAAAACAAATCTACCTTATAGTTTCTGAAAAAAATTGTACACAAAAAAAATTTCAGTAACGTTAGGGATAAGTAAAGGGTTTTTGGTAGGGATGTTTGATATTCATTGAAATATCAATGTTAGGTTCTGTAAAACATCAAAGCATTGATGTTAGGAACAAAAAAGTCAAACATTGATGTTTGAAAATTTGTGTGCTATAAAATAGAGTCCGAGGATCCGGTGTGGCACCGCAAAACTTCCATGTTTTTATTACTTAACGATGTTGATATCGATGTTTCTTTAACATTGCCAATGCCTAGTTTGTGGTCGCTACACTACGCTATAAAAAAAAAAATATCCATTTACATTTTAAAGCGATGTCTGGTTTTTACAATAACCGTTTGCTTTTCTATACGTGTGCTAAACTTGGGAAAGGTTTCATCCAGGTCGACCCCTACCTATATATTTGGGAGGTCCTCCAATCTCTTGAGGTATTTAAATAACTATTTTTGAACATGAAATTTAATCATTATGAATATTTTAATTTCCTACTGTTTTAATGTTCAAATTATATAAAGTTCCGGTGAGACGGCCATTTGGCAACAGTGAACAGTACCGGGGGTGTAAAAGGAATTTACTCTGTCATTAGGATACCTATGAAAAAAGTGACCGACAAAAAAATATGAAGAGCAATAGAGAAATGGTTGCGGGTTTATTTTGTTTACTTTTTGTGTGTGCTTTTTGTTGCTAAAAGCGCCACAGCTGTCAAAATAGTGAGCTGTGAGTGTTTTGTGTTGGTTTTTTCAAATAAGAATAAAGTAAATTAATATTATATTGTACATCTGACTAATCTAAAACATCGCTAACTTACATCCTGTTATACGATCTGTCTATTTATTTCCCTCTCTACGACCGGGGGACTAGCCAGGGACAAATTTTGGCTTAATTCGCCATAAATTACGTACAAAATAATAGAATAAATAATCAAAGTTTAATACATGAATCTCCACTCTAAAACATTTATACACTTTTTAAAGTATAGAAGATTTATTTATAAAAAAGGCATTTGAGACTACAGCCAATTAAAGATATTTTACAATTAAGTATAATAATGCGCGTAAACAATCACTTAAAAGCTCTTTAGTCATAAGTAGTAGGGTGGGCCAAAAAAAACTTAATTTTTTTTTTATTAATTACCATGACAATATCGACTGAGAAGACGAAAAAAAATTGTGTGAAAGTTTCAGCTCTTAATATTAATATTAAGAGGTGGCGCATTAGAGTTTTTTTTTTTCTTTAGTCCCATACAAAAAATTCATATCTCACCATTCGTTGTTCGTACAGCAAAATTTTTCAAGAGTTTTTTGTAGGAAATTGAACGTTCTACAAAAAAGTTTTCCTACATTTTTTTCGCACGCTTCGCCATTTTAAAGATATTCAAGATTGAAATTTAAAGATTTTACCGTACATTTATTTTTTGCTTCTGAATTTTGTAAGTCGTTGACAAATGAACGTTATGAAATTAGATGGTAACCTTAGGTGGATTATTTAGTTTTAGTCATACCAGGTTTCAGGGACTTGTACCAAGTACCAGGTAAACATCATCCTGGTACGCAAAATTACCAACTTTTCAGTATCGATCTGGGCCCTATTTTTTTTTTGTTCGCCAAGGAGCTAAAGTTGGTTGTAAATAAACAGAGCTGGTCTTCCGTTTGGGCCGCTTAGTGACGTCACATGACAGACACACTGACATAAAAAGACTAAAACATGCCGTATAATACGATATAAAAAGGGTTTCTATATATACTATATAACAACAACTTAAATATACAACAATAAGCCAAATATTCTCGAATCAAGCAGGAGTTGGTATTTAAGCAACAAAAACCTATATGAACACCAGGAGCAATAGCACACAAGGCAAGTAAGTTTTAAATTATAAAAAAAATAGAAGCAAAACATTACAAAAAATTATAAAATCTAAGACTTAATTAGGTTGCATTCATTTATATACCACTAGTGTAATACCTTGTGTAATATAGTGTTAAATCAATATTCTTGGTTCTTTTGGTGTTTGCAAACAAAACCTTTTCAATGCTAATCTAAAACCGTTAATGTAATGCAGATTCCTTATCGGCGATGGTAAAGAGCATATTATATCGATTAGAAAAATATAGGTACTGAACATAGATTTATTATAGATATACTAATAGTACTGAATATATTTTACAACACAGATGTTCATTATATTATGAAACTATTCAAATATCTAATATGAAAAGTTTGATAATATGTTATGTTACTACCGCATCCCGCAAATCCGAATTTAAATAGACGAGAGTTAAATTTGGCTTAAGAACAAAAAGTTTCTACTTTTAAAAATATTAATATTACTATAATACTTAATAATCTTTTAGTCTGTTGTAATTAATGAAATTAAAAGTCGTCCTATTTTGATTGTTTTTTTTCGTATTGACCGTACTGTTGGCCTAAAGGGCTCTGGAGCAATTAGAGGCCTTGCCAGCTTCACCGGGCTTGGGGATTGATTGAATAAATATTCGCTGTAATAAGAGATTTCGATTAGCAAATAAGACGTATTTTCTTCTTGAAAATGTAACACTTCCTGTAAATCCCCTAGCAAATTCAAAATGTTTCGTAGGTAGGTATATTATCTTCCCAACACCAATTATAGTTTTTTTCCAATTGACTATACTTTTGGCCTTAAGGACCCTGCTACCATTAGAGGCTTTGACAGCTTCACCGGGCTTGGGAAAATTATAGTCCAAGGTCTCTTAGCACACAATATATTTTCTACCACCACATCCTGTAAATCGCAGGACCAATCCGCAAGTGATTTTTTAAGAATGTCTATTTAATACTTTTAATTCAAATTGTGTTTCGTATATTATCTTCCCAACACCAATTATAGTCCACGGTCCTTCATCGCATTTCGTTATGTTTTCTACCACGTATTCACAATTACTAAACTGTATACGACTTCTGTCATAGAGTCTGTCGAATGTTGAATTTGGAGCAATCAGCTCGCAACTTTCCAAGCCTTTTATAGGATAAACGAATTTTGGTTTGAAAACAGCGCCCTCTTCCACGACAGTGGTTTTCGATTCAGCTGGTATTATTTCTGCAATAAAATTGCACATTACTTCAAAAGAATAGTCATTATTATTACATTTTTTTTATATAGTAGCTTGGCAAATTGACGATACTGTCCCTGATGGTAAACACAGTACAATCCTAACACAACGGTGACCACCGAGAGATCGTAATCTGAGGACGGTCACCGCTGTCATATCGGACTGCAATAATTTAACAGGATATGCGTAGGCTGATCCCGAAACGCGAGACGCAAAAGCGAGACAATGTGATGGACTTTTCACCACATGGTGGTCGCGACCCAGTCGGGTAAAACAGCTCTACTACGTACCCCCTTTGGTTATATTCATGTCTAGATTCCTAGTCTAGCGTTTCTAAGGAGTATTTTTCATATATTCATTAAAAATAAATATTTCCCTCAAAACCGCTGTCAGTACATTTAGCGTACTATAGAGTAAATATGCATTTTTGGTTGCGGAATTATATTTTATAATGCCGTTTGTGTTATCAAACTTTGCAAAAAAGCTACCTACTTCTAAAAAAAGAAAAGGATAAGAAGATTACAATCCATAAGTAAGTATTGTGATTCCATATATATGTCCGATGATATTATAAGTAACATCTTTTCACTTATAATCGTACTTATAATATCATTGTCTAAGTCACCTAAATTCATATTACATAATTATTTCACAAAAGAAGACGTCATTTATTGTCAGTGTTGCTATTATAAATGCATTGGAATTCCCTCTGACCGTTGCTAAAATCATAACAACTTAATTTATGTAATAATTATTATGTGTAATAAAAATACTATTCAACTATACGTAGGTTGTAATTATGTGAATAAATATTTTATATACTATTTGAGTAATTGGCTATATCGGAAGGTGGTGATAGGAACTCCACACTGCCTTAACGTAAAACCATTGAGTTCGTGCTCGTTAGCTTCGCATCAATGAGTAGTTTGTTGGCAGCACCTGATCAGGGTCTCAAGATGAAGGAACGAACTGCTCACGGGAACTCCTCAATGCTTTAACACAATAACATGGAGTTTCTACTCATTAGGGGCAATATGAAAGAAAATCGATGTTAGGGGTTTATTTCCATGTGTAGGGTGGTCGCGATCCCTACCAACCCTTCTTATTTTACAGCTGCTGATCCCGCAACGCAACATATTATCCATCTAAGTGTGCCAATATGGCTGGTATATGTTAGTCGCGATCCAGTCGGATACAATTCTACGACCCAGCAGATTTATAAATTATTGAAATATTTTTTACAATAAATGTTTCAGTCGGTAACGCACTTACCTTTAAGCCGATCACACATGCTATGGTCTATCAGAAATTTCTCAGGTGTGCCTGCACAGGTAAACCGAAGTGTGTATTGGAATAGACTACGTATTTCTTTAAACCTGCGCAGGCGACCAGTGTGAAAACGATAATAAACTTTTGGGGTGACACTTAATGGTCCGTACGTGCCTTACACGCTACAAAGTACGATTGACTTGTGCAGGCACACCTGCAGAGGTGAACCTGTCCCGTAGAGCGTAGCGTGTATGGCAGGCATACAAATAAAAAGAGTCAAAGCTCCTAACAATAACCAAAACCGCAGACAATAGACGACTATGAGCTTTTTCGTTGCACGGAGCATACAAGTGTCTGAATAACGACAAAAACAATAAGTACTAAGAAATATATAGCTAATTATATGTCGGCTACAAAATCCCACTAATTGCTAATGCATTATTAGATAGTTTAAATAACTGTCCTATAATCCAACTACTGACTGTACCTAAGTCTCACGCTTCGGCTAAGGAGTCAGGGGCATTGACAGAGGATGAGGGAAGCTGAATGCTAACTTGTGAGTTGGACCAAAGACATTCACAAAGCGCGAAGCACGATTCATTTACCGATATTGAATTTTAATACAAAACTACCTGTGACTTTTTTTAAATTACTGGTTTTCATACACGAAATGTCATGCGGTCGGGGTCGTGGGCCCAGCGAGTAGATAATATAAAACCGTTCAACCTCCATGCACAATTTAGACCGCTTTTGTGTTTTGTCTGACTGGATCGCGACCACTTATCTTAGGCGTGTCACATTCCTTCATCAGCCTAAAAGCGTCTAACGCCATTATTATAATTGCAAAACTATTGACGAAAAATACGCATCCTGGGATACTATAGTCACCACTATAATGCCCTTATTTGGTGACCCCGAAGCCGGAGATTACGCAACTTGGGAGCACATCGTCACCACTATGGAGGCTTAAATGGCCTTATTTGGTATTATTGAGCCTTATTAAGTATGCGGGAGTAACCATTACAAAGGGAGGATCCTCCGACCAGACGGGTGACATGCAGCTGCCCAACGGTTGTTGTCGGGTTCTTGTATATAATATATACAATATATAGTATATTATACTCAATTGTTGGGTTAATTTCAATATCGCGATGTAGGATGCGTCGTATGTGGCGAGATGCCGGGTGATCACCACTATAAACTTTTTTATATGTAATAGTTCGGCAAATTGACGGTACTTTCCCTGATGATATGCACAATACAATCCACAGTTCCACAGTTTCACGGTGCGACAATGATAAGAATTTTTAGTTCGTGCTGAGATGGAGGTTACCGTAAAACTCTGACTCCGAAGCCTAGCGCGTGTGGTTCTGTTGTGGAATGGAGAGAAGAGAATTACATTAAATAGCTCTTCAGAACAATCATCATGGTACAGATGGTACACCATGCTCAGCGAAGCGACGTTTCTAAGCAGCTGAAGCGGTCCGCTTTATTTGGTAACGTCTGTATCATCAACAATGCGAATAGCCAGTCTCTGCAACCTGTCCAGAGCATCAAGGAGGTTTTTTGCGGATCCATCCCAGATATGCGAACAGTATTCCATACACGACCGAATTTGTGCCTTGTAAAGAAGATACAGATGACCGGGCGTAAAAAACCGTCGAAATAAAGATTCCGAGTAGTAGAAATTACTCCCCTGGAGTTGAGGTCGCTGCGAATATTCATACCTAGAATATTAAGGCTGTTACGCATTACTGGCGAGACGATCTGAAAAGTAGGGTGGGGGAAAATGGAGATTTGTTGAAGAAAACGCGCACATATAAGCTCTCCATGTAGATACGCGCTGCAGTGATTGTTTAAGTTCAATGACAAGTTCCTTCCATCTCTTTTGTTTCTTCCTGACCGCATAAAGGTTTGCACTTATGAAAGGTACCGTCATCTGCATGGCAATGAGTATGGTCCAAAGGTAACGTATCATTGATATGCAGAAGAAACAATGTGGACGAAAGCACAAAGTCTTTAGGAACTCTAGTGTTTATTGATATGAACTAAGAATCACATATTTTAGTAAAGACAAGAATTCTGCGCTCATGTAGAAAGCTGGAGATTCAGTTGCAGAGGTTATAAGGAATTCCGTACGCCGGAAGTTTGAAAACCTTCGCTGTAATTCTGAGCCTCGCCATGCTTATCAATTGCTTCCCCCAGCGGTGCAGTATATATGCAAGTAGATTACCTGTGGATGAGTCATGGCGTAATCAAGCCATATTGACGATCATCAATCAAAGAGTGACCTTCTAGGTAACGGACAAGGTGGGTGTTCATGATCCGGTGGTCTAAAATGTAGAAATTAAACTATTTTTTAATATATTTTAAATACTAAAATACCTGTTTATTTAATGGAACGTAACAATCATAGAACTCGTTTTGATAAGGAAATAAAAGAAAATACAAACTGACTTTTTTATTTAGCATAAGTACTTTGGCTGTCAATAATTTTAAAATAATTATAAGGAGAGTCGGTAACAGTGGATCACTTTTTTTTCTAACTCCTGTACATCTAAAGTTTATTGATAAATCATTATTTTTTCATATTAAATCCTTGAAAGGAATTATCCATCCTTCATGTAAATAGAAATTTGTTGGTGGAATACATAAATTAATAAGCTATGACTTGTTAAAAAATAATTGGGAAACGATCCACAGTGATCCACGAATGGGTTAAAATTCTTATCTACTAACCATTCAATTATTGATCATCTAATAAGTAAATAACTTATATATTTAAGTTTAACACACGGGTATAGTGATTTTTAAAAGGATAGCCGTGGTCGCATGCCATCTTGATTACTTATATACAATGTACATATGTTATGTTATATATTATACAATATATGTTAGTTATGTCTAGCGTCATAGTCGTTTATAGCAAGGATATACTCGAGAGGCTGAGTGTCGATATTAAAGATTTATTAATACCCTATAGAATATTTTCAAGAATTTTAAGTAAGCAGTCCTTAGGGCAAAGCGACCACGGCTATCCTTTAAAAATCACTATATCCATGTGTTAAATTTAAATATATAAGTTATTTACTTATTAGATGATCAATAATTGAATGGTTAGTAGATAAGAATTTTGGAAAATAAAATTTTCTTGTTTCTTACTTTTTAGAGAGCGATATTCCTAGTCGGGTTTTAATTTTTAAGCCTTTATTTTTTATATTTAAATTATTTTAGGGTTTAGTTTTAGCGAGAAAGTGTGTGGCAATGCTAATTGGCTTAGACAGGATTTTAGTCAGTGGCTGGAGGTAGGCAAATGAAAGCTAATTTAAAAATTTGGAATCGTTTGTTACGTGAAATAACAGACAGGGCGGAAGGTCAACCTAACCTCTGGTCGGAGTGTTAAAAAGTCAAATGGGAGATTTCAACATTTAGTATAATTTGGCACCCGTAGCAGCACTGGTGGGAAGCAGAGAAGGCAGAGAGGACAGCTTCCAACTCTTACAAAACTCACATAACTCGAGTTATAAACTTTTATTATAGCCTAAGCGAACATTAGAGACGTTATTTTATAAATTATATTATAGACATTTATCGAGTTAATGCAAGCAAAGCCCCAAATATATATTTTTAAATGTGCTAATTAAACCTTTTCATTTGATATCCAACACGGTACAATTCAAAAATATTTTTAAAGAATTCCGGGCTTCATGTTCTCTAGAACGCGTCATATTGATTTCAGTGTGACGTTACATAGCCCATAACCTGCGGACAATCAAGAAGCTTCTAACAACATCTCATTTTTCAAATTATGTAAAGAGGTTTAGTAAATTATATTATAAGCAGTTATGAAGTTAATGCAAGCAAACCCGCAGGCAACAGCTAGTAATATATAACATTTTTGAAATGTTCTAATTAAACCCTTTCATTTGATACCCAATGCGATACAATTCAAAAATATTTTTTTCAAAATGCAGGATATCATGTCCTCTAGAGGGCGTCATATTGAATTCAGTGTAAAATTATATATACTATAACTGGCAGACAATCAAGACGCTCCTAACGCTATCTCATTTATCTAATTATGTTACGTGGATTAGAAGAAAATCGCATACAGATGAACATACTACCTAACGGTGAAAATCATAATCCTCCTTTTCGCTTCGCCGTAGTCGGGTAAAAAACATGCAAATTGACGTTTATAATCGCATTTACTAGTTCTAATAAGTCGTGTTGTACCTTCATTCTAGAAAATGCATTTGGACAGTAAGGGGATATATTATTTTGAATGTATACTAATTTTATATCATAAATGTTTCGTGATCAAATGGTTGTCATTTGATGGTAATATTCAGGGCCGGATTTAGAGGAGAACAGTAGAAGCTTCTGCCCGGGTCCCATACTCGAGGACATCCACAAAGGATTTCTTTGTATTACATTTAGCTTTGTGTAGTAATTATTATTTTTCGAAATAGCCAAATATTTCTTAAATGTTAATGAGGAGAGGAGTTCATCAAACTATTTACATATTATTTTAGTAAATAAACTCACCAACAATTTCAATAGTAATCACTTGAAATAATTCAGTCCAATCACCGTTTAAGTCTTCATAATACACACTTAACACCCAATTCCCGTGATCTTCCTCTGTCAAAGGTCCCAATATGAAATCGTTCACACCCATCCTTTCTTCTTTATTAGTGAAATTTTCAAAGTTAACACTAAACATTTGTAAATGCTCCAAAGGTCTTAACACGGCCATCGTTCCTTTTATATGCTTCACCACAATTTCATTACCTAAATATTTAAATTGGTTTTTACGATTCTTTGTTTGTCCTTTTATATATAATTTAATCGTATCGCCGTTCGGTTTATTTAAATAGTAATGCACATCTTTGACGTTAATAATTGGCGCTGAAATAATAATGATGTCATTTAGACGACACGATGTAAAGAGCGGTGTTAATTCCACTTTCGATTTACCTGAAATTAGTACATAACAATATTACTTAATTTTTATGATATTCAGTACATTTTACTTTGTAAATTATTTTACAATGATGTCTGGTGTTTATAGGAGGTTATCAATTCGAATGTATATTTTTTTATGGATTTTCAGCCTTAATTTCTTTGATTATGAACTGATTTAGATAATTTTATTTAATTTTATTGGTATTAGACCAGAAAACTCCTCAAAATAATTGAATCTTGTTTTATTTTTGTTAAAAACTGTATTTAGTTAGCTAGTGAACTCATGACTCATATTTCACATCATAAGCCTAAAATTTATGTAAACATGACATATGAGATGTAAACCTGTTGTCAAGCTAAGGTAACGTGTCACTGGGTATCTGTTAAATCTGTGATATCCATTCACATTTCACATGTTTAGTCTATGGGGGTTGATGATCTAATGTCTATGATTGGCGCTCTCTCTGTAATAAGTTGTATGTCACGTTTTAAAGATTAAAATATAATAAATACCAATAGTAAAATGTGGTATTATTTACAATATATATCTTCGAATGTCGAGATACAACAATGGTGACGAGGACAATGGATTTTATGACCCAAAGTAATAAAATGTGGTGACTGTTTCTATATTACTGAGTCCGCGGCTCCGCTCGCATAGAACACAGAACGCCGTCGGTTGAGCACACATGCGAATCAGGCTGCCCCCGCTACCACACGCGCCGGTCGCCTCCAGTTATTTTAAAGACAAAAATGATTATTGTGGATAATCCTTAGAAGAAAGACATATTATGCTCTCGCTGACTTTTTTAAGCTGTTTTTTTTTTAAGATTTACAATTTTAATAAGTAGTACCTACATGAATATTATATATCTCTTAGAGTTTACTCATCGTAAGTCATTTAGGCATCCCAATAGCGTCTTATTCCGAATTGATTCACATTTATCGTGTCTGCTTATATCGTATGTTACTGTCTATCCTATAACTTGGCCAGATAACCTAGAACAGCTATGAACTAAAAAAACCACGTAAATCAGATAAATGGTTTTCTTTACAATGGTTTTCGTGTGAAAAGAACATAAACGAGCAGACAAACAGATAGACGTTGAATTGTATACATAAATAGCGGTGTGCCCGCGGCTCCTTACGAGTTTGATACTCGCAGTAGTTCTTATCACATCAATACTTCTCGCATACATAATTTCAACAAAATCGGTCAAAAATTAACAAAAAAATATTTTTTGGACATTTTTTTGTTACTTTTTTCTAAAAGTAATTCGTTCAAAATTATTATACCCTATAAATTGACCAATGATATAACCTTCCTGTGTACAAAATTTTATAAGAATCGGTCAAGCCGTTTTTGAGTTAAAATCAGGACATAACAACAGTCAAGAGTTTCAAGTGAAAAAATAAGAATATAAAAATCCTTCCCCACAATACCTCTCCATTAATTTCAATGGGAAATTCAATTAACATAACCGGTAGAGCAAGAAATAAATTTTAAATTCATATACGTACTTATGATACTATGGTGTACACTTTGTCGATTTATAGTCAAGCCGTACGTGAGAACCGTTTGACATAACAGCACGACGAAACGCGCGCCCATGACTTCAGTATTGTAAAGACTGATAAATAAAACAGATGTACCTAACTACTTACCCAATATTACATTCGTACTGATAGTCCGTAACGGTTATTTGAGTAAGCACAGTTTTTAATTCCGCAGAATTATTGGCTTCCGTAATCAAACATTTATGTTGTGATACCCTATTTCAGTACCTACGAGATTTCATTTCACCTGAAATTTTTATAGTTTCTGCTAAATTCTTTATTCAATTTAAGCCCTAAGAAGGTACCTGTGAACGTCAAAACACTTTTACCGGATCGGAAAACATCCCAGTCATCGAGAAGTGCCGATAAGGAACTTTCAAGCTTATCGTTTTACTATTTTTTTTTCAACTATACAAATAATATTTGCAGTTATTAATTATGTTAATAATTGTGTGTGTAGCGACATCTCTCGCCACAATTGAAGGACGCATCCTACTATCCTACATTGCGCTATAGAAATTAACTCTATCGTTGAGTATATATACAAGAACCCGACTACAACAGTCGGGGCAGCTGCCCGCCAGACATAGCACCCGTCTGGCCGAAGGATCCTCCCTTTTCTATGGCGGATGAGGAACTTTACTCTCTGCTCCTCACCTCCGCTAAAGTGGCGACCCCGACGTGATTCGTCAGCACAACCTTCTTCACAAAGCTACGTCATCATCACTTCCTCAAGCTTTCGAGCAGCGAGTCAATACAGCCAGCCAGCATCCACGGCTACTACGGTTATCCTGACCATACGCATGGAGCGGACGCGCATTCCTGGTCAGCCCCACAGTCTTCTCAGCGACCTTGGCACAGCACACTGCACTTCGGTCGGTCAACAAGCAGCAGAAAACGCACTTCTCTCCTGGTCGACGCAGCAGCCAATCACCGCAGACAGTTCCGACTCACCGTGAACTATGCGACATCATCCCGACTCACTGGGGCAATCACCGCAGACAGTTTCGACTCACCGTGAACTATGCGGCATCTAGTTCCGACTCACTGGAACACTCCACTGGCCCGGCAAGCATCACAAATGGATGACTCAACCTGCTATCGACCTCCGGTCTTGGAGGGGAGTGATGTAGCGACATCTCTCGCCACAACTGACGCATCAACGCATCGACACAACTACGTAGCGACACAGCGATATCTACCGAGCCAAATAGGACGCATTCTACTATCCTACATTGCGCTATAGAAATTAACTCTATCGTTGAGTATATATACAAGAACCCGACTATAACAGTCGGGGCAGCTGCCCGCCAGACATAGCACCCGTCTATCCGGAGGATCCTCCCTTTTCTATGACGGATGAGGAACTTTACTCTCTGTTCCTCACCTCCGCTAAAGTGTGAATGCACCAAAGACGTTGTGCCCTTCTGTCGTCCTAGGAAAGTGGGATGCATCTACAAATTTCAGCAAAATTGAGTTACATATATAAATGGAAACTATGACTGAGTGACTTTATCAACTCATAGCTCAAACCACTGAACGTATTGTGCTGAAATTTAGCGTAGACATTCACTAAGAATTGTTTTTTTTTAATCAACCCCTAAAGGGATAACGGAGGTTACTATCCAAATTTTTAACACGGATAAAACCGTGGGCCAGAGTTAATATAATATAAATTCATTCCGTATCAGAAAAAGGCGCACCTACATAGTAGTTTTTTTTTGTTTCCCAATGGACTACGAGCTTCCGTGCTCGATTTACAGTTAGTATAAAAGAATACAAGTGACATACAAAAAAAAAGATCTTTTTTTTCTCCGGTTTATGTTTTAATTTGATGCGCCCGTTTTCCTTTTGGCGGGGCGGCAGCCTTGTGGGCCATAACATATTCAAAGTATTTTTTAATGTTTTCATTATGTATATAGATACTAAATGGCACAGAATGAGTATAGTAAACACTATCAGTCCTCAAAATTTTGACGATTTGCAAGTCGTTTAAGTTTCCTTGCAATATTTCTTCAAAAGACAATATTAGTGAATAAAATGAAATCAGAGAATCCTGAAATATTAACAGGAATATAATACTTATATGTATTGGAGCAAAATTAATTAATCCTTTTTTAAATAAAAATATACTATAATTAAGGAAAGCAGTTACTGTAGCTTATGGACGATTGTTTTACCAAAGGTTATTACTAGCTCGTTGCCGATCTTGAACCCCCACCTCAAGGAGCTCTGGAAACCCTACATTTCTGTAATATTTTATTTTTCCTAACTAAATAAACTTTCTTCTCACAAACAAGTCACGAACAAATGTAGAATAAGGGACTCGCTCTTTACCCGTATAAACATAACACAAAGTTATTTGGCTGCTATTTAAAACCATTCACCCATGTGATATTAAAAACGACTGTGGTGAAGATAACCGCTTTGCTATCAATCGTCTTTATCGATTCAGAAACCGCAAGAAAAATGGTCCGCTCAATAAATTATCAGCGTTCTACAGTTTCTTATCTAAATTCAAATACTTGTTTGGGGCTTCCTGATATCGAAATAGTAAACGGAGACGAGGACGACTTTATACCTTTTATTCGAAATTTATTCGACCAACTATCCACCCCGCCGCCTTTTGCCATTTCCCTTATTTGCCTACAGCTATTCAGATTGCTTGACGTTCGTAGTTACTACTCCGCTCTCTAGGATCGTAGCGTAAAGTTGTATATCCTACAACCTTCTTCAATTAATAGGCTATGAAATGCAAAAATACTTTTTCAGTTTTGACTGGTAGTTTCAGAGATTAGCGAGTTCAAACAAACAATTCTATTGGGCTTATATTATCAATAATAGTATAGATTTTACATTTTGCGTTTGGTTATAAACGGGTATAAGTAACTTTTCCTGCTGGAGTCGGTTCATTTTTGTACATGATAATAAGGTCATGTAATAATTGGCGGAGCTACCTTTACATAAATTACAAAAATTTGGTAATTCTAAATGAAAAAAAAAACTTCATTCAATTTAGGACCTAAGAAGGCACTTATGAACATGCAAATACTACTATTATTTTAGTTTTCCCTTTACTTTACCATATAAAACATAAGCCTGTGTGGTAAGAGACGACAATTGTGTTCAACTAGATCGCAAATATCCATATATCAAGCTAAAAACCTGCCATTGTGACACTGTTAGACGACCACAATGCACGTCATAGTGGCTCTCAAAATCAAAATCAAAAAAGTCTTTGTTCAATTTAAACCCTAAGAAGATACTTATGAACGTCAAAACACTATTGCCGGTTCGCAAAACATCGAAAAGAAAAGGTATGAAACTAGATAGGGATAACTCCTTTTTTTTCAATAGTATTAATATAATACAATAATGTCTAATTTAATGCAATAATAATAACCATATAATTTTGTGGATGTACAGAAAGGGAGTTACTTCCAGACATTACTATCATTCACATAGTGATCCACCCTTTATTAACCTTTTGCTAGTAAAACCTGCTTGACATGGTCTGTGAACTTATTGTCTGGTAAATCAGCAATGTGCTACGGGATCTTATATAGAACCTAACACTATTATCTAAAAAAAATTATTAGTCTTACTAAATCTAAAACGCGGTACCCCGTACGACTAATTTATGTCTACTTATTTCTAGTATTAAAACGGTTCTGTTAACAAAATCTAGGTTGTCAAAATTTTCAAGAAATTATCAAGAAAGTATTGGGAGAGCAAAGTTAAGGTGTTAAATTAAATTAGTATTATTACTCTTTATTAATACTATTATTATTCTTTTATGGTTTGTCATGTTTAGAGATCAGCCAGTGTCTCTATCGAGATTCTTGCAAGCCAGAATGACAGCGACGACCGCCGATGGATTCCCAAACTGTCGTTGGTCGCCGTTATTTTTTAAACGACTTAAAAAAAAGGCGGAGATTCCCAATTTCAATGTATTTTTTTTCTTTGTTTATGAACCGATTTATATGATTCTTTTTTCGTTGGAAAGGATACCTTAAGGATAGTCCCATTTTAATTTCATTGGCATTGGACCTTCGATTTCGAAGATACACCAGGTAACTTCTCAAAATAACAGAGTACTGCAGCACAGTACTGAGCACTTTTCTGTGCTACTACAAAAATAAAAACAACAATGTATAGTAGAATATTTATTTATAAATTATATTTTAAGCGGCGATGGCTGTAGCCACTATCCAGTTTGTGTATGGTGATACTCTAGTGTTTATGTTAGGGAATTCTGGATCAGCACAACCCTCGGCCCACGAGAACACTCCAACAACTGCGCCGTTGCCGTCGTCGACTATGGGACTTCCTCCATCACCCTAGAGAATAAACGCAACGTTTATACAATTTTTCATTTAAAGTGTTATATGATCTTAAAGGCAGTAACTTCCTCATATTTTTTTTTTTCCAAAAGTTAGCTAAGTAATATTATACGGTACACATTTTCAACTACAGAAAATATATCTATTAACAAATATGTAGTTCTGTTTATTTCATTCTATTTCGCTCTCAATTTTTTTGATAAATATCTAATATCGAACACTAATCATGAATATAACATATAAAAGATTTTTGTTTGTCTTTGTTTGTTTGTGTGTTTGAAAAAGGCTTGATCTATTTGAATGAAATTTTATACACGAGATAGACCTATATGTCAGTAGTTGATACGCTATAAAAACTCTAAGCTACGGTTTATATCAATCGTATAATTCTTAAGAAAAATATTCTCAGACGATTCCGAAAAACTTATGTACACGGGAAGTAATTACTACGTAAGAAACGCGTTCTGTTTCTTTTAATTTTGTAGATAACTATAACAAAATTGACTCTAAGTTACGGATTTGGTGTATGTACTTTTTATCTAGTGTTTATTTGGAATGACATCATGAAAAATAAAAATCTTTACTGAAGTAGATAACACATTTCCTAGCATTAAGAAATAAAATAATTATAATCCCATCTTAAATAACACATTGATATCACTTCATATTGTGTTGGTTTATTTTTTATATGCGGTAAAAAGAGGCACAAACTATTTCCTAAGAGGAAATAAGTCTGTATTAAAATCAAAGCATAAATATTTTATTCAATTTAGGCCCTAAGAAGGTACTTATTAATGTCAATACACTACTACCGATTCGAAAAACATCCCACTTATCGAGAAGAGCTGGCAAGATTAGCTGCGACTCCGATCGCGTGGACTACAGAATGCCGTCGAATGGGCATACGCGCGCATGTTGCTATTCTGCTTCCGGTTAAATGCTTATTGTGGGTGATCCTTAGAAGATAGATATATGCTTTCATTGACGTTTTTTAGGTCTTTTGTATGTATGTAGTACCTTAATTTCAAATATCTCTTATGATGAGCGTAAGCCATTTAAGCGCCGGAATTGATTAACCATCATTATTTTTTATTTATTTGCGCGAATTTAATTATTGTTCATAAATAAAAGTAGCCTAAGTTACCCCTTATTAACATCAACTATCTGCCAGTGAAAGTCCGGTCAAAATCGTTACAACCGTTTCGGAGATTACCCCGAGCAAACAGGGAGACAAAAAGTTTAAAGTGGGTTTTTTGTTAGTTGTCATATACTTTCTTATGCATTTAGTAAAAAGCCTTTATTTTGGAATTACAAACAGAAACTTCAATTTTAGCATACTGGTTTCCGCCACCAGTATAATTTATAAAATACTCAGTTATCCCGTTAAAAACTCCAATAAGCACTCCCTTCCCTCAGAGTTGTCAACTTCTTACTCTAAAATTACTTAAAATTTCTAAAACTACCTACCTACCTACCTACTAAAACACTGGCTGCCCACTTCACTGAGAGCTCAAAACTTCATTAAAAGTACTTTTCCATTTTTTTTTTACTTTGTTTTTGTTTGTTATATAAATTATAAACAACTGCTATTAATATGATAATTATGTTACCTATATAATTATTGTACAACTGTTTTAGATATATAATAATACTGATAATATCAGCCTGTAAGTGTCCCAATACTGGGCTTAATGAGCAAGTTCGTGTCAGCCCACCGCGTATTAACGATTTCATCTTCTTATAATATAGTGTCCTGCCTTATGACGATTTCAGTATCGTAACAAGATGATGGCTCCCTTTTTAGAACTTTCTAGGGAGTTTTTGTGGCATCTCAGAATGTATGCTGCCAGTTAATATTTATGATCCACTTTAATTATGCACAAAAATTAAACTACATCAGGCAAAACGCCACCAATATTACATAATATAGGGACCTAAGTTAATTAATTAAAAATTAAAACCACAAAACGTCGCTTCAAGACCCCGCCAAAAACTCTGATTTCACGATTTTAAACACTGAGAAATCAATGATTTTGTATTTTCCCCATAAGTGGTGCTACAATAACTTTTCCTAAGCATTCTGATTTCATAAAGGTGTTTTTCATCACCGCCAGCGGATAGTATTACCAATTTGAATTAGAAAATATACGCAAATTACCAAAAACTCGATCTAAATCACTCGACCACCACGACTTACACACCTACATGTAGTATATTAAACAAATATATCTTCAATCTATACAATTAATAAAATTGAAGTGTGTGTTTGTAATGTTAAAATAACAGATTTTTACTAAATGCATATGAAAGTATATACGATACCTATAACAATAAGCCCATTTTTTTTTGTCTGTCTGTCTGTTTGTTCCGGGTAATCTCCGAAACGGTTTGACCGATTTTGACGGGACTTTCATTGATAGATAGCTAGGCATTAAAAGGACCTATAAAAAAGTCCGGGAGAGTATATATCTATCTTCAAAGGAACACCCACAATAAGCATTTTTGTCTTTAAAATAGCCGGGAGCGGAGGAGCAAGATTCGCGTGGGCATTCTGTAGTGGACGTGAGCGTGCACGGGCACAACTAGTAATAAATAAAAATAGTATCGGTATAATATACTATTATGAATGGTAGAGATAAGGAGAACCATTTTATATGGAGGACAAGTTGAAAAAGAGTCCCGCTGTAAGCAGCAACATTTTAATTTAAAAAAAAAACCCACAAAAATGGCGTTAGCGTAACAAAAGGTAATGATATCTTTTCGTGTTTTTTCACCGACTTCAAAAAAAAAAGGTGGAGGTGACTCAATTCGAATGTATATTTTTTTATATTATGAAGAGTAGAGATAAGGCGAACCAGTTTATATGGAGAACAAGTTGTAAAAGTGTCCTGCTGTAAGCAGCAACATTACTATTAAAAAACCCACAAAATGGCGTTAGCGTAACAAAAGATAATGATACTTTTTCGTCATTTTTTAACCGACTTCAACAAAAAGGCGGAGGTAACTCAATTCGGATGTATATTTTTTTATATTATGAAGAGTAGAGATAAGGAGAACCATTTTATATGGAGGACAAGTTGAAAAAGTGTCCTGCTGTAAGCAGCAACATTACAATAAAAAAACCCACAAAATGGCGTGAGCGTAACAAAAGATAATGATACTTTTTCGTCATTTTTTAACCGACTTCAACAAAAAGGCGGAGGTAACTCAATTCGGATGTATATTTTTTTATATTATGAAGAGTAGAGATAAGGCGAACCAGTTTATATGGAGAACAAGTTGTAAAAGTGTCCTGCTGTAAGCAGCAACATTACTATTAAAAAACCCACAAAATGGCGTTAGCGTAACAAAAGATAATGATACTTTTTCGTCATTTTTTAACCGACTTCAACAAAAAGGCGGAGGTAACTCAATTCGGATGTATATTTTTTTATATTATGAAGAGTAGAGATAAGGAGAACCATTTTATATGGAGGACAAGTTAAAAAGTGTCCTGCTGTAAGCAGCAACATTACAATTAAAAAACCCACAAAATGGCGTTAGCGTAACAAAAGATAATGATACTTTTTCGTCCTTTTTTAACCGACTTCAACAAAAAGGTGGAGGTGACTCAATTCGAATGTATATTATGAAGAGTATAGATAAGGAGAACCATTTTATATGGAGGACAAGTTGAAAAAGTGTCCTGCTGTAAGCAGCAACATTACAATTAAAAAACCCACAAAATGGCGTGAGCGTAACAAAAGATAATGATACTTTTTCGTCATTTTTTAACCGACTTCAACAAAATGCGGAGGTGGCTCAATTCGAATGTATATTTTTTTATATTATGAAGAGTAGAGATAAGGAGAACCATTTTATATGGAGGACAAGTTAAAAAGTGTCCTGCTGTAAGCAGCAACATTACAATTAAAAACCCCACAAAATGGCGTTAGCGTAACAAAAGATAATGATACTTTTTCGTCATTTTTTAACCGACTTCAACAAAAAGGTGGAGGTGACTCAATTCGAATGTATATTATGAAGAGTATAGATAAGGAGAACCATTTTATATGGAGGACAAGTTGAAAAAGTGTCCTGCTGTAAGCAGCAACATTACAATTAAAAAACCCACAAAATGGCGTGAGCGTAACAAAAGATAATGATACTTTTTCGTCATTTTTTAACCGACTTCAACAAGAACTCTTCAAAATCATTTGAAGTTGGCATTCTTTTTTTGGTAAAAATTATCTTGCTACTGTTGAAAAAATTTAAAATTAATTACTAATTTGACGCTTTTGGATGAACGCTTTTTCATACAGAGAGATGGTACTCCTGGTCTTTATCCTCTATAAGCATAATACAGATCTCAAATCTGGAGAGAACTGACCTGACATTGTCCCCGAACGCCTACGTCAATCCAGCCGACACACACCATGTTGTTGGAGACGCTGAATCCGATTTGATTGTAACGGTTAGCACAGGTTTGCTGGTTTATTACCCACATTTGAGCTTGGCGTAACTGTTCCGAATTAGTAGGATCTGTAGCCTGGGGGTTAAATCATTAAAATAAATATGGATATACATAATACTTATGCCAAATACCATTCATTTCTAGTTCCGTTTTATTTTACTACATTTGTTATGATCACACTCTCAATCACAGATAATCAAAAATATGTATTTGTCGCACTTGACATTGGCGAAATTGCCTACATAAGCAGAAGCCAAAAAAAAGATACTGTAACAGTGTAACTTCCGATGGACCTTCTTTTGTATAAAATAGTTGGATTTAACTCGTGAAAGTTTTCGTACTATGATTTACAACGATTTTAAGTGTTGTATGATATCTCAGCAAAGTGTAGCTCGCCTTCATACTGCTTTTGGTTATGAAGCCCCATGCAAGTTGACTGTTTATAGCCAGTTTGTAGAATTCAAACGCTGTCGTGTTAATCGTAGTGACGAATTTCGTGATAGTCGTCCATCTACCGCTGTCAACAACACTTGGTCCAATGCCATGCTGTGCCGTAAATAGCCTTTTATGCACCCAGTGCCAGCTTGAAGCCAGCACCCATGAATTGAATTTTTTTATTGTAAGTATTGTTTGTGGTCCTGGTCTGGTCATTTCTGCATCCCTCCAGAGGATGGCATCGCGCTAGTTACGGCCATGGTCATGCTTACAAGATTCAATGAAGGGAGGTCAAATTTGGTGTGGAACGTAGTGACAGGTGAAGAAACATGCATTTACAGCTACGATCCCAAGACAAAGTAGCAATTGACTGTTTGGGTCTTTCCATGTGAGCCGAAACCAATCAGTCGCGGGTGCGGTCAGCTGCTGAGTGGATAATTGCTACTTTTTTAAATAAAACTGGATACGTTGTTACTATAGTTTTGAAGAATCGTCGTCCAATGAATAGCGATTGGTACACGATCATTTGTTTGCTGTTAACAAACTCCGTAAAAATAACCATCAACGCCGTATCATCTTGCACTGTGACAATGCCAGCCACAGATCAGTAAAAGAAGGGAGATATGGTTCGGGAGCGTGTTGAGTGCCAACGCATCTGACCTAAATTGGACTTGATGCTGATTTTTGTTTGTAGTCGAATTCATACCGTGAACTAGTACTAGTTCTAGAACTAGTACACATCTGTTGATTTTAGATAAAATGCCACATTGTTCAGTATTTGTTTGTAAAAATACCAGTTTTAATGTGAATTACGTTAAAGATGGCATTTCATTCCACACGTAAATACTAAAAAATATTATTTTTCCTATAAAAATCAGCAAAACATCAATTAATGTAATGTTAAAACGTGATGCTATCAAGCCATTTTTTTCAATACAAACAGAAACCATTGCTGTCTTAGTAGGAATCGATTAATGAATAAGTTGAACTAACGGCGCAATGGATGAATGTTAGCGGTCGTAACGATAAGAAATAGATTCGTCCATGAAATAGAGATGTGATGTGATACGTGTAGCTGTCGATATTTTTTCTATGTTCACAGTCCACACCTAGTCCGGATGATAGATTAATACAATTATTTGAATATTATTTTTAGATAAAATCTTAGTAAAATCCATGCCGCATTTTATTGATTATGAATCTTTTTGATTAAATTTATTTTCATTAGTTCAACCAATCACCTATGAAGAACTATTTAACAATGCGTTTAAAAGCCGTGATGGAGAGATACATTGATTTAAGACTACATTATTTAACGCAAAACGCAACACCTTAATTACAGTGCAAACGCAAACTGTTAAATAAATATTTGCATTTTACTGGCCAATAAAATAATGTAAACAAAAAATGAAAATTGTTCATTTAGCTTGAATTTGTAATAATATATTTTTATACAAAATGTTTTATTTAATCGTAAATGAAACCATTAGAAAATAGAGCAGATAATATTTTTCAATTTTTATAGCGTTTACCATTTTTCATCTCTATTTGTTTATTAACAGTCTGTTGCTACAGGCTGATGTGCCGCCTACTTTTTGAATGTGTGCTATTAGTTAGCTTTATCTTGTGTTGCTGCAAATTTCTTAGTGTGCGTGAGAAATAAGAGTACCTGTGCCGTATTTACACTTTTTGTGTTTTTGTCAGTGTAGTAAGGGAGTGGAGCTTCACTGTGCCAAGGAGACATGTGAATACGAACAACTATTGTTTCAAGGCATATCTCCCTTGTTTTACTGATCTGTGAAGCCAGCCCTCACACGATCAGACAGACAAACAAATTTTTAAAAAAAGGAAAAACGTAGATATTATGGTTCATTCTGTATACAGTACCGACCTGACGTAATGCGATTTCTTCCTGTTTTCAAAAATTAAGAATTATTTACGCAGTCAACGATATTCAACACCAGAAGCATGTTTCCAAGGTCATCACGGAGGAGTAGCATAAATGTTGTTAAAATTGGTTTATTCGTGTACATTGAAGCTAAGGGAGAACATTTTGGGAACCAATAAATTTATTCTTGTTACATACAGAGTTTACAGTATGTATGTAATGTTTACATACGTATAGTATTTTTTTCTTATTTATTCCACAAATATTTAATGCGCCCCACGTAACACGCAGTAAGCCGTGAGTATAATTTCAGTTGTGATTGTTGTCGGCGCGGCGTTGGTTGCTCATTTTTATGACATTTCCGCTGGCAAAGTCAACTTATAATTACCCTAATAATGTAAATTTCAAATTATTTTTACCGAAGTAACGCCCCATCCTATAGCCAATACAGCTTGATTTGTAGTAAAGGTATACGCCCCACCGGCTATCCTAGCGGGTGCCACTACTCCTGACTGGTACTGTATTGGAATAGTGGTGCGTAGCACAGCGATGTCATCAGCTCTACTGACCGGCGAGAAGTCAGGATGTGGCGTGATACGGCTGATCATGTGAATTGTACCACCTGAATTACCAAATGATGATCCCACACGAGCTCGCCACCACGATACCGGATTCAAACTGGAATATTTAAATAGATAATATGTAATTATTTTTGTTTAAATGTCAATTAAAGCTTATAAATAAATATAAGGGAAATTACTTCAATGATAACAAACTATGCTTTCCTAGTACTATATGTTAAATGATTCATATTTCTTACATTGCTTAGGCATTATAGAATGCCAAATGAGAAACCGGCAAAGTATAAAATACATCTCTGATTCGTTTCAAATATCATGTGAGAGTTTTTGGCGTCTCTTACTCACTAAATCACATAACCACTCGTTAAAACCTAACGCAACCTCTTTTGTTATCATAACTAACCTTTTTTCTTTTTTTTACCTTACCTTTAAACAGATAAACAGTTTTAATGGTGTTGTAGCAGCGGGTAAGCGCCACAGTCTCGTGATCTCTAATCCGATAATGACTATTCAGAGACCGAGCAAGACGACCACGTTCGCCTTATCAGAAACTTTTTTCATACTTTGCCTAAATAGTATTTAGCATTTTGTCATGAAAACCAAACTATATCAAATAAATGCTGTCAAAATTATATATTATAGGGATAAATATGGGAAAGCTCAAGGTCACTCAGAAGGAAATGGAAAGGGCAATGCTTAGTTCTTTTAGTGGTCAAATCATAAATGAGGAGATTTGCATAAGAACCAAAGTAACTGATATAATTCTAAGAATTGCTAGACATAAGTGGCAGTTGTGGACCAGTGCATATAAGACGGATGGCCGATGAGGCTGAAGAGTTCTCGAGTGGCCGCTACGTACTGGAAGACGTACCGTGGGTAGACCCGCCACAGGGTGAACCGATGACCTAGTAAAAGTTGCGGGAACTCGCTGGATGCGAACAGCGCAGTATAGCTCATTATAGCGATTATTGGGGGAGGTCTATCTCCAGCGATGGACGTCTTTCGGCTGAGATGATGATGAATCTAACTATACAAATTAAAGAACTATCAATCGTGCTCATTACAAAAATGCATCATGTACATAAATAAAATCCACTACACCACCAAACCTGTCTGTCATAATTGTATTTTTAAAGATATATGAACGGTTTACAGGAAATTTATCACAGCAAAATACTAGGGACTGGTAATGATTATGAACGTATATATACTTCTGCTGATCTAGTTAGAAATACCGTTATAATATGACATTTAATTCCAATTAATTGCACTAAAGCTTTGATAGTTAAGACGACAGCAGCAACTGGAGCTCATAAAAACCCATTTGTTAAGTTATTTTTTACAAAAAACCCAACATCAGATGTGTGAATTTTTCCCCGACTTATTTTATTGGATTTCCTTATTTCATAAGGAATAAGTATAATTTTTTTCTCGAGCACACTGTAATATAGCGATAGGAGTGATGCAATTATTTATAAATAAAGTAATATTTACATACATTCCGTTCAAATAGAAACAGGATGCGGCTGAAAGTATGGCCGTGTTGGTGAGTATGCTACCACCACACGCCTGCGAATAAGAACCTTCACCGCCGTTCGATAGCAACGCTGCAGCGAAGGGATAATTATTGATACTTGCGACATTGCCACCAGCTATCCTCTCACCTGAAGCATCCTCACCTGATAAGCATTTTATGAAAAAAAAAGTTAATGCGTGTTAAGCGTATGAGAAGTTATACTTCTTTGAATAATCATGCAACTAATGTTTTGTGCATATGGACGTAGCTTAAAAAAATTGTTAGTGGTCAGTAGGGGAGCGAGGGGCTTGTTGAACAGGGGTAAGTAGTAACAAGACTTTTTCATCGGAAACGAAAACATTATTAACTTATTTTTTCCACTTAATCGTATTCTTATACATGTCAAGTCCGGTGAAGTTCTAAAAGCCGTCAGAGGCTCCAGGGCCACTAAGGCTAAGAGTATAGTCAGTTCAAAAAAAAACCTTATATCGTATCACAATATAAAGCTATAACCGATGTCCCACCAGGAGGCGAGGACATGAAATGTATGCATATCAATATGTATGAATTTTAGTCATGTGATATAAAATTTTATTTTAGCAAAATTTAGATTGTCGTTAAAATAATCAACCATTTTAAACACTTTCTTTACTTTATATACTTATTTATAAATATAACATCAATAGCTTTTTTAAATTTAGTTCCATACTGTAAGAGTTAAAGTAGCAGTCCATGTTGAATGAGTGTTAATTCAGTCAATTGTTAAGATTTATTCGTTTTTCTAAAAGTCGTTATATATTAGATTACCTAAATTCACTAACTAACACTTCTATAGATAAATAATTGTAATTATATACATAAATACATATGTATATAAACAGATGGATAGCTCATTACACAAATCTGCATTATAATGATTTATAGTATGATACAATAGTAAAAAAAATCGTAATGCGAATTATAACTTATAGTTTGTAGATTATAGGATATGTACATAGGTAGGTACATTAATATTAACTATTTATCCATAAACTTATACTAAGGTAACTGTGATTTAAATTTATAAGTAAATTTGTAATAGGATGTCACATGTATTATGCTACAATAATTATTGTCTTTTTATATGTGAAGATAACTAATTGTACCGCTAAAAAATAAAAATAAAATTATTATCATAATTTTGCAATACTATCATAATTTTAATGTGATTATCTTGAGTCTATTAATTATTTTATATATGACGGAATTTATTTGATGAATAAAAAACAAGTAATGGAACTTACCTTCAACATTAACTAAAAAACAAATAGTACAAAGAAACAAGATCTTCATTTCGTATATTTCTATTGAAATAACTTTACACTAAAGAAATGTGTTACAAAATAACATTTATTAATTAACAATTTTCATCGGTAGGTATATTATATCTGTTGATTTATTTAAAATGATTGCATCGACCTTGAAATACTTATCATTTTTATCAGATTGTTATTAGAATAATCGGCGTTTAAATTCGACACTATATTTTTCTACTTTGCCTGTAGTTACGTCACTCACTCATACATCAAACTTAAATCGTAGGTAACCTAATATTATTTTACTTTTATAAAAAATGCCAATACCTCAAAGGCAAGGTGTTTAATATTATTAAACTTTCATAATGAAATATCTAAAGAATTTATCCTTCGTCATACAAATAAATATCTTACTTAAAAATGTGATAAGACTGATAAAATCTTAATAAATAGTTTGTAGTACATAATTTTTACATCTCCTGGTCTCTACGCTACTATCCAATTTTAACAACTGCGGTTGACGTAATCCTCAGTAGGTATCTACTATATTACATGAAACTAAAAATTTTAACATTCTTATAGGAAATCTGTATTAATTGGACAGAGAGTAAACTTAACATTTAAGACATTAAAAAAAAAACAATAATAATTATTATAAAGTTGGTAAGAATCCGATATTTATTCTAATACAATGAAAAAATAAGTTAGAAAACTGCTTTCTTATTTTGAAGTAATTGCAGTTGTTAATCATTTTGAGTTGGCAGTCGATCGCTTGCTGGTTAAATATTGTGTGGTAGATGATAGCCGACCCTCTAAGTTTGAGCACACTCCTTTACTGGATTATTCTTATTACTAAAAATGTTAATAAAACTAAGAATATTATTGTTTTCATTATTGTAAGAAATAATAATGAAATCTATTTTAAGTACATCTTTACAAGTTATTGACATAAATTATCGGAATTATTTACGCTTATTTAATTTAGTTAAACTATTTCGGGTCTTCTTGTATTGGATATAATATTTTTGATGGTATTCTTCAGTATTGTAAATTTATTGTAAATCCACTCCACGTTTCTCATAGAACCGAATGAGTATCCTAGTAACAGCAGTATCAAACCAATAACGCTTATGGTGATCCATACGTATATTGACCCTTAAACAAAGAAATGTAATTTTATTTTTACATAATTCAATCGCTTCGCTCTGTAATTTTTTAGTCTATAGAGCTATAGATTTAGGGGCCTAGCCGAGTTGCGTTTCTACAGTCGTTAACGCTAAGTAATAGAAACGAGAAAATGTATGGAATTCACACATCTGATCACGTGATTTAACGCTGAGGTAATATCAATTCCATACATTACTTGTTTTCTACTAGCTTTAACGATTGTAGAAAGGCAACTTGGCAACTTTGTAAACCCCCTGTTTGGGACACATTCTGACAATATGCTCTAAATTTCTTCAAAGCTTTTGTATATCAAAAGGGAGTAATACATTTTTACATAAAATAACAAAGTTTAAAGAGAGTCCCATCTACGGATTCCAAGCAATAATAATCATTTAAGATCACTTAATTTGTGCAGAAGGCAATCGGAAAAGGGCATCGTGTCGATCGACTTGAGTTCGAATCCGTGCAATGAGCCTGAGATTTCGGTGAAGGAAAACATCGTGATGAAACCATAGCATGGTGGTAGCTTTTTCTAATGCCCGCCTGGGGCTAGTTAAAACCCTCAAATTGAAAATCTGTCATTAAGCAGCTAGTAGGTGTATTTATTAGATTTAGTGTATGCCTTTTGGGCCCACATCGTCACTTAAAATTTGGTGAGATTTTTTTATATTCGAGCTTGTGAAATTCACGAAAAACATATAAACGCTTAAAACCTTTATACTGATCTTCAATCAGAGATACTCACGTGAGTCGTACTCGGTATAAGGTATAAGTAAATTCTCCTTCGTTAAAGATGATAATTCCATGTCCTGTCCCCTCAGCTTTACTGCCACTGTCCAAGGATGGCGGTTCAGAATTGTAGACTCTTCCATGTAGAGCAAGCAGAAACCGTTTTCAAGAGAACTGAGATCTTTGTATCCAGCAGGAATAATGTGTGTAGTGAAACCTTCAATCATTAAAATAGCTGTCATATGATTTACTTTTTGTGTGAAACATTTTAAGGTAGCCCCCTACGGTCAGTGATTTCAGACAAATAGGGACGATTCGATACCGCCCTTTGATTGACACAAAGTACTCATTCAATCAGGTATCGAATCAAAGTATCCGATACCTCATTCGAAACCACTTCAAAGGTTCGATACTTGTGAGTACTCAAATCATTCTGGCGCTTGCGCAGCAATAAGGAATGACACTTTTAAAAACTTAAAAAAAGTAATTCAACAATAATGGAAAAAGTTTGTGGAGTGAAAATTACACACTTGCTACCGTGGCGCCACCCTGACTTGACGCATTTCGACGGACACTTTTTGATACATAGAGAAGGTACTCACTCTCCTGGTCTTTACCCTTCAATAAAACTACTCACCTAAACCATCACATCGAACGAATCTACAGTACTCGAGTTGTCTATTTCCATTAACAGAAGCTTCCAACAAAAGACCACGGTGTTTACTATAGTGATGAGTTACTGTTATTGCATCTGAAATGAGATTATTCTGGTTAATATAACACTAAAATAAATACATAATTATATTATTAAACATTATTATAAAAACTTATTTTTTTCATTTTCTCTTGACATACGAATTCACTTGGTGGTTTCTAATGCCATATACTTCACTTAATAGGCATAGGCTTCACATATTTTCAACAGATTTATTCCACGATGTTAATTTTTAACCCCCGACGAAAAATGAGGGGTGTTATATGTATATCTGTGTGTCTATCTGTAACATCGTAGCTCCCAAACGGTAGACTCGATTTAATTTTTTTTTAAAGATGACTTGATCATCGATATTACTCCTAGCTATGATTTAAGTAAAACTGTTCAGCTGTTTGAAGATAATCAGCTCTTTTCTAGCTGATAATGTATGTGAGTATCTTACAGGTCTCGACCGAGTCGAAATTTTGTTTATGTTAGGTAAATTATATTTGAAGAACATGGCAATATTGGGCTGATGTTCCAGTGTCACCAACTTTACAGCATAGATATTGTGTTTGGGCTAAATGAATATATTTCTTATGTAATTTTTAATTTACCGTTTGTAACGGTCAAAGGAATCTTTTATTAAACCAATTTTCCACCTTGCCGCCGCGCCGCGCCGCACGGCGCCTGCGCCTGCATCGAATCCGTGTAACCTATCGCTGTTTTCACTTACTTATTGTACTTGTTCTACAACTTGCCAAATTGCTTGTCGTTCAAAATTACTGCTCCGCTCCTATGTACCGTAGCGTCAAGTTATATGACCTTAGATACCTGTCTTCAGTAAATAGGCTATAAATGCAATTTTTTTTTTCAAATCTGTCATGTTTCCGCATATTATCACGTAAACAAACTAACAAAAACCAATCACTTGAGATTTATTAATATAGATTTTAAAAGTTACCTTTTATAGTAACATGGATTTGTGATCTTTGCTCCTTCCCCAGACCTTTCACGAGACCGACATGGCAGCTCCACTGGCCACTATCAGCAGGCTGTAGGTTTTTAACCCTTATACCACACTCCCCAGCGTCAAACCCTTTACCCACATACATCATAGTACTCGACGACGTTGCTATTAAAAGAAATCATAATTAATTAAACAAGCTAAATTTATTAAAAAGGAAACAAAAAACCCGACTGCAACAAAAACACTGGACAACATTTTTTTTCTTCTATTTTTGCTTTTTGATTGATTCGCAGACGTTGTACTTCAATATTATGTCACTCCCAAGTCTCACGACTAAGACGAATCTAACAACACCTCGTATTTTAATCCATCAAACAGTTTAGAGCGTGCGAAAGAAATAGACATACATACATACGTTCAATAAACATAACCCAACTTTTTTCGCAGTACCGGGTAAAAATAATTATGTTAATAATCATCATAAACTCAGTAGTATTTGTCTATTTAGGCATATCAATAAGTTCTTTTAACTACAGAATAATCTAGCAGGCAATCACTTGTTTAAAAAAAAAAAATTATTATTTTTATATTGACGGCAAATTGACTGTACTGCTATGGTAAGCACATTACAATCTAAACACAACGACGACTACCGAGAGATGGAGATAGATGCTACACCCCATATGCGATTAAATGTCAGAGGCTTTTTCAATTCGTATACGTTAGCCCCATTGTAGCATGCAGTGACCTCGCATTGTAGCATACATAAGGCTTACATATCTATATTAATAAATAGTTCTGTCTGTAGGTATATGTAATTTTTTCCAAATTTTCCGATAGTCATCTTATATGTATAAAAGACACTAATCACGAATATGCCATTAATACATTTATTGTCTGTTTGTTCCTATGTCCGGATTTAAATAAAAAACGGCTTGACCGATTTTTATGACATTTTGTATTCGGGAAGCTTATGTCATAGGTCAAATGATAGGCTATTAAAATTTTCAATAGTAATTTTAGACTTGTAAACTGTGTGAAGGGGGATATGCGTGTACGGGAAGTGAGTGTAGAGATAACGGTTGAGGCTGGCATGGAAGAAGATGTGCTGTGCCAACCCCACCTAATGTGCGATAAGGGCAGGTAGAAGACTTCTAGAAATATTAAAAAGAAATCCAAAAACCAATTTTTTTTCATTCTTAACCGATTTTCATGAAATCATGTAGACGGGAAAGTTTAGGTCATTTAAAATTGATAGGTAATTATTATAAAAATAATTAATATGAGTAAAAATAAAATTATGAACAGAAACTAACCACCAACAGGTAACCATCAGACTAGATTGATTATAAACCATAGTTCGTAGAATTAACTGATGACAGATACGTATCCATTTTGAGAAGTAACTTACTCCATCCAAAAATGTTGAATAATATTCCGTTCAATTAAAAAAAACTTGTTCAGCTATGAACCAATGCGGGTAGATGAGACTTATAATACTAAATCGTGAGGAATAACTTGCCAGGTGTAACACTGAAGATAGTTCCGTTCTGAGCTCTGAAGTAGCAGTACTTTATAGACGCCTGAACTGAGCAGGACATCGTGGTGGCATCACCTTCCACGCTTGTTACCGACGTCCTGTCCGATGATAGAACTGGTTCTGTGAGGACCAATCAGAAACTTTATATCATTATTTAGTTTAGTAATTACGCTAATAATCTGTACATAATAAGTACCTATATAATTATATGTCCTGACTGAGTAACTGATTTATCAACGCATAGCTCAAACTACTGGGGTTAGGGCCGTAGAAATTTGCATGCGGGTTCTTTTTATACTCTTGGTGAGCACTAAGGAAGGATTTTTGGAAATTTAGTATGAAAATTCGTCATTTTTTAAGATGGATCTATGAAAATTGGTCTTTAGCGATTCAGTTAGAGGGTAAGGAAGGTGGCTTTTATAGGTTTTGTTTTTTTTTTTTTTTTCAAATTCAATACTTAAGGTTGTAAAAGATATTGTGGTGAAAGTATGTGTAATATAAGTAACAATATCTATTATCAAAAAGCAGTACCAGGAAGTACAGGCAACGTAAACAAATATATTAAGGGGGCGTAACTAAACTAAGAAGCGAGCGAAGCCGCGGGAAAAGCGCTAGTTAAATAACGTTACACACAATATGATTTCGATTCCCGTTTTAACAAAGTATATGTAATTTGTAATAAAGATATTTACAGCCGAATTAAATTTACAAATACATATATGGTTTAAAAAAACGACGATACTATTAAAAATGGAGATGTAAAACACAACGTCATATAAATCAGATTGTGTAACTTATTGCATTAATAGCGGACGAAAAATGATCGAGTATCTTTTTAGTAGTTTCTGATAATTATAAGCGTGTTACAAATAGCAATAGAAAATATTTAGTTATTATTCAAACGCCTCCTCCAAAATATAATAGGTAGTCGTTATCATCACTATGTAATCCTTAACAAATAGTCCTATCGTTCAATTTATGTTATTAAATACCATAGATGTCGTATTATTTATATTAATTATATTCGAAATTTAGTATCTCAGAGCAATCGAAAGAATTTTAAATCTATTTAAGAAAAACTCTTGGAGTTATTTACTCGTTTACCTGTGATGACAGATTCCCGAATCTCTGGGTCTTGCATCAACCACGGACATAGTACTTTTAGAAAGCCATAGTGCATTAATTCACCTTCAGTTTCAATGGCACAGCGCCACAAACCAAGGTCTTCGCTTGTCGGCTCCGTAATCCGAAGACCGCATTCTTGGCCGTGTACGTATGATTCGTAACTGAAAAAATGTTATTTTCATTTTTTGGTACAAGAAAGCTTCACAATTTGCACTTGAAATTAAGTTGTTTCTAGTTTCAATGTCTCTAATTATCTTAAACGGATACTAAAACTGTGACTTTTATTTATTTATTTTAAAACGTACAATTGTAAAACATTGTCTTAAATAACTTCTTATTTTATTATCGATTCATATTATAATACTACCTATAATAAATTATCAAAGTGCATGAAATATTTTAAACATAAAATTAAAATAATATATTATTGATCATCCATTTTGTTTGATTAATCCCTAAGGGTAACTATCCTCAAAGCGATAAAAGTATACGGGCATCTAACCCATATAATGGGCAACTATCCTTAAAACTAGTCATGTTTAAAAAAAAAAAAAAATGATACTTATATTCAATTACTATTAAACGCAATAGCTAATAGGCTTAGTTTCCATATTACTAATATAATAAATGTGAAAGTGTGTATGTTTGGATGTTTCTTACTCAATCACGCAAAAACAGCTGAACGGATTTAGATGAAATTTGGCACACAGATAGTGATATCCAATAATACGCAGACGAAGTCGCGGGTACCAGCTAGTTAGAAATAAAATTCTGCTATAATATAAGTTTTTTTTTGGAAAATATTCAACGATTTCCAAATGTTGGGCAGCTATCCCACTTTTACCTTAAGAAAAACGGTATTAGAACGTTGTTTTAAAGCGTAAACCCTTAGAAGTATGTTTTATGTTCTTACATTGGCCATGTAATTATTTTCCAATATCGTGTCAAAAGTTATGTTAGACATCAGTTGAATCAAATTATTATTTAACTTACCTAACTTGAGAGTTTTGAGATATATATCTATCCTCTCCCGTCCCCTGCGCCGCAATCCGTATTTCACCTTTAGGGTTTCGGAACAAGCATGTACGGACCTGGTGTGGACTATTCACTGAGCATATCAACACGACGGTGGGTTCCTTACTTATAAGTCGAGTAGACACAGCCGCTTTTGGTTCTAAAAACCCAAAAAAATTTTTTTTCAAAATTGTTTAATATAGTGTGTATTCAAATCCCCGTCGGATCAGTGAAGGTGTTATTAGGTATCGAGCTTATATTTTGTTTATGTTATCTATCTCAGATTATAAGTAAAAAAAATTACGCCTAATAAAATGAAAAAAAAAATTAGTTAAATGAGGAATATTACATGGCAATACAGGCGGCGCGGCGAAGGGTACCGCTATACGATCAAACGTATCGCTGCGCCGCGCAGGTGCTGCCGACAGTGTTATCATGTTTTAAAAATTTGCTAATTTTTAGGGAAACTAAAACTTAATAAGTTAATTTCAAATAGCAATGACATTTTTATTTCCATAATAAATAAAATGTTGATTTTTTTTTTGGTAATGTCATTGGGGTACCTATATACTCTTTTCGGATTCGACGGGGTTTTTAATACCTATTGTATATCTGATGGATTTCATTCCTGGGCAACGAAAGACGGATGAAAGAAGAATATATATCGCAGACATGCGAATGTTGCTGTAATTAAAAAACAGCACCAGGAAGAGGTACGTTGAAGAGTAATAATATATAGGCTAACATGGTATGGGCATGTCATGTGGAAGGATTTATTTTTAGATTTTTAGGGGTTTAAGACTTTTAAGTCATATAACTCGAAGAATGTTAGAGTGAAGATGTAAGGCAGCGGCGGCCCTGAAGTAGAGCGAAAGATGCGGTCACTCTATGCGCCAGGTAGCAAGAGGCGTCAAAAAGTCAAATGTAAAAAAACAATTTGGAACGAAACATATAATTTTTATAGCGCCTTCTGAGAGGCGCGAGACTTCCTCAAATGAAAATGAAAATCGAATTCAAGAAAAGAAAATAAAACATAGCTGCATGGCGCCTTTTTCTTTCTTTCTTTTTTTCGATCTGACTATACTGTTAGCCTTAAGGGCTCTGGAGTCATTGGAGGCTATTACAGTTTCACAGGGCTTGGGGGCGAGCGCGCAAGACACCCAGCTGCGAAAGCGGGGCAACAAGCTCAAGGGTGCCAAAGTGGATGAACCTATCGGATTGGGCTGTTGCCGTACATGCAAATAAGTCGCGATCTAACTATCCGTGAAATTAGATCTAACTAACTACATATACGTGTTCCTATACTATACATATATTAATGTATTCCTGCCTCTTGGGAGGGAATTGTGTAGAGATCATCGAAATGATGCGGGAGGCCTTTGAAGATACTTGTATAAGCAAAACTCGATAGCGTTCCGTGTTCTTACAACCTTCCGAACTTCGAGCGCCATTACACCGAAAAATATCAAGGGTGTGCAACTCAGGGTTGCGCAAAATCGTCGTTTGACTGCGCGCGAGATAGGAGATGATCTTGAGATTCCAAAAACATGTGACCGTCAGACAATCAACAAAGAATTTTACCGCGAAGTTCTGAAAATATTGCGTGACGCAGTCAGATGGAAACGACCGCATTTTTGGGCGAGCGGCGATTGGTTTCTCCACCATTACAGAGAGCTTGTACTTTGTGCATTCATCGAAATTCAGGCATCACTTTTTATCGAAACACAATATTAAAGATTCCGTCAGCCTTGACTGCATCCAGAAGTCAGCCCGTAGTCCCGACTTAGACTCCTTCTACTTTTAGCTGTTCCCAAAATTTAAAATCGCGCTCAATACGGAAAGTTTTCAGGAAAAGTTTCGGTTATCAAGGATTAAGAATCAGATGCGAAATTATATTACCTATATTATTATTACATACCCGCTTCGTTAACAATCACCAAGAACCTCTCCTTTGTAACAAAAACTTGTTCTGGACGTCCCACATACATCTTCCAACATCCATGATGCTCCATCGTTACCCTCTCGAGGACTATATTGCATTTCCCGAATCCATCAAATATAACTAGTCCCGTGGGGTCCTCTATTTTACAATAAACTGCATCTTCAGGACCAAATTCTAGACTAACTTGTGTGTCTCTAATAAACATTAACCTGTCACTAGTTAATCGTTGTCGTTCTAAAAATTTAAGTTAATAATATTATTATTCTGAAATGTATGACTGCTAAGCTTTTATCTCCATTTACATTTTCCGTATCATTTGTCTTGCACATGAAACCACAAGCTATATTACCATAATAAAATGTATTTATATGATAAAGACTTATTCCTTTAAATAATGTTATACATATAAAACTAGCAAGCCCTACGGAAGTTGTTATACTCTTTCCGGTAGCTAATGGCTCTGCCACAGCGCCACCTATTGGATTATAATAACCTACCTATGAATCATCCTCTCTATAAAACAATTATATTATGTAAATATGAGCTCAATCAGTCAAGTCATTGGTCCGGTACACGGTCACAAACACAACACGGTAAACAGACACAAGATTTGTATATACAAAATATGGTTACGAATGTACATTACCTATAACATTAATTTCGATGTCAGATCGGTAGATAATCTTCGTTCCGTAAATTATATGCCATTCTCCATTATCTGTTTGTTGAGCGTTGTGTATAATAAATCCACATGATTCCAAATGCAACAGATCGTGTTCATAGTGTCTTTCCATTTCACTTGGTCCGACAAGCTTACAAGTATTAGAAAAGTTTGTTGGATTTTTCAAACGAACGTGTATAGAATCACCTTCATCAACGGTTATTGACTCCGGGAAAGCGCTGACAATTTCTGCAAAATACAATATAAGAGCATGTGTATGAAAATCAAAAGGTATTTGATGAAATATGTCAAACGGATCGAAATTTGATCTAAAACATCAATCAGTCAAGCTTGAACGTTCAAACGAAAGTCTTCTAAGTAAGGGTGATAGGAACAGGATGTTCTTAATATTAATAAACTTTAAGAAATACATACCTACTCATTTATTTAAAATTAGACAGAGTCACTAAGAAGAAAAATCACTATCTATCTATCTAAAGATTGACTTGTAGACGAAGAAGTCTCTGGTTATAAAAAAGATAATAGTGAAAGAATTCATTCCCGGACGTTATTGATGACAGGCAAATGAAAGTAATTAACTCATAAAATCATAGCTTCCATCTATGAGTTAACGTTAACTAACTAATCTATGCTTTCAGTTTATCACTACCTCACAAATCTGTACTCGAATCCTAACAGATTGCAGTAAAATATATTGAGAGTTTAAAAAACTATACCTTCAACATAGACTGTAAAAAGTACTCTCTTTTCAATTGGTTTCCCCTTTGACGAACCTCTTGAAATTAGAATCCATTCCCCAACCATATCTTCTGACAATACAGTAATATTTATACTACATTCAGTGGTTGTGCTCTTAACCAATTCTAGACCAGGAATATAAAATCCATCCATGATCGCATACTGTAGTCCAGTTGGAGTTCTAACGTAGCAACTTTGCAGAGTATCAGAGCTATTAGAATTTGTAACAATGAAAGAGGAACCAATATTTGTAACTTGACGTGGTAATGTTATGGTTACAACTCTTCTATCTTTATCATTTATTGGATTTTTCGGAACTGAAAAAGTAACAAATAAAATTACTGTTTTATTTTATCACAATGATTCACAGTTAGCATAAAATTGAACATTCTTATAAAGTGCGAACCATGAGTTCGTATTTCGTAGTTTGCTCAATTATTAATAATTTTAAAAACCCTGGCACCCGTTCAACTTGAGATGATCTTCGTTTTAAATTTGTAAAATTCACGAGACAGCGAAGATAGATAGCTGTTTGTAATTGAACGGCTCCTTATTTATATATCAGTGAACACGTGGGAACGTTTGCGAGATAAAATTATTCAATACTAGTCACGCTGTTTTATTTATCATATTACCTTCAAATAAGCTCAGGCTCCGATACAGCCTCTATGAATAATCAGAACTGGCTTAGGCGTAAACTTGGCCCAAATTTTTGAGCCTCCGCACTGTGTAATTCAAGGTTGCGTTTCTTTATATTATAAATATTGCTTAATGACAAATGTACTATAAGTATTAGACCAGCGCCACCATCTCACCACGGTTACAGAATACGATGTTCTCCTTTACCAAAGATCATGCTTTTTGCTAATCGAGCGAGATCCGAGTGCCACTCTCTATCATAGCTTTATGCCCTTTTTACTCTTTCATATTAATTTTCTTAGCAACGGTCATTGTGTCCTATTAAAACCAAGATGGCTACGATATCAAGAGCCAACTGCAGCAAACAAATTAATAATAACTCCTTTTTTACGCACAAGATAAAGAATTTGAGAAAAACTAAGACCACTTAAACAATTCAGGATCACTAGAAAAAATTCTTACCGGTACTGTTTTGCTCTAGAATTGCGTATGTACCACCTGAAAAAAAAATCGAAAGTACTTATTTTTTATACTATATTGTAAACTGGTCTGCGAACAAAACGCGTAGTCGTTGATCTCGAGTCAAATGATTGTTCAGGTGCTTTATTTTACCTTTTTCAAACTATACCTACATAATGTATTATATTATTATTTATGAGTACTGCCTCCTGCCTCCTGCCTCCTGCATCGACGTTGTACACGCTACCACTGACTAACTTCTCTACTGTCTTCTGCTACTTTAATTAGATAAATATATGATTAACAGATCGGGTATTTTACAGAGAATTTCACCTCAGGTACCACGTCTAAATACTAGATCTTGCACATATATTCCTTTCACTTGTAACTTCATAAGTACAAGCTTGGACATGCAGTCACCTATATGGCGTATATATACTATTTTCCTTAATTTAAACTCTATGGAAACGGCCATGAGGATCATGAAGGTCAAATCGAAGGAATAATAAAACCGATAAAACATTATAAACTTATTATTTTCAGTTTATAATAATATAACATCACGCTATAACCGATATGGTACAACTATAATTATTTGTGTTAACGTGATTGCCACATGAATTTAATGAACTTGTATGCCAATATGAGCATGAACCGGTAGTGGCGTTTTGACCTTCACAGGTGCCTTCTTAGGGTCTAAATTGAATAAAGGTTTTATTTTTATTTTGAACAAAATATTTTTTGTTTCAAACCAAAGAAATAATGAATTTATATCGCAAAAATTCTTTGTTTAATTTTGTATCTCACATTAATGGACCTGCACGATCCTTGTGGTCGTTTCCATCGAGTTTTAAATTAAGGAAAATATGTATATAGGAATAATAATTAGCTTTTTTTATAATATTTTATAATAACGTTATTTTATAATTATGTATTTTATATTCCTGTATATCGGTTATTCATTTGGTATTAATTTAATTTGATTTGGTAACCACGCTACAACCAGGGGAACCAGGGGAAACTTAAAGCTTATGTTAAACCATCAGTTATAGTTTATGTATAATTTTAACAACTGAATAACCACATTGTATATAAAACATAATCGCATATAATAATTATGTCCATAGACAGTATAAAATTTTATATTAAATAATAATTTTATAGTTTTCCACGTGGTTTCATTTATTTCAAAAGTAAATGCAGATACCCAAATAAACAAACAAGCTAAATTATTAAAAAGGAATCAAAATACCCGACTGCAATATAAATACTTGATTTTTAAAAAATTGCGTTGATTTGATTCCCAGACGTCGTACTTAAATATTATACAAGGTGTCCAGAAAGGGTATCGGGTATTTGTAAGTTCAATGAAACAAAAATTATTTGTATGCAATAAAAAAGTTTATTGTTTATTATTAGCATATGAATTGGAGAATTATTTGGAAAAGATGATGTTATCCAAATGATGACCGTTACGTTGCTGGCACTCTTCTAAACGGAAACGAAGATTGGCGATAACACGTTGACACATAGCTATCGATATTGCTGCCATTTCTGACCTGATGTTTTGCTTTAACTGGGTTAGATTCGTCGGATTGTTTTGATAAACCTTACTTTTAAGGTATCCCCATGCGAAATAGTCAAGCGGGCTAAGGTCGGGGCTTCTGGGAGGCCAGTTGATGTTACCCCTTCGCAAAATGACTTTATTAGGGAATAATTCGTTAACAACTTCCATTGAGTCATTTGAGGTATGGCAAGTGGCCCCATCTTGCTGGAACCACGTTTATGAGTTGAAACCTGCAAACTCCTGCAACTCTGGGACCAAAAAATTTCGCAATATATCGCAATAACGGTCACTATTCACATTAATTGCTCGGCCTCGTTGATCTTCATGAAAATAAGGACCAATTATGCCTTTAGCAGACATAGCGGCCCAAACAACGACCTTTGGGCTATGCAGGGGTCGTTCATGCTTTCGTCTCGGATTCTCCACTGCCCAGTACCGACAATTCTGCTTATTAACATGACCATTCAGGTGAAAATTTGCTTCGTCACTGAACAGTATGTTGTTAAAGTTGTTAAATCGCTGCAGCATTTCGTTCGCAAAATTCAGTCGATTAGCATAGTCCGTATCCTTCAATTCTTGAACCAATTGAATTTTATAGGCTTTTAGATGCAAGTCTTTCTTTAAAATCGAATGTAAAGACGATTTTTTGATGATCAACGCTTGGCTTCGCTTTCGGATGGATAAAGACGGATTTTGACGAACCGACGCCTCAACTTCTTCAATTGTTTCTTCATCGCGAACTGAACGAGGACGACCAGAGTTTTGAATTTTAACTGTCGCACCTGTATTCTCGAACATCCTGATCCATTTCCTAATGCTATCGTCACTTGGCGCGTGGCGTGTACGATATTCCGCACGATAGAGACGTTGAGCAGTCACTATTGAATCACCATTACGATAATACACTCGTACGCAAAATGCGCGATGCGTCCCCGAGTACTGTTCCATCGTGACTAAAACTCCACAAAATGGCGGACGCCACGAACCCCTCCCCGCACCCTTTAGACGCCCCGTTTCGAATATGGCGCGAAAACAAATACCCAATACCCTTTCTGGACACCTTGTACATTATAAGAGCATGTGTATGAAAATCAAAAGGTTTGATGGAATATGTCAAACGGATCGAAATTTGATCTAAAACATCAATCAGTCAAGCTTGAACGTTCAAACGAAAGTCTTCTAAGTAAGGGTGATAGGAACAGGATGTTCTTAATATTAATAAACTTTAAGAAATACATACCTACTCATTTATTTAAAATTAGATAGAGTCACTAAGAAGAAAAATCACTATCTATCTATCTAAAGATTGACTTGTAGACGAAGAAGTCTCTGGTTATAAAAAAGATAATAGTGAAAGAATTCATTCCCGGACGTTATTGATGACAGGCAAATGAAAGTAATTAACTCATAAAATCATAGCTTCCATCTATGAGTTAACGTTAACTAACTAATCTATGCTTTCAGTTTATCACTACCTCACAAATCTGTACTCGAATCATAACAGATTGCAGTAAAATATATTGAGAGTTAAAAAAACTATACCTTCAACATAGACTGTAAAAAGTACTCTCTTTTCAATTGGTTTCCCCTTTGACGAACCTCTTGAAATTAGAATCCATTCCCCAACCATATCTTCTGACAATACAGTAATATTTATACTACATTCAGTGGTTGTGCTCTTAACCAATTCTAGACCGGGAATATAAAATCCATCCATGATCGCATACTGTAGTCCAGTAGGAGTTCTAACGTAGCAACTTTGCAGAGTATCAGAGCTATTAGAAGTTGTAACAATGAAAGAGGAACCAATATTTGTAACTTGACGTGGTAATGTTATGGTTACAACTCTTCTATCTTTATCATTTATTGGATTTTTCGGAACTGAAAAAGTAACAAATAAAATTACTGTTTCATTTTATCACAATGATTCACAGTTAGCATAAAATTGAACATTCTTAAAAAGTGCGAACCATGAGTTCGTATTTCGTAGTTTGCTCAATTATTAATAATTTTAAAAACCCTGGCACCCGTTCAACTTGAGATGATCTTCGTTTTAAATTTGTAAAATTCACGAGATAGCGAAGGTAGATAGTTGACATGCAGTCACCTATATGGCGTATATATACTATTTTCCTTAATTTAAACTCTATGGAAACGGCCATGAGGATCATGAAGGTCAAATCGAAGGAATAATAAAACCGATAAAACATTATAAACTTATTATTTTCAGTTTATAATAATATAACATCACGCTATAACCGATATGGTACAACTATAATTATTTGTGTTAACGTGATTGCCACATGAATTTAATGAACTTGTATGCCAATATGAGCATGAACCGGTAGTGGCGTTTTGACCTTCACAGGTGCCTTCTTAGGGTCTAAATTGAATAAAGGTTTTATTTTTATTTTGAACAAAATATTTTTTGTTTCAAACCAAAGAAATAATGAATTTATATCGCAAAAATTCTTTGTTTAATTTTGTATCTCACATTAATGGACCTGCACGATCCTTGTGGTCGTTTCCATCGAGTTTTAAATTAAGGAAAATATGTATATAGGAATAATAATTAGCTTTTTTTATAATATTTTATAATAACGTTATTTTATAATTATGTATTTTATATTCCTGTATATCGGTTATTCATTTGGTATTAATTTAATTTGATTTGGTAACCACGCTACAACCAGGGGAACCAGGGGAAACTTAAAGCTTATGTTAAACCATCAGTTATAGTTTATGTATAATTTTAACAACTGAATAACCACATTGTATATAAAACATAATCGCATATAATAATTATGTCCATAGACAGTATAAAATTTTATATTAAATAATAATTTTATAGTTTTCCACGTGGTTTCATTTATTTCAAAAGTAAATGCAGATACCCAAATAAACAAACAAGCTAAATTATTAAAAAGGAATCAAAATACCCGACTGCAATATAAATACTTGATTTTTAAAAAATTGCGTTGATTTGATTCCCAGACGTCGTACTTAAATATTATACAAGGTGTCCAGAAAGGGTATCGGGTATTTGTAAGTTCAATGAAACAAAAATTATTTGTATGCAATAAAAAAGTTTATTGTTTATTATTAGCATATGAATTGGAGAATTATTTGGAAAAGATGATGTTATCCAAATGATGACCGTTACGTTGCTGGCACTCTTCTAAACGGAAACGAAGATTGGCGATAACACGTTGACACATAGCTATCGATATTGCTGCCATTTCTGACCTGATGTTTTGCTTTAACTGGGTTAGATTCGTCGGATTGTTTTGATAAACCTTACTTTTAAGGTATCCTCATGCAAAATAGTCAAGCGGGCTAAGGTCGGGGCTTCTGGGAGCCCAGTTGATGTTACCCCTTCGCGAAATGACTTTATTAGGGAATAATTCGTTAACAACTTCCATTGAGTCATTTGAGGTATGGCAAGTGGCCCCATCTTGCTGGAACCACGTTCTTGAGTTGAAACCTGCAAACTCCTGCAACTCTGGGACCAAAAAATTTCGCAACATATCGCAATAACGGTCACTATTCACATTAATTGCTCGGCCTCGTTGATCTTCACGAAAATAAGGACCAATTATGCCTTTAGCAGACATAGCGGCCCAAACAACGACCTTTGGGCTATGCAGGGGTCGTTCATGCTTTCGTCTCGGATTCTCCACTGCCCAGTACCGACAATTCTGCGTATTAACATGACCATTCAGGTTAAAATTTGCTTCGTCACTGAACAGTAAGTTGTTAAAGTTGTTAAATCGCTGCAGCATTTCGTTCGCAAAATTCAGTCGATTAGCATAGTCCGTATCCTTCAATTCTTGAACCAATTGAATTTTATAGGCTTTTAGATGTAAGTCTTTCTTTAAAATCGAATATAAAGACGATTTTTTGATGTTCAACGCTTGGCTTCGCTTTCGGATGGATAAAGACGGATTTTGACGAACCGACGCCTCAACTTCTTCAATTGTATCTTCATCGCGAACTGAACGAGGACGACCAGAGTTTTGAATTTTAACTGTCGCACCTGTATTCTCGAACATCCTGATCCATTTCCTAATGCTATCGTCACTTGGCGCGTGGCGTGTACGATATTCCGCACGATAGAGACGTTGAGCAGTCACTATTGAATCACCATTACGATAATACGCTCGTACGCAAAATGCGAGATGCGTCCCCGAGTACTGTTCCATCGTGACTAAAACTCCACAAAATGGCAGACGCCACGAACCCCTCCCCGCACCCTTTAGACGCCCCGTTTCGAATATGGCGCGAAAACAAATACCCGATACCCTTTCTGGACACTTTGTATAATATGTTTCTCGGAAACGGCACCAACGATTTGTATGAAACTTTGTATTTAGATAATGTTTTACATTTCAAGTATACTTAGGTTACAACTCTTCTATCTTTATCATTTATTGGATTTTTCGGAACTGAAAAAGTAACAAATAAAATTACTGTTTCATTTTATCACAATGATTCACAGTTAGCATAAAATTGAACATTCTTAAAAAGTGCGAACCATGAGTTCGTATTTCGTAGTTTGCTCAATTATTAATAATTTTAAAAACCCTGGCACCCGTTCAACTTGAGATGATCTTCGTTTTAAATTTGTAAAATTCACGAGATAGCGAAGGTAGATAGTTGTTTGTAATTGAACGGCTCCTTATTTATATATCAGTGAACACGTAGGAACGTTTGGGATATAAAAACCGTTAGGATAAAATTATTCAATACTAGTCACGCTGTTTTATTTATCATATTACCTTCAAATAAGCTCAGGCTCCGATACAGCCTCTATGAATAATCAGAACTGGCTTAGGCGCAAACTTGGCCCCAATTTTTGAGCCTCCGCACTGTGTAATTCAAGGTTGCGTTTCTTTATATTGTAAATATTGCTTAATGACAAATGTACTATAAGTATTAGACCAGCGCCACCATCTCACCACGGTTACAGAATACGATGTTCTCCTTTACCAAAGATCATGCTTTTTGCTAATCGAGCGAGATCTGAGTGCCACTCTCTATCATAGTTTTATGCCCTTTTTACTCTTTCATATTAATTTTCTTAGCAGCGGTCATTGTGTCCTATTAAAACCAAGATGGCTACGATATCAAGAGCCAACTGCAGCAAACAAATTAATAATAACTCCTTTTTTACGCACAAGATAAAGAATTTGAGAAAAACTAAGACCACTTAAATAATTGAGGATCACAAGAAAAAATTCTTACCGGTACTGTTTTGCTCTAGAATTGCGTATGTACCACCTGAAAAAAAAATCGAAAGTACATATTTTTTATACTATATTGTAAACTGGTCTGCGAACAAAACGCGTAGTCGTTGATCTCGAGTCAAACGATTGTTCAGGTGCTTTATTTTACCTTTTTCAAACTATACCTACATACTGTATTATATAATTATTTATGAGTCCTGCCTCCTGCCTCCTGCATCGACGTTGTACACGCTACCACTGAGTAACTTCTCTACTGTCATCTGCTATTTTAATTAGATAATATTTGATTAACATATCGGGTATTTTACAGAGATTTTCACCTTAGGTACCACGTCAAAATAATAGATTTTGCACATATATTCCTTTCACTTGTAACTTCATAAGTACAAGCTATGTGGCGTATATATATCTAAGATATTTAAATGAAATTTACGATCAAAGCCTTGACATATTCTTCAGTTCTTCTCTTAAATGTTATATCGTTAAAATTCACCAATTATGGCATGATTCAATATTTATATTATTAACGTTATTTTGTATTATTATTGTTAGCTTTTATTTAATATTATTATTTTTATCTACTTTGATAACATACTATATAGACTTAATATTAACGCTCGAAAATTATTGCATGTTGTGCTCGCCTATAAGTGGACTATACTATATATTATTATATTAAGTGAGCAATTCTTGTATATATATTTATATATATAAATATATATATATATGTAATTGGTTTCTCGGAAACGGCACCAACGATTTGTATGATACTTTGTATTTAGATAATGTTTTACATTCCAAGTATACTTAGGTAGGAATCTATTTTTCAACACACCGAGCGAAGCTCGGTGGCCCAGATTTTAATTATTGAAATGTGTTCGTTTTACTAAAATATAAACATGTATCATATGTTCTTACTCCGTTGGCGCGTAAACTAAATAAATAAATATTATTATCGAAGTTTCAAATCGTTAATATGCCAATGTTTTACCATGAGACGAGAGGTTTACTCGAAAACTTAAAATATTGTTATGGTATTATCGGAACTACGAAGAGAAAACTTTACAAATCAAACTTAAAATTAAATCATCGTTAGAACAGATCCGACGGCAAAAACTAGTTAAGAATAACATGAACAAAGTTCAGGAATATAATACCTATAATACATAATTATTACGTTACAAAATATTATCAAAAACACAACTAAGCTGATAATATATACTATTTTCCTTAATTTAAACTCTATGGAAACGGCCATGAGGATCATGAAGGTCATATCGAAGGAATAATAAAACCGATAAAACATTATAAACTTATTATTTTCAGTTTATAATAATATAACATCACGCTATAACCGATATGGTACAACTATAATTATTTGTGTTAACGTGATTGCCACATGAGTTTAATGAACTTGTATGCCAATATGAGCATGAACCGGTAGTGGTGTTTTGACCTTCACAAGTGCCTTCTTAGGGTCTAAATTGAATAAAGATTTTATTTTTATTTTCAACAAAATATTTTTTGTTTCAAACCAAAGAAATAATGAATTTATATCGCAAAAATTCTTTGTTTAATTTTGTATCTCACATTAATGGACCTGCACGATCCTTGTGGTTGTTTCCATCGAGTTTTAAATTAAGGAAAATATGTATATAGGTATAATAATTAGCTTATTTTTTTAAATAATATATTATAGTAACGTTATTTTATAATTAAGTATTTTATATTTTTGTATATTGGTTATTCATTTGGTAACGACGCTACAACCAGGGGAACAAGGGGAAACTTAACGCTTATGTTAAACCATCAGTTATAGTTTATGTATAATTTTAACAACTGAATAACCACATTGTATATAAAACATAATCGCATATAATAATTATGTCCATAGACAGTATAAAATTTTATATTAAATAATAATTTTATAGTTTTCCACGTGGTTTCATTTATTTCAAAAGTAAATGCAGATACCCAAATAAACAAACAAGCTAAATTATTAAAAAGGAATCAAAATACCCGACTGCAATATAAATACTTGATTTTTAAAAAATTGCTTTGATTTGATTCCCAGACGTCGTACTTAAATATTATACAAGGTGTCCAGAAAGGGTATCGGGTATTTGTAAGTTCAATGAAACAAAAATTATTTGTATGCAATAAAAAAGTTTATTGTTTATTATTAGCATATGAATTGGAGAATTATTTGGAAAAGATGATGTTATCCAAATGATGACCGTTACGTTGCTGGCACTCTTCTAAACGGAAACGAAGATTGGCGATAACACGTTGACACATAGCTATCGATATTGCTGCCATTTCTGACCTGATGTTTTGCTTTAACTGGGTTAGATTCGTCGGATTGTTTTGATAAACCTTACTTTTAAGGTATCCTCATGCAAAATAGTCAAGCGGGCTAAGGTCGGGGCTTCTGGGAGCCCAGTTGATGTTACCCCTTCGCGAAATGACTTTATTAGGGAATAATTCGTTAACAACTTCCATTGAGTCATTTGAGGTATGGCAAGTGGCCCCATCTTGCTGGAACCACGTTCTTGAGTTGAAACCTGCAAACTCCTGCAACTCTGGGACCAAAAAATTTCGCAACATATCGCAATAACGGTCACTATTCACATTAATTGCTCGGCCTCGTTGATCTTCACGAAAATAAGGACCAATTATGCCTTTAGCAGACATAGCGGCCCAAACAACGACCTTTGGGCTATGCAGGGGTCGTTTATGCTTTCGTCTCGGATTCTCCACTGCCCAGTACCGACAATTCTGCTTATTAACATGACCATTCAGGTGAAAATTTGCTTCGTCACTGAACAGTAAGTTGTTAAAGTTGTTAAATCGCTGCAGCATTTCGTTCGCAAAATTCAGTCGATTAGCATAGTCCGTATCCTTCAATTCTTGAACCAATTGAATTTTATAGGCTTTTAGATGTAAGTCTTTCTTTAAAATCGAATGTAAAGACGATTTTTTGATGTTCAACGCTTGGCTTCGCTTTCGGATGGATAAAGACGGATTTTGACGAACCGACGCCTCAACTTCTTCAGTTGTTTCTTCATCGCAAACTGAACGAGGACGACCAGAGTTTTGAATTTTAACTGTCGCACCTGTATTCTCGAACATCCTGATCCATTTCCTAATGCTATCGTCACTTGGCGCGTGGCGTGTACGATATTCCGCACTATAGAGACGTTGAGCAGTCACTATTGAATCACCATTACGATAATACGCTCGTACGCAAAATGCGCGATGCGTCCCCGAGTACTGTTCCATCGTGACTAAAACTCCACAAAATGGCGGACGCCACTAACCCCTCCCCGCACCCTTTAGACGCCCCGTTTCGAATATGGCGCGAAAATAAATACCCGATACCTTTTCTGGACACCTTGTATAACCTATGTCGTGTTCAGCTTATATTTATTTTAATATCTTAATACTCTTATTTACATTATGATTTTGTATTAATAATACAAATAATAATGTTTTCTCTTGCATATGAGGGAATCTTAATAGCCGAGGTATTTGGTGCTGGGTCGTCTGCTCGAGCGGTGCATCCTGATACGGCCTACACCGTGTCGACTCCTGGAGGCGAGCTTCTTGGTGCGAATTTGCTCGTGTCGACCTACCAAGACCACGAGACCCTGGTTCGAGATCTCAACACGGGGCTATCTGTAGTGGGAGTTCTTCTTGTTTTGGACAGTATATTGTGGTCAATTGAAGGAAGAGTGTTAAGGATTTTGTAATGCATTAAGCAACTAACTTACGGTATAGTAAACCTGCATATAATTTTATAGACTTTAATGTGAGATATCCTAGAAATACACTTTTATCTATTTTTATCTGTTTAATCATTTCATACTCTCTTTTGGTTTATAAATCTCCTAAATACCTACTATATATCATAACAGTCTCTCCCACAATTAAGATGAATCCAAGGACACCTCGTATGATAAAATCCATGAAACCGTTTACGCTACAGAGCGTGCCAAAGTAATAGGCATACATACGCTCGAAAAATATAATGTCCGTATGGATTGAGGAGCCACTCCAGATTTTAAAACGAAAATCGCACCGTACCCTTATTTAGTAGCAAAATCGAAAAAAAAATTCTGAAAATGTATCATTTAGTAGTAATTGTTTGTGGTACTTACAAAAAAATTCGGTAAGGTAATGCTGAAATTCAAGAAAATACAATACTTTTAGTGTGACTCCTCAATCTATGTACAGGAGCGTGTATTACCATGAAAGTTATCGGTCAATTAATATTTTCGACTTAATTAACATTTAGTAGTAGTTGTATTCGAATTTGTAACGTAGGAATTTAGTAGTAAGATTGAGCAATAATAAAAAAAAAAAAACATTTTATTTGGCTCCTCAATCCAGATGTTCTGCATATAAATAATTGAGTATACCTACGTGAGGTCACAATGGAATTAAAATCCAGATACACTAAGATTTAGTAGAAATTACTACTAAATATCTATGTACAATTCAATATTGTATATATTCGGTATCTGGAAAAAAAGTACTTTTCAATGTTCCTTATGAGTTCGCTTTTGATTCAAGATTTTGATTAAAAAAAATTTATTTACTCTTTAAAACCTTATAAAAGAAATATTACGATATCTTCATTTAATAAAAAGTTATCCAAGTTTTAAGAAACTTAGATTTTTATTAAAATTACACGTTCTTCCGTTGTCCAAGTGAGCGAAGCCGCGGGTACAGCTAGTATATAATATGTGTAGGTATGTGTATTAAATGATTAACTTCAAGTTCTAAAATATTTTATGTCATTTTATGTATTATTAAAAAAATTCGGAAAAAGAGTATTACAAATAAAAAACTACCTGCGAATATCACAGTGTAGAGAGTAATCCACACTTCATAAGACTGCATCTTATTCCTTTCGCTCTCAAGGTCACACAAATGTACGTAAAAATTGGAATATATGCCATCCACGGGAATAAAGTTGTTATGCCCACACAATTAACACACACTAAACGCTTATCACATATATTCTCTGCCACTTCATGTATCGAACTGAGTGACCACTGACCAATGTGACAACTTAATTGGGAAACCGCACATCGATATAGGTATTGTAATTGTAGATACAAAGTTATAAGCGTTATTATGTACATACATTTTATAACCTACAAATATTCTTCTGATTCCTCATGTCTTTCGTTTTTCTATTTTATCTCAAGTAAAAACTCTGTTGGCATTTTTTAGGAATATTTACTAAAATAAATAATGAAAGTTATTAATCAATTTGTAACATAGCAAGCTATTAGTATACTATACTGAATACATCATTTTAGTTATAAAGCCTGAAGGCATGAAAAATATTTTCTTAATAAAACCATTTAATGGGAAAATATAGGACTTGAAGATTGTTTAACGTTCGAAATCGGTAGTAAGTCGTGGGCTGGCTTGTGATGATTAAGCCTTAACAAGCAGAAAGAGAAATTATGAAGCCTTTACCCGGTAATGAGATATTTACAAGCTGGTACTATATTTTATTATATTAAATTCAATATGTAGTCTGTTTTAGGTATTAAAATGATTAAAAGCACGTATATACGAAGGTGGTTTATATTATAATAAACTCAGACTTTTTATTTCATTTCCAAAATAACTTCACTATACCTAATTGTAAGACAAAAGTACAAGTCATAACGGCTACCACCGAGAGGTAGATCAATTCAATCATACATTTAGATAATTTACTTTCCAGAACAACCGACGACAATGATTATTGAAACTGATCATCGACGTAATCCTTACTTTGAAGACAGTCAAAAATACCTACTGTTTATCATAACTTAGAGGATTTTGGCGTAATCACCATACTTGGTAGGCAGGTTGGCGATCGCTGTTTTGTCACAAAGAAATACTCGAAGTACGCTGCTGTTCGTCCTTCATTTAATACCATAGTTGTCTTTTAAGACGTTCACAGGATGAGATGGGGTGGTTCTGTTCTTCGTCAGCACAAAGTAGACCGAAGGCCTGGTAAGTGCAGGAATACGTTGGATGTGAGCAGCACAGGATTACTCATTTCTCGTTACTATACAATTTGATGGTAAAAAGGATATGTATCGCAAAATTAAACTCATATAACGTTCGTTTTGATATTTACTTACATAATTATAGTAGGTGGATTAGATCCCTGACAGATGGGTGACCGTGAGAGTGCAATCCATTCATTTGCATACCAGTAAGGAGTTGAGTTTTTCAGAAAGACCTAAACAATATTGGGACGAAATAGAATAAATAATTATAAACCCTGTCTTAAAGAGACTCGAAACTGTTGATAATAATGTTTTTTTTATGTACTACAATCGTTCAGCCCACCTTTTAGTAAGCAGTTCTTTTGTACTACGGACGAATCACTAGCGCATTGCCGACCTTGAACTCCCTTACCCCAAGGAGCTTTGTAAACCACCCTACTCACTACAGGAACACAACACAAGGTTATTTGGCAGCGATATGCTGTAGGGTGAAGACATTTACACAAAGTCGGGCTGCCCTATAGTAGATCGGCAACTCGAAGAAGAAAGAATATATTATACGCGTGTGTTAGAACGAGATAGGGATACGAAACCATTTCTTTATGTGCTATCGGTCTACGTATATCGTAACCAAAAAAATCCCCGCTTATTTTTGCAGAATTTAAGGTTTTACACTGTAGTAGACGTGGTTCAACGGTTACTTGTGCTGTACCTGGATGAAAGTCGTATAACAAAAAGAAAATAAACAAAATAATACGCATACTGGTGTATTCTGTTTTTAGTTTCATCTTTTTAACCTATTACCGAACTATACTAATTCTATGAGCTACCCCAAGTTATGGTAATGGTATATAGCATACCTATCAAATAAAACAAGGTGTTTTCAAACAAGCAATAATAGATATAATTTTGTAATAATTAATAGTACCCAACACAATAATAATCATATAATATTTTTGATTTATGCATATATACTAAATTGCTTAGCGAAATATTCTTTATAGTAATGTCATAAAACTCAAACCTTCATTTGAAGGATTTTGTTCTATTTCACAAAATGTCTTTACTTTTCTTCTTGTATTTATTTATTTCTTTAACACATTAGATTATTGTTATAACTAAACAACAACGATAAAAAATAAAAAATATAAAAAAAAACATTTTTCATTCACTTAGTAACAAAGTCATCAACAGTTTAAAGGTATCGGTTCAAATCATTATAATTTAAACAGTTTCGTGACTTCTTGTTTTGCGCATACTGTTTCTGAAGCTATTCCTCAATTCTGATGCTCGAGCATAAGTCCACTTCCTGTTTTTCTTAGGACCGATTGAGACACCCAGCAAGTAATATCGCCAAACCAATAAGAATTATTGTAATCCATACGTGTATTGATAATGATCCTTGAACAAAGAAACGTTATTTTTTTACAGGTTTCGTTATTTCCTATCATCATTTTCGTAACGAAGGTACTTATCGCGGGATGGGAGCTAAACAGAAAAAAGTGTCCGATCCGACCGACACTAAAAAAACACATACATATATAGGATTTCCAAAACTATGACCATAGTGGAATTGGCCCAGCTGTGTAATGACCAGTTTTGTACGCACTGTTGTTTCTACAGTAAGATGTTGATGGTTCGAATCCCGCTGATTTGGTTTTTTTTTTTCAATAAATTATAATTAACCCTAAATCGGCAGAGTTCGAACCATCAACGACTTGTACTGTACATATAAGAGTGCGTTAGCAATTATAGCCAAAGGTACTCCGTTACTAGCGGGTGTCCGACGACACCTCTCAAGTTTTTTAAATTATATACTTTTAGTTTTTCCGGGGACATCGCGTCAATAAATCCTGCATTTACCTTCAAAGCTTTCGTGTATTTTGCATGTGAGACGGGTACGTTTTTCTCATAAAATAGCAAAATTTGTTGATGGTCATGTCTTCGGAGCGCAGGCCAGCGACTATACAGTTTTAGATCTATTCTTTTGACCCAAAGAAACCTATGCTTAAAATATTCACTTTATATGGTTTCATACGAAATTCCTTTGACTTTAATTTAAAACATACATTAATTAATTTTAAACGTTACTCGGCGAACTGTTGGTGTACCTCTGTCTAACCCTTCGAGAAATACAGGCATGATGGTATGTTATGTTATGATAATTTAAAAGTGCCCTTTGCTATTAGGTATATTATTTGTACTATGATCTACATTAGACAAAATTCCGTTTCATGTAAATGTACGTATGATATACGTATAATGTACGTATCACCCTGATGATGAAGTGGAGGTTTTGTATGAGGACATTAGTAGGGCCATACATACCTCGAAAACCCACATCACTGTTGTAATGGGAGACTTTAACGCAAAGCTGGGCAAAAGAGATGGTGAAGAGTTGGGAGTGGGGCAATTTGGGGTTCCACGAAAAATGAGATAGACTTCATCATGACCACGAAGAGACAAATATTCAATGATGTCACTGTGATCCACAGAGTGAAAACCGGCAGTGATCACCGAATGGTTAGAGGCACATTGAATATCAATCTAAAAATAGAAAGGTCTCGCCTTATGAAGTTTTTTTTTTTTTTTTTTTTAGAACTGACTATACTGTTAGCCTTAGGGGCCCTATCCTAAAACAGAGCCGCTGCGGCTTTTACAGCTTCACCGGACTTGGGGGCGAGCGCTTAGGGCACTCAGCCGCGAAAGTTTGTGACGACCCGCACGAGGGTGCCAGAGTGGCCGAACCTCGGCTCGGGCGGTCGTCGCGAATGCGAAAAAGTCGCGATCTAACTAATTCCCTACTCCTATGAGAATTCGAGCTAACTAATATATACTCATATGCACGTTCCCCTCCTCCTGGGAGGAAGGAGTGGACCATGCGTATGTGTATTTAGTAATCGGAATGGTTTTTCTACACTAACTAGCGCATTAGTCTAACTAGCGCAAAAAAAGAAAAAAAAAAGGTCCCTTACAGAACCTATGTACCTGTGTGGTGTGCACGTGTGTGTGTTCATACGTGTGTAATGTTGTGTGTGGGTAACTAAGTGTTGCACGTATAGTGTCACTTTGTATCGCACGGGCGGCTGCCTGACCCAAGGGTTTCACACCGAGGAACGGACCTAGGCTTGGGTTGCCGCTAGAGAGGGTGGACGTGACGGGTGTGCGGGAGCGAAGTTTACCGCCCGTCCTCTGCGGAGAGAACGGTGGTTACGCGGGCGTGGGCGGTGGCACGCTCTGTTTGGAGAGACGGTGGCGGCGTAGAACGCGTTAGCTTTTTCGGTTTGGTCGGGCGGGTCAGTGAATATATTACGCGGCCGGCGTTTTCTCCGGCAGGCGTTGGGGTCGGGCGCATACGAAGCTGGCCTGATGAAGTTTACGCTCCGACCCTCTAATGCTCAACTCCAAAACCCCGAGAGCTTTCAAGTCGAATTGAAAAACCAATTCGATTGCCTAGATAGTTGCGTCTCCGTAGATGATATTAGTAATAGGCTGGTAGAAACTGTCCATGCGGTTGGGTCCAAGTTCTTTAAAACTCACCGTAGCAATAGGACTCAAAAGATATCAGATCAAACCCGAAAACTCATGGCGGATCGGCGTGGTATGGCGCTGCAGTCTTCCGATGACGCTAAGTCCTATAGGCAGCTCAATAGATCTATTCATAAATCCTTGCGACACGATGTCCGGTCTTACAATACCAAAAGTATTAAAGAGACGATAGAGCGGAATAAAGGCTCCAAAGTGTTCGTAAGGAATGCATCTATTGGGCAGAGCCAGTTGACGAAGCTGAAAACGGATGATGGCAGCGTAGCGTCCACCAAGCCAGAGATATTAAGGGAGATCGAAAGGTTCTATGGGCAGTTATATACCTCGTCAACTAAGCCTGTTACCAGCCCGGCTAAAGATCCGAGAGCCGGGCTGACCCGACACTATACGGAAGATATCCCCGACATCACCCTGTACGAGATTAAAATGGCCCTTAAGCAGCTTAAGAACAACAAGGCGCCGGGTGATGACGGAATTACATCAGAGCTTCTTAAAGCGGGTGGAACACCGGTACTTAAGGTCCTGCAGAAGCTCTTTAATTCCGTTATACTCGAGGGTAAAACGCCGGAAACGTGGGGCGGCAGCGTGGTGGTCCTGTTCTTCAAGAAAGGTGATAAAACCTTATTGAAGAACTATCGGCCCATCTCGTTGCTGAGCCATGTTTATAAGCTGTTTTCGAGGGTCATCACGAATCGTCTCGAGCACAAGTTTGATGACTTCCAGCCTCCCGAACAAGCCGGTTTCCGAAAAGGCTTTAGCACCGTAGACCACATCTATACGCTGCGGCAGATTATACAGAAGACTGAGGAGTATAATCTGCCTTTATGCTTAGCGTTCGTGGCCTACGAAAAAGCCTTTGATTCGGTCGAAACCTGGGCAGTGTTGCAGTTTCTCCAGCGGTGCCGTATTGACTATCGATATATCGAAGTATTGAAGTGCTTGTACAACAACGCCACCATGTCGGTCCGAGTATAGGAGCAGTGCACGAAGGCAATTCCTTTGAGAAGAGGCGTTAGACAGGGAGACGTAATATCTCCGAAACTGTTTACCGCCGCTCTAGAGGACGCCTTCAAGCTCCTGGAATGGCAAGGACTCGGCATCAATGTCAATGGCGAGTACATCACTCACCTTCGATTTGCTGACGACATCGTAGTCATGGCAGAATTGCTGGAAGATCTTGGCACAATGCTCGATGGACTCGACAAAGTTTCTCAACAGGTGGGCCTTAAAATGAACATGGACAAGACGAAAATCATGTCGAATATCCATGTGGTACCCAACCCCAGTATCAGTTGGGAACTCTTGTCTAGAAGTTGTTGAAGAATATGTCTACCTGGGACAAACAGTCCAGTTAGGTGTCCAACTTTGAAAAAGAGGTCAGTCGACGAGTCCAACTCGGCTGGGCAGCGTTCGGGAAACTGCGCCACGTCTTCTCGTCCAAAATACCTCAGTGCCTCAAGACGAAAGTCTTTGACCAGTGTGTGTTGCCAGTGATGACATACGACACAGAGACGTGGTCACTCACTGTGGGCCTCATAAGAAAGCTCAAGGTCGCTCAGCGAGCTATGGAGAGGGCTATGTTTGGTGTTTCTCTACGAGATCGAATCAGAAGTGAGGAGGTCCGTAGACAAACTAAGGTAATGACATAGCCAAAAGGATTAGCAAGTTGAAGTGGCAGTGGGCGGGGCACATAGTTCGGAGAACTGACGGCCGTTGGGGCAGAAAGGTTCTCGAGTGGAGACCACGCACCGGAAAGCGCAGTGTAGGACGGCCCCCCACTAGATGGAAAGACGACATAAAAAAGGTCGCTGGGAGCCCTTGGTTGCAGGCCGCACAAGATCGGTCGCTCTGGAGATCTATGGGGGAGGCCTATGTTCAGCAGTGGACGTCCTGCGGCTGAAATGATGATGATGAAATGTACGTCTCTCAAGTTATAGCGTATTGGTAGGCAGCATCTCGAATTATAATCTTTTTCCTGATAATGTGCGTGTCTAAACTTAGTTGGAGAGGTAAAAATGCTTCAATAGAATAACCAATGTACTTTTCTGTTAATTTCCACTTTTAAATATTTTCTCGATTTGTCGATCGGGGTACCTACAATTATACCGAATAACTCGGTCGCTAAAGCTCCGTTAGGAGATTAGGAGGACGTACCTGGATAACTAACTGTTTGTCATTTAGCGGGTTTCTGTAGCCAACTGGGTCACGACCACCATGCTTGTGGTGATAAACTTATCAAAGTGACACTCCTTAGGTTTGCCGTGGTTTGGGATCAGCCATTACATATCCAGCTAAGTCCAGCTGCCGAGAATCTTACAGAACGAACTACCGGTGGTCGTCGTCGTTTTTGGATTGAACTGTGCCTACCTTCAAGTACATAATATTATCACTTTTCACTCACTCGCCGTAGTGAGTTCAAAGTGCTGTCAACCTTTCAATGTTCACCAGTATTCTTATGCCATCATATATTATTATCATCTGGCGAAGTGCAAACATCTTGTCAAGCTTCAATAAAAAGGGTAAACAAATTTCACTAACAGAATGAAATCATAGCGCATTTTACCTACTCGAAACATCGACCTTCATGAGTAATTAAGAAGCTCGATGAACATTTAAAAGTTTTAAATCTTTGTTTAAATAATATCCAATTAGATATACTCACCTGACTCGGACTCAATTTCAAACACAAGTAAATTATCCGTCGTTGAAGATGACAATTCCACATCCTGACCCCGCACCTTTGCAACCACCGTCCAAGGGTGAAGGTTCAGAATTGTAGCCTCTTCTATTTGCAGCAAGCAAATTCCGTTTTGAAGGTTACTTAAATCATTGAATCCAGCAGGAATATGGTCGGTAATGAAACCTGAAATCATTTAAAAAAATCTCACATTCAAATCTAAGAAGTGCAGTAAGAGTTTTGAATATTTTCAAATACTAGAAAATATTTTGTTTAATACATTTACTATCAACCTAATAGACATGCGGAAGAAGTAACATAAATGAAGACCCGTATTTGGTCGTTGGCCGTTTGATTTTTGGTCGTATTTGCAAAGTTTAGAAATGTTAAGTGATAAACAAAATTCAAAATTTGTTAGAAATTCTTAGGCAAGAAAATACATAATGTTAATTGGTATGCACTGATGGGTCCTTACTGCTGACAGATTCCCAGTCTAAGGATACCAGTTACGGAGGTATACCGAGGCATAGAGATGTGTACTTACAATGATGTCTAGCTCAATTAATCAATCAATCAAGGAAGTCACGGGTTAGATATTTCTCTATGCATTCATTATACATTTCATATATAAAAAGTTCGTATAATGAATATCATCATTGTCCAGAGATTTCTAATTAAGAAACGAAATCGCATACCTAGTAATGGGATAAAAACAGGATAAAAGAGAAAACCTAGAAAATATATTACTTACGATATTATTAAAAACACAAGGTATCCCCATCTCTCAAATTGTCCTTTAGTGTGTTTCTCACTGTTTAGTGTGTGATTCACTTTTTATTTATTAATATGTGTTTCCAAGTCAAGTTTTAAAATATACTAGAATTATTACTCGTATAACCAAATACATTGGCAAATATAAGCTTGGCGGTTATTTACTCACCTAATCCATCAATACGAACAAATCTACAGTACTCGAGTTGTCTATCTGCATGTACGAGACCTTCCACCAGAAGACCACGGTGTTCATCACGGAAATGGCGTACTGTTATCGCTTCTGAAATAAAATTAATTTGGTTTATACATCACTGAAATTAATAATACATAAGAAACCATTTATATTTACGATACAATGGAACTGTTAAAAAAAAAACTATTATCACATTTCTATTTTTCTGGCGATTTCCTTTTTTCAATTAGGTCCTAGCAGCTCTAATTGATTTTCAACACGTTTATTCCTATAAGTGCAATACCACGTGTTGTCAGTTTTTGTTCTTTATAAACGAAAAACTTAATTAAATAATATTATTTTATATAACTACTTCTTTTTTTAGGGAGCGTTGAAATAAAACTATGAATATGTGTTGCCGATTTGTACACACTCTCTACACTATAACATTGATTTATCCAAATTCTTAAAAACTATCAACGGCCCTTGGGCCTCGTGCGAGATGGTGGCGTCAACATGCAAGTTCTTAAAAACAAGCAATCCATTTATCCAATTTATTAGACACTGAAAATTTGACATTGATAACTAGGTATTAAATATAATCTTTTTGTTATACACGGTGCCTTCTGCAATCTAGTTAACATTTCCATTGGCTACATTCTTAATACTAAAGGAGAGAAAAAAAAAACTACCTTGAACAGTAACTTGGAATTGCGACCTTTGTTCTTGCTGCAGAGTGTTGACGAGACCGACGTGGCAGCTCCATCGTCCACTGTCAGTGGGCTGTAGGTTTTTAAACCTAATACCACATTCACCAGCGTCAAACCCATTGCCTACATACTCCATAGCAGCCGACGACGTAGCTATTAATTGAAATCATAATAAATATTAATACAATATTACGAATGATATAAAAAAAATCACTAAAAGTCTAGAATCCAACAGAAACATAGAATATAAATTTGTAAGTAAGAGAAGGCTTCGCGGAACACGCACACATTGAATCCTTATAGATTCAGTTACGTAGCCAAACAAACAATTTCTAAAAATAGCACAGGTCCCCTAGGAAATAGATATTCTCTAAAAATTTTGACTCATTTTTGTCAGACATATAAGTGAGCCCATATTTCGCCGGAAGACTGTTCAGAGGGCCTAGCTAATTTGCGTTTCTTTAACACCTTTAACAACCTTTAACACTAACAGAAAACGAAAATAATATAGAGACTCAGGGAGAATTGTATATTGGATATATCTATTCAATAAATTTTATAATTGAAAGGTAATCTAACAGACGGCCATCTGATTGCAATGTCAATTAAACTACTGTAATACATACGTGTTGAAATATTAGTGATCCAGTTATCAAATAATAATGGTTTTTTTATACAACTATGGTGGCAAACAAGCATACGGCTTGTCTGATGGTGAGCGGCTACCGTAATCTATGGACTCTTGTCATAGTATAGATATCACTAGCGCGTTCCCGACCTCACTGCACAAGGTTATTTGGCGCGATCTTCTGAAGGGTGGAGTTTTCCCAGCTGTCGTGCTGCACCAAGTATGGAGAAATCTCCAAAAAGTTCCTCTGTACCGTACCTCTCCTCTTTAAACTTCCCCTACCCCAAGGAGCTCTGGAACCCCTACTCACTGCAGGAACACAGCACAAGGTTATTTGGCTGCGATCTTCTGTAAGGTGGAGGGAGGTATTCCGTTATTCGGGCTGCAAGCGAGCCCAAGCAGAGAGACTACTTTTCAAACTACGACTTTCTGGCTTAATATTAGGGATTTTTGGTGACTTTTTGGCTTTTTACAATAAAAGTACATGAAACGTTTTAACGTGATTAAAGATTGTTTACAGAGTACAGAGGGTAAAGAGAAATTTCTTTAGAGATACCTTTCTACCAGGGAATTCCGACTGGTGGAATATCCCGTATCCATGGACCCGAATCCAATCTCAACTGTTTTTTTAATATCTCTGCTTCCGGGGATGGCATATTATGCCAATTTTACGTACATTTGTGTGAATTACGGGTCCAACGGGTTAAAAGTGTATTTTTTTTCTATAATTCGCCAATTAGTCTATAAATATTAATACTGTTCATAAATAAAAAGTAGTAGTTATAGTGTAGTGTGCACATACTGAAGCTTGGATGTGTTTGTTGTGACTGTGTGCTTGAGTTTGTAATAAATATTTTCACTATGCAGAAGTAACTTATGACTCCACCAAAAAATGTAAATCGGTTTGAAAAGCAATTCATGAATGTAGTTCAATAAAGAATCTACGTACGCCAGTCAATCGAGACAGGTGAAAAAACTGTCAACAATACTAAATCATGAGGAATAACTTACCAGGTGTAACACTGAAGACAGTTCCGTTCTGAGCTCTGAAGTAGCAGTACTTTATAGACGCCTGAACTGAGCAGGACATCGTGGTGGCATCACCTTCCACGCTTGTTACCGACATTCTGTCCGATGATAGAACTGGTTCTGTGAGGACAAATCAGAAATTTTATATCATTATTTAATGCCTTATGACCTTTTTCTATATCACAAATAATGTTACACAACATGATTCAGATTTCCTTTTTTATTAACAAGATTTCGAGATGACTTCGATATATATAATTATTTTAACAGAAAACATTTTAAAATATTTATTATTTAAATTATTTACATCTTAACGAATATAATTTTAAAAATAACTAGATAAGTTGCGATTAGAACTCGCACTCTGAGGTTTCTGAACTGATTCATTACTCACCGTACATTATTGTATAGTATTTTACATAAATAATGTTTATATACTACCCTTATACATCTATCTCAGTCTGTCCATCTGTCTATCTGTTAATGATCTTATAACTCAAGATCCACTCAGTGAAAATTGATGTTTTTACTAAAAAGTTTTTAGGTTATGTTTTGTAAAGTTATGTAAAAAAATAAAATCAACTCGAGAAAAATCATTACCAACACTCTTTCTTGGAATACCTACGCAGCCAAAACCGTTATATATACATAAGAAAATAGAAACACAATACACATGGGTAATAAAAAAAAATCTTGTACGTTATACTTACTAGAACTCTGTGTAAACTAGAAATATTTAAAACCACTATAACTTTAATATTTAAAAGACATGAAAAATATTTAAGTATGCTTTGTTAGAAATATAAATAAAATAACAATAAATTAATTTTGTGCTTAAAAAGGCGACCCGGGTCATTGTTTACTATTAGGTATATTGAAACACCAATAGGCTATTTTAATGTTATTCGAATTTTAGTAACTAACAACAACTAAAGAAATCGTCCATTTTCGAAAAAATCTTGTAATCCTTCACTCCTTTACCTGTGACAACAGATTCCTGAATCACAGGGTCCAGCATCAACCAGGGGCACAGTGATGTAAGAAAGCCGTAGTGCGTTTCACCTTCAGTTTCAATGGCGCAGCGCCACAAACCTAGGTCTTCGCTTGTCGGCTCTGTAATCCGTAGACCACATTCATGACCATGGATACCAGATTCGTAACTGAAAAAAAATAATAATAATAACTTTATTTGACCATAATAAGATACAAAAATATGAGGCTTATTTCTAGGAAATATAATATTTTTGTTCTTAATTAATGAAACCTAGCGCCTGAACTAGGCCGATCCTAGTCTCTTTTCGTGATTTATATTATTACTTAGTAGGTACCTAAATGTGACATACCTAGATAAATTAAAATAACTTATTGTATTTTTTGTCAAAGAAAATGTCGTAAATTAAATTCAGCCACCTTCAATGTGAAAATAAATCGCCAAACTCCTATCAGTGGGTTAATGAAATTCTACTCGAAATTAAATTTCTTTCTAATTCCAGCGTGTTCGACTATCTTCGACAGCTACATCGTTTTAAGTGTAACGGTGCCAAACGGTATTTGTCAAAACGAGAAGTAGGTATCTCTGTACAGGACGAAGTTTTATGAAATGAGCATGATCGTGAAATCTATTTCTGATAATTTAATATATGTATGTTATATATAGTATGTTTTCTAATTATTTAATGTAAGCTCTGCGTAGTAGGGAATCAAACGTTCGTGGGCTAGGGGGACAAAAACATTACAAAACAAAATTAACGTCGTTCGTTCTTGAAAATATTAAGCAACACTACAACAGTTTACAACGTAAATATTATCTACCTAGAGCTTGATTATTTGATCTCTTACATTTCTGGCTAAACAGATGATAATCTAATTATACGTCGAGAATCCGCTTGATAACTTACGCATGCACGCTCCGAGTAATAGTATACAAAACGTTCTCATGTTGGCTAAGTATATTCACGTTAAAATTCAACATATATATACATTATAAATCATAATATTAATTTACTTACGTAACTTGAGAGCTTTGAGATATATATCTATCCTCTCCCGTCCCTTGCGCCGCAATCCGTATTTCACCTTTAGGGTTACGGAACAAGCATGCACGGACCTGGTGTGGACTTTTTACCGAGCATGTCAACACGACAGTGGGTCTCTCTCTTACAACGCTAGTGGACACTACTGCTTTTGATTCTGAAAAGACAAGAAGTTTGAAAAATTAATAAAGTACATTGCAATCTATCTATCTTCTTCTTCTTCTAACCATATCTTCTATTCTTCTTCTTCTTCTATCTATACATATAATAAAAACGTAACTGATCGATGCCTGTACATAGAAGATATATAAGAAAAACTATTATTAGGGACCTTTATCAACGCAGTAGAACCCAAAACAATGATTTTTAGAATTTTTGTCTGTTTACCAAAGTTTGTGCGCGCTAATCTCAGAAACGGCTTAACCGATTTGAAAACGGTTTTCACTAATATATTGTGGTAAGGTTCACTTAACATTTAATTATGTTTTACTTCAATAAGTTCATAAATAAAAAAGTTATATTATAAATTTAGAAAATCACTTCGAACATTTGTTCAATAAAAATACTATAAAATAGCTCCTCAGTTGAATTTACTAAAACTTTGAAACTGGTTTGTAAAATGATGTTGATTGCAAGTTTATATAAAGTTAAAAAATGTAGTTTCAGAGAATTTTGGCTGTTCCAATATGAGTTGACCTTAGATCTATATGATAAATCATATTAAAAAGGGGTCACCTTAGGTTGGATATTCACACAAGCGAGTCAATAGCCGCACCGCTGCTAGGGATGGCAATTAATTCCGAAAAAAATCGATTTTAATCACACTCTCATGTATCGATTCACAAAAAATCGAGGTCTAAAAGATCGATCTTTTTTCGATTCACTTTCGGATTTGTATTAACAATATAAAAATAACAAAAATATAAAATTAAAAGGACACCACAACAATCGATCTTTAGTCATTTTTACCTTACTAAAAAGTATGAGTTATTATAGAGAAACATAGAAAGGTATAGAGAGAGAGAGAGAATTCATTTCATAAATTTATTATTATAAACTGTTGTCGTTATTCTGCTGCTGGGTAATTTACTGTTTTAAATCGTATTTTAATTGGTAAATGACACCATAGAGAATGACAGCATAATGAAATGGATAATCCTTACTAATACATATTATAAATGCGAAAGTAGCTCTGTCTGTCCTGTCTGTTGCATTTCACGCCCTGAAATAGGCGACGACGGTTTGTACGAAGAACGCATCAAACTAAATTTGATGAATTTTGGTATAAAGATATATTGGACCTTGAAAAAAGACATTGGCTCACCTAATGTCGTGAAAATAAAACTTTAAGAGGTGAAATAGGGGGATGAAAGATTGTACGAAGAACCGACTATTTCTAAATTTAGGGATATGAAAATTCATATTTATTCTTTTAGAAAGAAAAAATAACAGTGTTTCGCGTTTTAAAAAAAGAGGGATGATTTACAATACCATACACATACTCCGCACCCCCTGATACTAAGCAAAATGTCCCTGAGACATAACCTTACATTATACAAGAGATGTGTCCGTCCTATCATGACATAAAACTGCGCCACATTCACACATACGTCAAAGATCAATATTAACAAATTCCATATCCTCCAAACCCGATTCTTACGTAAAATTAACAAAGCCCCTTGGTACGTTCGACCGGAAGACCTCCATAAAGATATGGAACTTCCCTCGGTCGAATCGTATATTACATATCTTACGCGATCATACTTCGACACTGCGTCGAATCACACGAATTTGTTGGTGAAAGCCGCCGCGACTTACACCCCAAAGCCGAACATCCCCCGCGAAGAACTCCGGCCGCGAATATCTTTACCAATCCCGTTGATAAGATGGAGGAAATAAACAAATACTACTCCACCGTCTCTCCAAACAAAGCGTGCTCGGGCCCACGCTCGCGAAACCATCGTTCCCTCCGCAAGGGACGAGCGGCTAATTTCGCTCCCGCACACCCGTCACGTCCTCCCTCTCTTGCGGCAACTCAGGCCTAGGTCCGTTCCCTTGGTGTAGAACCCTTGAGCCATACAGCCGCTCGCGCGATACAGGTGACACTGCACTTGCAATCACGTAGCTCCCCACACACAATATGTACGTGCACACCACATAAGTACATAGGTTATGTAAAGGAACTTATTTTTCTTTTTTTACGATAGTTAGTTTCGACCATGTTTACAGAATACTAAATACATATACACATGTTCATTCCTTTCTCCCAGGAGACAGGGACATGTATATATGTATGCGTTAGTTTAGAACGAATTTTCTACGGATAGGGAATTAGTCATTTCAAGACCTTTTCACAATCGCGGTAACAACCCAAGCCGAAGTCCGGTCACTTTGGCACCCTTGTGCGCATGTTGCCCACGCTTTCGCAGCTAAATTCTTTAAGCGCTTGCCCCCAAGCCTAGTGAAGCTGTCAAAGCCATCAGTGGCTCTATTCGTTTAGGGTCCCTTAGGCTAACAGTATAATCAGTCAGAAAAAAACACCTTCTATGATTTTCTTTTGGTTTATCGTGTTCAGAGATCAGTCCGTGTATATATATACTATTAATAATTTAGTAAAGCGGACGAATTTTTTTGTTTGTTTATTTAAATATGGTAATCCCTGGAAAACTGGTAGCAGTCGGATTAAAAAAAAATCTGTATATGATAGCCAGATGCACGAAGAATAGTATAGGTTTTCTGGAACTAAGCTACACCTCTCAGCCAGCCTTAAACATTGATTTTTGTTAAGTAAGTCGAAAAACAAAGCGATCCCAAACTGATTTATTCGCGTGTGCTGCCGTAATTGTTAGTGATACGTAAGTACAATAGTTTACAAAAATATTGGCCCTTAGTATATCAAGAAAAATGTCCGCGATAGCATATGCATATTTATTATACAAAATCTACAATAAGGTATTTTGTGACAAACATTTGTTGAAAATTGAAAAGTTACCTATGAGCATTATTTTTTGGCATGGAATATTAATCCTTACGAGCGAAAGTTACTTCATCATCAATACAATTTTATTAAGATAAACTTTGCCCTTTACAGCATGTTATTTGGACGCATAATTTGAGAGTTATTAGAAAATTCAAATAATTCAACACTCTGCTCAGTTCTGTCTATACCTTTAATAGTAGTGGCGAGAACGATCTGTGCGATGTGACGCATCTGGCCGTCCGATGAAAATATTGTCTGTACTGAAGTATTATAAAAATCATCAACACTGTGTTTTTTTAATTTATATGCGGGTGAAACTTCGGGGCACAGCTGTATATTATATTTATATAATAAAGTAAATACATAGTATTATAAAATAATAAAGCGTAAAAGTTTCTTTGCTTGCTTATCCACGCTAATATCTGGAACTATCAGTCGAATTAGAAAAATTATTTGTTTCTTTATGATAGCCAGATTCACGAGGAATAGTATAGACTATCTAACATTATGTTACATCTCTCAGTCAGCCTTAAATATTGATTTATGTTAAGTAAGTAGAAGTGGAAGTGTATTCGAACTTCTTTATCCGCGTGCGCTGGCATAATGGTTAGTAATATTGTTCCTTACTTTAACTAAAAAAAGTCCCCGATAACTTATGCCTATTTCTTAAGAGTATAAGAAATTTTGCGAGCTTTTTTGTTGAAGATTAAAAATTAATTTATGATCATTATTTTTAGGCTTATCATATAATATTAATCCTTACGAACAAAAGTTATTTCATCATAATTACAATTTTATGAAGTTAAATTTTGCCCTCTATAGTATATTATTTGGACACATAGTTTAGGAGGCAATGAAAAATTAAAATAATTTGTACTTGCGGGAAGTGAGAACAATAATTATGATAGGCAACACGGGTGCGTTGCGTTGGCGGCGCGGTATTTGTCGGCTAAAAACACGGGTGAAACCGTGGGGCACAGCTAGTGCATCATATATTATGAAATATACAATATGAATTAAAAACCCCGTCGGATCCGTGGAGGTGTTATTAGGTATAGAGATTATATTCTGTTCTTATTATTTATCTCAGATTATAAGTAAAAAAAATTACCCTTCATAAAATGTAAAAAAAAAGTTAAATGAGGAAACTTACATGGCAATACGGGCGGAGCGGTGCAGAGTACCCGCCATACGATCAAACGTACCGCTGCGCCCGCGCCACGGCTCGCGCCGCGCCGGGGAAGTCGACGACGTTGTTATCACATTATAAAAATTTGCAAAATTTTAGGGAAACTAAAACTAAATATAATATGTTAATTTTAAATCGCAATAACATTTTTATTTTCATAATAAATAAAATTTTGATATATTTTTGTAATATCATTGGGCCTTTTCGGATTCGACAGGGGGTTTTATACATATTGTATATTTATACTAAAATTTTCAATTAAATATATAAATATTTAATTACATACCCGCTTCGTTAACAGTTACCAAGAATCTCTCTTCTGTAACAAAAACTTGTCCTGGACGTCCCACATACTGCTTCCAATATCCGTAATGCTTCATCGTTACCCTCTCCAGGACTATATTGCATTTGCCGAATCCATCAAATACAACTAGTCCCGTGGGGTCCTCTATTTTGCAAAAAACTGCATCTTCAGGACCAAATTCCAGACTAACTCGTGTGTCTTTAATAAATGTAAAATTATCTCCAGTTGATTGTTGTCGTTCTAAAATCATATTAGTAATTTTTCATATAATATTTACCTCAGTTGCCTTCAATATCTCATATAGGTCTTGTTAACATGGTCTCAATGAGTTAAAGTTGTTATTGATCTGGTTAAGGTTAATTTCAGTTCAAGGGCCAACAAAAAAGTATTCATTTATGTTTTCGCCAATGCAATAGCTATTTACCATATATATATTTGCGGTAACATTTGTAACACATGTAAGTACTAGGTATATTGCTATAAAACAAGCTATCATCTACAACATGTAAAATAAACTTTTTACCTATCACATTGATTTCGACGTAAGCCCGATAAACAATATTATTCCCATAAATTATATGCCATTTTCCATTGTCTGTTTGTTGGGCGTTTTGTATAATGAAACCACAGGATTCGTAATGGAACGGATCAATTTCATGATGTCTTTCATTTTCACTTGGACTAATAAGTTTACAAGTATTATATAAATGTGTGGGATTCTTCAAGCGAACGTATACAGAATTACCTTCAGCAACAGTTACCAACTCAGGAAAGGCGCTGACAATTTCTGCAAATATATTATAGAAAATATTGGATAAAAATACTCAAAAGGATTTGTAAAATCTTTGAAGAAGGACGACTTAATGGATCTCAATTAAATATAATAACATCGATTAGTAATGATTGTGAGTTATAACGAAAATATTCTAAGCAAACAGCTTCTCAAATTAATAAGCCTCAAGATTTTTTTTATATTAGCTTTGCAAAATGACTGTACAGGTACTGCATTGTAAGTACCAGACAGTCCACAAATAATGGTGACCACCGATTACACAAATTACATCGACAGTCGTCGGGACTGCTGAAATGCCTATTCACGCCTCGTTTGTAAATACATACTTTTAGTACGATAAAAAGTTATAGAGGCATTAAAAAGAGAAATCACAACCTATTCATTAGAAATTCTATTTTCAGACGACGACGCGACGTTTTCACAGTCATTGTCTTATATACCATTAACAAAATTGTATGTCTGTTTGTTCCGGGTAATTTCCGAAATGCTTGGACCGATTCTGACTGGACTTTAACTAGCAGACAGCTGATGTTATAAGGAGTAACTTAGGCTACTTATATTTTAAAAAACACTTCGGGCTCCGCACAAATTAAAAAAAACTGTTCATGGTGAATCAATTCTGTCGCTTAAACGGCTTACGCTGATTAAACCATAAGAGATATTTCAAATTAACGTATTACATAATTTTAGATCGTATAAAAACCTACCAATAAGTCACCGAGAGCTATGTCTATCTTCTAAGGATCACCCACAATAAGCATTTTTGCATTCCGTGCTCCAACTCCCTTAGTAAATACTGCTTTTGCACAAAGATTATGTAGCTTTATGGCTTCTCATATCTATAATACTAACATAAAATATTGCTTAATCACGGAAATTTCAGTCCCTGCTGCCAAACGTCTTGTTTCCGATTGGCTGAGCACACTTACGTATGATGAAACTGAACATATTTTTAAAATTAATTCGTAACTGCTTCAGTTTTCATTTAACTATAAATTATATAAGCTAGAATCAATACATTCCATTTCTACATTAGAGTCGTAAAAAAATGTAAAAGAGGAGTCGTTTATAATATTTGTTTATGTGTGTATATATATATATATATATATATATATGTGTGTGTGTTGGCATGTGCATAGATACGGATAATAATTACATAATTTTATTAAATTTTACCTATAAAGTCGTTTACGGCCACCTGAGTTGTTTGTGCAAAATGTTATGTAAATTCATATATCGGCTTCCAAGATACAGGCTCTGTCTAGTTTGGAAGTCACTGTGTAAATATTAGTAAATCTTGTGTATAATAAATAAATTTTAAATTGATTGAAAATAACCGGAGGCGAGAAGAGTATGAATCACACATGTGCCCGATCTACGGCTTTCTGAAATCCTTGTTCCCATCTTCTACATATCAACTTGCACCCCCCCCCCCCCCCCAGGCCATCGGCTGGCGACGTCCTTGGTATAGGCTATCTAGAATTAACCTACATCTGTCATCTAGCCTAAAATATCTATTTTTATTAAGTAAGCCGACAGACAAAGCGCTCTTGAACTCCTATATCCGAATACGTTTATCCGAAAACCAATATAATTATTTTAATAGCAGAATTAAATTATATGCGGGTGAAACCGAGGGGGTTGGTAAAAATAAAATTCCTTAAATACCTTCAACGTAAATTGTAAAAGGTAATATCCTTTCAATTGGTTCACCAACCGACAGAACTCTTGAAATCAATGTCCATTCTCCAACCATATCTTCTGATAATACAGTTACATTCACACCACATTCAATGTTTGTGCCTTCAATCACTTCTACACCGGGAAGATTAAATCCATCCATGATCTTATATTGTAAACCAGCTGGGGTTCTAACGTGGCAACTCTGTCGAGTAACAAAACTATTCAAAGTTGTCCTAATTATCAATGATGAACCAATTTTTGTATTGTAATTTTGTGCTGTTATGTTTACAACTCGTCTATTTTCATCGAATAATGGATTTTTGGGATCTGAAAAAGTAAAATATATAAAAATATTTATTTATTTATTACAATATTTCACACAAAAGATACAATGCGTATGACATATATTATAAATATATTTATGTATAGATTATGAAAGATTATATACCGTTAAAAAAAGTTAACCTATCCGCCTCGCTATGGGCACTATGTCTGGTACTTCCTCGTGGTGTGCCCCGGGCAACGTCAGTTCTTACAGCTGGCGGTTAAGACCAGACCGGCGGCGTCCCTCCCCTGTACCGCTCTGATTATCAGAGGAGACAGGGGATGCGGCAAGAGTGGACCTGCTTCGGCTCGTCCACTATGGACGGACTCGCCTTTGGCGGCAGAGGAGGAAGAAATCCACTTTAAAAAACATGGACGGACTTCGGATGGAGTAAACCACCCTTTAAAAAATCACGGCCGGACGGTGGAAGAGAACCACCTTAAAAAATTACCAGAGGGATGTGGAGAAAACCACCAGTATAAAAAATCAAGGACTGGCAGAGAAAGGAAACCACTTTAAAAAATTACCAAAGGGTTGAGGATGAGCACCTCGTCAAAAAATCAAAGCCGGACTGGTGAGGAAGGGGGTGCGTTCATTCGCCTCCTTCCTCTGCCGTTTCACCGATGGCAGAGGAGAAAACTTGGGTAAAAAACATAGCTGGATTAGCGGGGGCGGGCCGTCTTCCCATTGTACTGATTCGGCGGACGGGGGGACAGTTTCGTTGCACCGGACTGTCTCCGTCAACGAGCGGCTCTTCCGAGCCTTGCCGCCGCACCGCGCAGTGGCGACGCGGTTGTATACTACCTGCAGGTCCCGTGTCGCCCCATTACGGCGGCGGACGGTGCACCGTGGAGTTTTAGTAAGTAAGGTTTAGTAGTTAGTAGATTCAATTAGTAGTTAGGGTTTCTCCATGTTAAAAAAAAATCGTCTCGCTATATTGTAATACATACTCTGTCGAACTATTGACTAAATACTCTAGTATATTACAATGTGTGAAAGGGATAACTAAACTGTACTTACAGCATTATACACAGTTTAAGCTAGCTATAAGTTAGATTTAAGTTTACGTTATTATTTCAGAGATAACGTCTTTGAGATGGTTAGTTTCTGTCTGCAGTTTTATTCACAGCGGTATTGTTAGAATGTACTTGCTTCTTCATATTGGGAGGTAACACAATAAAATCCTTGCTGGCTGCTGACTGGATTTGCTAATCTTTTCAAATTCTAAATATTGTTCATCATAGATTCCACCTTCTTTCAAGTTAGTTTTGCCGCAGTGAACTTCTCGTAACGCGGTTTAAACTTTGAATACATTAACGTAATCTTCAATTATGGTATTATTATGTTAGGGTTTTAAAGGGAAGTAATAAATCCAGAATTCGCATCCCCCACTGCAGTGCAATTACGTCTCACTGGGGTTTCGCCTTTCTTAATTGTAATTGTAATGTTTTACTGAGGGGTAATGTACGTCATATAATAGATGATTTAGCCAAACTTACACTGCAAGACCAAGGGTATTAATTATGTTTCCAACATTGGAGACCGTTTCAATCCCTTTTTGAATAGCGTTCTTGGTAACCTTCTCCAAAACCCTAGCATACGACCTTACTGTTGTCACATTTCGGCTGTTTTAAAGTGTGAGGATAAGCAGCCACCCAAAGCGGAAGTTGCGAGATTGGAACGGTGATGAGGGAACCATGCCGAAAAGTTGTCCGGTTATTCGGTCTATTTTAGGGTGGGAAATCAGCAGTCATTCGCTTACCGTTCGACAAAGAGTTATTTATAGATTCGAGTTAAAAAGCTTAGCTCTCTACTAATACTGGAAATAATCTAGTAAAATCAGAAAAGAAACTCTAGGTACTCATATATTGTGAACGTACTGTAAATACCGTAAATTCTTAGATAAGGTATAATTAATGAGGTAATATTCTGTAAATTATATTTACCTTCTTGTATAACGTGGAAAATTTGCCGCCTTTCGTTAAAAGTGTCACCATTGTTAAACTTTCCTATAATCTGCCATTCGCCGAGCATCTCTTCTGTTAATGGACCCATAGAAATACGACAAGTAATAGCATTTGTATCATTCACGAATGCAACTCCATTGAAATTATGATGTCCTTTTAAGTCATAAAGTTCGCCTTTCGGAGATCTGTATATACAATTGTCTGTAAAACCTGTGCCAGTAACTTCTACTGTTATTATGGAGCCAAGGTTTATGACGCGATTTATTGGATCTTCGTTAGTTACGTTGTAGGCTTGAGCATGTGGGTTGTTTTCATCTGTATAGAATAAAAACTGCTTATTGTTCTGCGTAATATTAATACGTTTTATTTATACTGTTTCAAACAATAGTTCATTTAGGTTTGGATTCGGAATCACAACTTTGTAGATTCTATTTGGTGTTTAACGAGTGCATTGCGAAACTTATTTTATAAAAAAAAACTATTGAATTACAAAACAATAAATATCTTGACTTTAATGTCGAATAACAGTTTTTTTTTTAAGAAACAGTAGATATTAGTATTTGTGAAATAAATATAAAATTGTAGTATCTTGGAATAATAAAAACTGTCAATACATTTTTCTATCACCTTCTCCCCATCTAGTAAAGCAAGCAAGATACTAATTAAACTTGATTTCACACATGCACGGGATAGACGCCCTCTACTGGCGCATAGAGCAAGTTTCTTATTTTGATACACTATTGAGGATTTTTTCTGTCGATTACTTGTTATATATTATTTTCTTTAAAACCTTTTTAAGTTTTGAATGTTTGGTTTGGTTACATGCTATGACTTTTGATGGACGGAGGAAATGACTTCGATGACTAATAATAGTATTTTATTTATAATTATGCTCAAATAATAGACATAAAACAAAGTTTATTGTAAAAAGTAGACATGTAGGGAGTATGCTATTCCACGGAGAAAAAGACCTTATTCTTTAAATTTGTTAGTTGTTAGTAAATTAGCTATAACTGCATTATAACTTTAAAAAGGATACTTTTTACATTAGAAGTTATACTTCTTTGACTATCTTCGCCACAATAAAACAGAGATTTAGCCAGGAACTTCCTAGAGTAGAATTTTCAATAAAATGTAACTATGCATTGTAATACTACTGTACTCTCATAAATTTTAACTTCAAAATGACAATGTACTTATAAGTAAGCGCATAGGGTTGCTTAAACACTCACCATAAAGGAATAAGTTCATCGGAAGTGTTACTTCGTTAAGTCCTAAAGCAATACTATGAAATTTCCCATAAATAATCCATGATCCTAACATGGAATAGTCTATTGGGCCAATAGCAACACTACAAGTATCAACTGCATTAGTGGCAGCCTGTGTGATTTCAGGATAATGGGAATCGGGTGTCATAACGAAATCTTCTCCTTCGGGAGTAACAATGTGACATGTCAATAAAGAACCGGTGCCAACTACCACTGGTGTGAGGGTGCCTCCCAGGTTTACTGGATGGTCAACTACACGTTGAAGTGTTGAATACCAAGAACCACCTGGATTTTGATTGTTATCTGGAATTAATTTGAAAATTCTGAGTAAACATTTCCGTTTGCTTCAGCGCAGACAAATAAATTAGAAAATCTAGATCAATACATCAAAGAGAAAGAATAATATTAATATATATTTACAAAATTACATTATTTTAAATACTTACTCCATACGATACTAACAAACTGGCATCTCTCGTGATCTTCTTCTTCAAAATATTTTCCACACAATGTCCAATTGCCTAAAAGAGTGCTATCCATAGGGCCTATGGTAACCCTACAAGAAACATATCTGCTTTTACTGTGGGATGTCACTCCAGCAATTGGTGTTTCTTCTATTCTAACAAATTTTCCGTTGGGTGGCTTAATATAGCACTCTTCATCTTGTATTGATCTACTCAATGTTATATCAATTTGGGCACCAGTTCTTGTCCTATGTTCAATCGGTGTTAGCCATGTTATTTCATCATCAACGTCTGTTACTTCTATTTCTTTTTCTGTAGGAGATACGCCTGGAACGATTTAATTATCCCATTTATTTGTCTTTAGATAAAGTTATCGCTGAATTACTATTTATCAATGGCCACGCAAATTTTATACCTTGTAGTTTCGTTTGTAAATTATGAATGTAATATCAAGTTATGAAGATGATGTCTAAATGTAGTCATTGTAATCGTTTCGAATTATAAGATAACAATAATAATAGACATCTTATAATGGTACCTAATAGGTAATCTTTTAAATAAAGTTTTTTTTTTATAAAAATATTTTCAATGAATTACATTCAACTTTGAAGTAGGTATATAGTGTAACTATTTTAAGCATTATCTACAGACACCTAAAATTTCACAAATTTATTAATTATTATTTTGTTCGCATTTTCATACAATATTATAAAAAATTGCAGCAACAATGTACGAAGTTAATGAATCGCTTTTATCTGTTCCTAAATGATGTTTTGATCTTATCTATAAACGTGACAGGGTACGCGTACGATTTGAAATAATTAACATAATCCTAATAATATTTACGATACCTTCAATATTGATTGTAAAAGACAATCTTCTTTCAATTGCTTCACCAAAAAATGTATATCGACCAATAAGGACCCATTCACCGAACATATCTTCGGTCTTAACATTTATGTTAATTCCACAATCAGTTTCTTTGATGACATGTAATTCAGGATGATTAAAATCTTCTGTTAAGACAAGTTGTTCTTCATTGGGTTTTATTATTAGACATTCCTGTTTAATATAACCAGAAGAAGGATTCAAAATCACGCTGTGATTGGCACCAACATATGAATCAAACGTAAGCGCCGGTAAATTTTCTATTAGTATGTTATTGCTATTTATATCTGTAAACATATATAAATTATTTTGAAACTTTTAACAACATAAAAACAATTAATGTATTAACTGGTAATATTATCTTGGCCGTGTAATTTTAAAGCCTAGCAAAGTATACGATACAACTTGAATAGAAAAATGAAAAAATGTGTTTGTAACGAAAACTAAGTGAAAAAGATCTTTTCGTTTATTTTTTACTTCTGTATATATGCAGGTATGCAGGTATATATGTAATAACTAGTTACTTTTTAAATGTAACTTGCTAGATGTTGAAATTGCACAGTCAAACTCAGACAACATTTCAAATTGTAGGCGGTGATTAAAAACGACGTTTATTTCTAAGAAATAATCAACTTCAGCAATAATAAACAGAAAAATAAAGAAGATACATTAAGCCCTTTCTCGCCTACGATTGTCAGAGTTTCGTGATGACGTAGGGATCTGAGACTCAGAAGTCCCAAAACGAAATTGCACCAAAGAGCCTATATATATTAAAAGATTTGGAAAAACATGCACATTTATAACTTTTAAATGAATATACATTTTAACCATATATGTGGATATATTATTGATATTCCAGTACCTAGGTATTTTTATTTTTCGAACTCCATTATATTTGAGATTTAGGGACAATGTGGTCGTTGATGGATTGACGAAATATACTACATTAAGCCCAAAATAGAGACTGACCCTCAACGCAACGTTTGAAGACAAAATTTGTACATTAAAAGAAAACCTACCACCGCGATAAGCGGCTGCATTTTGATGTTTTCTCTCTCTAAAAGTTTATTATAAGGTCCACAGTCATGTCATTGGAAGAGGCTTACAAGTATGATATTCTAAGTGATCATCCTCGTTTCTATCTTTTTTATTTATCATAGTCCCTAGCTTCACAGCAATTACTGCATTGGCTAAGCCACGGTGACTATCGTATCAATAGCCAAGTAGACCAAATTAATTGACGTTGGATTGGTACGTTATAAGTGCCTAATAATTTAAAACAGATAAGAATAAGAAGAATTTTTTTCTATTATAGGACGGCTAAAAGATGACGGAAATAAACAAAACTTATGCAGTACACACGCGTAGAACCTTTAGAAAACATAAAAACATCTTCTCTCATATCTCTTTTTAAAAATTCTAAACCAGCGGACTCGAACTATCGACCACTCGTGCTGTACATACAACATTGCGTACAAGTCTGGTCGTCACACCGCCGGGCTAATTCGACGACGATCGTAGTCGTGAAAATCAGGACTTGCAATGACCGTGTATAATGTATTCTGTATCATTCTCTCGTATGCTAAATCCTATATATGTATGTGTTTGTCTTATTTTAGTGTCGCTTTTTCCTCTAACCGCGCATTATATTAAAAGGGTACTAAAGATCTTTTCACTTAAAAAAAATATTCTTACCGGCAGTTTCTTCTATAGTTGCGTATGCACCACCTGGAAAAAAATTGATTTGTTTTAATTATTTTTCAATCTATACCCACTTTTCTGTAGTCCGAATAAATCTTGTAAAATATTGGTCCAAAGTCAAGGTGTTTGAATTTGCTACATGCCAACTTCTGCACTATCAATTTCTAAAGCTACTTCCTGCTTTATCAACAGTATTCTAATCATCATTCATCATCAATCATCATTCTGATCATTTTTTTTTGTATTATCCATATGAAATAAAACCATAATAGCTTCATTTAATAAAAAGTTATTAAAGTTTTAAGAAACAAAGATTTCTGGATTTGTAATTGCCTTGGAGAAGTTGGGATTATTATATCAGTATATATTATATCAGGCTATGCTGTAATTTGAAATATGTATTAATATAATCCTCATAAAAATGTCGATAGTTTTAAACAAATATTAAAAAATGCCTACACGGTTGCGTTGGCGATGTTTGTCGTATAAAATTAACAGGGGTGAAACCGTGCGACACAGCTACAAATAAATCAAATCCTGATTTTATAACTTCTTTATATACGAACTAGCTGTGCCCGCGGCTTCACTCACGCGGACTACAGAATACCCGCGCGAATATTGCTCCCCCGCTCCCCGCTATTTTAAAGACAAAAATGCTTATTTTTGTGGGTGTTCATTGGAAGATAGACGTATATTCTCGCTGACCTATATATTAGGACTTTTTAATATCTACAATTATATGCTACATTAGTTTGTTATATCTCTTATGGTTTACTCAGCGTAAGCCATTTAAGTGCCGAATTGATTCACCATGACCAGTTTTTTATTAGTGCGGAAAATAAAAGTAGCCTAAGTTAGTCCCTATAACTATCTCATATAACACGCTAGTTATTACGATAAAAAAATGTCTGCAATGACTTGAATCAATAAATTTGCTATCGAACATTGACTTGTAAGTAGATACCTATCTCTGGTCATTCTCTTACAAGAATGTATGGAATGGAGATAAGAATTAATCATCAACTACTTACTGCATATAAGCAATGTTATCAGTCATTAAAAGATAATACGTTGTTTCATAAAACTATCAGATTTATTGCTACCTACATTATAATCACGTCTTTGTCCGATTCGCTTTAAAACTTTTAAATATTTCCTTTTTTTCAGACATTGCTACTTTACTTTTATTATAGTCTATAGAGTTAGCAAAACTTTTTGTAAGTTACAATAAGGATTACCTTAATTAATGTAATAACTTAATTTAAAATAAAATAACAATTCAATGATTTGTGTTCTCATTTAGATCTAGAACAAAGGCACGTGTCACAAATTTGGATGGTTTTGTTTGTAGTGTGAGCCGTGAAGGTTAATATAATTATACTAAAGAGTAAGCGAGATAAATATACTACGCCTCCCATGTACTTGTATTTCAGTAAATATTATTTTGTGATAAATACAAATTTATTTTGTATATTTTAAACACCATACGTGTATTTAAGAACATTGAGAGGTACAGAGTAATTTCTTTGGAAATTTTTCTCTACTTGGGGCATCCCGACTAGTGGTATTCTTCCACCCTATAGAAGATCCCAGCCAAATGTTGAGTTCTTGCGGTGAGTTTGGTTTCCAGAGATTGTTGGGGAAGGGGGGTTCAAGGTCGGCAACGCGCTAGTGATACGGGTATTACAAGCGTCCTTAGGAAGCGGGGGTCGCTTACTATCAGGCGGGCCGTATGCTTGTTTGCCACCTTTTTATTATAAAAAATCAATATTCGTGATCAGTAAAGAATTTATTAAGAAGTGGAAAAGAATTTCATGTACAGACAGAACTCAAGATTTATTACTATAGCCATTTGTCTTTCCGCCATTTTACATTCATAAAAGAAATCATTCTTTGTTTGAAAATTGTTTGGAAGACACAGACAAAAGAAACAACAATATTGTACAATAAAATAAGTATTGTTAAAAGATGGATAATATGAGAAATAAAGTATCTGTTCACTATTTATTGCTCACAAAGAATATAAAGCACGCTAAATAGACTAGAGAATAGGGTCAATATACCCAAAAGTGGTCAAAAGTAACTCATAAAGACTCAAAACTACACACTACAGGCGATCGAGGAAGCCACCCTCTGATTTTACGTAAACTTTCTTTGTGTTTCTATAGCTTTCTTTTCCTAATTATTTCTAAAAAAAAAATTGTAATTTCTTAAATACATTCTAAAAGTATAAAAATTAATATAAAAAATTATGTATACTGACTCTCTCTTAAGTTCGACTAGTAAAAATAATGAAATGTGTTTAGGTACCTATCAAGTATTTGTTTTTAATTTTTTTATTATTCAAAACTGAAAAAGAAATGTTTATGGCATGTTTAGATATATAATTTATTAAAAATATTACCCGCTAACAGCAAAGTATATACTGTAATCCACACTTCGTTCGACTGCATTTTTAATCCACAATGTCACTAGACTCGTACATACATATGTTCTCCACTCCTCTATGTATTAAACTGAATGGTGCATCGATACACTGTTATTATATATATTTTGTAACCTCCCAACAATCTGATCCTATTTCTAATCTGTTCCATTTTAATATCTTATCTCCATTAAATCTATATCTGTGCCCGCGGCTGCGCTTGCGTGGATTAGAGAATTCCGTCTATCGTACCTACAACCCCTGCTCCCGGTTATTTAAAAAACAAAAATGCTTACTGTGGGTGATCCTTAGAAGATAGATATAATATGTTCTCACCGACTTTTTTGTAGGTTTTTTTTTTAAATCTAGTATTTAAGTACTTAGTAATTTATTCAGCGTAAGCCAAATGCCCAAATGGCCCGAACTGATTCACCCGCTCTTTATTTCGTATTATTTTATTTTATAAGTATACACGGAACCACATTTATTTTTCAAAAATAAAAGTATTCTAAGTTACTCCTTATAACATCAGCTATCTACCAGTAAAAGTCGCGTCAAAATCGATCTAACCGTTTCGGAGATTAGCCGGAACAAACAGACAGAGACAAAAATTTTAAAAATTGTTTTTTTTTTTGTTTATCAGTAGCATATATACTGTCATTTGCATTTAGTAAAAACTGTTATTTTGATATTACAAACAGACACTTTAATTTTATTTATTTGTATAGATAAATTTCGAAATATTTCAAACGTTCAAGGTCCTTGATAATTATTATAAATGATTTTAGAATTCTCTATCATAATTAACATTTTAATTTCAACATAACGATGTAAACCAGTTTCGGAGATTCTCTCCGTGATCGAGTAAGAAATAAAGAGATCCTCAGAAGAACTTAAGTCACCGACATAGATATCTACGAATTGCTACACTTAGGTGGCAGTGGGCAAGGCATAATGCAGTTCTCGAGTGGCGGTCGCGTAATGGAAAGTGCAGCGTGGGTAGACCCGCCATGCCACAAGGTAGACCGACGAGACATCTAGTAAAGGTTGGAATAACCTGTTGGATACAAGTAGCGCAAGACCGGTCATTATGGCGATCTTTGGGGAAGGCCTATGTTCAGCATTGGATGCATTTTGGCTGAGTTTATGAGATGGCGCTTATTTGAAACGATTACCAGTTAATCATATCGCACTGGGGCCCTAGCCAAGTTACCTTACTACAATCACTAATAGAAAACTAAAATCTGTATGGAATCTCATCATCTAATTTAAGTTTGAGTAATGTCAACTCCATGCATTTTTTCGTCTTCTGTTAGCGTCAAAGATTATAGAAAGCCAACTTGGCTAGGGTTCCAAATGTCTCTATGTATATCAAAAGGTTTCTAAATGTCTAAATGCTTATTCGTACTTGTCAAGAATAACGTAGGAACTTTTGACGGGATTTGGAGCTGCCATGTTATGGTTTTTATTTTAATTCAATAACTTAGGTCCTTTGACCATATATTATGTAATATTGGTGGCATTTTGTGTGATATAATTTGGTTATTGCGCACAGTTGAAGTGGATTATAAACATAAACTGGAAGCATGCATTTTCAGACGCCACAAATACTCCATAAATAGTTCTAACAAGGAAGCCACCATCATGTTGGGGACTCACCTTGTATAATAGAAAATACTGCAACGGCTTAAACACATTGACACTGGCAAGTGCTTTTTGCGGTGCCAAATCAAGAAGAAGAAGAGAATAAAGTACAAGGTGTCCAGAAAGGGTATCGGGTATTTGTAAGTTCAATGAAACAAAAATTATTTGTATGCAATAAAAAAGTTTATTGTTTATTATTAGCATATGAATTGGAGAATTATTTGGAAAAGATGATGTTATCCAAATGATGACCGTTACGTTGCTGGCACTCTTCTAAACGGAAACGAAGATTGGCGATAACACGTTGACACATAGCTATCGATATTGCTGCCATTTCTGACCTGATGTTTTGCTTTAACTGGGTTAGATTCGTCGGATTGTTTTGATAAACCTTACTTTTAAGGTATCCCCATGCAAAATAGTCAAGCGGGCTAAGGTCGGGGCTTCTGGGAGGCCAGTTGGTGTTACCCCTTCGCGAAATGACTTTATTAGGGAATAATTCGTTAACAACTTCCATTGAGTCATTTGAGGTATGGCAAGTGGCCCCATCTTGCTGGAACCACATTCTTGAGTTGAAACCTGCAAACTCCTGCAACTCTGGGACCAAAAAATTTCGCAACATATCGCAATAACGGTCACTATTCACATTAATTGCTCGGCCTCGTTGATCTTCATGAAAATAAGGACCAATTATGCCTTTAGCAGACATAGCGGCCCAAACAACGACCTTTGGGCTATGCAGGGGTCGTTCATGCTTTCGTCTCGGATTCTCCACTGCCCAGTACCGACAATTCTGCTTATTAACATGACCATTCAGGTGAAAATTTGCTTCGTCACTGAACAGTATGTTGTTAAAGTTGTTAAATCGCTGCAGCATTTGGTTCGCAAAATTCAGTCGATTAGCATAGTCCGTATCCTTCAATTCTTGAACCAATTGAATTTTATAGGCTTTTAGATGTAAGTCTTTCTTTAAAATAGAATGTAAAGACGATTTTTTGATGTTCAACGCTTGGCTTCGCTTTCGGATGGATAAAGACGGAATTTGACGAACCGACGCCTCAACTTCTTCAATTGTTACTTCATCGCGAACTGAACGAGGACGACCAGAGTTTTGAATTTTAACTGTCACACCTGTATTCTCGAACATCCTGATCCATTTCCTAATGCTATCGTCACATGGCGCGTGGCGTGTACGATATTCCGCACGATAGAGACGTTGAGCAGTCACTATTGAATCACCATTACGATAATACGCTCGTACGCAAAATAGGCGATGCGTCCCCGAGTACTGTTCCATCGTGACTAAAACTCCACAAAATGGCGGACGCCACGAACCCCTCCCCGCACCCTTTAGACGCCCCGTTTCGAATATGGCGCGAAAACAAATACCCGATACCCTTTCTGGACACCTTGTATATTAACAGAAAAAATAAAACATACGGAATCAAAATATTTCTTTCAATTCGTACTTATTTTCTTTTTGCATTTTATCTATGTACGTGCGTACGTGTATGTTACGTATCTATCATTGATAGATAAAGTTACTGCAAATACCACGCATCTTTATATCAGTCTATACCTATGAAATTCAGATACAGAATATTTTTAATGTTTACTTTTTTCGATGATACTCATTAACTTTTACTTTGTTACAGAATGTAACAATAACAAACCCTCGCTGCGGTGATAATTTATTCATTCTATGGTTGGCAGTTGGCAACATATACTGCGTTTTATTATTCCCACGTAGTATTGACTATCACTAATGTCAAACTTGAAAATAATAAATTATCCGAAATTTCCTCCTGATGTAAAACAATGATACTACTCTGTCAAATAGGTACCGGGATAAGGGCAATAATACACAAAATGTTAGTTATTCATCCAAATTTATTTTATCGCCTTCAAAATATGCTCCTTTAGAAACGATACACTTACGTCAACGAATAATCCAATCATCAAAACATTTTTTAAACGCTTTTCCGGAATTAAGTAGCGGTAATATAAGTAACCCCTAAGATTTGTTATTGAGCGATTAACTCTATAACACGTGACAGTGCACACTGATGCATAACTATAATTTTGTACGAATCGCACAGAGTTGATAATAGCGGGTGTCGATAGGAGACATACCGAGTCACAAGCGATAGCGGTAGCGGGGACATCAGAATGTGTGGTTGTTGGAGTTTCAAAGGCGATCACATTATTATTATTTGATTTAGCGGGCGGATTAAAGAATGATTAAGAATGATGTCTGCTAGAGCAAAATGAACCATTATGATTAGAATTACATGTAAAAGATTTCGACGGCCGGAGACCGTAGTTGATAATGAAGAATTAAAGGTGATTGTGGAAGTGGACCCATCGGAAACCACGTTAGAGTTAGCGGCAGGCGGCGTCGGTGTGAGTAATAAAACAATTTTAATTTACTTGAAACAAATTGGAAAAGTGAAAAAGCTTGAGAAATGGGTAACTACCGCATGAATTGACTGAAGCACACAACAAACACGAATAAAGTGTTACTCAACGTTACTCAACGGTCATAATAATGAGGGAATTTTGAATCGTATTGTTACTTGTGACGAAAAATTAATCCTTTACAACAATCGGAAACACTCATAACAGTGGTTGAACCCAGGAGAACCGGGGAAATCCCGTACCAAGCGAAAGTTGATTCAGAAAAAGGTACTGGTGAGTGTTTGGTGGACCAGTGCTGGTGTCATACACTATGTTACGAACATAGACAACGTATTCTATGTTAACTCTATGCTAAGGTCTTGGTGTCTGTGACCAACGTCTACATGTGTGTCGATGGTTATATATAATGTCGTATGTCGTATCATGTATATACCTATTGTAATGACTGTAGGTTCTTACACAATGAACACAATTAACTGTTCTCAAACAGATTTTTTTTTTATAATATCATCAACAATGTCTGTCATTATGACATACCCATTTTTACCAAAAACATTTATAGAGGGCCTTTGTTTGGAATACATTCAAAATCCTACAATGACTATTAAAATAAAGTGAATCTAATTAAATACGTGCCTAATTCCCACGCACTACAAGAATAAAACACACTACAGCTTCCTAAGATCTGGCCAGACGATAACTGCAGATCTGTATTTTCAACAATTGCAAACCATGATGGAAAACTAGCAGTTAAAATACCGAGACTGGTCAATCTCTCTAGCCTACTGCTGCTGCAGGACAACGCTAGACCCCATACTTCACGACAGACGGTTGTTAAATTAGAAGAATTGCGGTTTATGGAATGTCTCCGACATCCACCACATTCCCCGCATTTTGCTCCAACAGATTACCAACTTTTTCGGAATTTGGACAATTTCTTGCAAGGAAAAAATTTCAATTCCGATGGGGCTGTCCGCTTTCAAAGAATTTATTGATTTTCTTCCCCATAATTTTTCGGCAGTGGAATCAATGAACTCCTTATAAAATGGCGAAAGTGCATAGATAATAAATGGAACATACTTCAATCGAAGTAAAAGTTTAAATGTATAATTTCATAATATTTTTTCATTTTACTTTTTCATATAAAACGCTAATTGCATTTCATTAACACAAGTTTGATGTAACAGACGCATAAAGGTTAACACGTATCTACAATTTTTTCTATCCAGTTTATATACACGTAGTTTTATAACTGAAAAGAAATCAGGTCTTCTGTTCTAACATGCTCAAGCCAAATACAGATTTTATTTGAGACTTTCTATATCATATCAGACAGATCAAAATAGAGGTCATCATGCATACTCTAACATTTAAAAATGCATAGCTATTGCGTGTATATAGGGTGTATATTGGAATATAGGGTGGTTGGTATGTGCATAAAATATGGTAACTAAATCCTTGTGATCTTTGTCGCCAGAAAGACATTTTCGTATAACCTCCCAGAAGAATTACGATGACCATGCTTATGCTTTTTAATTTTTTTAACTCCCTGTTATTCCTTCCTTCTTTTCTTAAAATAAATATTATTAAGCCCGTGATTTTATGTAGTACTAGCTGTACCCGTGACTGAAACTACAAAAACTGTTAACAGTTGTTAAGCTTAGTCATTAGTCAGATAAACTATCTATGTGCGAAATTTCATCAAAATCCGTACAGCAGTTTTTGCGTGATTTAGTGAGCAAACATCCAAACATCTAAATATACAAACTTTCACGCTTATAATACCAATTATTAATAATATTATATACTAGCAACCCGCCCCGGCTTCACACGGGTAGCAGAGTAATAGATATAATTTACTGGTTCACGTAGCGCACGCCAGTAAAGCTTCCAGTCGGCATGATTTTTTCCGATATTTTCAATAATCCTCGTCATATTTCAGCCAATTTACAAAAAACAATGATTAATATACACTTAAATACAATATACTTTAATGAATTATACACCTTAACCTTCCTCATGAAGCACTCCGTCCACTGATGAAAACCGTATGGAAATCCGTTCGGCAGTTTTTGAGTTTATCGTTTTCAGACAGACAAACCCAGCAAGGATTTAGTTTTATAATATAGTATGATATGATATAGTAAGATGACAATATAAAAAAATACGATGTATGTGCTTGGACGCTTTCTATTAAATCAAAAGTAAACTTAATAAGTAGATATTTACAAAAACTTGTAAAAAAAATGAATTCTCCGGCAATGTTTGTTGTGATAAATTATTATAAGCTCGTTGACACATTAGTGGGAGTCAGCAAAACTTAGCAACACAACATATTAATAAATAGCCCTTGTTACATAAATGGAGCAAAGTCGCACACGAATAGCACTTGAAAATGCTTAATTTTTTTACATATCACATCTACCAACCTTAACTTAATCAGGCAAGCATCTATCGGTGTCTTCCGACAGTTCTACTTAAAAGTCAGTCCTGCTCTGTGTGTAAGCATCTTCGAACACAACGATACATTTCTCAGTATCCGTCAGTATCCAGTAATCCAGCTTTCCAAGGTATATATGGAAACCAGAGCGTGTTAGATTCCATATAAGTCAATGAACATTGTCATATTAATTATCAGCGAGATCACAAAGCCATTCAAGTGGAAAAGTGATTTGCTCAGTACACCATATAGCTACCACACGTTATTTTGCCTTCTAATAAAAATTATATGATTCTATGATATATTTTATCTCGTTGTTCTCATTTACCGTGCTTGTCTACACCTTTCCATGTGTCTAGACGTGTATAATTACTTCTCAGCTCCTTTGAATCGTAGTTTGAAGTTAACCTAAATGGGGTACAAAATGCAAAAATATTTTTACAAATCTGATTGATAGTTGCACCGTTTCGTGTTTTAAGCAAATAATGTATAATCTTTATACGAGTATATAAAAATCTTGTGTGCATCTGTCTGTAAGTGATCGTGTAACTTCTGTACGACTTGAACGGTGAGATATTTCCCCAAAACACAAGCATGCCTAGTTAGGGGACTAGAATACAAAGTACAATGTAATTGAGTTAAATAAAATTTCATTTCATTTGTTATTGATGGTTCATTACTGCTATGTTTGGATATGCCTCATTAGTCTGGTGATACTAAGCACTACTACTATACTTAAGGTCCTAGGTACGATTCCTAGGTCGAGCAAAGTCCTATTGGGTTTTTCTATGAAATTCTCTAAATAAACTATGGTTTTACATTAAGTACACCTTTCGGGGAATAAAGGCGTGATGGCATTCTGGTACAGCATCTTATAATATAGCTCATCTAACAAGACACAAATATTAAGTTAAAAATCTACCACCAATCACTAAATTCAGTTTGTTTTCTTCTGTTTCCGCACTCTTGGGTGTGACGTCTCTGACTACATCAACGCTTATCATTTTTGGAAACCAAAAACTGTTATTTCTTCAATACAACGGCCTTAGCCAAAACGCGGGGAACTAACATGATGTTAAAGAAGCGTGAGCGGGAAAGTCCGTTATTGATCTTTTGGTGAGATTGGATCTAACTTTGGTGAAACAAAAGCGATGTTCACAAGGAAGCTTAAGTTTGACGTCTCAGCCCTGTTCATAGGAGTCCGGTTACGACTGGAGAAAGAGTTCCGCCTGTTGGGCCTGATTTTGGACAGTAAGCTTGTAGAATAACTATTGAAAAGGGAGGATCCTCCGACCAGACGGGTGTTATGTCTGGCGGGCAGCTGCCCAACGGTTGTAGTCGGGTTCTTGTATATATATACTCAACGATTGAGTAAATTTCTATAGGGCAATGTAGGATAGTAAGATGCGTCTTATGTGGTTCGATAGATGTCGTTAAGTGTCGCTATGTAGATGTCGCCACAAGCTCACCTTTGAGGCACACGCCGCTGTTATCTGTAAGAAGGCCGCTGACATCTACAAACAGCTGGCGTGTGCAGCAAGGGTGAACTAGGGCCTAAACCCGGAGATTATCAGGACATTTTATAACGCAGTCATTGAGCCTATTGTTTCGTATGCCGCAAATGTGTGGGGCCCCTCTGCAGAGAAGATCTCGATTAGGAACAGACATAACTCTCTGCAGAGGGGTTTCGCAATAAAGATTTGTAGGACCTATAGGACGGTATCACTAACATCGGCATTAGTTTTGGCAGACTTGCTCCCACTTGATCTCCGCGCCCAAGAGATGCATAGACTGTATCGTGCAAAGAGAGGATTGCAAATGTACGAGATCGTGGTCGGCCGTGTGTTGGAGCGGCCGGTAAGCTACGCCGACTATCCGCATTCAGTGTATTGTGTTGGTGAGGCGTACGAGAGCCTAGAGGTCCTCCCTGAGTCCGGCGGTTGCAGGATCTTTACCGACGATAGTAAGATCGAAGGTGGAGTGGGAGCCGCTGTGACTTGATTTAAGGAAGGACGAGAGACCAGGTTCTCCACGTTTCGCCTAGAGCCCTTCTGCTCTGTGTTTCAGGCCGAGTTGTATGCGTTGCATAGAGCGGTACAGATGGTCTATAAGGCTGGTGACAGGGAGGTCGGTATTTCCAGCGACTCGAAATCGTTGCTGGAGATGCTGGCTAACTCAGTCCCGCCTCACCGTCTGGCTCTCGCGACGCAGGCAACGATTCGTGCTATAACAGCGGAAGGGCGAGCGGTGCACTTGCACTGGGTGCCGGCATACGATGAAACGTACTGCTGCGCCGCGCCGCGCCGAGGATGGCAAAGGTGTTATCACGTTTTTAAAATTTGCTAAATTGTAGGGGAACTAAAACTAAATATGTTAATTTATAAATCGCAATAACATTTTTATTTTCATAATAAATAAAATTTTCGGGTTCGACGGGCTTTTTAATACATTGTAGAAAGACTATTGCAAAGGGAGGATCCTCCGACCAGATGGGTGTTATGTCTAGCGGGCAGCTGCCGAACAGTTGTTTTTTTTTTTTTAACTGACTACACTGTTAGCCTTAGGGGCCCTATCAAAAAAACATAGCCGCTGCGGCTTTTACAGCTTCACCGGACTTGTCGAACAGTTGTAGTCGGATTCGTGTATATATACTCAATTGAAGAGTTAATTTCTATAGCGCGATGTAGGATGCGTCGTATGTGGCTCGATAGATGTCGCTATGTAGATGTCGCTACATCACTCCCCTCCGAGACCGGAGGACGATAGCAGGTTGAGTCGTCCATACATCTTGTGATGCTTGCCGGGCCGGTGGAATGTTCCAGTGAGTCGGAACCAGATGCCGCATAGTTCACGGTGAGTCGGAACTGTCTGCGGTGATGCCCCAGTGAGTCGGGGTCACCAGTGTAAAAAGACTATTGCAAAGGGAGGATCCTCCGACCAGGCGGGTGTTATGTCAGGCGGGCAGCTGCCCAACGGTTGTAGTCGGGTTCTTGTATATATACTCAATTGAAGAGTTAATTTCTTTAGCGCGATGTAGAATGCGTCGTATATGGCTCGATAGATGTCGCTATGTAGATGTCGCTACAACATATTGTATACATATCTATGCCTCTTGGGAGGAAGGAAAGAATATGTGTATATATATTTAGTGATCTGAATTGGTAAGCTGACGGTAAAAGAAACTTGAACTTTGAGAAGTGTTTTTGTAATACCACTTGCTAAATTACCAGCTAAATTATTAAAAGGGAAACAAAAAAACCCTACTGCAACAAAAACAAAACAATTATTTATTTATATTTTTCTTTTTATGTAATTCCCAGACGTCGTACTGAAATACTTTATAGTTTATGTCACTCCCACAATTAAGACGAATCTAACGACACCGCGTAATGCTAAAATCTAACAAGCCGTTTAGGCTACAGAGAGTGCCAAAGAAATAGACATCTTCTATATTAATAAAACTGAAGTGTCTGTTTGTAATCTCAAAATAACAGCTATTTACTCAATGACAAAACACCTAATATAACAAAAAAAAAAAAACATTTTTTAGTTTTTTATCTATCTGTCTGTTTTTTCCGGGTAACCTCCGAAACGGTTGGACTGATTTTGACGGCATTTTCACTGGTAAATAGCTGATTTTATAGGGAGTAACTCAGGCTACATTTATTTTAGAAAAAGAATTCGGGTTCCGCACAAATAAAAAAGTCTGGTCATGGTAAATCAATTCGGGTACTTAAATGGCTTACGCTGAGTAAACCATAAGAGATATATCAAATTAATGTACTACATAATTGTAGACATTAAAAAAACCTACAAAAAATCCACGAGAGTGCATTTCTATCTTCTAAGAAACACCCACAATAAGCATTTTTGTCTTTAAAATAGCCGGGAATGGGGGAGCAAGATTCGTGCGGGCATTCTGTAGTCCACGTGAGTGAAGCCGCGGGCACAGCTAGACATGCATATATACATACATACATACATACGCTCGGTAAAAAATGACGCTTCTTTTTCGCTGTTGGGTAAAATTATAGAACTATTGATTTTTAGGCGATTTAAATGGCAGTTCGTCGTGGGCTGGTGTGGTGGACACTTACAGGCTGGTATTGGATAATATACACCTATTTTTAAAATAATAAAACAACGAGAAACTTCGGTTTCTCTGTATTTGGGGCACTTCGACTGGCAGTGGAATATCGTATTCAAAAAATCCTTGTGTTGTGTTCTTTCGTCGTGTACGGTTTCCAGAGTTCCTTGAGGTAGGAGGGTTCAAAGTTGGCAATACGCTAGTGTAGTTCATAAACTACAGTAGCTGTTTAGTTATTACGAAAAACTATGTATAGTGCATAGCAATTAATTGTTCATAGTCTTTTGGTGATACTGTGTATTAATAATTAATCAGGCGTTAGACGGTAGTACAAAACAAGAAAATTGCGTTTGATACTACGTTAAAAAAGCCGTTATTAAATATGTTTATCTTCCAAAATGATTGTGCTATTTTAATCAAGTTTACATATTTGTGCACTCCATCAGTGTAGGTACTTTAAATATCAGCGAGTCAAACTATTATTCCACCTGATCTAAAATTTGTTTATATTAATTACTAATTGTGCCCTGCGGTTACACACGCGTCTAATTTAAACGACACCTTATAAAAAAACCTTAAATGTAACCTATGTTTTAATCCAGGGTGTCAGTTACCTCCATATCAAATTTCATCAAAATTGGTACATCCGTTTGGGCGTGAAGAAGTAACAAACATATAAACACATTCACAAACTTTCGCCTTTATAATAATAGTAGAATTATACAGTAGGATTCTTTTCAAGTCTGTGTATTGTACTAATATTTCATTATTGTTTTGGTTGTTTTATGACTAATAATAATTCAATTAGGTTTTTTTTATACACAAGCTGTTTCATATTTGTTGTGTCATTTTTACATTTACATATCGCTCAAAAACATATAATTAAGTACATAAACTACTTTGATAATGAAAAAAATAATCGAAAGCGACCCCCCTACAAAATAAATATTTTAGCGAGTTTTACAATTTTTTAATCGGGTTGTTTTTTCTTGAGAATTCTTAATATTTATATTAACATATTTTCATGTTGAAATAAAAAAAATAGTCGACACTTTTTGCCTACCATAGTGTTTATTATTACATTAATATACAAGGGGTGCCCGGCGCGGCGCGGCGCGGCGACCACGCGCATGATAGACAGTAGGTAGTAATTAATTTCGTCTCGTAATATAAAAAAAAAAAAAAAATGATTAACAAATCCTGTAGACTATTAATTGAGGAATCTAAATTTCTCGTGTACAACATTTCTAAAAATCAGTCAAGCTGTTTTTAGGTTAAATCCGATCCGGACATAAAAAACAATATTTTGCCTGGAGCGCTGGAATAATTACAGCCGGCACTGTTGATATTTAAAATAATTTCCTTGATTTTATAGCCCTTTGGGTTTCGTCGGCCGTTGAATTAACGCATTTTAATTGAAGTAATAACCAATGAAGTTGTATGCCGAAAGGTTGTCAGTACTGCCAGGATTGCACAATATAGCATGGAAGACACCCTGATCGGACATGTTGAGACCAAGGTGCCCTACCAGACTTTTCTCTCTATATTGTTCCGGATGCGTTCCATCAAAACTTGACGCACATCTTGGACTTTATTTGATATACATTGATGATCATCTATACCAATATTACAAAGAGGAAAGATTTCATAGTTTTTTTTGTTTGCTTTTTATTTTTAATGGATAACCTCAAAAACTACTCGACCGATTTAAAAAAATCTTTAACCAATATAAAGTTACAGTATCAGCGAGTAACATGGGCTATATTATAATTTGAAAAATTAATTTATTCCTCATAAAAATGTCGATAGTTATAAAAGAAGTATAAAAAATTGCCTACACTAAAATATGTATTACATTCATTAGACGCATTTTTTTGAAGGTAAGTACTTGAACGCACGATTAAGTTCTTCCGGCATGTCTCGCGTCCTGACATTAAATGATGTTTTGCTGATTTTTATAATAAAAACGATATTTTTTTAGTATTTACGTGTGGAATGAGATGGCATCTATAACGTAATTCACATTACAACTGGTTTTTTTACAAACAAACACTGAACAACGTGGCATTTTGTCTAAAATCAACAGATGTGTACTCGTTCACGGTGTGAATTTCAAATACAAACAAAAATCAGCATCAAGCCAAATTTAGGCCTGATGCGTTCGCACTCAACCCGCCCCCGAACCAGATTTTCCATGTTTTACTGATCTGTGGTGACGACAAAGCAACGGGGTACTTTGGAGCGCTTGGTTTTGCAGGGGAATATGGAGGGCACCCATGTGGTGGACCTATCAAATTAAGTTTAGATTAACGGCCGATGAGATGGAGAGATATCGTGAAGCAAATGTCAACGGTCCCTGATAACACTTCATGACCACTACCACTCTGTCAAAATGACTGAGAAAAAAAAATGTACATGAATGAATTAATTAATTTTTTCCAACCTTGCTCTTCTTACCCTTTATCCCACTTAAGTAGGGTCTGCACAACATGTTTTTCTCTTCCACTTTCTATGAGCTGTCATCTCAATATTCAAAACTTTTATACACATATCATTCTTCACAAAAACCATACATACCTACCTTCTTCAGTCTTTCTCTAGTCCTATATCCGTTCACTTACATATTTGACATTCATCTACTTATATGACTTCTCTTCATGAGATGTCCTTAGCACCCTTTTTTTTAGAACTGACTATACTGTTATCCATAAGAGCCCTGAAGCCTTAGGCGGCTTTTACAGCTTCACTCTGTCTTGGGGGCGAGCGCTTATGGCACTCACTCAGTCGCGAAAGCGTGGCAATATTCTCAAAGGTGCCAAGGTGGCCGAACCTCGGCTTGGGCTGTTGCCGTAGTTCACGACTTCTCTGTGACTGATGTTATTTTTAATTGTTCATACACCCCCTAATATAATGATTCCTCATTTTTATACTTTGTAGTTATACTACACATTATCCATTTTCATCTCTGCCACATGTAGTCTTCTTTGAGTTTAATTTTTATTCTGACCAGTTTTAACAGACTTAAAAAAAGGAGGTTATCAATTCGAATGTATTTTTTTAAGGATGTCCCGCTATAACTTCTTTGTTTATTAATATATTTGAATTATTCTTGTTTCGTTGTTATTGTTCTTGTTATTATAATTAATTCCATATTTTTGTTACAATTTTTTCCGTGTATGCTTTAATGAAATTTTAACAATATTGAATATTGTCATGTAAAGAAAATTACTTGCAAAAATATACAATTATTTCGCCATTGAATGTTCGAGGCTTATATAATATAACATAAATAGATCCTGCTATCACTATCGGATTCATGATTACAGTGTTAACAATCGCAGTTTTATTGTTTAGCTTCTGAGATCATAACTTATGTGGTACAAGCAAATTGCGTTGGTGTCCTTTCGCCTTTTCTCTCAACTTAAAAGAAATGTGAATAGACGGCCGTGCATCTGGAGAAAAATATTAACATAATAACTAGAGCATGTTTTAAATCATTTATGATCTTTAATCTATCGAAAATAAAGTTAAAGATGTAATAGGAATGTGATAGTTATATATGACTTTTCGTAAATTGGTTGATATATTCGACCGGTGCGGCGCGCGCGCGCGCAACTCACTTCGCTTCGCTCTCTTCTGAGTTCGCGTCATCAGTAATTCACAGATCAGTGTGTGGATTGTACATGTCTGCTTCAAAATATCGTTCTTTTTTAACCAAATCCTCAAACATTGACTTCTTAACCTATTTTTTTGTTAAAACTGTGTGACATAAATCTGTGTTTAAATTTATGAATATTGTGAGTGTCGTTATTATTTTGTAACGGACTTCGTTTACAAGTAAGTTGTTATATTATATTGATTTTCCTTCTTCATGTTTATATAATCTATATTAAGACCATAATTATTAATACAAAGTGTTCATTATTTATAATAACTATTAAGGATATCTCTTTGTGTAGAATTAATTAATTTAATAATTTACTTATAAAACACGTTGCCGATTTGATTCCGTTAGTCATGAGTTCCTTTGAACCCGTCTGGTAAGTGGTAACTCTAATTTTTTTTTTATTTGTCTAGCTACATATGTCCCGCAGTTTAAATTCGGATTGTACATGCTTATTTCATACATTGCCTACATATTACCAGATTGTTTGACGTTGATGGTCACCGCTTCGCTCCTAAGGATCGTAGCGTGGTATTAGATAGCGTTTTAATCTTCTTCGTTAAATAAGCTATAAAATACAGATTTATTTCCCAATCTGAACGGTAGTTCCAGAGATTAGCGCGTTCAAACAAAAAAAACTGAGCTTTATTATTTGTTACAGATTATATTGTGTAAACTATTTTTTTCTGTCCTACTTGTTTCAATACAGGAAAATTATTTTACTGTATCATTACGTATTATACCTACCGTCCTGTTAAATTTTCATGGTGATTAATAAATAAAATATTTACATTTATCATGTCGCGTTAATGACAAACAAGTAGTATGTGTTATGGTATTTAGTCTAAACTATTCCAAATGCGCGTTCCATATTTTCTATAAATGCATGTTCTTGATGTTTGTCAAGATCTAAATATCTTTTATTCAATTTAGGCCCCAAGAAAGCACTTATGAATGTCAAAACACTACCACCGGTTTGGAAAACATCCCAGCCATCGAGAAGAACCGATAAGAAACTCGATCGGGTTTATCAACATCTTATTATCTTTTTTTTAATTGGTTTTACAGTATTTAATTATATAAGTACAGTTATTTTCATTTTCAGTAGATGTACAGAGAGGAAATCACATCCAGCCTTCACCATCATTCACGTAATCAACCACCCTATAATACCCCTTCGACAATTAAACCAGCTTAACATGATTCTTGAACTTATTATCCGGCAAATCGGTAATGTTCTTAGGAAGTTTTTATAGAACCTAACACAATTACCTAAAAAACTTTTGTATGTTTTACTAAGTCTAAAAGACGGAATGACTAATTTATATTTATTTTATATTATCATTTTATTTTATAGTATTAAAATTGTGTGTGTTAGTTACAAATTCAAAATTATCTTCATTTTTCCGAACATACCTTATATTTTCCAAGCTGTATTGGGAAGCCAAAGTTAAGATACTAAATTCTTGAAATTTATTCCTCAATGATTCGCGTGGTCCCATATCATAAATTGTTCGAACTGCCCGTTTTTGTAATACAAATATGGTATCTACCTCAGCTGCTGAACCCCACAGTAAAATATCGTAGGACATTAAACTGTGGAAGTAAGCGAAGTAGACCAGCCTAGCAGTAGTTGTAGTAATATCACTTGACTGGCGAATCTTACGCACTGCGTATGAAACGGAGCTTAATTTCCCTGCCAAGGTTTTAATCTGAAGACCCCCATTGTAATTTTGCATCTAGTGTGATACCTAAGAATACAGTATTATCAACCATGCCTACTATGTTCTCTTCTATCTTAATATTACTTTCAACACGTTGTACATTGGGTAAGGCAAATCTGATACATTTTGTTTTGTTTGCATTTAACTATAGATTCTTTAAAGCAAACCATTCTGATATTTTAAATAAAGTATTATTACATGCCTAACCTCTAAATCTTTTCTTTTCACTTGAAATATAAGTGATGTATCGTCTGCAAAAAGAAAAATGTTAGCACAGTTCTTAACCATTAGGGGTAGATCATTTATATATACTAAAAACAAACACGGTTCCAATATCGAACCCTGTGAGACGCCGATTTTAGCCAAGGATCCCTAAGAGGGGTCATTCGATTATAAATACTAGCAACTGTAAAGTGTGGTACAGCAAATAACATCTTATCAGGTTTAAGCCAAGTTTCTGTAAAACATAATATATCTAGTCTCTCTCTTTCTAATAATAACTCTAAGTCTAATATTTTGCCGGAGAAGCGATTAATGTTTTGATGGTATACTGTAATGTACGTCCCCTTTGTCATATTCATTGGTTTAAAAAAAATATTATTATTATTTGCAGTATCATCAGTCTCACTATATGACATTTGACATTAATGTCAAAAAATATAAATTTGTCACTATGACCACATGTTATATTGTGTAATGTAAAATTGTTGAACACATGTATGTTATTATTTTTATCTGGTATATTGAATATGGAAAAGCACACATGATTTTCTCAGATCCAATTATAACAGTTTATCACTTGACTATATAATTAACAATTACCTAAACTTAACCATATTAATTGGATTTATTTATAGGCATTAGTAGACAATGTTTTAATAGACGGTAGTCATTAGTGGGTTATAGTATATAAAAAACTTTGAGGCAGCCATGTGTGAACCAGATATGTGCTTATAATCTCTAATTATGCAAAAAACTTCTGTTCGTGTTTTAAGCACGTAGTTAACTCAAGTTATTATATACCTATACGACATACATGATACGTATTCTTTTACGTTATTGGTATAGATTAAATTACTTCATATACCTAGTTAATGTTTATGGTTAATAGTAAAAGTTTATAAAATTAAAACTTAACATCTTTAAAAAAAATTTTTTTCAATGTAAACGTGTCACATCCTTTGAATTTCAGGCGATATTTAAATTACGAAAGCAGGATTCACAAAACTGAAATAAAAAAATCTAAAAACTATGGATCAGTCAATAAAAACTAAAAAAACTAACATTTTATCTACAGTAGATCAGTACCTAAACTATCCTATCTTGTGGCGGAACCGTGTTCGGATGAAGCCAAGATGTTGTACGACCTGGTAGTGCTGGCTCATCGGCGACACTCTTGATTTGATGCTGGTATGGATTGGGTACAATGGGACTGATATATTCAGTAGAATAGAAGTCCGTGAAAAAAAAAATCCGTCTTGTACAGTGAAGTCATGATGCTACGATACTCTACATAGTTACAATAAAAATATTGATCGTGTAGCTCTATGTTATTGCATCTTTACCAAAATACTACAATATAAGTTTACCCAACACTCAAGTACGTCCTCACATGCGTGTATTGTACGCACATTAGGGCTGATACTGCTGGCTAGCAACTTTCTCCCATTGACTCCGTGTACAGGGGCTAGCTATTCGCATTATCGACAATCCCTATCTAACATTCGGTCTAGACCCCTTAGAACTTCGGTGAGACATCGAGTCTCTTCCGTGTTGTTATGATTATAATTTAATTTAGGATAGTTATGTATAAATTTCCAGCATACCTTACAATTTTCAGTTAATATAGCGGTTTTACAAATTATTATTACACAATTTTAATGTCCATAACCGAGACGTTCTTCTTGCTCCGACAGCTCAGCGTAGAGATCCTTGCCTAGGATCTAGAATAGAAGTCAGCACGGGGTAGGCCGTATCAGGATACACTGCTCAAGCAGACGACGCAGCACCAAATATCTTATCTATTGAGATTTCCTCATATGTAAAAGGAAAAGTTATTATTTGTATTATAAATACAAAATCCAGTTGATACTTTCCCGGTAGTGTTCTTTCAATGTTCAGTAAGTATTTGTCGTTTTGACAAAGGGTATTTCACCCATATTAATATTAAAATTATAAATATGTTATAAAATAAACTATCTTTTCGACTCCCAGGTCTGTTGTACAATAATTTGGTTTCTATTAAAACATTTGATAAATATTATATAAACTTACTACGATTCAAAGTCTGCCGTACAATCAATAAAACATGATCAGATCCATCCTGAAGAATCTGTCATCCTCCTTTTTGTGACCTTTTGTTTTCGTTTGAATTCAAAATTTCATCTTACTAGACTTTTCTTATTTTAAAATTAAAAATAAATCTAATCATAGATTGGTTGCTAAACTAGAACTTGGATAGAATATTTGTCTAAACCTGAGAAACTCCTAGTTGCGCATGCTCTATTACTATCAAAGAATTATCAATGACAGAGATTGTCATAATATTGCAATGTAAACAATACGAACCTAAAATATTAACAAAGCTGTTATTAAACAAAATTATCAAGTTATAAATATCTAAACGCATCAATACATAACCTATCATTAATTGTATCCTGGAAATAAAAGAATAGTACACCAAAACAATAATAAGGTAAATCAAATGAACTTATGATGAATAATATAAAGCAGATATTAAATAAGATTATCTTCCAGATAAATAATATAACAGTGTGTTCTACCACATGTACAAAGGAGAGTGCTTTGAGGAACTTTTGGGTATGGTGCGCTCATCACCGTTCCAACACTTACACCTTCTGCCACTGGCTGGTTGCTCATCCGCACACCCTAAAATCTAACCGAATCGCGACAACACTAAGTTTCTCTAGAACATTCTTGCCACGTACGCTAAAGTGGTGGAATGGGTTTAAAAAGGGACTGAAATTCCATCTCCAAAGTCAGCAACTCAGTAATACCCGGATGTTTAAAATACCTATTGGCGACAGTATCCGTCTACCAGGTTGGTCGTCAGCTTATTTGCAACCCTTTTGGCATTAAAAAATAAAATAAAACATTTTCAATCTAATTAATCAAATGAGGAATGTTTTGACACTCTTTATCATACTAACATAATATAAATTCAATGGAATAGAGAATAATATATCAGACAAGTACATTTAACTGTGAACAAAAGAAGACGTATTTTGAACATTGAACAACGGCATAATAATAGACAGACAAAATTAACACGACATGACTGTAACTAAACGGGATGCGAAAACGGTATAAATATGCTAAGTGAAGGAATAACCTATGCAGAAAATTATCTTTATTTCCTTATGGAACAATAAAACATGTATTTAATATGCAAAATTAAAGTGCGAGGGATAACCTATAAACTGTGGTAAACTTTATAAATTATTGTTATGAAACTAAATTACAATCTCGTTCAGTTTCTCATTGTTAGAACTATTAGTGTGTACGAGAAGTATTAAGAGGGTATATAAGATTTTTTTTTAAATGTTTCTATCATTGTGTCAATGGGTAGTGTAATTTGTTTTATTTATAAAATACATTAAGTACTCATTTTTCGTGGAAAATTAAATAAAAGGGTTTTTATGAGACCAATAATGTAATGGTTTTATTATACTTTTTTTGTTTAGAAACACTACAACAAATCAAAAACAATATGATTATTTCAATATTTTGTTTAAAATATTTATCTTGTTATGTTAAACAAGTTAGTGTAATTCTGCGTCTCTATGACTTAGTCACGATTTAAAACGGAACAAGTTCATTGCCCAATGATGCTTGTAATGCCTTGCTACACACGCGATTATTCTGAAGATGTGACTCAGAGTTGTGTCCGTGTCACTGTTGTGATAATTGTTGTTACGACATCTAATTCGGGTAATGAAAACATTCGTTTACCTCTATCGCTTTGCAAAACAATTATTTTGATGATTCGTAATATTTGTTATGTCTACCTACTTATTAATGTAATATTTACAGTGAACGTTACTTTATAACTTTTTGTTTTATAAGTATAACATAATAATATTTTGTTGTTATTTTTAGATAATTTTATTAAATAACGATATGATAGCAGAATAACTGTACAACGGGGTAGGCAGAGACCACGACCTTCCACCTGCTACGATCCTGGCATACATCTTTCACTTCTTCAACATTCATTAATCTTTTCATGCATGCTCGTCGGTTTAGAGTACTCTTGACCTGACCTTTCTTCAGAACGTCCTCGATTTGATCGATGAACGTTCGTCTAGATCTTCCTATTCCAACGTTTCCTTTCACATTCGCATTATAAAATTGTTTAGTCATTTTTCTTTTATTCATCCTTTCAACATGCCCAAACCATCTAAGCCTCCCTTTCTCAGTCCGTGTGACTATATCTTCTTTCACACCACAAAGTTCTCTTATCACACTATTTCTTATCCTGTCACTCAATTTCACTCCTAACATACTTCTTCGCGCTATCATTTCTACTGCAATTTTATTTTACTTTCATGATTATTGCCACACCCAGCTTTCACTTCCGTACATGAGTGTTGAAACCAACACTCCTCTATGCACAGCCAAACGAGCTTTCAAAGAAATTCTAGCTGCTCATAAAGGACTGCAACGCTCCAATCACCATATTACCGGCATTTACCCTCCTTCCTATATTACTCTCACACATTCCATCCCTAGTAAACATCGATCCCAAGTATACAAACTCACTTACTTGTTCCAGTTCATCGCCATCAGTCCGAACACATACTTCTGTCATGTTCTCTTCCTTTTCAAACACCGAAACTTTCGTCTTCTTTGCATTTACTTTTCTTTTCTTTCCAAAGCTTCATACATAATGGTCACCATCGCTTGCAAATCTTTAGCCGAATATACAAGTAACATTTGATCATCAGGGTAAAGAAGACGTTTGACAAGTAACGTATTCATTCTCAGTCCACAATCACTCTTTCAAATCTGTTAGACAATTATCCATGAATAGGTTGAATATCCATGGAGACGCTACACATTTTAATTATTTAATTTATATTTTTATTTTAAATATATTAATTTTATTTTAAAATAATTAATTCAGTTTTTTTTTCATTTCAAAAGTAAAAATTGTTGTAAATAATTACAAGATCGTGGAAAGGGCATGCCTATTTTTAATTATATTTTTACAGCATCCATAACCTTACCCCCTATAATAAATTGATCCTTTGTTATCAAATTGAATGGTTACTAAATTTATTACTGGGTCAAATACAATGATATTTTGTAAGTAGATAAGGCATTGACCCTCTTTACATGTCATCATGAATTGTGGGTAATTGCCTTCAGTTCACTTTCGCTTAGTACCGGCGTGAGAGAGAAAAAACTTTTATCCTCTTTTGACAACAGAGTTTACGCCTTACGCTGTGATTTCCTATCTCTTTTGATTCAATAAGCTGATAACAAAATTTGAACCGTTTTCAAATTGCTTTTAGTAAGAGTATAACGCGTCTATTTATAAAACGTCATGGGTAATAAAATAATATAATTAATATCAGGCACATCTCGTATGATCATTAATAACTTTATCATAATCGTTATAGAAATATAATTCTAAAAATTCTACAGGTCTTACGATTTTCAAATCACTTAGGTATTATTTATTTATATATTTTATCCTATTTTAATTGAAAAATACCAAGACATATAAATATAAACAATATTTATTCATATTTCTGAACGCCTAGAAATAAATGTAATTGTCTAGAATCAGCTAGAGGTGATTTACCTCTGACCGGTTTGTTATTTATGTTCTTAAATATTGTAGAATTCCATTTGTTTTTTGAACATGTACGTTTTTCTCCTTTCAACTTTGAAGCAATGATAAGAGTTAGCAGTTCTACATCACTTGCTTTTCGTTGTGACAATGTCAATATTTTGAGAGGGTCTCTAAGATCAATGGCACTGGTCGAATTAGGATTCGCAGTATTAACGTATTTCATTTAATAGATAATAGTGTATTATATGTATTTAAAAAAAATTATTACCCACTAGAAACTTTTTACAAACAATTACCTACTATCAAGTAAATTGCTTAAAATTTACAAAATTACTTTTAACCCGAAAGATAGTTACTGTTGAGTGTTGAGACGGAAGCATTAATAACTTTGAACTTAAAAAAAAACTGTAATAAAAATAATACACAGACGTTCGTGGAACAAACCTGTTTGTGAAGAATGACTTCGAGGTCGTCCATAATGTGTACGGTAACGATTTGACAAACTGCAAACTTATCTTGCTTTCCATCAACACTCAAGACGTATACAGTCGTTTTTATGAATACAGAATATTATGTTATTTTTTTGTGACACGTTCACAACAATTTGTATATAAGATGTATTGAACAATAAATCAGACACCAAAGCTAGACTTACGTACATGCGGTATTATTTTTAATTAAATTTTTAAACCAACACTCCACCGTGTGACGACCAGGCGCCAACGCACCCGTGTAGCATATCATTGTTCTCAATTCCCATACTTGCCTATAGCTTGCTAGATTGCCTGACATTCATGGTTACTGCTCTGCTCCTTGAGGTCATAGCGTAAAGTTATATACCCCATAACCTTCCTCAATAAACAGGTTATATAATCCAAAAAGAATTTTTGAAATCTGACTTATAGTTCCAGAGATTAGCGCGTTCCCATAAAAAAACAAACACAAGTATAGATTGCGTTCAAGAAACCAGAATAACAATTATGAAATAGTGCAATTTAAACTCAGTTAAATGATTTCTAACTTCACCCTATCCATTGCCATTTGCCGTAACTCTTGTCACAGTTCTTATAAGATGAACCAATAAAATGTTTTTAGGTACTTAATAGTGTTAGGTTCTATAATAAGTTACCTAAGCACATTACCTATTTGCCGGACAGTAAGTTCTAAAACCATGTCTAGCATGGTTTTTCTGTGAAAACGTTATTATATGGTGGATTATCACGTGAATGTTAGTGATATCTGTAAGTGGCTCCCTCTCTGTACGTGCACTAAAATAATACAATTATTAAATGTATAAATCCTTACACCTACACAGTAAAAAAAAAGTTCGATCGAATTTTCTTCTGAATCTTCTCCATGACTGGGATATTTTCCGAACCGATAGTAACGTTCATAAATCCCTTTTTAGGATCTAATTTGAATATTTATTTTTAGTTTTGGACGAAACTTTCACACGTAATTTACTTTAAACCATTTATTTACTTTAATAAATAATTAAATACCATATATTTAGAAGCTATTCCTAGAAGCTCGTTTGGTAATAGTAATATTATTTCCCACCATACTTGTAAAATTATGATAGCAGAACATGCAAACAGGTGAGTCAGTGATACGCTTCCTTGAACTCTGTCTCCCTCTGCAAGTATAATTTATGTTATTATTAAAAATACACGCTAGACTGCCTCAGTGCCTCCTTGCATTAATGAATAAGATGACTGGCTGAAGTTCGAGCAAGACCTCTGTCCAATCCTCATTAAACATCAACTTAGATTCCAAGTTGATTTTGTCAACGATGTGTCATTGATCCGTCATTTGCCCATCGTTAAAAACAATAAGAATATTTTGTGCATATCGCCCTTAAATTTATCGAATAGTAATCCCATCTTTTGCAGTTACGATTATGTTGTAAGTCACAAAAAAGTTATAAAGAATATTATATTAGATTTTACAATAAATTACTGATTGCCCATTTTCCTGACAACACGTTCAAGAATCATGTAAAGCAAGTTTTATTTTCGAAAGGTTGGAGGATCATTACGTGAATAATAGTTATGTCTGGAAGTCACATTCACTCTGTAGATACACAAAAAATACGAAAACTGTTAGTGTGAAAAAGTATTGATAAACCCGATCAAGTTTCTTCTTGACTCTTCTTGATGACAGGGATGTTTTCCGGCCCGGCAGCAATGTTTTGACATTTAGGTAGGCTTAAGTGCCTTCTTAGAACCTAAATTGAATACTGTTAGATTCAAAATTAAAAAAGTTATTTCTTTGTTTATATTATTTAAAGGCTTACTCTTTAAATTCTTGTAGTTACGATCGTTGCCGATTTAAAAGATTCTTTTCAGTTCATACTGAGGATTGTAAGTGTATAAACAAATTGCTAACCGCTATTTACTTATAGTATGTTATCGAGAACAATTTATTATAAAGGGTATCTCGGCCAGCGCCTATTAATAAACCGTAGCCCGGCCGGCCGCGGCCTCACCTCATTCGGGTCTATCAAAAACTACTTCATAAGTCAGATGCACTCCTAGTGAAGTTTCTTAATTATTTCATGGTTTAACACTTACTATTTTATCACCTCGTTAAGTAATAAATGTATTTATCATTTAAGTATTCATATTTACTAAATTAAAGAAGAGCGTGCGTGCAAATAGTAGATTGTCCTCTTTAATTAGTAATAAATAGCTAATTTTGACTAATCTCTGAAGACTGTTCAGTACAATAATATTGTTTGTAGTTGGTTATAGACAACAATAGATTAAATTATTCAAATATACAAATTCGTTTACTTTTCATATTTGCTATGTTATGGTAGATAGGTAAGTTTATCTCCCAAATTACAAGCAGGAAATTGTATAAACCCGTTATTGAGTTAAATGTAACCATCGAAGATAGAAATAAGATAAGATAGGAATGGTTACATCATATAATTCAGCCAGAACCGCAGATTGTCAAAATATCTAGTCTAATCGAGATGCCCTGGTTCTTATTCTTTAGACTATAACATTATATTATTATCATAATTCTTAACACTCTCATTAGGAAAATTTAGGGTCAGTTCATCTTGGCCGTTACATAATAAATTCATAATTACAAATTCACGTAACTCGTAATTAACCAGGACGCAAATTATCATGAACCCCTCGCTAATATCGTAATATTACAACTGCCTTAGAAATGTCATCAGTACTTACTGTTTATTGATATTTCCTTATTAGCTGTCACTGATATCGAACGTTCTCCGGTAATATAATACAACAATGGACAGCATAACATAGTATGTTATTCATAATGGTCTATGTTTTTATCAGGAATATCAATAGAAGTTTCTTTACAGGAATTGATCTACTAATTCAATTCCGACTATTCCCTAAATGCGCAAGGGACACGAGTCCAGGACCCGGGAGTTTTGATGACGCCTCAAAATACTGACGTCATTGTTTACACTCGAAAGGATGGGCTAAATTTTTAGTGTTAAAACTTCTAAATTTTAAAAACAAAAAATTCGAACAAATATTTAATAGAGTAAAGATTCTATAACATTACACGTTTTTTCATATATAAGATAGGGCAAAGCGCTGGTTCTCAATCTTACCTTATAGTACAGTTACAGTTGATGCAGATGACTGATCATGCCATCCCAATTTTTTTTTTTTCCATCTGACTACTCTTTTGACCAAAAGGGCCTTGACGGCTTCACCGGGTTTGGGAGCGTGCGCAGAAAGAACTCAGCCGAGAAATTCACTCTGCGCTTAAACACCCCCAAGTTATATGTAGATGGGAAGACAGACACTGGGAATGAACTCCACTCAAGAGCCGTTCGTATTATAAATGACGAAGCGAAACGCTTCGTGCTAATCATCCATTACATACGGGTGAAAATACTATGTTGGAACAGGGAGGGTGCAATGAAATGGTTTAATTTCTGCGTACACTCTCCAAGTGTAAACTGTAAAACACCGAAAAGCATGCTTCTTTACGACTATGCTGAAGTCTAGACAGCCTGGTCAGTCTAAACTGAACGTTAATATATTTAAAAACATTCCTTTCTCTTTGCCCAAGGGGCAGGGCCTAAGACGGCAGTACCTACTTCTGTGACAACGAATACTTACATATGTGTCCTTTGCTGACGTTTAACTACCAACCATTCCTTTATATTAAGCGATTAAGAGTGTACTTAACTCGTCTAGTGCGGCTGTCGAGACATTATAGGTAATTAGGTGTTTGGCGAGAAATTTCCTATTAGCTTGACGAGTTTTTCAAAATAACCTACAACTTTGTTATTATATTCCTTCACTGAATTACTGAATTATTCGAAATCCTTTGAAAACCCATTACTTGGCGCAGCTTCCGGACATTATCAGATTTTTATTAACATTTCGAATGATTATTTTGACAATTCTGCTCAGAAATAATATGTAGAGTAGAGACATCTTATGCGGGGGACAAAGTGAAAAGTAGCGCTTTCGTATCAAGAGGTAATGATACTTTTTATTTACTTAAAACTTAAAAATATAATTGAAATATAATGGGAAATAATTTTGCCGAGTGAAAACTTGTCCAAGTGGGCGAAAATAAAAAATACCATTGGCGCTATTTTTTTAAATTTACGCACTTACTATCGTGGTGTCACCCTAATTTGATGCCTTTCAGCGGATACCTTTTCATACATAGAGATGGTAATCGTGGTCTCGATAATAAATAAGCGAGTCATCCTTTTTTTAACGCTTGTTCTGATAATCTGCATACATTGTGGTTTTAAAACTTAGGACGTGACGCGACTCGAGCGGCGCGGCGCTGTGAGGCGGTCCAGGAGGCGGTTGTCATGGTAACGGGCGGGCAGACTGCTATTTCGGTGCCCGACCCTGTTTGATCTCGCAAGCTTGCATACCTCATTGCTCGCTGTTTCGACATTATACGATGAACATGGCCGCTGCAAACAAACGGTCTATCAGATAAAGAAACTCTCTCGAGTCAATCTGGCTGTAAGAAAAACTTGATTTGACTTCTTCTTGTGTTCGTAAGTTTATTTAGGATTGTTTTTTACACAATTTCACACACGGCCATTTAATTCCAAACCAAGCAAAGCTTGTATTATGCGAACTAAACAGCTTATATATACTATACAAATACATATCTAATTAATACTCAGATACACAACTGACAATTAGGTACGCGCATCACGCAAAACCATTGAGCAAAATTCAGTAATGTACGGGGATCAAATCCGCGACCTTTCGGCTCAATAGTACCTATAACTTACTACTACTGTAATGCCCCGCGATGCTTGTCAAAACGAATTTGTGGTTATGAAATGTGCGCAGATACTTTGTTGCTGCTGTTATCTAGTCCTCTTGATGGACTAAAGTTATATTACTATAACACCGAAGAGATTCCTTGTGAAAAATAATAAATAGGAGCGAAAATTCGAGATATTCATAAATTTTCGAATAATTCGATTTAAGTTTCGCATATTTGACTCTAATTCCAATTTCGTATACTTCTATATAAAAAAAATTAAAAGTTCATTAAGTAATTACCTATTTAAAGTTTGAACTGATCTGTTCAAAAATTAGAAATTATTCGAAAAACTTATTATGTAGTAGTAGGTAGGTACTTTGATTCGCTTCGAATAGTTCATTAGTTCTAGTGACGTAGTGCTAGTAAGCCCATATATATTCGCACAACCAAAAGTACAAAATTAATAAATTTATGGACATTCCTATCCCAATATCCTAATCATTCAAAGTGAAGAAGAGGCAATATTCAAAACAATACAATTAAATGATCGTTAGATAATATAATAATTAAAATAAGTTTACCGTGATTTGTACCTTTGCAAATATTTCTTATTTGTGACACTCATAAACGTGACCTTCTATTCTGATATTGTTGAAGAAGGCACTGCACTCGCTGTCTCGCCACGAATGTAAACATGGCGAAGAGGAAAATTTATATGTATTTCTTCAAACTATTTTGATGTTATTCGCAAAGTATAATAATGTGGTTGACAACATAAATTATAAATATAAATTAAAGCAGGTAAATTTATAGCTATATTATAATATAATTATACCACAGAATCGTTGAGTGAAAAATACAAAGTAAATAAAATTTATGAACAAAGTAGGTGATTATAGGAATGTGTCTTGTGTGCTTCATAATTTTTTGTATAACAGCACCACATAGACGGTACAGTCCCGGATGATAAGCACGGAACAATCAAAACACAACGGTAACCACCGAGAGATCTAAATCCAACGGCGGTCACCGCTGTCATGCCAGCCTGCATAAATATCTCTTCACGTCATGCTTGAAGGACCCGATGTCGTAAGAAGGAGGGAACACACTGGCCGGGAGAAGGTTCCACAGCTTCACGGTACGACAAAGATAAGACATAGAGAACTTTTTAGTTCGTGCAGAGATGGAGGTTACCGTAAAACTGTTACTCCAAAGCCCAACGCATGTGGTTCTGTTGTGGAAGGGGGAGGAGGGCTTTATATTGAACAGCTCTTCAGATCACTTACTATGATACATACGGTAGAACATCATTATCATTAGCGTGTATCTGTTCACTACTGTACATTAGCCTCCCCCAAGGATCGCCTCTGGGCCAGATCTTCGGTCCTTCGTATCCAGTTGAATCTAGCCACCCTGCGTAGGTCGTCTCTTCATTTGTTACTTCGTTTGCCTAAACGCGGTCTCCACTCAAGAACTCATCTACCCTATTGGTTACCAGTTCTTCGGCATATGTGGCCAGCCCACAGTCACTTCAGCAAGCTAACCTTACAGCTATGTCGATAAACCTTAGTTTTCTGACTGATTTTCTGATTTTATCCAACAAAGAAACTCCAAAAATAGCTCGCTGAGCGACTTTACATTTTTAATTTTAAATAGTATGCTTTTAAATATTATATATATATATATATATATATATATATAATATATATATATATATATATATATAGGTGTCATAAAAAAGTAAAACATAAAATATCGAGCAAAACTTAGAAAGTAAAACATCAGAATATTAATTGTTTTCGAAATCGTTAAACTGTTGCGTGAAGCTATAAAGCCTTACTAGCTGTGCCTGCGGCTGCGCTCGCATGGACTACAGAATACCATCGACCGGACACACGCGCGAATACTGTTACCCCCGATCCCGGTTATTTAAAAGACAAAAATGCTTATTGTGAGTGATTTTTAGAAGAGAGACATAAATTGCTATCTTTTTTTGTAAGTCTTTTTATACATTCATTTGGTATATTATATACTGAGTATAGTAGTCATTTAATCCCCCGAATTAAGATATACAATAACAAGTTTTTTTTTTATTATCGTGAACTCTATTTTTTTTTTAATTAAAAGTAGCTTAAGTTACTCCATATAACATTAGCTAACTGCCAGTGCAAGTCCCGTCAAAATCGGTCCCATCGTTTCGGAGATTAACCGGAACAAACAGAAGATATACAGACAAACATTTTAGAATATTTTTTAAACTATATGTACCGTATATAGTTTAATATTATAAATTTAGTAAAATGCATAACTTTGACATTAAAAACAGAGACTTTAATTTTATTGATCGAATAGATTGCATAATTAATCTTCCTCAATAAATATAGCGAATATATATACAATTCAAAAATATTTTTTCAAATTTTACTGGTTTATCCAACGATGAGGGCATTCACACAAACAATTCCTCATTTAACAATATTAATGTATTGAATATTTTTCAAGGTAATAATAATATGTAATAAGTAAGTATATTTTTATCAAACTGCTCTCTGATTAAAATCTTAAATGGTAAAATAAAACAGCATATTCTAAGTAAATACTTAAGTAACTTTTGCTACTATTTGTAAAAAGACATAACTAATATATGTTTGATGTCACTTTTAACCATCAGTTTACCTATTAAGTTTACCTTATGCCCCTTATTAGTTTCGATATTGAATTTGACCCTATCGTGTTACATGCACATTTCCTTTGAAATCCCGAAAATATAATTTTACTTTAACAAATATTTTAATATGTAACTTCAAAAAACTCGAAACAAAGGTAACATCTCGTATTGCTTTAACAATGACATAAGTATTCGCTATCACTTGTTTGTGTTTATGAGTCAGGCGTGTGGCGCAACAGTTGGCGGTTGTTTGGACACGGAATGCCAAGCAGTAATCGGGTTCCTCAGATAATTTTAAGTGACAAGACTACATTTGGCTTTGATTACACAATTCAAACACAAAGATTCCAATGAATAATTTATTAGTATGTACTTTAATTCACGGTATTATCAGTTGGAGCATGTACGGACAGGAGTGAGTTAGAATCTCTACACGTCCCTTACCGTGAAGAAAAACATGATGAAACCGTGCAACCACCAAGTCAAGATAAAAATCTGTCGGCAAACACATATAAATGTGTTCAGGAGGTAGTTGCACTCGAGAGCCAATTCTCTCACTAGGTTTAACAAGTCACCTTCTCAGGCCACATCGTCACTTAACATTAGGTGAGAGTGTCACTATAACACTAACACCTATGACGAATTTAAAGAATCTTTTAAATTACAACTTTATAGTAAAAATGGCTGAACCCTGGAGACCCAGCCAAATCCTGCCCTAAATGAAAATTGGCTCAGAAAAAGTTACTTGTGAGTGTTTGGTGAACTACCGCCGGTGTCGTTCACTACAGCTTTCTAAAATCTGGCCAAACGATTACGGCAGATATCTATTGTCAGCAACTGCAAACCTTGAAGGAAGAACTAGCTGCTAAACAACCGAGATCGGTCAATCGCTCTAGGCATCCACCGTACTCCCCGGACCCTGTTCCAACAGATTACCATTTTTTCCGGAATTTGGACAACTTCTTACAAGGAAAAAAATTAAACTCCGATGCGGCAGTCCAAACCGCTTTCAAAGAGTTTATTGATTCTCGCCCCCATGATTTTTTTAGTAAAGGGATCAATTACTTGAAAAAATATTGTTGCATTTTATAGCCTATTTATTGAGAAAGGTTATAGGCTATATGAATTCATGCTATAGCAATAAGGAGCTAAGCAGTAACCATTAAAGTCAAGTAATTTGATAAGCAACAGGCAAGTATGAGAAGTATGGAGAATAGGCTTCACGGGTGATTTGGCGGCGCGGTGGGGAGTGGTGGGAAATTTAACACGGGTGAAACCGTAGGGCACAGCTGGATATTTATATAAGACGACTTATACAATAAATAACAGTGAAACAAGTAATAACTTGTGTATACTTTTCTACTTTGTGTTCGTTATGTAGTAATTTAACAAATATAACACTAGCAACACTGGTGCTTGTTATGTGTTCTATATCCGTTACTTGTCACTTGTCTGTAATCTTTACAAGATTAAATATGTCTTTCAAACGTACGACTTACCTATTAATAAAAGACCTATGCTGAACCGCTAGCCATATACCTCCTAACAGTGTTTACATTTGACTTGATGAGCTTCAAAATACACTCGTAGAAGGTAGGAAAAGCAATGCGATACTTCTCAGATTTGCGAACATATCGTAGCTTGTTTTAATATTTAATACAAAAAGTAGCAACATTCAAAATAATCAAAAACGAGCGCACAAATTGGTGGTGGTTGCTGGTACAGACAAGATCAATTTTTAACGAAAAAGAAAACATTTGAAATATCCCTTTTCCAACAAAAAAATAATCATCTAAACCTATTCATAAACAAAGAAGTTATGCATGAACATCCACAAATAAAATAAAATCGAATTGAGAACCTCCTCCTTTTTTTGACGTCGGTTAAAAACCAAATTTTGTTATTTTCAATGATTTTCAAGAAAATTAAAAGGAGAAATTCTATTTTTAATTTATTTATTTAATCATATTATGGTTAAATAGAGTATCACTTTATAATTGCATTTTAGAATCTTTTAGCTACTTTAGGGCGCCATGGCCAGATTTATCAGTCAGTCGGGAGTGCGGTTGTATTTTCTCAGTGGACACTCTTCTACGATATAAACTAATATAGTGTACTTATTGCGTTATACAGCCTCATAGTCAAAACTCGGTGAAATGTGAATCAACGGTATTATTTAAATTCAGCGCACCGTTGCACACCTTTGGCCTGTGGTGCCGTGCCAGTGCGCAGTCTGTTGAGCGAGAACCAAACGTTTCTAGACAGTTCAAACTCCTTCAATTTAATATTTGGAACGATGTTACGCCTTTTTTCATCCGACGTTGACCGTTGTCTGGTTTTTCGCCATTCACAACTTAATATGACTTTCATATCAATTAATTCAGCTACAATTTTTAATTATTATCAGACTTGCCAACGTCTAAGGCTGAAACCTATAGAGCGAACTTCGCTAAGAATTTACTCAGCGCAATCAGCTTTATAATTTATAGTCGAGTTACGCTAAGCTTATGCTTAGCTTTAACTGAGGAAGTTTCTGGTAACTAACTGTCAATTAACGTTTCGATACCGCATCTGGACTGTTAAATTTCTTCAGCTCAAACAAAGAACTGAATCACTAATTATGTATAGAAAATTAAAAAGGTATTCAAAATAAAATTTAAATTGTGTAATTGTTATAACATTCAACTTGCTTTAAAGTAAAAATGACAGATTAATCGTAAATAAAATAAAAAGATTAAAGTTTCAAAGTAATAACGAGAAACAACTGCTAACAACAGTAATAACAAAACGTGTACGCAATAAAAATAATCATTTCTTTGTAGTAACCAATAACAATCAAGCTATACAGACAATTTAAAAAGTATATAAAAACACTGTTAGGTCACAAAAGCCGTCAGAGGCTCCAGGGCCCAAAGGCTAACAGTATAGTCAATCAGAAAAAAAGAAGAAAAAAACTATTGTACTATATTTACTATTTTTTTAGTCGTCTATTACCCAAGTTTTCCGTAAGTCGTCGAATTCGATGACTTGAACTTTACTCAGGCAGAGCTGAGCTCTAATGCTATGCTTGCAAAGTAGATAATTATGTAAATAAAAAGACTTGGTTGACACCATATTCGTTTTTTTCTCTTTCCCTCTTACACTAATTACAATATATATAACTATCTCACTTACACACTTCCTGTCATTCTCTTCATTCGTTTACTCTTTCATACTTGCAAAACTTAAATAAACTATCCTTTTCTTAAATAAATACGTTCCATTTCTTTGTACCTTACATGCCCTTTGAAATTGCAATTTTTTTTATATTACCGAATAATAAAAATTTAATTTCACACTACATAACCTTACAGATAAATTTGAATTTTGGAACTTAAGGCTGAGTTAAGTCTGAGCTAAGACTGAGTACGCTCAGATTTCAGCCTAAGACTTGGTATCACCTTAACTAATATGGATCGGTTCCTTTTCAAAAGTCAAACCAGAATCTACGTTCTTTGACCTCCGACCTTTTGAAACTTAACAATATAATTTTATAATGCACGTCTGGCACGTTCTAAGTACACCACGCATTATAGACAAAGGCAACTCAAATATTATACCCCACGCAATTAATTTTTAGACCGGATGGCGTCGTATTTCAAACGAAACGGAATGCGAAATGCAGACTATAGTAATACTTCTACGTGGATTGTATTCTAAATCAGTTTTATGTCTAAGCTTATTTGTATCGTATAATATAAATAGATTGTATTAACTTATGCATTACTAGATCCTAACTACCACACACGTTTTTTTTTAGAACTGACTACACTGTTAGCCTGAGGGGCCCTAAAGCTATTTAGTGTAATTTTTCAGTGAACAGGTTTAGTTTAGTACAAGTTTATTTATAGTTTGCATGATGTAACTGAATATTATTATTACTCTGTAGGTACTTGGCACTACGTAAGGTCAAAGCTCTGGTAAGTGATTATAATCTTAGCAAAAACTTATTGGAAGTATGCATTTTAATGTCTTCTATACGATTAATAAATTGAAGTGTCTCTTTGTAATGTCAAAATAACAGCTTTTTACTAAATGCATATGGAACTTTATAAGATATCTTTAACAAAAACCCAATTTTTAAAATGTTTGTCTGTTTGTTCCGGGTAATCTCCGAAACGGTTGGACCTATTTTGACGAGACTTTCACTGGTAGATAGCTGATGTTATAAGGAATAAATTAGGCAACATTTATTTTAGAAAATGAATTAGGGTACCGCGCAAATTTAAAAAAACTGGTCACGGTGAATCTTAATTCGGGGTGTTAAATGGCTTACGCTGAGTAAACCATAAGAGATATAGCAAATTAATGTTCTGCATAATTGTAGACATTAAAAAGATCTACAAAAAATTCAGCCAAAGCATTAGTCTATCTTTTAATAAACACCCACAATAAGCATTTTTGTCTTTAAAATAGCCAGAAGCGGGAAAGCAAGATCTGTAGTCCATGTGAATGAAGTCGTGGTCATAGCTAGTTTTATTATATGACGTGTATTTAATCAAAGATTTCAATGTAACATAAAAAAAAACATAAGTTTATTTCTTACCTCCTTACTGTCTCATTAACTTAATGGTCGTAAGCACGACTGCTATGCTCGAGGTCCTGAGTTCAATTCCCAGGTCGAGCAAAGTGTATTGAGTTATTCTATGAAATTCTCATTAGCAGCTCGGAGTTTGGCCCTGTGCCCCATGCTATGCAATGGCAATAGGCTCGCTATTACATGGGACCTAAAAACATACCCGGCGATCTGTAGGTGTACACCTCTGTCTAACCCTTCGGGAATGCAGTCTGTTGGCGACAGAACTGTTATTTTCGTTACTTGTGTTAGGTTATTACGTTATATTATTGTGTTTATGTGTTATGTACTATGTGTCATGATAGAATAGATCGATATAGATTTTTATCTATTTAATTAATTTATTTATTTTTTTATAGAGAAAGGTTAGCGACTACGCTACATTATAAGTTGCATGTTATATATTAAGTTGTATATAAATGCTTATGTATTGTGTGTTACATATATGGAAATAGAATTATTATAGAATAGGTAAATGTAGAGCATAAGTCAATAGAGTAAGAATATCCAATGTTATAGAAACTTTACGAACGGAAAGCAGTGATGCCGCCCGTAAATTGCATTGTTTTTGGCTTATGTACTTGATGTATATAATATATGAATGCTTAATGGATAGGTAGTACAACGAGGAATATTTTGATATATAATATGTATACACAATGTATATAAAGAAAGAAATATAGAGCGATTAACAGGGCGACCAAAGTAAAAACTAAAATTAAAACACGAATTAAAGCGGGGCTCTTCTTACGGTCACTCTCCAAACCACTTAAGCTCGAAGAGGCGCCGTATGGGGCACGGCGCAATTCAACGAGTACAAGTAACTACAAGAACAACAAGAAGAAAGCTTTGGTCGTCCTGCAAGCAGTAAACAAGAGTTTGAGTTTCATTTGAAGATCCGGCACCTCAAGCGGTCGTGCATTATTGCACCCCCGGACCCCTCACTACCATCGCGTCCCACTGGCATCCGTACGGCGTCTACGAGACGGGCATCCGGCGCAACAAAACGCCCGTCCAAACCGGGAAACGTCCCCCCCCCCCCTCACGCTGAGGGGAAGTGACGCGTACCTAACACAGTCGTAATGGGTATATTATGTATGTTCATTTTCTTACTAGCTATGGCCTACTGTTCCACCCGTGTTAAATTTGTTTAACTACTCCCCACCACGCCACTGCAAACACACCCGTTTAGCCTATCAGTTGTTCTCACTTCTAGTGTTTGTCTACAGTTTAAAAAATTACTAAACCGTTGATGGTTACCGCTTCGCTCCTTAGGCATTTTTTGATCCGTAGTTAACTCGACGAATGGTCAGATTTTGTACCAAATGGTTAAAATCATGGCCGATGGATTTTTTTATCATAGTTAAGGCATCCAATTTTCAAATATGTGACATTTGTTAGGAAATTGAACCGCTCGGCTTGGACTATACTTTAATGTTCTATGTTTCAAAATATGGTTTTCAAATATATATTTCCAATTTAAGCTCATTTTTATACTGTGCTTATAAATTTTTATTAGAAATAGTATATTGGTAAACGATTCTTTATATGTGTTGGTTAAACGTCTAACTTTTATAGTTTATTTTACATAAAATATTATCGATTTCCGGTGTCAGGGTCACCGTGAGTTACGATGCGAGCGGCTGCAATCGACTTAACAACCCGCATATTCAAATGGAGATGATAAAATCGATTCGACATTAATCGATATTCGAGGACACGTTGCGATGTAGAAAAGAGACGACTCGGCGTCACTTTTAGAATCAAAATTTTTAGTGACGCTAGTAAAACTTGTTTATCATAAATCATGAAATGCTCAAGTTGTGTTTAAATTTATTTTTAAACGATTGACAAAGAAGCACACTTCTTGATCGTATGCGGCTACCGTAGACTATGTACGCTTCTAATCTCTATAGAAGGTAACAGTAACGTGCTGCTGACCTTGAATTCCTCTACCACAAGGTGCTCTGGAAACCGTATTCACCGTAGAAACACGACACAAAGGTCGTTTGGGTGCGATCTTAGGGCTGACGTATTCCTCCAGTCAGACCACCCCAGATAGCGAGAAAATATCCATAGAAATTTCTTTGTACCCAATATCTCTTATAAAATAAACCAGTAAAAGGCAGAAAAATATGCATAATTTATTTTTTTTTTTTTTCTCTTCATATTTAATGGCCATTTATGCCAATGTCAAATGGATAGAATATTTTTCTAATTATTCGTATAACCTTCAAACATAGCTGTAACAAGATGGCGGTACCCTTGTTAAAACTGTCCAGAGGTTTCTTTTGTGAGAAATTAAAATGCATTCCTACTTAAATTCAGTTGACTTGATTTGATCCACAATCTATATAATGCAAAATACCGTAAAAATTACAAAATATATGATAAAAAAATTAAAATATAAACCACAACATGACAAATCAAGATCTCGCTAAAAACTCTGCAAAATTTATGAAAACTTGTGACTCCCGGGAAGCAAAGCCGCGTCATGATTGGTCCGTTCAAAATCAAAATAATGCCAAACAATACATTTTATTTAATATATATAAATGCATATTTAACTATATATATATATATATATATATATTTATAGATCTCATACTTGGTGGTACAACCGACAGCGAAGACAAAATGACAATTGAAGATATACCTATCTATGGATTCATGTTTTGCACAAGTTCCTATAAACAAGTGGTATTCAGTTCCTAGTTAGGTACTAAGTTCATAACTTATAAATAAAGTATCAATAATGGAATCCGTGAATATTTATAACCCAAGTAACCCATAAGCCTAGAACGTGTTGTTAGGACAACCTGTCTTAACAAATATAAAAGGTCATATAAGTTAGTTACTAAGTAGTTTTCCATAAAATTTTATCTTTAAGTTATATTTTAATGTTACACTTTATATTATAATTTAACCAAAATTTTATTATTATCTTATTTATCTTAACTGTTATATTAAGCATAATGATGATTATATGCTGTGATTTCCTTTAATTGAGGAAGCATATAAATTTGTGAATACTCATTAGTTTCACTTAGATGTTACTAGTAATGTATTCCTTGATGAAAATTAATGTTCTTTTAGAATGAATATGTTTTTTCTGAATCAGAATACTTTTAGTATTTCATAAATCCACTAATCGTACTGTTACTTTTAATAAAATTGAAGTAGTCTATTTGTAATGTCAAAATAACAGTTTTTTACTAAATGCATATGAAAGTATATAGGATACCTATAAAAAAAGGCCATTTTTAAATTGTTTGTCTGTCTGTCTGTCTGTTTGTTCCGGGTAATCTCCGAAACGGTTGTACCGATTTTGACGGAACTTTCGCTGATAGATAGCTGTTGATATAGGGAGTAACTTAGGCTACTTTTATTTTGGAAAAATTATTAGGGTTCCGCACAAATAAAAAAAAAGCTGGTCATGGTGAGTCAATTCAAGCGCTTAAATGGCTTATGCTGAGTAAACCATAAGAGATATAGCAAATTAAGTATTATATAATCATAAGCATTAAAAAGACCTACAAAAAAGTCTGGGAGAGTATACATCTATCTTCTAAGGAACACCCACAATAAGCATTTTTGTCTTTAAAATAATAGCCAATATTGGGAGACGGGGAAGCAAGATTCGCGCGGGCATTCTGTAGTCACAGCTAGTAATATGTAAAGTGTAAACTCTTTATAACGTTATCCTTTATAACGATAAACTCCCTATAACGTTGAAGTGAGCCCAACTTGGTTGGTTTGCGTTAAAACCCACATATTGAAACACTCTATATAGCGATACGCCATTCTCTATTACGAAGAAATGTGTTCATATTTTTAGACAGTAAATATTTATATCGGTATTATTGTTTATTATCAGGTAACAAAAGACTTTGAAGCTCCGAAACATCCGAGGTCGGTCTAGCTTTTGTTATCCTTAATTGCCTTGAACACGTGCAGTATGACGCATTGTTTTCTCGGAAGTGTTGGTCTTCGACCAAGCATACTGGGTACCTATGGTGAACCTACTTTGAAACTGTTAACATGGCCAGTAAACAGAAAGCGATTAGTGTTGACGAAAAAGTTTGATAGAAGAAGATATGAATAGAATACATAAAATAATACAAAACAAGTACTGGCATAGCAAAAAACGTCAGACAAAGTTATCAGACTATATGTGTAAACAATAATTTAAAAGCATTTATTATCTAAGACATACATATTCAAAATTCTTGTTAATTTGGTTGTTTTTTTGTTAACTCCTTATAACGATAACTCTCTATAACGACAAAAAATGCTTAGTCCCTTGAGTTTCGTTATAAAGAGTTTACACTGTATATATAAGGCACAGGCACAGATTTAGCACAAGTAGGTATGTTCTGTGGTATGTAGTTATCGATAAAAGCTCAACATTTAGCGCCTAGACTATTAAACAAATAAATTATCTAATAAGAATTTCATTTTTATATACATAATTATAAGCGCACACTGAAATGGCTGTCGACCAGACCCTCGAAAGATCTATGCCATTGATATTACTGCGTAAATTTTAAAGTTTTTTTATATGATCAATTAATTAGTGCCTCGCAATCGGCAACACATATTCTTTACTTAAATTTCAACGCTCGCCTCAAAACAAGAATACCTACCTACCTATATTGCTAGATTTATATGTAAAACGATTCATATTCATAACATTCCGTTATCTTATTAAAAACTAGCTGTGCCCGCGGCTCCGCTCACGTGATTTTTTTAGATAAGGGTTAAATATCTAAGGAGTAAAACAAAAACAGTTTGTTCAAAATCAATATGGATAGTCGTCTGTACCTCTACCCTACATACGACAAATAAATACATAAAGCACGTCTCACCCCGCAAGACCCCTCGTAACGCATAGGGTTGTCACAGCGCAAAAATATTAATTATTTTAATAAAAAATCACTTTATTGTTAAAATGAGGTAGGTACCTACTATTATTGTCAATATAGAAAATTATAACGAAATAATTATACCATTACAAGTTGTGTAAGTACGTCATAAAATTGGAAAAAGTATTAAAAAACCATTTACAGTAATTTTATTTATATTTTACGTGTAACGTCAGCCGCACCAGGGTGCATGCCAGTAGAAACACTTGAATTGGAAATCTCAACAACACAACTACGATATAAGGGCACTCTCAAGGTCAAAGTGTTACTCAAAGTGCGATTGACCGTTTAACTAAAACGAATTATAAATGTCTATTATTAAAAAATGATGTAACTTTGACAGATGTGTGTTTCAATTTTCTGTTAATAAATTTCATAGCATAATAAATCCTAATTCTAACAAATAATGTAATTAAGTAGTTGGACGGGTAACAAGGACATGGGTGTTGGTGTCCTATGTTTTCCATAATATTCATCAAAGTTTTTCCAACTCCGAAATTTACTATAGTGCTTTCAAATTTACTTAAAAATCTATTTTCGAACAGTTCAATATAGGCGACGAAATCGTCAGGAGGCACTACAAAACTACCAAACATTTTAGAATTGTTGAAAGCTTTAAACTGTACGTACTGTTGGTGATCTCTCACTTTAACAGTCTTATTTTGTTTGATATAAAGTTTGAAATCTGGACAATCGTGTTTCTGTAAGCACTTCTTTAGTAGATAGCCACATAAATAATTAAAAGTATTGCGTATGGGCAAGTCAAACCGATAGTCTGTTGTTCCAACAACAACAGGAGAATAAGATTGTATAACTGGTTTCTGATTTGCGAAAAAAATACTCGAGTTTAAATCATCCTTGCGGAACAACAATTTATCTAGGTCACCTTCACTATTACTTAAATTAGTATTTTCTAGCAAACTACCAATTACTAATTTCGAAAATGCCCTTTTAAATTGGATGGGCGTCGGTTCTCGTGAATGTCCTCCCTGTTGACGAATGGTCCAGAATATTTTTTCAACGGGATCCTTGTTAAATCGACGCGTAAATATAAACTTGTGTCCCATAGATGAAAAATATTCAAATAACTGCAGAATACTAGTGATAGATATTAAAAAACCCGTAAATGCATGTAATTTGGTTGTGATATCTTTCTCTGAAACAGTTTTCTTGGTTTTTATATTCTTAAACATATTAAGAGCGCTTTTGAGACAATTAGTCTGGTATTCTGCTCCGGTAAACGCGTTTTTATATTTATATGGATCTTTAATTTTACTTGAGTTCATGACGTCAAACAAATTATTCATTTTTAATATAAAGTTTACTGTGCCATCAGCACAAGATGGTAAATGACCTAATTCGATATCCGTAGACATTCCGGCCGCTACGGAGTGACTAAATATTTGTGCAGCATAACGCACTTTCGTGCGCTGAAAGCGATTTGGATTAATATGGGCATCAGTAACTTTACGCGCCAACCTAATGTTTCTTTCTTTATCTCTATTATAAAATTGTTCTACATAACTCCAAGACGCGGATTCATATCCATCAAATACAAAGTCACAAGTTAATAAATTATTACGTATACATTTGACAAGGTGTGGCACGTCAAAAATGTAAAATACTCGTTTCCCGTTAACATTGAAAAATGGTTTTTCAACTTTTACTCCCTTTATTTTTGCAAAATTCACAAAATTTGATCCTTGACCTGATACAACGGCGCACACTTCAAAACCAGAATTGAAAAGTTTATCTATAGTTTGGTCAACCCAATCGCTTAGTTCAGAGCAATCTTTATTTGTTGCTGTGAATGCATATCCCAAAGGATGTTTGTAATTTTCAATACAACCTCTTAACATTATTACAAATGCGTTTCCTGCAATCTCTTTGCGTTTTTTCCCGTCAATTTCATGTAATCCTATTACTTCGTCAGTTTTAATATTATAATACAAATTTTTACATAAAACCATCTCATCCATACATAGTATGCAAAATTTTGAATTCGGTGGCATACCTTTAAGCCTTTGTGATAATATTTTCACTAAATCTTCATCAACTCTAGAGCTGAAATTTATTTTCATATTTTGTAAAGTTCTGACTGACGGCATAGCAAAGCATTTTTCGAAAAATCGATATGTATGTGGACTACTGAAATATAAGTTTAGACAGAAAAGCTTAAAATTTGTACCTTTGTACTTCAATTGTAATTCTTTTTGCCATTTGATTAATTTTTCAATGAAATTATTTTTATTATCTTGTAAACATAAACGATTTTGATCTTTCGAGTCTACTGATTTTCTTCTCTTACTTTTACTTTCTTTATAAGAAAATTCTGTATCTGATTTTCTTTTAATAGTTGAAGTTTCTGACAAAACAGAAAAGTTCCGATTGGTATGTTCTAATTTTCTAGTAGTTTTTAGATTATATCCCCTGAGCTCGGCATTCGTTTTATTTTTAATCGGTGTATTAAAGCTTAAATCCTTGATAGTTTGTACACTAACTGGCTTCATAACACGCTTTGAGGCAGACGAAATCTTTTTATTGGGTTTACCAGCGAATCGAAAATCAGGGTTTACCGAGGTTTGAGTCACTACCGATGATATAAACTCTGATTTTGCATATTTGGGAGAAGTATCGATGGGCAAATTTTCAGTAATATACTGATGAGAAAAATGGGTTTCTGTTGCTTTAGAGGCAGTTTCACTTGTTATGATGTTTTTGTTAATGTGAAAAGTTTTGATAACCGTGGTGAAATCAACTTGAGTTTCTTTTTCTTTTATCACATTATTGCTTCCAGGAATATTTGATAATTCTAAATTAGTTGGTAAGTGAAGAGAAGGAATTGCATTTGAAATTAATCTTTTGTTTTTAAACATTGTGGTTTCAAAATGGATCGAGCAAACACGATAACTAGAAGGTTTTTCTTTGTTTAATAAATCTTGACGTCCAATAATTTCCAACCATTTCTTTAATCTGAAAATAAAGAAACCGCATCAAAATTCCGTTTGGTAGCTACGATGCCAGATGCAGAGAGACAGATCGTCATAGGCGACAAACTCTTTGCATCGGCGCTGCAGATTACAAAATATTGGTTGATATCCACGCCTTCACCCACCTGGGTATATGTCTTAAGGTTAAAGCTTTCGCCGTACCAAATTTCATTAAAATCGGATAGATGGTGAAAAGATAATAAACAGATAGACATACAGTTACTTTTGCATTTTCAATATTAATAATCTACCTACTTACTAATCTACCAAGCACCTTTCCAATAGGTTCAGGGTTCAGTTGTTTCGCGTAATTGAATAATAATCTAAACGTACAAACTTGAGCATTTATAGTTATCAGTAGGTAATATAATATAACTTTTGTGTTTAACTTTTAGAACAACAAAATCGGTCCAGTAGTTTATTTTTAGTGTTTAAAAAAACATTTAATTATGGTAACTGGACTGAATCAGAAATAAAAATGACATAGGTACGATTTTAAAGAAACAACACATATTATCTAACTATTACTTTCAGATTTCTGAATAGGTTACGGTTACGGAATACGGTTTATAAAATAATGATTTCAGTACAACTATAGGAGTTCATTGTTCAAATAAAATCGAAGTGATACGTCGGAACAGCGTATCATAATCAGTGCAGTAGTTTTTACGTGATGCGTATCGAACGCTTCAGACAAACAGAGAAAAAAATTATTCTAGGTAGAATGCATACTGTTGCTTAGCCTTAGTCCCCCCCCCCCCCCCACCCGCCCGACCCCCATTAAATTTTTAAGCAAATATTTATAGATTTATTATATAAATGTATAGATACAAAGTACCTACATAGATACTTTACTTATATTAGGTAACTACAAATTGGTTTGCTTACCTTTCGCTGTCTTTCGGCAACCCAAAAAAACTCAAAGTATTGATCCGAGTACTGTTTTTACAACCATAGACAGAACAACAAAAATGCCCCATTGTGGTAGTCGCTAGCAGTAAATTGAACTGGATTTGTTGCTGAATAGCAAAATAAAATATGAGAATTAAGTACCTATGTATAAGAGAACGCGAGCGCGCGCACGGTAGTCGATACGGCTGTCACAAATGGCGGCGTGGCGCGGCGACAATACGGCATAGCGCCTTCTCACTTGCACATGAATGAGACGAAACTGATGCCGCGCCGTCCGTTCGAACGACGCGCGCAACGTTGCCAGCCCGTACCAACATGCTGATTAGATCAGAGCTGAGCGGTAGGTAAGCATTTAATTTGACAGTTAGGTGCGAGTTATATTACTAGGTACGTAGTTTGTGTTTATACTTATGGCTTAGTTCAGATTAGGGAATCCAGTCCTGCATCAATATCTTCAAACCCGGAAGAATGTCAATCCGGGAATAATACTTTTTGTTCTAATTAGTAAGAGTAGGTACATGAAATAAAAGGTAATCTGTATTAATACTCTGTAACATTGTTATAAATTATTTCTCTACTGTCTCGGTTCTACTACAGGTGAATTCTACTGCAAATACAACAAGGTTATCTAAAATAAACTATTGTAGGTACATACAAAATCAATGTTTTTATAGGCCAGTTAATATTAAAGCCTATAAGGAGGCAATATTTCCTTGGGAGTTTCTTGTTCCTTGTCCTTGTCCTTGTCCAAGAGTTTCTTGTAAAAGTTATTTAATCGCCTGATAATGAGAAATGAATATTTAGAATGACGTCTGCGCCCGCATTTTTCTTCGAATTACATTTTTATTTCAGTCCCGCAAATCCCGCGGATCCTGCATTTGCGGAAACCCACGTTTTCGGGGTTGGATTCCCTATTTTACATAAATACATAGATGTACATAGTTTTGTGTTAAGTTTGCCTGACTGTAGTGATATATCATTAATTTAAACCCCGGACAGTTCGCGACAAATCCCGCGGTGACTCGACGTCGTCCGACACCCCACGACCGCCAATGAGTCACCTGGGTAGGTTCTTCGCCTCGCTCGCGTTCATTATAATTTTAGGGATCCCTAAACAAACTTACAGTTAAAAGGTACTATGATTTTATGCAAAACTTGCACTTGAAATGTTTTTCATTTTTGTTCAATTTAAAATGTGTTACGTACTAGGTGTGATCCATAAGTACTGATAATCGCATTTATATTTGGATATATTGGTTAATATAGTAGAGATAAACATAAAAATAGGTTAAAAAAATAAATCATTGCTAAGAATTTGAATTTCCATTCGTTTGAATGCAAATAATCGAAAGTGATATCATTACAATGGAGAAAAACGAACTAAATGTATCGACTTCTAAGGAAACAACGTAGACAAATTAAAAAAATTAAGCCATAAAACATGGTTCATTATCATTAGGTACATGTACATCACCCCTCATAAGTTTTTCAGAAATGGTTAATATTTTCGTTATACTACTAGCTTCTACCCATGACTTATGTAAGTAGAGACAATTATTAATTTCAATTCTATTTACAACTAAATGTACCTGGGACTTCGTCCGCGTGGTATTTCGTGTATGACAGACAGCGATAAAAAAATATGAATTTAACATATATCACGTGATTGAACGTTATGTCAATTCCATAAATTATTTACTTTTGTTAGCGCTAACGATTGTAGAAAGTCAACTTAGCTAGGGTCCAAAATGTATAAAAATCGCAAATGATGTAATCTGAGACTAAACTAAAATACTTGATAATTTATTAAGGGGGAACCCGTTTACTAATACACTTTTAAGAGGTGGCTGTTTATATTCTAAAGTGAAGATATAAGACGAAGTACATATTAGTATTGACGTCACAACCTCACGTTAAACCAACAAGGTTACCTTACGAAGGCTGTCAACGCATTCATTACATACTAGGTTTCGGATGTCGATAGGGAATATATGAACACCTAGTTACTTCGTTTTTAATGTATACAAAGCTATGCATCTGTCTTGTAAATATCATGTTCATATCTTCTATATCTATTCTATACATATAATAAAAACGTAACTGATCGATGTCTGTACATAGAAGATATATAAGAAAAACTATTATTGGGGGTCTCTATAAACGCAGGAGAACCCAAAACAATGATTGTTAGAATTTTTGTCTGTTTGTCTGTTTGCCAACTTTTGTGCGCGCTAATCTCAGAAACGGCATAACCGATTCGGAAACGGTTTTCACTAATATATTCTGGTAAGGTTCACTTAACATTTAGTGTATGTTTTACTTCCATAAGTTCATAAATAAAAAAGTTATATCAATTTAAAAAATCACGTCGAACATTTTTTTGATAAAAATGCTATAAAATAGCTCTTCAGTTGAATTGACTGAAATTTTAGCTATCTGTATATTATGGTTTGTAAAACGATAAAGATCGAAACCTTTCATAAAGTTAAAAAATGAAGAGATTAATAAAATGAAATTCCAATATAAGTTGACCTCAGATCTATGTGTTAAATCATATTAAAAGGGGGTCTGCATAGGCTGGATATTGTCAGTTGAATATAGCTGCGACGCTGCTAGGGATGGCAATTCATTTCGAAAAAGATTGATTCGAATCGAACTCTTATGAATCGATTCCCAAAAAAATCGATGTCTAAAAGACCGATCTCTCAAAAATTGATCTTTTTTCGATTCACTTTCGCATTTGTATTAACAATATAATAATCCCTAAAATAGAAAATTAAAAGGGAACCACAACAGTCGATCATTTGTAATTTTTACCTTACTAAATTATCAGTTATTATAGAGAAATATAGAAAGGTATAGAGAGAGAGAATTTATTACAGGTATATAGTGAAAGAGAATTCATTCCAAAAATTAATTATTATAAACTGTTTTCGGTAATTTGGTGTTGGGTAATAATTTACTGTTAGTATTTTAATTAGTAAATGACACTATAGAAAATGACTGCATAATGAATTGAATAATCCATACCTACTAATATTATAAATGCGAAAGTAATTCTTTCTGTCCCGTCGGTTGCATTTTCAAGCCTAGACCGCTGAACCAATTTTGAAGAACTTTGGTTGAGAAAGGTCATTGGCTACTTTTGGAAATAAAATTGCAAGGGGTGAAATGGGGGATGAAAGTTCGTATAAAGAACCTAATTTTGATATAGAGATATGTAAGAATTTGGAGAAAGACTTTGGCTACCTTATGTGGTGAAAATAAAACTTTAATGGGTGAAATAGGAGATGAAGGTTTGTACGAAGAACCCGTTAAACCAATTTTGATGAATAGAGATATATTGGACCTTGGAGACGGACATAGGGTACCTATGGCGCAAAGATAAAACATGAAGAGGGTCAAATAGGGGATGAAAGATTGTATGAAGAACCTACTATTTCTAAATTTAGGGTTATGAAAATTCATATTTATGCTATTAGGAAGAAATAACAGTGTTTCGTGTTTTAAAAAATAAGGGTGATTTACAATACACATAGACTGCACTCCTTGATACTAAGCAAAATGTTCCTGAGACATAAGCTTACATTATACAAAACATATGTCCTATCATGACATATAAGCTGCGCTACATTCGCACATACGTCAAATATCAACATTAACAAATTCCAAATCCTCCAAACCCGATTCTTACGTAAAATTAACAAAGCCCCTTGGTACGTTGGTCGAATCGTATATTAAATATCTTACGCGATCGTACTTCAACACTGCTTCGAATCACGTGCATCTGTTGGTGAAAGCTGCCGCGACTTCCCCAAAACCGAACATCCCCCGCGAACAACTCCGGTCGCGAATATCTTCACCGATCCCGTTTAAAAGATCGAGGAAATAAACAAATACTACTCCACCGTCTCTCCAAACAAAGCGTACTCGCGCCCACGCCCCCGAAACCACGGTTCCCTCCGCAGAGGATGGGCGGCTAATTTCGCTCCCGCAAAACCGTCACGTCCTCCCTCTCTTACGTCAACTCAAGCCTAGGTCCGTTCCCTCGGTGTAGAACCCTTGAGTCATGCAGCCGCTCACGCGATACTGGTGACACTGCACTTGCAATCACGTAGCTACCCACACACATCATTACACACAATATGTACATACATACGTGCACACCACATAAGTACATAGATCCTGTAAGGGACCTTTTTTTCTTCTTTTTTTACGATAGTTACTTTCGATCATGTTTCCAGGATACTAAATACATATACACATGTTCATTCCTTTCTCCTAGAGGCAGGGAAATGTTATATGTATGTGTTAGTTTAGCTCAAATTTTCTACAGATAGGGAATTAGTCCGATCGCGACTTCTTTGCAATCGCGGCAACAGCCCAAGCCGACATCCGGCCACTTTGGCACCTTTGTACGTATGTTGCTCACGCTTTCGCGGCTGAATGCCTCAAGCGTTCGCCTCCGAGCCTGGTGAAGCTGTCAAAACCATCAGTGGCTCTATTTCTTTAGGGCTCCCTTAGGTTAACAAAAAAAACAACTATAATTTTCTTTTGATTTATCGTGTTCAGAGATTAGTCAGTGTATATACAGTAATATAGCGGGGTGGTAGGGATCGCGACCACCATACATAGTGTTAAACACATGTATGATTTTCTTTTGGTTTGTCGTGTTCCGAGGTCAGTCCGTGTACATCTATACTATTAATAATTTAGTATAGCGGACGAGTTTTTTTATTTATTTGTTTAAACATGGTAATCTCTGGACAACGGGTAGCAGTCGGATTCGAAAAATTATTTTTGTATATGATAGCCAGATTCACGAAGAATAAATAGTATAGGCTATCTGGAACTAAGTAAAACCTCTCAGCTAGCCTTAAATATTGATTTTTGTTTAATTATGTCGAAGTGAAAGTGTTCCCGAACTGCTTTATCCGCATGCGCTGGCGTAATGGTTAGTGATACGTAAATATAATATTCTACAAAAATATTGTTCTGTTAGTATATCTAACAAAAGTCTCCGATAACATATGCCTATTTCTTAATAGCATAAGCCACAATAAGGTATTTTGCGTGTTTTTATGATGAAGATTAAAAATTGATTTTGAGCTTTATTTTTAGGCTTATTATATTAATCCTTACGAACCAAAGTTATTTCACCATAAAGACAATTTAAATTTTTCTTTTTATAGTATGTAATTAGGACACATAGTTCAGGAGAAAATGAAAAATTAAAATACATAATTTGTACTTGCGAGAAGTGATAACAATTATGATTACACGGGTCCGTCGCGTTGGCGGCGCGGTATTTGTTGGATAAAAACTCGGGTGAAACCGAGGGGCACAGCTAGTTTTTAATACATCTGTATCAACGGGGTAACCAGTGTCATTTCCTTATCTAAAGGATGTTTTTAGAGATTTAATTTTTAACTGTCATTACTGTTTCGAGTGACAATCAATTTTACAACTAACAGATATTTGTGTTCATTATGTTTCGATATTCTTGGTCCAGTTCGCCATATTACGCCTAAGCCCATTTTAAGGCCAATATGGTCGTACATACCAGTTAACTATTCAGAAAGATGCTTGGTTTGAATGAAATGGCATGACGTAACGTGTGTTACGTGCTCTAGCACGACAAAATCAATATATTGCGGGAAACATTCCATGAACACAACTTCGTTAAGCTAATGGATCTGAAAAGTAGCTTCCACGGTTGTGTGATCGCGCACCTATGGATTATTTTCTGTGGAAGTGTCAAACAACCGCAGACGTTGGAACACTTGGAAGTCAACATTCTCACCGTTATTGCAAAATTCCGGTCCCAACTGCTCAATAAAGTAGTCAAAAATTGGAGCGTATACCCAAAATCATAATTGTAATTTAATGAAGTTACTACATATTACATTCCATGACCATTAATATTACTTTTATGTATTTTATCTAATTTTAATATTGAATACCACCCATTTTGTAATTTCTTCATAGTCACCCGATACTTTTGGATGTGCTTCAGCCCCCAATACCACTTCCCTTCACACGTAGGGGCTTGCTTTCAATTTCATTCGTAATTCGGTTACTGAAGTAAATAAAGTCATATTGTCATTAGACCCATTGCTGGCGCCAAACCAAGCAAATAACAGTGTTGAACTTATGAATGGTTTTATTATTAATAATATACTGCATGTCTGTTTGTGGGTAAATAGAGACGTATCAGGAACAACTATTGTATGCATTTTATGTTCTTATTTCGTACCAGACTTTACCTTTTGATGTAGGTTCATAAAAGTATTTTAATTGCAATAAATTTTATTTCACATAATTTTAGTTCAATTTGCTGCAAAAACAAAATGAACGATACTGACAATATATTCAACTGTAATATTTAACCATATAAGATGATAAGAATGCTTACATCTATAAAGGGCTATTGGTTTACTTTTAGAGTATGTTTTGTGTTTTATTTAGAAGGAATTAACAAAGCCGTCGTCGTTCTTATGGTCGTATTGTCCGGTATGCTAACTAGAAGCTTCTAATTAGCCTAGTTGCTAAGGACTTCGCAAACCTCACAAAATGTTGTGTAGATAATCCACCAAAATACATTGAGTTTTTTATTGTTTACTAGCTGTGCCCGCGGCTTCGCTCGCGTGGACGACAGAAGAACGCGTAATACACATAAAAAACGTAGTTTCCTAAAATTACTTTTTATGAATGAAGATATCATAATATTTTTTTAGATAGGAATTAAGAATCTAAGGAGTAAAAAAAACATTTTTTTAATTAAAATTTATTCAGTAGAAACCTAGTTTTTGCGTGATACGCTCACAACATAATAATAATACATCTTTTAATACGGAGTTCCTGACAGTTGTTCTGAAAGTGTTAGTCCGCAATTTTGGCGGCCGTTTGCGGTGTTTCATTTCGTATGACATTTTTATTAGAATCAACAAACGCTAAATCGCGGTTCTTAATAGCCATCCTCATGTTGTAATTTAGGATGGCAACCTCAGTCACTGTACAGTGTGCTTTTAGTTCATAGGCACCTGTAAATTACCAAACCTAATTAAAAAATATAAAATAAAACAAACATAAAAATGAATTATATGAGTTCGTGTCAATGATTTATCGTTTTTAAATTGTGTAGCAATATAATATTTTTACCACATCTAAGCAAGTTTCCGATTTCGCACTAAACTCAATCGATGCAATAATAATTGCGAAACGTGTTTTGGAACGTGACTTAGGCCACTCTCGTTTTGGAATTATTTCATAAAATTTAACTGTATTTACAAATGTTTGATTTTCTATTTTATCTATTCAATAACTAAACTTGTACACGATAAAATTAGAATTTTTGTAAAATAATCTTAAGTCTATATATTAAATTACTTAATGAATTGCGATTACATATTTTATTAGGTATTATGATCCTTAGTATATGAATTATTGAATTACTTCAAGGCATAGTTTTAATACCAGAAATAAACACAAATTAGTCGCCCCGTGTACGATCTATAAATTTCTTTTAGGGAATAATGTTAGGTTCTAGAATAAAATCCCTAACCGCATAGGGTACAGTAGGTCCAAGAACCACGTCAAACAGTTTTTACTGTCAAAATGTTATTTTCTATGCCCGATCATTGCATGAATGACAGTGATGATCCCGAAATTTATCTATTCGTCCGTTATGTTATGACTTATGACACACACCACAGTTTTTTTTTGTTTTTATAAGACTTAAAAAAAAATGAGGTTACTCATTTCGAATGTTTTTTTTATGAATGTTCAGCCATAACTTCTTTGTTTATGAACCGATTTGGATGATTCTTTTTTTGTTTGGTAAGGAAATACCTCAAGGGTGGTCCCATTTCAATTTCATTCGCATTGGCCTATCAACTTTTAAAATATACCAGGGAATTTTCTTTTTTTTCTAAATCTTGTGGTTTAGCCAGAGTGATGTTTGTAAAAAAAAATTGTAGCTTAACTACTTACGTGTGATACGACTGCATTTACGACTCCATTAACTTTGTTATAATAGAATATATAGCTAGAAGCTGAAAAGGAGACTTTTTTTTTTGTGTTAGTATGCAAAAATCTCTGAAAGTACCAGACAGATTTGAATAATTCTTTTTGCATTTTATAGTTTACTTATCGAGAAAGTATATAGGCCATTTAAAATTACGCTATGACCCTTAGGAGTGGAGCAGTGACGTGACACTGCATGTGCATCACAGTAGCTACCCACATACAACATTACACACATATGAACATACATACGTACACACCACATAGTTACATAGGTTCTATAAGGAACCTTTTTCTTTTTTTACGCTAGATAGTGTAGAAATACTTTTCAGATCACTAAATACACATAATTATTATACATGTTCCCTCCATTTTTAGTTTAACTCGAATTTTACGGATAGGGAATTAGTCAGATCGCTACTTATGTAGTTGCAAAAGCGGCTCCAAGCCGAGGTCCAGCCACTTTGGTACCCTTGCGCGCTTGTTGCCCACGCTTTCGCTGCTGAGTGCTTTAAGCGCTCGCCCCCAAGCCCGGTAAAGCTGTAAAAGTCATCAGCGGCTCTGTTTTTGGATAGGGCCCCTAAGGCTAACAGTAAGGTCAGTTATAATAATAAAAAAAATTAAAAATAAAGTGCAATTCAAATTCAACGCGAGTGAATCCACCGGACACGGACTAGTTATGTATATTAGAAAAGAAAGATTTTATCAACATTGATTCTAACGCGTAAGCGAAGCCAAGTGAAAAATGATACACGTCTATTAGGCCCTTAAACTTTGACAGAGAATTAAGCAATTTTCAACCTTAGATATTATAAAATAGATTTCAGTATAGTGTTCACGGTATTAAGAAGACTGACGTCAAATGTTCGGTGTTATCGTTTAACCCAAGCGTTACTATCGTCAATAAGGTCCCGGCGAGGCGGGAGATAACGTGCAACAATAGAGCGACATTATTAAACGGAGAATTTACAGCGTCCTGTTTATATTACAATATCTTAAATAGGGAAAGTATGTTACAGATTTATTCAACATATATATATAATATATAGTATACATTATTAAACAGAACATGATTTCATACTTCAAGAATTTGTTCAAGTAGATTGCGTTTGGACAAAAAACTCTGCTTTAGTCGAGAACTAAATCTGGGATTCATTACGCGAAAAGCGATATTCTCCTGACTGTGCGAAAAAACTGATAATAAAATAGTAATAGGTATGAGCTTCTTAATTAACTCTTTTTTTGTTGAACGGTAGATGTTTTTACCAAAAGTACCGTTAGATTTTATACTTGTTAAATAGATAAATTTATTCTTGTTATATACCAAACCTTACTAGTGAAGTATTAACATAAAATAAAAAACATAAAAATTGAAAAAAAATTAAATTAACATAATTATTTGTTCAGTGTTAGTTATTTTCGACATTAAGTTTCGTGCTAATTAAACAATATTGATACGCTTTATGTCGATGTGATTTATCGTGAACAAGTAAGTATTAACAATAAAGTCACGACGACAAATCGTTCGTGGCAAACGAATATTATTGGTAAATAAATAAATTGGTTTCCAATGTCTCATTATGAAAACTTTTTGATATGTTTAAAGGTTTTATCTAAATACGCTGTTAGTTCAATTTAACTCGAGTAAACAACCTAAGTGCTTTGTATAGACTCCAAATTTCCAGTCAAATTTTTATTTGAAAGACAAAGTAGTTATAATTTCTTTTTTATAACATATTTAAAATAAATGAAAGTCGAATGCGATAGAGTTAAACTTAACAATAGAAAAATATATTCTATTTCCGAGGCTACAATAGCTTTAAGAAATTTCTTAAGTAATTTGCATTTTAATGTGATATGTATTTAAATCATCATTTAAATAGCTATTATAATTATATTAAATTTACAAAACCCAAATGTTACATGCAATAAAAAATTAACTTGTATTGCACTTGTGTATGTATATGTATGTATTTCTTTGGCACGCTCCGTAATATAAACGGCTTGATGGATTTTAACATACACGATGTCGTTAGATTTATCTTAATAGTGAGAATGACAAAGGCTGCTTAATATTTAATAACAGGGCTTGGAAATCAAATAAAAAGCAAAAAAAATAAAAATAATTGTGTTTTTGTTGCAGTCGAGTTTTTTGTTTCCTTTTAAATAATTTAGCTTGTTTATTACAATTTTGTTTTGACAATTGATATTTACAGAAACGTTCGTTTACAAAGAATTGTAAAGATCTTATTTAAATATCGTCAAGGGATTAATACTATTTTATCCGCGGTTGTTTACAATCCTAAAACACTTTCCCTATAGAACCGCATCGCGTCGCGGCCTAGATGTCGCTGATCTAATGATCCGATGTACACTTTCACTCACCACGACATTATTCGATATATGTTAATCGTAGGTCTGTCAGTAACAAGCCTGGATTTCATTATATTTAACTATCACTGGTGAAATTAACGAAGTATTTAATTATAAAATTACCTTAATTTGCGCTGCCTCAATAGTACCTAAATCCTGCCTAAACAATCACTCATACTTTAGCGGAGGTTATATTCTGGATTTCAATAGAATATTATTTAAATATTATGTAATATCTCCAGATATATCAATAATACCAATTAACCCGATTTTCAGTTCTCCGTGAACTAATTGTCGTAATTTTTGGCAATAATGATTTATGATGAAATTTAGGTTACTATTTATATAGTTTACGAAATATATAAACTTTACAATGGTGTTTAAGTATAATTTAATACAATCCTTCCAATGATATTTTTTTTATAAATTTGTAAAACATGAAAAATTTGAATTAGGACGATAAAAATAAAATACTGTAAAATAAATAAATACATATTCATCTGTAAGAAAATACTATAGATTAGAAAGACTTAGTTCGCGTTAATTACATAATTAAACTTAATAATAATAAAAGCCTAGAGCGCTCTTGTTATTACCTTGCTTTACCTCTTTAAACCACAGAATTTCGAATACAATAAATCTATGACTTCAATTTTTAAACAGTATTCCTTCGTAAACACGTAGAATATGTATTTATCGTACGGCCATGAATGTGTGATGGCATTAATGATAGTAAAAGATTTGCAAATATATGTCACAAACAATGTCACGAAACTCATCTATCTATGTAGCAGTCAATTACCAACCGCGTCCTCGAATGGTTGGAACATGCTTGAGCAATGTTAACCGATGCTTTGCTGTGCTTCGCAGATGCGTCCTCAGATGTTATCGGACGTTTTGTCACATTTTATCATTATTTAAAAATTCACCTGTCGGATAAGCTTGTGTAATTCATGATAATACTAAGAGAAATCCTATGAACGATGTTGACATATTTTATGTATATATTCTTACATAAACAAGCTAATTGTTAACAAAAAAAAAGAGACAAACTTTAATGTTTTTGTGTATCTTCGAAGTCAAAGGTCAAATAACTATGAAATTAAAATTGAACTGCCCTTATTCCGTTATGAACAACAGAAAAAACATTTAAATCGGTACATAAACAAAGAACTTATGCCTAAACATCCATAAAAAAAAAATCGAATTAAGAACCTCTTTCCTTCTTTTTGAAGTTGGTTACATTCGAAATGAAAACCTCCTTCATCCTTTTTTTGGAAGTCAGTTAAAACACACTGTACTGCGTGCTGTACAGCTTTAAACACGCTTTTTATTTAGCTTCATACGTATGTTAGTATGTAACGGAAACTTTCAACATGATTTTGTTGAACCCTTTAAAAACGTCGAATTAACTCGAAATTTGGCACACTTATCAAGGACTAATGACAATTCAATATTTCAACAGTAAGACCCTCCATCCTTCGTAGGATAATCAGGATTAGCGAGTTTTTGTTTTCCTAAACTGATAGTGTCTTTGCATCAAGGCCAAGAACGGAAACTACCAGGCCCGCCGATCACCTATTTCTCGGATACGTTACCAACTATCAATAAGATAGTTTTTTCGGAGAGGTAACCTGAGAACCGGCTATCTCATCCAAGGGAGGCAGCAGGCGTCCAAATTGCTCATTTCTCGCATAAGTTACTGAATTAGAGTTCCCAATTTTATTGAAAATAATTGTTTTCATATTAGTAGGACATTGAAGAAAAAAAAACGAAAAAACACGATTTTATAGACAATCCAACTAAAAAATATAAAATTAATTTTAATAAACTTGAATTAAGAATAGTGTATTTGTTTTTAATAAATATAAATTAAGAACAGTGCGGCGATGCAACTTTAATTTATTTTATTTGAGCGGAACCCCAATTCTTTTTCTTTTTCTAAAATAAAAGTAGACTAAGTTACTCCTTGTAACATTAGCTATCTGCCAGTGAAAGTCCAATCGTTTCGAAGATTAGCCGGAACAAACACATTTTTTTTTTGCTGTAAGTATCGTATATACTTCGCAGTTGGTAAAAAGCTGTTATTCTGACATTACAAACAGACACTTTAATTTTATTTATTTGTTTGTTAATACACAGTAGTTATTTACATCCCGTAATTTGTCAATAATTAAGATAGTTTAAACTATCCTATCTTTTAAGTTGTACCAAATTACAGATAGTTACGAAATTTGATCATAATCGATTCAGTAGTTTCAGAGTCTATCCCGAACATGACCGAACATGATGATGAACATGACACGATATTTTTGTATATATTAGATATAGATGTTGTCTACGATTAAAACATCCTTTACTCAGAGATGGGATAAACAAGAACTAACCGTTACAGTTTTATTATATTTTCAATTGACAAAAAATAGCTATATTTCTTTAAAATTTTTGCATAATTTTGTTTATATAATTTTATCGTCTTTCTCCACAAAATGTTTCAACATAATATTGTCGTTGTCGGTCATAAATTTAAATTTCTGTTTGCCCGAATTGTGGAAAGTGACAATAAAACATGAGACTAACATAAAGTATTCTATAGAAACACTTTGAAGTTAACACAAACCTGTTTTGGTTAAATGAATATGGTAAATTATAGGGGGGGGGGGGGGGGGGCCAATACGTGCCATATTATATCAAATTTAACAAGAACCAAATTTCAACAGATCACCGCGTTAATATTATTGGGAAGTGAAAATTTCTTCAGTATCATTGTGATTTGAAACGCGATGAAACGAAAAAGCGACACTAAAAAGAGACAAACACATACATATATACTGTAGAGATCATAGGGTTTGAATGAGACAGAATAATACACGGTTAACGCAAGTCTTGACTTTTACGACTGTGCGTCGTCGAATTGGCATGGCTGGCGGTGTGAAGACCAGGCTTGTTGTATGTACAGTACGCCTGGTCGATATTTCGAGATTTAGAATTTTTGAAAAGAGATTTTAAAGAAGATATTTTCAGTTCTAACACGTGTGAACTGGCCCCACAGTTTTTTTTTTATAAATAGATTATGTAAAAAATATCTAATAATTGTATATTAATAAATTTGTAATTCTGTCAGTACATGTAATTAATCATAAAAAATTGTTTGGATGTCTTGATTTGCCTCAAAAACATATATCATTTATTTAAAAAAATCACATAAAAGAAGTATATTTCATTGTTAAGCTAAAGACAATAATAATTACTTCGCGATAAACACGTGCGGAGTCGCGGTCACAGCTAGTTTACAAAATAGATACTGACCTCTTATGTTATAGATAACTATTATTTAATGATGTAGATTATAACTACTAAGAGTTATCACTTACATTACAAACATTCTATTGTACGCCCAGCCATTCATTAGGTAACATAACAAGGATGATAAGTGGCTTATTAGTTGTTGTTGATCGTTAATCACTTTTATGATGTTTTAAGTACCCCGTTAACGTAGGTCCTGTTTGTTTGAAAAATAATACACAAACTAATTTAGAATACCTAACTAATTGATTCTTCGAAACAATTCATAAATTATATTTTTCTTTCTTTTACAGATGTTATCGTAGAATCATGCCATCATATTTATCAGTACGAGAGAGATCTCCGGCTTGTGACGTCGTTTGAATAGAAATCGAAAATAAAACCATCGCTGAAATAAAATAGTGCGTTGCGACTTCGACTATCGATAGCATTCGATCCGGAGCTCGTCCGCATCCCTAGTGCTTCTTATAAACAGTTGAACGCAAAATTCGATATTAAAATTCGAATTTCGAACGTAACAACAGTAATTAAAATTCTCGCCGCGTTTTTACGTGGAACAGTACGAAAAGTTGCGTGTGCAGCGGACATTAGAAAAATAAATAAAATGGCCAATACTGGTGGTGACATTTGGCTGCAGTGGTTCGCTTGCTGCTACCAACCGACTGCTCAGGCGCAGCGCACGCGCCGGAGAATAGACAGATCAATGATCGGCGCACCAACGAACTTTCAACACACAGGTCATGTAGGTCACATAGGTAAGTTTTTATAACTATTTCTATTTATCCACAAATCTATTGAAGAGTAGCTGTTGTAACGAAGTTATTTATCCAGAGGTGGGAGCTAAACTGAAATAATGACCGTCCCGACTCCCGGCACTAAATAAAAACAAACACTTAGGATTTTCAAAACTATGACAGTCGTGGAATAGTCTCAGCTGTGTTATAACCAAATTTCTACGCATTGTTGTATGTACAGTACGAATGGTCGATGTTTCGAGTCCCACATATTTGGGATTTATAAAGTTATTAAAATGACTATTTAAATTTAAATATTTTATTATTCATTATTATTATAAAAGTATAAACAAATTATAAACTTAATCAGTACTTAATTATTGAAAAAAATTGTGTGTAGATATTTGGTCATAACATAGTATATAACGAAAGGAACTTCGTTCCTACCAGATAGTCCAAGACACCTCTGGAGTTTTTATTATAATTTCTATATTTTATATTTAGTATACAACTAAAGAAAAAAAAAACTGTTTGAATTGACTAGCTTAAAAGTTTCATCGCCCTATTCGACCAACACCGTCTCTCTCACGTCCCGTTCCTGTCTATAGATTGCTATTTTGCTCCACATTCACAGTTACTGCTTGGCTTCTTAGGGTCGAAGCGTAAAGTTATGTAACATTCCTCAATAACTAGGCTATAAAATGCAAAAATAATAGTTTTCAAAGTTGACTTGTTGTTCCAGAGATTATTAGCATGTTGAAACAAATAAACAAGTAATCTTTTTAACTTTGTAATATTATTATAGATCTATAGATTACGTATATTTATTAATTGTAAGCCAAGAAATTTACATTATCTTTATCCGGTTCTAGAACTTGCCACAAGTTTTAGAATAATCAAGACAGAAGAAGTCTTTGATATACCATATTATAACAGTTCATATACTACTTCTAATAGGTAAAACTTGTCATTCTATTTCAAACACGAAGATAAAACTACATGCGCATTAGAATTACATGAGGATGATAATATATCGGTGACGTCACAATCAACTGCAAATACTCTGAGTGGCACTCAAGCACTTCAGGACGATATAACATAATCCCTGTGATCGACGTTTATCGATATATACCTTGTTTCATCGATAACCTTTGAAAATGAAGGTGAACGACCCTAATTGACAGAAATCTTAAATTTTTTAACAATATTCCTTATCCAGGATTCGTAGTTGCCAAAATGTGGCCAGATGTTATCAAATTTTACTGATGTGTATTGTCTACAGCCACCAAAATAAATAATCTCTATTCTACATAAGGAGACATCCGTTCTCATTGGAATAATTTCCATATAAGAATTTTATTTTTAAATTTTATCACTGTGATGATCTTAGACTACGATCTAAATTCTAAACAATCTTAAATCTCTTCATCAGCATCAGTCTTAAATAAAAATAATAATGCAAATTGTGTTGTTTAAATCCAAAACATTTACACTGAAATCACAATTTTTTTTAAATTTCACGTGAAATATGGAGGTGGGGAGGTTGAGCCAAATCTCAAGACATCTCAGCAGGAGAGGAGGGGGGAGGTTAGAAAATTTACAAAAACACTTCACGTAATTAAGGGTGCCCTCTAAGAATTTCCTACTTCTTTATTCCGAAGGTGAACTTAGGTTGTTCTTTTTACAACAATTATATTTATACCAGTCTGTTAATAAATACTGAACTTTTGAGCAAAGGTCCTCCCTGAAGAATGGCACGAAGTTACCAAATGACTACACTGTCCACTTTATATTGTTGAATTATGTCAACTAGCAACTACCCGTGACTTCGTTTGCGTTAATCTAAACTAATATTATTAACACTACTTCTCTACGGCAAGAAAACACGTCACTAAACGCGTAGTACTTGTAAAAATCGTAATTTCTTACAAGCCAATTTCTAACAAAAAAGATTTTTTTGGTGTATTTTCGAAGATTCTTGAGGTCCAATGCCAATTAAATTAAAATGGGCTCACTCTTGAGGTATCCTCTTTCCAACAAAAAATAAACATCTAAATCGGTTCATAAACAAAGAAGTTAAGGCTGAACATAATATACATTCGAATTTAGAACCTCCTCATTTTTTTAAGTCGGTTATTAAAAACATTAATTTATTTTATTGAATGAAGATGTTGGGTTTTTTTAGATAAGGACCAAGTATCTAAGGAGTGAAATAAAAGCAATTTTATCAAAATCTATTCAGTTATTTTTTTAGAGCTTAGCTTTTGTCGGTTTATCAGTTGCCACTGTTCCCTATCCTCTGCCTTTTTACCTCTTGATCATTTTATTTAGATAGATTTAAATAATTCGCTCTTTCGAGATTGACACGGCAATCTCATGTTCAATCTGTGACATCATATGTTACTATACGGATGTTAAGGCGTGTGATGGGCATTAAAATATCGTCGTTTAAAATTTTAATTATTCTAAATTAGTTCTATTGATAAATATTTTTAAACTCCAAGTTAGTGTTGCCAAGTCATGAAAACAAGAAGTGGCCAAATACCTTGATAAAGGTGCTAGAATGTAAAAAAAATCGTACTCTATGAAGTGGCTAAAAGTGGCCAAAAATTTGAGTTAAAAACAAAAACAAGTTCATAACCTAAAAACGTTTAATTTATTAATTATAAGTTCATTCTACATAATACTCATTAGACGTTGATGGTTCAATTTTTTTAGAAACAAGCAGAGAACATTTTTTTTCTTTTCGATTTGATCCAACACTTTCACGGTACGTTTACGTCTGCTTTATTTTTAAATAATCTCTTTTTCTTAGTAAATACTTAATTCAGTGTATCTCAGCTCATCTTATTTCTAAACCTACTTTTTCTTTGCCGTTCTCATGATGCTAAATAATCTTTCCCCCTCAGCATTTGAGATAGAGAAATAGAGCTGTCAGCGGCAAATCGTGAAATACTGATTCCCCGCTAGCATTGCAGATGAGTGAAAACAAGTGCTATGATATGGAAATATGAATAGATATTCCGCTGTTCTTGGAATATATTTTTTACTGTAGCTTTTACATGCCGTTCGAATTATACTTTCTTTTCATATCACGAAGAGTAGGTACAGACGACAATCGAATCATAATATAGGAAATGTAGGTTCAATTTTCTATCACATAAAAAAATGGTGGTCTACTGTTTTTTGTGCACGGAAAAATTTCTAGATCAAACGAATAATTTTATTGAACTTATCGACAATCCAAACTACGTCCTAAGCGATACTATCCAGTTACAGTGGGTTTGGTCGGATCCAGTAACAACAACTTTTTAAATGAAAATTAAAACGAATGGCAACATAAAGAAAGAACTTCTTTTTCTTTTAGAGTTATATAAAACTCCGAGCTGAACATAAAAAGTAGATAAATGTATAAGGACGTAATCATTATCTTATTGAAGAACACACCTTACGTCATTGTAATATAGATGCGTGTGCTGTAACGTGATTACGCTGTATACATATATTCTGTTACATAAAAACCATGGCATTTGTATTCTGAGGCGCAAGTGTACACCAAATTTAGTCGCGTATAGACCGGAGACAGCGTATACCTTATTTGGTGAGCATCTAGGGTTGTCCATTTGCTAATGCAAAACGTAGTCGTTTTAATAGGTATTGTGTTTTATTACTTTTCATTTTTAATCCTGTTTCTTGTCACATGGGATAAAATTAATTTACTGTGCATTCTAACAGAATTACTTTAACATTAATTAATGACTGTATTAAACATGGGTTAAAGTTATAGTTGTAACAATAACGAAAGATAATTCGATTAAAGATACTGGAATAATATTGTATACAAATAATATTTTTGTTTATTTAGACTACAGACGTTGATGAATAAAATGAATTTAAACTCTCCAAAATACAGCTGTTCCTCACAGCATTTTTATCAGAATTTATTCGGATAATGTTAAAATGTTGTTTGATCTAGGCGTGTTATCTCATCACTCATCAGCGACTGATTTGATGCTAGAATGGATAGGGCACAATGGAACTGACATATTCGATAAAATAAAAGTCTCTAAAACAAAAGAAACAGTTTTATTTTCAATCACGTCATATGAAGTGGCATTTTTAAATATGTATTTCTAGATAATCGACAACCCTAGAATGCAGCTGCGGTATACTGCAACGATGTTGTTGACACTTGAAACAATTTAAACCATTGTATAAGGTTAGAACTGTCATGCAATGACGAGATTATACGTCACGTTACCGCATTGGGGTTCTTTATCTAGTCTCTTCCTTTTTAACTCTTTTAACTATATTATTAATAATTTGCTGTGTACACTCAGAAGCTTTCATCGGAGGTCATTGAACGTGACTATGAGTGTTTATTTTTTAATAAGCAACCCAAATAACGCAATACATGAATGACGAAGCAGTTTGGCTTTTGCCACGAAACCGCAATTAATGATTATGTAAAATTTAATCTCCTACTGTTGGTTAAGATGATTTAAGAGTTGTTCTTAATTACTTATTAATTTGTAGTCGTTATTAATACTTTATTCAATTTAGACACAGACGTACTTAGGAACGTCAAAACACTACGACCAGAAACCATCCGTTCGGTTCGGGAAACATCCCTGTCATGAAAAGAACTAGCAAGAAACTCCATATGATTTATAAAAATACTAGTGGTGTGCCTGCGGCTCCGGACGCGTTTGTTACTACGCAGTAGTTATTTACGTCCCCTAATTTTATCTTTATTTATATTGTTGACAATTCTTATACCGTATCAAATGTGGAGTGGCGTGTATTTCCCGTGGTACAATTTTCATAGAAATCGGTTGCAATTATTAATCTATTCTACGATTTCTAACGTATTATTAACGGTTCTTATAGCCTCTCAATTATTATGGTATGATGTATGCTGTCCGTCTTTTTGCACTTTTTATTTTACGATCTCTAGAAGTAATATTGGAAATTGTTATAGCCCAACAATGATTTAATTACTTATACTTCCCGTGTACAAAATTTCATCAAAATCAGTTATGCATTAATGAAATTTTAATTTATTTATTTATTTTTACGATTTCCAAAAGCTTTATTGAAAATTCTCATAGCCCATCATCATCCATGGAATAAAATTTCATCAAAATCAGTAAAGAATTCAAGAAAATACTTCTTTTTTTAAAATTTACGATTTCTAAAAATAATATTGAAATTTCTTATGCCCTATCAATTGACTAATGGCATAAACATTATGTATACAAAATTTCATAAGAATCGGCCAAGCCATTTTTTGAGTTAAACCCGGGCATACAAACAGACAGAGGAAAATTTTTGTTTGGAAAAATATTAAATTTACACAGACAGAACTACAGATTTTATTAATATAGTTTTTTTTTTACTAAGCGACAACTCAAACTTAAGAAATGGAAATTTATGCACAACCAAAACGAAAAAAATATTTAAATAAATAAACAATCTATTTACAACATATTATGTATTATATGTAAATGATCAAAATCATCATATACTTATCTCCTCTTTAGTAAAAAAAACGTTGAAAGTTCATTTTATTTCAAAAGAAAATAACCACAATCGTTTCATCTACATTTTATATTAATAAAACTCTACAAACTATTTCATTACTTTTCCGATGGCATACCAAAAAAGACAAAATAAATAAAACTATTTACAGGATGGAAAAAACGAACGGGATATGGAGGAAAATTATATTAAATATTAAAGATATCAAATTTTACTCAAAGGAAACATTCTTTAATTTCTCGAAGTAATAAAATCTACTGCATTCACAGATTTTCTAAAAAACCTTACCCATACCGGTGATCGAACCAACAAAAAAATGTACAAAACTGACATTCAGTTATTACACTTTTCGATAGGGTCTATGATAAGGACAAAACCTCCCGAATAAACATTGTATCTTACAATTAAAGGAGACCATGAAATATAATTATTTAACTCTAATATTACCTAACCTAAACATACATAAAAATGTAAAAGTTAATTTTATTAGAAATCCACGATGCAACCCAAATAAAGGACTTATCCTCCATGTCCCATCCGTTTTTTCAACCATGTATATTAAATATTATTTATGAATCCATTTCGTAACAATGTTTTCTAAAATCAAAATCTATAACAATGATTTAAATTTATGAAACACGCGTCACCAACATTCATAAAACATATTGTACTTTCTGCGATAATTTATCATTCTAATATTATAAATTTACTAATGTTATGAATGTGAAAGTATTATATGTTTCTTCAGATGTTGTGTCCTTACAGCTGAACGGAGAATATAATTAATTTGGTATAGAAGTCAATTATGTTGTGGAATAGGAGATAGAATACTGATGATAAACCTATAAAAAGTACGTTTTTACTTAAATCTAATTTACGCCTAGCAAAGTGGTCGTTTATCAAGTAGTTTTATATAAATGCAACTTTATTATACTGATATGAAAAAGTGATTATGATGAATGTACGCCAAAACACTTTCACAATCATGAATGACCTCAGGGTCATACGAGACACACCTTCCACATTATAGAAGAAACTAATAAATAAGCAACATAATTACTGATGTAGAGTTTAATCTATAGCGTATTCAATTTGTTTTTATTAATGATACAAAATTAATGACTGTAGTTATTACAAGGCAATTTTTTAATAAAAGAGAAAACCAACATCAATGATTTTGAAGAGTTCCCTGGCGTATTTTCAAAGTTCAAAGACTAATGCGAATGAAATTAAAATGGGAACCACCCTTGAGGTATCCTCTATCCAACAAAAAAAGAATCATCCAAATGAGATCATAAACAAAAGTTATGGCTGAACATACATTAAAAAATATATATATACATTCGAACTATGTAACCTCTCCCGTCTTTTGTTCGTTGGTTAATAAGTGAGTGACATGCATATTCAAAATCAATAAATTTGAAAGTTATTCAAAGATGAATCCAACTATACTACTATATAATTAATTTATAATATTATCAATGTGAAAGTTTGTATGTTGTTACTCAATCACGCAAAAATGACAGAACGGACTTTGATGAAATTTGGGAAACCTGGGATTTGGGAATTTGGGGTTTATAACCTGGATTAACACATAGGATACTTTTTATCTCTGTAAAGACACAATTCTGAAATCCACGCAGACAAAGTCAAGGGCAGAACCTAGTGTCTAATAAAAATAAATGAAATATCATTTACATAATGAAATTTTGTATGCATAAATTTTCGACTGCGTTATTCGTTTATTATAAAGACATTTTATATTATTTTTAGAAATATTTATCATACAAGTTTATTATTAATTATTCTAAATTGATTATTTATTATTATAATTATGTAGTTATAAAATTGATATTTGGAAATTTATTTAGTATAAATATATATATAAATATATATATATATATATAATATATAGTGCATGTTTCTTCTAAATAAATAATACGGGTTACGATGTCACTCAATAAACGATATAACTCGACCTTAGAAGCATTATGATAGGAATTTGTTTGTTAAACTATTTGTTCAAACTTCACCTTTATCTTTATGGAGAATAGTTTATTGTCAAACATTAGGAGTCGGTCTACAATGTCGGTATCAGGACCTTACTTCTACATATCTACTTTTACATATGGACCATAAGGTACAGATGACTTTATTTATTAGTGTGTAATAGTTTTATTCGTGTCAATACGTATCCATAGACCAACCGAGTCAATTCTCATTACAAAACAGAACATTTTAAATAAATTCTTATTATTTTCATTCGAATAAACACAAAGTACAGTTCAACTCCCGACTAAACAAATCTGGCGTGGTAATGCGTTCGACGTAAATTACTTTCCTGATTTATTAACAAACAGTTACACTATATACTTAAATAAATTCATTTAACGAGTTCTTCCTAAATAAAAATTTGCTAACAAAACAAACGTTAAGCAAGAGACAAAGAAAACTCGCGCACTGAAGCGTCATACAAACGAAGACTGCACGGAATGTGCATGTACATTTTAATTTTAGAACATCCGACATTCGGGTCGTTTGAACGATAGGGTTACCATTATCCTATAAACTAAAGTCAGTGCTAATGTTCTAAGCTTTTTATGTTGTCATAATTCTCAGCTAAAAGATGCACTGGCCTGAAATATAAAATCTATAACTATTCAATGAATATTTCAAAAAATTCCAAAAGAACGTTATGGTATAAAATTTTAATTGAATACTATTTTAAAACTATTTAATCTTGATAAAATCTCCAATTAGATCACTTGAAATTTGTATGTATATATATATAATATGTAGAAAATAATTCAAAAAACATTTATACGAAAAAGACAAAATTGTAAGGACTTGATCGACAGGTGTGTACAAGGCAAACTAACAATTTTCCAATGCGTGGTATTTAACTAATTAACATAACACTTCAGCCGCGTGCGTCTCGTATATGTGTGACGTGTCACATACTTTTTTTAAATAAACATTATGACGACTACAATAAGGCCAAAAGACGTCTGTAAAAAATGCAAGTATAACAAAAGCTTTAACAGTAATACGATAAGCTTACCGAAATACAAATTAAGAATATTCATGAATTCCTAATTAATTGACGTAAAACTAAAAACACAACTCATTAAGTACTCGAAATTTTTTCTACTACAAACATACCGTCGTATATAAACAAAATAAATGTTGCTAGAACGTAACATAAAAACTATTTTCTAAACATATTTTAGTGTTGGATAGCGCATTTATCGAGGAAGGATCAATAGGAGCAGAGCATCAATGAAAAATGTAGTAAAAACTAGGAAAATTTATTCCTTTGAGAGTTTCCATTATGTGACGCAGACGAAGTTGCGCAGGCCAGTTAGTAAATTATAAAATCCTCGTGAACTTCGACGAATTTAATTTCATAAGATTAGTTGAATGCTATTTCGCATCCCTGAACTCTAGATATAGGTAGGTATATTTAAAGAAATGTGCAATGTTAAAATAAACTGCGTAGTCCGCGGTACTTAGCAGCCGTGGCCGCGCGCCGGGGAGAAACCTCACTGAATCATCGCAAAGTTATAACGAATCCTGAGCTGAAAACCCGACTGTCTGCTAAGTGCTAAAATACATGATCTTCGTGTGCATTTGGATTAAAAAAAATTGTAATTCCTTCGTATGAATCATGTCTAACAATATTCTTGTGTTTCTTTGTTCTTTCGCCGCATTCTGAGAAATTTTAAATATTCTGTGTCAGTTCAACCGCGCAGTTAACAGTGGTGATAGTTTTAAATTTGCTTCGAAACAAGTTTATACATTTAGCATGAGCTTTTATTGACGAATAAATCCTGATGGAAACAGCAAAGTGATTTTGAGTATTTTCTAGTTTTCATTGAGAGTCATATTACGCTTAAAACTGAAATTTTGTTGCCATGTAACTACCGGTCTATTCTGACGGCCGCTTTTGAGAACCAGTCCCAATTATTGGAATCTCCATTTAACAATAGGCGAGATAGTAATAAAATGTTTAAAAAATGGTTCAAATTAAAAAAAAAAACAATTACGGTTTCACTAAATGATCAAATATTTCATTAATTCGGCGAGCACGGGTTCAATTTTTTTTTCATTATAATCCACGTTAGTATGAGTTCAGTATAAGGTTTGAACTTTTAAAAATATCAAATTGGATACATTACGCGAATCATTGTAATATAATATCGTAAAACAAGGATTGGCAAAACAGGCTCACCTATTTATTTAAATGTTGCTCTATCACGATAATATCCATGTGTTGGACGCACAGTATCGATATGGCCGGTGTTTGATAAATAGGCCCTTTATATCCTTTGTCAGCAGAAATGGTGTAAAAATTTCGAAAGTAAATATCTTTTGAAACACGATTAATTTTCAAATCTTATAATTTGTTTAAAAATGAAAAAATATAAGAAACATTTTTTCGATATTAAAACACGGTGACAATTGCACGCACATAACAACAATAATAAATATTTTACAGCATTGCCAAATATAAAACGTATTGATAAGACAAAAACGCTGATTTTCAGCACATCGACATTTCAAGAGTCGGCAGATATTTTCTTCTTCCTCTCTCTAAAGCTGCTATCTTAGCATCCATACCTTCTTCGGTATTCCTCTACTCCTACCGTACAACTTCATATTTAACATTCCTTTAGATAAGACTTTCTTTCTTCCTCGTGACATATCTACCATGCGAATAACTTACTCTTCAACTTAATATCTATGACACGTGCTATTTTAATTATTCCCTGATTTACTCATTCATAATCTTATTCATTCTAATTACACCACACATCTCTGCTACACAAAATCTTCTTTCATCCGTCTCTTTCGTTGTCCAAAACTCAGATCTACACATCACAATAGGTCTTATAATCGTTTTAACTTGTATATACTTTCCCCTCGCCCGATTGCATCCTCTGTTATGTGCTGCAAGCAAAATGTCTACGAGACACAAGCTTACGCTCTACAAGATGTGTATCCGACCGATTATGACATATAGCTGCGTTGTGTTCGCACATATGCCAAGATATAATTGGGATCGTTTACAAACCATCCAGAATAGGTTTCTTCACCGCCTTACCGGCGCCCCTTAGTATGTTCGTATGGAAGATCTCCATAGAGATATGGACCTTCCTTCGATACATGCTTATGCCAAACACCTTTCTCGCTCTTATTTCGACACCGCGTCGAACCACGCGAATCCCTTAATCAAAGCGGCAGCTTCATATGTTCCCGACCCCAGTGCCTGCCGGAGTAAACGCCGACCGCGTAATATCTTCAATGACCTGCCCGACCAAATCGAAACAGCAAACGCGTTCTATTCCACCGCCTCTCCAAACAGAGAGTGCCACCGCCCACGCCCGCGTAACCACCGTTCTCTCCGCAGAGGACGGGCGGTCAACTTCGCTCCCCCGCACACCAGTCACGTCCACCCTCTCTAGCGGTAACCCAAGCCTAGGTCCGTTCCTCGGTGTGAAGCCCTTGGGTCAGGCAGCTGCCCGCGCGATACAAGTGACACTATACGTGCAACACTTAGCTACCCACATACAACATTTACACACGTATGAACACACACACGTGTACACCACACAGGTACATAGGTTCTGTAAGGGACCTTTTTTTTCTTTTTTTGCGCTAGTTAGACTAATGCGCTAGTTAGTGTAGAAAAACTATTCCGATTACTAAGTACACATACGCATGGTCCACTCCTTCCTCCCAGGAGGAGGGGAACGGGCATATGAGTATATGTTAGTTAGTTCGAATTGTCTTAGAATTAGGGAATTAGTTAGATCGCGACCTTTTCGCATTCGCGACGACCGCCCGAGCTGAGGTTCGGCCACTATGGCACCCTCGTGCGGGTCGTCACAAACTTTCGCGGCTGAGTGTCCTAAGCGCTCGCCCCCAAGTCCGGTGAACCTGTAAAAGCCGCAGCGGCTCTGTTTTTGGATAGGGCCCCTAAGGCTAACAGTGTAGTCAGTTCAAAAAAAAAAAGAAGGATATACTTTCCCTTAATTTTCAATTAGGACCATACATTCCAATACAATAAAAAGTGTCAATACATAAAATATGTAAAAGTGTGTATGCTCTCAATAATTGTGGTATTTTTGAAATTTAGCTTTTTTAACTAATGAGTTTAGTCAAACTCATATATCAGTTATAATCATAACTGTACTAAAGCAACACGATCAAATAATAAACACAGCCGTGATAATGTTTAAAACAACTGAATACTATAATATCATAGTGTACCCGTGTAGATATAATTTTATTACAATACGTTCAATAAAAGTAAGCTTCGGCTTACAACAGAATAAACAGACAGATCTTCATGACTCATACAAACGGTAAAAAAATGAAAGCAAATTAAATTAAAAAATAAACTATGTCAACTATATAAACTGTAGGAATTTATGTCTGTGAGCGCGTCCAAATGGTTTTTATGATTAGTGAAGTAATGAAGATCACAGCAATTGTGGGTCAAGAGACCGCAGCGTCTGCATTGCTAACCACATGTGCCTTGTGAACGAAACAAAATAGCCGCTACATCATTTTAATTCAACCAATAAGAACACAGAAATCTCAGAACAACTTATAGAAAATTGAATAATTCAACGTTTTTGTGATCGATGAGTGAGCGATCTTAAATTTTTGTAATACTTATACCAAACACCGAGAAATCAACAATTTTAAATTTTCTCGCATACAGTGATACTACAAGAACATTTCTCAAGGGTTCCAGTTTCCTTACGATGTCTTCCTTCACCGTCAGCCTATAGTGATACCAATTTAAATTATTAAATGTACGAGAATTCCGAAAAATTTGTTGATACATGCGGCATGCCGGGACATCGAATCGATGTTCCGCCGGTCTTAAACCACGACCACCACGATTTATTTAAGACATTTAATAAATGTCAATTATTCACTTTCACAGAGCATTAATAAATCTATTATTATTAAAAATTGAAGTCAGTTATTTACAAACTTACATGTGAATTAGTGTGGAATATAATAAGTATGTATATAAATCACATATCATACACAGATTTTTATTAACATTTCTTTTCCTACTGCACATGGCACTTATGTTTGCTTATATGTGCATATTTGTTATAATTCTCGTCTGTTGCTTTCTTTCTCTGAAACGCAAACACTTCTGTTGATAAAGTGGAGATCGGTGCTTAGTGGCTGCGGCAAAGCATGTGTTGTAGCTAATATCGTGCATTTTTTTTGTTTTTGTTTTAACATTTTAATGATTCCAATACAATTTATTACTTTTTATTAATAAAAGGTTTATGTTTCGTCATTCACTGCTAGGAAAAAGTTGTAAGTGAAAGATCTTTTCTAATAAAATACAGAATACAAATTAATTTTAACAAACAATTTTAATGTAATTAATTTTTTAAATGTAAATTACTTAAAGATTATAATTTAAGAGTCGTGAAAGGATAACACCATGTAGGGTTGCCAACTTTTGTTAAATATCATTTATAGTATTTTCAAGACTATTATTACCTGAAAAAAAAAATATAGTAAAAAAAAAAATAACTATATAATTTATATTATAAAGGAATATTTTTACTGCTTTGCGAAAAAAAAAAGAGACAAAGGTTGCATTTCATTTAACGCCTAATCATTTTAGAATAAATAATGTTGCCTATTTTTTTCATCCAATAAAAATATAGTACTACTGTACGGTTTTTTTAGTATAGTATTCGGACGAGGACGCCTATAGATAATACACTAATCGAACACCTCATGTAGTTGGATACTTTATGATATAGGACGGTACCATACCTAATACTATGCGTAATTTATTTATTTGAGGTCATACGAAATCGAAACAATACAATATCAGTTACATTATGGAACAAAGAAAAATATTGAGTAATAAGTAAATATATAAATACATACCTTTACATTACTTATTTACCTCGCTGTGTTTATTTGTTTTGTATATATACCTACGTAATATCAGTGAACGAAGTCGTGACAAACAATAAAATAGTACAAGTTAATGCATTATTCGCGGATATGCTCCGTGGTCACCTTGAAGCTTCATTTCCCGTCGAAAAACAACAAATATAGCTACTCATATTGTGTACCTATCAAACATAAACAAAATATTAATGGTAAATGATCATTATGTAATTATGTATGCCTAAATTACTTCTGCGAGTTTTAATAAACATGTTGACAAAACGCCATAATGTCTAGCCAGTTATGCTCGGTGCCAGTAATGTCTTTAAACTCCAATGTAATAGAAATTCATTTTAACAGCTCCATTTCTTAGGGTCGTATCGTGAAGTTATATAGCATGTAGCCTTCCTCAACAAATAGGATATAAAATGCAAAAAAAAGAAACTGGAAGCATAGTATAGGACGTTAGGGACATAAATCCAAAACACGGAGGAAAGAAAAGGGGTGTAGGAAGTAAACTACAATTTAAATAAATTAATGTAAGCAAAAAGACCCTGATATGCGTTAGGGGCAAGCAAGGTGGCAACTATATAAAAAAAAGTCTTTAAACCGGCCATAGATAGAAACGGTGGTAGATTCGCGTTTTGCGAAATATTTTTAATAAACGCAACACTGTCATACAATTTATCAGACTCCACTCATAATAAGCTTGGTCACACTGAACATTATTTAAGTTATTATAACTAATATATGAGGACTCATAAATTCACACACGGCCATTTAATTCCAAACTAAGCAAAGCTTGTACTATGGTAACTAAACAGCTGATATACATTTAAATATATATATTCAATCAATTCTTATAAATAATTCTTTTTAAATATAATAATAATTCTTTATAAATTATATATATGTTTTACACCCAGACATACAACTGACAATTATGCTAATCACACAAAAATCAGTCATGGGCGGGGATCGAACCCGCGACCTCTCGACTCAATAGTAGGGTTTTATTACCACTGCACCACGAGGCTGAACTGGTATATGATATAATCTATTATTAGCAATCTTAAGAAATGAGGTGAATGAATTCAATGCATTCATTACGGTTACCTTGTTATGTACAACTTGAGGGTCAGCGAACCATTGTCCCCTTTATACACGGTGCATACACAAATCATTGATAATTATTATAATCTTATAAACAATATTATATTATTATTTGGTTTCTATATGTACTATAAGAAAATTCTTAATTTAATATTTGAAACAACAATACTAGTAAGTCAATTTTTAACAATAAAGAAACCAATTCATTGATTTTGAAGAGTTCTCTGGTGTGTCTTCGAAGTTGAAGATGCAATGCGAATGAAATTAAAACGAGACCACCCTTGAGGTATACAAAAAATAATCATCCAAATTGGTTCATAAACAAAGAGGTTATGCCTGAACATCCATAAGAAAAGCATTCGAATTGAGTAACCTCCGTCTTTTGTTGAAGACGGTTAAAAAGAAACACAGCTAACCGTAATACACTAACTTATTACACAAAAATAGCTTTCAAATTCGAACGATTTCGATAACAAAGTACCTACCCACTGATATTACTATATATATATTTATATTATACACATGATGAAGGTGACATAGAAAGACGTAATGGAGAACTGCAGATTAGCAACGCTACACCTGTTTCTACCACTAAGCTGTGGCGAGCACTGCTGTGTTACAGTCTTAATGTTATGAAATGCGAGATTGGTAACAAATACAGAAGAACACTAGGCGTTTCAACTCTGTACTCAGGAATAGCAAACTACTATTGACTGGTTTGAGGAATGCGCACTTTTTTTGGGATTTTAGACGCAATTACACTACTTAACATCAAATGTACTTGCCTGTTTGGAATTGCATGTCATAAAAAAATTACTAAAAATTTGGACTTTAGAGATTTTTGAAATCAGTGGTCGGGATTTTGGCTATATTTGTATATAAGCAAATATATTGTTCTTTACATGTAGTTTTCGATAAGAATCATAACAACAATTAAGCCAAGCCCGGGGAATAATTTATCTCGTTCGTATAATTTTGTTATTGTATTGTAAAGGTCATTGTAATCTTTGCATTAAGTTTTGACTCATCAAGATATTCCACACAAATGGCTATTTCAGAACAATTCATTGTTTATTTAATAGTGCAATTATATAATAACCATGAAATTACGTATTTATGTTGGCATCAAGGTCTTTGTTATCGTAGTCGTCTAACTTTGATTCAAATACAAACTTTTACAACCTTAATTTATATTTTTCGTTGTTAGTACTTTAGTAGTCAAACGTTTGGACTTCTACTATATGTTTTCATAATTCGTTTGTTAAGTCGTATATCCTTAAATAATTGTTTATTATAAATGAATTAATTTCTTTATATTTATCTCACTTTGATTTTTTATATTTATGTAAAGTTTCGAGTTACTAATTAATATATAATTTTTAAATCGTAATTTTGCTTTTTAACATTTTATTTATGTAATTTCTTGCATAAATGGCTAGTTCTTCGATGTACTTTAAGTAATAAACTACGTAAAGCCGCATTGCTTTTTTTATCGTATATTTACGATCTTTAAACATTTTGAAAATTGACAAACTATTAAAAAAAAAATTTTTTTTCACTACGGCGATTTTGGTAGCTTTGTACAGGCAAACATTGAAATGAAGTATATGTATAATTTTTCACAGGCACCTTTCGGTACCTACATTAATGAATATATTACGAAATCAACGATAAAAATAATGTACTGAAGGACCAAATAACACTTATAAATCAAAGCCATGAGTCTGGAAAGTGTTATTAAATCACAAGTATCGCATGTTGACAGATATTTTTAGACACCATTATCTTTAGTGGTCATTATTTATAACTTTATGTAAGTACTAGCTGTGCACGCGGTTGCGCTCGCATGGACCACAGAATGCCGTCAATCGAGCACACGCGCGAATTGTGCTTCTCCGGCTTTCGATTATTTTATAGACAAAAACACTTATCGTGGGTATTTTATTTATTGAGAGAGTCTTTGTAAAGCTTCAAGTAATCTACAAACATTACATGAAGGTAAACGTTAGATCACTCGCCTGGTGTTAAGTGAAGACGCGACGTGGTCAATAAAATACAATAAAAGTGATCAATTTTTTGGTACTTGCTTTGCTTACCGTACAAGCTCCTTTGACACAAAATAGATCAATAATACTCTTATTATCAATATAAGTCAACAAAAACGATATTTTGGAATTAATAATACACTATAATAATTATTAATACATAATAGTTTTAAATATAAAAAATAGACAAAATATTAAATGGCACATTGTTCCCTACCAGTTTAATCTATAACAATATTATAAAGAGGAAAGATTTGATTTTTTGTTTGTAATGGGAAAACTCAAAAACTACTGGACCGATTTAAAAATTTTTCACCAATATAAAGCTACAGTATCAGGGAGTAGCATTGGTTACATTATAATTTGAAAAAAAAATTCTTATAAAAATGTCGATAGTTTTACACAAAGCATAAAAAAATTGCCTAAAAATATGATTTTATTAGGGGTGAAACCGCGAGGCACAGCTAGTATGTTATAAGTTAAAGGATAAATATATTATTTTATTTTCCTTTTTCTATAAATAGGTTCTGTTTGTAACCGACATTGTTTTAGTATGAAATTTTTGTCCAAACGTAAAAGGTTTCTTTACTAATTATAATAATTGAATGTTTCAGGGTCAACACATGTGGACATACCCTCTTCGTTGCTCCACTCTATGCAGAACCAGATGCAGAGCAAAGGTGGTTACGAAATGGCTTATGGTGTCAAGGTAAGAATTATCTTCTTGTCACTTTCCCGTACCAGACCTGTTGACAAACGGGTCCAAATACGGGGGAGTGCTTGAACAAAGTTTAAAAAAAGCACTTTTAAGCATAAACATTTTAAACCAAATATTATCACAAAAATAATCGGTGTTTATTGAAATTTAGATGACCCAAATCGAAATTATTATCTCGAGTATTTCTTTAAACCTTTATTCACTTTAAGCACTAGTTATATAGTAATTAATATTTTAATTTGTAATAACTTAACTTCATCATTACGAAATCTTAATTTCAAGTTTATTGCAAAATTTATTTTTATTGTTTCAGGTTTACTGATGCTCCCAAAACGCAAACACGGACAATAGTGACAAAACAGTGAAATAAATATTGTGTTAATGATCTAATAATGAACATTATTTATTACAGAAATATTTAATTTTTAAGTTGATAGTTTTTAGTGTGAAACAGTAGTACTATTTTGTTGTGTATAATAATGACATCAAAAACAAGTTACCTAATCTGATTTCTTAGGAAAATAGTTAAAATTTGAAATATGTATTTTAATTTTAAAAAATCCTTTTATAGTCAACATTATATTTTGGTGACTTATAAATTGGCATTTATACGTAGATAATGAAAGATGGTCATGAATGTAAAAATATGATTTATATAATAATATAAAAATGTGTTTGTCAACTTTATGAAGGAATAAATAGGGTATGAATTTTTAATAGCTCAATGCAGAGACTAATATTAATATTGTAATTACTAAAATAGAATGATTTCCAAATATTATGGCACCACGCGTGTAGTGAGATTCCTCGTCCTGTTCCTACATGGTAAAATTTCCTTATAGGTATATGAATTTACCCGAAATACATGTAACGTCGAAAATACCTTTATTGTAAAATATCTCTAGAAATATAGTTTGATGTCTGTGTAGTTTTTCTGTTATGTCGAAATAGAATATAATAAAAAGAATGTCAATATTGAAAAAAAAATGACTGCTAAACCATTGGAAGGATTAAAAAAAATCCTTTTTAAAACTTCGCACACGCATTGTGTATGTGCAAGAAATGAGATGTCTAAAACCTTTAGGTAGGTAGGTACGTAGCTACAACAACAAAATTCAAGATATTTTAAAGTTTTACCAATTATTATTTTTATATAATTGTAATTGATATAGTGGCAATTATATATCTTGGTGTTAGTATTGTATGTGCAATAATCGTAATACGTGTTAATAAAATTAATTCACTGATGAATGATAGTCAAAATTGCACTACAATCAAAATCTTACCAGTTTTATCAAATTCTTTATAAAACCGCTATTGGAGTTGCAAACTGGTTGGTAGATACCGCACAAAAATAACCGCCAAGTAACACTATAACGGGGATGAGGATTCACTTATCTTTCGTCGCCGATATTGCCGCCTTTGCTGTTAGAATTTCCAAGCTCCAAAGACACTCTCCTCCAATCCTCAAATCCAAAACTATATCAAATACCAAAACTTTTAAGAATCGGTATCCGAGCGAGTGACCGGCTTTTAAAACTTATAAAGGATACAAAAATTTTTTGCTACCCTCCATCCAGTTTATGAGCCCGAACAGCTAAAAATAAAATAGGTTACAAACCTTATTATATTTGAAAGCCGAAAACAAAATTTTTGATGTAGAAAAAAAACCTTTTAATAGATTTTTTTATGCCCTTTGGGAAGTTAGTCATAAATCGCAAATAGAGTTTGAACAAAGAAAATTAAATTGTTTTTCAGCATGTCACTGCAAGGCGTTACGTTCTAAGTTAGAATAAAGTGCGGTGCTTTATTAATTTGGTCAAATGTGGTAGACCTATAATGAACACCCCTCTACTACTATACATACTAATTACTACCTATTTTTACTATTTACAATTTTATTAAACTTACATTTATTTATATCAACTTAAAAACAGAGATTTTGCGTAAAGTTAACCCTAAACTGGTTATTTCTTAGCATGTTCATAAAATACATATAAAATTGGTAAGATTTTAATATAATCAAATTATATAAATCGTAGAAATATTGTCCATAATTGTATATGTTATTTATAGACAGTTAGAATTTGATATAAGTATATAGTTGTGACGTATTATATTATAGGAGTTTGTTCGTATTATGAATGTGATTAGTCCAGCTCTGAATCTATGATTTTTTCCAAACCGGGGCAAAAATTTGACCCTGGCGCCGCCTCCTTTCGGCAAATGAGATTTTAAAGGATGTTTCAAATAAGTTTAGCGCTTCCTTAAATTGCCGCTGGGGACATGTACCCCGGTTTACCCCTCTAGGACCCGGAACTGGTTTAGTCTTCGTGCCCGAACATTTTTGGGCAATCGAATGACTGAGTTACATATTTAAAGGAGACTGATGCTCGTTGTCGTATATTCGGCTACAGCTAAATATGATTTTTGAATTTAAAGTGAATATTAAGTAATCGTACTTACATAAAAACATGATCCTGTTTGTAATTTTCAATATAACATCAGTAAATAATAAACATCAAGGTCGAATATTTTTACTTTTGAAAATACAATATTACAATACAATACAATAAGTTTTTGGTAAATATATGCATAGTAAATTTACACATAATTGAATATTCAAATGTTTTTTTCCGTATGTTCGTTACATTTTATTGTAATTTACTACGGACATACAATGTATGTATCTCATATTCACGAACTATTTATATAAAAAGTTATATATTTTCTAACACTATTTTAACTTTTTATTTTACCACTCTGTGAAACAGTTCGCAGACTTTGCTTTACTAGTACAACCAATGGGAACAATGTATTTTACCATAAAAACGAGACACGATAATTTGGAAATACTGTTGCCAGGTGGTTGTCTAGACTACCCCGGAATTCGCCTAAAATTCGAATTATACATATAAACTCCCTATGGACCTTTTTAGTTTTTATTTCTAAAGCACCGTACTGGCAATAAAATCGTTAAGTCCCACACACGACCTCTTTCACTATTATTTGGAAATACTTGTGATTTAATTTCTAATTTTTGTCTATACAAAACATGAGATAGTCGTAAAGTAAAGTCTAAAAATATTGGTAACCATCTATCCACCTCTGCATTCCACCCTGCTACATTTTGTAGCAGGTGACCCTAGATTTCTCCCTAGTGCCTTAAACCCTTCGAATATAAGGGAAACCCCCTGATCTGGTAACAGTGAGCAGAAATAAAATCCGTGTTCCATACATTAGGATGATGTATTCAATTATTGACAGAATCATGTTTTCATGTATAATATAAAGTTCATCTCGAAGTACATATGTCTAAAACTAAAACTTTCAGGAATAATTATATATACCTTGCAGGACATTTTAACTATGTGCATACAAAGAAATATTTATGTGAAATAAAATGTTTGTAAATTATGACCCTACAGGTGTATATTATATAGTACCTACTTTAATATTAAATTCCGATTAAAACTACAGATACTACTATACGATAGATTCATTGTTTCAAATTTCTAAATATTTTTAAGAGCATTTTGTCCACAAAGTTGAACATATTCTGCAATTTTTTTTCCAAATGTACATACAGATAACAGTTTCTAGGCGCAAATATGTGTAAAAAAACTTAGTCATTTTTTAAATAAAACGACAAAGTTTATCTAAGTTTTATATAATAAGGATCTAATTGCTTGAATGTTGTAATAAATAGTCATTGATATCGGATTTGTTCTATTTAAAGAAAATGAAAACATACATACCTTTTATATTATCTTTTTTCATTTCCAATAAGAGCAATTTCACCTCAAATATCTATTTGGTTAGGGAAACAAAGTAAAAGTATCGCATAATTTTGATGACTTTATTGCACTTTTAACGTCACATAAATTTAAAAAATTTTAAGTTTATATTACAAGATAGACAATTTCCGATGAATAAATACAAATAATTTAATCAAAATGTGATGGGTAAATAATTATTGTAACACAAATGACTTGGTAACTCATAATTTGGATAAATGTGTTATTTTGTGGAATACTTGATATTTGTCTAAAATTTTCATCTTTTCTTATGTCTATGTTCAGAACGTGCTGCACTAGGTTTTGATTTCTCTTTATATCTCGGCTCATCTGTGAATAGATACATAAAGGGCATTAATATAACAATATGACCTCTCCAATGAAACCGGGAGATCCAATTATTGAAATACAAAAACGTGTTACGTAATATTTTTCCGTAGAAATATGCGGGCGAAAACTTTTAAGTTTTTTTCTTGAAAAATGGCTGCGATCTTCTCTAGGATGGAAGTATGTAGGTGTATGTAAGTAATATATCTGTACAGTCCACCTGAATTAAAGTTTTTTTAATACAATTAAGGTAAGGCCTGGTGGTAAGCGGCTATCGTAGCCTATAAACGCTATAGGTATCACTAACGCTTTGACGACCATGAACCTCCCAACCCCAAAGAGCTCTGGAAACCCTACTCATCGCAGAAACACATCACATGGTTATTTATTTGGCTGAGATCTTCTGTAGGTTGGAGGTATGTACTTCACCAGTCGGACTGCCCCAAGTAGAGAGAAATTTCCAAAGAAACTCCTCTGTGCCGTACCTCTGTCCTTATGCCGGTGCTTGCGGTCCCGCTCACGGGAGCCGCGTGAATCAGGCGATGAACGACGACGTGGCGAGTCTCCACACCACCACCAAGCCGGAGGAGCAGACGCGCGGGGTCTCAGCGGCGAACCGCCGTTAGGATATCCTGCCATTGGACCCATCTACACACATAGAACAATCGTTTCCACAGATATCTGTACATCGCACTGACACATACTTACCTATTTGTTTCTAAACAGAGCAGAATGCTGGCAAAAATATGTATTACTTAGTTCTTGAAAGATAGATTTAAAATAAATGCTTACTATATTAACATATACATGTTTTCGATTGGAAATCAACTTCTCATAAACGCTCGACACACCTAGCTATAATTCATATATGCACGGAGATCTACCGCAGAGAAAGGAACGGAAACTAATGAGTAATGAGCATGCTGGTACATTCTAACTAGCTGCTCATGCTAAAAACTAATCTGTGGCAATCAAACCATTCCATTTTCCATATTCACATTAATATAACATAACCATATTACAATATAACAATATTATTTTAAAGAAATAACAATTACTATATAATTTAATACGGATATGTTTATAAATGTATAGATAAGCCTTGTTTATTTATTAAACTAAAACTGATTCATTCACTACTAAAATAAAATGGAAAGTTACGCAGTTTCTTTTATGGTCCTTATTGTGTAAATAAGTAATTGTATTTAAGTATAATATACAATAATAACGAACGTTTAGTAAAAGTCTTTATTACTTTTTGTTGTTGGAATCGATATTATGTCTTATCAAGTTGTTTACTAAGCATGTGAGCGTTTACACGTACTTTTTCTTAATTGTAAGTAGTTGCTATAGTACTTATTATTTCACTAATAATGAACAAGAACATGTTGAAATTATTAATTCAGTAATTAATCAAGCATATTATCAACGAAAATATCGGTGTCAAGTAAAACATAATTTAACAGACCAACTTATGCACTTTACTAAATTGTTACAAATATCGAACTAAATAATAATTTAGTAGCAAGCCACGCCTACCGGGGAATGCGCGCGGCGAGGGACGTGAGGTTACTAAATGAAAAAATAGACTCCATCCTATTCTACTTAATCACTAAATCATTAACTTGCTACTTATGACTAAAGTGATTGTTTACTCGCATAATTATACTTACTATTTAGTTAAAATTTAGTTCACTTCGCTACTTAATACGTTTATATAGTCCTTAAATACAAATGTGTTGTATTCGCTTTAACTACATATTAATATACACTATTAAATTAAAAGAAGTTTCACTTCAAGCGCTCGAAAAGGTTACACGGACAATATATTTCACATTACACCACCGTATAATTATCAATTTATATAAATAAATATCGCGTGAAAATGTAAAGTCTATTTAATGGATGATGATAATATAAAGATAGAAAGTTACCGGTGGGTAATTGGGTGGTAAGCGGTAACCCGCCGGCGGTAATGAGCCCTCTCCCTCCGCACACACAAGGGGCGGGGCTGGCATTCGCGACGGACTCTCAGACGTTGTCAACTGTTTCATAAAGTTTGTTCAATTTTTACAAGCAACGATTATAACTGAAGCAATGATCGACGCAATAGTAGCGTGTACGGCTACCGCTTCAATCGACCTGAGTTCGAATACCTGTAATGAGCACAAGCTTTCGGTGATGGGAAACGTCGCCGCGTCGTAATGAAACCATAGCACACTGGAAAAGCCATTCCTCCCACTAAGAGTTATATATGTATACTACAGAGAGACAGAGGTAAAAGAGTTTCATGAAATTTACAATCAATCAAGAAAAAAAAATCTATTTAAAATCAAAATCAAAAAATAATTTATTCAATCCCTAAGCAGAGTAAAAAGGCTCTTATGAATATCAAAACAATATTACCGGTTCGGAATACGTCCCAGCCATCGAGAAGAGCTAGTAAGAATATTTCTATTTAAATGTACAAATAATATTTACAGTTTGTAATCATCATTATAATAATACGTGAAGCAAAATCTTTATACCCTTTTTTAAGCGTACTGCGTGCACGGAAGACTGAGATTTGGCATGGTTAAAGTTTATATGGAGAAGAAGTGCAGAAAGCTAAAATTTCTCTATAATATCTGTTACTAATATATTAAATGAAATAAATTAATAGTGCGAATCCTAAACCGACCAGTACCATTGAACTTGGACCCCTCCAAAATATTGACATTATCACTCAACGAAAAGGGTCAGCAAATCATGTAGATAATACTCATTGTTTATGAATACTGTGAATGTCAAACAGAAAATAGTCTATGATCAAAAAGTCGCTGGTCCAATTTCAAGCTTAGGGCGATCGCTAGTGTTAATAATTTTGTGAATGCACAGAGAGGTAGTTCATAGTACCTACTAACAGCAATGTAAAGAATCATGAGTTTTAATAGTTTTCAAATAAGAACGATCCACAATTTTTCTTCTTTCTATGTTTATTTAAACTACACTAATATAACTGTTAATACCTGTTGTTTAAGATTGTTGAAGTCGTTGCTAATGTCCTTGTATCTCTGCAGACATTCCTGCCACATGCTCGACATTTCCGCCATTTCTGAGCGTTGCTTGTTGATCTCTTCCTATTTTGTTACAATCAAAACCTACCTTCACATTGAATCTTGTTATCACACTTTAAATCAAACACTATTCCACACCGAAAGTTGTTACCTTTAAAATGCGAATTAAGGTATGAATATTGTTACATCATACCAAACAATTTTAATACATATATTTTCTTTGAATAACATTTACTAGTGAGAAATTACACATAATTATTACCGACGTTTCACAATATTGTGAAGGAGCAATAACAAAATATGTCATTTTATTTTATACCAATCGTATCATTAGGTACTACTATGATGAGACGAGTAGTCGGTATAGATTAATTTGTTCATTAAATTATGTTTGCGGTCCAGTTTGGCTTGACTTTAATGTTAACATTTTTGTTTAATGTTGAAATTTAAGGTTAAAAATCTAAAGTAAACTTAGAGTTACAATTTTTCAAACGCACACACCGCGCTGTCCGTTTTGTTGTGCAAGTACTCTCACTGTCAGTGCCAGAGTCTGGCACCTAGACCGCTTGTCTATATTATATCTGTGTACGTAAAAAAGAATAGTGATAAGCCCATTCGACTTTAAATATTTCAATTGAAAAATAATAATTATTAAGGGCCTATACATTTCTGTTTTTACAAAGTTCTACACCACTAGGCGGGTCCCACTAGGCGCTCAAATGAAAGAATAAATTTATATTATTAAGAATGAAATAAAAATACAGTGATGACATAAATAATAAGAGATTCAAAACTAAATACATAATTTGATGTTTTGTCGTATTACGGCAAAGTTACTTTACTGTCCCTGATGGTGAGGACAGAGCAATCCAATAACATCGGCGATTAGCGTGGAATCTAAAATACATCGTTAGTCGTCAATTGAAATACTTGTCAGTGACTAAAATACTTCATAAAACAAACCATCAGTCTCGCGTCAGTGTCGCCGACGTCTCTAGCAACAGTCTCATATCGGCGCATACACTCTCGCCATAATCGAAGCTGGGCTGCAGCAGAGTCACGTGCATTCGAAGCGCATTCCTGCGTAACGCCCAAAACCAAATAAAATGATATTCATTTCATTGAAATGACAAGTCTCAAAGCTACTTTCATGATAGTTCAGAAATAATTTCTTCGTCCACCAGAGTCAATGAAATCAAACCCCAATTTAATGAAATTTTAACAAGTTTTTATATAACTCTTAATCCATACCTTTCAAAACTCCCAAGAACCGTAAGCATTGTGTCAATTATTGCTTATAATCTATACTTCTACACTAATATAATAAAGCAGAAGAGCTTTTTTGTTTCATAGTTAAAATTTTGTAGGCTAGGTTATCTTCACGTCTATGGCGTCGATTTGCAATAAATAGAATTACAAGACAAATACTGAGATGTTTATTTATTTAATACATATATTATACGTAACTCTACCTAAATACTTCCTAAATTATGCTATAAAGTCATTATACAAGGTTAATATTTTTTGTTTCCTTACATTCATAACCTTATCTTGTCCTTGAACCTGCGAGAATCCTTTGAAACATCTCATCAGTTCCTTCCATAATTTCATCATTTTGTCCATGGCCTCCCGTTGCTCGGAGATCTCTTGCTGTAACACGGTTTACAGAATTTACACAACTTGAATGTCTTGTATCGGAAGATGAAGCGTGGGCAGACCCGCCAAAAGGTGGTCCGACGACCTGGTAAAAGTTGCGGGAAGCCGCTGGGTGCGGGCAGCACAGGACCGGTCATAGCAGATGGTGATCTTTGGGAGGTCTATGTCCAGCAATGGGTGTCTTTCGGCTGAAATGATGATGATGATGAATGTCTTGTTGAAACAGCATTCTCCTTAAGGGTTTTATGATAAATTGTTTACATACAGTGCCATGGTGTGATTCATGTTAACAAAGGTTGAAAACATTGACAAGTGATTCGCAACAACAATAATTAAGGTAGAAGTGGGTGGGGTTTGTAAGAAGACGGATGATGAACCAGAGCAGTTTCTGAATGATGATAGCACAGGGGTGTACATAGCTCGATATTCAGTCCAATAACTCGATGTCGCGACGATATAGCCAGAGTAAAAGCGTAGATGATGAGGTAACCACTCAACAATAAATAGATGTCTGAATGGTTGGATAAATAAATGGATTTGCACAAATTATTGCAAACCTGAAAACAACTGTCTTGAACACAAATTTAACCTAAACTGACATTCGATCCTGAACACACGGTCTACTCATTGGTCTACCATCAACGAACCCATCACTTATATAAACCATTACGACTTTGTGTGGGTCAATCTTAACAACCAGTTTAAATATCGTAAACTGTTAATCTCGTTTGTGCACCTCAGTACATTTTAAAATTATTCAATTCGACAAGGGCCTAGTAGGTTGTTAGTCTTAGTGCAAAGCAAGGATATTGTTAGATCAGTTATATATCCGCGAACAAGAGCAGTATTGAACCTTTCACTAGTAAAATAACAAGTGGGAAGTAAAGTAAAATAAGTAAAAACTCCAACCTTTACAACTCTTAAATAATTGCTCTTTCCGCTTATTGTACTTGTTTCACCATCAGCTACACTTAATCCTGAATCTTGTTCTCTTTCCGAATATCTTTCTCTGAAATCATCTTCTCTAGATGCCACGGAGTTTCTTTCAAACCGTTCCATATTTTTCCTCGACCTACGGTCTTTATGACTCAGTCGATCGTGCGTATCTACAGGTTTTGCTTCATAGTATCTTTCCCTATCATCATATCTTTTCGGCTTGTCATCGTAACGCTTGTTATTGTCGCTTCTGGTTGTTTTTCTACACCGGTCTCCTTGGTATCCTTCTCTTTGAACATCGAAACTACGCGAAGTTTTCTGTTCGAAGTATCTTTTCTTATCGTAATCATCATCCCGCCGTTCATACTCTCTGTAGGGTTTGTCTGGTACTTTATAATGGTCTGTGCAACATCTTGTAGGTCTAAAATCTTGGTATCCTCTATATCTTTCTTCGTCCTGAATTGTCGACCTCGTGTAACCCATTCTATTATTGCATCTATTGTTAACTTTTTCACGGTAGCAAACACATGTTTCCTTCTCGTCGTCGTGTAGTTTTTCATTGCTTCGAACTTTCGAAAGAAAATTATTATGGCTTCGTATTCTGGACGGTTCGACAACATCTTGACATTGATCGTAGCGCCTAGTCCGCTCGCGATCAATATTACATAAATCTCGTTCCGATACAACTTCGCATTGCAAAGATTTATGACTTAACGTTCGGTGCTGAAATTTTACTATTATTTAGTATATCATCATAAATAAATATTAAAACTTTTCGGAAAAACTCCATCGAGCAACAGGTTAACAGAATACGCACTACACACCGATTCCGCCGACCCGCCGATGTTGTCCAGCTGCTCAGTGATGGAGACATTATTTTTTATAAACATATCGGCGACTTGTACCTACTTAAGATACCCGTCGAAATTTTTTGGCGGGTCGACAGGTTTGATGTGCAGAGCGTTTAACATCCTAATGCCGTCTTATTGCAGTAACTTAACGTGTGATCGGTTTGACTGTGGAATCAAACGGAGTCTTATGTTGTATTTACACATTACAATATTATTTACTCATGGAACGCCACTATTACGTTGCCTGCACCCGTGATTAGCTCAGCGTGGATAACAAATATTTTTTAATCATTTTTTTAAAAATAGCTTTGTCAGTTTCGTGTCTAATTTCCGCCGACAGACTGTTAAGTATGTATGGTAAACGTTTTTTTATAGTTCTATCACCAAAGTAATTAGATACTTTAGGTACATTATATTTGCCGGCGGTCATAGATCGAGTACAATACCAATTAATCACACTGGATAGGTTTTTATGCTCTTCACTGCCATGATGGTTTACAGCCAAAAGAAATTTATGTTTTAGACTAATTGGTAAAATCTTGCACATATTAAATAATTTTCTATAATCACCTTTACAGTCAATTTTTGTTTTCTTACTTACTAGCAGTTTGAGGAACCTTATTTGTAAAGTTTCTAGTTTGTCTAGATTTGTTTTAGATGTTAAACCATAGCTGTCCAGTGCATAACTAAAAATAGAATCAACTAAAGACATATACAACAATCTTAACGTGCTAATGGGTACTTTAAAACTAAGATGATAAAGTTTACCTAATAATATTCTTAACTTACTACATAAATAATCTATATGTTGGGACCAAGAAAAACATTCATCTATTTTTAAACCAAGGTAGGTTATACACTTAACCTTTTCGATGGGTTTACAATTACAGTTGATTGAGTTTTTATGGGTACATGAAAATTCGTGAGTGTATAAGGGCAGTGTATTATAAGGAAATATAATTCTTACCAACAACGTAGGTAAAACTTACCACAGGACTTTCATTTGTAGGATTTCTACTGTTCTCGTTCATCTGAGCGCAGAGTTTTGCAAAAGTTTCAATAAGTACGGTCTCGTTGATTGCAGGCTTTTGGGGTATTTCTTTTGTAGGTCTTGATATTTTGCGATATTAAATACAATTATAACACCTATCTATTTACTACACTCTACCTAAACCTAAAGCAGTTCAATTTTCATTATATATAACTATTTTCACTTTTTGAAACCCTTAGACTTAAATATAACTCTCTTGTTAATCCTCAAATAGATGAAACGTTTAAAATTACCATTCGTGCATTGTAATTTTGTGATCTATTTATGGTATATAGTATAACCATAATATGTAAAACTAAATAGTTGCCAGACTGTTATTATAGTTTTGCCATTGCCTCCTTTATAAATTTTTCTGTATTTTTAAGACTTGTGGGGTTTCTGTATTGGAGTTAAATCATCGTTGTTAACGACCTTTTTTCAGAAAAACTTTTATTTCTGTTTATATTTTGCATAACTATGGTATCTTAAAAGTTTATTTACAAAGACCACTGCAAGCATTGATCTTCAATGTTGTTGATTATTACATAGATGTATCGATGTTTTAAGTACTGTACGTTACATCGAATCCGCTGACCCGCCGACAAATGTCGACGACAACCCGCGTGGGAACAAGTCGTCGATAAAATTCTGAAAAATAATGTCGTCGACATTTCTTGGTGGATAGTTGGGTTCAGTGTGTAGACCGCTTTAGGAAATCTAATATCGGTCATCCCTAGATTCTTTTCTTGCACCCTTCTATCTATCAGTTGATATCCTTTACAAAAATGTATTTGATTTGGAATTATTACTCGTGTTCTCTGAAAGGCACGTCATCACGTCGCCTTCTATGATGCCGGTGCTGACGAGACACAGACGCATCTCGATCGCGACTCCCATTCCGGCCTTCGTGCTTACGAGCGTGACGCTGCCTGGAACGTTATAAATATTCAAGTTCATTTTTTAACGATTAAATACAACAAATATACTAAGGCGCCAACTTGACGAGCTAGTGTATCGCCACGAGTCCGTCCTGCTATCATCGGATGATCTCCACGAGACAATTATTCTTCCGTCTGCGTATCGTCGCGGCTCGTGACGGTTCACCACGTGACCGCAACGACTCGTCGCTAGTCGCAACTGATTGCCGTGTGTGCAATCGTTTTGCAAGGAGTACGCTGCGTGTAGACCGCGTATCCCTGCGATAAGTCGCGTCTCGCAGAGGCCGCGCAGCAATTCATTAGCGTTATGTTCATTGAGTTTTTATAGAATGGAGTGACAGGTCGAATATAGCAGAGATAAACTCGCTTGTGGAGGTGGCGCCTAAATATGGTTACTACATGGATAACTAAATACTTTTATTAGTAATATTGAAATAATAAAATTGAAAGTAAACAGAAATCACTATAGTAGACGTGTAGTAGAAAGGTGATGTGTAAATTCATACGCAACTATTTATAATAGTAGAAAATACAATAGAAGAAACATGAATCTTTGCATATTTATTGCATTTGCAATGTTACAAGACATCCGCGCTGTATCATGAAAAACATGTATTATGGTAAAATAACAGGAGTGATTTAACTATATTATTAAGATGTAAATCTTTACATAAACACTTTTTTTTGTACGTAAGTAAATTTTATTGTAATATTCCATGGAATTACTCTTATCAATTGCATAATAAGGAAGTATTTTAAAAGAAACTACAACAATAGCCCACAATATCTACATAAAACTAAATAAATTAATTACGCACTAACTTTTTTTTGTCTCTTTTAATGGCATCTTCGAGGAACGCATAAATAAATGAATCTTGATTTCGTGGAACACGGTCGACGCCGCCGTCACGCTCCTATAAAACTAAGATCTAAAATATTTTCAAAAACAACAATTGACTTTTTTCTTACATAATCCATACCACAGACTTTAATTACGTAACGTGTTAGACAAAAAAATTGAACTCAAAAAAATATTATGTAATTTATAACTTTAACCGTTTTTGCAATGCTTATCAGTTAACCAATTTAGTTATTGATGAACGAGATAAAAGTTGGAATAGAGATAAAGTAAGAGTGCACCTGTGGTGAATCTGATCTCGGAGTAGATACCAGGCCCGCTTTCAATGCTAGAGATATGCCTTCTTTCCTGGAAAATTCAAGTAGGATTAAACTTTTAAAATACTATTAACATTTGTTATTCCATAGGAAATATAAAATAAGGAATAATATGGAATTTTGAGCGTAACTCCAGACAGAATTATTGGTGAAACGAGTTTCAGCAATAATAGCAAATTTTAATTTTATTCTTGTATTTTTCATGTCAGTCGCAAGTGTAGCATCAATAAGCTGAATTATTAAAAAGGAAACAAAAACTGACTGCAACAAAAATATTAACAATTTTTTTCTATATATATATTTGCTTTTTATATTTTGATTCTCTGACGTCGCCGTACTTAAATATTATATCGCCTATGTCACTCCCACAATTAAGACGATTCTAACGACACCTCGTATGCTAAAATTCATCAAGCCGTTTAGTCTATAGAGCGTGACAAAAATACACATAAGTATGTACATACGATCGAAAAACATACTTCTTTTTCGCAGTCGGGTAAAAATTCCGTGCTCTCAAACCATATCGTTTGAAAAAAGTCCATACCACATTTTTATTGCTCTAATTAAACTTTTTTTTTAATACTAAAACAGCATTATTTTTAATCAGTACTACAAATGCATACATACGTTGATCTTCGATGGCGTCGAGGTGATCGCGAGGCCCGATGACCTTCAACCGGTGACTGTGTCACTGACGGACTGCTTACTTCCCTAGCAGCATTCAGTATAATTATTTAATAAACCTGTATCTCAATTTTATGCTACTACTAAGTACCAATAGACATGACAAACTATTATAAAGGTAAAGTTTGCGCACATGTTTGCAGAAGTAATCTCAGAAACTGCTGACCCGATTCTGAAAATACTTTCATTAATAGAAAGGTACCTAGGTACCTGACTCATATTTTATTTTTTCATATGAAATATAAATTATTCGAACACGAGAGGAGACGAGACTGTATTTTAATTTCAAACAAAGTATACCAGTGCGGTGGATCCCTCAAAAATAATGTATTACCTACTGATAAACTACGTTGCGTTGTAGGGACTTTATTATGAAAGGCTCAGTTACAGAAGACAAAAATGGAAGTGGAAATATTTCTATCAGGCTCAGAGAAGAAAATGAAACTCCGGTGGTATAGAGCAAAAAACCTTTTGTACATATCTATAATAATAAATCGGTAGTTCTGTCTGTACATGTTAATTTGCTTCCAAACTGCCCGATAGACATAATATATATTGTATAAGAAACTGATAATGAATATGGCCTTAATTTTTTTGTCTGTTAGTCTGTAATTCTTGTGAAATTTTCTACACGGGAAGCCTATATTATTGGTCAATTGATAGGCTATAAGAATTTTAATAATACATACTTTTAGAAATCGTAACAGATATCCAAAACTTTTTTTTTTATCAATTCTTAACGATTTTAATGGTAAATTTTGTACACGGGAAATATAAGTTATTTCATGATTGAAGGGCTATAAGAATTATCAATAATTCTTTTAGAAATCGTAAAAAAAAAGATTCACGAATAAATTGTATTTAAATTCTCAACCGATTTTGATGAAATTTTGTACACGGGAAGTACCTACATGTCATTTCTTGTTTATCATTCCTTAATTTACAGGGTATACATAGTTGACAATTATAGTTTGTGAAAACGAAAAAATAAAATGTTTTTGTTCTCAACCACTCTTGACATAATTTTGTATTTTGGAAGTTTAAGTGTCATTCCATAATTGATTTAAGCTATAAGAATCATTAATAATACATCAAAAATCGTACAAAATAATCATAATTTTTAACCGATTTTGATGACAATTGTACACGGGAAGTACCTACATGTCATTTCTCAATTTTAGCCTATAAGAATTTTCAATAATATGAGTAAATATAAAATTACGGGATAGTATAGTAACAAACATTCATAAATGGGACATGTTCTACCGTCTACGTCTTAACGATATCACATCAAAAACAAGTGCTTTTGTAACTGGGCCCTTCATATGAGGTTAATTTAAGAATCACATTTTCTTCAATATCAAAAGGTCTAATAACAATGGCGTAACGCCAAACACCAGTGATAAAATATCAATAAAACCTTTTTAAACTCGCGTCCGCCTTTTTTGCCACAGTCAAATTTTGTAGGCTCGCATTGGCTGACGTCACTCGACACATGTTTCCGTGGCAACCCTACATCAAAATGGTTACGATAAATAAAGATAATAAATTATAGTCTTTACAATTATGTAATAAAATTCTAGTGTCTGTTTGTAATGTCAAAAAAATTTTTTTTTTACTAAATACATATGAAAGTATATAAGACACCAATAACAAACAGCCCATTTTTTATTTTTTGTCTGTCTATCTGTCTGTGTTTTTTCCGGGTAATCTCCGAAACAGTTGGACTGGTTTTTACGGGACTTTCACTGGTAGATAGCTGATGATATAGGGAGTAACTTAAGCTAATTTTATTTTAGAAAAAGAATTAGGATTCCGCACAAATAAAAAAAACTGGACATGGTGAATCAATTCGGGCGCTTAAATTGCTTATGCTGAGTTAACCATAAGAGATATAGCAAATTAATGTACTACATAATCATAGGTATTAAAGAGACCTACAAAAAAGTCCGAGAGAGTATACATCTTACAGCTAATTTTGTAATAAAACTTAAATACCAAGAATTTTTGAAATATTCATATCACAAGTAAGTGCAATGTTTTATATTGCTATAGTTGATAATTAGACGATAAACTTTATGTGATTATTTATTGGCATTAATGAAATATTACTTATAACGAACAAAAACAAATAAAAGGCAAAAAATTTCTCTAGTAAAATTAAGAAGCCAGTACAGGCCGTGGTGGTTCCGGCTTAGAATTGACCCCTCCATCTCTACCCGTGGATGTCGTAAGAGGCGACTAAGGGAAAAAAAGCTAGGGGATGGGCAGCAGCATCCCCACTTAAACAACAAAAAGCAATATCTGCGCTCGCCAACCCGCATGCCCAGCGTGGCGAGTATGGGCAAATCCCCCCTATGAAAACGACAAGAACGACCAGGCCCCCAGTCCCCGGCGGCCCCGCTATTCCTAGTTTCGGTAGCGGCTATGGTAACGGCGGGGCAGGGGGTGCTAAGAATCCCCGGAAGAGTTCCAGCTACCGACCCCCACGACAACTGGCCCTGGCAACATATAATAATCGCACTTTGAGGACTGACGAGAAGATTGTCGAGCTGGAAGAGGAAATAGACAAGTTACGCTGGGATCTTATAGGATTATCAGAAGTCCGAAGAGAGGGTGAGGACACGATAATCATGAAATCCGGTAACTTGTTCTATTACAGGGAGGGCGACCAACAGTCCCTGGGTGGTGTCGGGTTTATCGTCCGGAAGTCTTTCATTAACAACATCGTGACCATCGACAGTGTGTCGAGCAGGGTAGCGTACCTGATACTCAGAATATCCAAAATATATTCGTTGAAGGTCATACAGGTTTACGCACCGACCTCGGCACACCCTGATGATGAAGTGGAGGTTTTGTATGAGGATATTAGTAGGGCCATACATACCTCGAAAACCCACTTCACTGTTGTAATGGGAGACTTTAACGCAAAGCTGGGCAAAAGAGATGGTGAAGAGTTGGGAGTGAGGCAATTTGGTTATGGGCAACGGAACCCTAGGGGCCAGAGGTTGGCCGATTTTATGGAGAAAGAGGGACTCTTTATGATGCAACTCTTTCTTCCAGAAGCCACCTCATAGGAAATGGACCTGGATGAGCCCCGATGGTTCCACGAAAAATGAGATAGACTTCATCGTGACCACGAAGAGACAAATATTCAATGATGTCACTGTGATCCACAGAGTGAAAACCGGCAGTGATCACCGAATGGTTAGAGGCACATTGAATATCAATCTAAAAATAGAAAGGTCTCGCCTGATGAAGTCTACGCTCTGACCCTCTAATGCTCAACTCCAAAACCCCGAGAGCTTTCAACTCGAATTGAAAAACCAATTCAATTGCCTAGATAGTTGCGTCTCCGTAGATGATATTAGTAATAGGCTGGTAGAAACTGTCCATGCGGTTGGGTCCAAGTTCTTTAAAACTCACCGTAGCAATAGGACTCAAAAGATATCAGATCAAACCCGAAAACTCATGGCGGATCGGCGTGGTATGGCGCTGCAGTCTTCCGATGACGCTAAGTCCCATAGGCAGCTCAATAGATCTATTCATAAATTCTTGCGTCACGATGTCCGGTCTTACAATACCAAAAGTATTAAAGAGACGATAGAGCGGAATAAAGGCTCCAAAGTGTTCGCAAGGAATGCATCTATTGGGCAGACCCAGTTGACGAAGCTGAAAATGGATGATGGCAGCGTAGCGTCCACCAAGCCCGAGGTATTAAGGGAGATCGAAAGGTTCTATGGGCAGTTATATACCTCGTCAACTAAGCCTGTTTCCAGCCGGCTAAAGATCCGAGAGCCGGGCTGACCCAACACTATACCGAAGATATCCCCGACATCACCCTGTACGAGATTAGTATGGCCCTTAAGCAGCTTAAGAACAACAAGGCGCCGGGTGATGACGGAATTACATCAGAGCTTCTTAAAGCGGATGGAACACCGGTACTTAAGGTCCTGCAGAAGCTCTTTAATTCCGTTATACTCGAGGGTAAAACGCTGGAAACGTGGGGCGGCAGCGTGGTGGTCCTGTTCTTCAAGAAAGGTAATAAAACCTTATTGAAAAACTATCGGCCCATCTCGTTGCTGACGCGTTGGGTCATCACGAATCGTCTCGAGCACAAGTTTGATGCCTTCCAGCCTCCCGAACAAGCCGGTTTCCGAAAAGGCTTTAGCACCGTAGACCACATCTATACGCTGTGGCAGATTATACAGAAGACTGAGGAGTATAATCTGCCTTTATGCTTAGCGTTCGTAGACTACGAAAAAGCCTTTGATTCGGTCGAAACCTGGGCAGTGTTGCAGTCTCTCCAGCGGTGCTGTATTGACTATCGATATATCGAAGTGTTGAAGTGCTTGTACAACAACGCCACCATGTCGGTCCGAGTACAGGAGCAGTGCACGAAAGCAATTCCTTTGAGAAGAGGCGTTAGACAGGGAGACGTAATATCTCCAAAACTGTTTACCGCCGCTCTAGAGGACGCCTTCAAGCTCCTGGAATGGCAAGGACTCGGCATCAATGTCAATGGCGAGTACATCACTCGCCTTCGATTTGCTGACGACATCGTAGTCATGGCAGAATCGCTGGAAGATCTTGGCAAAATGCTCGATGGCCTCGACAAAGTTTCTCAACAGGTGGGCCTTAAAATGAACATGGACAAGACGAAAATCATGTCGAGTGTCCATGTGGTGCCCACCCTAGCATCAGTTGGGAACTCTTGTCTAGAAGTTGTTGATCAATATGTCTACCTGGGACAAACAGTCCAGTTAGGTAGGTCCAACTTTGAAAAAGAGGTCAGTCGACGAATCCAACTCGGCTGGGCAGCGTCCGGGAAACTGCGCGACGCCTTCTCGTCCAAAATACTTCAGTGCCTCAAGACGAAAGACTTTAACCAGTGTGTGTTGCCAGTGATGACATACGGCACAGAGACGTGGCCGCTCACTGTGGGCCTCATAAGAAAGCTCAAGGTCGCTCAGCAAACTATGGAGAGGGCTATGCTTGGTGTTTCTCTACGAGATCGAATCAGAAATGAGGAGATCCGTAGACAAACTAAGGTAACCGACATAGCGAAAAGGATTAGCAAGTTGAAGTGGCAGTGGGCGGGGCACATAGTTCGGAGAACTGACGGCCGTTGGGGCAGAAAGGTTCTCGAGTGGAGACCACGCACCGGAAAGCGCAGCGTAGGACGGCCCCCCACTAGATGGAAAGACGACATAATAAAGGTCGCTGGGAGCCGTTGGTTGCAGGCCGCACAAGATCGGTCGCTCTGGAGATCTATGGGGGAGGCCTATGTTCAGCAGTGGACGTCCTGCGGCTGAAATGATGATGACAGGCCCCGCAATATCACGGAACCCACCTAAAGGCTGTAGTAAACTTTATGGCCAATTTCTAGGAACCTAATCTTATAAAGATAGATTAATTATTACTAGTTGTAGTTCGCGTTACTAGATGCCGTCGGTAGATAACAAATCGGCTACTAAAATCACGCCGAAATCGGCATACTCGAGTCAGTGTCATTCCGACAACACTGTCACGTCGACAAACAGCATAATTTATTATTATAATCTAGAGATAATGCCAGTATGCGTAGTGAAATTATGTAAAAACAAAACTAGAATCATTAATAAACATGCTGGGATCACATACTCTCAGTAAGTATTAAATAATAATGTTATAGTTTCAACAACAAATATATGAAAAAAAATGAGCCTTCAGAACAATAAATGTGGGAGATGCATTTAGCTGTGTATCCTTGAAAACCATTTATCGACACGTGCGATCGGGTGAATAATTTTGTCAGGGCAGTTAAAATAAGTTTTACTGTTTTTTACCACTTTAACAGTGTAGTTGTTAATCCATCGCCAAACAATTGCTTTTGTACTTGAAATGAAGGGCCCTAATTTTCAACTAAACGTATAGGTATCTGCCATCTTGATTTTTTAACTTACCATACCTATCCGTATTGGTTCCGATTTATTTGTCTATGGTTCCGATGTCGTAAGAGTTTCAAATTTTTGGCGGTCATCTTGAATGTAAGATTTTAATGCTCAACTCCAAAACCCCGAGAGCTTTCAACTCGAATTGAAAAACCAATTCAATTGCCTAGATAGTTGCGTCTCCGTAGATGATATTAGTAATAGGCTGGTAGAAACTGTCCATGCGGTTGGGTCCAAGTTCTTTAAAACTCACCGTAGCAATAGGACTCAAAAGATATCAGATCAAACCCGAAAACTCATGGCGGATCGGCGTGGTATGGCGCTGCAGTCTTCCGATGACGCTAAGTCCCATAGGCAGCTCAATAGATCTATTCATAAATTCTTGCGTCACGATGTCCGGTCTTACAATACCAAAAGTATTAAAGAGACGATAGAGCGGAATAAAGGCTCCAAAGTGTTCGCAAGGAATGCATCTATTGGGCAGACCCAGTTGACGAAGCTGAAAATGGATGATGGCAGCGTAGCGTCCACCAAGCCCGAGGTATTAAGGGAGATCGAAAGGTTCTATGGGCAGTTATATACCTCGTCAACTAAGCCTGTTTCCAGCCCGGCTAAAGATCCGAGAGCCGGGCTGACCCAACACTATACCGAAGATATCCCCGACATCACCCTGTACGAGATTAGTATGGCCCTTAAGCAGCTTAAGAACAACAAGGCGCCGGGTGATGACGGAATTACATCAGAGCTTCTTAAAGCGGATGGAACACCGGTACTTAAGGTCCTGCAGAAGCTCTTTAATTCCGTTATACTCGAGGGTAAAACGCTGGAAACGTGGGGCGGCAGCGTGGTGGTCCTGTTCTTCAAGAAAGGTAATAAAACCTTATTGAAAAACTATCGGCCCATCTCGTTGCTGACGCGTTGGGTCATCACGAATCGTCTCGAGCACAAGTTTGATGCCTTCCAGCCTCCCGAACAAGCCGGTTTCCGAAAAGGCTTTAGCACCGTAGACCACATCTATACGCTGTGGCAGATTATACAGAAGACTGAGGAGTATAATCTGCCTTTATGCTTAGCGTTCGTAGACTACGAAAAAGCCTTTGATTCGGTCGAAACCTGGGCAGTGTTGCAGTCTCTCCAGCGGTGCTGTATTGACTATCGATATATCGAAGTGTTGAAGTGCTTGTACAACAACGCCACCATGTCGGTCCGAGTACAGGAGCAGTGCACGAAGGCAATTCCTTTGAGAAGAGGCGTTAGACAGGGAGACGTAATATCTCCAAAACTGTTTACCGCCGCTCTAGAGGACGCCTTCAAGCTCCTGGAATGGCAAGGACTCGGCATCAATGTCAATGGCGAGTACATCACTCACCTTCGATTTGCTGACGACATCGTAGTCATGGCAGAATCGATGGAAGATCTTGGCAAAATGCTCGATGGCCTCGACAAAGTTTCTCAACAGGTGGGCCTTAAAATGAACATGGACAAGACGAAAATCATGTCGAGTGTCCATGTGGTGCCCACCCCAGTATCAGTTGGGAACTCTTGTCTAGAAGTTGTTGATCAATATGTCTACCTGGGACAAACAGTCCAGTTAGGTAGGTCCAACTTTGAAAAAGAGGTCAGTCGACGAATCCAACTCGGCTGGGTAGCGTCCGGGAAACTGCGCGACGCCTTCTCGTCCAAAATACCTCAGTGCCTCTAGACGAAAGACTTTAACCAGTGTGTGTTGCCAGTGATGACATACGGCACAGAGACGTGGCCGCTCACTGTGGGCCTCATAAGAAAGCTCAAGGTCGCTCAGCAAACTATGGAGAGGGCTATGCTTGGTGTTTCTCTACGAGATCGAATCAGAAATGAGGAGATCCGTAGACAAACTAAGGTAACCGACATAGCCAAAAGGATTAGCAAGTTAAAGTGGCAGTGGGCGGGGCACATAGTTCGGAGAACTGACGGCCGTTGGGGCAGAAAGGTTCTCGAGTGGAGACCACGCACCGGAAAGCGCAGCGTAGGACGGCCCCCCACTAGATGGAAAGACGACATTATAAAGGTCGCTGGGAGCCGTTGGTTGCAGGCCGCACAAGATCGGTCGCTCTGGAGATCTATGGGGGAGGCCTATGTTCAGCAGTGGACGTCCTGCGGCTGAAATGATGATGACAGGTCCCGCAATATCACGGAACCCACCTAAAGGCTGTAGTAAACTTTATGGCCAATTTCTAGGAACCTAATCTTATAAAGATAGATTAATTATTACTAGTTGTAGTTCGCTTTACTAGATGCCGTCGGCGTACTATAACAAATCGCCTACTAAAATCACGCCGAAATCGGCGTACTCGAGTCAGTGTCATTCCGACAACACTGTCACGTCGACAAACAGCATAATTTATTATTTTAATCTAGAGATAATGCCAGTATGCGTAGTGAAATTATGTAAAAATGATACACGATAGCCGTCTCCTCCGCCTGCCGAACCAGTGCAATGAGGAGACGGGCCCCCCCCCATCCCGTCTACCTCTGGTTCGAGTAGGGTGGCGGGAGTTGACGGTTAAACCGCCTCCTCCGGCCACCCCTTCGTCTTTGGCGGAGAGGGCCGCTCAGGGGATCCCCCTCGCGAACCCTCTCCGAAGCCTCCTTCTGCGAGATGACCTCCTCGCAGAAGGAGGCCATCCCTATCCACGCGGTCTCGCTGCCGAGCATGGCTTTAACCACGCTCGGCAGCGAGAGATCTCCTCCAACAGCTACGGCCAGAGTGCGGCGCTGCTCCACCCACGCAGCACACTCAGACAGAGTGTGCTGCGCCGTGTCTTCTGCAGCCCCGCACTCGTGGCACGTAGTGTTGGGCTCCCTTCTTGCTATCTTGTGCAGGTACCATCCGAAACAACCATGTCCGGATAGCACCTGCACAAGTCTAAACGTCAGGAAGCCCCGCTCTCTGACGCACCACCCCCGGAGGACCGGGCGGACGGCGTCTATGGTATAGCGTCCATAGCGCGCGTCCGCCAGGTCCTCCTCCCACTTCCTAATAATAATCTCCCGGGCCTCACGTCGGACCCTGTCCACCTCCGTGGGAGCCGGAGGCTCCCCTAACTCTCTCCTCGCCGCCGTGAAATCATACACGGCGGCGAGCACCTCCGCCTCCAGCTCCCACGGCGGGGAGCCGGCAAAAACCATGGCCGCCCCCGCGGACACAGACCGGTACCCGCGGATAACCCTCAGCGCCACGACACGCTGCGTAGCACGCAAAACGCGTCTGTTCGTGGCGCTAAGGGCATCCGACCAGATCGGTGCCCCGTAGACGGCCATGCTCCTCACCACTCCAGCAAACAAGCGGCGACAGCTCGCGCCCGGCCCCCCCGAGTTCGGAAGAAGCCGGCCGAGAGCCGCCGCCGCTCCCACTATCCGCGGTTCGAGTCCCTTAAAGTGGGACTCGAACCGCCAACGTCCGTCCAAGATGAGGCCCAGATATTTTATCTGGGCCCCAACCCGGACCCTCACCCCCTCCACATTTATGTGGGCCCCAGGAAGCGGCCCACACCGAGGCCCATGAAAGAGTATGGCCTCGGTCTTCTCGGCCGCCACCCTGAGGCCCAACGCCTTTATGCGCCTGACCAGAAGGGCAGTGCCCTCTGTGCTTCCTACAACAACCTAGGTTATCTAGGATAACCTTGGCTTCTTACTAAGATTTGGCTAGAAACTAGCGGAATATCCGACTAACGTAAATTCGTAATTATTGTAACTGTTGGGGTAAGGCCAAATCAATAATTAATACAAATACCCAAAAAACCACTCCTCGATCAATGATCGACAATAATATGGATATCGTACGGATCGATCGACAGGTGATCTTCTAGGTACCTACGTGTTGCATCGCTGGGAGAAGTCTTGAAGGGGTCATCATTTGGATAACATCATCTTTTCCAAATAATTCTCCAATTCATATGCTAATAATAAACAATAAACTTTTTTATTGCATACAAATAATTTTTGTTTCATTGAACTTACAAATACCCGATACTCTTTCTGGACACCTTGTACAACATGTAAAAAACTACTTGTCTCTGACCATGAGTACCATCTGTATGTATGAAGAAGTGCCTATCGAAAAGTGTCAAATTAAGGCGGCGCCAAGAGCGGCTCGTGAAAATTATTAATAGGTGTTCACTAAAAATAGCTCTCTCTTTTTACTGAAGTGATAGGAACTATATTGTATTAAGTATATGACATGTTTATTACATAGGTATAATTTTAAGTTTCATGGTATACATTCTAAAGCCTAGTTCGTAAAATATTGTTTAACAAGGTTGTAATCATTTTTCTATGTTACAAATGATTAATAGCTTATTTTTAACTAGATATGTAAATAACTAAACACAAACTACACACACAAATCAGAAACGTAATTAAATGCAGGTAAAATCACACAATTCCCGTGTAAAATGTAGCGCAGGCGCTTTTTTTTTTTTTGAACTGACTATACTGTTTGCCTTAGTGCCCTGGAGCCTCTGACGGCTTTTACAGCTTCACCAGGAGCGCGCCGCTCCAGTTTAGGTCCACTTCTCATACTAAATTTTTTGTTTCACGTGCCAAGCGGTGTAGAATGCTCTCTTTCGCACTCATTGAATTCTCTGCTTATAGTTGTACTAAACTTTGTTTCATAGGAGCCCAATAGGTGGCATGGTCGTAACCAGATACGGTCAACGGAGGCAGCTGCACCCCCTTAGCGTGGAGTTGATTATCGCTCGGTCGAAGAAGTGCACTCAAAACAAAGTAAAATTAATTTTAAGGAGCGTTAAATTAAAGTCATTCAAAAATTATTTCGCTGCCCCCCTTAGAAAGGCGTTGGTAAGCGCTCGGTTGGAGTCGGAGTGCACTCGAAACGAAGAGTATCTAAATAATATTATGGAACGTTACAATAAAATTATTTAAAAATATTACGCTGCTCCTCATCAAGGTATCGGTACCTAAGCGCTCGGTCGGAGTTGAAATGTACCCAAAATAAAGAATATATAATTTTAAGAAACGTTACAATCATTACATTTGATTTCGCTTCGCGCGTTTTCCACTCGCTCGTTACCTGCTGTCTGCTTCGGATAACTTAGATATTACTCGAAATGGAATATCTGTTACATTCCCTTGTTCGTGTCAATCTTGGTCCAATCACGAATGCGCTGACGCTTTCAATCAGAAGCAGGTTACGTATTGTGCTTAGATAAAAGGTCGTGCAAATAGAGATCCCAACTACATCTCCCACAAAGCAACTTACAACAGTGTCACTGAATCCTGTAAAAGGGCTTCCTACAACAACCTAGGTTATCTAGGATAACCTAGGCTTCTTACTAAGATTTGGCTAGAAACTAGCGGAATATCCGACTAACGTAAATTCGTAATTATTGTAACTGTTGGGGTAAGGCCAAATCAATAATTAATACAAATACCCAAAAAACCACTCCTCGATCAATGATCGACAATAATATGGATATCGTACGGATCGATCGACAGGTGATCTTCTAGGTACCTACGTGTTGCATCGCTGGGAGAAGTCTTGAAGGGGTAATTTCTGTGGGCCGGTATGCCGGCAACTACTGTCGATAGAATCTGTGACAGACGGTCACCGTTGTTTTTGGACTTTACCGTACTTTCACCATCAGAAGCTATAGAATTTTATTGTCACCTAGTTTAAAAAATTGTTTAACATTATTTTACCCTAGCCTGCCCCCCTGGACAAAATCCTGGTTACGCCCATGATAGCTGGCTCTCCACTCAGTACAAGTTCATACCAAATCTTTTTATTGTACGTAATTGTTTTTAGTGAAATGTTGTATTTAGTGCGGAGTATAAATTAATTTATACACATGTTATCTACCTAAAATACATAAGTACGGATAAGAAAAAAAAACTATAAAATCATGAAAAAGTATCATTATCTCTTGCTACGCTAGCGCCCATTTGGTGGGTTTTTGAATTGTAATTTGCTGCTTAAAGCTGCACATTCTTCAACTGGTCCCCCTCAAATCTGTATTGTCATTACCCCTACCCTCCATAATAAAAACTAAAATTAATGACACTTTGAGATCCCACCAAAAACTCTCCCTTATATATTTGTTATAATAATCAAATTACTAACACTTAAGGAGTCTTCCGTGGCAGCTGAGTTGGAGTCGTCAAATCCGTCACATTTCTTTTTTGTGCGCTTACGTTTCGAAGCGTCGAAAACATTGAACAATTTTTTACTATCGCTTGGTTGACACTCCATCGGATAGATGCGAATGGATCACGAGACATTAGACCGAACAGAATACTTTAATAATTTCTACCTGTAACTATGAACACGTGCTTATAGTTTTTTTCATACAAATAATAATTTTCACTGTTTTATAACCCAAACGTTCACGGATAAAATGAAAGATGTCAATTTGCTGTTATTGAAAAAGGAACTCTTCTTGAAATTGTATGATTATTCTGAATAGCCAGGACTGTTTTAAAAGATATTTACAAAATAAGTTTCTTATGAGATAAAACCGACTATGTGGTATATGAAAAATCATAGAATTATGAATTCGGTACAGGTAGCAAACTTTATTACTAAGTATGATAAAAATAAAGTAGAACAGATTAATTTAAAAACTAAAGTTCATATAATAAAGTTGGTGTTTTGGAGATTATACTTCTATGTAAATGAATTATCTAATTCTAAATCATCTATCTCATTTTCATATATCATCTAATCATTTTTATTACGCACTCTTCTTCTATTTAGAAGAACACAATAAAAAATTGTACAATATAAGATTTTAAAGCTCGTTGAACATAATCAATTAATTAAATTAACATTTTTGTAGGCAAAAAAATAGACTAAAGGAAAAACAAACAAATTAGAGGCAGTATTTTAATTTTAATTTTGACGTAACATTTGAAAATTTAATATTGTTCTAAATTCTGTTTTTTTTTCATAATGGGTTATTACACAATCAGTCTTAATATTGCCTCCTCTCGCTGTCATAACTGCCTGAATCCGTTTGGGCATAGGTACTTTTTATCAAACTGTCAATTAACCTTTCATCATCTGACTTAAGACAGAATCTGGACTCATCAATAAAGAGTACTTTTCCCCAAGCGTCATCATGCCAATTTCGGTGCGAACAAGCAAAGTTGAACAGAGCTATTCGATAACCTGCGGTGAGCGACGGGCCTCTGGCAGGCAAGTATGACCCTATACCAGCCGCCGTATGTCTTTCTCGTTTATCGTTTGGTGCTGTCACTTGTCGAACCTTCTGCAGCTTGTTTCATACGTCGAAGTGCGGTTTTTGAGGACACCGCTTATAATAAATCTGTTTTTACTTTCTCGCGACCCTGTCCCTTATGTCTTGCATACTCTCCAGTCTGCCGGTATCGTTTAACATTGCGAAAAATTTGACTTGGACAGTCCTAATGTTTGAGCCACTTCAATTTAAGTGTAACCATTTTCAATGAAAGTTAGACTTTAGCCACTTGAACAACGCTGATATCCGGAATTATCACTCTAACTTATCAAATGAAATTCCCTTCACTCAACAATAATTTTTTGTCAAAAAAAAACACAATGATAAATTTGTTAAAAACAAAAAAAAACCTACAGAATTTCATACACTACGTATCAAATAAATTAACAGATAATAAAAAAAAAAAACAAATGAAAGTCTTCTTCTTTTTCGTAACTTGGCAACTAGTCCTCATTACTGCCATTATCAAGTGAATACAGTATCCTGTCTTATGACGACTTAGATAATAAGATGGTGGCTCTCTTGTTAGAACTTTCTAGGGAGTTTTTATGGGATCTCAGAATGCATGCTTTCCAGCTTATAAAGAAATATTTTCTGTTACTCTACCTTTTTATTACGTTCCTCTAAATATGTCCATGAGTGTATTTATATAATACATACCTACATACTAACCCGATGAGTTTTATTTTGTATGGAGACTTATCACAACAAAACACCTTGCAATGTATTTGCAAGTCTCGAAACTTCTATACTCTTTTTTTGCAATAGTATTTAGTCAGAAAATTTTGTTATTCACAGCTAAGTTCCATGCGGCGGTTACCAATTTAATTGTCATTTCATTGTTAGAACCTGCTCCTACAATACAGCGCTTATTTAAAAGATTTGGTCGGCAATCCACACTGGTTCTACCACAAAAGGTGTTCTAACCATAAATATTTCTAACTTTTCTCTGGAGTAGCAACTTGATTATGACTGGCCTAAGGACTGCGGCCTTTATGTGGTTCGTTATAAATAGGACTGCAGTATCCATTTAACATCAGGTAAACTGCATGGCATTTTTGTTAAAACATAATTAGAAAAAACTTATTTAGCTACCTACTATAATAGAACACATTGTAATGCCGAATGTACAACATAATTGCATAAGCGTTTGTGTTAGATGGATTTGACAAAATATCTAATGGACCAATATTATATTAGTCACCATAGACAAAAATGGTTCGTCTGAAAAAGCCATAGATTTAATTAAATGTAGTGTATAATCTCTTATAGGTATCTGTGGTATGTAAATCTACTTTAACTCTTAAAAGCATAATTTTATTTTCATTTAAAAAATTGAACTGGATATAAAGTGGTAAAAAACGTAAGGTCACTGAAAATATCTAAAAACTTGAAAAATTTACAGGTAAACTTATTGATGCATAATTCACTATGCGTAGAGTGAAAATCAGCGCTCAAGTACTTACCCCCTCCAGTATATAATGTTGATCATAGAAAAAAGTAATACATCGGCAAATGCAGACTCGAGCTCACAAGTGCAGCTGCCGGAACACACCCCTAGGTACTTTCGTGACAAATTTTTATCCTGAGGTTGGTAACTATCTTTGCGGGAATTAAAAAATGCCATGCCACCACGCTATAGTTTTATCACTTTTTTAAATCGTAGTGCGGGTGACATACTGCACCTGATGGTAAGCACAGTGCAATCCAACAACGATCACCGAGTTTGGTTTTATGCCCGATTAATGGCAATAGGCTCGCCCCCTATTATATTGGACCCAAAAAACATAGACGGCGAACTGTGGGTGTACGTTAGTACCCCTCTGCCTAACCCTTCGGGGATACAGGCGTGATAGTATGTATGTATGTTGTATTATCTGATTGTAGCATTGGCATAATATTATCACGGAAAATCTTTCTTGTCGCGTTACGTAACGTGCGTTTTTTTATTCCAACGGAGTAAAATGACATATCATGTGTTGCTAGTTTATTGTTTTTATCAGACTGTGAAAAAGGAAGGTTATGCTTTGGAGCGTATGTATGTATGTATGTTTATTTAATTCTTTGGTACGCTCTACTGCCTAAACGGCCTGATGGATTTTAGCATATGCGGTGTGGTCATATTCCGTCTTAATTATGGAAGTGACATAGTCTTTAGAACTGAACTTATGAGTATGACGTTTGGGAATCAAATATAGAAAGATACTTTTTTAGTCATGTTTTACTGGGTATGTTGAATAACACAAAATATTTCAGTTAATAAATAAAAACCCTCAGTTCAGTATTTAAAATCTTACGATTCAAATAATTGCAAAATAAAATATACGGAAGCACAACACTAGAAAAATAAATGTGTCAGCAATATTTTCAAGTTTGACATTAGTGATTGTCGATTTACTCCATGGGATTAAAAAGTATAAGTATAGTAATCATGATTTTGTCTGAATATAATTATTAATGAATTCATTGATTATAAATGTATTTCAAAAAACAAATTATTATATAATCTTCAGATTTTGCATTGATAATACATAATTTAAATTGTTCTGTTTCTTAGCATCCAAGCTTATCAGTCCGTGCAGATCTAACGGAGTTAGAACTTAATCTATATTATTTACGCTTATAGGTAAATTTTGTTTATTAGGTACACAAAACATAAATTGCCAATCCACAAAAAAATAAAAATTCAGATTCAATTTCAATATATTATAGATTATTGTAATAATTCACATTAAACTTAACTAAACTTATAGCCCACATAAGCTCCTCACATTCTCAACTAAGTTTCTCTTATAGACAAAGGCGCTAAAGGTACTCGGTATAAAATCTTCATCATAAAACCAATAAACAGATTCAAGTCCCATTTTATTATAAAAATCAAAATTACGAGTTATAATACATCTTTCATCAATCGAACAATAGAAATCGATTATAGCACATTGACATCCTTGTAAATAAATCATCATGGACATAAATAACAAAATCGTATCATTAGAACGGGCGCGGCGATGTGGCGGTGCGACAGAAGCGTCGCGGGCGGATCCACGCCCCTCTCACGCGGACCTCACTCCATATCACTATATGTACACTACACTACCCACAGGTAACGCGTCCTCGCATCGCACCCGCCCGCCCGGACGCACCGCGCCGCACCGCTCGCAACACTCACTGTTCACAAGGGTCACCACCACTGTCATAACTGTTATTGCGGTCATCACTCACCGTTCGCACAGTTCATTGTTCCTCACGCAACTCTAAGTCCGTTTCCGAGCGCGACTTACTACAAAAGTAGAGGACATCCGCAAGCTCGTGTGCCACTTTTTGGTCCAAAATCTGACTCATAACGAGTGAAAGTAATCGCCGTTCGTGCCGACGAATTAGCGGCCTATTCTCAGGATGGCGCGCTAGCCTAAGTAAGGTGGCAGCGGCGCGCCTTAGCATATCTAGAGAGGTCCCCATCGCATCCGGATTGTCTCGCAGTGCCGCCACTCCATGCTGGTTGGCGACACCGAGAGCCGTCTGCTCGGCACGTTCGATGAACGCAACGAGTTGTGCGACTGCAGGCGCATGCCGTGCTACCTCGCGAGCTGCCTCCTCGCCAGCTCCGGCTAGATAATGCAGTAGATTGACCGCAAACTCTCGTACTACTGGCCGCTCAGGACGGCAGAGGTCACGCGCGAGTCCTGCACACAGCGCCGCAATACGGCCTCGGGGCGGTGTCGCGAGCACCAAATCGACATTCGCATCCGTCACGCACAATTTGCAGAGTGCTTCTAGCGCTAGTCGACGTGGTGAAAGAGGGGAAGCCGCGCTTGCCGCGGGCGGTGCGTCTCCCGCAACTGCCGCCGGACACACGCTCCAATGAAGCAGCCCGTCGAGCAGCGGCCGGGCCACAGCCTCCGGCTGCCCGGCCAGTTCCACACCACCTGCGATATTGGCACAGCATACGAGCGCATCCTCACGAAGCTGTGCAAGCGCATCCCACCACCATTCGGCACCACCACGGAGCGAGGAACAGCACGCGGCGACGTCGGTCTCGTCACGCGCGGCTCGCTCGTACGCTCGCGCTCTTGCTGCTCGCGGAGCGTGTTCATGATGCAAGAGCAGGAGTTTACCGGCGAGCGCTAGAAATGCCCCCGATCGGGAAAACTCCGTCTCGTTCCCTGGTACGAAGGTAAGGCCTCGTAGAATATTCGAGAGTGCAATACACCGTCGAGCGAGGGCATCGCGTGTCTCACTGACGAGATTGAGACTGGGTTCGTCGCGTTCGTAGCATTCATCCTCGTAGTCGTCGAGCTTACGACGTTTCAGCACACCTGCTGGGTCGCGTACCAGGAGGTTCGGCCTGCGTTCCGGCTCGATGTCCATCGGTTCCGCATCGAGGTTATCGCGATCGGCCTGCGGGTTATCAGATGTACTCGCCGGCGACGTTGAGCCGCACTCCGCCGCCGGCTCAGGTAGTGTCGGCTGAGGCTCGGGTGAGTCGGTCAGTGTTGAAATGGGTGCCAGAGTCAACTTCGGCGCGGGTGGAGAAGACGCTCGCTCGCCTGGCAGCACGCGTACGAATGGTAAATGTAGATGCTCAGCGCGAAAACAGGAAACGAGATGGGCAGCGGCAGGCGGATCAGTCGCGAGTTGCCACGGCTCGAGAACGTCTTCCACACTGTCGAAAATATCTTCAGGTTCGTCTTCAGGCGCAAATAGATCGTCGTCGGAACGCAATACCACCGGGTGCCGTCGACGCGACTGCAGTGTGTAGTCCTCGCCGGACGCGTGTATCAAGCGTACAGAACCCGAAGGCTCGGGCGGAAGTGGCCGTTTGCGCGTTGCCGGGGGCGGGGTAGGGGCCCGCGGCGGTGCATACCACGGTTCCTCGTCAGCAGATGGTGCATCGAAAACGTCGCTCAAGCTACGGTGGAAATGTTCAAGAAGGAGATCGAGCATGCCAGGCATGTGCTGTAATCCGAAGTAACCGATGCAGTTGTCGTCGAAGAGCAGGATATTCAGAATGTCAAGCGCCCAACAAGTCTCGGCGAGTAGACCGGATTTGAGAGCCATCATAATGCGCCAGGCATCAACGGGCGTGACGTCAGCGCGTGTCAACCGCCGTCGCTTTTCTCCACTGGGTACGGCCGCCTCCACACAATCCGCGGGAAACGTCAATTCACGCTTTATTTGAGCGGCGCCGACCACACCCTGAGATACACAAAACAATTAGCTGATGAATCACTCAATGCCATGACAAGCACATTGTTATTGATATGCTGCATCATAACATTTGATTCCATAAACAGTTATCAATAAGTAAAATATCGAAACTCTGAAATTGTTTTAATTACATATTATATTATAAATGTGTAAGTAAGAATGATGTATGTAAGAATATAAAAAAACACTTACAGTCGATGGTGCACTGGAAGGAGGATAAACGTCTTGCGTTGGAGGTCGCGGTGCTCCGCCCCATGCGGGTCCACCGCTAGTCTATAAAATTAATGTAAATTACAGTAAACATTCGACGTTTAAATAAGCTAACTTATCAGAATGTACTTTGTGTTAGAAAATATATTTTTGTTACAATCTGTTTAAAACATGTACTATTTTCCAACACTACAGAAATGTTGAAAAATTTAGAAAAGACTACAAAGATCGAGTATACTCCACAGCAGGTAAGATAGGAAGATAGAATGTCTAACACGTGTCCAGAAAAAAACACACAGGAATTAATCTCACAGGAAAAAACCGCACAAAAAAGCGCAATGTTACCTAAGCGAATAGAATAGGCGACAAACGGAAGAAATCTAAAAGACGACTACAACCATAGAGTATTGTATATAGACAGACTTCTATGGACTACGACTGTGAGCTGTGATTGAAGTCACCCGAGTTTTTTTTTAACTTTTGTCTTATTAGTATGAATAAATCCTTTTATTGCAAAAAGGTATTTTGATTGCCCATGCATATAATATTAAAACATCAGATTTTTATAAATGATGAATTACCATTTCCGTACAAAGCGTGAATACGTTGACGAGTAGAAAATGCGTAGTTTTAGGCGCGGCCACTTATAATTTACATAAGATTGATATTGGTAAGTTATTTAAAAAAAAAAAAAATTGCTGTGTACAAAAAATAAGTAAGCCTATCGTCGACCTACTTATTTATTCAGTATATAAATTAGGCTACCCAGATGCCAATTTTTAGCAATTTTAAAATTTGATGCCAGCGACTTATCATTCTATTCGTACGGTTGCATTTATTGAGACTTAGGGTAAGGGGTTTACCTGTGGAGGGTAAGGTTGGTGCGACCAGCCGGGCGGCTGTTGGGGCGAGGGCGGCGGGCGCCAGGGAGCAGAGGGCGCAGGCGGCTGTGGAGCTCGCGGGAATGCGCCGCCCCACGCACTACCGAACCTAGGACCCGTTGCTCCACCAGTTGTACCCGCGGGACCTCCGTACGCAGCCTCGTTCTTTGCGAAGTCGGGATGCCGCCGCGGGCTGCTAGCCCCAGTGGGAGCACCGGGAACCGCGCCACCGGCGGGAGTGGCGCCAGCGCCCGCTCCGCCGTTTGGACCCGCTACCATGGGCTTGCCTCCACCGTACTGTGGATGTATACGAGCTCCTTTGGCTGCCGTCAGTCTTTCCACTGAACGTCGTTAATACTTCGTACCTTTCGAGCAACAGTCATCCGCCTTACTGATGCGGATGCGCCGAGAGATGCGATGTATCCGACAGGTAACATTACCGTATGCGTCTGAGGAAACTTATTAGTTGATTGCAGATATTACCAGGCAGCAATCATTTTCAATGAAAAACATAAAAACTCCTTAATAAGTGAAAATAATGTATTTATTTATTTTGAAGCATTATCAACAAATTTATAGATTTTCGTCAGATGAATACGGCAAGTCGTAAATGCTAAGAAAGCGACAATAAAAGATTGTTACACTGGCCGTGCACCCAAAATGTATCTGAAAATGTTTATTTATTACGAGAGTCGGTCGAACGTGATATAATTATTTAATAATATACAGATCATGAATCCGTTAGACCGCATCGTAGCGCAATACACAAAGCTACGACTCCGTTAACTTACAGCTAAGCTTATGTATGATGTGTGATCTGAACGCATGCACATGATTAAGTGTACGTAAATTCGTCATATAAAGCCACCACCACACACTCTAAACCTTGCCTTCCATGTTTTAATTGTTTGTTAAATTTTGAAAGAGCTAGAGGACGAATTTCAGTTATATTAGAGCTATCGCTCGAAATTTATTCCGCGATGATGATCGCCAATCGGTAAGCCAATTAATCACACCGCAAGCCAATAAAATTTTGTTAAACAAAAATAGAAGAAAAAAATTAAGTCGATAGCTTAAACTTCTTTAAGCGAGTGGTATTATTATTTGAAAAAATACCTAAATGAAGCCAAAACCACGTATGAAACTTGCCCCTCACGTCGATTATTATTGAATGCTTACATAAATTTTCTAATAACGTACCCAAATCCCCCCAGAGTAAAATGGAGAAGTAAATGGCATTTTTCTTTCAACAAACATGTCACTAGAGCCGAACAAAGAACAGCTCTTCATTCCTAATCCTATTTTAGAATATAGATATTAAATTATAAAAAAGATCGCCACAGCCATAATATAAACAGAAACATAATAAGTTGAAACATAGTGATCGTCGCGAGGGGCAAACGTGAGAACAAGTGGGTGCCGTGACGTGACGTGAAAAGAATGAGACCGTATCGCCAATAAATGGGAAGCGGGGGTGTTGAGTGCGTGGTTACAAACGGGGCGTCCGTACGTAGGGTGGTCTCGGGTTCGACGGCAGCGGCGCCACCAGCTGCCGAGCTAGCTGCGAGCTCATTAGGTTACCGACAGTCTGTGAGCCCGAGCCCGAGCCCGCGCCCGCTCCACCCGATATCTACACACCACAAACACACTCCCGTCACTACTAAATCCTCGGCATAAACAACTTGCTGTGAGCGACCGCTGAGCCGCCCATGTACATACATCTACGACCTCTTATTATTTATATTATATTCAGGGATGTAACGATACCGGTACGATATAGCGGTCAGGATCGCCGATTATTTATCAACCGACGCGCGAAACAACAATTCTGCCCTTTCGTCGCAGGCGAGAGAGCCGCACGTGGTGCTAGCGGCGACATTGTCGTCTTTACTAAGCGTTGTAATGTTTCGCGGCCATTTATTCTTAGTTTTGATTTGACATTTTTTTATTTATAATCCTTTTGAAATTAAATATCAAATAAAAAAAGTCTATAGCCAATTTTGTGCATAATAGAGGCACATATAATCACCCAAAAATGTTATCCTCTCCACAAATAGGGTAATAATGAGAGTAGGTTATATATACTTCAATATTTATGTTAATTATTAGTAATCTTTCGGTATCGCCGATTATTCACTACAATAATCGGTATCGTATGGACAAAATTATGTATCGATACATCCCCAATTATAATATGACTATAAAGTCAGTTGTCAGTTTTTTTAATTCCGTGGAGAATGACATTTCAAATGTTGCTAGTTAATTGGATTTTTAAAATAGTTATATCCTCCAATCCGAATTAATCGTAAAATCATTCGAGATATTATTCCTATTGTCAAGATTTTTTTCAAAAATCACTAAATCCAACAATTGCGAATGCCGTATAGGTTAGACAAAATCGCGTTTATTATGGGCCAACCGAAGCGTACTCTTTTTATATAGTTTTTTAAACGTAGTTCACCACATGTATATTTTATAGTTTTCTAAATTATATAATGATAATAGTAAATTATCGGGTATGAGTAATAATATATCACATTTTAATTAATAAATAAAAACCCTCAATTCAGTATTTAAAATCTTACCGATTCAAATAATTGGAACATATAATTATTATTAAATTAATTGATATTCGTGACATTCGTAATTGTCATTTTACTACGTAAAATTAAAAACGAAGTATATGTATTAACATACAAATTATTTTATACTTATTAAATAACTGATTATGATATACGATATAAAGACAATAGTTTTGTTTATGGAAATGATAAAATAATACTCATTGAAATACAATATATAGACGATAGAAAGGCAAATTGACTAACGAACATATAACAAACATTACACGTTAGTCAATTAGCTTTTCGTCGTTGATATGTACTGAAAAATTAATCACTTTTTTAGTATTTAAGTGGGGTCTAAGGCAAGGTACTTACATTTATATACTTTCGAAAATTTAAGCAATTAAATTCATTTAAAAAGTAACAATCCATTTAGTATTTTAATCGTAAAATTATAAAATTGTCATTTCATTCTAAAAAGAGATACTCTCATGAAATAATGAAATTTAATTGATCGTTTATCATATTAATGACTAACAAATGATAGAAAAAGACATATTACCAACATAATTGAAACTATATGGATTTAATGTTATGTTACTTTATTTACATGATACGTTTTGATTTTATTTTTAGTGAATAAAATATAGTAGTCGTTCCTAATTATAAAAATGAAAGCATATGAATTATTCGTTAACAATTTTGATACGGGAAAAAACATGATTTGAAATGCACGGACTTGATAAGAACTCTATATTTTGTTTCGCTTCAAATTTCAATATCAATTAAATGGCCATTCATTAAAAGTTCCTTTATGCATGTTCATACATTTCACAAATAGCAGTGAAGAGCAAAAAGTTTTATTGAATTAATTTCATGACTGACCTCATGTGGCGGTTGTATAGGCGGCTGGTGCGGTGGCGGGTGCTGCTGCTGGATGGGCTGGTGATGCGGCGAGACGGGCGGGTGCGGCGGATGTGGCGGGTGCGGCGGATGCGGAGGGTGCGGCGGATGCGGCGGATGGTGCGGATGCGGCGCACGGTAGTACTCGGGGTAGGGCTGCGCGGGGGGCGGCGTGCCGGCGGGCGCGGGCCCCGGCGCCGCTCCGCGATACGCACCGCCGTACCCACCGTACTGGTAGTCACCGCCCGGACCCGCGCGATAGCCCCTGTACCACACAACACAACCTCAGACACTCATCACAATTATTTATATATTACACCACTGAACTGAACATATTTTACTAGAGACAGCCGCTTTACCGAGAAACTTTAAGCCGTATACTAAACACTATGCCCACTGGTTGTCTAACCCGGAGGGGCTTACACAAAAAAAACCGGCTAAATGCGAGTCGAACTTGTTCGAATTTTCCGATGTGGTTCCAATGCTCGAAGCCGACTTGGCCTACCTATTAAAACACATTATGATGGGTAGTAAGATTAATTAATTTTATTGTTCATGCTATTCAAATACTAATCTGGCATAATTAATTTTTAAATTAATTTGATGGATTTCATTGCATGGATTTAATTAGTTGGATTGAAAATTTACCTGTCACCCTCTGGCCCATACGGAGGATAAACAGGCCTATTGGCCTGATATGGAGATCCATATTCATACCCGTAACCTTGCTGATAACCTGGAAAGTGAAAACGATGTATTGTTTATTTAATTCACAGCATAAAACTCGTTATGTATATGTACGCTCTCAACTTTAACCGGCGTGTGGGTGCTATACAATAGTAGTTACTAAATCCACTGTTAATATTTCATGCAAAATTATCTTGTGAATATACAAAGTTAAATAATACATAAATCTGGGTATTTAGTAAGCCAATGACACAACGAGCCACACATGTGCTGATATTTTAAGTAATTTATACATAAACCTGAACAATGACTTGCCTATGTCAAATAATCTAATCACCGGAGACCTAGGTAACTATTCGAAATATATACACATTACTAATATGAAGGTCTAACACTTGTTCATCGACCATCATTGTTAATCCTTAGTGCTTATATTATTAAATCTCTAATCCGGGAATATAATCAACAACATCTTGATAAAAATCACGAAAGTAACGATACCGATACGATATATCGAGATTGCAGGTTATTTAACAACCGATATCTAATAATTTGAAAAGTGCACGAAGCGACAATGTTGCCCTTTCGTAGCAGGCGGCAGAGCCTTGCTTGGTGCTACCAGCGATATTGCCGTCTCTTTACTGAGTGTTGTATTGTTTTGCGACATTTTAATTTGACGTTATTTTCAATAATACTCAATTTGAAACCCACCTAAGTTATCATTTAAAAAGATTATCGCCAGTTTTCTGCATAATAGAAGCACATGCAAACACTCGTAAAACTTTATACTCCGCCAGACGGATAAAAATGTGTAGATGGTTACATACTTAATTATTTATTTGATTTATTACTAAACTATCGACATCGGTATCGCCGATTATTCACTAAAATAATCAGTATAGGTATCGTATCTGTAAAAATTCTGTATCGTTACATCCCTATTAAACAATCGTTTATCATTTGAATCCAGTTTCTATGACTGTCATCCCGGAGAATGATCTGATCTGTTAACGTGTTAAAAGGCAATTAGTTTAGTTAAGATCTCCGGTGAATAGAAAGCAGATGTTGGTATGATCGCGGGCGGTGAGTACCTGGGGGTCTCCTGGGCCCCGGCGGCTCGTCGAACGGGTTGGAAGCGGCTAGGTTGTCGCCGCCCGGCCCGCCGCCTACAACCACATCATGCACAGCTAACGTTATACCGACAATATTATTTCATTACAACATCGCGTTAAACTATCAAATCAAATTATTTTACGTAAAATGTTTACTTATATTAAAGTTCCTAGTCACGAGTCGTGAGCACGAACCAACCCACCTTCTTTCTAACAACGTGTTACTTACTGCAAGAGCACGTTATATAGCTGAAATCGCTAAATATCTGCTTCAACGTGACAAAATATAGATTATATTTGGTACTCATCAGTACAAGAGTAACTAGAGGTATGTTTTGTTTACTCATGAGCGTAAATACCTAATGACAAAGACGGCTCCAACATGGACCATTCGTGTGAAAATAAAACTCCCGAACAAATATCATAATTACTAAAATAGTGCGTACATCAAATTCCACCGTATTTTTCGGGTAACTACGTTGTACTTAAACAAGCTTTATTTTCTGTTTGAGAAGTACTGTCACCATATTTTTGATTAAGCTTAATAACACAGCTGTCATCGTCATCATCATCATCAATCATTTTCTAATTCCATAGCACTGATAATAAAGGTAATAAAAATACTAAATGCGACTGAAAGTGTCAAATTACGACTTCTTTAAAAAAACCAACACGCTTGCTACTGTGTAAGTCCAGATTGTGCTCATGACTCTTGACGAGAATTACACTTGTTAGGATTAGTAGATAAGCAGTTATGTAATAAATAAGTTTATAAGAATTGTAATGCGTTTGTTAGTAGGAAACGGTGATTTCATTCGTACAGTTTATGGAAATGCGGTGCATTTTTTACATGTGCCAATTTAATGTTCATTTACCCAGCGTCCTTTCAAACGCTTTATTTTACAACAATAAACCATAGACATACTCAGAACAAAATGGTATTTTCAAAAGTAGATTCAATTATGAGCGACAATGTGTTAATACACAATTTAAAAAAAACTGCAATTAAACATGCTCTAGAGCAGGGGCGAGCAAGCTTTTTAATCAAAGGGCAATAATTTAATTTTTTTTTGGCGGGCCGCACATAGATTAACTCTTATTAATAATTTACGAAACTTTATTTATAATAAATATTGGAATTAAAAAAATATAGATTTAAAAAAAAGTAAAGATTTCATATACATCAGACGCATCGCGTCCGTTTGCATGTTTGAACAAGTCACCGACAAGTGTGTATCTCGTCACAAAAAAATCGCGCAGACGTTGCGCGTTTGTATTGCATGTTAAAAACGTCGTCGACAAGTATTCGCCATAAAGAAATATTTCGGTTTAGTGTGTAACTACCATTTTATTATAATTAATTTAATAACAATATATTGATAAAAGAAAGTCGATAAAATAAATTCAATTTTAGAAATGCTTGGCGGGCCACCCTCGGTCCGCGGGTTGCTCACCCCGGCTCTAGAGAAACAGGAGCATTAATCATTCCTTGGAAAACAATTGTTTTTTTTTTTATTATCAAGAAATTACTAATGATTTTTGTTTAAGAAAATTTATCAATTGACACTTAGAAATAGATCAACCTGTTAAAAATCTTATCACATTCCTCATTAGCCTCATTGGTCGTATACTCGAGGTCCTGGGTTCGACTCCAGGTCGAGCAAAGTGTTATTGGGTTTTTCTATGAAATTCTCAGTAGCAGATCGGAGTTTGGCTTTGCGCCCGGATAATGGCAATAGACTCGCCCCTATTACATGGGACCTAAAAAATATACCCGGCGAACTGTGGGTGTACCTCTGCCTAACCCGTGATGGTATGTTTCTGTTATGTTATTTCGTCACTGTCTTCCAGTCATCACTAACGATTCATGTGATTATACGAGTGTTCGGATAAATAGTTACACAAATAATATAATGCAATGGATGGTTTACCTTGTGCATGATTGTGATGCGGCGGGTAAGGCGCGTACTGAGGCGGGTACGACTCGATAGCGCCGGCGGTTCCGCCGCCCGTGCCTGCGCTGGTGAAAGATTCTTGAGAATTCGATGACCCTGCAACACCATAATACATACAAAAATTCCATTACCTAAAACTAGACCCATGTAAGAAATAAGAATGTATGAATATATAAATGTGTAGTAAACGGCTACCGTAGCATATGGACACTTTTAATACTATAGATATCACTAGTGCATTGCCAACCTTGAACCCCCTACCCCAAGGAGCTCTGGAAACCTTACTCACCGCAGGAACACAACACAAGGATATATTTGGCTGCGACTTTCTGTAGGGTGGAGGTATACCACCAGTCGGACTGGCCCAAGTAGAGTGAAATCTCCAAATAAATTTCTCTATGCCCTGCCTCTCTTATATTTTTAAGTAACTCAAGTGGCTGTTTTTACATTGTCCCATTCAAAATCAAATATGTATCCTACTTTAATATTAGGTCCTAACATGATATTAAAAAAATTATCAAAAGTTTAGAAAATCACACTGAGAGAACTGGCAAAATTTCTCAACTTCGCTCCTAAAGAACCTACATTATAAACATTGATTTTATAGTACGAGTTACACTTACAAAGTAAAAAATATTCATCTTTCTGCAAAGACAAAAATCTTAGCATTTTTACCCCGAATAAAAATTTGTCAAAGGTAACACAGAAATCGAACAAAAAGAAGATTGTATGGTAAAAAAAAATTACACCGCGATAGTATCAAAAGGCAGGTTACGCTCATTCAAAGAAATTGTATTCAATTATCAAATTAAAAGGTAAAATATAACCTCACCTGCACTTGACGTACTATTAGACTTTCCACTTTTCTTCTTAGTAGAGGCTTCCACTTGATTAATGATCGGCTGCGGGTCGATACCACCGCGGTCGAAGTGGCACTCATACGCTAGCAAATTCTTCGTATAATGCTTCCGTAACGTGTACGCGGCGGACGAAGACGCACCGATACCCAATAAACCAGCGATATCTTTCCACGTTTTATTCTTCGTCACCTGTAGCGAAAAATGAAATGTTCACAAAACAATAGCAAAACAAACATATTATTCTAAAATCATATACGTAAAACATAACGTATGAAATATTAATAGTGGCGTGTATGAAAAAGCAATATCTTTAACGATTAAAAACCTCACCATGCTGCCAACAGTGTTTAATTGTGGACAAGACGAGCGTCGCTGGCGCCGACTCGCGCCTTTCTGAATGCGACAACAATGTTCGCAAACGACGCTATGGCCTCCATGTGCCGAGTTTCAATGATAAAAATTTATTAACTATCGTTAAAGAACCGAGCGGGTTTATGACTGCTATCTACATAAAGCGCGCGCGGTACATGTACCGGCATAAATCTTAGCTGAAATCTATTAGCCTCACTTGCATAGAACGTTACTCTCGGGTTTTACTAGCGCATGTAAAGTGATACTCGAGAGCATACAAATGTTTACGTTTAGCTAATTTAATGCTAAATTGAATTACAGAGACCGTTCGTCCTCTATACATGCGCAGATTTTACAACGGCAAACGGATTTCAATTTATTGTACAAATTGCGAAATTTACATTTACAGTGGACACGGCTTTAACTTATCACTTTAAATAATTTTGAAATTTTTACAATACAAAATTAAATTGTCTTTTACTGAATATTTTATAATATTTCTTATAAATTAAATTAGCTATTTTGCTTTTTAGTTACATTTCAAACAAAGTGGCCAGGTATTAAAATAAAGATTTTTTACAAAATGTTAATATTTACTTTTAAATTATTTTTCTTATGCAATTACTATATTCTTTTTTTCTTAACACACTCGTGGTTTTAACAATGAAACTCAACTACATCATACAGAACCACTAATCCCTATATGCCTATCATTCAAACTAACATTATAAATGTGATAGTGACTCTGTCTGTTTGTTTATTACCTTTTATACGACGAAACCTCTGAACCGATAGCTAATAAAATTCGTTATAGAGATAGTCCACGACCTGCGGAAGGGCATAGTACGAGAAACACGCAGACGAATTCGCGGGAAAGTTAGTGATAAAAATGGAGAACATGAATTTCAATGAGAAACTCCGTTTGTATTTATTGTGTTTGTTATTCTAAATAGAATCTATTACTCCGGTTACATTTAACACCGGTCAATGTATGTCACGATCGTTGGTACTATAATTGCAAATCAACCTTATATCACATTGAACCGATTTTACAGAAGAGAGAAAACTCTTTTAGCGATTCGTTGAATGTATGTCATATATACTGTGATGATATATATATCTTTAGTAATATCTATATGTTGTACAAATCAATATGTACTATATGTTTAACAATTATAGCAAGGTCTCATTTATAACGTGGACAGATATCTCGACGACCGACGTCAGTTCGAATCTCTGCTTGAATGAGATTGAGCTTTCGGTGAAAGAAAACAACCCGATGAAACAATAGCATGGTGTTAGTGCACTTTCCTAATACACGCCTGGCTAGCTACCACTCTCAAGTCGAAAATCCCTCACCAAGCATATGTAGGTGTGTTCAGGCAGCTGCACTTTAGAACCAGTTTTCCACTAGGCTTAGCGTGTTACCATCTTGGGCCACATCCTCACTTAACATCAGATGAGATTGTAGCCATGACGCAAACCTATTAAAAAAAAAACATCAAACGAGCTAACTCATTAGCAATAACTTATAGCCCAGAACTACAGTAATGCAGATATCACAGACGATATATAGACAATGATATGTATATATGTTACCTCGACGAAGCCACCCCGGTCCCGCACTAACAAGTAGAGCCGGTAGAGATCTAACGGCTGTTTCGATATAGTCGGGCAGGCCGCGATGGGCGTCCGGCGTTCCTCCATGAAGGCGAGCAGCCTCTCCACCCAGCCGCGTCTCTCCGGCGAGTCATCCATCTCGTACAGCTTGCCGAGCGAGTCCGACTTCTGACGCAGAAATAGGCACAACATCACGCACCCTCCGTCACACGACCGCACAGAGGTTCAGCGTTCACTCACCACGCAACTCCAATACCGATATCCATCACTCATACTCGATATTTCATTACAGCATATGACAATTAAAAAACAACAATTGAGTCGTATATGACCTCCGAGACCCCAGCCAATGTTGCCTTTCTACAATCATTAACGCATAAAGAAAATGATAAAATGTATGGAATTAACATATCTGATCACATGATTTAACGTTGAGAATATGTCAGTTCCATACATTTTCTTCGTTTTCTCTAAGCGTTAACGATTGCATAAAGGCTTCTTGGTTCAGACCCCTCTGGACTGGCAGATGTGAAACATCTAAATTTAATCTTATTTTTGTATCAAAACTAGCTCTGCGCGCGTTATCTACAGATTTATTGTTTATAAAGATATCACGATATTTTTAGTTAGGGGAAAAGTATCTAAAGAGTAAAACAAAAAATATTGATCGAAATCTATCCAGTAGTAATAAAAATGAAAACAAATATTAAGTTCAGGGAAACATCAATGTAATTTAATATAAAAATATTGAATCTATCTTAACTGGTATTCATAAATAACCCCTACAAGGTTAGTATAAGAAATCACGCTGATACACTAACAAACACGTAACGTAGTATGAGTAGTAGAGAGAGAAGCGCTCAGTATAATCTTTGAGTGCCGGGTCGGAAAGAGCCGACAAGACGCGACGGTGGCCGGATGACACGTAGCGACGTCCCAACACGACGCTTTTAATTCCGCCCAAGTGCACCATTAGATGTTTCACATCGAAAAACTTTCGAGAATACTAGCTTGTGCCAATGTAAAAATTACAATTTGAACGCATGTGTTGAGGAGTTACGTAGTGCGTGAATTCAGATAATATATTACCAGGAAAATAAAAGCATAACCTCAAAAAATAATCTTAGATTTAGCCTTTTCTTAGTTATGTTATTATATTAAAAATGTTACCAACTTGTTGATGTAGGAACCAAATCTGATGATCATGTCTTATATTTCTGGTAAAATTACTAATTAGCACCACTACTTATACTCTAGAATATAAGAGCTGTGTGGAGTATTTACCCAGCTATTTATGTTGTATACATACATATTATGTAAAGCGTAATTTATATTGATAGTAAGTGTGGTTTACCGGGCCTGACGAAGACTCTCCTACGCGACGTTTCCTTTGGTTCTCAGCCTAGAATCAAAATTTCGACTATTGTTTACAATGTACGAGTTTTGTGTCTGCATGCGCTATCGTCAGCCCCGTTTCAATAAAAAACTCCTTATTCCGTAATGTCGTAACGATAGATTCGAAATTAATAATTAAAAACAAAATGAATGACAAAAATAATAAATAATATAAGAAATAAGGAGTCTTCTTAGCATCACAATACTAATCAACATGCTACATGTTATAATAATGCCTATTTATTAACATTCAGAATGAAACGGAGACTTTTTATCTAAATATTTATTATGCACAGTGCAAGGCTAGGTATCTCATGCGCAGTTTTATATATAATAATACTAAACAAAACAAGGCACAAGACCAACTTAAAGACAATCGTGAATACCAACCTTATTTTAAGAAAGAAAATTTAATTATAGTATAAGAATTGAAAGTTTCAGTAGAATATAATATAGATTTCACAACGCAACCTTAATAGTGTTCAATAAAAGAACAAGACAAATATTTTTTTTATTTGAAAGCGACAGACTGACACCAACAGTTCTATATGTAGTATAGCGTAAAGCAAAAATATTTAACTGTCAAGCTAAAAGCCGATCGATGTTCAAGTCTGTTGCAATCACAATATGTCTGGCAGTTTCAAATATTAGCAGGCAGATTATATGCACTTATATAATAGAAAAACATAACTACCATGCAATTTACAAAAGATAATATAGTAAGTTTACAATTAAATTTATCGAGCACTACACATGCTTATTATTTTCAACTTGATATAAACCTTTGATCTGTAGGACTCCGGCGGTATGTGACTGTTAAATACCTGAAATACATCACAAAAAAAACGCTGTTTTCTATTCATTTAACAATAAATTATTTCATAAGTATATATATATATACATTGCATTCGGTTTAATTTCAAATTAGACTTATTTGAGATATAATTACTTCATTGATTAAAACTATTTAACTACTTCATTTATGAAAACATACATAAACCTATCAATCAATATTTCATCTCAAATATGGTGTTTTTCTTAGGATATAATCACATATAAAGATATTTATATAATAACTTTATTACTGATTATATGACATATAATTGGTTACTGGGCATCAAGATCATGTTTACGCTTAATCATACAAAACATTTAAGATATTTTGTATTTTTACTTAGGGATCATAGGAGGCCGATTGTCATCGACATAACCTTTGAGAGGAAAATAATATAATGAGTAACTTTTACAGACATTTTTAATGTATCAAGTTCCCTTCCTAAATGTCCACCCTTCGCGACAATATTCTCGTTTATACAGAATATCATGCGTACCCTAGTAAATAATATTACAACACATCGGGAGAATAACATACCTAGTGAAATGGTACATACAGTAAAGCGAAACCAGTTTGTGATCAGTCGAACTAGACGAGATTTATATTCCGTATCAATTGAGGAGTGGGCTGGTATTTCCCGCGTAAAACTTTCATCAAAGTCGGTTGAAATTTATTGTTCTATTCTACGATTTCTAATGTATTATTAATAATTCTTACAGCCTCTCAATTATTATATGATGAATGCTTCCCGTCTACAAAATTCGATAAGAATCGGTAGACAAATGATAAAAATGTCTTCTTTTTTATGAATTCTAGAAGTAATATTGACAATTCTTATACGCTATCAATTGACCAATGGACAAGCAATCCTGTTTACAAAATTTCATAAAAATCGGTCAAGCCGTTTTTGAGATAAATGCGGACATATAAACAGACAGACAACATTTTTTTATGGCATATTTATGTTCGTCCAACGGGAATTTTGGACAGAAAATGAACTGTATAGAACTACACAATTATTAATATATATAACAGATACACGCTCATAAATACTACATGGACAAAATGTGATATATTTATGAAACCATATATTTAAAGTACATAACTTTTAAAATGAAAACTTGTAAACATCATATAAAAATAAATATTACGATTTTTTTGTTCACACTTTATAATTTTCTGATTTGGTACTTTTATGTAAAACTGGATATATTAATATTTATGGAATGGAATGGATTTTATAGAATTCTCAAAATTCAAATTCTAGTGAAATTGAAACAAAATTCTTTAAAAGAATATTATTGAACCAATAGTAGATATAAACATAACTATATCTCTGCTATCCGTCAAATTAACCTAAATTTTAAGCACCTATTTTAAGCCTCTATTAATAAATAGTTGGCTCGGCAGATATTGTTCTGTCCTTCCCAATAGTCAATAACTCGACCAAAGCGAGCTACCTATCCCAATCTTTTTGTTTCCCTAAAACCTCTTTCAGTACCTTACAAAACAAAATTGAATTACCTATATCCATCGTTCTAAACGTGAGTTATGTATGTTCTTGAATTCTTAAAAAAATCCAATAGCTAAAGTAATTTCAGTTTTTTTCTTAATTATCAAATTTTCAGGGACATTTTTCAAATTTTTCATTCTCTAAAAACCTTGTTCAGACTACTTACTAGTATTAAAAAAATAGCTTAATGGGTCTGTCTAGCTGCTCTCAAGTGATTACCAAGGAACAGCATTACATTTTTATTTTTATAGATAATTCTTTTGTTTTAACGAATTTAATGCCTTGCTTTACTTAAATCAAAATTCTGTTTGGTTCCGCCTTATTCGGTTCCATCAGCATTTCCATTCTTCGTAAGGGTTCATTCACACATCGAGGAACTGTTATTTTTTCCGAGTCGTGATCGAGTTTCTACTTTTTTAGTGACACCATGCGTCCACGAATCATGAAAAATCAGGAACCGTCAATGACGGATTTATATGTGAACATAAGACATTCAGAAACACAACTGACATGACAATAGAGAATGAGTATGACAATAGAGAATGAGTAGAGGGGGAGCGATTGTAGTGAGGACTCACGGGACTAGAAGGCGGCCTGGGCCACGAGGAGGGCGACGCGTCATAGTCGTCGTGCAGTGAGGAGTGCGACGCGCCCCCAGGTGACGGCGAGGGAGCCGCGCTGCCGCCGAATTCCTTGCGCGCTTTGCCAGCACCGCTACATTCTTCTCCCGATGCTGCAATATCACATAAACGTGTATTAGATAACAGTTTCATTGTCCAATCGTCACCAGAACAACGTCTGTCTCTAGCAAGCAGCATCCATGCTCCAGTTGGGTTAAAGAGATTCACGTTTATTATTAACTAGCTGGTGCCCTATGGCTACACCTGTGTAGCCTTATCGTTGTTTTTACTTCCCGTATTTGACAGATTGTTTGAGGTTCATGGTTCCTGGTGGTGACTACTCTATATTGTCGAAGTGTGAAATTATAGAGTACAGTAACTTTCTTCTATAAATATGACAAAAAAGATTTTTAAAATCTAGACTAGTAGTTACAGAGATTCGCGATTTTCTATTTATTGTCCTATATAAATATAATACATACACCCAAACCACATACAGATAAACCGTATCATGATAGTGTATACTGAACCTAGATGCACTAAATATCTAATCTCATTTTCTCTCATAAGTAATATATTATTCACCATAAACACAGTATTAACGAAAATTTTAAACTTCTCAATAGAATATTTTAATATAATTTGTTTGAAGATTCCTATTAGAATGAGTATTAAAGACCGCTGATGATTTCAAAGTGAAAGTAGTGTAGTGATGCGTAATGCGTACCGGCGGAGGCATTGCTGAGTGTACTCTGTTGACTGCCCTCGTCGAGCGGAGCGCCGTCCGGACCAGTAGTAACGAGCGCGGTGGCCGGCGCCGCGGGGCCGTTGTCGTGCGCCTCGCCGGGCGCAGTCGGCGGCGGCATCGCACCCTCCGGACCCGCGCCCGCACCGACACCGCCACCGGGCGGGCCCATGTGCCGCCCGCCACCCTGCTGGAATCATACATACATTTATTTAAATGATTACGTTACAAAAAAAAAATTTTTAAGTCTCATTGGAGGGAATTACACGGAGTAATTCACCTTATCGGCGCATTGTATTTTTCGCTATTGTTGAAGTCATCAATTTCCAAAACCTTAATAACCATACACACTGCAGTCTACTGAAGAACTTCACCTTTGCAGTTCAACCGCACCGCCTTTGCGTTTATAGATACGTTACATGCATAGGTTCACCGTACTATGGGCACTGATGGTTTGATAAAACAAAAAAAGATTTTTGATTTCGCATTGGTCGCCTGTGCCAGATTAAAAAAAAACTACACGAGTCTATTCCAATAAACGCCACGGTCTACCTGCACAGGCTTAAGCTGACCAATCAGTCAGATGTTTATTTGGAATAATCTTATATAATAATAGTGTATAAATAAAAGCGGCTAAGCACCTTTAGAGGTTGATAGTGCTGAGGAGGATGAGGCGGCGGCGGTCGATACCCGTACTGGTAGGGATGATGGTTCCTGGCAGGCGGATACCCGTACGGCGGCTGAGGCGGCGGGTAGTGCGGCGCTTTGTATGCGGGATGCGGGTGCGGCGAGTAGGGCTGCGCTACCATCGCGCCCGGCGGCGGCACTCCGGAGTTCGGCGGAGCAGCGGGAGCAGGCCGCGTCGCCGGCCCGCCGCCCCCCTCCGGCAGCGATGACGACGTTCGCGGCGGCATTGTTACGTTCTGCGTTCCTGCAAATTATTAAATAAATCATTTGAGTTTAATCAAATCAAATCATCTTATCTTCGCCGCACTGTCTCTCGGTCCATGTGTGCCTTTTTCCTTCCTTCCTACAACATGCAAGTCATTCAAAGACAACCTGAAGAGATATTTGAGCAGGCATATTTGACAGCGACGACTGGTGATAGGTTGTAGACCCATCGCCCTCACCCGCCCCACCGTAGTCACCGATATAGTAAGATTGCACTATGCACGACACACTATTAGGTACAGTTCTAGTCACTTCACCGTGATACGATAAAAAAAGAGCAATATAGAGAACTATTTTTCTCCTGTTCTGTGAAGAAAGGTTAATGACAAATGTAATTTGCGTTTATATTCAAGGTGCCATAGGACGTTAGCAAAGTGAATGCATCAATTAAATTGTATACGAGAGTGCAAGCGAAACGCCGGTAAACATTGTGTCAGTATGTGATCGATAGTGTCGCGGCACGGCGCGGGTGGAATGAAGCTCACCGATCGTCCTCGCACACACGATTTGAATAATACAGTTAACGAGGGCTCGCCTAAGCTGAGCTGAGGCGAGGCACCATCAGTCGAGGGCGGAGAGACGCATCCGATCACTTTCGTTTTCTGTCGTCGGGCACGTGAGCGGCGTGCACCGCTAGCCTGCAAATTCTCGATGCACTTTATTGCATCCGTATATGTTCATACGACATACACGCAATGCATTGACCGAGGCCGAGATGCGACCGTAGTGATTTGCGACGATGAAAGTGGTATTGCAACTTTTACACGGGTCGATTTGGAATCAGTTATGTCAGTATTATTATATGACGTGCTTACTGACTTGGCGTTAAATCTATAACGAGTCCTAGATATAAGCCGCATCGATAACTTTCAAATGACACACATTTATATTTATAAAATACATGATATGATGACTGTAAAATCAACCTAATAAGTTACCATTATCAAGCTATTATACTGTGACCTCAGACAGCCGTGGCAGACGGCGAGGCGCCAGTGAATCATAGATAACAGCGTAGTACCACACGCGCCCACCTTCATATAATGTCTATTTGTTTACTGCGACCTTTGTAATGAGTGGATCACCACAGTAATGGTAACCCCATTACTGCGTTCCATTTCATATCCAATCAATATGTCTCATAAAAACACCTTCGATTGAATCTTTTAAAATGATAACTATGAAACTTTAGCGTTACTTATTGATATCATCATGTATATAACATGTGTTTGTCATCTGTTCTTCAGTATACTTACACCTATTATAAAAAGGGCATTCTTCACATGATCCATCCAAACCTTCTTCGGTATTTTTGTACTAGGTACTCTATATCTCGTTTACCCTAAATACTTAATACCATTCTAGTTATATGACATTTATCCTCCTCATGAGTGCCCATACCACGCTAACCATAAACTGGTCACCAAACTTGTCTGTCACTACCTTCAAGTTTCACATTAAAATTTAATATAATATCCAGAATTAATCTAAAATGTAAATTATTCACTCTGTAAGTGCATAATTTGTAATTTCCTAAAAGCATGTGATAAAAAAAACCCTTGTTTTAACCTATACAATAAAAACTATTTTGTGTAGGTACTTATTATACAAGTACGGATGAACTTAAACAAAAACTCAAAAAATTTTATAGCTTGTGCCAATATAATGATGAAGTTACTGATTACAATGATAGTGTCAATGATAATTTCTAATGTTTTAAAGTTATTATTGTTTGTTTATACATTGTTATATTATTTTTACACAATTATAAAAAACTCTTAAACTTCATCATGACGTCCGCACTTCCGTCACCTGATGCGCGCGCACCTCTCAAGTTTACCCACTATCAATCGCGGCAAAAACGTGTGATAAAAAGCTTGGAAAAAGTAAATTCTGTACCATTAATGTAAACTATTAATGTTTATTGGTCAACAGTGTACAGTAAAGTGGTTTTGTTGGTCGTGACGCAGAACTTGCTCAGTCAAGGGCAACAGCACCCGTTACCGCGTGCGATGCAGGACACCGTGCATATTATAATGCTACCGAAAAACGTGCTCTACTTTCCTATCAGAAAATAATAATATTATTATCATACAAAGTTACGCCATACTTATGCAAGTATTTGATAGTATAAATCTATACTAATTTATACCAATAATATAAATCTAATTTTTTTTTGTCTGTTTATTTGAACGTGCTAGTCTCTCGAACTACCCAGTCAGTTATGAAAAATGATTTTTGTGTCTTATAACCTATTTATTAATGCAAGTTATAGGCTATATAACATCACGCTATGGTCCTAAGGATCAGAGCAGTAACCATGAACGTCAAGCTAATATGGCAAGCTGTAGGTGTAAGTACGGGAAATGAGAACAACGATAGGTTACAACATCTTTCTTGACCCAGGAATACTAGTTTCGTGGTAATTCTGTTCACACTTGACATTTCCACTAATGCCATTTTGGATATGGTGCAACGATCGAACCAAACCCTAAAACTATCAACTAATTTCTATTATCTGTAATTATAAAGCAATCAAGTAGGTTTGAAAAGATAACTTTGTAACACAATATGAACTTGCATTTTAATTGTATTTCTAAATGTAATAATTTCGAGAATATAGGAAATGACTAGCAAGAATTATAATTTTTTTTTTAAATATTATAATAAATTCTGACATTAAAATGTCTTAGTATTGCGACAATAAAATAAAATAGGCGATCGGATGAATTCGTTATATGACCACAGAAATAATTTATATATATTATTATATTGGTGCATGTCTGAATGTCACGAACGGAAATGTCGTATGCATCAGGGCCACCGGCTCACGGCTCGCGGCGAGCTATGTGCGGTCGGGCCGAGCATTTACACGGCTGCGCTCCACGAACGCATTCCGAGAACACGAATACAGCTCGCACAAGGGTTGCCAACGGTCCCGTGTGAGACGGAATGTCCCGTTTTTGAAAGAAAATACATTTGTTTGTTACAGAACACATAAAAGTAAAATATTGTAAACAAATGATAATAATAAAAAATAACGAAAAAAAAGAACAAGTCAAATTAAAAACTTAAGATTTCGTATTATTGTATACATATTATGTTAGACCCTTAGAGTATGGGTCCCGTGAAAGATATGTGCGGGACGCTAAAAGTCCTGCTGTAATAAGAACAAGGTTCTAGGATTAAAGCACATTTAATTTGTATATTACAGTGGATATATAAAACCTAAAAGAGACAACGTTAACGAACACACAGAAAGGAAACAGACAAAAAATCTGGGCAAAAATCCTGTAACTTTTTAATCTGTACTACTAATGGATAGTCTCTTATACGTTCTGCTTCATATAGTACGGTTAAAATTGCAGGCAGAAGTAACAGTGAACATACGTTGAAGATAACAAGTGAATATTGTATTCATCATCTTCCTATACTTTGCTAATATGTCCCTAGTTTTTACTACATTCAACATTATGATTGCAAATGTCCCGCAAATCCATGCACTAAAAGTTAGCAACCCTAGCGCGCACCCACGCGCACAAACCAGATCTACATACACCGCAATTACGTCCCTCGATTATTACCGCTAACACTCCAAATTACTTTAAATACGGGCCCGGGCCTGTCTTGCTTTTTATATTTTAACATAAGAAGGAAATTTCATTCCTTTTCAAAATCAGTAGGTTTCGCAAACCTTTTGTTTTCTTACAGTTCAAATTACTTTCCAAGTAAACACAATCTTTGTTTATGTAAGTTAAAATTAAAATTAATATCATTTTAACTACCGCTCAAATGAATCATGCCAGTACTTTCTAAATCTCAATGCTTATTTGTGTTGTATATCTGGAAAACCCTTTACCATAAGTGCAAAAATTGAACTTAATTATTTAATCATATTGCTTTATTAATAAAATGCCTAAAAACACAAATCTGAAAATAAATAATAGTTCGTATTTCATTTTCCTTTGGGAAAATTGAGATTCTTTGTCTGTGAGTCACGTGATTGGAAACGCCAATCATAAAACGTGACGTCATCGCACAATATTTGTATACACAGTTGAGTGTTGTTATTCTTATTAGGTTACCTTCTGACAAGTGACTCTAAAATTATTACTAAGAGTAAATAGAGAAACAGAAAGTATAAACGTATTGAAGAAATTTCGTAAGTTACTACTGTAAATTCTAGAAAGTCAACTTTGCACATAATAACTACCTTTAATCTTAATTTTATTTATTGAATGATGACGTCACGCCCAGTACGTGAACATAAAGTGCGTCTTTGTTGCATTTTTCTTATTTAATTTTTTTTTTAAATGTGTAATGATGAAGAAATATAATTAATTCATGGTCAGATCTTAGGAAGCTGTAGTGTATGACACTAGCACTGGTCCACCAAACACTCACCAGTACCTTTTCTGAATCAACTTTCGCTTGAAACAGAATTTGGCCGATTCTCGTGGGTTCAACCACTGTGATGAGCGTTTCCGATTATCGTAAAAGATCCATTTTTCGTCACAAGTAACAATACGATACAAAATTCCTTCGTTATTGTGACGGTTGAGTAATGCAACGCATCACTCAATTCATACTGTACCCATTTCTCGAGCTTTTTCACATTTCCAATTTGTTTCAAGTGAATTAAAATTGTTTTATCACTCACACCAAAGCCTGCCGCTGATTCTGACGTGGTTTGCGATGGATCCGCTTGCACGATCACCTTTAATTCTCTACATTATCAACTAGGGTCTCCGGCCGTCCACGGGGTTTGTTTCGTAGGTCAAAATTTCCAGAACGAAAACGTTAGAACAAAAAACGTACCTTGCTTTCTTTTACAGTAGCTTCTCCATACACAACCTTAATCCTTCGAGCTGTTTCTGCAGTGCTGATGCCACGTTGGAACTCATATTCGTTAATAACGCGATATTTTAAGTTTTCCCTTTTGTGAAAAGAATGATGTCAAAGAAAAATCAAATGGTGCGAAAACAAATGAAATAATAAAATCGAAACAAATACACAAAAGGCTAAATTTGAAATAAATTTTAATTTGGAATTCCTAACAAAAATGCCATTTTCATATGTAAGGACCTAATATTTGTAAAATTTAAAATGTTTTCGTTCATTCGATACTTGTATTTCGCTGGAGATTTGAATGCCACGACATTACTATGTCAAGTGCTTTCAATTTGCATACGGCAGCTAAATACGATCGTACATGGTAATGATAAAAATGTATAAGAAGTCGTTTTAATATTTGAATGAACAACATTACGACTATATAAAATCGTAAGACAGTATATACGAATAAGTAAATTCATTATAATATGGGCTGAAATAAAATGAGGTTTTTTATGCATTCACAGTACTGGCATGAAATTATTTTCGATTCTGATTCTGCATTTGATACAGTGTTGTAAAGTTTACAATGTTCCAAGTTTTTCCTTTTAGACATCAACGATTTAAGTGTATCTTTTTAAAATTAATGAGTTATTCTTTTAGGCTATATAAATAATAATTGTAATTTACAAACAACCATCACAGTTCTTTAGAAAGAACAGTGAGGTGGTTCACATCTTGTCAATTACCAACATAGGTATGTTAGGTATACGGTAAGTATTGTGACCAGCATCCAATATACAAACATATTGCAGACAATATAGCGTTAACAAGAGCGGCCTAGTTGAGACAAATGGTGGCGTCACGAAGACGCCGTTGTTTGTTCACCAATTTAACCTGATCAACGTCAACGCTACTAATGAATTTCGAGTTTCGACCCCTACACAGAATGTTAGTTTTGTTTAGACTTTAATCATTACCGATATATTTTTAAGATTTGAGATAATTCTGAAAATAATTTTAAGACCCATATGATAGGTTTATAAGAGATCGAACAGAATATAGTAAGTTTGAAAAGTATTGTGATAATCGAATTTATAGTATAGAGCAAGGATGTTGATTGTTGACAAGCTAAACACACAAACAAGTCTTTCAACGATCAAACAACACATCTTCTTATACTACATTGTCAAGTTATCAATATGTTTTGAATAAAGGTTATTCAATTTCATAAAAGAAGGCAAACATCCGAAACCGTTACTAAAAATAAAACAAATCATACGAAACCACAAAACCTTTACAAATGTTTCATTGACGAATTAAATCTCGTTTCCCTTTCAATCTACAACAATCTCGGCGAGTGGGACGGAAAGTAGGGTGGTTACGTTACGTTTTGTGCCATCTACTTATCGGGGGGAGATGCAGGTATGTACAATCGAGAATATGTATAATATAACGTAAACCAGGCAAGTCTGTCCCGAGGTTAGGGAAAGAATGTTCGCACCATTAACTGTGGGGTAGCCGAGAACGGGGTGAATGCACTGTCGAACCCTCCGACGACCTTGACTCACAGAGATTTATCACTTTTTCCGGGGTAATCTGAATACAATTAGGCGAATGGGCAGCCGGCCGCGGGACCGCAACAACGCAACAGGTTCGCCTTTCAATAATCAATTTTTTCTTTTGTCCTCTTTTTTTCTTATAAAACTTTCACAAAAGTACAAACTTGTGTTTTCTTCTTCTTTATAGGCTTCGCGTTAATCACTATCTCGACAGATGTTAAGTAACGTAAGTGACGTGGCCCAAGATGGTAAAACGCTACTACTAGTGGGAGGACTGGCTCTCAAGTGCAGCTGCCATAACACACCTATAGGTGCTTGACGACCGATTTACGACTTGAGGGTGATAGCTGACAGGCGAGAATATAATTAGAAAATGCCCTACTACCATGCTATGGTTTCATCACGATGGATTCCTTTACCGAAAGCACGGGCTTATTGCAGGGATTCGAACTCACGTCGTTCGAATCGTTTTCCGCACATTCTTCCACTGAGCCTTCATTACTTCAAAAAGAAAGAGGAAAATGAAAAAAAATATTCACTCAATATGAGCCAAGAAGGCGACACGCACATATGGATGATCCTCTATATTATGATGGCACAGTATAGCATAGCTCTTATGACAACTTTGTTGGTAATAATGAACCCATCCTGCCCATGTTAGTTGAAAGGAGAATTGATACATTGAGGAGGATACGTGTGTATCAAATCAAAGTAATAATATAGAACATAAGAGCTTGTCTTGCTTGGACCAAGACCCATTGCATTGATGAAGTTCTCAGCTCAGCTTCTTACTCAAAAATCTTAATATTGGAACATATCTGTTTGATGAATAATAATATCTCCTTACATATGAAATCAGCGTTTTGTATGGAAAAAGAAAAAAGTATTATGAAATTATACATTTAATCAATCGAAGTATGTAAGTAACATTATTATCTATGTACTTTCGCCATTTTACAGGTAAGAAGTTCATCGATTCCATTACTGAAAAAATGTGGGAGCGAGAATCAATAAAATCTTTGAAGGCGGTTTGGAGAGCCTCATCGGAGTTGAATTGTTTTCCTTGCAAGAAATGTCTCAACTCCGAAAAAAGTGTTAATCAGTTGGAGCAAGGTCTGGGGAGTATGGTAGATGATGGAAACATTCCAACCGGAGGTTCTCTAATTTAGCGATCATCTGTGGTGAAGTATGGGGTCTAGAGTTGTCCTGAAGCAGCAGTGGGCTAGAGAGATTGACCAGTCTCGGTTAATTAACGGCTAGCTTTTCCACAATGGTTTGCAATTGTTGACAATACCGATCTGCCGTTATCATCTGGCCAGATCTTAGGAAGCTGTAGTGTATGACACCAGCACTGGTCCATCAAACACTCACCAGTACCTTTTTCTGAGTCAACTTTCGCTTGGGACAGGATTTGGCCGATTCTCCTAGTTTCAACCACTGTGATGACCGTTTCGGATTGTCGTATAGGATTCATTTTTCATCACAAGTAACAATACGATTCAAAATTCCTTCGTTATTGTGACGGTACAGTAATGTAACGCAGCACTCAATTCGTGTTTGTTGGTGTGCTTCAGTCATTTCATGCGGTAACCATTTCTCGAGCTTTTTCTTATTTCCAATTTGTTTCATGTGAATTAAAATTGTTTTATCACTTATACCGAAGCCTGCCGCTGACTCTGACGTGGTTTGCGATGGATCCGCTTCCACGATCACCTCTAATTCTTCATTATCAACTAGGATCTTCGGCCGTTCACGGGGTTTGTTTCGTAGGTCAAAATTTTCAGAACGAAAACGTTAGAACCAAAAACGTACTTTGCTTTCTTTTACAGTAGCTTCCCCATACACAAAATTAATCCTTCAAGCTGTTTCTGCAGCACTGATGCCACGGCGGAACTAATATTCGTAAATTAACATATTCGTATTTTAAGTTTTAAATTTTGTAAAAAGAACCATGTCAAAGAAAAATCAAATGTTGCGAAAACAAATGTGGATCACTAAATTCTAAACACAAATACAAAGCCTAAATTTGAAATAAAATTGAATTTAGAATTCTTAACCAAACATCAGATATTTGAGATCAAAGTGGACAGTTGAACAAAACGCCAATTTCATATGTAAGGACCATTTAATATTTGCGGACCGTTAATAAATCTCGACTACATAAATCGAATTCAATTCTAAAGCAATGATTCCCAAAGATATCTATCTATCTGTATTGACCCTTAGGGAAATATTTTGACGTGTAGGTACATGATTTTAGAGTTTAGAGTCATTATTCCGATTTACACGCGAAAAAGATAATCGGTAGCAATCTGCAACTATTTCTTCTTCTTGTGAAATGGCAACGTGTAGTTTACACAATTTCGCAAATGTCTGTGTTGGCTCTTAACGAAGTAGAAGTTGTATCAAAAAGCAATTGGGTATTGAAAAATATTTTGTCCAGTCCGGGCTATATTATAGACAAACAAAACGATTTCTAATAGCATGAACAAGTATGAATAATGATCAGCTTCCATTAATAAACAGTATGGAAGATGATAAAAATTGTACTGTATCAAAGTAAGTATACATAATATATATTTTATATTTATTTCCATAAAATCCATCGTAATAATTACCCATATTAAAAAGTATATTGAAGACTTTCATAAAGTTATTTAATGGCAACAAACGAGTGTTTAGTGTTAAAACGATCAAACCAAAATAGGGCAAAAACGAATCTTCCTTTAAAATGAGGTTATTGATCCCATCAAGGACGCTATAACGCCTATAGCACATATGATTCTATAGTGAGGTATTTCTGTTAGCGACATACACCTAAAACATATCATCCTACAATATTTACATTGTTTTTCTTGATATTTATTTACAGAAAAGTACGAAATAAGTAAATGACGGCACAGTAAATATACATAGATAAATACAATTTTTATAGAACTTTATTTTTTATTAATTAATTGCAATGCAAAAGTTAAGATATGCAAGTATCTATATATTTCTAACAAATTGGTATTATAAACTGGAAATACATAACAGAACTCCAGTAATAAAAATATATTTTCAATAAATTTACGTCTTTTTTTTTTTAATTTTTACACGTCGGTAATTTTCTATAATAATACACTACTTGTTCATTTTTTAATCTGTACGCTAATTTCGTTACCAAATCGCTATTGTAGGCGACAATCTCTACTCTACTATTTTTCTACAGACTACTATTATATGTTTGACATTGGCAGTATGAACGTAATCAATGAAAGTTTTATTTAATTTTATGCATTTGTAAGACATATTATACATATTTTTTATCCTTCTCCTTATAAAACTTTAACTATACCAAATTTCACAATCCTCCATGCGTGCAATATGGCTAAAAAGGTGACCAAAGGTTTCCTTTTCCGTATTAAATAAATAGTTGTAATAATCATGTCAAAGTAATTTGGCCATAGATGACGTTTTTAACCGAAATAAGTATTAAGAATAAAGTTTATGTAAGCGGAACGTAAATAGAAACAAAGTGAGATACAGTATGTAGGTCTCAAATGTCACGGAGAAACTGAAGCGCCGGCAGCGCTCGAATCCAGTCCCGAGGACGGGCCTTATCTCAGTTGATGACATTCCACTCAGATGCCGATACGCACCACGGCGCGACGACTGCGAAACGCTTTTAGCGTCCGTATACTACTCAACTATCAACTTAACAATTCAAAATCTATTCAATACGTACCAAGCACAGGGTTGAAAATCGCAAAGACAGAATCAACAGCGACTTGAGCGAAAGAAACCTTAGTTGTGAAAATTTAAAGTCGTTTTCGTGACTCACGTCTAGGGTTGCCACCCGTACTATATTATATAGTATCGTACTATATTTTAGTCAATTGTACTATAAGTTATAGAAAAATAATATAGTACGAAAAATTCTATATTTTCATAGCTAATTCAACTGTCACTCGTATTTTACATTATTTTGTTAAATTAAATAGAAGGGCAAATTATCATTGAAATTTTATTTCATTTTGTCAGTCATATTTTGCCTCGAGTCTCACAGCCGACAGAATATTTTCGTCTAAGTTTTACATGTATTCAACAAAACTGTGGAGGTTTTTTTTTTTAAATTTGTTCAGGCATTTAAAAGTTTTGGTGGCATAAAGAAACTCGCATACATGAACCCTGTAAACATTACACTCTTCTTTTGGGCAGTTAATTAATAATGATTAAAAACAAATGTGTACTTTATTTTTTCCTAACTTTCCCAAAAGTACTATAGTATTTTTTGCAATTTTTTGAAAAATATACTATTTTTCTTCCAAAAAAAGGTAGCAACCCTAGTCACGTCCTATGCGGGCGTCAAACAATACGCAATTCACCTTCGAACGCGTCGCTTCGGGTTGCAGTGTTGCAGCTCCATTGTGTTAAAATAACGATGGAACTTGGATTGGAACCAAACACGATGCGGTCGATATCACACAATTTTATATTTGTATATACCGGATCGATAAAAAACAGCACGATCAATCATCATGATGATAACGCGACGACGGTTTCGCATTTCTTCCTTAATGTTTATCATACAATATAGCTATGCTAAAAGTGTATTTCAAAATTGTTATTTAAATTACAATTCCTAAGAACGTAGTACGTATTTCACAGCATAAATACAAAGGTGTTCTCATAGTAGTTCATGTAATAAATCAATTACCGATATTAAGTAGAAAACATAAAATATATTATGTACTGGTACTACGTAAAGTATTAATTTATCCATATTATATTAGAATGGGATTCACACGTAAAACACATTGAATATTTTTCCTCAAACGCTTATTCTATAATTTTCTAACGCTCGACTCGACACAGAGCCCAATCAATGTTTACCGAGAGCCGAGATGTCCGACGCGACGAGCCGAACGGTTGACGTCATGCAGTATGGTCAGCTTTTACCACTCATGTAATGAAGTGACAAACTAAAGTTAGAGTTTCATCCATTGCTGGTTTACGGAGCATTACCAAAGTTAATATATAAAGTTTGAGCAGTATTGGAAGGCGAGGCACACTGGTTCGGTTGAAGTGATTAAGGTATGAAGTAAAGGTGTATTGCGGTCATATAACCGGTATTCGAGTGGCGCAGCAGTCGCCACAGCCACTTGGCCGGTATACAGAGCTCGACTCGATGTTTTGAGAAAGGCTTGTTCAGCAATCGTTCGACTTTAACAAAATAAGATTGCTTTTGCGGCTATGATCTGTTCGTACGCCGCGCCGCGCGACGCGCCGGTTTGAAGCAAAATGGCAAATTGCTTTTTACTTTTTTAACGATATATCGTTAATCCACAGCAAGGAAAAGTAAATATAAATGCCTAGACAGCGAAAACAAACTGCGAAATGCGTAATCCGTCATACAATCCAATTAGAATTTGGAACTGTTATACAATATAATATAAGAGAGCCGCGGCTGATAAAACTACATCCATCCATGCATTTTACATTTAAGTTAAAGCAGATTACTTCAGAGCATGTTACTTCAAACGGGTTAAACCTATGCTTTGTAGGTAAAACGAACATACGGGATTAGTATTTCAAAACTACACATCTATTGAATGCACTATACATATAGTAACGAAACACGTTTTCAATGGTAATGTAACGTTCAGACGTTGTTTATTAATGAAAGCATTGGTTAGTTATATCAATACAATGTTACGACACTGCAAAAAGTAGATCTATAGGAAATTAGAGCGTCAAATCCCAATTGATTATCTTTTAATTATGGTTCACAGAAGACTTGCGGCAATAGAGCATGTGTTTTATAATAAATGCTATTATTTGTATCCATTTATTCCATATATTAAAATCGTAATTGTTTCGAGTTTGTACATATTTTTTATTTTATTTAATCGTTCATATATAGGTTTTATTAACGTTATGGCCACAATATCACCTGATCTAAAGTGACGATGTCACCCAAGACAGTAAAACGCTAAGCCTAGTGATAAACTGGCATGGCGGTAGATTTTCAACTTGACGGTGGTAGCTAGACAGGCGGGCTGTAGAAGCAGTACTTATAAATAATGACAAATTACGTCAGGGATCAAGCAGTACTTAATAATAAAACGCATTTTCTTTTAAACTAACTAATCATTGAACACTAACTTGTAGATCAAGCAGTGGTATAAGTTTTTTTACAGGAACTAAAATTAACCTGAGTATAAGGTAACGTAGTTTTATACGGTATAAGACTCATATTGTAATGTAATGAAAGGTTTTCATTTTGCAAACATTATTTAGTATGTACATACATATATCTAAAGAAGAGAAAATGATTGGTTGATGAATTTTGATGTATTGGCCGATATTTACTATAATATTTCAGCGTTTTTACCATAATTATTCGAATAAAACTAATCATAAAAAATCGTTAATACAAATTCTGTATTATCAACGAAGAGAGCAACTAGTGCTTCTTCTGTTTATATTACAAATATCATGCATTAGACTTAATTACCTTTACAGTCGTAGAATTTTAAACTGTAACTAAATAAACATATAAATCTAATGTGAGTACATAACAAGTAACAACTAGTTCACAACCAGCAGATTCGCCCTAAACCTAAAATGATCGAAAATCTATGCTAAATATTTATAAATTAAAAACGTTTACTGTATGTATTCTTGTTGGGTCACGTTTATATTCATTCCGGTAAGGGTTGATTAAACTATCAAAATTATATCCATTTATTTTTACATACATATTTAATGTACAGTAATGTACAGTATTTTCATATCTGCAAAATTGAAAGTTTAGAATTGCCCAAGACAAAATTTACTGTGTTTTTTTTAAATCAAGTTTTATCTTTCTAAAAATCCTTTCGTATCGGACGTCTATCACAGGAAAGTTTACACCGTGCAAAGTACGTACAACAAGCACACCGTTGTAGATGATAAGGCGTAAAACAATCGAAATTAATCATTATTTATATTTGCTTGTGATTGTTTTAATTTTATATAGCTGTTAGTATCGTTAAATTACTAAAAATATACAATGTAATAGGATTTAATAATGTGCATGCCGCGGCTGTCGTTGCCTATAGTCACATTATATTAAAATATTGTACTGCATATTTTTATTAAAGTTCATGGTGTTGATGTCGATTCTTTTGGCGACCTAAGTAAATGAATAAATAAATATAAATTACTGATAAAATTTGGCTAAAGTACCTTTGGAGTCTGTAAAAGACAGTCCATTTTTCATCCCGACCAAACACGTAATTCAAAGAACAACAACAAAAAAAAATTTCATGAGGACGGAACCATGAGCTGGTTCTATTTCTTTAGTAAAATAGAATTTTCATATCATTGTATGATGTTTTTCCATAGAAAATTAGTGTTTTATTTTTCTGTTTTCACAATAATAACCAATAAGTAATGTTGATTCATGCTTGTATCAGCCTAGCCACTTGTGGAAAGTAGTAATATTTAAAACTTTAAATAAATTAACATCCTCTTCGATTCGATTTCGTATGCCTCACGTAGCACGTTCAGCCGTCAAAATAAATAAAACTAAGCTTAAGAAACAGTACGTTTGATTACGATAGGTTATCTCATAATAAACGCGAGTAGGTACATAATTTATTCAACATTTCATGAATGGAGCTGTAGTAACTCGTCCTACTGTGGATTCAGATGAAAGGCACAAGTACCCACCTCTCCTATATTCTTATGTAGACACCTACCTATATCAGGCAAATCGTGACAGTGGGTAAGTACATAAGATGCGGCGTCCTCGTCGGGTGAACGCGTCAAGGTCACTTCTAGGGAATCCCGACACGGGTGCTATTCAAAACCTTTTACGTTTGAGTACGGACGAGCTTTGTTATATTATTACTCATCGGTTTTAATAGTGTGGCCAGCCAACTTACACTTCTGATATCATTTTGTAACGACTTTATAACAGAGATAATTCAATTCAAGTCAAGAAACCATTCAATTTAGTTAGTAATTATTTATTTTCATGACGTTTAGGTAATTTATTTATGACAAATATTCAATTAAAAAAAGTGCTGTCTCTTAACATCAAACGTAATCGTCGTCTTCAGGTACATACTTCGACTAACACTTTCGAAGTACTTTAAAATGCTTCGTTTGAAATATGCGAAATCCAAAATCATCATTGTTTCAAATAAATAAATAATATGAATATTTCAACATCGTACGTAAGAAATGTAGGTAACATACAACATAAGTAGTAATTATATTTTCTTGGGCTCTGTTCTATAACCGAGTACAACTTTTGAAGGAAACTGCCGCGGAGGCAAAATGTTTGGACTTAAGTGGTGATTGTATAATTTCATGAGTTGTATTGTTTTTTAATTGCCGGATGCCCATGGTCGGCGAGATGTCGACCATCCGGCATATAAGACCGTCTCGGCGGTCCTCAGGGGTGGAAGGTCCTGTTTTGCGTGCTCGCCCCGACCGACGGTGGGGGTAAGTTTTTCACGAGGCCTTATATACCGCGACCACCCCGACTCGTACATAAGGTGGGTGGGCTGGGGTGGTTCGCGCCCGCAAAAGGGGCAAAATACGGCGTACTCTGGGCGCCCGCTCTATGTGGGTCAATGTCGGGAAAGCCCGTGTCTACCGGTGACGGAGTATGCACAACGAATCTGATCAACACACCCGTGACAAAACAAAGCACACGGGTAACCCTGCCAAAAGCACGACAAATCTTTATTCCGTTGAAATAAGGTCGAACTTGTGCCAAAAGCTTCAACTGCTCATACAATTACGAGTAAAGCGGTTACATTTACTCACCATGATGACAAAAACGATAAGTAAGATTTAGTTTAGCGATAACAATAATAATTTTATAAGATTCATTTTCTATTTTATTCAAATACACTTGCTTACGAGGTTCAAAATGCATTTACAAAATCATTTCAAACCAAATGCATTTACATCCTGACCAGGCAAACTACTATATCTGACCGACTAAACGGCCTTAAACCGGCTGTTTTCAGGAATTCATATTAATTGACGGTTTCTTTTTAATAACAAACATCAATATTTTTCATAATTGCAGTATAAGTATATGGTTCCATTTTCGTACTAAATATAGTAAGGTGAATGCACTGACCAACAGCTGGTGACATGGAGCGAGAGCCGCTGGAGCCGGTGGGGCTTGGCGTCGGCCTCAGGTGTGGCGTGGTAGCGCGTCCTGCGCCTCCACTGCCGCCCGAGTCATTGCTGTTCTGACCTGTCAGATCCTGTAACAAGTAAACGATACTCATTTAGAAACTTGATGTACACTTTATACTATATTAAACTGTAATAGTACAGTATCAAATTAATGGACGCAAATCCGAAAATAGTAGATCGAAACGCGATTCATCGAAATGTAAAATACTACTCGGTCATAAAAGTACCGGGAAAAGATCAATAATACACAAAATGTTAGTTATTGATCCAAATTTATTTTATCGCCTTCAAAGTATGCTCCTTCAGAAATGACACCAACGAATAATCCAATCATCGAAACATTTTTTAACGCTTGGGTGCCACGAAGTAGTAACTTGAGTTTAGGAAAAAGAAAGAAGTCGGCTGGAGCTATATCCGGTGTATAAGGTAGTTGTTGCTCGATGGTATTTGTTGAGTTTTTGGTCTAAAATTCGTTCACAATGATAGCCTTGAGCGAAGGCGCATTATCGTTGTGCAAAATCCAAGAATTTTCTTTCCATAAATCTGACCTTTTTAGTCAATTTTGCTCTGTTAAACGACGCATAACGCTCAAATAATATACTTTATTTACCGTTTGACCCTTCCGGTAAGAATTCCGAGTGCACAACACCACTATAGTCAAAGGAAACAGTCAACATGACTTTAACTTTTGATCGACTTTGGCGTGGTTTTTTTGGTTTCGGTTCAGTTGAAAGGCGCCACTCCAAAGCTTGTTTACTAGTTTGCATGTGAAACTCGTAAACCTATGTCTCGTCACCAGTAACAATTTGTTTCATGAACGTTGGGTCGAAATTTACTTGTTCTAGTATGTCCTCAGCGACTCTTATGTGATTGAGTTTTGGGACAAAATTTAGGTCTTTCGGGACAAGCCGAGCGGCAACATGTTTCATACCCAAGTGATTATTTAAAATAACCCAGAAAGTTCAGCGGATATCTCTCTCAAACTTGAATGAGGATTTTCAGTCACTATTTCCTTCACTTTTGCGACGTTAACTTCAGTGGAAGAAATTGATGGCCTACCAGGGCGAGGCAAATCTTCCAGCATATCTCGACCGCTTCTAAACGCTTTGCACCACTCATAAGCACGTATTTTTGATAAAGTAATTTCATTATAAGCCTTCTGTAACGTTTTCAGTGTCTTCGAACACGAAATGCCATTGGCTATTTTTCAATGTTTTTGTCTATTATGAAATTCGCAATACACACTAGATATGATCTAACTAATAGCAGCACTGTATTTAATCTAAATGACAGATGCAACTCAAATTTCGCGTCAAAATGAAAAACAGTTGTGCCAATTTAATAACAACAAAAAAAAAGAATTGAATTTGAACCCTTATACAAATCATCCACTTTCGATACATGTTTAACTAAACGAATTGACGTGAGCGATTTTTTTTGAGGTGTACATGGTGTCGCGCCGCGTTAACGACACATCGTTTTTGCGTTGACATCACTCGCGGTACACTCGCCGTCCGCATATGGACTGCTTGCGTGCGAGTCGATACGGTGACGTTACGGAGTTGACAAGTGGGTGCAACTTGTCTTATGCCGTGCCAGGTTGATGGGTGAGTGGAGACCTTTACTCTACCAACTTACGTAGTAAGTTATGTTCACTACGTATAAACAGTTAAGTTAAGTTACGCAGTATAAACAGAATTGTATTACACATACGGTTGAGAAATCAGGTGGAAGAGGCTTTATATGAATTGAAGTGAAATAACTCCTAAAAGAAATCACAGTGGAAAGTAACAGAAAACTACCACTGAAATGTATCTCAGTCTTGTCCAATGACGTTTTATAACACACCATTCATGATGGCATGTATAGAAACAGAATACCGTATCTACTTATAAAATATCATTGGTCTTGTCCAATCCAATGATTAGTTAGTCAAGTATCATATGATAAATAGTACTCGATAGGAGAAACTTATTAAAAACATTCAAATGGATGAAGAATGACTACAAGAAGAGTGTGCCGCTTATTAGGATTTGACATATTTTCCGGTATAGTTGTTAAGTAAAAATTTGAGTACAGATAATGGAAGTTGCGGGAGCGTTGCCACCGGACGAACTAGCGTGCCGTGATTTGATTATTATAGCATAAACGTCTAGATTCCTAGTCCGGCGTTTCAAACGAATATATTTCAAAAGAATGAAACATAAATACATCGTTTAAAACCGCTGTCAGTACATTTAGCTCACTACAGAGTATAAACGTATTTTTTCTCTCACAATTACAATTAAAATTGGCGTTTTATGTAATTAAAATTTACAAAAACTATTTCCTAAAAAAAGATAAGGATAAGAAGATTACATTCCTTATGTAAGTATTGTGATTTTATTAGATAAGTAATCGCAATTATAATTAAAATTGGCGTTTTATGTAATTAAAATTAAAAAAAAAAAAATTTTCTAAAAAAAGATAAGAATAAGAAGATTACATTCCTTATGTAAGTATTGTGATTTTATTAGTTAAGTAATCGCAATTATAATTAAAATTGGCGTTTTATGTAATTAAAATTTACAAAAACTATTTCCTAAAAAGAGATAAGGATAAGAAGATTACATTCCTTATGTAAGTATTGTGATTTTATTAGATAAGTAACTAATTTATTTATACAAATAATTTTTTTCTTATAAGTGAAGACGTCATTTCTTGTCAATGTTGCTGTTATAGTAAATGCATTGAAATTCCCTCTGACGGTTGTTAAAATTATAACAATATAATATAATAATTTTCATGTTCAAAATAAATACTATTCTGCTATACAGTATATAGATACTGTATAGGTTGGAATTACGTAGATAAATTTACTTTTGGGGTAGTTGGCTATATCGGTAGGTGGTAATGGGAACTCCACACTGCCTTAACGTAAAACCATTAAGTTTGTGCTCGTTAGGGTCGTCTCGATGATAATTGGTTAGCAGTACCTGATCAGGGTCTTATGATAAAACCAGGAACTGATCAAAGGAAAAATTTCTGAGTAGCACCAAAGACATTCACAGAGCAAGAGACATGATTAATTCACTCATATTGAATATGAATAAAACTATAAATCTGACTTTTTTAATTGCCTATTGGTTTTCTACGAAATCTGCGGACGGAGTCGCAGCCACTTCAGGAAGATAATATAAAACCGATCAATTTTTATACACAAAATCACCCACTTTTAAAGTACAATGTTTTAACTACACATGAAACAAACACAGCTGACTCGAATGTACAACAATGCTTTTACGCACACTAAGCTAACGAAGCTGTGCCACAAAAATGTCATCGGTCTCAAGTCGACACGGTATATCTTATTATATTAAGTCAGCAATTCTTGTATATATATACTATGTGTACAGGCAACTACACTTGAGAGCCAGTCTTCCACTAGGATTAGCTTGCTACCATCTTGTGCCACATCGTCACTTAAGGTCAGGTGAGATTGTAACCATAACGCTAAACCTATAACGATAAAAAAACATTAATCCCCCATAAGTGACCCACTGCTGGGCAAAAGCCTCTTCCTAGGGGAATGTACGGGCTTCATTACTGCGCCAGCCATTAGCCACGCCATGAATTGACGATTTCAAATGCCGAGAAGAAAAATCAACAGTTGTATATTTTCCCCACATACGGTGATCGGTACAACAAGAACTTTTCTTAAGGTTTCCTCACGATGTCTTCCTTCACCGTCAGGTGGATAGTGTTACCAATAATTATTTGTAAATGTACGCGAATTCCGATATTTTCGTTGGTACATGCCGGGTTTCGAACCTGCGGACGTCGAATTAATATTCCGCCAGTCTAAAGCACTCGACCACCCCAACTTTCACCATCATATATTATAGAACGTGCTTATATCGGACTTCAGAGAATTCGCGTGATCCAGAGCTCCAGACCTCTTTTACTCTGTAAAATATTTAAAGTAAGTAAAATTTTCTATACCTATTAATAAATCTGTATTAAATTATCTGAATTATATTTTGCATATCATAAACAACACTGATCATGAATATGACTTTTTTTGTCAGTCTGGATTTAATTCGCGGAGTCGTGGAACACTGCTATTCAATGTATACTATTCTTTATATGTACGAACACATACATAACCTATAATTAGTTAAGTGAACAAAGTGTCAGAAATAGTAGTTTCTACCTCCTGCAGTCCTACTTACCCAAAAGATAAGTAAGTTCATAGGTTTTTTGCTACGTGTATTCATAATCAAATTCACAAACAAATACAAAAATAATAGTGTTAATGAAAGATTAATGGATAACGGTGCCTAATGCGGAAACAGAAACAAAGAAAATATACATTGAAACTGACACCAAGAATATTAACAAACCATACAGGTTTTTAACAACAGTGAAAAAACTGAATGTGTTGGTTAACTACCTAAATAACTGCATAAAACTGTGCCTCGTCTACATAATATATACCAATACACCTGGTAGTTGTCGGTACATGTTTAAGCAATGATGGCTCAGTTTGATAGCGTGTACGGACTCTCCTCGATCGACGTGAGTTCGAATCTCTGCAATGAGCCCGAGCTTTCGATGAAGGAAAACATCGTAATGAAACAATAGCACGGTGCTCGGGCTTTCTGTAAAGCCCGCCTGGCTAGCTACCACCCTCAAGTTGACAATCTGTCGCCAAACACCAACAGATGTGTTCCGGTAGATGCACTTGAGAGCCAGTTTTCCACTAGGCTTAGCGTGCTACCATCTTGGGCCACATTGTCACTTAAGATCAGGTGAGATTGTGGCCACAACGCTAAACCTATAAAGATTTTAAAAAAAGTTATTTCACCCCCAAATTTTGTTACGGATATGAGATATCGGATCTGGATCTATTCGGTTTCGGTTATGAAAACGGATACCTATGAAATAAGATTCCTATGGTTTCGGAAAATTTTAGTTATGGATATTACATTTAAAAAAAAATATTTTTCATTGTAGTTAAACAGGTATTACTTGGACATTTGTAGGTGTACATTATTACCTTTATTTTTGATAATTATTGGTTAGTTATAAAAATAATTTTTTATATTCAAATCTATCAATAATCAATGATCACAAATTAGATATCTAAATTTTATTTATTTAAGATCTTGGCACAATGCTCGATGGCCTCGACAAAGTTTCTCAACAGGTGGGCCTTAAAATGAACATGGACAAGACGAAAATCATGTCGAATATCCATGTGGTGCCCACCCCAGTATCAGTAGGGAACTCTTGTCTAGAAGTTGTTGAAGAATATGTCTACCTGGGACAAACAGTCCAGTTAGGTAGGTCAAACTTTGAAAAAGAGGTCAGTCGACAAATCCAACTCGGCTGGGCAGCGTTCGGGAAACTGCGCGACGTCTTCTCGTCCAAAATACCTCAGTGCCTCAAGACGAAAGTCTTTGACCAGTGTGTGTTGCCAGTGATGACATACGGCACAGAGACGTGGTCGCTCACTGTGGGCCTCATAAGAAAGCTCAAGGTCGCTCAGCGAGCTATGGAGAGGGCTATGCTTGGTGTTTCTCTACGAGATCGAATCAGAAATGAGGAGATCCGTAGACAAACTAAGGTAACCGACATAGCCAAAAGGATTAGCAAGTTGAAGTGGCAGTGGGCGGGGCACATAGTTCGGAGAACTGACGGCCGTTGGGGCAGAAAGGTTCTCGAGTGGAGACCACGCACCGGAAAGCGCAGCGTAGGACGGCCCCCCACTAGATGGAAAGACGACATAATAAAGGTCGCTGGGAGCCGTTGGGTGCAGGCCGCACAAGATCGGTCGCTCTGGAGATCTATGGGGGAGGCCTATGTTCAGCAGTGGACGTCCTGCGGCTGAAATGATGATGATGATGATGATGATGAAATTTTATTTGACTATTCATTTGTTTGGATTTAACTCAAAAAGACAACCGACTTTGTGTACGCGAAATATATATAATTCTACAATTAACAGACTTTAAAAATCATCAATAACACATTCAGAAATGGTTAAAAAATCAAAAAGTCAAATTTTTTATTCCGACCTTTTATTTTAAACGTTTTATATCTCTATTCGTAATCGATACGCTATAAAAATTATCAATAATACCACAAAAATAAAAACACATTTTATATGACTAAAAGTAAAATTACGAGACGTAAATAGTTACGACATAATAAACACGCAAGGAGCCGCAGGCACAGCTAGTCCATCACTAAGTTTCACCTTCTAAGTTGGATTACATGAAAGAATTTTAGCATTTAAATATCTTTGAAAGAATCGTTTTATGTTTAAAATTATTGGATAGTGTCACCATGCGTCTATGATTTACATTTTATCAACAGTATTTTAATTTGAAGACAAAAGCGAGTATTCTTGTCTAGAATCAAAATATATGTAATAATATCAATAATGGCTCAGTGCTGGCGTGTAACAAATCCGTATCTATCAACGTGAGTTAGAGTTCTTGCAATGAGCCTGAGCGTTCGGCGCAGGAAAACATCGTGATGAAGCCATAGAATATAATCTTTCCTAAGGGCAAATGACTAGCTACATCCCTCAAGTTGAAAAACTGTAGCCAGGCCATCTACAGGGATGTTACGACAGCTGCGCTTGAGAGCCAGCCCCCCCGTAGCTTACCGCCATCTAACCATCTTGAGCCACACATCGTCACTTTCAACAACAGGCGTAATTGTGGTCAAAATGTTAAACCTATAAAAGAATTTAAAAAACCTCGAACTAAGCGTTAAAATCAAAGAACATTAAACGTTTGTCCTGTTGATATTGTTAATTTAAGATTAATTAACATTTCAAAACAAAATGAGTATTACATAATTTGAATTTTCTATTACACCACGCATGTAAATATCATAAAATATTATGGTGATATGCAATGACAAAGCTCATTTGCATACTCGTTGCGAGATAAAGCATGTGCAATGCTCGAGAGCTTAAGTAAAGTCGCCTTGACACTGCAACCTCGCCAGTTAAGATCAAAAGTGGCACATTCCAGTTAATAGAGCACGGTCACTTGCGGTAAACTATAATAATACAATGAAACAATCTAACCAATGGATCAACTTGGCAACGTCATTAAACAACTGTAGCCACATGAACAATTTGTGATACAAAATATTAAAATAAACAATCAGTGAGAACAACATCAACTTTAGTATGTAAAAACAAAAACGCAACATATTCAACAACATTACCTAAGAAAAATTAAATAAATTTGGAATCGCGTATTTCATTAGTAATTATAACTTTAAAAGATACGCATAGAATGAGTGATACGTACCGTTTGAAAAAGCAGCGAGCCGCGATGCTCGTAAATCAATCAGGCAGTCCTTTCGATTGCAGTGTAGAACAGTAAACACGATTAGGTCGACGGTACAACCGAAGAGTGTTGTCAAATTGACGCGTAATGCCGAGCTTCTCAGAGTTAAAATCGAGTGATATTATACGAATAGCTGCGAGTTGCGACGATACAAGCGCTCAAAACACGAAATACGAACGGGCTCGATGAGGCAAGCGACGACCCCCCGTTGTCGAGGTTACTTCGCCTGCGAGAGGCTCCGCAGCTCCGGCGTCGTCAGACGAATCCGGTGTGCGGTGAGGAACGTGGGGCGCGAGGCACGGGGACGGGAGAACATGATAACCGCGCCGATGTTTTTGCTATGCTCCGGCTCGCTCGCTCGGCGTACCAGGCTGCGTTCCTTCATTTCGTACAGAGTCCATTATCTCTATCTGTGTCTCGCTCGCACTCGTTGCTCGTTTCGTCGCGCCTCGCCGCACCGGGCGCTGTTTTATTGCCAGCCGACGATTTTAACGTGCGCTCGCAACGTCCGCCAGAGCACAAAAGTTTTTATGGAAATTTCATTTCGAATGCGCGCCTCATTCGCTTGCTCGCTCGGGAACATCAATATAAAAGCACGATAACGAACGGATGAGTCAATTAATTATTATTGTTGGAAGCTGTCGGTACTAGGTGGGTTTTTATACCATGCTATCACATTCATTACCAGTTGGTCTTTCTTTCCTTTTCGATTTTAATTATTAAATAAATAGTTAATTAAATAAGTTTGTACTGAATGTCACTTCGCGTCTCTACCAAGTTTCATTCTAACATAAATGATGTAATCCTCTACATGAACGACCATGAAGACCTACCTCAAGTCTATTTATGAGATATCTATCGAAGTAATAAGTTCTACTTATTTTTAGTATAGGTACAATAAAACGTCTTATGTAATACTATAAATGCCTCTAACATCTTGAACTATATTTGCCAACTATACATTGTGACTAACAAATGAAAGGTTGGGCGCATACGATGATTGAAAAACATGAACCTATTCATCCAACGACTTCAAAGCTTCCCTCAGATAACTAATTTGCAAGTAATGTTACAATTTCAGAGTGACTGGATGCTGCGTGGGTTAAATCATTCTATGGGGCGATGACGTCATAATGTAGTAATGAATATTTGACTGAAAGATTCGCCTTATCATAATCTACTAGTTTCAAGCTTACTAAATTAAGCTTGCCAGATTTTATTTGAGCAATTTTTTAATTTCATAAAACCGGTTACAAATTACAATTGAAAATCCTATTATGATAAAATTAAATCATAAGCTTGCTTTTGTAACTGTAACCTACTAGAAGTAAAACTAACTTGTGCTATACGAGAATTATTATGAATAAATACACTTGAAAATGGAATCCTATAATAATAAGAAAATCTATAAGTTGCGAATATTATATAATTTTTTTATTGAGACTTTATTGAAGCTAAAGAAAAATAGAAAATATTAAATTAAATTTTAGATACTGATTGATGATATATTTATAGCACGTTATGTAGTAGGACGAGTGTTTGTTAAGAACCTAGACTACATAAGTATAAACTATTTTTTACGAAAAAATATATTGGCGAAGAAAATATATTGGTTGCTAAAGGTAGAAAAGAAACACTGTACAAAATCTAGTAGTCTAGAGATATCCGAGGAAACAGGAAAGTAAGGGCGCTCATTCACACATCGACGAATCGTTATTTTATTCGGATCGTGGTTTCATAAGATTCATATTTATTTCTTCAGTCGTACTTCACAGGATCATGAATCGCCAATGACGGTGTATGTGTGAACGTGCCGTTAGTAGGGCTTATCCTTAATTACGATTATTTTTTATGATATTTTTATTTACGTAAAATGACTCCTAGAAAAATTAAACCGTATGAAAAAAAGTATTTTCATTGGCTTTATTGTTCACATAAAGAATAAGAGTATTATTATAAAGTATAGGTGGCAGCCGTAACTGAGATGTATGGATGCTTTTTACGCATTTAAAATTATTATTATAAAGACACGAAATTATGTTGAAATAATATTAACGTAAACTAATTATGAGATATTTTTATTTGACTTTAGCGTCAAATTCGTATTAACACAGTAAAGCCTCTTTTATGGTACATAACTCGAAAATGAGTATTATGGTTATAGGCACATTATTTCAATAACTTCTAATTTGACTGAGCCGATTTTTAAATCGTGAGATAACTTTATTTGAGGAATAATCTTTAAATTTCGTCAGGTTTTCCATACATTATCTGTCAATAATTTAAAAAGATTCGAGTAGCTTTGTTTTTACAAATATGCGTCTTGTTCATAACATCGTTCTCAAATCAACAATCAGCTGTTATTATAGTCGTGAACGTTGAGACCTAGTCCGTATGCGTTTGTATTGACCAACTGCACTTGGCCCAAATCCCGATGCACAAATAAACGCAGAATCGTTCCTGTTCGTACGCCTAACTCGATAACACATGGCCGCAGCGCCAAAGCAGACACCAAACCTAGTAAATAGAGCCCCGGTTTGTAACCGCACTGAACTTTATATATAAGCTCTATGTTGTGGATAAAAGGTGCGATGAGGTTAGCTGAAGTGAAAACCTTCGTCAAATGAAATACTCACACGCTGCTACCGTGTCATATATTATTGTTATCAATTTTCATGATTCATTGCTACTATATATATATATACCATTAAGATTCAAATTATTTTATTACTCAATAATTGTGCTTTATATCTATTTCACTTAACTACAACATTTTTTAACACTTGTTCGATAAGGTAATCAAAACATTTAATAAGATCATCATCATTCACACTTCATATGACCACAACTTTAGAAAATATTACGGAAATTCCAAAGCAACAGAACTGTTAATTTCATTAATTTATAATAACAGCTATATAGGCTGTTGCCTCAACAAGCTTGTGATATCGTAACTCCAATTCAACGACATAATCGACTTCAACACCAAATTTTATTAAAATCCGTCCAGCCGTTTGACCATATAACTGGTAGAGAAACATTCAAACAAACTTACTCTCCTCACATTTATAATATTTATTAGAATAAACGCATATTATTTACATTTAACGCAAAATACTGTTCACAACTTATCATTGTTATGACATCATAATGAGTTAGTTACGATAGATTATTACGTTAGATAGGATCTGATTAGTTAGGTCAGTGGCGCGGCGCGGGTGCCGAGTTACTAACGTGCGCTTTAAATAGATTAGTGTTCCATAGGTGGTGTGGATAAATAACCACATCTATCGCAACTTATGTGTATTTATACTGGTGAAAGATTTAGTTGCTAAGCGCTCAGTACAGCAAAAAGTATTATCTACACAAATTTTTTTTTTTTCTGTTTGTAATATCAAAATAACAGCTTTTTTTTCTGTTTGTAGTGTCAAAATAACAGCTTTTTACTAAATGTATATGAAAGTATACAAAATAACAAAACACCCATATTTTAAATTTTTTCTGTTTGTTTGTTTCGGGTAATCTCCGAAACGGTTGAACCGATTTTGACGGGACTTTCACTGGTAGATAGCTGATGATATAGGGCTTAAGATACTTTTATTTTAGAAAAAGAATTAGGGTTCAGCACAAATAAAAAAAATGGTTATGGTGAATCAACCCGGCTCTTAAGTGGCTTACGCTGAGTAAACCATAAGAGACCTAGCAAATTAATGTACTAATAATTGAAGACTTTAAAAAGACCTACAAAAAAGTCAGCGAGAGTATATATCTATCTTCTAAAAAACACCCACAATAAGCATTTGTATTTAAAATAGCCGGAAGCAGTGAAGCAAGATTTGCGCGGGTATTCTGTAGTCCACGTGAGCGAAGCCACGGGTACAGCTAGTATTATTATAAAAAGCTCAAGAAATTGTTTGCGAGCTTGATTTTTCGAACGCGCTGATCTCTGTAACTATACCAGTCAGACTTAATGAAATTATTTTTGTTTATTATAGCCTATTCAATGCGGAAGGTTATAGGTTATATAACTTCACGCTACGGCTCTAAGGCATGGAGTAGTAACCTTAAACGTCAAACCATCTGGAAAGCTATAGAGCAAGTACGTGAAATGAGAGAACAACGATAGCTTACACGGATGCGTCGGGGCGCGGCGCGGTACGATGCGGCGACGCAAAGCGACGCTGTGGAAAGTTGATCGAATAAATTTAACACCGTGGGTCACAGCAAGTAATGCATAGGTAGGTACCTCGTGTTAGATAATTGTAGTAAAGACTTGGAAACATTTACAGGTCAACAATTTTTTCATACTAGTAGCTCGGCAAAATGTCTGTTACAACTGATTGATGATAAGAATAAAAGCGACCACAGTAACTACCGTTGTCTAGTTTAAATGTAGCTGAAATCACATCGGTTTATTTTAAATATCTTTAGGGATAAAAAAAATATTTAAATATATCTATATTAATTCAATTTGAACAAAAATGTAAGCTTTATAAGTATTTTGGAAGGAGTAAGGTTTTACAGGTTTGTTGTGAGAGGCATTAGAACTGTATACGTGGAAGCAGTAATGTCATATAAACCATACCGAGATTAATCGGAGTAAATGCGTTCCAAGATCATTGAAGAGTTCGTCGACCGGCGTGCGAAAATGTTGTCGTAAATAAATAATTCACAAGGCTAGTGTTCCGAGTTGGGGGCACGTGGTGTGTGCCGGGCACGTGTAGTAGGTACGTAAACATTTACATTACATAACCGGCTCGTCATCGACGACCGCGTGCTATTGAGAGAGAAATGCTGTGGCGAGTCTTACCAATGGATGCACCGTAATTGTTGTACTTCATTTCCGAACGGCGCGTACGGCGCGGCGGCGTGCTCAGCACAGAGCGGCGCACTTTCGCATTTGCGAATCCTTTCGGTTGTCACACTCACAAGTTAACTAGAGTATACATTCAATAGTGTTAATAGGCTCCTAAATTCCACATATCTACAAGCCGTAAAAAATGAGAAGGACGCTAATCTATACAGATATTATAAAACATAAGAGAATGTTAGTTTCTTTTGTTTATTCGAACGCGTTAACATGTGACTGACTACCTATCAAAGATTTCACAAAAAAAATCCATTTTATAGTTCTACAATTTGATAGTTTGATTTGATTGATATTATTCAAAATAAAATAAGGGCCACTAAGTATGTTTGCTGTACAATGAATACAATGTATGTAATAATAAAAAATATTCTCGTTAAAAGTAGTTAATTAAAAATAAAAACCGTCGAAAATGATTAAATAAATAAATATTCGTGTAAGGTATCATCAACATGTATGGGGCATTTCAGATAGTTTTACGAGACAACCCCAGCAACAAACGCAAAGAAGGCTGCGAAAGCCCTAGATAGATTACTCTAATCACTCTGTTTAAAGTAATCGTGTTCGTGTTCCTATGTATTAACGTGAGATGTTTATTAAAGAATTTAATTAATATAATAATATAATTTTCCACTGAACACTAATAATGCTGAAATTATCACAAGTTATGCAGCAAATCGGAACAAGAATTTAAGAATATTTATTTTTTTTTTTTTACACAAAATTTACATAAAAATTATAATCAATACAAATCCAAAAAGTTAATATTACGTAAATCAATATTTGCTACTTATCAGTTGAAACCAACAAGTAGCTCATATTTTGTTTTAACTAATATAAAATTGAATAACAATAAATGTGATACACATATAAACAATAGGAACCTTCTAATAATAATAAAAGTAATAAAATAATAAAAGTAAACATACTATGTAACTTAAAAGACACAATCTACCCAACCATTTTTATTATATACGAGTACTAACTATCTTGATATTTTAACAAACAACAACTCGAGAAGAAATGTATGAATAACTCACAACCGTGGTAGGGGGGCCACCTGAGGTCGCTGCCCGCTCCCTCTTTACCACCTTCAATTCGTTCTAATTTTATTAACTTTGCTCGATCTGAATCCGTTTGAAGTAGAAACATAATTGTATTTTCAGTGTAGTCGTCTATTTAGCGAACAGGCAAGCGTGAGAAAACTAACCACGATCTTTCATAACACTTAATAGCATCAGAAATGATATATCGTTGGATTGTAATAATTAATAATAATCATATTATTATAATATATCAATGTAGAATTACGACTTACGACGCTTAATATACCATCGAAACTCTCTATTGACATTGTCATTATTATGACTATTGATTGACATTATTGACATTAAGTACAAAGTCAAAATTACTTCGACTGCATTTTTAAATGACGATTTTAATGAATATTCATTTTTCGTATTCGGGTAAAAATATTTCTACTGTTTTTTGGAATAATAATTTTAATGAAAACTAAATATCAATATTTTTATGTTTTCTCTATAAAACATTGATTTCCCTTAACGAATTTGTTTGTTTATTGTGGGCTTCAAACAATTACTTGAAGTGGTACTGGGTCATATTAGCACTTAGGCATCATTGCCATCAGTATTTTGCATAAAAACTATTAAACTTTTAAATCTCATAGTTGGGTTACATATTAACAAATTTACTAACATCTATTGCACGTGAATGAGTCTTTACAGAACCATACAATAACATACAAAACCATAGAGTTAGACAAGTCAGGTTTTAAATTTGGTAAACATGCATTTGCGCTTGTGCATGTGTTGTATGTGTATGTAATTGTGTAAAATAGACGGTTCCGCAACGAAGGCAAGTGGTACACAGTTCACGGAATGTCTTTATAGGCCACCTGTTACACGGGTCGGTGTCGGTGAAACAGCTGATCAAGCCCGAGCGAATTATTATTATTATTGTTGTTGTTGTTGTCTGATGTCGGGGCTCTGGCTCATTTATTTGTGACGAAGTGGGTGGAGGGGGTGCGAAAGTAATAACGAACCGAACCTCAACTTTCGCTGTCAACTTCTACTATTGTTCGATTGTAAGTAACATGATGACGCCATGACGTAGTGTCGGCTTTAATTAAAAGCCTTCAACTCTCAAACACGCCAATCAATGTAAACAATATTTGCGCGACATTGGTATGTTTCAAGAAAGCTGATCAAATAGGCTAATTATATATTGTGCGAACCTTAATCTGGAACTAATTTATTACATAACTAGCTGTGCCCGTGGCTTCGCTCACGTGGACTGCAGAATGCCCGCGCAAATCCTGCTCCCCCGCTCCCGGCTATTTTAAAGACAAAAATGCTTATTGTGGGTGTTCCTTAGAAGATAGACGTATACTCTCCCGGACTTTTTTGTACGTCTTTTTAATGCCTATGATTATGTAGTACATTAGTTAGCTATATCTCTCATAGTTTACTCAGCGTAAGCCATTTAAGCGCTCGAATTGATTCACCATGACCGGTTTTTTTATTTGTGCGGAACCCTAATTATTTTTCTAAAATAAAAGTAGCCTAAGTTACTCCCTATATCATCAGTTATATATCAGTGAAAGCCCCGTCAAATTAGGTCCACACCATTTCGGAGATTATCCGGAACAAACAGACATACAGACAGACAAACAAAAATTTGAAAAATGGGTGTTTTGTTATAGGTATCGTATATATTTTCATATGCATTTAGTAAAAAGCTGTTATTTTGACATTACAAACAGACACTTCAATTTTATTAATTGTTATAGATGTAAAATTAAAAGAATAAACAACATATATATTTTTAAACAAACATATGATTTATTATATTAATTGACGATGGATGATACCTATTATCATTAATGATTTAACGTAAAAGGAAAGTTGTTGTAACAAGGAGCAATTTTTAAAATTCGGTAATCTCACATAAAAAAAAAATTATGTGCGTCTGTTAGTGATTCTATATCGTCTAAACGACTTGACCATTTGATCTCATATTTACAAAATGTATAGGTATGTACTAATATAATAAAACGGAAAAGTTTTTTGTTTGTTTGTTTAAACACTCTAATCTCTTGAACTACCTACCAGTCGGTTTCGAAGAATTCTTTTTGTTTATGACAACTAAACTCTCAGAGGAATAGTATAGGCTACAACTGTTTTTTTTTTTTTTTTAGAACTGACTACACTGTTAGCCTTAGGGGCCCTATCGTCAAACAGAGCCACTGCGGCTTTTACAGCTTCACCGGACTTGGGGGCGAACGCTTAGGGCACTCAGCCGCGAAAGTTTGTGACGACCCGCACGAGGGTGCCAGAGTGGCCGAACCTCGGCTCGGGCGGTCGTCGCGAATGCGAAAAAGTCGCGATCTAACTAATTCCCTAATCCTAAGAGAATTCGAACTAACTAATATATACTCATATGCACGTTCCCCTCCTCCTGGGAGGAAGGAGTGGACCATGCGTATGTGTATTTAATAATCGGAATGGTTTTTCTACACTAACTAGCGCATTAGTCTAACTAGCGCAAAAAAAGAAAAAAAAAGGTCCCTTACAGAACCTATGTACCTGTGTGGTGTGCACGTGTGTGTGTTCATACGTGTGTAATGTTGTGTGTGGGTAACTAAGTGTTGCACGTATAGTGTCACTTTGTATCGCGCGGGCGGCTGCCTGACCCAAGGGTTTCACACCGAGGAACGGACCTAGGCTTGGGTTGCCGCTAGAGAGGGTGGACGTGACGGGTGTGCGGGAGCGAAGTTAACCGCCCGTCCTCTGCGGAGAGAACGGTGGTTACGCGGGCGTGGGCGGTGGCACGCTCTGTTTGGAGAGACGGTGACGTAGAACGCGTTAGCTGTTTCGGTTTGGTCGGGCGGGTCAGTGAATATATTACGCGGCCGGTGTTTTCTCCGGCAGGCGTTGGGGTCGGGAACATATGAAGCTGCCGCTTTTATTAGGGGATTCGCGTGGTTCGATGCGGTGTCGAAATAAGAGCGAGAAAGGTGTTTGACATAGGCATGTATCGAAGGAAGGTCCATATCTCTATGGAGATCCTCCATACGAACATACCTAGGGGCGCCGGTAAGGCGGTGAAAAAAACCTATTCTGGATGGCTTGTAAGCGTTTCCAATTATATTTTGACATATGTGCGAACACAACGCAGCTATATGTCATAATCGGTCGGATACACATCTTGTAGAGCGTAAGCTTGTGTCTCGTGGACATTTTGCTTGCAGCACATAACAGAGGATGCAATCGGGCGAGGGTTCAGGCGGCCCTTTTCCTAACCAGAGTGATGTGGCGTAGAAAGGAGAGTCTACTATCTAGGGTTACACCTAGATATTTGGTCTCCTTTACCCAGGGGATCGGATTACCGAAGAGTTCAAGGGGATGATCCTTGTGTTTTTTCGGTATCTGTGAGGCGGTTTGGTCGAAGAGCACCGCTGCGCTCTTCGTAGGGTTTATGGCTATTCGCCAGTCGTTAAACCACTTCCCGAGAGTGGTCACGGCTCTTTGGATTCCGCATTTGAGGTTTCTCGTTTGCCTTTGAGAGGAGTATATGACTGTATCGTCAGCGTATAAGCCTACCTCAACTTTCGCTTGAAGTTTTGGTAGGTCACTGACGTACAGATTGAAGAGGCTAGGAGCCAGGATGGAACCTTGGGTCTACAACTGTCAGATAGATAGCCTTAAATACTGATTTTTGTTACGTAAGTCGGAAGTCGAAGCCCTCCCGAACTGCTTTAACCGCGTGCGCTGGCGTAATCGTTAATGATACGGAAATACAATAATATTGGTACTTAGTATATCTAAAAAAAAGTCAGTGATAGCATATAATTTTCTCTTATAGATAAGCCACAATAATGTATTTTGTGACGAGGATTTGTCGAAAATTTAAAAGTGATTTATAAGCACTAGCGATCGCCCAAGGTCGAAATTCGACCAGCGACTTTTTGATCATAGACTATTTTCTGTTTGACATTTACAGTAATCATAAACAATGAGTATTAGAGTCTGGCCATCGAAAGCTGTCCAAAGAAGACGGCGGCAATTTAAAAAATCTGAAGCTGTTAACGCTAAATAAACTCAGCATAGACGTAGTTGATACTGTGACGACTGAACGCAACAAATAGTCTTGAGTTTTTCTTTGGACTGCTTTCAATGGAAACAAAAGTTACTTCATCATAAAGACAATTTTGTGAAGTTAAATTTAGCTCTATAGAATATGCTATTTGGACTCATAGTTTAGGAGATAATAAAAAAATTAAAATAATTTGAACTTGCGGGAAGAACAATTATGATAGACTACATGGGTGCGTTGGCGGCGCAGTGTTTTTCGGATAAAATTAACATGGGTGAAACCGTGGGCCACAGCAAATATAATAAATTTGTTTTACGAGACGATAGTTACAGATATGTTAGGATTCGATAGGTGGTGCTGTGGCCGAGCCATTGATTACCAGAATAGGCCGAACAAAGTCTGTGTGCCCAGCTAGTTTTGTATAATTCTTCGATTTCTCTTAAAAACATTATTTGATAAAAAAGACAATGCCGCGTAAATCGTAAATAGATAAAAGTTAGTTTCTCGGGTAAGTACATCAATAGAACGATAGATAGGACCCGATAAGATGATATGAACTTCCAAAAGTTGTTGTATTAATTAAGTAAACAAAATGTTTTGTAACAATGCAATTTTATAACCTAAGACGACTCACGACATTATCTCATTCATAATTACTACACGGTTAACTCAAATTATGTATGTTACAATATATATATATATATATATATATGTCCTAATAATATAATAAACATTTTATTATCGAGCATATCAATGGGCGTGACGTCACAAAAAAACACGAGGGAACAATGTGAATGTCCAATTAAACGGATCTCGTACACGTCATCGAAAGGTGTTTCCCGAAGAACGCACACACACAGAGGCACAAACAAACGGCGATCAGCTGACTGCTCCGATTTTAACCCACACCAGTGAGCGGACTGTTAGAGAACATAAATAATGACGGCCCACCTACCTAGCTATACGTAACACACATCGTATAATTTGTATGTGCCACCGTCTAAAGAGGAATGTGCGATACGCTGCCGTTTTCTCTCCGGCATAACAGTTTTTACAGCAACGCAAATAAAACCGATGATCGATTCGTTTTGTCGCGGTCGGTTGAGACATTATTCCGTGGAACGCATGCAGCGTGAGATCGTATTAAATAATCAGAAAAGTATTATATGAATACATTCAATACGGTAGATACACACTGGATACAGTGCTCTCTGGCAAAGGTATCTAAGAGAAGCGTATTACTACTACGCATAAAATACTAAATATGACAATTACAAAAATTGTTTTTACGACCTCCTTTTTCAACCATCGGATGAGTTATTGTAACCTCTTTTCACTTTCCGGTGTATTCGCACACACCTGGAATTCTCACAACAAGAACAGAAACACAAAAGTTTCGCTCTCGTCATACACACTTGTGTTTTAACAAATAAATATACGTACATACTTGTATCCTTCACGTCTTTCAATGATATCGCAAATAAAATTAACATGGTAGCGAAAACCATGATGAACGAACTTTGGGTAATTTTAATGGCGTATTAATGCAATTTCTGCTTATTGATTTACGCCACATTGATTTTATTCATTTAGGGTAGGTTTACACACATGCATACACGCCTTATATATAATACTAGCTGTGCCCGTGGCTACGCTCGTGTGGACTGCAGAATGCCGCCGGTATTGTGGTGACCCCGCTTCCACTCACGGCGGTTATTGCCCGGTCATTTTAAACAGAAAAATGCGTAGGTGTTAATTTAAATGAGCTGAACATAAATTATTTTTCTAAAATAAAAGTATCCTAAATTACTACTTATGAAAGCAGCTATCTAGCCAGTGATGAAACAAACAGGCAGACAGACAAAAAAATATTGTTATTATTACCGTATATACTTTGGTAAATTTAAAATCACACTATATATTGCAACCCTAGGCTAATTCATAGCGCTCGCCTGGGTAGGTAAAATCGTACTGTAGGAAAAAATGACGTTTAAAAACAAAATCAAACATACTTCTTACCCTGAGAGAGTACTTATGAATGTTAATAATACACTACCACCGGTTCGGAAAACATTCTACTCCACCGAGAAAAGCTGGCAAGGAACTCGATCAGGTTTATATATTTTATAACTGTGTAAATAAAAGTTCATTGAGAATTGAAATATGTACTAATGTAAGGTTAAAAAATAAAAATAAATAAAACATTCTTACGTCGTGAAATTATTGTATCTAAATTAATTATCTATACCAATATTATAAAGAGGAAAGTTTTGATTTTTTGTTTGTAATGGATATACTCAAAAACTACTGGACCGATTTAAAAATTCTTTCATCAATATACAGCTCCAGTATCAGCGAGTATGTAACATAGGCTATATTATAATTTGAAAAATTAGTTTGTTTCTCATAAAAATGTCGATAGTTTTACACAAAGTATAAAAATTGCCTACACGGGTGCGTTGGTGATGTTTGTCGTATAAAATTAACACGGATGAAACCGTGGGGCACAGCTAGTTATTATGAATAAATTTTATTTTTTTAATATAAAAGCTTTGTGAAGCGACTGCTATTGCATCTTATGATAAGTACAAAATAATGCCGAAACAACAACTAGCGCCGAGAGGGACCACATTTGATCGTCACTCTATAAATTTATATTTCATTTTTTGTTAGACAACAAAGTTCTGTATAAAGTAGAAAATTGTTGAGATACTCTGCATCAACGCTACAATACATATTTGTAACTTAAAAGTTATTGTAAACAATGTTTTATCGAACTTAGTACAGTATTTATTTTTACACAGCCTTAGTAGGATAAACAAGTGTAGAAGTTTTAGTATCTCTATTATTTAAAAAAAAAAATTTCTAAATAAAAAAAAGTTAATTATAGCCTTTATAGAGAGTTTATTATAGAAAAGCAAGCTTCTCTTTACCAAATAGAGTGAAATAAGAGACCCATAAGAATAAGCCAAAACGGATGCCGACGGCCAGTATTATAATTTCACAATATTCAAAATCAAATTTTCTGTACCAGTCACCAATTTCAATTAGGTACATTTCCTCCGTTAAAGTGCAGACTATTTAGATTTAGAAAATAAAATACTTATTTAATACAAGATTAATATTATTTCTAAGAAAAACCAAGTTTCATTCTACAATTTTGTAAACGTTAAAACGCAAATTGCTGAATTTACACGAAGTTCTGAAGTCACTGGTCATAAATGATAATAAAAACAAACATCTAGCTTCGCCACGAAATAGAATCGAGTATTGAGCCAATGCACACAGAGGTGTAAAGGCGGTCGGGTGCCACGCACACACGTATATCGTTGAAGTCGACACGCCCACACACACATCTGCAGTAGATAAGCATCGTCCCATTTTACATTGAGTCATGCGACCGAGTTGATACTTACTGTGTTCGCAGGCAGCCTTATGATGACAGCCGTCTTGAATACTTTTCGTAACGGCAACGATACACAAATTAGGGCGAGTTACGCACATGCACTTCTACTTTACACACACCACACACACACACACACACACAAACGAAAGCGTTGAAAGTTACCAAGGGTACAAATTTGAATTAGAGCAAAACGTTTCGAAGGATCGACCGGGCGCCAATAATACGGGAGGAGCCGGGGCAAAGGCGACTGTGGGAGTTATCAGAGAATGAGAAGACCGACTCGTGTAGAATAATATACGTTCGATTGCGCTAGGAGTGCGCGCGTTTCAGTTGGCGCACAGCGACTGGCGCAGGCAAGGAGTGCGGTGCGACGAAGCGGGAGGGCGAGCGATTTCACCGGGCTGATATTGCGACGGCAAGCCGCGCCGCGTTCGCTCCGACCCATATGTATAACTAGAAACGACCGAGGGCACGCCAGCCGCGACCGACCGTCGAGCGCTAGCGGGGGGCCTCGCCTCGCCTCATCTCGCCTTGCCTCGCCGAACCTCGCATCGAACAGCCGAGCTGCACGCACTCGAACAACTTATCCGGACTCGACGAGTTATTAATTGTTCACCAGAACATTACTTTGCATCAAAAACGCATAAGATTAACATTTTCTACAAGTCACGTTGCATTCTCCTCTACTATAGGTTTGTTCGCTTCCAAGAAATTGAAATACCTACGAATATTTCATAAAAAACGGGGATAAATATTTCAAGAACATACTTTTACTAAAACTACAAAAAAACATCACAAATTAAAGTGAAATGTGTCAAGATACGGCTGTCGCTACAATATTATCTATTATCTTTTTTTGTCTTCAAATTCCAAGCCTTCATAAAAAGGATTGCACACACTTATCAAGAGTTATTAATGTTATTATACAGGTGTGTCACTGGCATTTACATTTTATTTTAAATCGAATCATTGATCACGAAAGAATAATTGAATTTGCACTGAATGCTTGAAGCTGTAATATACAAACCCGCTAATTACTAATGAGACAATATCGATCTATGTTTATGTGCGAACCAACGCTAATATTAATACTGCACAGTGCGTTGTATTTTCTATGTATTGTATCCGATGCGTCGCGTCGTACTCGTAGCGCAAACATTGATGGCCTATTGGGAATGCGGGTCAGTGCAAATGCGCACTATGCCCATTTATTTATAATATTACATTTTATTCCTGGCCTATAGACAGAATAAAATAGCAGGTTTTTTTTGTGACGTTGTTGTGTGATGACTGATGACGCTTTAACAAGTGAAATTGTTATGTTGCCGCATACACTGTCTTTTTTTTATTTATCAAAAAAAATTGTAATGTATAATACGTTTACTTCGCTGATATAAATAAGCTAGCATTTTATAGAAATCCCTAAGGTGTGTAAAGTAAACCGTCAATATCCAATTAATAAGTATATTTATAAATCTGTGCAATGGCCAAGATGGATAAAGGAATTTGCTTTAGTAGTTGCTATATTTACGATAAACCGCATATTAAAATTACGAAAACCAAGCTGAGGTACGTATTTAATTAAGGATCCGAGGTACATAATTAATGACTTAATAAATGAGACGGCAAGACGGCGCCAACTAACATGATGATTTGCGATAAAACATCAGGTCAATTGAACATTTGGACAAATTATAAAGACCGTTTTAAGATTAAGCTACAACAAACACACCGCCGCGCCGGTAATCTTTTTGGGCCCAAATGTTTTTTGTCAATTATATTATCTCATGTTATATGACCAACTTCTATTTGCTGAAAACTCTAACTATTCAGTTTGAAAAATCTAAATCTTATACAATCCATAAAAATGAAGAAAACCAAAAATTGAACAACATATCAATGACATGAACACAACAATGTATAACATACACTGAAGTTTAATAATAATTTGTTAACCTTAATAATTATAATCTTTAATATAATGCTAAATATAATATAGTGAATTTGCAAACAGTTTGATTTCGCATATCGATGAAGGATTTATCTCTAATTTCTGTATAAGAAGGAACCCGTTCTGCAAAGTGTTTGGCCGGCACCAGAGCGCAGAGAAAAGGCCGTGTGGCAGCCACGAAGGCAGGCCGCTTCGCAAAATAAAAGAAAATATGTTTTAGTGGGTTAGTGAGCGTATTTACGATCGAGTACCACCGATCGTAATAAGATTACGCCGTCATTAGTTACATAAATGGCATGGAATGTATCGTAATTAGACAATTTGTCTTATGATCGATATTGTCCTACGAGGACTTCGAAAGTGACTATCATAAATTGCTTGCTAATTGCATCTGAGTTCAAGATACTGAGAGTATCTAATGTAATTCTGTAATTAGTTTTTATGTTATGTTATATTCTTACTATTTTATTATAGCATCGGTATACAAACATATAAAGCTCTAAAATATTTGATTAAAATGAAAATCGTAATAAAACTTTCATTGCGTAGCTGAAAGTTAGAGAAGATAATATGAATTTAAGGACATGCAACGCCATCTGTGGGCTGTTTAAAACAACTTAAACCGGATACCTAACCAGTTTCGTAGTTACAGTGAACACCTGCAACAACTTCACATCCGACACCAGCGTTAGGTCCGTGCACTTGTTTTGAACAAATAGGGGATTAATCATTGATATAAGTTTATCTATATTTTGAAACGAATTCCCGTTACCGATATGAATTTGTGCATTTTACACCTACGATTCAGACGGATCGCGACAAAAAAATTACGATATCGCAATAACGATTATAACTATTTTCTGATTTCTGTTCTATGAGATATAAGTAAACATAGTCACGGGTGAACAAAGATGTAGCCAGACTATTTGGAAGGGCAGACAGGCAAGGGAAACCTAATAAATATTACGCACACTTCGCTACAACATTAACTTGTGTAGGTATTTCAAACTCCATTCGTTGACTATGACAAGTTGTTCGATGAATTTATACTAAATATCAGAATCAGAATAATAGATAGAATAGTTAGATCAGAAACTAACCATGGAAAACACCACACGGGCACATTTTCTATTTCTATCTTCTATATCTATACAATTATTAAAATTGAAGAGCCTGTTTGTAATGTCAAAATAACAGCTTTTTACTAAACGCATATGAAAGTATAAGTATACAATACCTGTAACAAAAGCCCCATTTTTTTTTAATTCTTGTATGTCTGTCTGTTTGTTGGTTCCAAGTAATCTCCGAAACAGTTGGACCTATTTTGACGGAACTTTCACTGGCAGATAGCTGTTGTTATAAGGAGTAACTTAGGCTACTTTCATTGTAGAAAAAGATTTGGGGTTCCGGCAAATAAAAAAAACTGATCATAGTGAATCAATTCGGGCGTTTAAAAAGCTTAACGCTGAGTAAACCTGAGACATTTCAAATTAATGTTATACATAATTCTGCATATCAAAAAGACTTACAAAACAGTAAACCTAAGTCTATCTCATAAGGATCACCCACAATAAGTGTTTTTATCTAACCTGGAGCGGGGGGTAATACGATTTGCGAGTGTGCCCGATCGAAGGCATTCCGTAGTCCACGCGAGTGGAGCCGCGGGCAAAGCTAGTAATAAATAATAATAAGACGGTAACGCTATGCAGCATTACAAGAAAATGAACAGAAAATAACACAGTTAAATAAACGGACAAATTCTACGGCACAATTTATGGCAAAAGGCGTTTCTTGCAATGCGGCGCGGTCATGTGTGTGAGACATTATTTATTTTTATGGTCGTGAAGTCCATGGCGATGTCTCGGATCCTTCGCGTCCTTGTTTAGCGAAACAATACGCTGTTGTTACGTAAGTTTAAAGACGCGTCAATGGCATCTCGACCCTGCTTCTGTTCTCGTCACTGACCCACATTATTACTCACTCGTTCATCGCAATAACAATAACGGTAAACTACGTTACATAATACCGCCGATGTACGTAATTATTACGATAACACCGAAACTAATTTTAATATGACATGGTTCTTTTAAAGTCGCTAATAAAAATGTTTTTTTTTTTAGTAAGGAAACTAGAAAGCGTCTGTGCATCCATCTCTTTTCCAACATGTTCATCAATAGTAAGTACATTTCTTCACTACCACACATAGTTATAGGAGCACCGGTATAAGTACAGTACCGCTGCTTCTCGGCAAGAAACACTGTAAGCAAAGCAATGATATTGTATAAGTAGATACGGTATTGACACTCTTTACATGCCATCGTCAATAGTGGGCAATTGTCCATCAGTTCACTTTCGATTTGAATCCTATGTGAGCGAAAAGAAACTTTATCCTTTTTGACAACAGAGTCCTCTCTCTGCCTTACACTGTGATTTTCTATGTCGTTTTGTTTCAACATGCTGATAACGGAATTTCGAATGTTTTCAAATTGCTTTTAGTGAGAGTATGACGCGCCTATTTATAAAACGTCATTGAAGCAAAACGTTTCTATTACCATAAAAAGGAAGATAAGAGAAAGAAAAGTAGGTACTTAGTTTCCCCAAAAACCTAACTCACCTGTTAGTAACAGTATAACATAATTTTATTTCATACGTATTTTACAAGTTTTGCTGGTATAATTTAATCAGCAATTAAAATATCAAAACACATGTATATTTTAATTTTAAAGTCTTAGATACACATCAAAACGGAACTGTAAAACAAAACAAAAAATCATTCATTTTATGCAAATTTATTTGAAAACCAAATATTATTTGATTTAATTTGCATTTTGTGGTATTTAAACAATGTAGTATTATATACAAAATATGAAATTTTGAAAGAGCCGAATACAGCAAAAACATATTACTAACTTTAAATTCGTTACAGGCCCTTTACCCACAAACCACGTATGGCTCTTTACTTAGCCCTTAATATTATAATAACCTTTAATTATTCGTTTAATATTTATTTGTATGTATGTACCTATTATATCATATTTTCTGGAGCGTCACATATAAAAAAGCATTCTAACACCATTAACATCGTAGAAAAAAATGTATTAAAATAAAACAATACCCACCATTATTTTATATCAATTTTTATATTTTATTTTGGTTTCGGCCTATGTAGCCAATTTTGCCAATGTCAAGTCTGACAAATACACGAATAATTTTAATATTACCTGTATCATTATATTTTTGAATACTGTACTATATAGTAAAGGTTTTTATAAAGTTGAATGTACACATCTTTGAATCACGTCACCCATTAATCTCATAAAAAATGCTAATGTGTGTAATATTAAAATTTATATAATATATCCTGAGATATAAATATCTCTCCTGATGTTTATTTTAAACTCTTGGTTCTTTAACAAATATCGAGGTCTCCATCGTCATCATTATTATAATTATCATCATCGTAACTGACCCATACAAAGAATTCAACAGTTTATGTGCCTATATGGGAGAGAATTTACGAGAGTGAAACAAAAACAAAACCGAATGAAAACGGGTCCACGCGCTTTATTTTTGGAAAACAAAACAAGGACGCATCAAGGCTGCATTTTGCATTTGACTACAGTAATAATATCATGATTACTGTCATTTGTTTCATAAAAATACCACAGACAGTTTAAAAGTTGTTTTGGGTTTGTCAGAGTATGAATGATCTGTTATTCTTTTAACACGGAAAAGTTACGGGAATATACTCGATGGTAAGCAAAGTACAATAAAAAACAACTACAACCACCGAGAGATCAGCAGTCCATCGTGTATGGTCGCTGTCAGCCCACGGCCGGTCTGCAATCCTCTCGGCAGCTAGAAAGATAGTTAATGTCGAAACGAAAAACGATAAGAACCATTGTGACAGGTTTATTACTAGGTAATTTTACTTACTGCTACTTTGTGATAAAAAAAACATACTACGTATACAGTACGAAGTGGTACAACTAAATTACTTTTAATAATCTCGATTATATTATTATAACTAGCGGTGTCCCGCGGCTCTGCAGGTGTTTTCTATGTTGTAAAAATATAATTCTTATATGATTTCTCCATACAAATGTTGAATTCACTGGTTTAAGCCTATCTGTTAATAGATCAATCATTCAGTCGGTCACGGTTTCCTTTTTATTTAGATTCAAGAAGTTTCTCATCACGCTCGCACCAGCTCCATGCCTCTCTATTAGCGTAGAAAGAAAGAATGGGGCTCGACATCCATTTATGCTTGCAAACTGCTTATTTCTTTTTTTTTTTCAAATTCCTTCATCCTCGTTGTTTTCGAGAGTACTTACTACGAGTTTTTTTTTTCTTATGATCTCAGTAATTAATTGGTTTTATTCGTAAAGATAAGTTCTCATTCCGAGTCCACTTTCTACTTCCACACACACTTTACACATCACCATCGTTTTATTGTATATGTACATTGTACATCTGCTCTGAATGATATTAAACATTAACTGAGCGTTAAAGAATTTCTAGGTTTTATTCAACTTATCAACAATATTAGCATCGATAAATTCCAAAATCGTAAGGCATGTCTTGACGACGAAAACTTTATTAATTAAACGACTAAACTAAATCATAACAACAATATTTATAATTAGCAAAATAGACACGACGCGACGGTACGTATCATTAAATTAGCCACGGAAACAAAACAACGTGAGCGATAATACACTTTCAACACGTGATCGCAAATAAACAATAAAGACCTTCGATTATGTGAGCCGAGAATAAAACAAAGATAAGCAGAGGGCGCTGTAGATGACTCAACACGTCACGCGGGATTTATTTACAAGTAAATTTGCCGAAACTCTTGAATGAACTATTATTCTTTTCGTGACGAGAGGAGAGCGTGTGTTGTGCGTGCCCTGTTGCCGATATAGATATGTAGGCCACTGTCAAGGTCGAATGTTTAATATAAAGTCTGGCGCCGGGACATTAAAATGTTCGGGCCCTCTCCTGACCCCCCTCATTCCCGGGACCGGCGGTCGCAATCGTTGCACTCGTTATTTATTGTCTAAAGGTATCCCCCTCTCTCAAACAACTCTAACTTCAACTTACTAATAATATTTCTATTCTATGCTTCACTATCTACGAATATTCTAATAATATTAATTAAATACGTAAGGTTTTTTTTTAGATCTGACTACACTGTTAGCCTTAGTGGCCCTGAAGCCGCTGCGGCTTTTACAGTTTCACCGAACTTGGACGTAAGGAGAAAACTTTGTATCCCCCCCTTTTAAGCAATTTTTCGCGCAAGGAGAAGTGTGAGATTTGGCGTAATTAAAACATTTAAAGAAAAATTATGAAGAAAGATTTAATGTACCTTTATATAATTTTTGTTACAAATACATTAAATTAAATTAAACATTCATTGTTTACGTTCATACTGCAAATGCCAAACACTAAATAGTCTTTGTTTTAACTTCTAACAGTCACGAGTAGAGAATGTAGCTAAAAAAATTTAAATGTTGCTAACAAATAAATACAGACAGATTATCCATAAAAGAACAAAAAAAAAAATGCATATTGGTTTTAAAGGTAATAAATAAAGTAATCTTTAACAAAAAAAACACTTGTCGACCGTATACATAAAATTATAAATATATTAATACCCGTTACTTTGTTCAGAAGTCCGATTACTAGAACTTGACAATGTATAACTTTCTAGTCTAAACACAAAACATGTAAGACAACTCGTATGTTTACATAGCGTCAACATCAAAGAAACAATATTCCTCTATTACGCTGCGGAAACAAGATAATAATTTGTTTAAGGTTCCCGAGAACAGCTGACATGATAAGATTACCTTCACGAGCATGACCTATTCGGTTGAATGACGAAAACACGTACCGATTTAATAGCTACAGATAAAACGTAAATCGTAGGCGTGGTTGAAGTGAAGGTCTTTTACAAAACAGAAGAAAATTCACAGGGTATTTGTACGCACGGATGGGCCGTAACAGCATATTTCAAGTTTTAAGTGATAATCTCTAAAATATTTTATATGTATACTTATTTATATTACTATAGTACTATACATACACATATTTATTTACTACATAGTTATTTTATATTTATTATAAAGAGGCCTTTATTCGATCTGACTACACTGTTAGCCGTAAGGGCCCTGAAGCCTCAAAATGCTTTGACAGTTTCACCGGGCTTGGCATTATAAAGAAGTTGTTTGTAGGTTGTATCTTTGTAGGAGGTTATTATTATGTTATCATGAATGCGAACTAAGTCACGGGCGGTTGTTACATTTATATAATAATAAACGATTTCGTACAGATGCACTTTGTAGTAAATGTAATGTGCTAACCGTGAGACCACTTTTTATTTTAAAAACTATCGTTACCATGCACTGTCGTCTAATATATGATCCTAATCTGCATCGTAATTAAAAGAGGTGAACACCATGTATGTGAGATGACTGTCGTTCCATCCGCATCAACTTTTATCCTGGCTTCTATGTTTTGCCAACGCCTATGATTGGTCAACGACCGCGATTGGTTGACGACTAACTCACAAAAAAACAATTGTACAACTAATATATTAATATACGTAGTTTCTAATATATTGAATAATGTGATTTATTTGATTATTATTATATGTTTACTTATTCGCAACTACCCGGTATTTCTAATATATTATTTTAACCTTACAATGATTGGTCAACTAATGTTATCAATTGAACATCTTATATATTTTAATAAAATACGTATTATTAATCATTGTTAACATGTTTACTTGCAAACTACCCGAATATTCATATAAACAATTATTAATGTTACAATATAATCAAATAAAACATATCCTTTAAATATATGCTCTAACTACACAAAGAGCTGAACGAATTGTTTATATTTGGTTACTTACACTTGTATGGAGAATGTATTATGTATTGCTTCTTATTAAATTAAAACAAAACATTATTCAGTTTAAGCCCTAAATATTATATTTATACTCAAAACAGTACCACCGTTTCGGCAAACATCCCAGTTATCGAGAAGAACCGACAAGAAACTCGATCGGGTTTATCAACATCTAATTATTTTTAAACAGTTTTTACAGTATTTAATTATATACAGTTATTATCATTTTCAGTAGATGTACAGAGAGGGAATCACACCCAGACATTACCATCATTCACGTAATCAGGTAGCCTTTAATAAATACCCTTTCGACAATAAAACTTGCTTATCATGATTCTTTCACTTATTATCCGGCAAATCTGTAATGTGCTTAGGAAGTTTAACCTACCACAATTACCTAAAAAACTTTTAAAAGACGGAATGACTTTTTATAATTATTTCTAGTATTGAAATTGCGCGTGTTAGTTACAGGTTCAAAATTATCTTCATTTTTCCGAACATACATTATATTTTCCAAGATGTATTGGGAAGGCAAAGTTAAGATACCAAATTCTTGAAATTTATTCCTCAATGATTGGCGTGGTCCCATATCATAAATTGCTCGAACTGCCCGTTTTTGTAATACAAATATGGTATCTACCTCAGCTGCTGAACCCCACAGTAAAACACCATAGGACATTAAACTGTGGATGTAAGCGAAGTAGACCAGCCTAGCAGTAGCAATATCAGTTAACTGGCGAATCTTACGCACTGCGTATGCAGCAGAGCTTAATTTCCCTGCCAAGGTTTTAATGTGAGGACCCCATAACAATTTTGCATCTAGTGTGATGCCTAAGAAGAATACAGTATTATTAACCATGCCTACTATGTTCTCTTCTATCTTAATATTACTTTCAACACGTTGTGCACTGGGTAAGGCAAATCTGATACTTTTGCTTGGTTTGCATTTCAAAAAGATTATTGAAAGCTAAGCATTCTGATATTTTAAATAAAGTATTATTTACATTAAACACATTAGTCTTGGCAGTTTCATCTCCATTTTCCAAGCAAAAGTGTATGTGGTATACTTGAGTGTGCCAATATCAACTTGCAAAAGGCCTTTGTTAATCACACTATTTACATTCAGTCGGATAGCCAGGCTACTCTCTTGGCCCTGGCTTCAGATTCAAGAGAATCGAAGCTTGTAGCCAATTGTGTGGCAGTGCTGAACAGTCTGGGTAAAAATAACAGACTAATCCTGCGATGGGTCCCGGGGCATGCAGGAGTTCCAAGCAACGAATCTGCAGACGAACTTGCAAGAGCCGGAGCTGCAGAAAAACAGATTGGTCCTGAACCATTCTATGTATCCCAAAAAGCCTTGTTCGATTGACCTTAAGGAACCATTACAAACAAGAGGCTTTAATGTTCTGGTATAATTTACCTGGTCAAAATCATTCCAAGGAGCTTATTGACGTGTTCAACTGGCGTAGAGCTGAAGAAGCTGATGCTCAGCAGGAATCAGCTACAAATCTTAGTGAAGGCACTCACTGGACACTGTTGTCTAAATAAACATATGTATAGTATTGGTGTCCAGAGCACAAAAGATCGCAGATACTGCAAAAGTGCGGACGAAACTCCAAAGCACCTCTTGTGTGATTGTGACCCACTAATAGCTAAACGTAACCAGATTCTAGGTAAAAACGTGCTGCTCCCAGAAGAGGTTCAGTTGGTCTCTGCCAAAAAAGTCCTGCAGTACATTAAAGCTATAAGACTTCATGGGGAGCTTTTGCCGTGTGGGGCGATCACAATAGATCTCATTGGTCGCAGTGATACAGGACTGCATAAGCCTGTACAGCTCCCTTTTAGAATAACAATAAAACGGTCCCAATATCGAACATTGTGGGACTCCGATTCTAGCCAAAGATCCCGAAGAGGTTACCCCATTAAAACTCAGACAGCGATCTGTATAAATATGATTATAGAAAGTCGAGAGAAGGTCCATCCACAGCATGTTTCAGCTTAAGTAAGAACGTAGTGTGATCAACGCAGTCGAAAGCTTTTGAAAGATCACAAAATACACCGATTGCATCATGCGAATTCTCCATGCCTCATATATGTGACTTAATAGCATTGCACCAGCATCAGTCGTAGATTTTGATTTCGTGAAATCAAACTGCCGACCATCCATTATTCTATGATTATTAGAGTACATACTTTACTAATTGCTTAAGCATAATTTTCTCAATAATCTTACTAATCGAAAGAAGCACAGAAATTGGTCTATAATTTCCAATATTACTTCTACAGCATGATTTAAACAATGCAACTATTTTACTTATTTTCATCATACTGGGGAAAGTTCCTTTAGCAATACACTGATTAAATATATGAGTAAGATATGGTGAAATGTTATCAATTAAAGACTGACATTCCCCAAATGTCTTCAGTATGTTTTAAGTTTAATTGCTTAAAAACTCTTATTATTTCACCTGCAATAATAGATGTAAAATTAAATTTTGGATTTAAAGGTGTACTCAGATTTCAGTTTAATCTCAGCAACGTCACTATTTCCCACAGTTTGGATTACTCTTGTAATGCTTATCAACAACTGCTAAAATACCTAACCAAAATCAAATATTCTTAATTATTATTACATAAATTGAATAATTTATTATTCAGTCATATTCGGCAATACTTTCATATTTATTGAATACTAGCTGTTACCCGCGACTTCGTCTGCGTATTATTGGATATACTCAGATAGATCTCGGAACACGACTAACCAAAAGAAAATCATACATGAGTTTATCACTGAATGGTATTGTCATTATATGCCAATATGAATCCAACACATTAACCGTCCAAACAAAACTTACAACAGTACAAACAACAAACATACAAACTTTACATTTATTATATTTGTAGGATAACACTGGTTAAACTATTACTTTTGCCGGAATGAAAAGTACCCTATGTGTTATTTCAGGTTATAGAATATCTGTGTGCTAAATTTCATTCAAATCCGTTCAGCCGTTTTCGCGTGGTTGACTAACAAACATACAAACTTTCCATTTATTATATTTGTAGGGTAACACTGGTTAAACTATGGCTTTTACCGGGATAAAAAGTACCCTATGTGTTATTCCAGGCCATAGACTATCTGTCTGCCAAATTTCATTCAAATCCGTTGAGCCGTTTTTGCGTGATTGAGTAACAAACATCCAAACATACACACTTTTACATTTATTATATTAGTAGGATTATTTGTAACAGGTAACGGAGCTTCTGCTAATATTTACTGATGCTTTTATTTTTGTTTTTATCTAATTACTTGTAGTTAATCAAGAGAACGAGGGTCTGAAGATCTGTAGTTCAGGTCATTGTACCTTTTTCAGAATTCAGACCTCACATTTTATTGTTGCTTTTTGCAATTTTTGTCGATTGATAGTTGATTTATATTGAAGAAGCGTTTGAATTTATAAGTATTATTAGATTAAGTTGGTATTGTAAAGTGTAACGTCAAATAAATAAAAACTTATCTTATTATATACAGTGAGCAATTCTTTCATATATATATATATATATATATATGAAATATATATATACACATATATATATATGTGTATATATATATATATATATATATATATACACATATATACCGGCTCCAACGATTTCGATGAAACTGGATTTAGATAATGTTTTACATTCCAAGTTTACCTAGATAGGTGTTTTTTTTTTATAAGACACCGGGCAAAGCTCGGTCGCCCAGATAATTAAAATGTAACAGGAAGACAGTTTAAAAAGCAGACTAAAGGTAAACGGTTTGCACAAACAAATAACGCGCACAGTGGACTTATTGCAATGTATAACTTTTGCGCAAGTTAAGAACAGCACAACACATAAGGCTGTGATACTCCCGAGAAACTTAGAAACTCTCACTATCGAACAAGAATAAGCTCGGTTTTGCTGTCGGTTTAACGAGTATATTATATGAACGCAAACAACACACAACATTATAATAGACACGGGCTTGACATTCACCTACATCTACGAAATAAGTAAACGCGTACCGCCTTTGAACATAGAAGCTGTCTCGTGCGAATGAATGAATACACGAATACAAACACATATATTATACATATACGCGTAGACATGCATTAACCCATATAAAAGTCCATAATTATTAAATCGTCTGGTAAATACTGGGGATACCCCGTTGGACCGCTGCCAACAGGAAGAGGCACTCTTTCAATTCCGAACAATAATGTGTTTAAAAAAAATATGTTAGATATAAATTTGCTTCTTTTACACAACTTTATATATTTGGTAAATAATTATTGAGTTATCAATATATTCAAATATATAAATAGAGCAATAGCAATGCTCTAAAATCGTATAAGTAAGCATAAACGTCTTGCTAGCAGTCACCCATGTCAAAACATAAAAACCGCTCATTGTGAAGCAGCGCAGAATGTATACGAGCGGTTCAGCACGGTCTGGGGCCAGGCATGCATGAGTCGTTAGGAGTCTTGATCACGAATCGGCGACTGAGGCCGAGACGTGCCCGCCCATTGCAATCAGATGACATCATTGCACGACTACATATATTCCAGCTTGCCGAAACGGACGTACGTTGCGCTGTCCGTGACAAATCAACTGCGCTACGCGAGAATCCTAAAGTTTAATAATAATCCTCGATGCTATGTTATTACAGTTCATACATAATATCTTGTTTACGTTTCTATTCTTGCAGAATCCGAACACTAAAGGTCACAAAACGTCACAAAACCGTCCGTGATTGATAGTTGCACTGACAGTGTTACGTCACAACTACTGCCAGGGGTCGTCGGGTCAATGCCGTCACGATTACAATACCTTAAGACGGTAACTGAGATACTAATTATATTATAAACATTACTTTTTTTTAAGAGTCTTAATAGATAATAAATAACATGATTAATATTCAAGTGTTGTTGAATAAAGCTATCTACTGTTAACTAATAATACCTTTATAAAAATATCTATAAAAGACATGTATTCAAAAAGTTTATTATATATTAACCGTAAGGAGATTTCGGTGCGGAAACAGTTCATATAATGTCAATGTCAATATGAGTTATCTTATTCGTATTTAGAAAAACAATATATAAATCAGAAATGATCAGATAAGTACGCAGAAACGTGGTTTGAACGGAGCCGTTCATAAGCAGTGCAAACCGTAAGAGCACGCTGTAAAACGGCAGTTTCCAGATGCTCGTGTAATAAGCTCCTGCTACATACACTATAGCAACTCGTCCATAAATTTTCATATGTATGAAAAATAAATTATTCGCTCAAAACCTCTGTCAGTAACATTTAGCGCACCATAGATAAGAATGTATTTTTGCTCTCGCAATTATAATTCAAACTGGCGTTTTCTGTCATTAAACTTTGCAAAATTACTTCCTAAAAAAGAATTAGTAGAAGATTACATTCCATAAGTATTGTGATTCACTTATATTCATTTATACAAATATCATTATTTCAGAAAATTGAAAAAAGACGAGAGATTTCATTTTTTATCAGTGTTGCTGTTATAAGGGCATTTAAAATTCCTCTGGCGGTTATTAAAATTATTATGAACAGTATAAATACTATTCAACTATATATACTGCATGGATTGAAAGTACGTGGATAAATATATACTTTTTGAGTAGTTGGCTATATTGAAAGGTGGGTGATAGGTACTCCACACTGCATTTATGTAAAACCATTGAGTTTATGTTCGTTAGGTTCGTTTCGATGAGTTTTTGGTTTTTAGTACCTGATCAGGGTCTCATAATGGAATCAGGAACTGTTCACAGGAACTCTTCGATGTCTTAACGCCAGAACATTGAATTTGTGTTCGTTGGGGACAATCCAAAAGAAAATCATTATGACGGGTTTAATTCCATATGTGTATATCTCTACCATTCCGTCTCATTACTGGATATACTTACATCAGTCGATTCCGGAACGCGACATACAAGATGTATATTGATCTAATTGTGCAAAATACCTCAGTGCCTCAACACGAAAGTCTTTGACCAGTGTGTGTTGCCAGTGATGACATACGGCACAGAGACGTGGTCGCTCACTGTGGGCCTCATAAGAAAGCTCAAGGTCGCTCAGCGAGCTATGGAGAGGGCTATGCTTGGCGTTTCTCTACGAGATCGAATCAGAAATGAGGAGATCCGTAGACAAACTAAGGTAACCGACATAGCCAAAAGGATTAGCAAGTTGAAGTGGCAGTGGGCGGTGCACATAGTTCGGAGAACTGACGGCCGTTGGGGCAGAAAGGTTCTCGAGTGGAGACCACGCACCGGAAAGCGCAGCGTAGGACGGCCCCCCACTAGATGGAAAGACGACATAATAAAGGTCGCTGGGAGCCGTTGGGTGCAGGCCGCACAAGATCGGTCGCTCTGGAGATCTATGGGGGAGGCCTATGTTCAGCAGTGGACGTCCTGCGGCTGAAATGATGATGATGATGATGATGATTGATCTAAGTGTTTCACTATGGCTGGTGTATGGTAGTCGCGGTCCAGTCAGACACAATCCTATTATTACCCAGCCCATTTTCCGTTCTTATCTTTTTGAAGTGAAAACTTCTTTAGCATCGTTGTGATTTGAAAGTCGATGAAACGAAAAAGCGAAAGCGACAGTAAAAAGAAACAGACACATAAATTCATAAGATTTAACGTGAGAGAAAATGAGATAGGAAAATTTAGGCAATGGTAAAAAGGTACAGAAGAGGTTTGTTGCTACGCAATAATGAATTTTATTACCTCACCAAAAAGGCACGAAACAATAACTTTTTAGACAACACTTATGACATTCTGTAACAGATTGATATTGTGTTAAGTTACCATGGATATTTCAAATTGAATTTTATTACCTCACCAAAAAGGCACGAAACAAAAACTTTTAATACAACACTTATGACATTCTGTTACAGATTGATATTGCGTTAGGTTACCATGGATATTTCAAATGTGCATAAATTGAAAATAATATTGTGAATAATGATTGTGAGTACTTGTATGTATATTTTCATAAACTTTAAATTAGTGTGTATTTGATCATTTTCTGAATTAAAAAAACATAGATGTGAAGGTTTTACTTCTACCACGTGTGAATGTACACATATATTTTTTTTACAATTAATGTTTCAGTCGAAAACGTAGTCAGTTACCTATGAGCCGATAACATACTTTATGGTCTACAAGAGATCTCTCAAGTGTTCCTGCAAAGGTAGACCGGAGTATGTGTTGGAATAGACTGCGTAGTTTTTAAACCTGCGCAGGCGACAGTGTGAAATCGATAATAAACTTTTTTGAGTAACAATGGTAAGCCTGTGCATCCATCCATACATGCTACGAAGTACGATCGACCTTCGCAGACACAACTACACAGGTAAGCCTCTGCGGTAGATCGTAAAGTGTATGGCAGGAATAAAAAAAGTCAAAGCTCCTAATGTTCAGTCATTAGGAACTTGGTTCTGTGGAGTCACTAGTTCGTCTCGATAACCAAAACCGCGGACAACAGATGATAACATAAAGTGAAAACGTTTGTTTGTTGTACGGAGCATACAAGTGTTTGAATAACGACAAAAACGCTACTAAGAAATATATAGCTAATTTCCTGTCGGCTACAATGTACTGCTGCTAATTGCTAATGCATGAATAGTTTCAATAACTGTTCTATAATTCTACTACTGACTGCAAGTTTCATGCTACTGCTTAGGGAGTCAGAGGCATTCACAGAGTATGAGGGAAGGGTGCAAGTAGCACCTAAGACATTAACAAAGCACAAGGCAAGATTAATTCACCGATATTGAATTTCAATACAACTACAATATATCTCTCGTGACTTTTTTAATTACATATTTTCATATACAAGTTATCATGCTGACGATAGAGTAGCTATACTATTTCCATTTCTTTATTTTCTCGATGTCGGTTTTAATTTGATAGTTGTAGTGTTGTGACCAAATAAGTAACGATATCGATCGCATATATTTATTATATCGACGATTCATCAGATTTTGATTAAAATAAATAAATAAAGATTACTTGTCGTTATAATTATTTCGTTTCATTGTCGAGTACCTACTTATACCTACTTATTTTACAACAGCTTCGAAAATTTTGAAGAAGTTGGCATTATCAATCAAGAATTAATACGTGTAACATCTTGTAATGAAATATAATATTAGTTAATAAATTTGTACAAAAGTATCCGGCAGTAGTTTAGTTTCTAACATTTTGTAAAAAAAATATCGGGTCTGTTATCGTGTTACGTTTATCGATATAGCTCCATCCCTATCAATTTCTCCGACTCTGGTATAAATAACCTTGTACGTGTGTAAACGTCATGTTTTTATAAAATAATGCATACATAATATAAAAAAGACGCTCGTTCAAGTTTTCACAGGAGCTGTCATCGAGAAAATAAAAAAATTGAAACGGTATAGTAGATAATTTAAAACCGTTCAACTTCTAGGCACAATTTTCCCCACTTTTAAAGTAAAATGTTTTAACTTGGTATCTCCTATAAAGCACAAATCAGTATGACGCGCATGTACAACAATGCCTTTTACGCACACTAGGCACAAGCGAAACCATGCCACAAAAATGTCATCGGTCGTAAGGCGACATGGTATCTACACGTTTAAATAATGAAAGAGTAACATGTGGACACTAGGTAGAAAAAATACATATAACACGACTTGAATATGACCTAAACGCACAAGAAAAATCCTGCAAATTAATTAGCAAATGGAAGTGTGAGGTTTGAAGTATAGAGGAACTTTTGACACAAATAACCAAAATTAAATATTAAATATCTAACGTAAGTTATAAATAATACTTTAACTGATGTGAATAATGGTTTTAAAATACAATAAAAAAACCGCATAGTGTTTTTAATATATTAGAAGTAAAAAAGACAATCTCTATATTTCTTGTACATTTATAGCCAAAAACACTTAATTTTGTATCAGTATAAAACGTTCAAACGTCTCCAGACATTTACATTCTCTAAGGCCTAGAGTGCTATAATCTCCAACCACAATATCGTAATGTAACAGCGTGTGAGATTGCGTTCAAAAGCACACCTTTATATAATTTAAAAAAGGAACTTCATATGACAACATATTCGCTGAAATGACAACTTCGTTAAGAGAATTTGTAAACAAGCTTAGAGGGTGGTCTCAGGTTATGTTACGACCACCTACACAGTGAGCGGAGGATGATCGACCCCATTCCGAGCACTGCCGGTAGTACCTACTACATACAATGAGCGACACGGTCGCTTCTACGACAAATATCGACAACACATAGACGCATTATATCACGTGTAACAACGAACCGGTAAATGTTAACGATGTAAACATTTTTTGGATAAAAGTCATGCAACAAATTCGTGCAAAAGGAAATAACTATTTACATCTATACTACTATAATAAAGAGGTTTGTAGAAGGTTAGAGAGTTGTTCAATCAAGTCCCTCCTCTCCTTTTCACAACCGAACCACAAACACTGAGTTTCTGAGTCACAGTTTTACGGTAGCCTAAAACTTGGCACGAACTAAACAGTTTTCTAAGTTTTATTTTCACCTTACCGTGAAACTGTGAAATCATCTCACGGCTAAAGTGTTCTCCCTCCTTCTTATAACATCGGGTCTTTCAAGCGCAATGTGAAGAGATATTTAGGTCGCCGTTGTGTTTGTTTGCACAGTAATAAATAAATTAACAATAATACAGGTTGTCACAAAACGATCAGACTATTTCTAGAGTGAACGAGATGTAAACAAAGCGGAGGAGCGAGGAGTGCTGAGAGAGGTGACGCTTGCAGGCACAGAGTCCTTACATTTTTTTGTTGCCATCATGGCTTACACGGGAGAGAAACGTTCGTTTTGCGTGCGTGCGTATTTCGAAAACAATTATTCGATTATTCACATTCGTCGGTTGTTTTAATTACATTATGGATTGCGTAATATTGGACAAACTCCCAGCAATGCCACCATTCTTGCTTGGATCCAGACATTCAACGCTACTGGAAACACACTAGGCGATATTCATCATGGTCGCCCAAAAACAGCAAGAACACTTGGAAAAGTCGAGAACCTCGTGTTAGCGTTAGTAAGCGGGATCGCAATTGGGACTATCTAGAGCGACAATTCACTGGATAATGCAATCTGATTTGCATCTTACAAAATCCCTACAAAATTCAGATTGTCAGTCTCTGAAAGAAACTGATTTATGTTTTGTTACATAGAAAAAAAACAGAGGTTAGCTATGGTCGCAATTGATCCATAGACTTTTCAACACTTTTCGATTCTTAGGGTTAATTCCTCATAGTCTGTGTCACGGTGTTGCCGTGTATTTTTGATAATGGTTAAGTTGGGGAATTATAGTCTTGAGGAATGCTGGTTGATTATATTTTTTACAAAGTAATTACACACGTTGCTAACTTCAAAACGAGATAATTTCTTCTTTTTTTTTTTGTTGTGATTACAGGAGTCTCTAACCTCGAGTCTCTGTAGGCTCTTGTACTGTTTTGACACTAAATTGTTGTAATATTTAGATTATTAATTTCAAATTTCGCAAACTTCGGTTAGGATTTTTGGATTACAGCGCTGGCAACCCGGTGTGCGATCTGTCAAAGACGATTTTTTTTGCTAAATAATTTTTTTCTTGAAGATTTGTTTCGTTGATCAGGCACTGGCTCCTTGAAGCTGAGAAGTAGACATTGGTGACCAGGCCCATGCTTCACCATTTTCCTTCTTCAGCTTGAGACGCTGCGCGTGGGTCGCCATCTTAGGAAAGCGTTTATCTAAGGACCTTTCATCCTCGCTGGCACTGATTGTGGCATGGATTCCGTGTTGGTGCACAGCATCTACCGTCGCGAGTTGATATTGGAACCTGTTGCTGCGCAAGACCTGTTTCCTCCTAAAGGGAGGTTTCCTGTGGGGGCCACTCTTTTAGTGGATGGTTTTCCGGTAACGCCGCTTCTGTTCTAGCGTGGACGCAGTACCGACTGCCTTGTCTCGGGTAGTCTCTTTGTGCGTGGCAGGCCTGCTGGCTCGGCTGCAGCCTTCGTGTCTTTGCATTTGGGATCAATTTAAAGTGTTTTGCCTACGCTACGAGGTAACGGAGAGCATTCTTCTTTAAAAATTTATTTTTGATCCGACGCTTCAGTTTGTTGGGAGCATTGCCGGAAGCCTTTGTTAACGTTTAACACGGTCCAACTTCCGTTATAAAAGTGGGTGGAGCTCATTTTCGTTTTAATTATATACAGTAAATATATATTGTAAATTGTAACCAATCCCGGTTACCCCAAATAACCCACCTGAGTTAGCTGGCAATTTTATTGGTAGAATGGCAGGAGTTTCACAAGTAAAATTTTGATGTAACAATTTGATTTTAAAATTATAATAGTATTTTCACAATTAGAATTTTTTATTTAATCTTTGAATAACAGGATTTTTATAATTAGTCGTTATTATCATAACATAGAATCGTAATATTAAAGAGGAAGGTGTTTGTGTAATTGAAAAGATTTGGATTAAAACTTGTGACATGTGAGAGTGCGTTTTTATTTGGCCTGGAGAAGGGCTTAAAGTTTAATAAACAGTTTAATAAATGTAACAGTTTTGAGACTCAATTTCGTAAAAATAATGTTAGAGAGATTTAACGATTTTGTAAATACGTTTTTTAGCATCGAGGACCATTTTCATTTAAATGGATATGTAAATCGTCAAAATTGTCTATTTTAAGCAGAGAGCAACCCGCAGAGCTACATACATCAACGCCCTTTGCATAGCCTCAAAGTAGCAGTTTGGATCGCAATGTCCGCAAAGTGCATTATTGGGCCTTATTTTTTTGAGGACAATAGAGGCAGAGTTTGTACAGTGACTTCGGCACACTATTTCGAAATAATACGTAATTTTTTTGCCCAAGACTTCGGAGAGTGTAATCACCTCTCATGGTTCCAGCAAGATGAAGCCACAGCGCATACCACCAATAACTCATTGTCAGCACTGAATGAGTTATTCCCCGAAAAGGTGATATTGAGTGGCCTCCACGGAGCCCTGATTTAACATCACTGGATTTATTTTTGTGTTGGGAAAGGGGGGGATCTCAAGCATATCAGAACAATCCAGGAAGTTTGGTAGATTAAAAAAAATCGAAGAAAAAATAAGGTTGATTTCTCAGCAACTTCTCTTATAAATGTGTTCGATAACCTCAGTAAAATTTTTGAAAAATGTTACCAAAAATAATGGCCGTTATTTATCCAATGTGATATTTAAAAAATAAATTTTCTTTCATTGTGTACATTTTACAATTAATAATAAAATATTAAAGTAAATAAATTTTCTTTTATTAGCGTTTGAAATAGTTGGATCGTTCTGAGACATTCTGTATATCAGTCTTAAAGTGTCCCACGACTAGGCAAATGCTTCTCTTCCCGAGGGAACAGTGCTTCCCATACATAATTCTATTTTAAAAAAGAAGGTAATCTATGGAACTACTGATCAGATTCCAAAAATTCTTTCACTAATAGTAAGCAGCATTTTCCCAGAGTGGTGTAGGTGATTTTTATTAGACATATTTAAAATTGTCATTAATGCGAACGAAACCACGGGTGGTTACTAGTTTGTTTATATTTTTAAAACTAAGCTTGCCGGCCAGATGTATAATTAATATTTATATCTGATTTTGAATCTTGAGTGTTAACAGTCCATTGGGGGCGTATTATAATTTTTGTCGGCAAATCGAAGGAAAGATATTAGAGTTGTGCCGATTGTGATTTTAGCCGACTAGTTGACTAGCCGATTAGTCAGCTAAGCCGATCACGGTTTCGGGGAATTCCGTGACGCTTAGTTTACAGCTGATTCGGGCGCAAGTTACAGCTGCAAGTGGAACTTGTTTTGTTTACTTCGCATTGTTTTTTGATTTTTGCTTTTGTACGGATATGAGCAGTGTTTTTGTTTTCATTAAAGTAAAAGAGTTCAATTAAAATTTAATCACGTCAAAAAGAAAGTGTCGTGTATGTATTTTTTTTTTTGAACAATTGGACAATGATTCCCGTAAAGTCAAGTATCACCCATTGGTTGACATTTCAAATGATAATTTCTCGTAATGGGCAGAGAAAAACAGCAAATACCACAAGTATGAACGGCTATATTTAATATCGACCACAGACGATTCCTCCCAGTCGCAAATCTAAGCAAAACTACCTACAACTGTGCCTACTGCGTCAACTTCTGTGTAATCCGAGGTCAGTTTATGTCAGAAAAGCCAACAAAATATTTAAGATAGTTTTACTGTACAATGATCACGTTAAGACTCAAGATCAAGAGACATGCATTGGTATATTGCCATAGGTGAGATGATTGCACTTGACAACCAGCCGTTGTCAATTAATGAAAATACTGGCTTTAGAAACTTGATGAGAAAAGTTAAACCAAAATATAACATACCGGGCAGAAAGTATTTCCCAAAGTACATTATTCCTCAACTTTACGAAGAGACTAAATCTGAAATACGAAGATCAGTGATGGGTGCAGCTGCAAATTCAGTCACTACTGACATGTGGACAAAAATAAATAATAAAGCAAGTTTTTTGAGCTTTGCAGCTCACTGGTTTGGCGATAGTTTCTTAATATCATCACGCACTATTGTAAATTAAACATTTCCCAGAAACACCACACACAGCCAATAATATAAAAAAAAATGTTTATAAGAAATTCCAACTTTGTGGGATATAAATAGAATCAAAATTGACGCCATTGTACGAGACAACGGCAGAAATGTGAGGAAAGCAATCGACAATTAAGCAAGTAATTTTAGAAACTGATTGCAAAACGAAATGTTGCTTTGCTTTACATTTCAAAATGTGTAAGGCGGATTATTAAATAAAAATATATTAATAAACAATCAAGGTTTATATTTAATGTAATTCCCCCTACATACATTTTGTTGATAAATACATATAAAGTAAGAAGCCGGATAGTCAGCTTTACCGACTAGTCGGCACATCTCTAAAAGATATCGTTTCCCAGCAACCAAAGTATGTGTTTGGTCATAATATCCTAGCCAAAATTTACAGATTTTTCTGCAATCGTCACTGTTTAAAATTAACGGGTTTCGTAAGTACGTTTCGGATGTTTTGATGTTCTAAAATAAACGATCTTTTGGCGTTTTAATGACTTTTTTACACAAATTAGCGGTCGCCGAATGATCGAAATTGGACCAGCGACTTTTTAATCTTAGACTATTTTCTGTTTGACATTTGCAGTATGAACCTAAACCATGAATATGATATGACTTGCTGTCACTTTTCATTGAGTGACAATGTCAATATTTTGGGGGCTCTAAGTTCAATGGCACTGGTCGGGTTAGGATTTGCAGTATTCATTTATTTTATTTAATATATTAGTCACAGATATTATAGATAAATTTTAGCTTTCTGCACTCCTTCTCCATATAAACTTTAACCATGCCAAATCTCAGATTTCCGTTCACGCAATACACTTAAAAAGGAATCCGAAGTTTTCTTTTCACGTTTTAATATCATGATGATGATATATTGAGCACAAGCAACTGCCCGCGACTTCATTCGCGTTAATCTGTTCTAATATTAAATAAATCCCTACTTCTCCATGGCAAGAAAACACATCGCTGAACGTGTAGTGCTTATAAAAATCGTGGTTTCTTAAGGACTTTAATATTAATAATAACATTTTTATTGAATGAAGGTATTGTAATTTTTTTTAATTTAATTTAGTTATGGGCCAAGTATCTAAGGAGTAAAACATTATTTTTTTAAAATCTATATCTATCCAGAAGTTTTTACGTGAACCGCGCACAACAGCAAAAACCTTAATCATTTTATTGATATAGATATCTTGTAAATTTAGTGACATTTGACTGGCTCAGGCATTATGTACCTACTTTATCTGAAATTCATTGTAAATAGTTATTGTTTTATAACTATAGGATCTATGGGTTCGACCGCAGTTACTAACATTTCCCTTATTTATAACTAGGTGAAGATTTAACTTTTTCAGGTATATTTCAAACATTTAATACAATAGTTTGATACCTTGTAAATATACAGCTACTTTTTCATAAAATTAATTAATCTTACGACAATCATGACTAACTGAGTAAATTCATTTAGAAGTTAATGAACAATAATTGTAGGTCTGCACTAAAGCCAAAAAGAAATTTGTTCCTTATCGTCTTTTATCGATATTTAAAATCAAATTATACGAAATTATAAAAAATCAAGGAACACCATTTTAACACCAAGACGCTTACATAACTACTTAAACCCGATTTTTTCAATCATCAGATAACTTTGAGTAATAATAATTTTGAACTTTTTAGGAATAATGTATGTAAAACCAGTCAAAATTAAAAAAAGTTCTCTGTTAACTGAAAAAATCGACTCTAAATTAATTAATAAAATAAAAAATCCCAAAATCTAAATAAACCTCAACGGTGATAAATCGCAATCGGCCATTAATAACATAAAGCAACATAGAGCATGTTCATTTTAATACAGCATGTACATTATGGGCATAGCATTGAAAAAGTAACCGCAACAAGTAAAGACAGAACGCAACCCGCGCCCTCACTCGCGGTAACTTAACGATGTTACACAATTACCACCGTACTCTATACACAAACTCTTATGAAATAGTAAAAGTCTAGTTAGTAATCCTCAAGCTCTAATTGAACTAAAAATCAATGGAATTTTGAGAGATGGAGCATCCAAGTACAATACCATAGCTTTATTTATACTAAAATAACAGAAAGACAATTTGAGTTCACCTAAAAGCTATAATTGGTACTACTGAAAATAAACAATCTTTTTTAATATAGTAGACTGCACTTTGCCTAACAATCATCTTCAGTCGTCGCTCATTCGGCTTGCCAGCAGCTGTAGCTATACCGAAAATAAAAGACCCACTCACTGTATCGGATTTATCACTATATCGAATACAGTCTTTACAGATCAGTACTATCCTGCTTGAGTACTGGTTTATACACCGGCTGACGTGCCACTATGACGGGTGTTAAAGCTGGTGTATGGTAGGCTGTGGTCTACGCAATTATCATATCCTACAAGCCACCGGAGGAATATTGATGTAGTTATACCATTTCCATTTCTTTATTTTCTCGATGACAGCTCCGGTGAAAACTTGCACGAGCGTCTTTTTTACATTATGTATGCATTATTTTATAAAAATATGACGTTTACACACGTACAAGGCTATACCGAAGTCGGAGAAACTAATAGGGATAGAGTTATATCGATAATCGTAACACGATAACAGACCCGATATTTTTTTTAACAAAATCTAAGAAATTAAATTTTTTTTGAACTGACTACACTCTTAGCCTTAGGGGCCCTATCCAAAAACAGAACCGCTGCGGCTTTTACAGCTTCACCGGACTTGGGCGCAACGGTTGTAGTCGGGTTCTTAGATATATATACTCAATTGAAGAGTTAATTTCTATAGCGCGATGTAGGATGCGTCGTATGTGGCTCGATAGATGTCGCTGTGTGTCGCTATGTAGATGTCGCTACATCACTCCCCTCCGAGACCGGAGGTCGATAGCAGGTTGAGTCGTATATCTTGTGATGCTTGCCGGGCCAGTGGAATGTTCCAGAGAGTCGGAACCAGATGCCGCATAGTTCACGGTGAGTCGGAACTGTCTGCGGTGATGCCCCAGTGAGTCGGGGTGATGCTGCAAGAATGCTCCAGTGAGTCAGAGTGATGCAGTGCTGCGTAGTGGCTGGCTGCTGCGTTGACCAGGAGAGAAGTGCGTGTCTTCTTGCTGACCGGCCGAAGTGCAGTGTGCTGTGCCAAGGTCGCTGAGAAGGCTGTGGGTGATGACCAGGAATGCGCGTCCGCTGCATGCTGGTGGTCAGGATACCCGAAGTAGCCGTGGATGCTGGCTGGCTGTATGACTCGCCGCTTGAATGCTCGAGGAAGTGATGATGACGTCACGATGACGTAGCTTTTGCGAAGAAGGTTGCGCCGACGTTCATGCTCGGGGTTGAAATTCTTGATTGATAATGCCAACTTCTTCAAAATTTTCGAAGTTGTTGTAAAATAAGTAGGTATAGGTAGGTACTCGACAATGAAACGAAATAATTATAACGACAGGTAATCTTTATTTATTTATTTTTAATCAAAATCTGATGAATCGTCTCTGTCACTCGACTCGATGAAATATATGCGATCGATATCATTACTTATTTGGTCACAATACTACAACTATCAAATTAGAACTGTCATCGAGAAAATAAAGAAATGGAAACAGTATAGTAGTAAATATTTTATTTCAAACCATTTTCGTTTATAAATTTAAACTAGATAGGTAGTTAATAAACAAAGCGTGTAATGTTTTGGTGTACCAGTATCAAGAAGCAGGACCTTTCGAGTTTAAGGCGCCCCCGGTCCACCCCAGTCCCTTTTGTAGCCTCGTTACCGGCGATCCGACGTTTTTATAACCCGATTAAACCGTTCACCCTACATAAAGGACCCCGTTCAGACAAATCTTTTTATTATAGATTCAACTAGCCTTTATTTATTATATTTACCTATAATGATTGATCTGTGAAGAAAGAAATCTTTCAAACCGAAAGATAAAACAATTTACAGCTGAACATGATAATAACTGTACACAATATAATATAAGGGATTCAGATCAGAAGTAATGAAACTCCGGTTCAGTTTTCCGGTATTCCTTTATTTTTGATAATGTTCGGGCTAATAAATTGGTTGGGGGTATGCAAAATTATAAACCGGCGATGACTGGTCACTTGCTCGTGGGACTCGGACGGATTTGTAATTGTTTCGGCGGTATAGTGCATCAAAAGGTGGCGGCTTGGAGTTTTAATTCATATTATCGGTGACAACATCGGCGGACAGGTAAGTGAGCCTTCATCCCGGTTATAGTATACCATATTCGGCAGTTATTTTGTGTGATATCTACTTCCAACCAGTTTAAAATTATACAGTCCACTTGATCTACAGAGGTAGAATATCGCACCCAGTGTGTGAGTGGTGGTTGCCACCACACAGATAAATTATAATATAAAAAGTATAAAGTGGATTTTATAATCACATTACTTTTGCCCTATGCGTTCTTAGTGATCGGAAAGTTTTTTCTACACTAACTAGCGCAAAAAAAGAAAATAAAATCCCTTACAGAACCCAGTATCTGAGTGGTGTGCACGTATGTATGTTCATACGTGTGTAATGTTGTATGTGGGTAGCTAAGTGTTGCACGTATAGTGTCACTTGTACCGCGCGGGCGGCTGCGGGATTTTTTCTTTTTAGAACTGACTATGTTAGCCTTAGGAGTCCTGGAGCCGCTGCAGCTTTTACAGCTTCACCGAACTTGGCGGCGAGCGCTTAGGGCACTCAGCTGCGAAAGTTTTGGACGACCCGCACGAGGGTGCCAGAGTGGCCGAACCCAGGCTGGGGCGGTCGTCGCGCATGCAAACAGGTCGCAATATGGCTAATTTCCCTAATCCTACAAAATTAGAGCTAACTAACATATACTCGTATGCATGTTCCCCTCCTCCTCCTGGGAGGAAGGAGAGAAACATGCGTATGTGTATTTAGTGATCGGAAAGTTGCCTCGTTTTTCCATTAGTATTACCTTTTATCCTCGATTCTATGTTTTGTCAACGCGTATGATTGGTCGAAGCCTAAGCCTATGATTGGTTGACGACTAACTCACAAACGATCAATTGTACAACTAATATATTGATATAAATAATTTATAATAAATCTAATATATTTTAATAATGTGCGCATTATTTAATTACTAGATTATATGTTTACTTATTCGCAAACTACCCGGTAATTCTAATATATTATTTTAAACCTTACAATGATTGGTCGACGACTAATGTTATCAATTGAACATCTTATATATTTTAATAATGAACGTACTATTTAATATTTAATTAACATGTTTACTAGCAAACTACCCGAATATTCATATATATTATTATTATTAACCTTACAATAAGTATAAGACTGTAAAAAAAACTTTTTTTTCCTTTACCCGATCGCGTTTCTTGCCAGCTCTTATCCATGACTGAGATGTTTTCCAAGCTGGCAGTAGAGTATTAACATTCATAAGTGCCTTCTCGGAGTCTAATTATAATGAAGTATTTTGGATTTTGATAAAATAATATAAATAATTAATTAAAACATCTGAAACTTCGTATACAATGAAAATATAAATATACATGTGAAATTCACGAATAGCAATATTGAAATAACGCAGAAAATTATTATCAGATCTGTTCTCTGAATCGTATAAATTATTAAAATGCAACAAAACGAGCAGCGACCGGCGGACCACATTTTGTCCGCTGCCTCGCGAGGCATTATCGAAATCGGACAGCAGTAATTACATTCGAATCGAACACGCACTCTCCTCTACATACATCTGTCCAAACGACTAAATAAAATATACCGCTCGCGATAAACTTTTATCAATGAAAAATGTATTATTCGTTCCGTAAAATAAAGAAGAATATTTGATTAAACGTCCTATCGAGATAAAACTATTTTAATCATGGTTAATTTAAAAATTATTATCAGTTGAAAACACATGGTAAAAGATTTCAATAATAAATAATCTATCTAGCTAATATGATACCACGTACCTACTTTATTGGTGTAAGCAGAAATAATGGAGCGAACCTTGACTCTATCCGTACAAACCACTTTCACACAAATGAATTCGAGCCAGTTCCGAATACTCATTAATTTTCTTATAGTACATATAAATATTTTGTTTATTTAATTCGCATAATATCTTATCATTCTCGTTTAGCGTTCGTTTCTAGTAACACATTGAATATCCTTGATCTTTTAGTATACTCTCATCTCATACATTTTTTCAAACCAAAAAATATTTTTATATACAATTCTGTTTCTCAACAGGTGGGCCTTAAAATGAACATGGACAAGACGAAAATCATGTCGAATGTCCATGTGGTGCCCACCCCAGTATCAGTTGGGAACTCTTGTCTAGAAGTTGTTGAAGAATATGTCTACCTGGGACAAACAGTCCAGTTAGGTAGGTCCAACTTTGAAAAAGAGGTCAGTCGACGAATCCAACTCGGCTGGGCAGCGTTCGGGAAACTGCGCGACGTCTTCTCGTCTAAAATATCTCAGTGCCTCAAGACGAAAGTCTTTGACCAGTGTTTGTTGCCAGTGATGACATACGGCACAGAGACGTGGTCGCTCAATGTGGGCCTCATAAGAAAGCTCAAGGTCGCTCAGCGAGCTATGGAGAGGGCTATGCTTGGTGTTTCTCTACGAGATCGAATCAGAAATGAGGAGATCCGTAGACAAACTAAGGTAACCGACATAATCAAAAGGATTAGCAAGTTAAAGTGGCAGTGGGCGGGGCACATAGTTCGGAGAACTGACGGCCGTTGGGGCAGAAAGGTTCTCGAGTGGAGACTACGCACCGGAAAGCGCAGCGTAGGACGGCCCCCCACTAGATGGAAAGACGACAAAATAAAGGTCGCTGGGAGCCGTTGGGTGCAGGCCGCACAAGATCGGTCGCTCTGGAGATCTATGGGGGAGGCCTATGTTCAGCAGTGGACGTCCTGCGGATGAAATGATGATGATGATGATGATACAATTCTGTGTCTCTTCGTTAAGATACGAAACCTAAACGTTGACCAAAGCACTAAAATGTTTATAAAACATCATAGACTGTTTTTTTTAAACCAGAGTTCAATAATCGTGTTCTGTGATTTGATTAAATATGACAAAACACATTATGCAAAACATCAACAGTAGCAATACCCACACTTGAATAAGATATGGCCATTATTTTTACCCAGACCAAAACGCATGCCACATTAATATATACAATTAATAAAATTGAAGTGTCTGTTTGTAATGTCAAAATAACAGTATTTTACTAAATGCATATGAAAATATATTAGGTATCATAACAAAACACCAATTTTTAAAATTTTTGTCTGTCCGTCTGTTTGTTCAGGGTAATCTCCGTAAAGGTTATACCAATTTTGACGGGACTTTGACTAGCAGATAGCTGATGTTATAAGGCGTAACTTAGGCTACTTTTATTTCAGATAAAGAATTAGCGTTCCGCATAAATAAAAAAACTGGTCATGATGAATCAATTCGGGCGCTTAAATGGCTTACGCTGAGTAAACCATATGATATATAGCAAATTAAAGTACCACATAATTGTAGGCATTAAAAAGACCTACAAAAAAGTCAGGCGGAGTATACGTCTGTCTTCTGAGGAACACCCACAATAAGCATTTTTGTCTTTAAAATAGAGGGGAGCGGGGTAGAGCGCGGTCATTCTGTAGTCCACGTGAGCGAACTCACGGGCACAGCTAGCTTCTAATAACTTGTAAATATACATAATTATGAACAACAACGTTTTTACCACAGACAGTATGCCGAAAACATTCAGTGGTCAAACAAAACGTTATATGCAACTGAAAAGTTGGCATGTTAATTAAATTTATGTGGTCTAACATTTCAATGTTGCTAGAACGTTTTAGTATTTTGTTAATTTTAATTAGTTTCGAGTACGTAGTTCCGAAATATAATTTATGATTATGTAATATATATAAATCATAAATATGTAGGTGCGTTTGTTTAAATGTTTGTCCATCAATCACGTTTAAACGGTTGACTTAATTGTAATGAAATTTATCATAGATCTATCTATCGATTTCGTCTTGGAATAGGAAGTACGGATTTTTTTTAACCGTGCAACAAAGTTGCTAGTTAGCTTATTACTTACAATAATTTATAGATTCTACACTAATATGTACATAACAGGAACCATATACCTATAATTTCAATACAAACGTTAAAACTATTTTTTACTTTGCATCCGGTCGGCAAGAAAATATAAAATTAGATTTGAAACAAAATATAATTATATATTCTGCGAAATGATTCATTACAAAGCCAAAATAATATTTGTTTTGTTTTTACTTGCTTCGTCCGTCGGGTGATTACGCCGCGAGACGCAGTATTACAGTCATTCATTTGCGTCTAGAGCACACTAGCACCACCCGCGCCCCACTCAGTCTCGTTTATTATGAACCTGCAACGAGCGAGAGACCGGCCAGCCAGCGCGCCCCTGCTTTTACATTTGAATATTTAGCTCCGTGCTTTTACATTGTTAGTGTCTAGTCTCTCTATGAGCTTGTAATGCTGCACACCTCATATGCACTAGAATTTTTAATTAAACTATGCTCTTCCGGGTGACTTTTGTTCAAAATGGTGTTACATAGTCATAGTATAAAATTAATACAAACAAGGACTTTTTGAGATGAAGTTTTAACTATAATAATATTTTAGATTTTAATAAAGTGAGATTGCAATCTACACAATTAATAAAATTGAAGTATCTGTTTGTGATGTCAAAATAAAAGCTTTTTACTAAATGCACATGATATTTTATATAATAAGATACTTAGATTAAAAAAAAAACATTTTTTTGTGTGTCTGTTTGTTCCGGGTATTTAATCTCCGAAACGGTTGGACCGATTTTGACGGGACTTTCACTGGGAGATAGCTGATGTTATAAGGAGTAACTTAGATTACTTTTATTTTAGAAAAATAATTATTGTTCCGAGCGAATAAAAAAAATTGGTCATGATGTATTAATTCGGGCGCTTAAGTGGTTTACGCTGAGTAAACCATAAGAGGTGTATTAATATAAATGCAGCCATTAAAAAGACCTACAAAAAAGCCAGCAAGAGCATATTCCATCTTCTATGGATCATCGACAATAAACATTTTTATTTGTAAAATAACCGAGAGCGAGGGTAGTACGATTCGCGCGTGAGCCGGATCGACGACATTGTGTTACTATCTGTGAGCGCAGCCGCGGGCAGAGATAGTAAGTATACAATAATACTGTAAACACGATTTATTTTTCCTGGCTAAGACTCGAATTTCAGGTTCACTTTATTAATTCAGCATAATAGCGCAGTCATTGGATAAAAAATAAACTATATAAAGAAATCGCAAGATTGTTATTTATAAATTCGCTTTAAAAAGCTTTGACAACAAAGGCACGGGGTGGTGAGGAGCGGCGCGCCGGCAGGACCGAACTTTGTCGACGCTACAATTGATAGGAGAGGAGCTTTCAGAGTTCCCCCAGTTTTGTACACGGTCGGTACATTTATTACAAAAAGCGTCACATCGTCGAACGGGCCCCAGTTTAATAATTCCACTCATTTGAGTTCCCCGGGCGGGCCCGCGAGACAATGCTCGCTTTCCTAACGGTATCAATCAACATCAAACAACCCCGCTTTATCTGTGTAGAAAAGCCTTTAGGGTTGTGCATTTTTTTTAAATGTACTTGATGGGTTATTGTTGTCAATGGAATTAAGTTTTAAATATGTATTTTAAAAAAAAACAAGAATTGGATGAAAATATTTTTTTACTTATCTAGGTGTTAGTGAATATGATATATAAGTCCACTGTATACTTGCAATACTTAATAACTTTCAATTAAATACTCTTAAACTGTCTGTTATGGAAAAATGTAATAACGTTCTCTTTATAAACAGTGACGGTACAGACACAAGACGCGCTCCGATATCCGCCGTCTGTTATGTTATTGCATAGGAAATTGCTTTCATTTTTCATTCAGGAACAATTGGGTAAGGACTGCAAATAACATTTATTTACGCCTATTCTACGGAAACATACAGAAGGATTCTCGATTGAGGCGGTGATTTAACAAACAAGTTTATTGCATCGTGAACGGTTGCGACGTACTTACTACCTAGAAAGAATTGAATAATATAAAAACGATTAGTGGATAGCAGGGCGAACCATAACATCGGAAGATTGTTATCACATTCCTGTATAATTTTATTAATAAAGAGACAACACCACAAAAATGTCTTAAAAATAAAAAATAATTTGTCATTAACAAAATTTTCTTGTAAACGTTATATTTCATTAGTTTCCTTATGTTCAGAATTTTAAACTAAAATAATTGAAAATTGAAAAAAAAAAACTTAAATAATTGAGCTCTAACTTTTGAATTTCATACAATGTATCAATTCTACATTCAAATTCAAACATCTAGACAATTTTCAATAAATGTTTTGTTGTTCAATTCACAATCAGCTCACCATATATAATACATTGCTGGACGGACATACAAGAGGAAGAAGCAATGTTACTAAATCTTACCAAACAATTAACTAAAAATTTAGCCGGCCAGTGCGGGAATTGACCACGCGATCTTTTTGGCTTTAATAGAGACATTGCTAAAGTACAGTTGTAGGTTAATATCGGGGTTTGTTTGTAAACTGATTTAATATGTATACTGTTTTAAATAACTTAGTAATGTGCCCCGTTGCCTGTAATGAGATAAACATTGTCATCATGTAGTAAAAATAAATAAACATCTCGACTGTAGATATTAAGAGAACACAGCTTCATTAAGTACGGAAACGGGCACGTTGTACTTTGTTCTTTACGTGACTGGGTGGCTACATTATTCAACCATTAGTGTACAACGTACAACACTCAGTAAATAAATTCTGAACCTCATTCTGTCATTTGCCTCTTGCGTGTAAAAACAAAAATATATTGCTAATGACAAAGACCGCTATAACATTTCATATAAATGTGTATTTAGTAAGAATATATTATATCTGATAACTGTATCCATTATGACAAAATAACCTAAACTACGGGCACTGTTCGCTATTAAAGATAAATCAATGAACCAAAACAAACTTCAAATCTTAAATCAAACAGCCTAGATATAATACAAAAATAATGTAGTGGAGTATTAAAACAGAAATTTATTACCCCTAGTAATAGTAATTTTTCAAATTTTGGCATATTTATGAGAAAAATTATGCTTTAAACATAATACTTAGATTTATGTTATATAACACGTAAATACTTTAAAATAATGGTAAGTTTGTGTATGATAAATAAGAAACTTGTTTATTTAGTGGTCACAATTAAAATACTAAATATTAAAGAAATTTTTCACGTAGAAATGAATCTTCTAAACATAAATCAAATGTAATATTATATTTAGTTGTAAACATAAAAAGTAATAAATTTAATAAAATACATAATTATATATAGCTAATTACAGTCGATATGTAGTAGTAATACAATATTTAAGCTTAAACGCAGACTTTTAAATACCATTACGAATAAATACTTCTAGGGGCATTCTTGTTCGAAATATAATTCATTATTTCGTGAAACTAATTATGGCGCGGTTCTTGTATCGAGTAAATAGCTTTTTAATACATAGGCTCTTGAGTCATTGTCCGCACTGCACGTCATCGGTTGATTGATTGTGCTGTCTCGCGCCATCACTTTTCCAACGACCAATAGTCCCTTTTAAGGAATATATAATTTTTGCAGTTGATGTCGTTTTTTTTACATGTGTTTTAAGTACCTCTATATTTTTATATTGGTATTATTCTTTATTTCATACTAATCATATATAATGAATGAGGTGATAAAATTTTTATAAACAATTGTCGTTTTTTTGTATTTAATTTTATATATAAAAATCTTCTGTGCGTCTGTTATGTAGTGATTCTATTTATAACTTCTGAACGATGTGACGGATTAAGCTCAAATTAACATAAAACATTTGTTTTCTCGAGATGATGGTTTATAGATATATTTGGATCCGATAGGTGGCGTTGTCGTCGAGCCATTAACTACCGGAAAGGGTAGAATAACGTCTGCCGGCCCAGCTTGTAAAAATAATATAAAAATGAATTTACCAACGTATATATGTATATTTATCAATCTCGATAAATTCCATTACAGTTTGACCGATCGCCATGACAGTTGGTAGATCTAAGTGTTTTGTCATAACGAAAGTTTTTATGTTATCCCTGAACGCGATAGGTGGCTCTGTGGTCGAATTATTGATTACTGGAAAGAGCAAAATATCTGCGAGGCCATTTATATTAGGTAGGTATGTTAGCTTGTAGCTACTTTTGAATTGTTTTTCTTTTGCTTATTTATTATTTGTATGCATCTCATAATAAGAAGGCAAAAAGTAAGTAGACTCCCTGACAACTCCACATCTAATGACATGAGTTTGCCACATATTATACGAATATTCATACAATTCAAAAGTTATTAGAAAGTTGAATAAAAAGTAAATTGCTTACAGAGTCTGGATCATGCGCGTTCGGCGTCGACGTCTGAGGCGGCCTCGGTGGTTGTGGGTAACCCTGAGAATAAATAAAACAAACGTTAGCTAGCCTCAATGAGGTTTTACGTCGGGCTTTCGCCAGCTTCAATGTACCAGCGAACCAGAAGCTTTCGGTTTGGTGCGTGAAGATGGTAAGAAACCCGTCGGTATAACGCTTATGCCTTGGAAGATGGGCCGGACCTTAGTATGGGATGCCACGTGCATCGATACTTTCGTACCGTCCCATCTTCCAGCTACTTCCTTAAGGGCTGGCGTAGCAGCTGCCTTAGCAGACGACCTCAAGCGGCGCAAATGTGCGGCCCTTGGTAGGGGCTACATATTTGTGCTGTTTGGAGTCAAACCCTTGCTACGTGAGTTTCCGAATGCACGCAACCTCTTTAAAGAACTTGCGATTTCACTAGTTGACGTATCTCGCGACCAAAAGACTGACCAATAACGCGGTCACCAAATATGTATTGGTATACAACGGGGTAATGCGGCCAGCCTTTTAGGTACTTTTCCTTTTGGCGGCGAGATGGATGGTATCCACTACTTATACTTGTATCTTAATTTAATTATAATAATTAGCTGTTAACTAATATTGTTTGTATAAATATGATGCTTTTGTACCTATATTATTATACAAAACAAAACAAAGCATAATTATATAGTTTATCCTACCATATATCTAGAACACCTACCTGTAACCAAAGTAAATAGATAGGTAGGTACGAGGAACACAACATAGTATTCTTCAGTTGTTTATTAACTGCATAATTATCATTGTAAACAATTTCAATATTTGTTAACGTTGATTGAACTTAAAGGAAATGAAAAACAAAAATATTATTTTGTTTCACTCTAAATAATAGATAGTATTTTTTTTATATTTTACTTTTCTACAGGCATATATAAATTCATATAGGTAACAATAAAAAGATGAAGTTTCTGCGGTACAAAAATAATAAATAAAGTCGGGATTAAGTCAATGTATATGGAAAACGTACCGTATAAAAATATGAAACGACTGTTGTACACGAAGATACTGGGGTTTTTTGTATTACATTCACGAGCCTCGGTGCTACATTGTAGCCAGTATATTTAGCAACAAAGTAAAGAGTTGCTTTGGCCTGACTAACGTGTACAAGTTACCGAGAACAGAAATACGACCGCAATCATGAGCACGATAGCCTAACAGATAATGTACTCATATACTAGAATAATTACAATTATGATCATTGTATATCGACCACAATGGATAGATCCGTAACAAATTATTATTAAATTTTCTTTTTTTTAAACTTTGCAACTAGTCCTCTTTATTTAAGATTGTCATTATCGAGTTTCACAGTGTTCCGTGATGATTTCAGTGTTCTAAGAACACGGCGGTTCTTAGAACTTGTCAGGGAGTTTTTATGTCATCTCAGAGTACATGGTCCATGTTATTATTTCCAATCCACTTCCCTTGGACACTTCACTTTAGGCACACCAATTAACCAATCTATATCACATAAAATGGGTGAAAGAAAACAAATGAATGAATAAAAAACAAAAACCATTACATGATAGACTAAGTAAGATCCCACCAAAAACTCCAGTTAGATATATATTTTATATTATTTCGATTATCGGTTTGTATAGACTCTAATAGACACTTTTAGTAATTGTAACGATAATAACTGCTGGGCTATTAGAAGTGTTCGATTTTAGTTAATAATTTATGCTGTTACACTGATAGTTTGTTGTAAATTGAAAGTAAGCTTAGTTTATAACACAAGGACAATTTTCGGTACAAACGTGAGATGTAAGATTAACGGTCTGGTAACCCTGTCTGTCACGCTATACGATTCCTAATTGCTTCTGGCTGAATGTTTCGAGAGTTTAGTCATAGACTTACAGTTTTGCTAGAGCTAAACCAAATTTACATACATACCAATAGATTCAATTGAATATAGGGACAGGATAAAAATACAATTAAACCGTAACGAAATTATACAATTTACTTTCAAAGTCAAAATACATTAATGTAAAAAAGAATAATAGAAAAATTGTAATTGTAATAGAAAATGAAACTGTTTCGGTTTTACTAAAATAGAATCACCATAATCAGTCAAGAACAGGTTGGTATCGGGAAATCTGTTTTAACATTATTTACTGGAAAACTACTAAACTACTGAAATAAGTATAATCCTCAATTATTACTACATAAAAATAAAGTAAGATGATATAGCGAAATAAAGTGAATTTGTAAGTTTCAGTAGAAATTAAATGGTAATTTAAACTGAACGATGATAACAAAAAGTTCACTAGCTTTAAGCAGAAAGTTAGTATCGTGAAACACTAAGTCCAAGCGACTGACAAACTTCACTATAAAACTCGAGCGGCCCAAAGAGGATAAAGTCGATATAAAAACGTAGTTAATTAAAATTATATATAAAATTTAAAATATTTTATTTAAGTATATAAATATTATCTAATATTTAATACACATCTGTAATCATGACATGCAACTCCTATATTTAAAACTGCATTTGTTTAGAGTAATTTTTGCTGGTTATCTTATAATTTATATAACAATATAAATCTTGTATTTTTTTTTAAAATAATCAAACAAAATTGGTGACGTTTGCCGTTGTGCGTGCATCACGCAAAAACTACTGGATAGATTATGGCCAATTTTTTAAATACTTGGCCCTTATCTAAATTAAATAAAAAGCAATTATCACATACCTTCATACATATACATATATACATACATTATACATACCAATAAAAAATTGGGATTATAATATTAGTATAGATTAACTCGAATGAAGTCGCTGGCGGTTGCTAGTTGAAAAAATAAACCATTCGGTATAAATTTGTACATCTATACTATTTACGATAAAAAGTAATAATCAAGTAAACGGAGTTATCAAAATTGTACCCTTGAATATTTAATAAAAGTGGAAACATATTTCTTTATCCGTCTTACATTCGGCGAAGTACCTACTGTGTCGATAAGTTCTTGGGAAGAGCCTTGATATTGTGAGAACTTTCAACCTAAACTTTCAAGTGGCCAAACAGCTCTATAACGTCGAATTAAAAGATCTCTGCAAAGTAGGTATTATAATACATATTGCAGTAACAATACTTTTGCATAGCAAACGTTTTTTTTTTTTACTTTCAACCAAAAATGTGGAGAGAAAGGATTTTATATAATTTTAATAGTTTTCAAATACGATCAATGTTTCATTTGAAGGTCTTGTGGTGTTTCGTTAGCAGTGCAGAATAAAATAAAATAAAAACCAACAAAACACGTAATAGACCCACTGAGAGGATTTATCCTTAGATGGTGTAATCGCCACACAACAGATATTTATACGGTTGTCATTATCATTTAGAGATTTTTTGCAGAAGGGTTGTACAGGGTGGGCCAGAAAGAAGTACGATTTTAAAATCACTCTTGCGTTTGAACCTTTTGAGCGGGGGCTGCGCGGGTGGTGGTGATGAGAAGTTCGGTTCTCGGAAATTTAGTCGCGATGGATCGCTTCACCGAAGCGTAGCGTGCATTTTGCGTTAAACATTATTATAAAAATGGCGATTCGTGCGCTTTTGTTCGGCGTGAGTTTGGATTACATGACATTAATCAGTGTCCTAAGGAAAGTGTGATTCGATCGTGGGTCAAAAATTCGAAGCTACTGGTTTGACTCTCAAACAGAAGCCTGCGGGACGCCCAAGGTCAACAAGAATGGAAGACACAATTGAACAAGTTAGAGCTTCAGTTCAACGTAATCGTGGTCTATCGACTCGCAAGCGATCAGCTGAACTTGTGGTGTCCCAGAACATCTTTGTTTCGCATTTTGTTGAAAGATTTGAATTTGCACCCGTATAAAATTCAACTTGTGCAGGAATTACTTCCAAATGACCCAATTTTACGACGAGCTTTGATGAAACAATGTTGGAACGCTTGCAGAGTTTCAACAATATTCTGTTCTCCGACGAAGCCCATTTTCAGTTAAATGGGCATGTCGATAAACAGAATTGCCGTTACTGGGCTGCAGAGAACCCACGTGCAAAACATCAAAAGCCTCTGCATTCGCCGAAAGTAACCGTTGCCATATCAGCACACGGAATTATCGGCCCTATTTCTTTGAAAATCAACAAAGACAATCTGTCATTGTAAATTCCGAGTGATACATAGCTATGTTAAGGGATTTTTTCTTTCCGCAACTGCAACAATTTGAAGCCTATAATCGTGCGACGTGGTTTCAACAAGATGGTGCGACATGCCATACATCTAATGCTTCATTGACGGCCGTAAACGAGATGTTTGCTGGGAAACTGATATCGCGCCGAGGTGACATTGCATGGCCGCCCAGAAGTCCGAATCTAACGCCACCGGATTTTTTCATGTAGGGATACCTGAAATGTGGAGTCTACTCCAATAACCCAGACAAGATTAACCAGTTGAAGATAAATATCCGAGAAGAAATGGCAGCTATTCCTCGCGCAATGTGTCAGCGAGTTTTTACCGATTTGAGGTTCAGATTCGAGGAATATTTGCGGCGAGATGGTGCACACCTGAATGATGTAATTTTTAAGAAATAAATTTCCCAGATGACTATTTTAATTGAAATAAAGATGTGTATGTGTATTGTATTTAGTTTTTTTGTTCATTATTTTTGAAATTCGCAAATCTTTCTGGCCCACATTGTATATATATATTACAATTAAGTTGTATAGTAAATAAAATTCAACGTTTTGTATCAAGTCGTCAAAAAATGATTTCAGGTATCAAGTTGAAATTAATATCAAATACGCAGGTCTGCAATCCGTTGGAGCTATGAAAAATCAAAATTCTAAGTCAACGCAATCAAAAGATACGGCTGTTTATACCGCATATTTTGAAACTCGCAAGGGGAATAAAAACTTATAGGCTAGTTGTAGTTGACCTAGAATAATGAAATTTGACAAGAGAAGCAATTTCTTATAAGACAAGTAAAGAAACAAATTCGAAAACCGTAAATTTGTAATTATATCTCAAAATAATTTTTTTCTTGTGATTACTAACTTATTTGCAGTTCATAAACTGACCGCTGCATATATCGATGTACGGGGACCACATATTCCCAACGGCAAAGTTAAGATTGTCTCTATATAGTTAGTTTATCTTTTCGTTAGAATTGTTCGGTGCTTTCAAGAAATTTTACCTAATTATTATTTTAGTAAATGTGGTTGTAACAGGTGTCCAGAAAGGGTATCGGGTATTTGTTTTCGCGCCATATTCGAAACGGGGCGTCTAAAGGGTGCGGGGAGGGGTTCGTGGCGTCCGCCATTTTGTGGAGTTTTAGTCACGATGGAACAGTACTCGGGGACGCATCGCGCATTTTGCGTACGAGCGTATTATCGTAATGGTGATTCAATAGTGACTGCTCAACAGCTCAACGTCTCTATCGTGCGGAATATCGTACACGCCACGCGCCAAGTGACGATAGCATTAGGAAATGGATCAGGATGTTCGAGAATACAGGTGCGACAGTTAAAATTCAAAACTCTGGTCGTCCTCGTTCAGTTCGCGATGAAGAAACAATTGAAGAAGTCAACTTCCAAGGCTTTCAAGACGTCGGTTCGTCAAAATCCGTCTTTATCCATCCGAAAGCGAAGTCAAGCGTTGAACATCAAAAAATCGTCTTTACATTCGATTTTAAAGAAAGACTTACATCTAAAAGCCTATAAAATTCAATTGGTTCAAGAATTGAAGGATGCGGACTATGCTAATCGACTGAATTTTGCGAACGAAATGCTGCAGCGATTTGACAACTTTAACAACATACTGTTCAGTGACGAAGCAAATTTTCACCTGAATGGTCATGTTAATAAGCACAATTGTCGGTACTGGGCAGTGGAGAATCCGAGACGAAAGCATGAACGACCCCTGCATAGCCCAAAGGTCGTTGTTTGGGCCGCTATGTCTGCTAAAGGCATAATTGGTCCTTATTTTCATGAAAATCGACGAGGCCGAGCAATTAATGTGAATAGTGACCGTTATTGCGATATGTAGCGAAATTTTTTGGTCCCAGAGTTGCAGGAGTTTGCAGGTTTCAACTCAAGAACGTGGTTCCAGCAAGATGGGGCCACTTGCCATACCTCAAATGACTCAATGGAAGTTGTTAACGAATTATTCCCTAATAAAGTCATTTCGCGAAGGGGTAACATCAACTGGCCTCCCAGAAGCCCCGACCTTAGCCCGCTTGACTATTTTGCATGGGGATACCTTAAAAGTAAGGTTTATCAAAACAATCCGACGAATCTAACCCAGTTAAAGCAAAACATCAGGTCACAAATGGCAGCAATATCGATAGCTATGTGTCAACGTGTTATCGCCAATCTTCGTTTCCGTTTAGAAGAGTGCCAGCAACGTAACGGTCATCATTTGGATAACATCATCTTTTCCAAATAATTCTCCAATTCATATGCTAATAACAAACAATAAACTTTTTTATTGCATACAAATAATTTTTTTTTTCATTGAACTTACAAATACCCGATACCCTTTCTGGACACCTTGTACAATTACGGAATCCTCGGTCCGCGAGTCTGACTCGCACTTGGCCCGTTTTTTTTTAGATAATGACCAAGTACCAAGTATTCGCATAACATAAATGCGCGCGCGGTACTTGATCATTATTTTGCTGCGGAGTTATTTTAAAACTGTAATATCTCCTAAGATATTCTTTTAAAACAATTAATGTAAAGGGCATTTTTATTCAAAATTAAATACTTGTGATGAATAACGTAAAGGATTAATACCATGTTTATAAAAACACATTCGCAAATAATGCATTATTTTACAACAAATTTTATTACCTTAAAAAAGGATCTATTGAGTAAACCTTAAAAGATATACATATGCCATCGCGGACTTTTTTAGAACTTTTTAAAAGAAACAATTTCGTCACACACGATTGATGCTTAACTTTAACCATTTACGCAGCTCACGCAATGGAAGTTCTCAAAATGAATAAATTTCCCCCGTTTTTGCAACATTTTTCATTGATGCTCCGCTCCTATTGGTCGTAGCATGATGTTATATAGCCTATAGCCTTCCTCGATAAATGGGCTATACAACACTAAAATATTTTTTCCATTCGAACCAGTAGTTCCAGAGATAGCATTAGTATAGATATCATTTCACACTAGGGTTTTAATATGCCATTTATGCCAAGTTTACGTACATTTTTGTTAAGGGAGCCAAAATGTTAAGGAACAGAGCAGTAAACATGATCGTCGAACAAACTGGAAAACTGTGAGCAAGTACTGAAAATGAGAACAAAGATATCCTATAATAGTGCATAGGCGGCGAGTTTGGTCGAATAAATTTAACATGGATCAAACCGTGGGGTACATCTAGTTGATATATCAAAAAAATACATCACAATGCCAGCTACAAAGATTTTCCAACAGATAGGCATTTTAACTGTGATTGTGCAATTACTTCTCGTTTCTCGATGATCTCCGATATTCTAGGGTTATAACTGTAATATGTTTGCTATCAGAGACAGTGAAGTGATTTTCCTATTCAATACAAATGTCCCGTGCGAACTTCTACTAGGGTTGTTCACGTGAAAACCTTTTATAATAATATTAATACCCGTTTAATAACATTACAGGAGGACAATAGCCAAGACAAATGCCAGTTACTGTTCTCTCAACAATTGAATTGTAATATTTTGCAGAGACTGCAAATGGGGAGAGAGCGCGGCATAATTTATCCAACTCGACAATTCCCGACAACCCTACCGTAGTAACTCTGCCCGCATTAGAGAGAATGTACGTCTGGAAGTCAGCTCTTTCGAGGTTTCAAGCCGAGAGCGCTGCCATACCAAAAGTTTGGAGAATTCAGAAAATTTTGTAGTTTGTTATTATGAAAGTACATTTCTACCAGCGATAACTTCCCTTTTTATAAAAGGGGAAAACTGATGATATTATAAATTCCTTTTTATTCTTTGTTGTACAGATGATATTTAAATGAGTAAGCTAAAACACTTCAGCAGTAAATGTTAAAAATTAAACAATTCAACTTATGTAGTCTACTACAATATACTCAAAAATGTGACTGCAAATGCAATCAATGATGGAAAACACGAAGATAAAGAATAAATAAATGGTGGTCGGTTTACATAACATTCAAATAAATAATCTATTAGCTTTAAATTAATTTATTTTCTTGAAAATAAATTAATATACCTTTAGAGTTTTTACTAGCAAAGTTATAATACATCGACCTAGAGAACAGGTAGAGTTGCCTTGTTCCACCGAGCAGCAGCGCGACGCGGAGCGGCGTACCTACTGCAAAGAATATTAAACGAAACATAGCATGTCATCTATTATATTATCTTAACAGTTGAGTTCCGATTCCTGTGTATAAATCTATAATATCCTTTAAATCAATTCATTGTAAATTTATGATCAACACGTAGCATATTTATTGATAAAAAATATTTATATAAAAAATTGTAAAGTTATTATATAATTTCTGTTATGCTCCGTCGTCCGCATATTAAAGTGTTTAAATTTAACACGCAAACTTTTTATTGTCACCTGTATATTTATTGCTTACTTCTCGCCTAAATCTTTATGATATAAGATACTTATGTAAATTGTTATAATACGGATATTTTCTCCAATTAAATTGTGTTCGTTTACCAGTGAATCCAGTAAAATATAATTAGTGATTGTTGATTACAGCGCGGCCGGTGGCATGGCTTGGCCCCTCTGGACGTTCGTGCGTCTGCAGGCTTATGGTTATTAATAACGCTGTCCGCCCGCTCCGCTTCGCGACGCGGTCTCTTCCCCTCTCCCCCCATGCCCCGAACCAGAGAGCTATGGCGCTCAACGCCACCGCTGCTGCCGTTGCCGCACGTCTGACATTTTAATTCCGAAGCCACGATATAAGTCCACCGCATACCATTCATATCGATAAAAAATTTATCGACACTCGTACGCACTCCTCTATCACTCTGTGTGTAATTTCAATTTCAGTATCCAATGTTACTGAGGCAATCGTTTAAAAAGTGAACGTTGAGTACTTTTTGAAGTATATATCTATACTATATAACATAATAAATAATAAAGCGCAAAGTTTTTCTTTGTTGTTTCTGATCTCTGGAACTACCAATCGGATCCGAAAAATTGTTTTTGTATAGGATAGTCACATTCACGAGGAATAATATAGGCTACAACATCTAACATTAGGCTACAACGCTCAGCTAGCCTTAAATATTGATTTTTGTTAAGTCGGAAGTGGAAACACTCCCGAACTGTATTATTGCGTGCGCTGACGTAATGGTTAATGATACGTAAATACAATGTTATAAAAAAAAATTGGCCCTTAGTATAATATCTAACAAACTAAATTATGAAAAAGGAAACTAAACACCCGACTGCAATTTAACAACTTGACTAAAAAAAAAATTTATTGTTGCTTTTTATTTGATTCACAGACGTCGTATTTAATATATAACCTACGTCACTCACACAATTAAGACGAATCTAACGACACCTCATATGATAAAATCCATCAAGCCGTTTAGACCAAAGAAATGGACAAACATACACACGCTCGAAAAACAAAACCCTCCTTTTTCGCAGTCGGTTAAAAAAAAATCCGCGATAGCATATGCCTATCTCTTAAACATACGCCACAACAAGGAATTTTGCGATTTCTTTTGTTGAAGATTAAAAATCGATTTATGAGCATTATTTTTAGGTATGGTATCTATATTAATCGTTACGAACAAAAGTTACTACATCATAAAGACAATTATATGAAGTTAAAATCTGCCCTTTAATGCACGTTACTTGGACACGTACTTTAGAAAATAATGAAAAATTAAAATAATTTGTACTCGCGGGAAGTGAGAACAATTATGATATGCTAAACGGATGCGTTGGCAGCGCGGTTTTTGTCAGATAACATTAACAAGGGTGAAACCGTGGGCACAGCTAGTAAAACAATAAATTAAATATTTTAATCTCAATTCTACAAGTTACATTCAATAATAACATTTAAATTATACAGATAGTGTTCTGTACAAGGTGGATGGAATAAGAGAAAAATCGAAGAATGGATGGGTTGTGTGAGAAATGAGTGTATAGATGCATTAAGATGACATCTGATAGAGGAGAATCGAAGAGGAAAACATTTTTGCAGACCATACTTAGGTGGAATAAGGGTAAGAAGAAAAAGTAACAGTATTCTATTTAATTATCTGAATTTAAACATCTTGTATTAAAGTTTCAACTAAATAACACGAGCAATATAAATCATGGTAACGCTAACCACTAAACTGCTAATGTAATATTTACCGATATTCACAAACGTACGTAAGTAGAACGATAAACATACAAGGTATGGTAATGAATCACTATAATATTGTGTGCATGGTATTTAAGTAGTAAACTAATTTATAAGTAAATAGTGTGTAACCGGATATTTTAATAATGCTGATTATGCTATAAAGAAAATGAATGCTTTTAAACTGTCTTTATTGCAACAGAAATCCACAGCTTATCGAATGTATAGGGAACGTCACTAGCTACGAGTGCTACAATGGCGGTCGGGCGAGCGCAGGTCGAGCGCAACATGGCTGCCTGGTAGGCGGTTCGAGTGAAAGGGACGAAACAAACGTCGTCTATACCGCTCTCTATCGCACTCACTCGCAATGTTCGCATCGATCTCCACTCTCTGTACTTGCTCCGGCACCAGAAAGGCGGAACTAACAAAATTACAAAGCGCTTTCGAGCCGCTAATCATAAAATAAGATACGACGTTTCATTTCAAGCGTACGACTCTCAAGTGATCACGTTGCTGGAATGGCCCTTGACTCTCAAAATTCTCCACTGACATCGTGGAGTATTTAACCGCGCGACGCTGGCCGCGAGTTTTCGAACCTGAAACTGAGTTTAGAATTACCTTGTCTTAACAGCTTCGTATTATAAAGCTTAACTTGTTCACTTGCACCAATAAGAGCATGTTCATAGAACATATTGAGAAAATATATTGTAAGTTAAGACAACAGAATCACGCAATAATCTACATGCAAATTATTTTTACAAGTTCATAGAAGTACACTGGGTAGTATGGAGTTAAAACCGTATAGCTTTACATTTAAACTGAAGCAGATTCAATGTCGTGTTTATATTAGCATATATTATATTACAAGCAAGTCAGCGGACCCTATGTCATTGTTTAGTTACAGAATTGCCAGTACTTATAAATTGAGATATCACTTTCATGGCAATTTTATCTTTACACAAATTTACTTTTCCTATTATTAAATACTAAACTTATAACATTTAAGCACAATGAAATATATAGCCTATAAACCTATAATCATTATTAGCTCGAGCTTGGGTTTCTGTAAGTGAAAAATCCATGTGTATTACATTAAACCTACCTGAAAGGCTGTTGAAACTGACAAAACCCCTGTGATGTAATCTTTAGCAACGTTTATTATAATATTATTATCATTAGGTAACATCTAAAATACTTGGTATCTAATTGTAGCTTCGAATAATTTTTCCGGTAGCGTTTTTACATCATTTCTCGGTCTAAATGTATTTTCTCGTTACACTAAAACATCACAATGAGAAATCAAAACATTTTTAAGACAAACAAAATAAGTGTCTAAAGGTAAATCTAAAGCATCTTTTATCTATAAACCATAATATGGCAACATAATTTTAGTTTGTTACCTTCGTAGCATTTGCCCTACAATTCATTATCAACATAAAAGCTACTTCACCAGATATGTGTAAATAAAACTGAAAGTACTTTAAAACCAAGTACTATTTTACTTTGAAGCGAATAAATACCATTTAATCAAATTGTAAATTTGGCATGACTAAAAATATAATTCTATTTATACACATGAATTTATAAGTATCTATATATAATTTCAATATGTTGTCTTATATATTAATTATTTTATTGCTTTAATCTAATTAACCAACAGTTGGACGAATACTAGTTTTCAATTATATTCTCAGGGAATATGTTTGTTGTGGTTAGGGTTATTAAATCCTTGTTAGAATATTACAACAATGGAGTACAATTGCTTCTTGTTTAGATGCTAAGTTACGATATTTTTCTTTGTATTATTGATCTTTTTAGTGACAATTCAGGTTATACTTTATTATTATTGTTATTATTTATAATTATAAATCTAAGTTAGTTATAGTGTGTTATTGTATGTTTTTATGTAATTTGTCAATGTAGTTTAAGTTACAATATGAAAGCATGTTGTGGCGGTAATTATAATACAGAGCCCCAAAATTATTTCTCATTGTTATAATAAATGTGGTTGAACTTAATCCCTTTAAATAAATAAATAAAATAAAACAAAGTTTTGCATGAAATGACAAAGTCGCAAAAACTTGCTAGCAACAAATTAACGATAACGTACACTAAATAAACTTGTTAAATGCCTCATAATTATTGTATGAAAACGTTCTTAAAAAACAATATTTCATTATAAGAACACGTGAAAGAACAAAACAAACGGAGAAATCTATCTAAAAACCATACAAGCCGGCATTCATATACAAACGTAAACCACGTCTTCATTATATTGGCATGGAATGGCCACGTGCGAGCTGTACAAGATACAGTCGTACGTACAACTAGTACGTCTGTACGTACAGAGTGCAGACTCCGGGGCAGGGGATCAAGAATAAATATGTAAATCGTGCAAAGGACGAAACGTGCCAAAACCGTTCAGTTCTCGTTCGCCCATGGATTCCTTCCTAACGCTTCGATAATTTGCTATGACGAACCGATCATTCACGACGTTTGAGCCGCTCACGATAGATTACTTCAACTTCACTTTACATAAGGACCCATTTCCTTTCTATTATTAACACAGAAATCTATATATTATATCATATATAAATATGTCAACATATTAATATTGCTGGGTGTTACAAGACATAACAATTGTATTTGATTGGATCGCGTCCACCATACACATAGTGATTAACCCGTCCACATAGTGACAATCATTCGGTTTGCCACGTTTCGGAATCAGCAAGAGAGGCACTGGGCACAGAGAAACTTCTTTAGAGATTTCTCTCTATTCAGGGCGGTCCGACTGGTGCAATACCTCCTTACCCTACAGGTGATCGCAGCCAAATAACCTAGTGTTGTGTTCCGGCAATGAGTAGGGTTTTCAGAACTCTTTGGGGTAGCGAGGTTAAAGGTCCGCAACGCGCTAGTGATACCAATGGTATTACAAGCGTCCATTAGCTACGGTAGTCGCTAACAATCAAGTGGGCTTTACACTTGTTTGCCACCTTTGTTGTGTAAAAATAGCCAGTATATATTCAGCTACTGAAGGCTTGCAGACTGGTATAACAGCGGCGACCGGCGAGGCATTATTGCATATATCTTGGTGGTCAACGTTGTTTTTGGGTTGTACTGCACTTAACATAAGACCATAGTGTCGTTTTGCATTTTTTAGTTCATTTCCCGTGCTACTATGAGAAACAATAACAAGATTGAAATTTTTTGTGTTTGTTCATTTTTTTTTTTTTTACATCATTTTACAAAATGATTTTCTTCATTTACCTCCAGACATGGATGGTCCGGAACCTTATTTTTCCTAAATTTAATTAATATAGTTTAATTTTGATTAAAGTTTTTCCTAATCACTCCAGACACTAGTGGGTCCGGATCTTTGTTTAACTTATTTTTAATTTGTTACACTTTGGTATTCTTATTTTTAATAATGTAAACTCGAAAAATAACAATAAAATTTTTAATTCTGGTTTATAGTTTTGTCAATAATATACAAGGGAAAGATATAACGAAGAGTCTTGTCACATTTATCGACATTTATGCTAATGTCTCTTGTCAGTCTCTTTGACTCTGTATATTCTATTTCACATTTCTTTCTTTTATAATCTTTTTCAGAACCTCTCCAACTACATATCCTAAATATCCAGAACACCTGGCCGCCGCAACGGTGATCCTCCTTCAAGGTACTGTGCTGCGGATTCGGATTCGGCGCTGAGGGTAAGTGTTCTTTTCATTTTTAAACTTCAAATCACTTGGGTCACCAAGGTATTTTTATTTAATCAGGGTCTACACTTAGTTGCAGCTAGCGCTTCGTCACAAGCCTCGATCACAACTGCATCGTATCCGTTCCTTACTTTCTTAAATTGGGAAAACTTTTCAACAAAAGGTTGCCAATTCCTCGGTATTAACGTGCTGCAGTTGTGATCGGAGCCAATCACGCAGCCTATTTTCCCGTTTTCATTGAAAGTTGTCACAAAAATATAGATGTTTTCAAATATAATTTTGCGAAACCTACATAATATATGTAGTGTGGTTTCAGCAGGCTCACTTGAAACAGCGCTATAATTACTAAATATACTGTAATTTCGTGTACATTTGGATGTTTATGTCTTTCCGTATTCTAATATTCAACATATTTCTTTTATTTTTTAATGTTAGAATGGACCCCACTGACTAGCAGTTGGCCGGCAGTCTTTCGTGTGATCAGTCAGTCGGTCTTCCGTCCAATGTCAGTATAGTCAGCTCATTAAGCGATTCTTGCCTGCCGGCAATGTTCGAACATCGGCTCTGTTAACTGTTAATGTTGGACTGGCAGGCGGCTGCCGGAAGGCGATAATCGGCGGTCAGCAGTTCAACACTGCAGTATATCGTCAGTTCACACAGTGCACCGGTAACTGCAACTGTTTGTTTGATTTGGCTTTGAGGTTACAGAATGTCAGGCCGATATCTGTCAACTGAGTGTCAGTCAAATAACCTAGTATTGTGTTCCTGCGATGAGTGATGATGATGATGATCACACCTTAAGTGTTTGATCTATTGCGATTAAGTGAGAAGCTAATATCTGCCGACCTACTATCAGTTGGCCAGTAGGGTCCTTTAGAACGCAGTACGCCTAAGCGTGCCATTATCACGGGTGTTGTTACACTCGGTGTATGGTGGTAGAGATTCAGTCGGACACAATTATCATATCTTACAACCTAACAAAATGTAATTAAACTTAACCTTATTTTAATAAGATTTAAACAATAACAGATGTTTGCAAATCAAATATAAAAAGCTGAAATAGTAGATTTCAATAAATATTAATAACGGTAGAGAATGTAGGATAAACAAGTCCATGATTTTCAACGATTATTGTAATAATACGCAAGTATAAAAATAATGAGGGAATGAACAACGAAACAATAAACATAACGAAAGTAAAAGTTGCCCATTAGGTGAGGCACGATCATAGACGGTTTATTGAAATAGTTACTGCGGTCGGGAAAGGTAATTTTTAAAAACTGCTACCAACCAGGCATTTCGTACATTGGAGCAGCAGTTTAATGCGTAGCTATAACAGTAAAGTTCATAGCCAAAGTTTCATCGGTGGAGTATCATGGCTTACCTGCTGTATATATTTATTCAAATATACGCACAAATTTTTGGTTGTTCAGTTTACATTATTACTTACGACTTCACTACCTCTTAGCCCCTATAAAAAAAAACTTATGTTGTATAGATAAATACTAAACGTAATGTAACGTTGATTATTTATTATATGTACATTTCTGTTTTCTGCTTAACCCTATATAGCGAAAAGTATAGTATTTTGTATTTTATACATATAACTACTCTGACATGAAGGTAGTAAGAACCCAACCCAAAGAAAGCTTTACCTTGACTTGATTTTTTTTTAAATCGTAATGTAATCCTTCTTGTAGCTCTATAGAAAAGCGAAATCATATTATGTAGACTACATATTGCCTCGACTTAAGTCCTATATTAATCTGAACACTTAACAAACTGATAAAAGTATTATTTAAATATATTCTGTCACTTATTTATGTTTTAATACATATTTATGCCAACAGAACAGATCAACTACAAAAGATACATACATCAAAGTTACAAATAATCATTTCCATTTAAATGCAGTGTAATCATTCAGATTAGATTCAGATTTCCTTTATCCATCCTCCCAATGAACTTTTCTCAAATATATGCCTTTAATATTATAGTGTCTGTACATTTACGGACACTAAAAATGTACTGTCTGATTACATCTATACAATTAATAAAATTGAAGTGTCTGTCTGTTTGTAATGTCAAAATAACAGTTTTTTACTAAATGCATATGAAAGTATATACGATACCTATAACAAAAAGTCCATTTTTAAAATTTTTGTCTTTCTGTCTGTGTGTTCCGGGTAATCTCCGAAACGGTTGGACCGATTTTGACGGGACTTTCACTGGTAAATAGCTGAATTTATAGGGAGTAACTTAAGCTACTTTAAATTTATAAAAAGAATTAGATTTCCGCACAAATAAAAAACAACGGGTCATGGTGTATCAATTCGGGTGTTTAAATGGCTTATGCTGAGTAAGTCATAAAAGATATAGCAAATTAATGTACTACATAATCATAGACGTTAAAAAGACCTACAAAAAAGTCCAGACGAGTATATATCTATCTTCTAAGGAACACCCGCAATAAGCATTTTTGTCTTTAAAATTGCCGAGAGCGGGGGAGCAAGATTCGCGCGGGCATTCTGTAGTCCACGTGAGCGAAGCCACGGGCACAGCTAGTATTTATATTCATGATTGGTTCATGTAACATTATTTATTTATTTATTTGCGTGAATACTTGAAACAATACAAAATTTTTACAAATTTCAGTTAACGCAGTATTATTACAGTTTATCATTAATTGAACAAGGTAAGTGTAAAAAAATATAAAATGTAATAAAAATCATCAAAGTCAAAATACATACAAAAATTACAAAAAAAAAAAATATTAGTAATTTGTCAAATTATCTAAGTTTACTAAGTAATAACAAATTTACATTAACATTAAGATACGTTTAAAAAATGCACATGATATTAATTCATACATTCACAAAATGGATAACAAACACAAATGGATATAATATATAAAACATTTATTTACGATGCTGTTTAACTGATATAACATTAGAAATATTATGTACACATTTCGCTATTAAAATATTACTTTATTATAATATGTAGATGATACGTAATTAACGTATATTCGGTTTCGTGGTTATATTAATCAGGACGTAACTTACTAGAAAGCCACTGTGCTCGCGGCCCTTATGCGCTTTGACAAATAAATTCTGTTGTTGGTCTGATGTGATTAACACTGGGGGAATAGATCTTCCTATGCTTGACAAAAAGTAAATCATAAATCTACTAATTTGCAATGGGCCTGCTTAAGTGATTATGACCTGCCACGCTTCTCAGTATAACAACAACAATATAATATTTTACTAATAGGAACAAAGATTAAAAAAAATTTCGCGCATAAATTCAACTTTTTCTCAGTTATCATTTTCATGACAAAACAGGAGAAATATCACAAGGAAAACACTGAAGAGGGAATTCAATGTTACATTGAAAGCACGTTTATAGCGGGTTATTTGAGATACAATCAATTTATCAAAGCTGAACTGTTTCAAATAGACTTTTCTTTTAAGTGTATTAGCACAAAAACATCTAATCTCTTAGGCGACATGAAAAGAGGAAACAAAATAGCAATTGATTACTTCAATCAAATGTTGATTGCGACGAGGTTTTTTAACTTGTTTCTTATTTTGCCGGAGTAATGTTTAGTTACTGTTTTTTTAATAAAATTAACAAGTTATATTACAATCCCTTTTGACGCACAAGTGCGCTTGTTTATTATATTGTTCGTTTTGGGCATTTTTTAATCACCCACTGAAAAATATTCTTAGGTTTATCGGCATCTTCTTTGTTCGAAAAACCGCGATAATACTCAAAATTGTTTTAATCACATGATAATAAACTTTATAACTTTTATATATATATATTATTACTTCAACATCCACAATTTTAAACTGCGACATGCAACTGAGTATTATAAAATTAATTTATTCCGTTTTTAATGGCTTGTATATATATATATATATATATATTCAGCATCATTAATTTGCATATTTGCAGTGTTCGAACCATAAGATCAAGTACCTTTTCCAACAATCAACATCGTATCTTGAGTAAAAGATGTCACTCAACAAACGCAAGAGTCAGTAAATTGCATTTAATAAATGAGGGCACTACACTTTTTTTACGGCATGGTACATAACACAGTATCAATAGTATATTTAGATTTATAAAATGTTGCACTCAATCTATACATATAAAATGCTTTGTCCTGAAGGACTGACGAATCAACGCAGTCTAAACCGCTGATCGTAGAGACCTGAAACTTGGAGGGTGTATTCTTTGTATGACGTGGCATCCGTTAAAAAAATAAATTTCCGTAATTCGGTTTACTAACGGAAATTCCGATAAACTAACGGGGTTAAAAAGGGGTAGAAAGTTATTTCGGCGGTGATTTGTTTCGAAGTTGATATCAATACTCTTCAGTGCTTTTTATTTAAATTACATTTTATTTTGTCAGATGTTTGAAAACTCCATCCGATTTTATTCAAAAAAGGTTGAACTCACTTAAAAACAATAAAAATTGTCTTTAAAATTGGAATGTCTCGAAAGTCACCGTACTATATTAGTACCTCATTTGAAGGTTTCTAAGCTTAAAGAGGTTGGTTATGCACTTTTAGGACACGACCTCATAGGGACGTAGAGTTCGAAATTTGAAATGGTAAAGACTAGATCATCCTTACTAATATTATAAATGCGAAAGTAACTCTGTCTGTTTGTCTGTCTGTTACGTTTTCACGCCCAATCCGCTGAATCAATTTTAATGAATTGAAAGAGAGTACTTTTTATAGCGAAAATAAAACTTTAAGGGTAGAAAATGGGAAATGAAAAGTTGTAAGAGGGAAACATGGGAACACCAACACGCATGTGCGGTTATGGTGAAATGACATCAATTTCCACGAAAACCAGTTTGTTGATGTATTATGCGCATTTGCAATAATTATGATCATTCATATTTATGCTTTTGGTAAGGAAGGAACAAAAGCGGTTTCACGGTTTTCAAAAAACCTTCCCGCAAGCAAGTACAACAAGGGTGATTTTAATTATTTTTGAAGTTTTATTGGGACGGTTAATACGTTGAACTCTTAGTAGCATATAATGACAATACCATACACACAGTATGATCCACCCATCTATGATTTTCTTTTGATTTGTCGTGTTCCGAAATCAGCCGGTGCATGTGCAGTAATATAGCGGGGTGGTAGGGATTGCGACCAACATACACATAGTGATAAACCCATTTATTATTTGGTTCTCAAATGGTTCGTTTCAGTTTCAGCTCCTTTAGAAGTGTATTATAGGTGCCTACGGCCTACTCTATCTCTTATGTGAAACAGACGAAGTTGCGCGGGTCGGCTAGTGTACATATAAAGATATTTTATTACTTTCACAGTTTCAAACAAAATTTATATTTAAGAGTTGCGACTGTTATCGTTGTGTACATTATCTATTGCACTATACAAATGTGAAAAATTTAAATCAATTGGACAGTCGAACAAAATCAAGTAGGTACCTAAGTGATCAAAAAATGCTAAAGAATTATTACAATTATACTATCCAAGTTGGTGAAATAGACGATTCCCGCATTTACTCTTTTCAATAAGCCTCCTCTTATAAAGTAATTCCTAACACAACATTTATAAACCTATAAAAAAGACATTGTGTGTAAAATTATATGTACGAACGCAAGAAGTTACTACTTCTTTGGCGTAACAAAAACAAACAAAAATAACTGAAACATTTAAACTCGCCAGCCAACGACATAATGAAGTTAGCCATTAATGATATCTATCAATGCGATGTAAATTCATTTTAGTGACTTGTCGCACTTCTATCGCATGATGCGATGCATGGATGAGCTCTCAATTTTATCGTATATTAAACGCATCAAACAATGTAGGTACGACTTCAAAAAAATGAATTATTACAGGATGGTCAACGCGTTATATTACAAAACGACATCATATAATAAATACCTGATGTTGTGGAGGTGGCTGCGCCCCGTGGGGCGGCAAGTGGGGCGCGTGTTGCGTGTCCTGCGTCGGTGACAGTGCACCGGGGGCGTTTTGTTGCGAACCACCGGGGCTCGGTACGCCACCCGGATGAGATGGGGGCTGAGGGGACCCGCCGCGCTCATAACCCTAGAAACAACTGCGTATAAGCTAACGTTTACGAATACAGACTCAGCTTTGATGCCGGTATGATGAATATCGATGACAAGTTCCAACTTTGATTATAATCTATGTAAACTTATGACAGTAAAATATTCTGAAACAATTAAATTAAAAGGTAGGTAGGTAACTCTTATTAATCCATCACACCACTATGTCCACCATTCAGACATACTGTCTTGGAAACAAGTTTGCCAATTCCTAGGTTCCTTGAGATCCTAAATAGCCTATAGTGATATTATTCATGTGCACTTTAACAGCACTGGTGCATCTACTCGAGCAGTGTACAAACTTGTAATGGATATTGTATACATAACAGGTTTTTTTTTATGTATATGTAATTGGTTTCTATGAAACGGCTTCAACGATTTGAATTAAATGTTGTATTTAGATAACGTTTTACATTCCAAGATTACTTAGATAAGTGTTTTTTTTTATTTGAAGACACCGAACCAAGCTCGGTCGCCCAGCTATTGGACATTTAATTTCACAAATAAACGACAGATATACATACATATTTAGCCCTCAGACATACTCATTGAACAAAAATATGTACGTCCTGATCCTCTCTTCGATCCAATGGTATGAGGTAAATGACGTAATACCCTAAGAGGACTATCAATGTCAATAAATAAAGCGTTACATTTGTTATTGTAATCGAATCACTTATTAGATTAACTTATTTATTGTATTCAATCTACTAAATACAATTTACATTTTATTTAGATACCATCTTTTATCTGTAGTATTGTATTATATCACGTCAATGCACGCGGAATTAATTTAATAAAAACCTTGAAAACAGTGACGTCGAAAATTAAAAAATAAACAATATTTGTTACATAAGGTCTGGCGTCCTTGACCGTGACTCGAAGGTGAGAACGCCTACCTCAATCAAGCCAATTCAGTGTTTATTATGGAAAAACATAGTTAATGAATTGATTTTGTTTAAAAATAAATACATTATTTAAGACAATGATATTTTTCTAAGTACCTATAAAATTTAAAGTGTTTGTTTGTAATGTTAAAATAATAGTTTTTTTTACTAAATGCATATGAAAGTATATACGACACATATAACAAAAAATCTTTTTTTTTTTAATTCATGTCTGTCTGTTTGTTCCGGGTAATATTCAAACGGATGGACGAATTGTGATGAGATTTTCATTGGCAGATTGCTGTTTTTATAAGAAGTAACTTAGGCTATTTGTATTTTAGAAAAATAATTAGGGTGCCACGAAAATAAAAAAAAACTGGTCATGGAGAATCAATTCAGGCGCTTAAATGGATTACGCTGAGTAAACCATAACCAAAATCGCTGTTTCGTACTAAAAACCTTAGATACAATAAAATCATAAACAACTGTGTACACCTCAAATCGTAGTTGTTAGTAAAACAAAAATTTACACATCACAAAATACATAATTATATTATATACACATGTTGCCCTCCTTCCTCCGAGGAGACGGGTTAACATGTATATATGTATAGTTAGTTAGCTCGATTCTAGGAGTAGGGAATTAGCTAGATCGCGACTTATTTGCGAACGCGGCAACTGCCCAAGCAGAAGTCCGGCCACTTTGGCACCCTTGCACATGCTGTCTTTGCTTTTGCGGCTGAGTGCCCTAAGCGCTAGCCCCCAAGCCACGGTGAAGCTGTAAAAGCTGTCTGAGGCTTCAGGGCCCTTATAGCTAACAGTATATGTCAGTTCTAAAAAAACCTTAAATCGTCACTCAGATGTACGCAACCAGATAAATTATGATATTATCTAATAACTGAATATTATTAACACGTATACAATCAAGATCAATGCAATTTAAATGTTAAGTACATTTAGATGATTTTTAGTTTACTTAAAGTAAGTTATTTCGTATCTAACAAAATAACATTTAAAAAGTATCCTATGTGTACTTCTGTCCAGCTGTTTGAGCGTGATCGATGGACAAACATTTAAGCAATGGTACTTACGTAATTCTAATATAGTAGCGGTGCCCTGCGGCCCTGCACGTGTTTATTACATAGTAAATATTTTCGTCTCGTTTATTAATATACATACATATAATTAGTAACAATTGTGCCTGACTTACTTACTTACTCCAAATTATGACGTTCTCATACTTGCCGTTCGCACTTCTGCCTAGAACTCTACTTTCTGACAGATTTTTTATATAATATAATAGCTCGGCAAATTGACGATAGTGTCCTTGATGGTAAGCACAGTACAAACCAAACACAACGGCCGCCACCGACAGATCGAAATCCATAGGAGGTCGCCACTAGTCATGCCGCAAAAATATCTCTTCACGCGTTACGATTGAAAGACCCGATGTAAGAAGGCGGGAACACACTGGCCTGGAGATTGTTCCAGTTTCACGCGACGTTGTATTTAACAAATAATTATATCTTCATAAATTAGTGAACATAATGTAAAGTTTACGTAGCAATGTTTAGAACCGGTACGATATGACCGAGGGCACATACAGAACCGACTAGGTCACTGGTCATGGTCGACCTTGAACCTTTATCCATTATTGCACACCCGTTTACTTGTAAACGAGTACACCGGAACGACATAAATACACGTACTGCCGCGCTGCCTATTTATATCCTAACATATTTTATGAAATCGAACAGAAAGATCCGTATTGTACAACGTTGGGTTAACTAAATCAAAAATTTACAAATATATTACAAACCATAACACTGCGATCGGTGCTCTATTTGCAGGGGTGTTTATGGAACTCCGTAATCCTCGCAGACACTATCGGATATCCGAAATAAAAAATATTCGAAACAGTAACCATATCCGTATCCTATATAAACGTTTATATAATGAGCTCTGTCGAATACCAAAAATGACTTAAAATTTAACAATTAATATTCCTATTCTTCTCTGAGATTCTCTTCTTTGAGTATTTTCGTACTCACTCGTTGTTTTAAATAAAGTAAATTGTGTTGACACCTGTTTACATTTAGTGCCGCAACGCGTCGTCTCAATTACGATTTCAGAGCTAAAGCAAAGTAAAAAAACAAAACGCAGCCCACGCGAACCCCTTCGCGCGTCATCCTTAGCTGTTATTAAGTTTAAGTGTTATTATTTCCCATTATCAGGGGATTATTTTTTATAACATTCATATTGGGTCAGGGTGGGATCGTGTAATCCTCGAACGTTGCATATCAAACAATTATAATCGAACTCCACGTGCAAGGTAAGTTCGTTTGATTATCAATTGTTTTTAATTCATCGTTTCTAGGATTACTAAACCTGTTTACATGTAGATCGATGTTTAGAGTAATAACAAAATGCAAAGTCCTGTGGCCTCCATACAACGTTATTACTAAGAAAGTATTTACAAAATCTCTATAAGAAAGATAAATTTAAATTAAATATTTGATGATTCTTGAGATTTGCATTGAGTCTACGGTTATACACATATACTCCTCTTTTATATATATTTAAATAAATAGATTCAGTTCACCCAAATAACTTTCAATTATATTGTACAACCCCATGCTGTTTAAGCTAATGATAAAGCAAAGTACCTATTTTAAGAATTGTAAATATATTAATATCCACATCACTCTCTTGCAATAACAATTTATATGTATAAATAACTATCTATGGTGATACACACTCCTGTTAATTCATTAATTATTATTATTATTATATATGTATAATGCAGGTATACTTTTTCTTTCTATAGTAATAAGTATACCTATTGTTTCCTTTTGAATACTTCTGTGGCCATTAATAATCTAAGATTATCATTGTGGGCCAATAATAACAAAAACATTATAAAATTCAATACTTAATTAAATTTTTTTTTTTTGGTGAATTAAAGTTCTGGTCATTTATTAATTTATTTTCTCAAGAATCTATATATATTAAATACGTGAAGCTTTTTAGCGTATTGCGTGCACGGAAGACTGTGAGATTTGGCATGATTAAAGTTTATATGGAGGAGTGCAGAAAGCTAAAATTTGTCTGTTATTATAAATACGTCTGAGACTATTTTTACTTTCGGAATGTTAACCTAAGTACTTAACTCCTAACTTATTGTAAAAACCTTTTTCTACATGGCAAAATAAATAAATGATAAGTTATCCAATATATTCCTTGATATTACTATTATAAACCAGCAGCATTTTACTTGAAAATGTAATCATGGTTGGTGCCTTTTATGTGTTTATAACAAAAGAAAAATAAATATGTAATTGGTAAATATATGTACTTGGTCCCCCGGAAACGGCTCCAACGACCCAGATGAAACTCTGCATCCAGACACACTATCCCCACACTAGTTTACACCCAGATAGGTGTATTTTCTCCTTTGATATCCACATCGAAATCCGAAATATCATATCAGTAACATAATGATAATTATATTATTAATTAAAAAGTTCCTATCTATTTTGCTTAAAAATAAAAAAAACACGGCTAAACTAATTCCAAACTAAGCAAAGCTTGTGTTATGATAACTAAAAGTTGATATAGGTACATACATTTATGTACCTATATAAATATTTATGTTTACCACACAAATCTCAGTCATATGCGGGGTTCGAGCCCGCGACTTCTCGGCTCAATAGTAGGGCTAACTATCACTGTGCCAAGAGACCTCTCAGAACCACCAGACCAGTCAGAATTACACGTTGAAATTTATATACCTTACATACTCCAGATCTCCTGGTTAAGGTAAATGTTCGAGACAGAACTGAAACTTCCTGAAATTGAAATTCCTTCAAGTATTCGCCACGTAGGTTTTACTTGGAGCAATTGAATACTTCTTAATAATATATAATCTTAATAATCGTTATAATCTTTTTTTTTTACTTAACATTATGCACACCTTGCATATACCTTTCCCTTGCTCCCTTGGAAGACTGGCAGAGAATGCTTTTTAGCATTAAGTCCTCCATTTGTACTTTTTTTTTTTTTTGTGCAACAGTAGGTACATTATTTTTATGATTTAATACATGTTCAAGTAAGATAAGCATGGCTTATCTCACAGAAATGTTAATAAACTGAGGATTGTACCATTTTGGCCGTTCCTACTTCTTATTTTACAAGGGAGCTATTTCAAATTAAGTAATTGTTAATAGTAGTCCTTATGTTACTTGGAAATTTTCTTGTGAAGCTTAAATTACATTGGCAACATAGTTGCTCATGCGACTAAGCCTTAATGTAAAGAGAAATAAAAAATTTCAAATTTCAAGGTGCGATATTTCACCGACAATTTTTTATTGAAATTTTGGGGAAGGTTAATATTCAAAGATACGTCTTATTACGTGTTTATTACAAAAAACAGCATGATTCAAGTTATTAAAGTTATGAGCGAAAGCCGAAACAGGGTTAATGTATAATGTCAAAACTTTATTAAATCTGTTATTTATTTTTCCTCAATTTTGTTACACATATGTATGATATTCTAGTTCCTATAGGCACTCCTATGAATGAATCGAATTTAATTCGATTTCATAATACACTCATCAAAAAAGTCTAAGCAACATGTACTAATTTAAATTTTAGGATGGTTCTTCACAATTATAACGTTGTATTTTATTTTAAAAAAAATATCTTTAGGGTTCTATGATGTAAAAATAACAGCTGTTGTCTTTATAAGTTCTTTTAATAACAGAAATGAACAATATTAGAATATACTGTAGAAACTAAGATACATAAGAAACTAAACTTTTTTCTTACAAAATGAAATTTCTAAAGAAAATGTATTTATTGTGAAAGAATAGAACAATTTAATACAAAGTATGGGCTCCTCTGCTATTCAGAACTTGTCGGCAACGATTATTCATTGAATTAATGAGACTGTTTATGTCATCTTGCGGTATTCGCTCCCAATGGAATTGTAGCAAATCCCTCAGCTGTTGGGTTGTTGTCGCTCCGTCCAAGTCCTTCAAAATACGTCTCTGGAGCATGTCCCATGCGTGCTCGATGGGGTTGAGATCTGGCGATTGTGCAGGCCAGGGCAATACCCGGATGTTCTCCGTTGCAAAGTATTCACTGGTTCGCCGAGCTGTATGTGAACGCGCATTGTCATGCATTAACCTAAAATCGGAGCCAAAGGTTTGTGCAAATGGGTAGACATAAGGTCTGAGAATATCCTCAATGTAATTTTCAGCATTCATGTTTCCATTTACAAAAACGAGCTCAGTTCGCCTGTTCTTCATAATACCCGCCCATAACATAACTGTTGAGCCGCTGTATGGATGAACTTCCTGAACGCACCTGAGCCTTTCAGTATTTCCAGGCCGACGATACACTCGCACCCTTCTTGTATCATGCTTAAACCCGAATCGCGACTCATCGGAAAACATAATTTTATCCCATTGTTCCTGGGTCCATGTTATGCGTTCTCTACACCATTCATATCGACGAGCGCGATTCCCGTGACGTATCGGTGGGCACCTGATTGGGCGTCGAGCTCGTAGGCCGTACTCATGCAGTCGATTTCGCACAGTTTGAGGACTTACATCAACACCACTTGAAATTTGTAGCCTCAAACTTATCTCTCGAGCGGTTAACATCGGCTGTCGTCTTGCAGTCAGTTGTATGTACCGGTCTTGCCGAGTGGTTGTACTCCTTTTACGGCTTGGATGCTGTTCAGCGGGTTCTCCTGTATTATTGTAGCGCTGCCAAAGACGACAAATAACACTTCTATGAATGCCAAAATGTCGAGATACATGAGATTGATTACTTCCCGCTTGCAACATCCCAACAGCTCTTTGCATTTCATCTGCCATCATATGACGTCGCTTCATGACGTAAAGAATATCTAACAATTCAATTTTGTCGCTAACTTTATTTAAATGGTTGGTAAAATTATAAAATCAAGACTAAACGTAGCAATTAAAACGCACTTAAATATAAACAAATTCGCAGTCATTTGAATTTTATGAAAAAACAAAACATAATCAAATTTTTTTTTACAACCAGCCAGTATGTCATCAATAACAAAAAAGTTTACTTACCTACGCACTTTGTTTGAGTAAATATTTAGAAATTAATTAATATAAATGGAAAAATTTGTAATATCACGCATTTTGCTTAGACTTTTTTGATGTGTGTAGTTAAAAACCTAATGGGCAACCAACCCTTAATGTAAACTCTTTCACAATCTTTTTCTTATTGAGTCACAAGTAAAATAAATATACTATTTGACTAAATAGTAGCTCAGTACATAGTACGAAGAATAATCTTCATAAAATAATATTCAGTGACCGTTCCGTCGCGTCGTAAGTAGCTAATGACTTCCTGAAACGATACAGCCGCGGAACAACAAAAAGCACTATTCTATTACATTGTTTTGACCGTAGAACCATATGTTCCACAAGTATAGTTAATATTTCAAATAAAAAATTATTTCAAGAAAAAATAGTAACTTAAATTCACAACGAAATTTACAATAAAATTCATATGAGCCGGCATCATATACAGGAAAAGTCATGGGAAAACTTTATATTATCTATACGAGTACATATATGAAATGAAAATACTAAAAAAAATAGATGTAGAATGTAAATATTATGACAATGATAAGAATGAGTTATAATCGTAAACAAATAGAAAATATAGTTATTTGAAAGTGAAGGTTAAGTAAACCGGTACAAAGGGTTGCCACAAACAACAGATTAACTCGAGACCGAGATAAATCGCTGCAACTAACAGACAGCAATTGCAATTGCATCAGACAGTCGCACAGTGCTTTCACTGAACGGCAAGCCGCACTCGCAGTCAGTTTCCGCATCACGTTTCAAGGTTACAGATAAAGAGTGGCATGATATTTACTAATCCAGGTCAAGAGGAGTCATTCACATTATGTTTTCCCCCTATAGCGATAATTGAATAATGATTACGTCACCGGTTCACGGTCTCCCTGTTACGTGTTGTTCTTGATAACGAAAATAATAACATACTGATTACAGACAATTAGCCACCTGCTTACTGTTACAATTGTGTGTAGAATTATTGACTTGTCTGAACCTATGTTTATCTATATACTTATATTACATATAATATATTACTATTAATATTGTAAAGCTCAAGAGATCGTTTGATTAAACGCGCTAATATCGGGGAACTACCTGTCGGATAAGAAAAAATAGTTTTTGCATTTTATAGTCTGTTTTTAGAGGAAGGTTATAGCTATAGGTATAATAAGCTTTGAGAGTACTAAATTAAAATACTTTTAAATGTTAACCGTCCTTTACGAAAAACTAGTTTTATCTAATAACTTTATTTTTATAAAGCGTTATTATCCAGTGAATAATAATGCTTTATAGTTTATAGCAAGCATTTCTGTTAAGTGTAACTTAATAAAAAATTTGATAGCGCAAAAACAAAACAAAGACATCTATTGTAGAAATATGAGATCGAATAAATATATTTATTAATTATTTTAAACATTTAAAAATAACATTATAATCTATTTGAAAACATTTCAAAATAATAAAAACCCTTAATTATATAAATATATAAATGTCACTGTCGACGGTATCACCTCGACTGTAATCATCTCAATTGTCAATATCTTAACAGTAACCATCTCATATCGACGGTCACCATTTTAAGCCAGTATCTCAACTTTCACGGTCTTGACGGTCTACCTCTCAACTATCACCATCTTAACGGTCACCATCTCATCTCGACAGCTAATATGTCGACGGTCACCACCTCGACTGTAAGCATCCTTCAATGATAACCATTTTAAAGTACAATTTTAATGTTGTAGAGCTGTCATACTACATTCAAAATACGATTCAACTTGCATTATCGTGTTTGTGGAACAACTCAGTAAGCAGCAACGCGCGTTTTACAACAGCACGTTCGTATCGTCGTATCTTTGCATTTGTGTCGATACAAACGCAAATGAAACGCGAGAGGACCGTTCATCAAAAATACCGGTAAAATACCGTAAGGTAAGATTGAGGTGAAGGAAGGTTTTTATTTAGTTGCTGTTTTTCATACACGAAATATACCACGCCGGCACAGCTAGTTAGTAATGTAAGTGCTTACAGAAAATATACTTAAGTGTGACAATAAATATCAAATCAATTTCACGATAATTTAAACAAAGCCGTACAGCGCCATCTATGAATACTTCTGGAAAATAAAAAATAAAACGCTTTCATTGCCTTTTTTTAAAAGTTATATAAAGATAAAATAATTTGGTATATTTTCACTGTTTCAATAATTGTTTTAAATAAATTACAAAATTACTTATACATACATTCTTTTTTATATGCACATAACCTAAACGCAATTTACAGACCATACAAATGTCCATAGGTGTAAATACATCCTAAATGTACCTTCAGACTATAAACTACAATCATACCAAATTCCATTAAATTCGGTCCAGTAGTTTTTGCGTGATTGGCGTTCAAACATACCGGCTTACACATAGACAGACAGACAGACCAAAATTTCAAAAACTATCGTAATTTATACTGTCCTTGATACTAAGCCTCCCGTATTCTTTTTTCTCAAATATCTTCAATATATAGCTTTTGAGTCTTTACCCTTTTATTATAAGTATAGTGGATGCACAGAGAGGAAGTCACTTCCAGACATCACTATCAATCACTTAATGATTAGTTCCTTTAATAAATAACATTTGACAACAAAAACTGACATGGTCCTTGAACCCATTGCCCGGATAATCAGTAATGTGCTTCGGGGTCCTTATTAAAGAACCCTAGCACTATTATTAGTCTTACTAAGTCTATTTAACACGATGTGACGAATTTATGTCTATTTCTAGTATTAAAACTGTGCTGGTCTTTGACAAACTAGAGTTTTATCAACAAACATTAAAATATCAAGAATGTATTGTATTACGAGGGCAAAGTAAAAGTTAAATTCCTGTAACTTGTTCCTTAGTGATTCGCGAGATTTCACGTTACTCAAATTGCCCGCTTATGGAATTGAAATATGGTATTTACCTCAGCTGCTCAACCCCATAGCAAAATACCGTAAGACATTAAAATATGGAAGTAAGCATGTAGACTGACTAACCTACCAGTGGTTAATATTTGTTTCTTTTTTTATATGACCATACTGTTAGCTTTAAGAGTCCTGGAGCCATTACAGGGTTTGACAGCTACACCAGACTTGGGGACGAGCACGGTAGGCACAGACGCGAAAGCGAGACAACAAACTCAAGAGTGCCAAAGTGGCTTAACCTCGGCTTGGACTGTTGCCGTACATGCAAATAAGTCGCGATCTAAACTCCCTAACCGTAAAATTTCTGCCTTCTGGGAGGAAGGAAGAATCATGCGTATATGCAGTTAGTAATCTAGCAATTTGGTCTAAATCTAACTGGTTAAAAAAAAGGTCCCTTCCAGAACCTTTCATTGCCTTTTTTAAAAGTTATATAAAGATAAAATAATTTGGTATATTTTCACTGTTTCAATAATTGTTTTAATTAAATTAACAAAATTTTTTATTATTATTTAATAGCACATAACCTAAACGCAATTTACAGACCATACAATTCCATAGGTGTAAAAATCTAAATTACCTATTTGACTAAATAGTAGCTCAGTACATAGTACGAAGAATAATCTTCATAAAATAATATTCAGTGACCGTTCCGTCGCGTCGTAAGTAGCTAATGACTTCCTGAAACGATACAGCCGCGGAACAACAAAAAGCACTATTCTATTACATTGTTTTGACCGTAGAACCATATGTTCCACAAGTATAGTTAATATTTCAAATAAAAAATTATTTCAAGAAAAAATAGTAACTTAAATTCACAACGAAATTTACAATAAAATTCATATGAGCCGGCATCATATACAGGAAAAGTCATGGGAAAACTTTATATTATATAAACGAGTACATATATGAAATGAAAATACTAAAAAAAATAGATGTAGAATGTAAATATTATGACAATGATAAGAATGAGTTATAATCGTAAACAAATAGAAAATATAGTTATTTGAAAGTGAAGGTTAAGTAAACCGGTACAAAGGGTTGCCACAAACAACAGATTAACTCGAGACCGAGATAAATCGCTGCAACTAACAGACAGCAATTGCAATTGCATCAGACAGTCGCACAGTGCTTTCACTGAACGGCAAGCCGCACTCGCAGTCAGTTTCCGCATCACGTTTCAAGGTTACAGATAAAGAGTGGCATGATATTTACTAATCCAGGTCAAGAGGAGTCATTCACATTATGTTTTCCCCCTATAGCGATAATTGAATAATGATTACGTCACCGGTTCACGGTCTCCCTGTTACGTGTTGTTCTTGATAACGAAAATAAAACATACTGATTACAGACAATTAGCCACCTGCTTACTGTTACAATTGTGTGTAGAATTATTGACTTGTCTGAACCTATGTTTATCTATATACTTATATTACATATAATATATTACTATTAATATTGTAAAGCTCAAGAGATCGTTTGATTAAACGCGCTAATATCGGGGAACTACCTGTCGGATAAGAAAAAATAGTTTTTGCATTTTATAGTCTGTTTTTAGAGGAAGGTTATAGCTATAGGTATAATAAGCTTTGAGAGTACCAAATTAAAATACTTTTAAATGTTAACCGTCCTTTACGAAAAACTAGTTTTATCTAATAACTTTATTTTTATAAAGCGTTATTATCCAGTGAATAATAATGCTTTATAGTTTATAGCAAGCATTTCTGTTAAGTGTAACTTAATAAAAAATTTGATAGCGCAAAAACAAAAATCTCTTTGTAGAAATATGAGATCGAATAAATATATTTATTAATTATTTTAAACATTTAAAAATAACATTATAATCTATTTGAAAACATTTCAAAATAATAAAAACCCTTAATTATATAAATATAAATGCGTGTCGACGGGATCGAACTTAATCGCTCATCTGTCAGATTAACATGACTCTCATATGACGGTGCATTTAGCCAGATCTCAACTTTCACGGTCTTGACGGTACTCACTCACAAATTAGGTTACTTTAATCCAAAGCATTAATTGTCGACGGTCACCACCTCGACTGTAAACATCCTTCAATGATAACCATTTTAAAGTACAATTAAAATGTTGTGGCTTGTTTTATTTCAAAATACGATTCAACTTGCATTATCGTGTTTGTGGAACAACTCAGTAAGCAGCAACGCGCGTTTCCTCAACAGCATTTGTGCATTGTTTAATAATTATAATTTCCAAGTAAATAATTGACTTTAAAGATACTGATAACCATAACTCACGCTTGACCTTGCATTAGGCCGTATATGACTGTACGATGTGCACTCTTCGCGCTTCTACTTCAAAACGGTTGGTTGTATGAAAAAAAGCTTTAAACAAAAGTTGTAGGGAATTTTATAGCCTACAACTTTTATAATAAATGCAAATCTCATTTAACCGATAGGAAGCCAGATATTCGCGAAAAACCGATTTTTGTGACCTTTAGACCTTGAATATCTTGAGACGCGGACACGATAACGATTGTGACTTTTGAGACAACATTTAGAATGACAAAACAAAGGTTCATACCAATTTGCAGCTTATTATCTATTTTCCGAGGTTGACCCCTTTTTTTACCTAATATGACTGGGCTATTAGCTTGTCAAAGCCGTAATTGGATATGCTACGGTTCATTTGTGTGCAAACTCAAAATTAAATCACCACAATAACGCAAACGCTTATATTATTTTAAATTTCATTGAAGATATAACGATTTTGTGACATTAACGGCATTATTAAACAAAGAGCATAAAATAAAGGCCAAAATTCAGAACAGTTTATTATGAAAACGAATTACGAACCTCTATAATAATATACGTTTACATCTTTAGAAGAACTTATTACTGTCACCCGCCAGAATGCTTTTATAAGCTGAGAGAGTGAGTGGGTCAGGTAGCCTTCGCCCCAAAAAAAAAATAAATTTCAAAAATGAAATTGGTAAATCGATTGTTACGCCACAAGGAGGGGGAACCCCCCCCCCAATGGGAACCTTCTTTTTTTTGTTCCCCCCCTTATACCACATTTGGTAGTCCAAAAGGTTTTTACTTTTTTTTTAAGAGGCCCCCAGTAGCGATTGGGGACCGGGGGGGGGGGGGGCGCCTAACTTCCGACAAACCCTTTAACCCCCCCCCCCATTAAAAAACTCTTGAAGAATGAATTAATTTAATTAAAAAAATATTTGTTTATAAAAAATAAAAATCAAAAAATTTTTCAATTTGTTTTAAATTTTAAAGCCACAAATTTTAAACAAAACCAAAAAAAAAAACCCTCAAAGTCCCCAAAACGCACCTCCCTAGGTCCTCGGCCTTTGACCCAAGCCCGCCTAGTTTTGTCTTTATAAACCCCTCCTTTAATTTTTTCAAAAAAAAAACCAGAGTGCCAAAGTGGCTTAACCTCGGCTTGGACTGTTGCCGTACATGCAAATAAGTCGCGATCTAAACTCCCTAACCGTAAAATTTCTGCCTTCTGGGAGGAAGGAAGAATCATGCGTATATGCAGTTAGTAATCTAGCAATTTGGTCTAAATCTAACTGGTTAAAAAAAAGGTCCCTTCCAGAACCTATGTTCCTGTGTGGTAGTGTGCACATATGTGGAGGTGTAGTGTAATGATCTCTGTTGTTAGCTATTGATTGTAAGTGCAGTGTCACTATGTAGTGAGCGACTGTTGGCTTAAGGGCTCCATGCCAGAGAAACGGACCTAGGCTTCATTGCCGCTGAAAAGGGTGCTCATGGCGGGTGTGCGGGATCGAAATTAACCGCCCGTCTCCTGCAGAGGAAATGGTGGTTTCGCGGGCGTGGGCGCAAGCACGCCTGATTTGAAGAGATGGACGAGTATCTGAGTACTGCGAATGCAGCAGAGATGTGTTTATTATAATACGAAAGCACTTTGAATTTATTTTATAGGATAATAGTTCAAAGTATAACATAGCATTTTTGATTTTAGGTAAATTAAAGTAAAATACTTGTGCGCATTGTTTTATTTATAAACTAGCTGGGCCTGTGGCTTCGCTCACGTGAACTACAGAATGCCCGCGCGAATTTTGCCCTCCCGCTCCCGGCTATTTTAAAGACAAAAATGCTTATTGTGGGTGTTCCTTAGAAGATACATATATACTCTCCCGGACTTTTTTGTAGGTTTTTTTAATGCCTATAATTATGTGTTACATTAATTTGCTATATCTCTTATGGTTTACTCAGCAAAAGCCTATTAAGCGCCCGATTTGATTCACCATGACCGGTTTTTTTATTTGTGCGGAACCCTAATTCTTAAAATAAAATAAAAGTAGCCTAAGTTACTCCCTAAATCAACAGCTATCTATCAGTGAAAGTCCCATTTTGACATTACAAACAGACACTTCAATTTTATTAATTGTATAGATGTACGTTTTTATAGGAGAAAAATTATGTGATTCATATACAATTATCAATAATTAAACCGTTCTAAATATTTTGATGCTATTAATATTCATGCAAGAGGTGGTGAAACTTCCATTTAAACACTATCTACATGATAACACAATATCCTTTAAAATATTTTAAATTTCATTCAAAATAGCAATTTTCTTATCAGTTTATATCGGCTCTAAAGTAACGGGCTACAGCTAGAGAGCGGATCGCCTTAGCTTGTCAAAGCCGTAATTGGATATGCTACGGTTCATTTGTGTGCAAACTCAAAATCTATTTAGCACCCGACAATACGCAACGGCATATTATCGTTCTCATTAATGTCATGAAGACGTATAACGATTTGTGACATAACGGCATTATTAAACAAAGAGCATAAAATAAAGGCCAAAATTCAGAACAGTTTATTATGAAAACGAATTACGAACCTCTATAATAATATACGTTTTACATCTTTAGAAGAACTTATTACTGTCACCCGTCAGAATGCTTTTATAAGCTGAGAGAGTGAGTGGGTCAGGTAGCCTTCGCCCCAAAATAAAATACAAAGAATTCAGAAAACTTTTCCTGAATAATAACGTTGCGGTAAAAGTTGTTAGGGTTCACACACAGCTAGAAAATCGAGACTATTGCCTGGCAACTAGCTCACTTTGGCTGAGTTTCGAACATCCGCGTCGGTCGCCATCCAATCCATCAAAGCAGGGAGAACGGATCGGGTGTGGGTACGAAACCCCCCTCCCTGTACCCACATAAATATTGCGGGTAGGTGAGTACAAACCCTTTGACCGAGTTCTGTTTACTTTCGTTTTCGCTCAGCTGACGGAGTTTGCCACCCCATCCGTGCACCTCCACTATTATTATGATAATTAGAGACATAATCGTCCTATCAGCCACGCGTAACCTAATTTTGGGTTGACAATAGACTGGTTGTGCCGCCGTAGCAAACAAACGGAGTCGGTCGTTTCTAGTTTATTATAGAACGTCCTAGCTATTTTATTTTATTTTGTGAAGTGTCAACTGAGGTGCGAAGGGTGTGCCCCTACTCCCGAGAGTACTCAAGGTTGCAACGAGTGCGGACACCGCAGACGGAACGTAGACATGCATTATTAGGTGGGTGCGGAACACCCGCGGGAGATGTGTCGGGGCGAGACGGGACGGGAGGGGTGCGCGTACGTCATCACCTGAGGCGCGCCCTTGAAACCGTCGTCGCATTCATTGCACCCGGATGCGAGAAGTATCTCTCAGCCTCAATACACTCACTAAGAATACTACTACCCACCTACATTTTAAAGCCGCCCCCACCCCTCCCTCCTAATATATTTGAAATCGCAAACAGAAAGCTCCATTCATCTCGCCACTTTGGAAACTGCGGTAGCTAAACTTGGCTAGTGTGACAATAATTTCAAATAGTTTTAAATCATTTAGTACAAAAAAGAATTATAATGACTACATATTCTTGATATATTGACGCTGGCTACGTTCTTTCTAATCGTTCTAAAACAAAAGCTTGTCGTAGAAAGAATCTAAAGTTACCTGTAAAAATCTATAAAGATTATTTTGTTCCTACTCAAATTACTTTAGGTTTTTAAGACAAACTTTTTCATAGATAAAGATAAGGCCTCCAATGACACCAAGCAAACATTTTCATTAATCATAAACCAGTATAGCACATAAAAATACCCAAGAGTGAAAACTAACAAAAAACTCCATCCATCCATTCAGCCAAAAGACGTCGACTGCTGGACATATGCTTCCCCCAAAGATCGCTACAATAACCGGTCCTGCGCTGCTCGAATCCAGCCAGTTCCCGCAGCCTTAACGGGTTCATCAGTCCACCTTGTGCCGGGTCTGCCCACGTTGCGTTTCTCGGAACGTGACCACCATCCGAGAAATCTACGGCCCCATCGGCCATCCGTTCTAAGAGCTACGTCGGTGACTTTAGTTCTTCTGCGGTTCTCCTTGTTTCTAATTCGAACACGCAGAGAAACTCCGAGCATAGCCCTCTCCATTGCCCTTTGAGTGTGATTAAACTTTCTTATATTTTCCAAAGAAACAAAAAACTACTAAGATTCATACTCAAAAAACGAGTTTCAGTTTGTAAATAACAACTAAAAGAATATCATACAAGAAGTTGATCAGTCAGCAGTTGCGGTGAACATAGGGCTGGCCTTCCCATAGGGCGAACGAAGCAACCACTCTAGGCGCCAAGGGGTGATTCCACAGAAAGGAATTTTTGTTTTCGCTTTTCGATATTTTGATAAAGAATTTGTGGCCAGTACGTGAAACTGTTCAAATGCTAAGTATGCCATGAAGTAATGCCATATAAATTCGGAAACATGTGTAAGTGTATATATTTATACGTATATTAGGGACAAACAACGGGGACGCCACGATTAAACCTCCTTCCATCATAAACTAGAATAAATAGAATAAAATATAAACAAAACGATCGCTCAAAAGGACTGCCGAAGACCAGGTGTTAGTGGTAAACAATAAAAAGTAGATCCTATCATTTAAAGTCACGACAGTTGTATTTTATTTCCAATTGATAATGATTAATTAATTACACAATACTCATTATTATTAATTATTCTTTATATTACTTCGCTACAATCTCATCTGATGTGGCCCAAGGTGGGTAACACGCTACTTCTAGTGGGATGACTGGAGGAATGTTGCTGTCGGAACACACACCTATTAGCCGCTTCACAACAGATTTTCAGCTTGAAAGTGGTAAGTGAGAGCCAGGCTGGTTTTAGAAATTGTCTCACCACCATGCTAAGAAATATCACTAATCAAAAGTTGAATCCGAAGTCTAAGAGTAAAAAAATATTATTTAACGTAACAAATTAAAATTTTACATTCTACTTCAGTTCAGACTATAAAACTGTCACTTATCAATTCATCAATAACTGACTCTAAAAGGTAATTTTAAAATATTCGCCAACAGTTATTTCACATTTCCATAACACAACCAAACTAAAATACATTAAACTAAAAAATAAGAATACAAAATAAGCAGGGCCGATAATGGTGAATCATCAGATCGGAAAGAAAGACGCCTTTGGGACGCTTAAATGGCTTACGCTGAGTAAAAACCATAGGAAGGAAATACATAAATGACATTAATGTACTATACAATTGTAGATCTAAGAAATACCTAAAAAAGACAGCGATAGGGATCTAAGGATCACTCACAATAAGTCTTTAAAATAACCGGAGGGCGACAGGTGGGAGAGGAGGCAGCAGATTCATACGTGTGCTTGACCGACGGCATTTTATAGTCCACGCGAGTGTTATCTACCGCGGGAACAGCTATTATAAATATAAATAAAATTAGAAGAATATGTTTCGGATGTTATAAACAATGAAACATAAACTGCCTGACACAAGATATTTTAATGATAACAGATGAAACAAAAAGTTTTTGTAATTGTTTTTATTTCACCAATTATAATTGATTATGATCAACGTTTCACTGGAATAATAATTAGATACGTTCGTTGAACTTTTATTATTACCCAAATAATCCAAGAGTTGTAAAATTCATAGAAATTTCTTTAAAGGTAATAAATATAGGTCAATGTAGTAGTTACGAAAAGGTTGTTTGGTTTCTAGTTATATTTTTAGACGTTTTGAATAAATAGACTTCACTTATTTACATAAAAGGGAACGTTGCCTTCTATGAGTGATAGTAATTAGTTATTGTCAGGCTTTAAAACTGTATCATTGGTCATCTTCTGTAGTATTGTCTGAATATATTTTTTTGCAAATTTTCGAATTATAAAGAATCACATGTGGATCACGAAATATGATATCAAAAAATAATAATTCCAAAAAATATTTACTATTATATTAAATAAATACTTGGACGGGACGGGAAGTAGTTATAATATGTCATTCCATAATTGAGAAGTTGTAAGAATTGTCAAAAATATTAGTAAATATTGTTACAAACCGCGGGGCATTGCTAGTTACTATACTATGTAAATGTATACACATACATAACTATTTCATTAAATTTTTTTTATCTGTCATTGAAGATGAAAAAGCCTAACAACCTACTGCATTATTTTTTCTTGTAACTTTGAAAGACTATGTGTTTTATGTCTTGACCATTGGATTACTAAATTGTATGACACTAGCAGAACATTTTCCTTGTGCTAACTCGGCTTTACCAATGCCTTCAAAACGGCTTGTACCACGTAAGAATCATTTCTTAACACCGATTTCTACATGAGTTCGCTCTAAGAGCCCTGCTTCAAACGTACCTCTGGCTTCGTTGCACAACGAGCTTACGTCAGCGAGCGCGCGGAGAGGCTTACGTCATTTGAGCGTATCATACGCCTTCAAGCTAAGTTCGAACTTATTACGGCGTTCTTTAGACCGACATTCCTCTGAAGAAGACTTAAGTATGATAGAACGTTTATGTTCACGTGAGTGGATGAGGCTCCGACGCGCCGCGCCGCGCCGCCCGCCGGCTCAACGGTTCTGAGAAATGTTCGAGGCGGCTCTCTAGTTTCGGACTTGAATATGAATCGTATAACATGACAACGATGCAATGATAATTTCTAAGACTACGTAGCGGGAATCAAATTCTCTTTCATCAGATGATAGTATTATATTCTGATGTACAACTCTTAGAATACATTTAAAATATAATAACTGAAATATTATATATAAAATTGCGTTAGGTAGAGGTTTATTAAATGTTCATATCACTTGAAAGAGTTTAAATAACTGCATAATCAAGTATTAATTGTGCAATAGACATAATTTATATTTTACATGACTTTAGTAAATAGCCGTGAACTTTGTCTTAGTGATAATGTTTTTTTGTGTAATAAGCTCGGCTACACGGTAAAGTAACGGCACTATGTTTGATGGTAAGCAAAGTACAATCCAAAAACAACAGCAACCAATTACGACCGATTTCTATCTATCCGTTGTTTCAGTTACTAAAGATAGACAAATATAACCTTTTATTCTTACTTTTTTTTCAATAACCTATCAATGGATAGTTTTTCATATCTACATAATATATATTCATCTCCTATAGCTTGAATAGAGCCTAAGCGTATCACTAGTGCGACTGTCACACCTGGTAGGTGGTGGAGATTCAGTCGACGACTCCCAGCGTTTAAAGCTAACGTTAATTAAGACCTGGTGCAATTATATGGTAGGTATCACAATAATAGATAAGCTAAGATTAGGTTCAACAAGCCTAATCAGACATATTCATTATAAACTAGGCGCACCTACTTAATATTGCGCGCTGTAATTGCTATTCTGTGTACAGATTAATTTGCGACTACCAGCTATTGATCAATCATGATTCAAATGTAACTACGTTAATTAATTATTATCTATTTATTTTCACGCTTTTCGCACGTCATTGTGAGGTTTTAATAGTATTACATAATAATATAATGACAAACTACATACTTGCTGTTTTATTCTCACGTAGGACTGAGTTTTGTGTTAAGAACTTGTTGTGCACATTACTTTCAGTATATCGGCGGTGAAAATATACGTGAACGAATAACGTGTATTTGACTAACTTTACAATAATTTAGACAATTATCCTTTATACCGTCGATATATGTATAATATATATTATGATCTGTTAGATGGTTTTAATTTAAGCTAAGTATGTTTAACTTGTAATTTAATAAATGAGATCTACTTTCTGTACCTTAAACTGTAAAAAGATAAATATTAAAGTTTCGTACAGGCGAAGCACCTACAAATGATATATATAATTAAAGTAAAAAGTAATAAATATTAAAAAAAAATTAACATATCATATCAGGAACCAAATAAGAGCAGTATGAACGTTAGCAACTACTCTAATTGATACAGTTGGTAGTACTGTAGTATTGTACGTATGTATACAAAATATTATTCTCACTATATAAGAACAATAACGGGTCATTTACTTTTCTATAGTATTATAACTAGTATTATTTATACAGTATTATTTCTAATGCAGGCCGGGATAATACCGAATGTCAACGAATTATCATAGCCGCTGTGACTGCCTGTATCTGGAATTACAGTTATCCTCCGATACAGTGCAGAGAAATTCCATTACAACATGCCCGTTTATTTATCACATATTCAGTGGTAATCTAATAATACCTAGGTATATTAATAAACTAGCTGACCCGCGCAACTTCGTCTGCGTCATATAAGAGAGAGAGAGAGAGAGAGAGGAGAAAGGATTAGAGAGAGTGGGTCGCGCATTTATTCTGCATAATAAAAATGCGCTCGCGATACTTGATCATTATTTTGCCGCCGAGTTATTTTAAAACTGTGATATCTCTTCAGATATTCATTTAAATCAATTACTGTAAAAGGGCAATTTTGTTCAAAATTAAATAATTAGGATGAAAACGTATTTATTTCGATAAGAATTAATACCTACCATGTTTACAACAACACCTTCGCAAATAATTTATTATTTTAGAACAAACTTTATTACCATAAAAAAGGTTATATTGAGAAAATCTTAAAAGATAGCCATATGTTGTGGCGGACTCTTTTTAGAACTTTTTAAGAGAAACAATTTCGTCACACACGTTTGTTACGTAACTTTAATCATTCACGCAGCGCACGCAGTGTAAGCTCTCAAAAGGAATGAATTTGCCCCCTTTTTGCAATATTTTTCATCGATGCTCCGCTTCTATTGGTCGTAGCGTGATGTTATATAGCCTTTATAGCCTTCCTCGATTAATGGGATGTCCAACACTAAAACATTTTTTTCTATTTGAACAAGTAGTTCCTGAGATTAGTGCGTTCAACCAAACTAAACTTTTCAGCTTTATAATATTAGTATAGATTTGATGTTTTGTCTACAGCACATGTTATCGTTTTCCATAATTTATGTTAGATAGGTATTATTATATAGGCCGCTGATCTCGAATTTGACATTTTAAAATTGTTCGTCTGTCTTTTTTTTACATGTATGTTTTAATTTAATTCAAAAACGGCTTAAGCAATTTTACTTATTGACAACCATTTTTAATGAAATATTTTACACATCAAGTAATATTATGTTATTTCGAAATTGATAGACAATAAAAATATCATTAATACTTTCAGAAATCATAAAAAATGAGTAAAAAGAAAATTACCGCGAAAATAATTACTGGGTAATAAATGTGTACCGAGGCCGCGAGCCACCGTTAGTAAATGTGAAAGTATGTTTGTTTGGTTATGTCGTAGAACAACAGGACATGGGATACTTTTTATAGCGATATAAAAAACTTACGTTCAGCGAAGCGGGCGGGCCGGCGGGCAAAACCATACTATTAAATCTTATACAAATTTACAGTAAATTAAATGTTAATGACGTCCGTAAGGCATTTTGTATGAACTAGAAATATAACCACTCAGTAAAACGGGATATATTTATCACGGCTAGTTTATATAAAATTGCATACTTAATGTAACTACTAACCCAGGCTAACGACCTATTCATAATTTTATCTATAAAATAATACTAAGCCGAGATATCTTGAAATGTTTACAAACTTTTTAAATGAAATTTCAAAGGTAACCTTGACCTTTGGTATCGTTCAAAGAAACAGTTACAGACAAATTTACGTAATAAATTGTTAACATTCCAAGTCTGTTCTACATACATAAAGTTTATACTAAAATATCCATGAAAGCTGTCCTATATAATCAAAGTACAAACGCTACTCTGTATATAATACACATATTTAGAGCATAGGTATATAGGCAAGAGCAATGACCGATGTACGTGCAATCTAGTGTCATGATTATCAATCAATATTAATCCGGGCGACCATAACTATCTACATACTAATTTGAACAGCTATTAATATCGCAAGAGATTACAGCGTTTTCCCCGAGACAATAATTGTATTACGGGTTATTACCAGCCCACGCGTTTATTCCGAGTCATATTTTATTACAAGCACGGCTAAAAATATTTTTTGTTACGTAAATATTTTTTGAACATTATTCAATCAGATCGTAAGATTAATTTTGTATAATGGACTATTTCCTTAATCATAATTTTTTGTAACAAAATTAGTTCACATCTTCACATGTAAAACCAAAACCAAATCAATATTAATTTTTTTATATGAATATGTAGAATATTTAATTTCAAATATTATAGTAAAATACACTACACAAAGCTAGTAACGTATATTAGATAGAAGTCGATATCTAATAACGACTTACGGCGGTTATGAATAACATATCTAAGTTTACTATCCCCGGTTGTCTACACAATTAATAAAATTGAAGTAATGTCAAACAGATGTAATGTCAACAGTTTTTTTACTAAATGCATATGAAAGTACATATATACGATACCTATAACAAAAAGCCCATTTTAAAAAAAATTGTGTTTGTCTTTCTGTCTGTTTGTTCTGGGTAATCTCCGAAACGGTTGAACTAATTTTGACGGGACTTTCACTGATAGATAGCTGATGATATAGGGAGTAACTTAGGTTACTCTTATTATAGGAAAAGAATTAGGGTTCCGCACAAATAATAAAAAACTGATCATGGTGAATCAATTCGGGCACTTAAATGGCTTATGCTGAGTAAATCATACGAGATATAGCAAATTAATGTACTACATAATCATAGACATTAAAAAGACCTATAAAAAAGTTCGAGAGAGTATACATCTATCTTATAGGGAACATCCACAATAAGCATTTTTGTCTTTAAAATAGCCGGGAGCGGGGGATCAAAAATAGCGCGGGCATTCTGTAGTCCAAGTTAGCGAAGCCACGGGCACAGCTAGTTAGTAAATAATTGTAATAAGTACTATCTTAAACTTAACACAGATATCGGCTTCCCTACTATCTATACAAGCAATAGGATATGGATATATATTATGTAGATACGAAAAACTATCCATTGATAGGGTATTGAAAAAAAGTAAGGTCAAAAGATTATATTTTAGTAACAGAAACACAACAGATAGGAAAGGATATTGAAAACGGCCGTTTACAAGTCAGACTCGACTGTCGCAGTAACAACGGATTAAGTGCCAAACTGAATTTTGTTATATAATTCGTTTTCCCAATAAACCGTGTTCAAAGTAATGTAATTAACGTTATGTTCTGAAATGAAAATATTTAATTACAATATGTAAAGCTTGCGAAGATTTAGTACAAAAATCTGCAGATCGTACCTGATGTGAAGAGTAAGGTGGCCGAGAATTAGGTGCTCCCGGCGGCGGTGGATACCTTTGGGGGTAAGAACCTGGAGGGCCGTACGCGCCTGGAGGCTGTTGAGGCCCGCCTGGACCTCCGGCACCATAAGCAGGCGCACCGTAACCTCGGGGTGGCTGTAATGAATAAATACCAGTTGAAATAAATAATAATGATCAACCGAGTAACGTAAACACAGTCTATTCAGTTTCTATTTTAATGGTATAAATAATAACATCGCCCTGAAAGTGTAGAACTAATAAACAAAAGTCTCTCTTCTCGTAAGGAAGGGATTATATATAGGTAATCACTATCGTTTTAAGACCAGATGATTTGCAAGTTTAACTAACCTATTAGATTATAGCTGGGCTTTTATTTTTTATAACCCAAGTATTTTAAATGCGGATATTGAATATTAAGCATTTTTATCGTGAAAACCTATTTTAAACTTATTACTTTATTTCAATTTATGCGTAGTATATTATTTATTTACAAAATTTTAATTAAATATATCAAGCTTCTGTAGGAAGTCGTTATACTTTTATTACCGGGGCGCGTAAAGTGAGTGAGTATAAATATCTGACGTCTGAAATAATTCGCTGTACCAACAAAGTAGGGCCGCCGCCTCAGTTTTCAACTCTCGTTTTGTTCTATGATGGAAATTCAATTATTTGTGCGAGAGCCGCTGCTCGTCGAGGCGAAACGAACGAAGGGGACCGGTGATCCGGTATTACTCTTTGATCAATGTTTTACGTCTCCAAACTGCGGCCTCGTTCTGAAGGTTCCGAATGTAGTTTGGACTACGAGTTAAGATACTCGTGTCAGCCAATTAGAGTTACATTTTTACCAACATTGGAGAGTTTTATGGAGGTTCAATGATTTATGGGGGCGGTATTGCGGGGTGCGGCACGGGCGATGGTCGGCGAGGGTTGCGCAGGGCGGCGGCGCGCCATTGGCCGACTCGGCATCGATCGCGCGACGAGCTCAAAGCGACCCGCCCGCGTCAGCCAGCCTCCACCTACGTTAATAAGTAATCATCCGACCCCGCGGATACCTCAGCGAGCTTTCCGGACAGAACTGGAGCCGTAGAGACGGGTCTCGTATCTTCACTCAGTTAGAACAAAGAACCATAGTATAAGACGACATTTGTATTGATTTATGCAGTAATTGATCAGCGGGTAGTTGCGCAGCCCGCGCACTAGTTCCACCCACACGCACCTATACATAATTATATGCTTCCACACGCACGAAATTAATATGTCATAACCATATATAAATAGCTAAAAATAACTTTTCGTAGGTTTATAACATAACATACATGAAACAGAAAGCAATAACAACAAAAAAAAAAAATTAAATGCAGTAAGAAAAATGTAAATACATACAATATGTCCTGAAAACAAACATTGATAAAAGAAAATAATCTATGACCACAGGAACAAAACACGGTGAGGGATTCACAGCTGATATTAAACAGAACGTTTTCGTAACCCCTCAATTGATACGAACGCATAAAAGGTATGTATGGGCTGTGAGTATAACGTGACGTAACAGTTTCGTATCGTTGGAATTGCGGCTTGAAAGTACGGACAAGGCTAACACGTAAACCGCAACAAATTTAAAGGTAAAAGGTTTTTATTTTCACTGGCGATGCGAAAAGCAACCGAGAACGGGTAAATGGATCGAGTAGTAAAATAAAATGTAAGTTCTTTTATTACTGAAATTATGCTATATATTGTAGAAGTAGGACACAGTGAAATCGCATCGGAAATTTATTTCTAGATGGGATATCCCGACTAGTGAAATACCTCCCACCCTATAGAAGATCGCAAACAAGTAATAGCCTTGTGGTGTGTTCCTGTGGTGAGCAAGGTTTCCAGAGCTCCTTGAGGAAGAAGGTTCAAGAAGAGAGATAGGACAGAGAAATAATTTAAAACCGAACCTATATTAAATTCTTCTCATTTACGTTCTTTGAGTTTTCAACCTAGTTGCCGCACAAGCACAACAACTAGCTGTTGTCACGATTTTTACAAGGAATTCCAAACTAAAAGCAATACCATTATTATTCAATTTCAATGGTAGTAGCAAAGAGGCACGTAGTCCATATGCCAATTTATGGTCATTGCAACTTCAAATAGAACAGCAGACCTGAGATCAGTCAATGGTTTACTACTCCTGAGAACTGTTTTTTTTATAGTCGCTTGGCAAATGGACGGTACCAAGATATTGAAATCCATCGGCGGTGGCCCCTGTCATGCCGGCCTGCTTAAATATCTCTTCACTTTACGCTTGAAGGACCCGATATTGTAAGGAGGAAACTTCCAAAGTAAGACAAACTTAAGACATAGAGAACTTTTTAGTTCATGTCGAGATCTCCATCTCCGTAAAATATTGACTTTGAAGCCTAGAGCGTGTAGTTCTGTTGTAGAAAGGAGAGGAGGCAATTATATTGAATGGAGATGTGTTTATTGCCTAGTCGTACCCTTGAAATCGGAACACATCAGCCCTAGAACTGCTGCTTTGCGGGCCGAAATAGGAGTGACGATGGTGCTTCCGTAATCTAACATTTTTTCGAAATTTCTTTGGAGATTTTTTTCTACTTGGGTCAGTCCGACTAGTGCATTACCATACAGAAGATCGCAGCCTTTTAACCTTGAGTTGTGTTCCTGCGGTGAGTAGGATTACCTGAGATCCTTGGGGAAAGGGGTTCAAGGTCGGTAATGCTCTAGTTGATGATACCTATAGTATTACATGCGTCCATAGCCTACGGTAGCCGCTTACAATCAGGCAGGCCGTATGTTTGTATATTAGGTATTTATAAAAAAAAAAAAACTATGGTCACCAAGAGCATTGCACGGTGGTCGGATATTTTTTAGTACCAGCCAGCCATCTACTACAACCCCTACTTGAAAAAATGTCACCAAGCATCCCTAAGGTCTCCTTTGCATATAACCTACCTGTGTAACCAGACCGAAACGTCGAGTTATTGAAAATTAAGACGCCTTTTAAATCTGCATTAAAAATAATATACACGGTGTAACATTGTAATGGGTTAGTGAAGGGATCTCTGAAACTATATGAAATAGAGAAATATGTTGTAAAGAAGCATGACATCTATTTTAAAGACAAGAAAAACTGCTTTCACAGATTTTCAAAAAATCTTGTACACGATGCGGGATTTGAACCAAATCATTAAAAAAAAAAAACTACGTCATTTTATTACGACAGTTGATAGTGTGGGTTTTAAGGAATAAATGTTGCTATAAAACCCTCTGAGTCTAAGTTAAAAGAATATGATGAATTAATTTATTTGTTTTGAAATGTTCACCATAACACCCATTTTCTTTGTAGTTTGGGTTTTGCAGTTTGAAGGGGTCAGTTTTTTTTAATGGTCTTTATCGTGTATCGGGTTACGCTGTCGTGGTTGACCTTCTAAACTTTTAGTTTTAATGTAATCACACAAGAAATAATCTAGTGTAGTTAAATCTGGCGACTTAGTTTGTATTACATAGGTTGCACTAAAAGTATCGGGAATGGAATATTTCCACTGTTCCTGTCATATTAAAATCTTTTTAATTGAAAACTCCTTGGTTTAAAAAATCGAATACAATTTATTTATTTAAAAAAAAGATTCTCGGTCTTGTCACAAGGTTTTGTCAAACTTGTTTAGTCCTTGAGAAAATGGAATTGACTCGAGAAAATTCAAGAGCGATGATTTATTATGACTTTTGAAGTGGTTTAACACAAAAACTGTGTGTTGACCGGATGATTTCTGCATTTGGTGATGAAGCCCCATCCAAAACCACAATTTATCGCTGGTTTGCTGAATTTCAACGTGGACGTGTCAAGCTCAGTGATGATCCTCGTCAAGGTCGTCAAAAAACTGCAGTCACCCAAGAAAACGTTGATGCTGGTCGTAAGCTGATTGAGGAAGATCGACATATGACATACCGCGAAATTCAGGCAACTTTAGACATTGGCATGAGTCAAATACAAATAATCTTGCATGAACAATTAGGTGTAAAAAAGTTGTTTTCCCGATGGATACCGCATTCGCTCTGTGAAGAGCAAAAAGCGGCTCGCGTTACTTGGTGCGTCAGAACTCTCGAAAGATTCCACGCAGGATCCTCAAATGCTGTATACAACATCGTATCAGGTGACGAATCCTGGATATACGCGTACGAACCCGAAACAAAAACCAGTCACGAGTTTGGGTGTTCGAAAATGAGTTAAAGCCAACAAAAATTATTCGTTCACGGAGTGTTGCAAAAAAAATGGTGGCCACGTTTGTCTCCAAAACCGGCCATGTTACGACTATTCCTCTTGAGGGACAAAGAACGGTTAATGCAGAATGGTATGCTAGCATTTGTTTGCCACAGGTCGTTTCTGAACTCCGTAAAGAGAACGGCAACCGCCGCATCATCCTCCATCACGACAATGCGAGTTCTCACACCGCGCACAGAACAAAAGCGTTTTTAGAGCAAGAAAACATAGAATTATTAGACCATCCGCCGTACAGCCCCGACCTAAGCCCTAATGATTTCTATACTTTCCCTAAAATAAAGAATAAATTGCGTGGACAGAGATTTCATCACCTGAAGAAGCTGTGGTCGCCTACAAAACGGCCATTTTGGAGACCCCAACTTCCGAATGGAATGGTTGCTTCAATGATTGGTTCCATCGTATGGAAAAATGTGTCAAATTTCGCGGAGAATACTTCGAAAAGCAATAAATACATTTTTAAATAGTAATGTTGTGTCAGTTCCTTGATTCCCGAAATTTTCAGTGCCGTCCTCGTCAAAAATTTTTGTAAGGAGTTATCAGTTGCGATTACGCTTTTGTGTGCTTTCCATCCTGTTGGAAATACACTCGGAATAATTATGTCTTCACTCAACATTTCACATAGTAATTGTAAGAGATCTTCTAACATTCCTCGGAATTTATGTACATGTACATCGGTACATGTTGCTCAAATGTCCATCATAAATTTTACAAAAATAAATCTTATTATAGAGAAGCCCAGTAGTTAAGTGAAATCTCATCAAAAACAAAATGTAAAAAATGCTAAGTCTTGGAAAGCAGTTCTTTCACTATAAAAAATTGTGAAATCTCATGTAAAACCAAATCAGTTATTTAACCTACCTATTCAACAACTATGTTATAAATTGTTATCTAATCAATTAACTATTAAATATGTTGTGACCGTATCAATATTAAACACCTTTATTTCTATAATAATTATAGTGGCTTGACAATTGAACGGCAACATATACTACTAATTAAAATTCTTTATTATTTGGTGCACTGACTAGATTTACCTACTTAGTAACGAAATAGTAGATTATTCTTTTATAATTATGGTGCTATTCAATTTCCAAATCATTTCGCAATCCCGAAAAATACATTCCCGAATTCCGCTAAAGATCGATGAGTATGTCAGTGAAAAAATTAAAGAACTTTGACTAGCGATAATTCGTAAACTATGAGGTATAATTATTAGGTTTATTGGTATTATAATCAGTTATAGTATATCCTCTTTATCTTTAAAAATACAAAGTTCTTGCTTTTAACACAACCAAGTTACAGAGGGTCAAAAGGGTCGTAAGTTACTTTGAGAACCTTGCGCCTTGCGCTCGACTTGGCGAGGACACTGCCGTGCCTCCAGATGCAACTTTTCCTACACAAATGGATCGGTTGAAATGAGCTCACCAGATTTAACCTCACTTGATTATTACTTGTGGGGTTACCTTAAATATGAAGTACACAAAACCTACTGTTGAAGGTCTAATAACATCCATATAGATAATATTAAAGCAAATCCACCATTTAAAAAGCTAACAATATCGTTCCCTAAAAGAGTTAAATTTAAACACAGGGTTTCCTAGCAACATTTATTCCTCACAACCTAAACTATCAATATTGTCGTAATGAAATGACACACTTTTTTTATGATTGAATCGATTCCCGGCTCGTGAATATCTTTGAAAATGTATGAATGCAGTTTATCTTATCTTTAAAATCGATGTCTCATGGTTCAGAATATATTTATTTCTCTATACCTCTTATAGTTTCAAAGTTCCCCTCACCGACCCATTACAATGGTATATTACAATAAACTGACTAATACCCGCGACTTCGTCTGCGTATTATGGGATGTAGACCGACTCTGACCTCGGAACACGACAAACCAAAAGAAAACATAGATGGATTTATCACTATGTGTATAGTGGTGGAGATCCCTACGACTCCGCTATATTACTGAATATATACCGGCTGATCCCGTAACGCGATCAATATGTGTATGGTATTCTAATTATATGGCAATATGAATCCAACACCTAAACCATCCTAATAAAACTCAAAAATAATTGAAATCACCTTTATTGTAGAATCATACCTTACTGTACCGCCATGCCGGGTGATTGAAAAAAATGCGAAACCCTCTTTATAACCAAAAGCATAAAATTGAATTTTCATATCCCTAATTTGAGAAACGATGGGTTTTATTTGCGCGACAAAAGGTAGGCTATGGTCCTTTCCACAGGTCCAATCTATCTCTATATCCAAAATTTATCAAAATTAGTTCCGCGGTTTAGGCGTGAGTTTTACGTTTGTAACAGACATACAGATAGAGTTACTTTCGCATTTATAATATTAGTATGGATAACTTTATTTAAATATAGTTACTAATGAACCAGTTTTAGTCCTGAAGGCAGCTTTCAGATAGTTTGGTGAAACGTAAATCCGACTAAGGCCCAGAACACACGATGAAACGTAAGTACAACGAAATCTATTTTAAGCTCAAGTTTGAAACTAATCTGAATGCGTGATCCACACACGAGCAGCGCAATCTATTGTGATGAAACTGATATTTTCTCATAAAAAATTCAGTACTCTTTGAGCGCAGACGTTGTATGTGTGTTTATTATGTCAAGTTCAAGGGATGAGGATTTTATTATTACGTAATAGATATAGATTTGTAGAACATATAGAACTCGCGACACGGAATTACCCCAGGACGGTTTTAATGCAACTGATCAGAAACCTATTCCAACGCGTTTCAAACTGGTCACGTTATGTCTGGGTTCATATATGATAATATGCAGTTGAAACGCAAAAGTAACTCAGTTGCATTTTCATACTTTCGCGTTTCATCGTGTGTTCCTGGCCTTAGGGGTCACTGAATGCAATGGGTGACGTCACAGTGACGCCAACGTTAAATCTACGCACTTTTCGGTTGCATACATATTATATTATAAAACTATTTTTACTTCTTAGATACTTGGTACTTATCTAAAAAAATAATATCACATCTTATTCATTCAATAAAAAGTAATTAACATTTTAAGAAATTACAATTTTTATAAACACCACCTGTTAGTGATGTGTTTTCTTGCCGTGTAGAAGTGGGGAGTATAATATTAATATAGATTAACGCGAACGAAGTCACGGGCGGTTGCTAGTTATTAATAAAATAATAAATTACAACACTGTTCATCTTTTTTACTTACGTAGTTTGAGCTTAGACTGATTTTTTTTTTAATTTGCTGTTGTTACTTATTTATTATGTATTTAAGTGTCCTTTCATTTAAATATATTTAGTCTCATTAAAGGTTCAAATTTCTTGTATGAGATTAGTTTCATCGATTTATTCAATGATTAGAAAAATAATTTATTTTTAGGTTTGGCTGTGTTTGTTAACACGATAACTATAAACGGTATATCTAATTCAGTCTTAATTTTTATTCATTACTGGAGGTGCCCCACGGTTTCCCCCGCTGTAAAATTTTGAATATGAGTAGATGTCGTTACTTGCAAACTTTTTATTTTGATAACATTCATTGGTACTTACTGTCTTTGGGTAATAGATGTCGTTACTTGTATTATAGAAATTTCACCCCATCTTTTACACCCTTAGGTATTAAATTAAAAAAATACTATTCAACACGTCTTTTTTACTTTCTAATTGAATTGCTAAATACAAATTTTCATAGATCTATTCTCAAAAATAACGTATTTTCATCCCCCTTCATCAATTTATGGGTTGATTTTTCGAAATTTCTTTTTTAGTGCTCATCTTCAATTTAAAAGGAACTGGCATGCAAATTTTCACAGTCCTATCCCCGGTAGTTTAGGCTCAGTCAGTAAGTCAGGACAAGTGAGTAATTATATGTATAGATGACGTATCTGATTAAGCATTAGATAAAGAAAACATTTAATTACGTATGTAGTCCACGGAACGAATGGCGGATAATAATGTAAATTGTGTTTAAACAAGACGTTTCGTAGTAAAATCAGCTGTTTGATACATGCAACTGTTATTTAAATGTTGCCTATAGATTACATAAAAGGAATGTTGATGTCATAAATATATAATTTAGTTTCGCAATGTGTACAGTTACGTATGACGTGAGTCGTCACACAATTATGTTAAATATATACAGTAGTGTTTGCTTAATATTGTGAGTTGCTATTATATCAGGGTGCTAGTGGACTTGTGTTGATTTCGTAGAGTGACAATGGCAATTATTTAATGGTGGTGGGGGTATTTTTCGTCTAGACTATACTTATTCTATTCAGGTACTTTAAAAATCTTAGTAATTTTTTCTTTGAACTTTAAATATTCCATTGACTTGACCAAACTTTACTACATTAAAATACGTCCCGCCGAATAGATCAGTGAATCATAAAAAATGCTACAAATAGGAGGTATCTTAAACTTTCATGTAGATAAAGATTAGGAATATTGTTTTTATATCTACAAAATTATGAAAACAATATAAATAGAAAAAAATTGATCTTTGAAAAGAAATACATTCTCGTCCAACATTAAAGCCAAGTAAAATATACAAATGATAATAAAACTGCATATTACTTGTAGGCGGCATTTCAACTGCACCTAAGGCGCCAGTGCAAGTGTGAGCCGTTAAGAATGTGACCGCATTCCTAATGCAGTTCGTACCCAGCGCATTCACCCACTTGCATCACTATTATGTCATTACCAACGGCCTAAACATTAACCTCAATGTCAAAGTATGCTCAGGAGTAATGCATACATTATTTATGTTGTTCATTAAAAGAAAAATTATTGTAAAACTTAGACATTTTTCTTCTTCTTTTTTTTCTACCTTGCCTACAGTTGCAACGAATATCCGTTCCATCGTATGAAGAGAACAAAGTATACATCTGTGTTCTGTAAGCCATACTTATAATTATATCCTGCGTAATCATTTGTCTCTGGAAACAGTTCCTATTAGTCTTATCGGCCAGGATGAAGAGTTGATTGAAATAGAATCAAATTTCTTTACACAACACAATACTTATATATCAAAGAGTTTCAATTTGGAGGTATGGATATATTTGATTAATTGTTTATTTATGTTCGGTTGGATAATTTAATAAATATTTTAAGGTTTAAACTTTAGAAGTATAAAGCTGTACAGAACTACGGATATAGCAAGACCTAAGAAGATATAGATGGATTGTGTGAAAAATCGAGATAACAGTTGATAGAGAGTGAAAGAAGAAAACATGTTGTACCGCCACCACTTAGCGAGAGGTAAACATAATATTTAAACCAATCTGATATATAATATTATTCTGGAAAATTAAAACAGACGTATTATTTGGTTCCCAATAATTATTGTGAGAAGTAAGGAAAAGCATATCGTTTTGTGGCCTTTTAAAAGTCGATAAAATAAATAAAATATATATTCGAATTTATAGTACAAATATTTAAACAGTGGACCAATATTGAATATGTTAACAACAATGTTAATGACCTGTGACTAAAACAAGTAATGTATAACATTGGCATTCGTACAAACAGTTGTGTGCGGTGGAGCACCGACGCAACCGTAGGCACGGACGGATACGGACAAACATTACATAACTCTGATTGCGTTTATAAAAAGTTGGGGATTCCCTCAACTACAAACGCATCTTACACGGACACTGTGCAAGTGTGGGTGTAACCTTGCCTTCCTTTACATATTATTAAACGCCGTCGGGCTATCCCTCTGCGTATCTACACAAAAAATGTTCAAACATAACTATATTGTCAGTATATAGTAAAGAATGAATGAGCCAGACTGATATTGATATTATTATTACCTCATCCATTTTATCGTGCTCCCGGTGAAACGGTAAAAGGTAACACTGGCCGGTTTACTTTTTGTATATCGGGTATTAACAATGCCATGTAAACTGTTATTCGATGAATCGTCTGTTTTTAGTTAATAACATTTTACGTCCCGACTTAACGTGTAAAAATGGCAAATATTTTAATGCAAATAATTCATGTAATAATATTTCTTTATAAATGATGTAGCTGCGCCCGCGGCTTTGCTTACGAAACTTGCTTTACCGCTCCCAGTTATTTTAAAAACAAAAATGCTTATTGTGGATCATTCTTAGAAGATTTACTTTTTTAAAGGTCTTTTTAATGTCTACAATTATGTAGTACATTAATTTGATATATTACTTATGGTTTACTCAGCGTAAGCCACTTAAGCGCCCGAATTGATTCACCATGACGTCTTTTTTTTAATTGCGCGAAACCATAATTCTTTTTCTAAAAAAAAGTACTCTAAGTTACTCTCATTGGCATTTATTAAAAAGCTGTCAATCTGACATAAAAAAAACTTCAATTTTATTAATTGTATAGATATCATTCTATTGCGTATTGCGTGCACGGAAGACTGCGAGATTTGGCATGGTTAAAGTCTATATGGAGAAGAAGTGCAGAAAGCTAAAATTTATCTATAATATCTGTTACTAATATATAAAATAAAATAAATTAATACTGCGAATCCTAACCCGACCTCAAGGAATATTGACAGCAAGTGATGTAGATAATACTCATTGTTTAGGTTCATGAATACTGCAAACGTCAAATCAAAAAGTCGCTGGTCGAATTTCGACCTTAGGGCGACCGCTAGTATAGATTTAAATAGGCATCAGTAGCTTCGCTTATTTTTTATTTGTTACATTCAAAGTTTAAGGAACGTATTGGATTAAGAGATGCTGGCGGTAAACTATATTTGCACTTGATTCACTATTATCATAATTATCACAGTATATTTCTTATGCATCCTAAAATAACAACAATATATCCTACACTGAAACCTGATTAAAGATCAAAATACGATTATGAAAAATAATTGAATGATATTAAGGATTCTCGAATTATATATACACTAAAAAAGACATGCAGACCGCTTCGCATGGGTATTGTTGCGGACAGCGAACGGGGCGAGCGAATAACGATAGTCTAATAGTATAGAATGAACAAATAAATGAAATAATACGTGTTAGGAATAGATATAATAATATGAACTGAATATGTGTGAATATGTGTATTTTAAAACGATTAGAATAAGAATATAACTAGTTGTAAGTTTAAATGTATAAATTTCACTAGTTGTAAGGATGAACCATGCCAGACTCGGAACATCTGGCATGGTGACTCATGGTACTGCCGAGAGCGCGCACACAGGGCGTGCGCGCTCATTGGCTGAGCGACGCCCCGCACGGAATCCATCGCACTACCGGTTGCGAGGCAAAGGGCGAGGTTAAATATAGCGGAGAGGGCGGCAGTACTGCGATCAGTTCGAGAAACACAACACCAGCAACAGCAAGCAGCGAATCTACAAGCAAACTACAGTCAAGAACGTTATTAAGAAACCACATTGTTACTACGAACTACTGTAACTTTGTAAGAAACAAGAATAAAACAAGCGCTATTAATTTAGCACACATTAAAATATTGTGGACGTCTTTTATTCACAATAGGTATAATGGCTATAGGCTCGCCCCCTATTACGTGAGGCCTAAAACATACCTGGCGAACTATGGTTGTTCACCTCTGCCTAACACTTCGGGGATACAGGCGTGATGGTATGTTATGTTACGTCGCGTAATTTATCATTTGGTTTATTTAAGGTAGGTAGAATAGTTCTGAATTCGTGATATTTTCTACGGTATTCATTTAAATGGAAAACTGTAAAAGACAATAATTTGAATCTGCATTAAGTACCCAAGTTAACTAACAAAGCCGTCTGGATAAAGATTAATTCTGAATTGGTGAAAATAGCTACGCAAATAACGTAATATACATATACAATGTAATATAATGACCTTAGAAAACAGACATGCCATCGTGGACTCTTCTCTAGGCTTTTTTAAGAACTATTGTAGAATGTATTGTATATACAAACAAACCTTCCTAAAAAAATTCTCTAAACGTTAGTGAAAACCCCCATTAAAAACCGTCGCGTAGTTTGAATGATCTAAGCGTACATAAGGACATTTTATACTATGTATAAATAATATATTAATTCAAGTTTTTATGCAAAATGAAATTTACCTTTTCATAGTATAATTTATTAAGAATTATAGACATGTGGTTAAAATTACGTTAAATAATATTAAGAATGAAAGAAGTGCAAATAAATTAAAAATATACCAAAACAAAACGAAATGACGGCACAAAGAGAATATAGACTAGTTATATAAGATACTAGCTGTGCCCGTGGCTTCGCTCACGTGGACTACAGAATGCCCGCGCGAATCTTGCTCCCCGCCGCTCCCGGCTATTTTAAAGACAAAAATACTTATTGTGGGTGTTCCTTAGAAGATAGATGTATACTCTCCCGGATGTTTTTGTAGGTCTTTTTAATGCCTACAATTATGTAGTATATTCATTTGCTATAACTCTTATGGTTTACTCAGCATAAGCCATTTAAGCGCCCGAATTGATTTCATGACCAGTTTTTATTTATATGTGCGGAACCTTAATTCTTTTTCTAAAATAAAAGTAGCCTAACTTACTCCCTATATCATCAGCTCTCTATCAGTGAAAGTGCCGTCAAAATTGGTCACAGCGTTTCAGAGATTACCCGGAACAAACGGACAGACAGACAGACAAAAAATTTTAAAATAGGCTTTTTGTTATATGTATCGTATATACTTTCATATGCATTAATAAAAACTGTTATTTTGACATTACAAATAGACATTTCAATTTTATTAATTGTATAGATTGCGAAGAAGTAATATTTATTTAGCATGAAATAGGAAAACAAGCATGATTTAATGAGTTTCATATATACATCAACAAAACATGCAACGTACGGGGATGGATGTTCGGAAATGTCCATTATTGTCAGATTCGATTCAAACGCAAACGAGAGCGTTAACGTCTCAGGCTATGACGTCATACGTCTAAAGGAAGGTTAGTATACAAATGTCTGCATATTTATTTATAAGACTCTATAAATAGAAAGAGCATTACGTCGTGTTATGTGGTCGGTTACGGCAAGTTATTTCGGTCTGAGGCACGGCTCGGTGCAGCGTCACGAGCCCCCGTGAATGTCAAGCGCGCGGTATCTAGGCGTAAAGGCGCGGCGCGGCGCACTGGTTTGGCAACAGGTGGCTTGCACTAGCATCTAAGGTGACAAGTAAACACATTTGCATAAACTAATTAAAGTATAAATTATGGTTTTCCTTTGCACCTGCTCACCGCGTATCTGTATTAAACAATTCGAAGGGAACTTCCATGTTTGTTGTTTACAGTTTTTATTTCGAAAAATAACGTGGGCAGTTATTTAAATAATCCGTGTAGGTATAGTACTTAGCTTTATTAATCGAAATACAATTAACACGCTAACAAGAAGTAACATTGTTTATTCCAGTCATCGAAATAAATGCATTGCATAGAATAGCGCATCAGGACAAAAATTTATACGCAACAGGCAAGTTTAAGCACATGCTTAGTAGAGGTGATGCGTCTCTTCTTCAAATGCATCTGACTAGGAGAAACTGCAATATAGATAACGTTGTGGAATGTAGAATCAATTGATACAGGAAAGCAGTAATCGCTCAGTGGTAGCGTGTACGGACACCGCATCGATAGACCTGACATCAAATCCCTACAATAAAGCCTGAACTTTCGGTGTAGGAAAACATGATATATAAAAAAACACGAAGTTAAAATGACGCTGAACTGGTTAATTAGTATGCAAATAAAAAATTTAATTCTATGTCTAATACGCAACACTATAATATCCTAGAATTTAAACTACTTTTACAAACGTAGCTTCAAAATCGCTCGAAGTTATTAGAAACGGACCGATAAGAAAGTCATACGTGCAAGAATAAATACCCCTCAGATATACTAAGACTAAGATTTAAAGATCACATCAGAGTTCCCCTTGACAACCTAATAGACGAGCTGAAAATTTTACAATAGATAATTCCTTACGGTAAAACTGTATACAAAAGTACAATTAATTTGTATCCTCCAGAACACGTGTACGAACGAACTAAGTAGGACGTAAAAGTAAACATTAACCTAAACATGTATCATTTGTTCAAAGTGATCTATTTGCCGAACAAACAAAATTTAAACACGTCACGGAATAAACCTGCGCTCCGGTTTACCTAATACAATACACACAAAACGTAAACAAACAAAACACGAGTGTTACTGACCTAATAAACCGACCCCTTTCCCACCCAAGACAGTTCAATAAAGAATTCCCTTTAGGTATATAGTGTCTGGAGTAGGTAGGTACAGAGAGTAGCGGTCGTGACCTTTTAATACACAGATATACATACTCCTATTGTATAGACGACTTCCCTGGTTAGTAATTTCGTATATGATGACAGACCGTTGAATAAGAATTTCTTATTTATCGCTGAGCAGAACAAAGATTAACCAAAATATGAATTACAAATTGTCACGTAACACGTAACGTCTATTATTTATTAGTTTTTGTATTATTATTATAAAATGTATCTATGAGGTAATAATTGTTGAATGAATGAATATCAAAATGAATCATAATCGAATATATCATGAATGATATATACTAAGGCCCTATTCAGATGAATGCGCGTTTTATAAGGCTGAACGCTATACTGAACGGGGGCATGGGATTCTACATATATCGTTCTCTAAGCGTGGCGTTGTGCACGTTCATGTGAACTATTTGTGTTATTTATAAAGACTAGGCACGCATTGTCAAAACGCGAGCTAATGCGTGTTCATCTGAACAAGGCCTTAACACAAACCCTTCACATAAACGATGCGCTTTGAAAATTATTTCTAGAAACAAGTAAGCTCTCTCGCGTACAAAAGCGCGTGTCATTTCTACTCTTTGAAATTCTACCGCAAGATAACGCGCGTAACGTCGAAACGAGGGATAAATATGGGTTACGTTGAATATTTTCCTTTACCTAATTATTTACCTATCTTGAAACACATCCTAATCTTAATATCATAAAAAATAGGCAATAATATTTAAAATAAAATCAGTCATTTGCGAGTCGGACTCGCTCATCAAGGGTTTCGTTGTACTGCACAATATAATATGTATAAGTATATTCAGTTACGATTCGGGATCCTTAACACCAGTTCCACTCGTTGGCTTTTATAATTTGTGGTTCAGGATTTGCACTATAGTGAAACCAAATATGACGCTCGAATGTATTTAATATATTTATAGTTTCAACGACAGAGCAAAAAATACCCTAAAAAGAAAAACATGTTTCTGTTAAACTATACCACTATTTGTTAGGATGTCGTTAATATAACTCAAATTCTGGGAAAATTTCAACAGGCTATATTACATTTCAAAAGATATATAACTTTTAAAGATAGGATGGATAGCGTAGGCTAGGGATACTTAATTTCTTTTTCCCGAAGAATCTTACTTTCCCGAAGGCATTAATCAAAAAATTACATATAAAAACTATACTAATATTATAATATGTATAAATATGAAGCTCAAGAGATTATTTTTGTTTGTTTGAACTTGCTAATCTCTGGAACTACCAGACAGATATGAAAAAAACATTTTTTGCGTTTTGAGTAAAGCCTATTTATTTACTGAGGATGGTTTATAGGCTATAATTATAAATCACGCTATTACTATAGGAAGTGGAGTAATAAGCATGAAAGTCAACCAATCTCGTAAGCTGTATGCAAGTGCGGGAACTGAGAACAACGACAAGCTGCTAAATGAGTGCTACGACGGCTCGGCGGCGCGACGCGGCGCTGTGACGAATTGGACGAATAAATTTAACATGGATAAAAACCGTGAGGCACCAGTAGTAATGAATATGCCTAATGGCATATTGGTTGAGGCACTCTACTGCTAAACCGCGATTTCTGAGGTTCAATTCTCGCAATGGCGAAATTTTCCGCGATAAACTTGATTGCTACTTTTAAGTTTGGATGTTAGAGTACATCCAGTTACCACCACTTACCAGTACCATATCACGTTATTTTAGTTTGGAATGAAATATCTGTATTTTGAAATAAATAAATATTCTCCAAATATGATGCTATTATAATAATTGTTTTGTTTGTGACACTAGATTCTAATTGACGATGAATAAACGATCTTATCGAAATTTCGAGTATGTGTTTGTATAACATACAAGGTAAACTGAAAATTTAATACACCCCTGACACGCGTAACCTATTTATTCACTGAGACCATTCGAATGAGTCCAAACACGATATCTCTGCTGTAAGTTGGTGAGGAGTTAGGTATCCTACAGATTCCAGATCACGCTGCAGCATCAGGTCAAGGTTTGTCTAATATATTGAAGTAACAGAATGACAAACCTCGACTCGATCAGACCTGTTGAAGATGCTCACATCAATTTATAAATTAGAAAGGAGCCAGAACCGATTTCGATAAAACATATCTAAGAACCACCGCTAGAAACCAGCTTTCAAATTAATAAAAACCCGCATTCAAATCGGTTCACCCATTTAAGAACAACAGTGCCACAGACAGACACACACACGCACACATAATGATCAAACTTATAACACTCCTTTTTGTTGCGTCGGGGGTTAAAAAATAACTAAATTAAACAATAAAGATTTAATTAAATAAAGGTTTAAAGTGCTAGCTACAAATGAACCATTAAAAAAATGCAAGTGTTAGTAAGACTCTCATGGAGATAAATATTAACTTTTGAAAAGAGAAAAAGTCAAATGGAATTAGGTCAATAAGAATTCTTGTCTGTGTGATCTTCAAACGGCCGTGGCTTTGTTTTCTTGACATGATAATTATTGAATTCAATATTTTGAGTTAATTTAAACGTCAAAGATTCTTCCTACATTTTAATCATTTGAAAGATTTAAAAGAGATAGATTACAAAAATATCTTTTCAAGCCCTTCTTGAAGAAAGTACAGTTGAATGTTCATGGATACATCTATACCAAAAATATACACATTAGTAATCCTGTAGACAAAAAACCTCAACACAAGTTAATAAAATCTTAGTAAATACATTTTCCTACTAATTCCATCTTGAAATACAAACAGAATTTATGATAGCAATAGTATCTGATTATGCGAAATGACATCATTTGCAGTCTATTGTCGTGTGACTGACAAGTTTACGGTATCGATGTGGTAATGTGCTTGACCTACACCGAGTTCCCTTATTATTAATCCGACGTTTTGATTTCAACCGGCGAAGGGAGCCGGCAATTACGTGACGTCACCACAGTTTAACGACCCCATTACAACATTCAACATATTGGATGAATGAATGCAGGCCGCGTGACGAGTGACGTTTTTGTTCGCCAATACAAGTTGCCGAGATCCGTAATGCTCTGTATAAAGTGTACGGCGCGGTGTCTACAACTTGAATGTGTGACGTTTGTGTCGCAATAATTATTTATCACATGTTATTGAAACAAGTGTTATTTTGTAATGCTTGTCAGGTGTGGTATGTATTTTCAAGTCAAATGGAATTAACACGTGACAAGTGACCAGAAGCGTTTCCAACGAGAACACAGTCAATATAAACAATGTATGTATTGTATATTTACTAAGTATAAGCTACAAGTTGTTTAAAGGTTATGCGCAGGTTCGCATTGGATTTCAAATTGGCACATGGCAAGTGAAATTTTAATAGATGGCAGTTAAGAAGTCGATGACCCGATGCGATAGACGATCGAGGCCATGTCCATTATCCAAGCACACAGCACAATGACACGATTAACAGGCGGCACGCGGCGGCTCTCCTAGACGGCATTGATTTTACGAAATCCACATCATGGAGTCGAGAATGAACGGTCTCAGTCGAGCCATTCATCTCGTTTTCATGTACACATTGCATCGCAGCTATTGCGATGCGAAAGTGAGAGCGAAATTTACTCGAGCTCTATGTACTACGCACGACGAAGCCACGTTCTGCCCTAGTTATATGCTAACGGAATGGATATCATATCGACACTATCTACGTATGATAAACCTGCACATTAATACTTACTTCTTCTTCTTTTTATGTAAAGGCAACTGTGTTTATACAGCCAACTTCATGAGAATAGAATATTTTTTTCAAATTCTTCTTGTAATCTTCAAACACAACTAGCTCTAACAAAATGACCACTAACTTGTAAAAACTGTCCAAGGAGTTTTTGTGGCAAATTAAAATGCATGTTCCAAGTTATTTTTATAATCCACTTCACTTGTGCATAATAACATTAATAACCAAACTACATCATGAAAAATGCCGCCATAGTAACAGAATATAGAGAAAAATAACATAAGTTTATGAATTAAACAAAAACCACTACATGACGGATCAAGATCCCGCTAAATTCAACTACTTACTATTCGTATACTTACAACTGATCGATCGGTATAATAAATAAATTACTGAAAAGCATAAACTAGTCTTTAAAATACAATAGCTCGAATTCAAAACGGAATCTCATAGGATCATTGGTTGTGTCTACCCCAGGATCTTTTATTAGAAAACAATTTGAGGTATAAAGTGATACACACATCGCAAAATAAGATCTACCATTCACATACTGTTGTGAAAAAATCAAGTTCCTAGTTGTTTTTTTTTTCTTAATTCTTAAAGTGTAAATAAATTTTAAAACTGAAAATCATCACAATTACATAGTGGTTAGTAGTTAGTTTCTCTATTACAACTTATAACATATACTTCTGCAGACTCTAGTTTAACTTCGACCTAGAGGAAAGAAAAGATAAGAACGACGGCATCCACCCAAGAAATATCGATTCACTCCTTTAGCTTAGTAATTAAATAAAAGAAGGTTAAAAATATGCTAAAAATATGTTTCGAAAAAACAAAAAGTTTACAAAAGTTATGTAATAAAATAGTATCAAATTATTGAAAATTCAAAATACTGTCTGTAGAACGAAGTGACGTATAACACAACTTGAACGTGAACAATTGTAACCCTTTTGTAGATTAGAATAAATGCACATAGGTAGGGACGGTAGAGAGATCCGTGCGCATTCAATTGATCGGAGCATGCATAGGTTAACAGATGCAAGACAATTGTGTAGGCAGTGGAACGCACACACATATCCACGTAACTAACACACAGCTAAATCTAAATATAGCAGGCGCCGATATCAGCGGCTCGCCCTTGAACCAGTCGCACGGAAACATTTTATTATTATTACCGAGCTGTCGGCGAGCACGAGTATGTCGGGTCGACGACCCCGCCGACCACGTGTCTCCTTATCGACAACTATCTAACACGATTGTGGGTAAACAACATGCCGAGATAAATGACTAATTCCACAATGTTCGCCCATTTAACCATTCATAAATAAATAATCACTGTAACGCGTCAGACACAACCGATTCGATACCAATGCACACTTATGGCATGTCTGGTAATTCAGACGGCTAAATATAAATTTTCCGTACAAAACAAACTATGTAACGATGTTTAAATCATTTACATCATCGCTAAATCCACGCTTGAGCAGAGTGGCCGCGGGTTTCATTTCGGTACAGGAGTCCAGGATGAATTTTTGTGTGAACATAATAATCCGTCAGTAAATATCTACACAATGTTTTATTTACTTTATAAATGTAGTACCTCCACCCTACAGAAGATCGCAGACAAATAACCTAGTGTTGTGTTCCTGCGGTGAGTAGGGTTTCCAGAGTTCTTAGGTAAGTGGGTTCAAAGTCGGCAACGCGCTAGAGATACCTATGGTACTACAAGCGTCTATAGCGGGCCGCAAGCTCGTTTGCCACCTTTGTAGTATAAAAAAAAGTATTTATCTCACTTGATAATAAGATGGCCTAAGATTAGTAAACACACTAAGCCTAGACAGTCTCTGGTCTGGCTCCTAACCGTTGCTACTGAAATACAACTTGAGGGTGTCAGCTACCAATTCGGACGTTGGACAAGCCATACATACCACCATGCTGTGGGTTGGATGTTTTTCTTCACCTATAAGCTACAGGCTCTTTTTACGATTCGAACATACATCGATCGACGCAGTGTCTAACAAACACGCAACTACATTACCATCATTCCTGATTACCAAATTACAAACCATGCTTAGTACAGAATCAAATGATTGGGTTGAAGTTATTCTCTGATATAAAAAAACAGCTTCTCAGATTGCTTGACCTTCATGGTTCCTGCTCCACTCTTTAGGGTCACAGCGTGAAGATAAGCTATATTCTTCCATAATAAATAGGATACACCATGCAAAATGAATTTTTCAAATCTGCCCGGTAATTCCAGAGATTAACGCTTTGAAATAATCTCTTGAGCTAATCTATACAATTTAATAAAATTGAAGTCTGTTTGTAATATCAAAATAATAACTTTTTACTAAATGCATATGAAAGTATACATATACGGTACATATAAAAAAAAAAACAATTTTTAAAATTTTAGTTTCTCGGTTTGTTTGTTTGTTCCGCGTTATAAGGAGTAACTAAGGCTACTTTTGTTTTAGAAAAAGAATTAGGGTTCCGCGTAAATAACAATCAACTATGGAAACCGACGATTTTGGGGCACTTAAATGGCTTATACTGAGTAAACCGTAGGAGATAATATATCAAATTAATGTAGATATTAAATAGCCCTACAAAAAACTCAATAAGATTTTGTGAGATTATCCTGTCATAATAAAATAATAATTAAAAAAAAAATATTATGTGACAAATGTGTAAAATTAATGTTTGTCGGAAGTCGCAAGTATCTCGTGGGAAGTGGGACATTGTTACGTTACCGGTATTTGTTCACCAGCCAGCCAGTTTAAGTACATCCTTATAAATGCGTACGACCTTGAATGTGAACTCGAAAGTGTAAACAGGCACGTGGCCGATGCATTGTTTTATGACTGCCAGTTGTGGAATACCGCAAACAACGAACCGAGATTTAACATTGAATGAATAAGAAACAGTTACTTCAACTCACAATTATTACACAAATTATTATTAAACACCGGAACCGATTACTCAAGAATACGTAAGATAATAATTATTTTAAAATAGACGAAACGTATAGTAGTCACTAACTGTGCCCCGCGGATTCACTTGAGTTAAATTTGGATTGTACATGTCTATTTCATGCATACGATAACTACTTGCTTACAGATTACCAGATTGGCTGACGTTTATGGTCACTGTTCCGCTCCAAGTGTCGTAGCGTAATTTTAGGTAGCATATTATATAACCTTCTTCGATAAATAAGCTATAGAATACAAATCAACTGATTAGTACTTCCAAAAATTGGCGTGTTAAAACACACAAACAAAAAAAAATCTTTTGATCTTTATTATTTAGTATAATATGTTCCAATGTTACCAGGTAAATGTACGTTTTCAGTTAAATAAACGGTTTTCACGTATTCCAAAAATGAAATACGCAAAAGACTTGTTCTTTAAATTGTACATGCCGAAGCAATAAAGAACGAAAAACCTTTCAAAGTCAACGTCAAGCCAGATAGATACACATGTCAGATGTCAAGTTCTGTTCGCGTTGATTCCGTCAAACAGCCGTCCCGCCGCGCCGCGCTCTCGTTGGTACTGCATTATGTATGTAGGTAGGTAGTATGTACGCGGAGCATGAACAACTAGCGACGCAATGTGTCGACGAAAACCCGCTTTCTGTACATTTTAGCCCGTTTCGCAACCGAGAGTCCAACGCACAAATCTCCGCTTGGAACCGAGTAATATTTGCCTACACATCAAACTTTCACTATCGTCGTTCGCTTTCGTTTTTATATCTCTGTTAACAGCGTCGGGTCCGTTTTGTTATTCTTTACGTTATATTTTTTACTATTTGTGTCTGCACCGGGTATCATGATGACACGAACATTTTACTTTCCATTATTCCTCAATCATAACGTTTGTAGTTGTTTCCATAAAAAAAACTTCGTCATTGACACTGTTCTATTCTAATATATGGTTAAAGTAAGTAAATTATTTCTACAAAAAACTATAAGTTTAAGAGTTATTTGTTGGTTTCAAAGCGCTAATCTCTGAAACTAGCAGTTACATTTTGAAAATTGTTTTGCATTATATAGCCCCTATTTATTTATTGAGAATGGTATATCTATACAATTAATAAAATTGAAGTGTCTGTTTGTAATGTCAAAATAATAGCTTTTTACTAAATACATATGAAAGTATATACGACACCTATAATACAAAAACTCATTTTTTAAATGTTTGCCTGTCTGTTTGTTCCGGGTAAACCCCGAAACGGTTGGACCGATTTTAACGGAACCTTAACTGGTAGATAGCTGATTTTATAGTGAGTAACTTGGACATCTTGTATTTTGGAAAAATAATTAGGGTTCCGCACAAATTAAAAAAACTGGTCATGGTGAATCAATTCGGGGGCTTAAATGGCTTACGCTGAGTAAACTATAAGAGATATAGCCAATTAATGTACTAATTATTTGTAGACATTAAAAAAGACCTACAAAAAAGTCAGCGAAAGTATACGTCTATCTGCTAAGGAACACCCAAAATAAGCATTTTTGTCTTTAAAATAGCAAGGAGCGCGGGAGCAAGATTCGCGCAGGCATTCTGTAGTCCACGGAAGCGAAGCCGCGGGCACAGCTAGTAGGCTATATAAACTCGGGTTAAAACCTTAAGGTACGGAGAAGTAACCATGAAAGTCAAGTAATCAGGAAAGCTGTAGGTGAGTACGGGAAGTGAGAACTACGATATACTACACGAGTGCGTTGGCGACGCGATGGCACGGTGGAGGGTCGAATTAATTTTACACGGGTGAAACTGTGATCACAGCTAGTGAATATATAAAAACATATCATAAATAAAGTTGAATAATGTATTGTAAGAGTTACAGGCCGGCATAAAGACAGAAACAGAACATGCCAAACCTCTAGAGTGGAGAATTATCAATGCTGCAATCTATCAGCGAATTTGTCTCAAATTATCACTTCTCATTACGGCAAACAAAAAATAAGAAGATGAACTCAAACTGCCAAAGCTGAAATGAAATAGTGAAAAGAATATGGTAACAAGACAATTTTTGATAAAAAAAGAAAATCAACTTTCAATGATTTTGAAGAGTTACCTACGTTGTGTATCTTCGAAGTTGAGGGCCCAATGCCAATGAAATTCAAATGGGACCACCCTTAAGGTATCCCCTATCCAACAAAAAAAGAATCATCGAAATCGGTTCATAAACAAAGAAATTATGGCTAAACAACCATAAATAAATAAATAAAAATATAGATACATATATACTAGGGGTGTTGCGGATATTCGCATCCGCATCCACAAATGCGGAACATTCACATTAAATTAGACATCTGCATCCGCATTCGCAGCCGCATCAATCGTTGCGGATCTTTTAAGGATGCGAATTTATAAGTGCAAGGCGCAAGCGGGTAAGTAACGATAGTGGTTGGGGCCAGTGAGCCGCGTGCCTCGCACGTGATCCCTAATTGACCAATAGAAAGGCACACTTTGGTGACAAGATCCTATAGGTTTTGTTAGTTTTGTTTGAGTAATCGACGTGATTTCCATTGTGAATCAATTAATAAACAAAGTTTATTGTAAAATTCTATCTCAAAATACTAATAAATCAGACTAAAAACTGTATTAGTTTTGTTCTCAAAACATGATTAATTAAACCTTAAAATTAAATCGATATTCATTTATTTATGTACTTTAAATTGAAATATGTTTAAGAAACCTTGAAATGCGCATCCGCATCCGCAGATGTGAGCCTCTAATGAACCGCATCCGCATCTGCATCAGGGGATGTCAAAATTAGTGCATCCGCAACAACCCTGATATAATATACATTCGAATTGAGTAACCTCCCGTCTTTTATTGAAGTCGATTAAAAATATTACTGAACTAGATATGTCCAAACTTATGTATTCTAGATCTTCCTATATACATAGTTAAGAATAATGGTTATTGTCAGACAGAAGTAAAAACATAGTTGTGTCTTACAGATTTCGTGTTAATAGTTCTCCGTATACTGTTTATTATGAGACAATGTATAAAATACACTTTTAAAAAACTTCATATCAGTCCTTGAAAAAGTTAACAAGAGCTTTATAATGGTTTTAGTCACGTATATCGAAATCCTTGACATGTATCGTCGTATTGCAAATAGACAATAAAGACGAGAAAGATATCCTGTCAAACATCTAAGTGATGATCTAATGAAGTCAGAGCACTAAAGTATCTACTTTTAACATGCACCCCGAAAGAAGTTGTAAACTGATCACAGTGGACAAAAAATGTATGACAGTATTTCAAAACAAACCCAACCTTCACAGCTATGAAGAATATGACCTAGAATAATAATGAAGACTATCATTAGACATTCACCTCAAAGAGGTCACCACAGTGTCACATTCAAAAAACTGTGTCACTATAGGTTAATATTAAAATTTTCTGTAAAACCTACAATGATTAAATGATGCCAAAGCTTATACAGAGCAAGATAAAATACATTTTGTTTTCTATAGCATAGTCTGTGTGCAAATAAAGCTAAGCATAGAGATTTTTTAAGTATAACTTTGGTATTAAAATTTTACATGTAACCTATTTAAAACTAAAATAACCATGCTTGTACAGATTTAAGTAATTAATAGACAGATGGCACATATGGAATTCAAACTCTCAAGTGGTAATCTTATAATAAGAAAACATTCTAAAGCATTGCAGTTTCTTTTATGAATAATTTTGTAGAGGGTGGAGAGATACAAAGTCCACTTTACATCAGATAAATGCTGGTTTGCTAAATCTATTCTAAGAAAATTGGTAATATTGTTTGAACACAAAAAAGTTAAATAATTATTACAAAAATCATATTTAAATCAATGCTTTTTTCAATCATTTCACCACAAACTAAGGATGTACCTAGGTTTTCTGAAAAGTTTCCGACCTGACTAAGATACAAGATACAAGACATTTTATTCATAAATTTTATTTCTCTACATAATCTAGTAACTCTATACACTTCTCTCAATGATGCTTCCATCTCTTTATCACGTCCAAATAGTACTCAGGGAAATAGTTGTTTTCAAAGATGACAGCCTCCTCATTTGACAAAAATCATTGTCCTCCGAGCACAACTTTCAGTTAGGAAACAAGAATAAGGTCACATTCGGCTAGATCTGGTGAATAAGGAGAGAGGTCAAGCAGTTTGAACTGTAACTCCTGGATTTTCAATTAATATCACTCTGTGACTCTGTTTTTGCTTTTTTTGGAGCTTCACATTTCACAATCCATTGTTTTAACTGTGTTTTTGTTTCTGGAGTATAATGGTCAGTATGGAAAAATGGGTATCATCTACTGTAATTAATCGGCGCCAAAACTGAGATTTATTGCGCCCCAACGCGCCAACATTATTACAACTGTTCTTTCGCACACGTTTTTAGTTTACAGTGAGCAAATGCACACGCAATGCATTAAATGACAAACACAATCTTTGGGCATTTTCATTGCCTCTGCTATATCTTTCACTTTAATTTGAAGGTTGTCTAGCACCATTTGGTGAACTTGAGCGATGTTATCGTTAATTGTTGCAATTTTCGGGTGTCTCAAATGTTCCTCCTCCAAAATTGTATGGTAGTAAATGATGGTGCAGTCATTGCCTACAGCGTTCAACTCTTCATTGATTTGTGTAGGTGTATTATCTTTCAAAAGCAAATATTTAATGACTGCTTGATACTCGATTTTTTCCATTTTCACAAAAACACTCACATTGACTCACATAAATAATATTTCAAAAGTAATGGCGCATCCAAAATTTCTGAAATTTCGGTGGGAACCTTTCAAAAGATGGACAAACACATTTCCTAGCTATTCTTAATGAGTGCTGCTATCTATCTTCATGTTGAAGTCAGAAGCTTTTCAGCCCTCATGTGGTTACAAATGATTAAATCTATTTTTGTTATTGTTTCATAGTAACAGTAACAAAAAAAAATTGTTTTATTGTGTGTACAAACAGATTCTTCTAAATCATTATTACAAAAATCATATTATAAATCAAGGATTTTAATGAATACTCTTTTCAATCCATTCATCATTATTTGATGTTAAATAAGGATGTTTAGGATAATTGGTAACCTAATTATTCTATACAAACACATAAGTCACGCCTATTCACCAATGGGGTAGGCAGAGACCACATCCTCTCACCTGCTATGATCCTGGCATACATATCTTTCGCTTCTTCAACATTCATCAATCTTTTTATGCATATGTCAGTTTAGAGTACTCTTGACCTGGTACCTCTCATCAGAACTTACACAATTTGATCGCTTGATTGTTAATCTAGGCCTTACTCTTCCAACGTTTCCTTTCACACTCGCATTATAAAATATTTAGTCATTCTTCTTTTATTCATCCTCTCAACATGCCCAAACCATCTAAGCATCCCTTCCTCTTCATGAATATATCTTCTGTCACACCACAAAGTTCTCTTATCACACTATTTTTTATCCTATCACTCAATTTCACTCCTCTTAGCACTCTCATTTCTACCGTATTTATTTTACTTTCATGATTTTTCTGCCACACCCAGCTTTCACTTTCGTACATGAGTGTTGGAACCAATACTCCTCTATGCACAGCCAAATGTGCTTTGGTAGAAATTCTCTGGCTACTCATAAATGAGTGCAACACCCTGTTCACCATATTACTGGCATTTACTTTCCTTCCTATATCACCTCTCACACTTTCCATTGCTAGTAAATATTGATACCAAGTGTACAAACTCACTTACTTGCTCCAGTTTATCTCTCCCTTTCTTTTTCAAACACAAAATCTTTCATATTCTTTGCATTTACTTTCATTCCTTTTCTTTCTAAAGCTTCATTCATAATAGTCACCATCTCTTGCAAATCCTTAGCCGATGATGAAAGTAAAACTTGATCTTCAGAGTAAAGAAGACATTTGACAAAAAACTCATTCATTCTCAGTCCACAATCACTCTCTTTCAAATCTGTTAGACAATTATCCATGAATAGGTTGAACAGCCATGGAAACGCTACTCATTCCAGTCTAACAACCTTTTGGATATCAAACCATTCTGTGTATGCTCCATTTTTTTTTTAAGCACAAGCACTGGAATATTCCTAGAGATTTCAAAGCTTATATCAGATCACCCCTCACCCCATGCTTAGAGACAATGCCAACCACAACTCATTCTTCATCACTATGTCATAGGCCTTTCGTTTATAGCTTGTATTTCCTTTAGTACTTTGAGGGTTTCATTTCACCACAGGCCAAACTGAAGTTCTATAAATTTTGTAAGGTAAGAAAAAAGGAACAGAATATAAAAGAAGGACCCTTGTTAAAATATTCGAACATCAGTAGTCTCTATCAAGCTCAAATATGATTAGTAATCTAATAATACCAAAAAGGTGAGGTTGACATGACAATTTTTATCTAACTGTGAAAAAGAATGGTTATGTTTTGTGTTGAGCATGTATGTATGAATGTATGTCAATAATTACTTTGGCATGATCTGTAGCCTTGACCATTCGATTGATTTTTAGTGTATGAGGTGTCTTAAGAATCGTTTTCATTGTGAGAGTGATATAGGCTATAAGTATATAATATTTAAGTATGACATCTGGCAATCAAATAGAAAAATACTTTTTTTGATCAAGTGTTTTTGTTGCAGTCACGTTTTTTGATTTTAATAATAATTAATAATTTTGCTTGTTCAATTTTAATACTTTATTATGACATATACCATTCATATCTACTCTTTTAAACAAAGAGATACTTCATCATCTCATTATAACTTTCATATTAAAAATATAGTAAGTATTTACATATTGAATTTCAGATACCAGAATTAAAAATACAAGTATTTATGCACTTCTTAATATAATAATAAGAAGAAAATGGAATGTATTTTAGTCACAATTAAAACTGAATATGTAAGAGAATAACATTTTATATATTCATTAGAAATAATTTAACCCTTTAGCACTCAAGGTCACACAAAATGTACATAAATGCGATCCATAGGAGTCAAGTTATGATTTGGATTTCCCCTTTGATATACCTATTGGAATCAAACTTTGAATACAATATCAATAATCTGTAAAACACAGTCTCTCAGTATATTATTATAAATTAATGACCTAACCCGGGTCCCTTGACAAGGCATATGTTTTATGAAATATAATAACTCATCAATTAATTTTAAAATAGTTATTAAGTTTTGTAATACACACAAATACTTAAAAAGATATATCAAAATATTCATCTATTATAATAAAATTGTAAAGAGTTCATAAAAACTTACTGTTGAATTTCTGTATGGACTTCCTTGAGGATTATATGGTGGCATAGGTCGAGGTGGCCAACCTGGGCTATGCCCGGGCCCATAGCCTGCTGGTGGTTGCTCATAACTATTTGGATAACGGTGTGGAGGTGCCCCGCTAGACTGCAGCAGTGAGTTAAGCGTTGGCGTGGGCCCTGGCGCTTGCGACACCGCCTGACCGGGGAAAAATCGTGGTTGTTGTGGCGGAGGCCTTGGTTTACCGGGAAATCCTGGCCGTGGAGAATAATATGGATCCCCGCTTTCCGGATATCTATATTGGCCGTACTGGTCAGTCAAAGGCCTCTCACCGGACCGATCATGACCTGGCACCTCGCCACCGTCGCGTGGCTGGCCCGGTTCTGCCGACATAGGCGATTTGCTCTTTGTATTCAAGACGCCATCAGGCGGAACGCGCCCGATGGTTTTGTCGGTGCCGTTTTGTAATAGAGCGTTCCGAGATTCACTCAGCTGTTCCGTTGGATTCTGATCAATGTTCGCTTCGCTACGCTGAGACTCTGCTTGCGTCGCAGCCATGTTCGGCTGGCAACGGCCGTCCCTGCTTACACTCGCTTAGGCGATCGACCGGCTCGCTTACGTTACATCGAAATCGGGCGTCGGATTGCAAAACCGCGACGCGGACACTTCCATCACTAATAAACAGATTCACAACACACAAATTGTAACGAGAAACGGACGAAATATCGTTCATCGACGCACACACATCGATCACATATCTACTTCATTGGCGTAAACGAGGTTAGGGAAAAAGGTTACATATCTAGCGGGCGCTTTTGTCACGTCATAACAGAACATTTCATTTCACTAGCACATTATTTACACTCCGTATATGTTCACTTATCATAAAACTCATTCCTGTATCCGTTAGCCGGCGCAATACTCAAAAACAGAACAATAGAATCACGAAACTTCCAAAATTATTAGCGTCCGCCATTACGGACTTGAAATTCTGTAGCGCTTGACGACGCTTCTGACTATATTCACTTCGGTTCCATAAAAATGAAATTGTAGTGCAGTTATAAATGTTGTAATACTGATTTTACACAAATTCTCATCTTATTTTATATTTTAGCGAAGTACAGTATTTCCAATTCTTTTTTATTGAAAAAGTTGAAATTATTATCTGTTCATGTTTACATTTTTGTAATATTGCGACCACGTAGTTACTACAGTGATGCCAATATAAAAAATAAGATAGAGTTCCGCTGGCGCCAAGATTTCTGATGATAAGATAAATTCGCTTAAAATATAAAAAGATTGTACTTTCAATAGCTTCCTCTTAAAATATATATTATTTATTTATGAAAGTATAAATCATTGAAATAATTTATGAACATTGTAATAAAAAAAAATATTACAAGAAGTATTCAATTTGAATCGACTTTTATCCGTTTGTTGCACCAACATAACCTCGAAAAGTTTGACAGATATACAGATAATAATTATTAACATTTAAAACAAAATAATACTTAGCAACACAGGAATTTAATATTGCCTATTGAAAACAAAAAGTACAAAAGAAAAAATAGGAATCAACTAGATTTTTGAATTAATTTTTCCCTTTTTCTCTATTAATCGTCTAAAATTATAAACCAAATTTAACATAGCATTCGACTAAAAAAATTCAATTATTTATTCTTAAAGAAAATCTGTAAATTAACTGTAAAGTTCAAATTTCACATGTTCCTTCGGGCACACTATCACTGTTTACTTTGATTTATTCGACTGTATTCATTTTCCTTTAATTAGTTTTTCTTTCTAGTCCTACGATACTATTACAAAGGGTGGATAAAACGGAACCAATACCTTGTTCTGTTCACACAATGGACAATCGGCCAGAAACATACCTATAACACGCCACGCGATGCAACGCGCAGAGAATAGGACAGAACTATTCTACAAACCCAATGATATTTTATAAATACATACGGTATTGACGCTCTTTAAATGCAAACGCGAATATGGGTAATTGCCTCCAGTTCACTTTCGAGTTGATAGCGGCGTGAGCGAGAAGAAACTTTTGTCCTTTTTTGACAACAGAGTTCCGCCTTACGATGTGATTTCCTACCTCTTTTGTTTCAACATGCAGATACCAAAATTTGTACCTTTTTCAAATTGCTTTTAGTGAGAGTATAACGTGTCTATTCATAAAACGTCATTGTATAAAACAGATAAATTGTGTTCACCGTCTTTCTCAATTTATTATTTATATTAATAATCATAATTACTAGAACATAAAAAAATATCAGAATGGCATCTCCAAAATCTATGGAACACTTGGAAAAACCTAATTTCATACTTCAAATTTATTAATTTCTGTTTTAACACAATAATGTTGCTCAGCAGATTCAAAAATGAGAATATACCAGTAGGTACTACGAGTGGTTGATATACTTTGTACCGTTAATTCACATACCACTTAATAAGGTCAAAATAGCTAGCGATTAATGTAAGTATTAACTGGTAATTTGTAGGTAAAAAATTAGGCATATTTAATTTAAAAAAATTGTTTTATTCATTACTAACTGTGCCCGTGGCTTCGCTCGCGTGAACGACAGAAAAAAGCATAATGCTTATAAAAATCGTAGTTTCTTAAAACTTTGATAACTTTTTATCGAATGAAGATATCGAGATTTTTTATAAGGACCAAGAATCTAAGGAGTAAATAAAATATAAAAAAAAAAACAATTTCGATCCAGTAGTTTTTGCGTTATGCGTGAACAACGGCAAACCTCAATCATTTTATTTATATAGATAATCTGAATTCATACGAGGTGAAGAGTTCCCTTTCATCGAATGATTCACAACAACTTTATTGACCACTACATCCTTCTTTATTATTTCTATTGTTGCAACAATAATTTTTGTAAAGGACAGTGAAATAGAAATGAAATAAAGTGCTTCATTTACTTTACAAATAATATGTTTTTACAATGAAATTTATACTTAAATCTACTTTGTGTTAATTTTACAATGCAAGATTATTTATGTATTATAACACCCAATGTTAAAATAAGCATTTAAATTAGGTAGGTAAGTAGGTACATTATTAAGATATTACAACATAAAAATAATAGGAATGAAATTGCAGAAAAATATTTTTAAAAGAGAAAATATTATAATACAAGTTCTGAATAAAGTATCAGCGTCATACTTTAATTATCGCAAACTGCCATCTTGTCTTTGAAAATTGTTGCCATTCAAAAAGTTTGTAACGTAATTCGAGTGCTACTTTCGTTAGACAGACTATATAATACACATACCCATTCGAAGTGATTTTCTTCTAGTTTGTCGCAGTCGCAATCACAATACAAAATAGGGTGATGTCCACAATAGGCCGGACCGACAAAATACGTTCAATATCTTAGTATAGTGTATAGTAGTATATAGTATGTAGTAGTATATAGTAGTGTATAGTATAGCCAACAGCCGGCTGACGGTAAAATTGTCGGTCCGACCTTGTGCGAACCAGGGAACTGGAGGACAGTATGAAAAGCTGCAGACAAAGTTGCGGGAAAAAGCTAATCTATACTTCTAACAAAATAGTAGAATCGAAATTTGTAGGATAAAAGATATTTCAGAAAAATGACTACGGAGAGGTTTCAAATCATGAGGTTTAGAATTAAGATCAAAAACATTGTGACAGTTTTTTTTAAATTTTTGTCTGTCTGTTAGTTTGTAAGTCAATCACGTAGAAACTACTGGACCAGATTCGATAAAAATTGGGGAACAGGTTTCTATAATACAAAGTATTAAGTTAAATTTACATCATAGATGTAGGGCAGAAGATCGATCAATCGAAAGTAGTGAAGTACGGCTGATTGTAACCGCGAGTACCTACAACGCTGCGTATCAGGTATCAGAGGCAATCATAAAATACATTTCATCAACAATGATGAAGTTCAACTACAATGATTTTTTAAATCACAGATTCTCATATACGAAATTCCACGCGGATGAAGTCGCAAGTACAGCTAGTTATAATATAAACAATTAAAGCTTAAATTTTTGTAGAAGGTAATATTGTTCACTTCTTTAATAAGTAATAAAACCATTGTGGTATTTTTAAAATTGATTTATTTCATGTTCATAAATTATTTGTTGACTCGTATGGAAAAATATTTATATCTCCACCAATATGTTACACATACCTATGTCATTTAAAGTTTTACATTATCACTTGACTCGAGGACTGCAAAGTTTTTGAAAAGATGTTTTTCATATAAAATATATTGCATCAATTATAAAAACTGTAAAGTAAAATAATTTTTTAAAAATCGCAATAAATTCTTTTTATTAATGTTGTCTTATTAATTTCTTGTCACCGAGAAAGATATTTTTTTCCAAAACAACAGACAGCATGTTTAGTAAAATTTAGAAGCCAAACAAAGTCTTATTTCGTATTGCCTTTAAAAAAAGTTAAAACAGCATCATATATCAATTGTGTTGCTACAGAGAATATAAATAAATGAAAACTATTTTTATATTACAGTCAATTAATATTTTGAGTACTATTGAGTGTTGGGCGGGATCTTGATGTGAAATGTTGTGATTTTTATTTTTAATTCATTAACTTAGGTTTTTTGCAATATTGATGGCATTTTGCGTGATATAGTTTGGTAGTTGTACATAAGTGAAGTAAATTATAAATATAAAGTACGCGCATGCATTTTGAGATGTCACAAAAACTCCATAAATAGTTCTGACAAGAGAGCTACCATCTTGTCAGAAGACCTCTTTGTATATTAGAAAATTTTACGAAAGCTTAAAAACATTGACACTGGCAGTTGCTTTTTGCGGAACCAAAACAAGAAGAGTACTATTTTTTGCAGTCCTCGAAATCATTGCAGTCTATATCTAACATTTAGTTATTAATTTTTGATCAGTAGACATTAGTAAATTATATATTAAGGTGGTAAACATTGTATTCAGGTGGTTAATAAGTCAATGTAATACAATCGCTGTCAACAACGATAAAGAATTTTGCAAACTACATTTTAAATCATGATAATTTTAATTGAGCGATTACTAAAATATAAATGCCAAATACATA